>CM061543.1:76924971-78253721 GCA_030864215.1 Capsicum pubescens | reverse complement strand
ATACTACGCTTATAATGGTATTTTAGATTTTGGAGTGGTGTTTGGTGATAAGAATATGATTGGTTTTTTATGATACATCTAGATTGAGTGAAAGAATACGTGTGGGCGTTCTTGACTTTGTTCAGACTTGTACTTGATTGTTATACACTGACATATTTTTATGGAGTCGAAATTGTGAAGTTAATGCGTAATCTTGAACATTGTAAGCTTGAATATTTGAATGACTCATTCATCGGGGTATGGATTATGATTGACCACAAGTATATGATGGTGTGATTATTTCTATGCAATAACCTGATAAGAACTCTATGTGGTAGTCTTGTTCAAAAAGTGCATAAATCCATTGAAATATAGTTGGAAAGGATAGGCATGATTACATGAAAATATGACAGTGCTAAACATGTTGTTGGAACATATCGCCTAAATGTATGTCGACGAAGTGTGAGTAATCGACATCACTCACTTAATTAGTCTGTGCCAACAAATTAAGTGTGGGGTGGTGCCATCACTGGTTGTTGTTTGATTATAGTGAATCTTCCGAGATGAAACTAACATGACTCTATTTTGATCTCAGGTAGAATGGCTCCAAAAGGACGACAAGGAAAAGAAAAAGTGTCCACCTCACAGAAAGGTCAGAAACGGTCAAGAAAAGAGCAAGCTGAGTCCTCCTCTTTGCAAGTGCCTCGATGCACTTTCGGGATAAAATGGGTCCTAGAGGAGGAAGGAAAAGAGTGGTACAAGAACAACAAAGTAAAAAAATATGTTCACGTGGATTTGATGCAGAAGGAGAGTCTAGCAAAGAGAGAGCCCAGCATTTTGGCTAAAATCATGGCACTAAATCTTGATTTCATTTTTCGAGATATGGGGGAATGCAATCTTGATCTAACGCGAGAGTTTTATGCCAATTGGTCCCCAAAGACTACCGGAAGTGAAGTAAAGATTCAGGGCCAAGTCTTGCAACTGAATGCGGAGTTCTTCAACTCTTTTCTGGGCCTTCCATCTGTGGATCCATCACCGCTCAAGGAGCTTTATCACAGACTGCCCTACAGGGAAATCAGACACACACTGTGCGGAACAAGGTCCATGGCCCGGTGGATTCGTCACAAGGATAACGGTCGGCACAATACCTTCCCGTATGCTTCCTTGAATAGAGAAGCTCGTATATGGTTGAGGATAGTCAACTCTTGCCTGATTCCTGGGACACAGTACACAAAGATCACACGTGATAGAGTATGCTTGGTGTACGCTCTGATGACTAATATTCCCATCAACATTGGTGCGGTTATACGATCGTCAATGCGTAAGGCTAGGCTGCACAAAAGGTTCTATTTCAGCTTTGGCAATTTGTTGACTGCGATCTTAAGGAAGGAGCACATTGAAGAGGAACCTGCAGATCATAAGCTTCCACACAACCCGAAGAAGGTTGATCTTATGAAAGTTAAAGAGCCTGAAACTGGTCATGGCATCAACCTTACCACTGCAGAAAGACATGCTCGGGATGAAAGTTTCTTTTGCCATCTATATGGCATGACTCGGTTTACCATGATGAGTGGGGGTCGGGTTCCGACTGATGCAGAGCTTCAGCAGTTGGATTATGACTACCCGATGAATGAGCATGCGCGGGCTATGTGTGGAGTAGGGGTACATTTTGAGGAACCTCTTGATGATGACGTGCCGACTGATGATAATCGCCGACTGCCAGACTCAGACGTGGAGGACAACTCTGATGATGACGACTCTGATGATGATTCTGACGCAGGGGGTATGACCCCAGACATAGAGGAAGAGTCCGACTAATCAGGTTCTCCTTATTTATTTTTCACTGAGGGCAGTGTGTCCAGTCTAAGTGTGGGGTGCTGGTGTTTGTATGTTGTATGGTACTTCTTTGCCTACATTTATTCTTGTTTTTGCTAATTAGTCGTAATTAGTTAATTAAATTTTCGAATTTTGTTTATATTTTGCATGAAATTATTCTGATAGACGGCATGGTATTATAACAAGAGTTTGTGCTAATTCATTACTATTGAGACATTTAGGCTCTAAGTGTGACTCACTGTGTGATAATTGTGTGGTTTAATTCATTCATCTGTTAGGTCAAGAGTCTATACTGCTCCCAATAAAGTTGACCATGTGCCTTGTGTGTGTGAGGTTATAGTATATTCTGTGTTGTGACTGATGCTAGAACTTGCCTGGTGTGTGTGTAAATCGAAATAAAGAGTGTGAGTTTAGGAGATGATTTAGGCATTTCTTTGGCAGCCTGTAATTGTTTACCTTCTTTTTACCTACCTTTGTACATTATCCTAGTTAACCCCCTTTGAGCCTTTAGCTATTTTCTTTGACAACCTTATATGTAGCCTAATCCATTTTTTTTTCAAGACCATAATTTGATCCAAATTCCTAAGCGCTTTAAATTGTAGAGTCATGTGACAAAATAAGAGGAAATTGGGTGAGTGTGATGCCTCAGAGTGTATTGGTACTTGAAAGTGTTGTGAAAAAGAGTGGCTATCATAGAGTTGTTTTATAAAAAAAAAAAAGAAAAAAAAATGAATAGAAAAAAAAAAGATAGTTGTATTTATAATTGAATAACAAAATAGGTGAAAAGGGGTGGTAGATGAAAGGAAAGTAGAGGGATTGTTTAAAAGAGAGTGTTAATGACATAACATAGTGTATTAAAGTGCTTAGGGAACATAGTCACTATTTCTGGCCAAAATAGTCCTACCTGTCCCTTAGCCTACATTACAACCTGTAAAGACCTATTTGATCCTAAGCTTAGCATTCCGATATTAGTAGAGCATTACAATAAGGGAAAGCCTATGGTCATCAGTTGCAATATAAGAATTCTTTGTGAGAGTGAGAGCAAGGAGAGTCTTATACCCATGTTTCGAATAATGCAAAACTTTTGAGTGATTATGGGTGATATCTTGTGTGAGACACACATGGTTGAGGATATTTGGGTAGTGTTATATGATTCTTTGTGGCTAAACTTGTGGATACGAATTAACCATCCTCACGAGTCTATGTTGGAGGTTGAATTGTTTTTAGGAGTGATCAAGAAACCTACTCTTTGTTAATGATTGTCGTGCATGTCTTGTTGAACATTTTGTGTTGCTACTGTGAAATTCTAGTTAGATGTTTGCATGGACGTAATATTTTGTTCGAGGACGAACAAAGCTTTAAGTGTGGGGTGGTGATGTTGGGCGTATTTATACCCCTAAGAACCATAATTTACCCATATTTTAGCTAAGTTTTGAGGATAAAATATATAATTCCTACACTTTTAGTCCATTTTCCTTTAAGTGAGCTAACCTATGTGATTAGCATGTTTTCAGGTATAAATGATGAAGATTTCAGCACTTTTTGGACCTTTGGGCAGCAAATGAAAACTTCATATAAGAGGGAAGGCAGCTTTTGGAAGTTGTTGGACTGAAATGTGACGCATGGAGAATTTGTCCCGGGCAAAATTAGTATTTCTAAATACTTAGGGATGCAGCAGTAACTTAGTAGACAAGGATATTATAAAAACCTTATTGTTGAATTTTTCAGCAGCATTGATCAATTATCATTAGTCATTATTCAGTTTACAGATTCTGTAAGTTTAAGACGGAGAAAAACGCTAAGGCTACACGAACGGCTAAAGGGAAGAAAAACGTCAACCTCTTGTTTGACGCCAACTTCATCCCCATCGTGAGATTATTCTAACTTTGGTATGATGATGATGTCTTCTTTGATTTCCGTTGTACTCATGAGTAGCTAAACTTCTCTGTTAAGGTTATGGAAACCTTGTAAGATACTATCTATTACTATGAGTTTGTGAATTCTTGATGTGTTATGCTACTTATATCATTACTCTCTTCGTTTTGATTGAATTCTTATGGTTGCAAACATAGAGAATACGCCATTATAGCATTAACTTGTTCGAGAGAAAAGTTACATGTTTGGAAAAGAGAGTGTGACAAGGAAATAGGGTTTTCAACCCCTATTTACACGTTAATGCCTTAACCGGATTAACTTCTTGGAGAATTTTTACCATTTGTTATACACTTTAGGCTCGGGAGAGCTAAAGCAAAATAAATCCTAGATGGTTGAGAAACACTTGGATTTAGAATTAGAATACGATTCTCTATAAGTGCATGCATGTCTAAATTCCGTGTTACTCATAGTTAATAGAGAAGTAGAACTTATAAGGTGGACATAACCCTAACTTATCAATCTCTATGATTAAATCTTACTACGCAAATCGTTCCATTGTTACTTTGATAATATTAGTTCACGCCTAAACCAAACCCCCCTTTTTCCTTGGAATTTTCGACCAACAGTCTACTAATAATTGCAACACTTAGTGACCAGAGTATTCCCTGTGGGGTTCGACACCTAACCCAGTTGGGTTCTATATTTGACAGCGACCGCTTACACTTTCTAACGAGAGTTGTAATTTGGGCGTATCAATATGCATAGAAGATGGTTTCACCACAGTAATTTGATTCCAATAAAGGTTAGTTAAATAAAAAAATTTATTTGGAGTTTTATTCAAAGAAAAATGAAGAAAAAGTTAAATTAGAAAGAAATTTGTGACTTTCTTGTCTTTAAATATATTTCTTATCATTTAATGGTGTTAGTGAAATTTTTCAATGTATAGGCGTAGTATTTGTGTTGTTATAGAAATGTGGTATGCATATTATGAAAGTGTGTATGAGGCGATGAAATTGTGTATATAGATGATAATAACGTATAGTTTTTTTTTTTTTTTTTGGCATGGCATATTCATGTTTTTGTTAACATTATTCTTACAAATTAACTCTTCCTTTTTTCATGATTTGGACATTTAAGATGCGCTGTATATATCAAAGATGATTGCTATTTTATCTCATTTTTGTCTTGTATAAATTCCTATTGGATATAAAGGTGGACAAAGAGTGAATCTCATATTTATTTTATAATCTCTCAGTAGAAATATTTTAGTTCCTCAAAATTGTCTAAGACCTTTTCATCAATTTAGTATGAGTTTGAATGACATGGGTTGAGGTTTTATTCAAGATTCGTTGTCATCGATAAAAGAAAAAAGAGCGAAAACCCATTTGTAAGGGAGCTAACTCGAAAAAGAATGACTTAGGTTCTTAATCCTTAGAAAATTAAAGCTTAACATATAAGAGAAATTTAACGATGAAGTTGGAAAGCCCTGCTACCGACTATTTGTTATAGTAAAATCTAACATACCATTTGAAGTCGATTGAATCAGGTTGGGTAGATTCTAAATCTATTAGGTGCTTATTTAGACTAGAAAAAATGGGGTCGATTCATAAATGTCTCAAAGGCGTGAGAGATATATCAAAACTCATGGTAAGGCCGAAAAGTACTACTATCGGTAAGCCACACATCAATACAGTTTAAATATATTCAAAAATAAATAAAAGCGGGATGTAAGTTACTTATAGGCTAACAAATCTTCTATATCCAAAAGATTAATTTAAGCCAGACACAAGTCATTAAAGCGACCGTGCTAGAACCACAGGACTCGAGAGGTGCCTCACACCTTTTCATCGGTCAATAGAATTCCTTATCCAAATTTCTAGATTGCAAACCAAAAATTAAGAGTCATTTTCTTTTGAATAGGGATTCAATAAGGTGACTTGGAACACCCAAACTCAATTTCAAGTGGCGACTCTGTAAAATAAATAATCCTTTTTCAAAATGTCACTTTAATTGGAAAAACCCTTTTTTTTTTAAAACCAACTCCCTAGCGGGGTTGGGGCGGTCAAAAATATGGGTGTGACAGATGGCAACTCTGCTGGGGATTTAACTAGAATTTGAGATTTTATATTGACTTGTTTGGATTTATTTAATTTTGATATTGTATATTGTTGGCCTAAATGTGTTCTTTTCCTACATGTTTATCGTTTGATATTATTTGAATTGCAATATAAACTGTTTTTTCTCGCGCACTCATCTGAGTCTTCAGAGATACTTTATATTCAGAGATGCAGTATACGCTCCTGGGAAGGATTCTATAGTCACACTTAATTTAGGACTGGAAGGATTAACAGTGAGGCTGGAAAGTCCTGCTACCGGTAAAGTTGTCCCTACCCAACTCGAGTTGTCCGCTCATTCTACAGCCATTCTAGACGCCTATCTCCATCAGGTTAAATCATGTAGAACTAAAAATTAGACATGATTATCTCTATTAGGCTCCGCTTTATTTGTATAACGTGCATTTTTGACTTAGTGGAGGCTCGACAAAGGTTTAAATATCTAAAAGTGCCCTATTTGAAGACTATCCATTTTCTGTGCTACTAGTTGCATTAATTGTCTGGCTGTTTAGAATGTTGGCCGGCTTTGAAATACATTAATGTAAGAGAGGCTAAAAATTGCTTTCTAAAACCTATTCTTTTTCGAAACTCAAATGAGGTGAGAGATTTGCTTTCATAATAAAAGATTATTTTTTTTTGTAAATTATCAAGTTTGCCCCAATCTCCATGAACTACGCACACCTGATTCTCATCTCAGTGAGATACATAGGCAGCCCTCCATGGGTTCGGTGATCCTTAAAACTGAAGGTTGTATCTTCTTAAAGGAAAAAAAGAAGAGTTTTTATCCTTATAAAAACACAATCAATTCGTTTTCAAAAATAAAAAAAATCATTATTAATAAATTAAAAATAATAATTTTCTTTTCATTATTTCAAATAAAAAGTGGGTTTGTTCATGTCTCCAGTTTCACGAACTACACACACCTGATTCTCATCTTAATGAGATACGTAGGCAACCTTTCTTAGGTTCGGTGATCCTCATTCAATTTGAAAAAAAAAATTCTATTAATTTTTTTTTTAAAATAAATAAATAAATAAAGGACGTTAGTCTTCTTCAAAAGAAATCCTTAGATGAAAAAAAAGTATTTATTAAGATTTCAAAAAAAAAAAGAGAAAGAAAAGTTTTTTTCTCCTTATTCAAAACTCAAAAAGGAAAAAAATCTTTGCTTCATATTTTAAGCTTCTTGAACTACGTTTGACCTGATTCTTGTTTCAACAAGATACGTAGGCAACTCTTCTTTTGGGTTCGGTCTCATCTAAAAAATAAAAAATAAAAAATTTTGACTTAATAATTGGTACCAACCTACTTAAAACACGAATTAAAAAAGTGTTAAATTATAAGACATGATAGAGTGGACCAACTTGGTTGGGAACTATAGATTCTTTTGGTACCTCTAATTATACTAAGGTTGCACTTGTAAAATTTTCTTGCTCTAAGTCAAGTTTAAAATAAATCTTACCTCACTATTTCATATGTATTGTGTGGTGAGCTTTACATTGAAAATTCAATGGCATCGTTCTGTTGATCTAAAACTTGGTTTGAATGTCTATTGAGGCAAAATTCTAAGATACACTTGGTTTGGGAAAGGATTGTAGGCCTTCTTTGATTCGATTGTGCATTTCACAGCCCACCAAATGACATTAATCCCTAGCATTTCCTCCTTTGATCCTAAAACCTTTTTCTTGGATAACCACATCTGAGTCTATACATGTCAAGTTCTTATATGCACTATCTCTCTTTTGGCCCACCTCCTTGAGCGCACTAAATATGTACATGTTGCGAATGAAGATTCAAGATCAAAGGCACCAAAAATAAATAACGTATAGCCCCAAGAGAACAAAAATCAAAGATTACTTCAAAGAAGGAGCAAAAACCCCATAAAACAATCTCCAATAAAGATGGAGAACCTTCATTAAAAAAAGAATAAGAAAATATATTTATAAGAAAAGGGGGGGATAAACTCCAATACAAGATTCAAACAAAGTCGAAGCAAATTAAAAACAAGGAGCAAAGAAGCACGACAAAGAAGATCAAGCATCAAACCGCAACAAATGTCAAAAGCACGGAAACAATGCAGTGCTCATTGAGGAATTAGCAACTTACATCCCAAATATTATCCCACCTATCCCCAAACCTACATTAGAAGAAAATAGCAAGTCCTACAAGATCCTAATCTAAGTTTTCTCACATTAGTGGATACTTATATGATGGCCAAGCTTATGGTATCTAATTGCATGCATTGAATATCTTTATGAGTGTGAGTGCTTCTTAAACGTCCTAAAATCTAAACTCTTTTATGGTGAGTGAATTAGGACTTTAGTTGTGGTAAGGACACTAGAAACATGAGGATAAGATTAATTTAAATGCTTGATTTAAAGTAAGACATATATATATTGTATAAAACATAAGTATATCTGAGGTACCATTTGAAACTATAGTGATTACTTTTGAGTTGACCTCGGTTCTTATTTGAAAGTAATTTGAGGTGACTCCTATGCATAATACTAATTGTTGGTATCAATCAAAGTCAAGAAATGAATTGTTTTCATTCTTCTTATTCTTCAGATCTTTACAAACCACACACTTTCCAAAAAAAAAATTATATTTTTGTGAACTACGTTAGACCTGATTCTTGCTATGCAAGATACGTAGACAATCCTATGATAGGGTTCGGTCCCGCTAAATAAAAGTTTTTCACATCCCTGAAAGGTATAATAATGGGGCATTTTTTTTATAAAAAAATCAATTTTTTTTCAAAGTTCCTCACATCCAAAACTGGGGCACCATAAGACGAAAAAAAAAGGTCTTGTAGGTAAAAACCCATGGAGGCACCATAAGATTAACAAAAAGGTCTTATAGGTGAAAACCCTCTTGGGAGCCATAAGACAATGATGAACGAGACAAACAAAACTTGAGAGGTCAACTGTGAAAAATCCTAAAAGGACACCATTAGTCGAACAAAGTTTATCAGGACATGGCAAAGATCAAGAAAGATGATTTGGTAGGATTGAAAGGTGAAGCCTAATTCGAGATTAGACAGTTTTGAAGGATCAAATGTCTACTACAAATTTCATGTCATGTTTCATTGAAGTCAATATACACCTCCAGATAAGCTTCCTTCCTTTTCCGGTAGAAATACCTTCTATTTAAACATAATTCTTTTCTTTTTTCTTTTTTCTTTACCTTATTTTGGTTTTATAAACTTTGAGTCCTTTTTATGCGTAAGTCTTACATCAAATACAAAATAAAGAAAGACGCAAAAAATTGACTATGGTTCCCAGTGAAATTGAGAAGAGGTTGTTGGGTGTACACCAGCTCGACAAGGACAGAGAGCAAGTTAAGATAAGTTTTACGAGTGCAATATTTGAAAATAAAGCATAGAATCATACTGAACAAACAGGGATACAACAGAATTTGAAAGGTGAAGGTTCAAGCTCTCCAACCAATTAGTTGAATAAACTGTATCGAGGTTGGGTAGAGATAAGGCCACAAACCAATCACCAATTTTAAAACTCACAAATTTTTCTTTGTTTGAACAGGGTAAAAGTAATCTTGTGAAGTTCATTAGAAAAGACAAGTATCGCAAAGCGAAGTTTCCTTAAACTTTATCTCTTTATTATACTTCTATAATTTTGAGTTTGCATCAATATCATAAAAAAAAATCCCTCACATTCAAAACTGGGGCCTTTTTTTCCTTTCTTTTCTAAAAAAAAAACATAATTATATAAGTCTTCATAGGGTATGATATCCCCTAGTTATCTTTTTCGTCTTCATAGGGTACGACATCCCCTGGTTGACATCTTTTTCAGCTTCATAGGGTACGACATCCCCTGGTTGACATCTTCTACATCTTCATAGGGTATGACATCCCCTGGTTGACATCTTCTTCATCTTCATAGGGTAAGACATACCCTAGTTGACATTTTCTTCATCTTTATGCGGTACAACATCCCCTAGTTGACATCTTCTTCATTTTTATAGGGTACGACATCACCTAGTTGACATTATAAGATTCCATTTCCTAATTTTTTTCTTCGTCTTCATAGGGTACGACATTCCCCAGTTGACATCTTTTTCATCTTCATAGGGTACGAAATCACCTAGTTGACATCTTCTTCGTCTTCATAGGGTACGACATCTCCTAGTTGATATCTTCTTCGTCTTTATAGGGTACGACATCCCCTAGTTGACATCTTAGGAAACTATTTCCTAATTTTCTTCTTCGTCTTCATAGGGTACGACATCCCCTAGTTGACATCTTCGTCGTCTTCATAGGGTACAACATCCCCTAGTTGACATCTTCTTCGTCTTCATAGGGTATGAAATCCCCTAGTTGATATCTACTTCATCTTCATAGTGTACGAAATCCCCTAGTTGACATCTTCTTCGTCTTCATAGGGTAAGACATCCCCTAGTTGACATCTTCTTCATCTTCATAGGGTACGACATCGCCTAGTTGATATTTTCTTCGTCTTCATAGGGTAGAACATCCCCTAGTTAACATCTTCTTCATCTTTATTGGGTATGACATCCCTTAGTTGACATCTTAGGAAACACCATTTCCTAATTTTCTTCTTTGTCTTCATAGGGTACGACATCCCCTAGTTGACATCCTAGGAAACAATTTCCTAATTCTTTTCTTCGTCTTTATAGGGTACGGCATCCCCTAGTTGACATCTTAGGAAACACCATTTCCTAATTCTCGTCTTCGTCAACATAGGGTACGACATCACCTAGTTGACATCTTAGGAAACACAATTTCCTAATTTTTCTTCTTCATCTTCATAGGGTACGACATTCCCTAGTTGACATCCTAGGAAATAATTTCCTAATTTTCTTCTTCGTCTTCATAGGGTACGACATCCCCTAGTTGACATCTTAGGAAACACAATTTCCTATTTTCTACTTTATGTCTTCATAGGGTACGACATTTCCTAGTTGACATTTTAGGTACAACATTACCCAGTCGCATTTTAAACAAAATAATAAAAAATAAAACGTATATCCTAATTTTTTTCATGCATTCACAAGGCAGAACATCCCTTGATTGTATTATTGAGAATTGGAACTTTGTTTTATTTTTCTATCTAGCCTAGATTTCTAGCATTTCTATTTTTTTCACTTAAGTATCTAGTTTAGAGATTTTCTAATAACTCACAGAATAATCCTAATGCAAACTGGGGTAGAAAATTTTGTTTGTCTTTGTTTTGTTTTTCTGTGATGTCTTGCAGGTTTTTTTCCACAAAGAATGGATTTAATATCAAAGAATGAAATTTTATTTCCAGTCAGAATATAGAAGAATGATCAGTTTGAAGATAGTTAGAGTCAGCTTTGCATCGGTAGCAACCCAACATATCAAGAGTCATCTTCTTAGCTGCTGGTCAAGAGAACCAACATCCAATAATATTCTATGAACTATCCTTTGGAGGAGCGCCAACGACTCAATCCAAGTTTTAAGTTCAAGTCTCAAATCCTAACTTCAAGATTAAATTTTAAGATCAAGGTACCCACCAGAAGAAGGTGAGGCGATAACTGAAGATTCAAAAGGAAGATCTAAAGCGAGAGAATCAAGACAAGTAGAATAGATAGGATCTTGTATTTTTCTTTCTAGTTTTATTTTTTCTTTTTTCTGATGTAATAAAAGGAGTCATGAAACGGAACCTTGACGGAACTTCACTCGAATCTCTAACTCATTCTTTTATTCCTACACCTATTTGAACTACACGTGACCTGATTCTCTTATAACCCGAGATATGTAGGATGTCCAAAGCCAGAGCTCGGTCACACCTCTTTCCTACTTATTTACGTATTACTTTTGAATAAATAATTTGGCCAAAAATTAGTCATGTTTACTTCTTTGCTTGAAAACTCTCCATATTTCCAAGCAAAGAGGGGCATTTTGTAAACACCCAATTTTTTACCAAACCGAATAACTTACGCTATTTTTAGCATATTTTATTTTTAGGTCTAAATTAGATATTTTGATTGCATCTTATTTTACAAAGTTTGTTTAAAAGTTTTGAAAACTACAAAATAGAGGCACATATTAAATAAACTTTTATTTTATTATTTCTTTATTTATTTATTTTAGAAACAAATTCAAAATTATATTTGTTTTTCTTCCTTTAACTTTTAATAAATAATCTAATGATATTAATATTTTTTAATCATATTTCTAATATCAGCCATTTAACTTACCTGTATTTTATTAGTTATAAATAAATTATATCATTTTTTATTTTATTTATTTATTTAAAATATTCATTAAAAAAAAAAAAGACCTAAACTACCCAAACCACCTCACAATTCCCACTTTCACTCAACCTCTCCCCCATTATCTGCCTAATTTTCTGCACACAAAAACACACGACACACACAAACATACGCACTATATTACACACACAGGAAAAACACACAAAAAAAGAGACAACTAAGAGAGAAAAAGAAACAGAAAAGAAAACCAAAGCAAAAACAAAAGGACACAAACATAGAAAGAAAAAAGAGGGAACATTGAAAACAAGAGGAGAAGAAAAACAAAAGGAAAAGAGGAGAAAACAGAAAGAAAATGAGAGAAAAAGACACATGAAAACACACAATAACAGATAGAAAAGAGGAAAAGGGATTGGAGTCTGAGGTTTCTTTCACGTGAATTCGGAGGACTTGGTCTTAAATTCTGTTTCATCTCTTTTCTGAATCTTACCACACTTCTTAGATAGATTATTCGTAATCTAGTGTTGAAGGTGTTATATAACTTCATAAGTGTTCTTGTCTTTGAACTAGTGTTGAAGTTTGTGTTTCTTATATACAGATTCTTGTACCCAAATACATAAAAGATAACAATCTTAAGGAATAATTTTCTGCAAAATCTGTATTGCTTGTTTTTGGAGATTAAAGCTTTGAGCTTTCTATTCCGTTTAAACTTAACTAGTGACTCAAAGACATAAAATCTTCATCACAGGTTAAAAATCATTTGGTTGACGATTGAAAGTCATAAAAACTTCATCGTTAACTAGAAACAAGAAGAAGAGTTTAAAGTTGCTTAACTTTATAAATAGTATTCTGAAAATACTAAATTTTATTGTCTTGTGGTGAAAGGAAAAATGACTAATGAAAGTCAAATGAAAGATGCGGCTATGACTGTGGGGGAAACTAGCATTGCTTCAACAAGTTGAGCAAATGCTCCGCAACTAATGGCACCTACGGAGAAGCCCAAAAAATTTGCAGGCATTGACTTTAAGCGATGGAAGCAAAAGATGTTCTTTTACCTCACCACTCTATGCCTTCAAAGGTTCACTAGTGAGGATGCTCCTGAGGTGCCCGAGGGAACCTCGGACAAAGAGCACTTTATAATTGTAGAAGCTTGGAAACACTCAGACTTTCTTTGCAGGAATTATATATTGAGTGGTCTCCAAGATGACCTCTACAATGTTTACAGTGGAACTAAGACATCGAAGGAATTATGGGGGGCAGTAGAATGAAAATACAAGACAGAGGATGCGGGAATTAAGAAATTCTTTGTTGCAAGGTTCTTGGACTTTAAAATGATAGATAGCAAATCGGTTGTCTCTCAAGTGCAGGTATTACAAGTAATCATTCACGATCTCCTAGCAGAAGGTATATCTTTGAAAAATACCTTAGTTGAACAAATTGAAAATATTCTTGGTACTCACATAAACTGTTTTATAGGTTTGATTGTGAATGATGTATTTCAAGTAGCAGTGATCATTGAGAAGCTACCACCTAAGTGGAAAGACTTCAAAAACTGCTTGATGCATAAACGCAAGGAGATGACTGTTGAAGATCTTATTATCCGACTACGTATTGAAGAGGATAATAAGGCTGCCGAGAGAAGGTCAAAAGGGAATTCTACAATTAATGGAGCACATATTGTAAAAGTTGACAAAAAAAATTCTAAGAAAAGGAAGAAAGTTGAACAAGAAAGCCATTAACCCAAGAAGAAATTTAAGGAAAAAGTTCTTTAACTGTGGAAAGATTGGCCATAAGTCCACGGATTATTGGGCCCCTAAGAAAGGCAAGAAAAAGGACCAAACAAATATGATTGAGTCCAACAAAGAATGTGATGATCTGTGTGCTATGTTTTCAGAATGCAACTTGGTGGGGAATCCTCGCGAGTGGTGGATGGATTCTGGTGCCACCCGCCATGTTTGTGCCAAAAAAGAGTTGTTTTCGTCATTCTCTCCAGCTCAAGTGGAAGAAATGATCTACATGGCTAACTCCGCTACGGCTAAGGTAGAAAGAACAGGAAAAGTGGGCTTGAAAATGACTTCAGGAAAGGTCTTGACACTTAACAATGTCTTATACATTCTGGAATTATGTAGGAACTTGATTTCTATTTCACTTCTAGACAAGAATGGATTTAAATATGTAACCGTTTCTGGAAAAATTGTAATTAGCAAAGGAGAAGTGTAAGTAGGGAAAGGCTTCTCACCAAGGGCCTTTATAAGATGAATGTATTAAAATAAATAAAAGTTCAAATTCTTCTTACTTGCTTGAGTCTTATAATTTATGGCTTGAACGTTTAGGCCATGTTAATTACAAAACGTTATGAAAATTGATTAACTTAGAAGTTTTTTCAAACTTTGAGTGTAATTTATCAAAGTGTCAAACGTGTGTGGAATCAAAGTATGCAAAACATCCTTATAAGTCCATTGAAAGGAATTCCAACCCTTTATACTTAGTACACACTAAAATTTGTGATATGAAGCCAACACTATCACGTGGTGGGAAAAAATATTTCATAACTTTTATTGACGATTGCACTAGATATTGTTATGTCTACTTTCTAAATAGTAAGGATAAAGCAATAGATGCGTTTAGGCAATACAAAACTAAAGTAGAAAATTAGTTAGAGAAAAAGATAAAAATGATAAGAAGTGATAGGGGCGGAGAATATGAATCTCCCTTCGCCGAAATATGTTTAGAGAATGGAATCGTCCATCAAACTACGGCCCCGTATTCACCTCAATCTAATGGAATTGCAGAAAAGAAAAACTGAACATTGAAGGAAATGATAAATGCCTTACTTATAAGTTCTGGTTTACCGCAAAACTTATGGGGGGAGACTGTCCTTGCAGCTAACTGTATACTCAATAGAATTCCCCATAGTAAGACACAATCAATTCCTTATGAAAATGGAAAGAAAGGAAACCCAAGTTGAAATATTTCAAAGTGTGGGGGTGTCTAGCAAAGGTCCAAATTCCTATGCCTAAAAGGGTTAAGATAGGACCTAAGACTATGGACTGCGTATTCATAGGATATGTTAAAAGTAGTAAAGCATGTCATTTTTTAGTTCATAAATCTAAACATACGGATATAAATGAAAATACAGTAATTGAATCAGATAATGTTGAATTCTTTGAAAACATTTACCAATATAAAACTAGACATGAACAGTCTAGTGGAGAGTCTAAACAACCTCGAGATGAACCAAGTGAGAATGTACATAATGAAGAGAATCCAAGACGTAGTACACGTCAAAGAACTTCTACTACGTTTGGATCAGATTTTGTAATATTTCTCTTAGAAAATGAGCCTCAAATATTTAAAGAAGCGATGTCGTCTTCGGACTCATCCTTTGGAAAGAGGTAGTCAATAGTGAGATTGATTCAATCTTAAGTAACCATATATGGGAATTGGTTGATCTTTCTCCAGGAAATAAACCTTTAGGTTCAAAATGGATCTTCAAAAGGAAAATGAAAGCGGATGGTACAATTGACAAATACAAGGCAAGACTTGTAGTAAAAGGCTTCAAACAAAAACAAGGTCTTGATTACTTTGATACATACTCGTCAGTAACAAGGATAACATCGATTCAAATGTTAATTGCCTTGGCAGCGGTATATGGTCTTGAAATCCATCAAATGGATGTGAAAACCGCATTCCTAAACATAGAATTGGAGGAAGAAATTTATATGGAACAGCCTGAAGGTTTTGTGGTTCCAGGAAAGGCGAATAAGATGTGTAAACTTATTAATTCGTTATATGAACTAAAGCAAGAACCTAAACAATGGCATGGGAAGTTTGACCAAACCATGTTGGCAAACGGGTTCAAGATAAATGAATGTGATAAATGTGTTTCTATTAAAGACACTCTAAATCACTAAGTCATTATTTGTTTATATGTGGATGATATGTTGATCATCATTTCTGACATAAATACAACGAAGCGAATGCTCGAGAGCAAGTTTGATATGAAAGACCTTGGAGTTGCGGAAATGATCTTAGGTATAAGAATCCATAGAACTCCACAAGGGTTGACATTGTCACAATCCCACTATATTGAAAAGGTACTTGACAAATTCAAGTATATGGAATTCGGTATTGCCAAAACTCCTTTGGATGTGAGCTTTGCACTTCAAAAGAATGAAGGTGAAAGTGACTCACAATTGGAGTACGCAAGAGTATTGGGATGTTTAATGTATATAATGAATTGTACACGACTAGACATAGCATGCTCTATTAGTAAATTGAGTCGGTACACGAGTAATCCCAACAAAACTCATTGGATGGCAATAAAAAGAGTTTTGGGGTATCTTAAATACACTCAAGACTATGCCTTGCATTATAATAAATATCTTGTGGTACTTGAAGGATATAGGGATGAAAATTGGATCACCGGATCAAACGAAGTAAAATCCACAAGTGGATATGTATTTACTGTCGATGGGGGAGCAGTCTCTTGGAAATCATCCAAACAGACTTGTATTGCTCGCTCTACAATGGAATCTAAATTTATCGCACTGGATAAAGCCGGTGAAGAAGCAGAATGACTCCAAAATTTCTTGGAAGATATTCCTTATTGGCCCAAACCAATGGCACCATTATGTATACATTGTGATAGCCAAGCGACAATAGGTTGGGCAGGGAGCATGATGTACAATGGTAAATCTCGTCACATACGACAGAGACATAATACCATTAGGGAACTTCTCTCTAGTGGAATTATTACTGTTGACTATTTAAAGTCAAAGGATAATGTGTCGGATCCACTTACAAAAGGCCTATCTAGAGAAGGAGTGGAAAGGACATCCAAGGGAATGGGTTTAAGGCGTAGGATAAGTCAGCATGGCGGTAACTCTACCTAGCAGACTGGAGATCCCAAGAGCTAGGTTCAAGGAGATCAAACAAAGTTGTGTCTGACAGGTTCAACATTGTCAATTACCCAATCCATTCTCATGATGTAGACAATGTTCAGTAAACAAGGATAAGACTTAAGGTGAAAAGTCTTTTAATGATTATCTAAATTTGGTAGATTTGACCAAATAATTAAATCTATAAGATTGAACGTTTAGAAATCACCTATGTGAGGGAAAAATGGAAGCCGCTTCAAGGAGAATGTTAGTAAAGTCCTATTCTCTAAGCTCTCATGAAACCGGGACGTGTTCATGGCTGAAAAGAACAAAACCGTGAGAACCATAAATGGTAAAAGGCTGGTTGTGTGACATATGTTGTCTAGGTGTACACTAAAGATCAACGGTTCAAAGATATCAAATCTACCAATTGACCGAGTGCATCCGATACATGTTCACTACGGAAAGTTCAAAGGGAAACCCACTTATCCAGATGCAATCAGTCTTTGCTTGATGATCACATACTTGTCCGTAAAATTTTTATGAAAATAGTCATTTCCCATTCATGTGGGTAATTTTTGGGTTCAAAATATATGAAAAAACGTGAATGAAAAATAGAGAAAAAAATGGTGGAGAGAAGGGAGACACTAATTTAGAAAGTGTACTCTCAAATTGGAAAGTTCACTCTTTCTCCCACATTGGTGGAATAAATGAACTTGTGGGTGTTTAAAATAAGGAACACTTACTCCAAATGGTAAGTGAGGCTAGAAATAAGAGATGCCTCACGCCGTCGTCGTCGTCGCTCGCTCTGCTCGGCTTCGGCTTCGGATTTGGATTTAAAAAATGATCGATCGATCGATGAAATCTGACAGAAATTCAGTTCAAAAATTCAAAAGGGAAAAATACAAATTTTTCCTGTGTTTTGATACTCCATTTATATGCATGTATGCAGATTTTGAAACAGTGTTTCAAAATAGTGCAATGCTGAAACGAAGGGATGCAATCCTTCAACGAAATGACACACTGATTCATGAAATGGTATGCCTATTCGGAAAAGACACATTCTTTGGAGGAACAGACATGGCTTTTCCAGAATCGTTACATCTTTGAAGTGAACCATTTCCACTTTTCAGAAGCGGCACATGTTGGTTATATAAACCTATTTTCATCCACAGGTTTAGGTACGAATTTTCTGAAATACAAACTCTCTTCTTGTCTTGAAAAAATTTCTGTGTGATCTATCAAACCGTTGAGTGAGTTCGCTGAATCCAATTGGATATATGAACATTGTATATGCATAGATTCCCCTTCTATGTTGTTATAAAAGTGTATCAATGTGGTATTAAAGAGTATCAATTGGGTATAGGATCCCCTCTTTCTTTTTTAAAAAGTATATCAATCTAGTATAAAAGTGTATCAATATGGTATAAAAGTATATCAACTGGGAATAGAAACTGCATGTGGCTGACTGGGCAAATGGTTAAAAGAGAGAAATAAATTTAGTCGATAGGATAAAGTTGTCCAAATTTTCAACCGTGGGCCATTTTTTTTAAAAATGGTCAACCCATGTCCTTTTTCCATTGATTATATACTGTGAGGTAGATCAAGGTGGGCCAAGACTCATCACAAACGATAAAAGAAGAGAGTTAAAAATATTGTAAGGAGGTGAATTCGTAAAAGAATAAATTTAGGTCCTTGATCAAAAGAAATTAAAAGTTTAATACAAGAGAAAGTTAACGATGAAGTTGGAAAGCCCTGTTACCAACCATTCGTTATATTAAAATTTAACATACCATATGAAGCCGATCTAATTGGGTTGGGTAGCTTCTAAATATGTTAGGTGCTTATTTAGATCGGGAAAATGGGAACAATCCATAAATGCCTCAAAGGTACGAGAAATATATCAAAAACTTGTGGTATGACCGGAAAGTACTGCTACTGGCAAGCCATGCATTAATATAGTCAAATGATTTAAAATAAATTAAAAGCGGGATGTAAGTAACTTTAGGCTAACAAAATGTTGAATATTCAAAATATTAATTTAAGCCAGACGTAGTCATTAAAGAGATCATGCTAGAACCACGGGACTCGAGGGGTGCCTCACACCTTCCCCTCGGTCAATAAATTTCCTTATCCGGATTTCTAGTTCGCAGATCAACAATTAAGAGTCATTTCCTTTTGAATAGGGATTCAATAAGGTGACTTGAAACTCCAAATTCAATTTCAAGTGGCGACTCTGTAAAATAAATAATCCCTTTTCAAGATGTCACTTTAATTGAAAAAATCCATTTTCTCTAAAACCAACTCCCTAGCAGGATTGGCGGCGGTAAAAATAGGGGTGTGACAGTTTAACGATGAAGTTTTTATATCTTTCAATAGTTAACTGAATGATCTTTAACTTGTGATGAAGATTTTATTTCTTCAAATCACTTGTTAAGTTCAAATGGAGTAGAAAGCCTAAAGCTTTAATCTCCAGAAACCAAAAATAATACAGATTACGGGTTTATTTCCTTAAGATTGTTGTCTCAGGTACACAAAATTGTATGTTAGTTCAAACACTTCAAAACAAGTTCAAGATTAATTCAAGAACACTTATGAAGTTTTTAACACATTCAACACAAGATCAAAAATAACCTTTCAATAGAAGTGTGTTAATCAGTATTTTAAAGAAATAAGATGAAAAAGAATAAGTCAAGTCCTTTGAATTCATGAAATTTCCTTAAGGAAATAATTTCCTTCAAGTACCTGAGGTTGCGGAATTTTCCTCCCAGGATAAAATGGCTTCACAACCAGACTATAGCAGTACCTCAAACTTTCTAGTTTTCTTCAAACTTACTCAACGGGAGATGATCACACGGAGTTTTTTAGAAGAAAGAGAAATGTATTTCAAGTGAAGAAATTTCATTAAAAACCTGTGGAAAAATGTAGGTTTGTATAGCCATGAAGTGCCCCTTTAGAAAAGAGGCAATGATTTATTCGAAAAGGTGTATCCTTTGAAATAGTCATGTCTGTCCATTCGAAATATTGTGTATTTTTTTGAACAGTCATAACCATCCGAACAGTCGTCCTTTTTCCCGAAATAGTATGTCTTTTTCCCAAAGGGTTGCATTCCTTCTGAGGTAGCATTTCGTGTTTGCAGTCGTTTCTGCACTGCATGCATGCACATTCATAGAGAAAAAAATAATTTGCATTTTTCTATGGATTTTTTTGGATCACTTGATTTTTCAAGTTTCGAATAAACTTTGTCCAAAAAATTAATCTCATAGATCGACCATTTGCCAAATCCATAGCCGAAACCGAAGTCGAGCCGAGCGAGTGAGCAACGATAGCGACATGAGTCACCTCTTGGTTCTTTCCTCACTATCCATGTGGAGTTTGTATTTCTTAATAAGAACACATGAAAGTTTAATTCTCTCACCAATGTGGGAGAATTAGTTATAAACTTTCCTTATTGTGAGCACACTTTTCTTTTAGGTGTGTTTTCACTTTCCCTCCACTAATTTCCTCTATTTTTCATTCACACTTTCAACTTGAACCCAACAATTACGTTGACAAAAACAGTGAAAATTAAGCATCAACCAATCTAGACATGCAACCAAATCAAGTTAGATGAGCATCAATCATATTTTTCCAGTAAGTAAATCAATTTTTTCTCTAGTTTAACGTGCATCTAAATATTTATAGAAGTATTTTCTTAATAGATTTGTATTTTAGGATTATTTTTTTATCCTATTTTAGGAGTATTTTTCTAATTAATCAGTACAAAGGAAAATATTAATTGATTCTCCTTTCATATATTTTAGGATTCCCATATATTTTAGAAGTCTAGTTAATAAAATAAATATAGTTAAATAATAAATTGAAGAAAGTAGTGAAAATACAATTTTGTCTAAAGGAGAGTTTTTTAATGAAGGACAAAAAGTTCAAATTATTTTTCTCACACTTTTAATATATTATAGATTATAGATATACATTTACCTAAATCTTGTTTTATGTAAAATAAAAAAATTGCTCAATTCTGGAAGGATTCTACACATAATTGATATGATCATACCAAGTAGGGCTCTACTCTAGTCTCCCAAAGTTGATGGTGTAATCATAAGGAGGAGTAGAAGAAGTGACAGATCTAGAATTTTCACTCAGGAGATTCAAGAAATACATATGTAAAAAGTAAGGCAGTCCCTAAGAATCCAAGCTCAGACGTTGAGGGTGCATTTTTGAATACCCTTGACCGCGGAGCTAACCTTTGGCATATTGTTCACAGCAGTGCCTGAGTTGATGGATTTGGAGTACTTGAAAGAGAATATCAAGTTGTTAATTTCCTCTATTTCAGAAGTCATGCATAATCACAAATGCTAAGAACTTAAATTGATTTGTTTGTAAGATTGTTTATGACTAAACATGCATATTATCAAACAAATGCTGATAAGTTCTTAAGAAGATATAGATAACTAATGTGAGTGAGAGAACCAATGCAACAGTGGTAAGGTTCAGTATAATGTCCCTTATTATCTGCATATTGGCTGCAGTTGTGCAAATATGGTATTTGAAACGTTTCTTTAGGAAGAAAAAAAATCATATACTGTTTCTTCTTGTGGCCGGGAAACCATATATAACTTACTGTTAAGCTATCAACACAAAATTATTCCCTTTGTACCAAAAGAGCATCTTCCATTCTTTTATCCTAGCTTATATTATTCTGAAATTTTGAGAGTTACTGGAGTTGAAATCTAAGTTTAGCAATAGCGGCAGATGTCATCGATCAATTCCATAAATAAAACTAGGTAATGACCAGGACAACAGTTTTGTACAATGTACTGTCTTGTCCCAAATGTTGAAATTAATAGAGAAACACACCACAAATTCACAAAACCAATAACACTTATAAGTAATGGAATATGAGAGAGGAAAGGTGTGTACCTTTGTCTTCCATTTCTTCCACGTAATCAAAGACAAACTAGGCTGAGTCTTCCTCTCTTTTTTTTATGACGACTGACCGCTTATGGGAATACGTTTTATGTTAAAGCCAAGAGAGGGGACCTAGCCTTATATTTATAGGTTTAAAAGCCTTAACCTAGTGCACCCCTATTATGGGTTCACAGGTCTACTATAGGTCTACACTATTGTCATCCCACAGCAATAACATGAAATAGATACAGGCCCATATGGAATCCACATGAATACACGGCCAGTGTCTTGTCCACCAACTAATAACATTAGCCCGTTTCACTTTAATGTAATAAAAATTTAATGTTAAGTCCACATAAAATAAATAATTCTAACATTCTCCCACTTGGACAATGTTAACTTTTAAAAAAAAAGTTTTGGAAAACTTATTTTTTTATAAATATCACTTTCGGCTTAATAGACAATGGCCATAAATATTTAGTGGTGGAACGACATCTCCAACATAGTTCAGTCAAGCAAAATATCACTGTTGAACTGCAGTACTTGCATTAACCAAAGATACAAAATCAGTCCACAATTACTAACACTGATGTTTTGTAGAAATAAATCAAATGATGTGGTAGTGTAGCAAGAACTAGCCAACATGGACTCTAAATCAAGGCTATTTCATTGTTAGTCCTTCAAATGATTTTCCATATCAATATGTACGCTTAAAATACACATGCGTACCATAGAAAAATCATCACCACGATTTTCTGTTACATGTGTGAGCACTAAAACAATATGTGCTCCACCAGAAAATCTTGATTTCAAGGTTCAACATGTGCAACATATTACATGGTGCAACAACCAAAAAATTCACAAGGTAGAATGATATACCATATATGTCTCCAAAAGAAAAATCCAATAAAACAAAAATATGATCTTATCATTATGAGACATATCCAACATGTAAGGAAAAAACCTTAATATCATAAATCAATATTAAAGTGTGCACAATAATAATCAACAATATAAATGATAGCAAAATCTACCATAGCATAAATGTCAATTCAAGAGATAATATCACCATAAGCCCGAAACAATAAGGTGAATAGTCTAATGACAAATGAATAATAATATTAAATACTCCCACTAACCCAACAAATCAAATGTCCCAACAACACCCATATTCTGAACATGTTGCATAAAAACTATGGGTCTTAGCCCCTTGGTTAGTGTATCAGCAAGTATAAAATTGGTAGGTATATCTTCAATCACAATGTCCTCCCCTTTAATTATATCTCTCACAGCCAGATATTTTATTTTCATATGCTTAGAAGATGAAGAAGATTTATTATTTTTTGAGTAAAACATTGCTTCCTTGTTGTCACAATAAATCTTCAAGGGCCTAGAGATGGACTCAACTACCACAAGCCCTGAAATAAAATTCTTAATCCAAATGGCTTGTGTAGTTGTACCATAACAAGCTATGAATTCTGTTTACATAGTGAAAGATGCTGTAAGAGTTTGCTTCACACTCTTCCAAGATATCACACCCCCTGCAAACATAAAGATAAAGCCAGAAGTGGATCTCAAATCATCAAGACACCCAGCAAAGTCTGAGTCTGTGTAACCAATTACCTCATGGTCGTCAACCCTTTTGTACACAAACATATAATCTCTTGTCTTCTTTAAGTACCACATTACTTTCTTAACAGCAACCCAATCACTTCTTCCTGGATTAGTTTGATAACGTTCAAGAGCATTGACAATGAAAGCAATGTCAGAACGAGTGCAAACTTGTGCATACATAACACTTCCAACAACACTTAGTTAAGGCACATCTTTCATAGAATCTTTCTCAAGATCATTTTTGGGACACAAGTCTAGGCTTAACTTATCACCTTTCACCACAGGGACATCACCGAGCTTACAATTTTCCATTTGAAATCTTTTCAAAATACGATCAATATAGGTCTTTTGTGAAATCCCTAATAACTTACGAGATCTATCTCATCGAATCTCAATGCCCAGAACAAATAATACCTCTCCTAGATCTTTTATATCAAATATTTTGTTCAATAAATGTTTAGTTTCGTGCAACAGTCCCAAATTATTACTAGCAAGTAAAATATCATCAACATAAAGAGTAAGAATGATGAACTTACTCCCACTGATCTTGAGATAGATGCAATGATCAATCGTGTTCTCCACAAACCCCATAGAAGTGATAATTTCCTCAAATTTCAAGTACCACTGTTGAGAAGCTTGCTTCAAGCCTTAGATAGATTTCTTCAATTTACACACAAGATGTTCACTGTCTTTACCAACAAAACCTTGGGGTTGTTTCATGTAAACCTCTTCATTAAGATCACCATTCAAAAAAGTTATCTTTACATCCATCTGATGTAGCTCAAGGTCAAAATAGGCTACCAATGCCATAATGATCCTAAGAATCCTTAGATGATACTAGTGAAAAAATTTCATTGTAATCAACCCCTTCTCGCTGTGTGAATACTTTAGCAAGTAACCTCGCCTTGAATCGTTCAATGTTTTCATTTCAATCCTTCTTGGTCTTAAAAATCCATTTACATCCAACAACCTTCTGGCCTTTAGGAAGCTCTAAAATCTCCCATACATCATTTCTACTCATGGATTTTATCTCTTCATATATGGCATCAAGCCACATCTTTGATTCATCACATGATGAAGCTTCAGAAAAGGTTACAGGATCAACAATGTTACCTTCAGCTAGGTATACTAAATAATCATCCAATAGCGGTGATCGTCTTGGTCTACTTGGTACACTTGATCTCCTTAAATTCTGAACCTCTTGATCAACAATAGCAGGTTCCTGAACCATTTCTTCAATAATAGGCATCTGAATTTTTGCAGGTACAAAGTCATCAACTTGCACATGTATATAAGGTTTATCATGTATAGGTGCAGACACAAATGGTTCTGAGGTAATAGTAAGAGAAATTCTGACAGTTTTAATACTTTCAGTTGGCTCACGAGCAATATGCTAAGAACAATCCTTATCTACAACATCAAATTCAAGAAATTTTGCATTTAGAGATTCAACTATTCTTGATCCCCTTGTAGGACAGTAGAACCTGTATCCTTTAAAATAAGCTGGATAACTAATGAAAAAACAATGCGAGGTTCTAGGTTTAGTTTTTTTTTTTGAAGGGTTATGTATCTTTACCTACGCAGGACATTCCCAAACTCGAAAATAATTTACACTGAGTTTTCTATTGGTCCACAACTCAAAAGGGGGTTTAGGGACTAACTTGGAAGGGACACGATTACGAATATACATGGAGGTTTTAATAGATTCACCCCAGAGGAATTCATGTAAGTTAGATCTACTTATCATACTTCTCATCATAACTTTTAAAGTACGGTTTCGCCTTACAGATACACCATTTTGGTCAGGACTACTGGGCATGGTGTACTAGGCAACTATGCCACAATCTTGTAGATATTTGGCTAAGGGTCCCATCTGTTACCCAGTCTCAGTGTATCTACCATAGTACTCACCCCCACGATCAGACCTCACTATCTTAATGACCTTTCCTAGTTGTTTCTCTACTTCAGTTTTAAACACTTTGAACATTTTAAGAGAATCTGATTTTTCTTTAATAAGAAAAACATAACCATACCGATAAAATTCATCAATAAAGGTGATAAGATAACTTGAACCATATAATGTAGTATAATACGGACCACTTATGTCCATGTGAATGATTTTCAACAAATCAGAACTACGAGTAGCATTCTTTTTTCTTTTTTAGTCAACCTATCTCTAATGCAATCAATACACATTCCTATGTCCCCAAAATCAAGAGAAGGTAAAATATTAGACTCAACCAATCTATCACTCTATCTTTAGAGATATGACCTAAATGCCTATGCCACAACATGCCCGATTTTTCATTTAAAATTGATCGTTTCGACCCAATAATTTCAAAATTAAAAGAGTTGTATTCAAAATCAGAAGTCAAGAAAATTTTAAACAAACCATCAGATAGGATTCCATGACCAACAACTCGGGAGTTCAAAAGCAAATTAATTTTTCCATTAAGAAAATTAAAACCATAACTAAATCTGTCTAAAACTGGAAAAGAAATCAAATTTCGTCTAAAAGGCGGTACATAAAGAGTGTTTTCAAGAACAAACTTATAGCCAGTTTCTAAGTCTAAAACTACAGTTCCTATGAACTCTACTTCAACTTTGACATCTGTGGCGACTCTAATTCTTGACTCTGTGTCCTTTGTCTTCCTTTTGTTTTTGAACCCCTGCAAGAAAATGGCAACATCAGCAGTAGCTCCACTATCAAACCACCAAAAATTAATAGGGGCATCTACAAAGTAAGGAAATTTAATAATATTATTCTTTAGTTAATAATTTTCTTAATAAAACACATGTAAAATAAAACTTGACAATTAAAATAGATCGAAGTGTGCATTTTAAAAATGATTAGATTCCGCAGATAGTGAAGGAAAAATATTTACTAAATATACTCCCTTTGTTCCTTTTTTATATGCTTCTTTTTCTTAATCAAATTGAAAAACAAAATATAATATATAATATTTTTCATATAATTTTTGAATATTAAAATTTTAGTTTTAAAAAATTAAATTAATCTAATTTAGCTTTCAAATTTTGGTTGACTCAAAAAGAATAAAGGAAGCATATAAAAAGGAAGAGTGGGACGCCTTTAAAATTATGGGTGGTGCCAAGTTCAATCCAAAACAAGTACATGTCAAATATGTATTCTTAGCTAACCAAAACATTTATGCTTGCCAAAAGTGTCCTACCGAAAGATTCTGCAAATCCTTGCTTACTTATCAGATGCACTGTATATATGCCTTTTAAAGATATGGGAGTATTTTTTTTTTCCTTTCTTTTGTGGGTGTGACTGCAGAGAGATGAGAATGGCGGCTATGGTGACCACGATGGCAACGGAAGCAATATGGCTAGAATTGCCTACTTCCGGGGAGATAAAGTGTGTATATGAATATCTGCGTAATAACATTGTTGTTTTGGGTCATTATGTTGTTAAACATGATAACGAGCACTATCAAACTGGTGTTCTACCTTCAATTTCCGTTCAGGTAATTAAATAAATTCATGATTGGAATCTGTTTCATGTATAGATTTGGGGATTCATTTTGCATATATATGAACCTTAGATGCAGTTTTTGTTATGTGTTTATATATTAAAGGGAAAAGGCTCAAATATGTCACTGGACTATCCGAAATGGCTCATTTATGTCATCCGTTAAAATTTGGGCTCATTCATGCCATCGCCATAACAAAACTGGCCCATCCATGCCATTACTTTTAACAGCCGGTTTTTAGAAAACAGCTTTGCCACATTGAAGCATATTAGAGGTCCACGTCATTTTTTTAATTTTTTTATTTTTTTTATTTTTTTTTTATCCAATAAAATGAATCCACCCAACTTTTTGATCCATTAAAAATTAGTTTGATCTATGATGATTAGGTTAATAGTAGAGTCAAAATTTTCATTAAAAGATTTTAAAGTAACATAAAAATATATATGAAGAAATCGATGAACATATATATATATAATATATATATAAAAATATACATTAATTTATTTTATACTCCCACACAAATATATACTCCCATGTTATCTAACTTATCAAAAATATATTGAATTTACTTTTGTTTTTATATATGCCAACTGACCTTAGACTATATTATACAAATTTCATGTCATCTTCATTTTATTCTTTCTTCTTAGATATTTTATTTCATTAAAGAGAAAAGAACAATAAAATTTTGGAACTAACCAATTCATCGAATTAAGTATATAATGAAATGATAAAGACTATGCATACATAATACTTGTGAGTTGTAACTTGCATGCATGACTTATATATTATTTTTATTCAATTTCTAATTAGGATTGGACCACTTAAAATTAATTATATAAGGATATAAAACTATGACGTCTCACCAATTTTTATGTAACTATATCATTAAATCAAATTGTAATTTAAGAAAAACATAATTGTAATTTAGACAAATATTCTACCTCCAGTGATTAATGTTGATTGTCAAATAATTATCTTAATATATGATTGTGTCAAAACATTAAACGACATATTAAAAAAGGTGAAAGGGAGCAGTATAATGAGTGTTTGAGAGAACAATGTCCCACGTGAAAAGTAAAAAAGAAATAAAATTATTTATAAAATGTCGGATATTTAAGGTCTCTTGAAAAAAAATGTCAATTTGGTTCAAAGCAAATTATATCATACAATATTAAAAGTATTTTATGGTAATTAATTAGCACAATAATTGATATCAACGCCACTGTACTGAAATTTTTGCAGGATGGGTATGAAGATGATAGAGTGACGGCATGAGACGTATTGTCTTATTGTCTTTGCTTGTCTATGGATCAATTTACTATATTTTATCACAATTTTAAGCCGCATACAACCCAAAAAAAAAGTTGATGAGCTTGATAACTATAAATGCTCGAATGATATTAGGTGATACACAAATAATCTCAAAGTTAACTCATTAACAGTAATTAATCAAGTACAACTAAAACTTAGTTCAAAGGGAGATGATCATATTATTGATCTGTATTGTGAACAAAGTCACACGTGAAAGTCAGAAAAGGAAAAAAAACTATTGATATGGGGCAATATACAAATAATCTCAAATTTTAAAAGCATAGATCAAACTAATTTTTAATGGATCAAAAAGTTGAGTGGATTCTTTTTAATGCATCAAAAAAAAAAAAAAAAAAAATTAAAAATGATTTTTAAAAAAAAATTAAAAATGACGTGGACCTCTAATATGCTGCCACGTGACAAAGCTGTTTTCTAAAAATCGACTGTTAAAAGTAATGGCATGGATGAGCCAGTTTTGTAACGGTGATGGCATGAATGAGCCCAACTTTTAACGGATGACATAAATGAGTCATTTCTGATAGTTCAGTGACATATTTGAAGGAAGATCACATGTGTAGGAACAATTCTGATTAATATCTTGAAGGCACTATTGACGGAGAACGGCGGAGGCAATTTCAGAATTTAAGTTTTATGGTTTTAATATTTAAGGGTCTTAGGATTGAACCCGCTATATATTTAAAGTGGCGGCTTCATGTCTATTATTCATTGCAATTTTCGTGAATTTTTACATATAAATTTATTCTTTGTTTTGAAATTCATAATCTAATGATAGACTTGGAAATGGTTCATAGATACTCTCCATCCACCTATTGGTCTAAAAATTCTCTCAATAAATTAAGTTGGGATGGAGGGTATTTGTGAACCATTTACCATACGTTGGGGGTATTTTGGCCCTTTTCTGTAAAAAAAGACTAACTTAGCCAAGGAGGGAAAAGCAGAGTTCAACTCAGGAATGCAACGGTTCAAACGATATACTACCAGTTTATTGATATGCTTTACTTGAGCGAGGGTTTGTCAGAAACGGTCTCTCCACCTTCTCAAAGTAGGATTAAGGCTGCACGCGACCTCCCCAAATCCGAGTTGTCGTATTACACTAGGTATGTTGTTATTGTTGTTGTTATGGTTAAAACTATGAAACTAGTGCGAGAGAATGATTGATTATGAGATCAATTCATGGTGCAACTATGTGGAAATGTATCTGCAAAGAACAAGTTTTCGTACCGTGTTAAGGTGTTGTAATCACATTTGGAGCATTTTAATTCCATTCAAACTGCATAATCAATTAAAGATACATGATTACGTAAAACTTCTTGACTTTGTTGACCTTCGATTCTGATTAGCACTGGCAAAAATTACTTCTTACCTTTTCTCTAATTACGTGCATGATATACAGTTACACCACGAATATTATCAGAATATTCTCTTCAGGTTACATCACAATCTGGAAACGACGTCTACCATGTAGAAAACGTCACTTATGGTGAATTTGCTTTTACAACAGCTGAGACTGAACACCATGTGGCGTGCTTTCGGATGAATAGCCATGTTCTAGGTAATAAAAGTGTGAGTGTTGCTCTTGAGTGGAAAACTGGAATTGATGCCAAGGATTGGGATTCAATTGCAAAGAAAGAAAAGATAGAAGAAAGTACACAATTACATCACCATCCTCCTTGTGCCAATCTCAATCCCTTTATGCTCTTTCTTTAATTTTTAACTTGTATTGTTTGCTCCTCTTTTTCCTTGTAGGGCCTTGAACTTGAGTTGACAAAGTTGAGAGGGTTGGTCCAAGCCGTCCGTGAAAACTTAGTGTATCTGAAAATGAGGTAATTTCTAGATTGAATTTGCTTAAGTTCTTTTTTATGTTTATATGTGGATGACACAAGTTTTAATTTCCAGTAATATGACATAAGTTACACAATTTTAAGTTTTATATGTGGATGAAACTTTTATATTTTCTAGCTTTTTCTTGAGAAGTCCGAAGCATCTCTCAATTGGCTGAAAAGTGGGCTTGGAGCAGATAGATGTCTAAACAATTAAGGAGTGTACTACTGCTCGGAGTAGAATTAACTGTGGGATGGCTGAATTCAGAAAGAGTAGTCCACGAAGGATAGTCGAACAATAGAAAGCTTTGAGCGATAGAATATGTAGTGAGAATATGATTGTGATAACGGCCTTAAAAAAATTTGGAATTGACATCATGTGAAATAATTTGGGCATCCAACTTCCGAGACAAAAGAAAGCCCTTTGATTAATTTCACAAGTCACAACCAATGGAAGATTGGTTTATTCTTTAACAAAAAAATGAATATTTTAGCTTCATTCTCTGTTGTGTTTCTTACGGTACTAGTTTAGGTGTACGCCTTATTTAGTTCAAATGTGGATATTTGTTTAAATAATAAAGATGAATATAATAATTAAATTCAATACCACCTCTAAACCGCAATAAAACAATAATAATAGAGACATCAAAACAATATAATTAAATCTAACCTTTACACAAAAAATTTCTCAAAGCCGTCTAACACTCATCTATCACCTGCAAACTATAACAAATAATACGATAATAGAAATATCAAAAGAATACAACTAAACTTAATCTTTATACAAAAAAATTCTCAAAGCAGAGATATAAAAACAATACAATTAAACCTAACCTTTAACTAAAAAAATTCTTCAAAGCCGATCGACATTCATTTACCACCAGTAAATTCATCTACGACCTGTAAACTACAAAAAAATAATACAATAATGATCAAAAAGCTTCAATTTTGATGAAAATAATTCTTGTCTGAGCGAAATTTTGACCCTAAAGAATGACTTGAATGAAAACAAAGAAGATATATATATACACACACGTTGAATTTCATTACGTGTTGTCTCGGGTAGACAAATCTATATGTTATTTCAAACACTTCAAAACAAGTTCAAGATTAATTCAAGAACACTTATGAAGTTTTTAACATCTTCAACACAAGATAAAAAATGACCTTTCAATAGAAGTGTGTTAATCAGTATTTTAAAGAAATAAGATGAAACAGAATAAGCCAAGGCCTTTGAATTCACAAAGTGTCCTTAAGGAAAAATATTCCCTCAAGTACCCGAGGTTGCGGAATTTTCCTCCCAGGGTAAAATGGCTTCACAACCATACTGTAGTGGTACCTCAAACTTTCTGATTTTCTCCGAACTCACTCCATGGGAGATAATCACACAGCTTTTCAGAAGCAAGAGAAATGGATTTCAAGTGCAGACATTTCATTACAAACCTATGAAAAAATGTAGGTTTATATTGCGATGAAGTTCCCCTTCGGAAAGGAGGCAATAGTTCATTCGGAAAGGTGTATTCTTCGGAATAGTCATGTCTGTCCATTCAAAATATTGTATCTTTTTCTGAACAGTCATAACCATTTGAACAGTCATCCCTTTTTCCGAAATAGTGTATCTTTTCCTCAAAGGGTTGCGTCCCTTCCGAGGTAGCATTTCGCTTTTGCAATCATCTCTACACTGCATACATGCACATTCATGGAGGAAAAATAATTTGCATTTTTCTTTGGATTTTTGGATCACTTGATTTTCCAAGTTTCAAATAAATTTTGTCCAAAATATTAATCTCATCGATAAATCATTTTCCAAATCCAAATCCAAATCGGAAGTTGAGCCGAGCGAGCAACGACGGCGATAGCGCGAGGTACCTCTTGGTTCTTGCCTCACTATCCATGTGGAGTTTGTATTTCTTAATAAGAACACATGAAAATTTCATTCTCCCACCACTGTGGAAGAATTAGTAAACTTTCCTTATTGTGAGCCCACTTTCCATTTAGGTGTGTTTTTACTTTCCCCCTACTAATTCCCTCTATTTTTCATTCATACTTTCAACTTGAACCAAACAATCCCTCACATGAATGGGGAATGACTATTCTTTATAAAATTTTATGGATAAGTATGTGATCATCAAGCAAAGACTGATTGCATCTAGATAAGTGGGTTTCTCTTTGAACTTTCCATAGTGAACATGCATCGGATGCACTAGGTCAATCGGTAGATTTGATATCTTTGAACCGTTGAGCTTTAATGTACACATAGACAACACATGTCACACAACCATCCTTTTATCATTTATGGTTCTCACGGTTTTGTTCATTTCAGCCATGAACACATTCCGGTTTCATGGGATCTTAGAGAATAGGCCTTTACTAACATTCTCCTTGAAGCGACTTCCACTTCGCCCTCAAATATGTGATTTCTAAAAGTTCAATCATATAGATTGAACTATTTGGTTAAATTTGCCAAATTTAGATAATAATTAAATGACTTCACACCGTAAGTCTTATCCTTGATTACTAAACATTGTCTACATCATGATAATGGGTTGGGTATATTGATAATATTGAACCTGTCAGACACAACTTTGTTTGATCTCCTTGAAACTAGCTCTTGGGATCTCCAGTATACTAGATAGAGTCACCACCATGCTGACTTGTCCTCTGCCGTAAACCTATTCCCTTGGATATTCTCTCTACTCCCTCTCTAGATAGGCCTTTTTAAAGTAGATTCAACACATTATCTTTTGACTTCACATTGTCAACAGTGATAATTCCACTAGATAAAAGTTCTCTAATAGTATTATATCTCCGTCTTATGTGACGAGATTTACCGTTATACATTAATCTCCCTGTCCTACCTATTGCCGCTTGACTATCGCAGTGTATACATATTGGTGCCAATGGTTTAGGCCAATAAGGAATATCTTCCAAGAAATTTTGGAGTTATTCTGCTTCTTCACCAGCTTTATCTAATGTGATAAACTCAGATTCCATTGTGGAGCGAGCAATACATGTCTATTTGGACGATTTTCAAGAGACCGCTCCTCCACCTATTATAAATACATATCCACTCGTGGATTTTATTTCATTTGATCTTGTAATCTAATTCTCATCACTATATCCTTCAATTGTCACAAGATATTTATTATAATGCAAAGCATAGTCTTGAGTGTATTTAAGGTACCCCAAAACTCCTTTCATTGCCATCCAATGAGTTTTATTGGGATTACTCATATAGAGAATTAACTTACTAATAGCATATGATATATCTGGCCGTGTACAATTCATGATATACATCAAACATGCCAAAACTCTTGTGTAGTCCAACTGTGAGTCACTCTCACCTTCATTTTTCTGAAGTGCAAAGATCACGTCCAATAGAGTCTTGGTAATACCAAATTTTAAATACTTGAACTTGTCAAGTACCTTTTTGATGTAATGAGACTGTGACAATGCCAACCCCTGTGGAGTTCTATGGATTCTTATTCCGAAGATCACATCCGCAACTCCAAGGTCTTTCATATCAAAATTGCTCTCAAGCATTCGTTTTGTAGCATTTATGTCAAAAATGTCTTTACTGATGATCAACATATCATCTACATACAAACAAATAATGAACTTGTGATTTGAAGTGTCTTTAATGTAAATACATTTATCACATTCATTTATCTTGAACCCATTTGCCAACATGGTTTGGTCAAACTTCACATGCCACTGTTTAGGTGCTTGTTTTAGTCCATAGAGTGACTTAACTAGTTTACACACCTTCTTTACTTTACCAGGAACCACAAAACCCTCGGGTTGTTCCCTGTAAATTTCTTCCTCTAATTCTCCAATTAGGAATATTGTTTTCATATCCATTTGATGGATTTCAAGACCATATACCGCCGCCAAGGAAATTAACAATCGAATTGACGTTATTCTTATTACTGGCGAGAATGTATTAAAGTAATCAAGGCCTTTCATTTGTTTGAAGCCTTTTACTACAAGTATTGTCTTGTACTTGTCAATTGTACCATCCTCTTTCATTTTTCTTTTGATGATCAATTTAGAACCTAAAGATTTATTTTCTGGAGGAAGATCAACCAACTCCTACGTATGGTTGCTCAAGATTGAATTAATCTCACTATTGACTACCTCTTTCCAAAAAGATGAGTCTGAAGACACCATCGCTTCTTTAAATATTTAAGGCTCATTTTCTAAGAGAAATGTTACAAAATCTAATACAAACGAAGTTGACGTTCTTTGATGTGTACTACATCTTGGATTCTCATCATTATGTGCATCCTCACTTAGTTCATCTCGAGGTTGTTTAGATCCTTCCCTAGGCTGTTCATGTCTAGTTTTATACGGATAAATATGTTCAAAGAATTCAATATTATCTGATTCAATTATCGTATTTTTAGTGATATCCGAATGTTCGAATTTATGAACCAAAAATCGACATGCTTTACTACTTTTAGCATATCCTATGAACACACAGTCTACTGTCTTAGGTCCTATCCTTACCCTTTTAGGCATAGAAACTTGGACATTGGCTAGACACCCCCACACTTTAAAATATTTCAAGTTGGGTTTCTTTCTTTTCCATTTTTCATATGGAATTGATTGTGTCTTACTATGAGGCACTCTATTGAGTATTCGGTTAGCTGTAAGGATAGCTTTTCTCCAAAAGTTTTGCAGTAAACCTGAACTTATTAGTAAGTCATTCATTATTTCCTTTAAGTTTTGGTTTTTTCTTTCCTCAATTCTATTAGATTGAAGTGAATATGGGGCCATAGTTTGATGGACAATTCTATTCTCTACATATATTTCCGCAAAGGGGGATTCATATTCTCCACCCCTATCACTTCTTATCATTTTGATCTTTTTCTCTAACTAATTTTCAACTTCTATTTGATATTGCATGAATGCATCTATTGTTTCATCCTTATTGTTTAGTAAATAGACATAACAATATCTAGTGCAATCGTCAATAAAAGTTATAAAATATTTTTTCACCATGAGATGGTGTTGACTTTATATCAATAATATCAGTGTGGATTAAGTCTAAGGTATTGGAATTCCTTTCAATGGACTTATACGGATGCTTAGCATACTTTGATTCCACACATGTTTGACATTTTGATATATTGCACTCAAAGTTTGGCAAAACTTCTAAGTTAATCTGTTTTCACAATGTTTTATAATTGGCATATCCTAATCGTTCATGCCAAAAATTATTTGACTCAAGCAAGTAAGAAGAAAAAAAACTTTTATTGATTTCAACATTCATTACATTCATCTTAAATAGGCCCTCAGTGAGGGAGCCTTTTTCTATGTACACATCTCCTTTACTAAGTACAATTTCTCCGAAAATAAATATACATTAGAATCTATTTTTATCAAGAAGTCATACAGAAATCATGTTCTTCCTTAAATTCGGTACATACAGAATAAAACTTTTATTGATTTCAACATTCATTACATTTATCTTAAATAGGCCCTCAGTGAGGTAGCCTTTTTCTATGTACACTTCTCCTTTACTAAGTACAATTTTTCCGAAAACAAATACACATTTGAATCCATTTTTATCAAGAAGTGATACAGAAATCATGTTCTTTCTTAACTCCGGTACATACAGGATATTTTTGAGAGTCAACACTTTGCCTGAAGTTTTTTTCAAGCATATTTTTTGTGTCCCTTCAACTTTTGCAGTAGTGGAGTTTTCCATGTAAATCTTCTCTTCGCCTTGAGCCAGATCAAACGCAGTAAACAACTCCTCATTTTCACAAACGTGGTGGGTGGCACCCGAATCCTTCAACCATTTTCGTGGATTTCCCACTAAGTTACATTTAGACAACATGGCACACAGATCGTTTATTTTATTTTTGGATTCATCCATATTTGTTTGGTCCTTCTTTTTACCTTTCTTTAGGGCACGATAATCTATTGACTTGTGGCCAATATTGCCACAGTTAAAGCATTTGCCTTTGAATTTCTTCTTAGGCTGATTGTTTTTTTTTCAGCTTTCTTTCACTTCTTTGAGTTGTTGGGGTCGTCTTCTACAATGTTAGCTCAATTCATTGTAGAATTTTCTTTGTACTTCCTCTCCTCTCTACGGCTTTATTGTCTTCTTCAATGCAGAACCTCACAATGAGGTCTTCGACTGTTATCTTCTCTTATTTATGTTTCAAGTAATTCTTGAAGTCCTTCCATAAAGGTTAGAACTTTTCAATAATCGCAGCAACTTAAAATGCTTTGTTCACAACCAAACCTACAAGAAAGTTTATGTGAACATTACGAATATTTTTAGCTTGTTCAAATAAGGTATCCATTAAATTCATACCTTCCATAAGGAGATTGTGGATGATGACTTGCAACTCGTGTACTTGAGAAATGACAGTCTTGTTGTCGATCATTTTTACTCTAGGAATCCCGCAACCTAGAACTTCTTGCTTCCCGTATCCTCAATCTCTTATATTTCTTTTCCAGCGCATTCCACAATTCTTTAATGTATTCATTACGCTATAGATGTTGTATAGATCATCTTGGAGCCTACTTAGAATGTAATTCTTACATAGAAAATTAGAATATTTCCACGCCTCTGTTACAACGAATCACTCCTGGTCTGATAGCAGAACATCTTCTATTGCCACCTCTTGAAATCAACTCCAGAAAATTTTTTGGGCTTTTCCGCTAGTGCCATAGCAGGTGGCGCATTTGTGCATCTGGTTGTGGCAACATTAGTTGCTGGGACACTTGTCACACCATCATCATGACCTTCCATAGTTATTTCTCTTATCACCAAGAGATAGTCAACTTTTAGTATAAAATTATACTAATCCTAAGTTCGTAGCAACTTATAAATACCACTTGTTTCTAGTTTAACAATGAAGTTTTTATATCTTCCAATCGCTAACCGAATGAGATTTAACTTGTGATGAAGATTTTATTTCTTTAAAGCACTTGTTATGTTCAAAATGAGTAGAAAGCCAAAAGCATTAATCTCCAGAAACCAAAAATAATACAAATTACGGGGTTATTTCCTTAAGATTGTTATCTCGGGTACACAAATCTATATGTTAGGTCAAATAATTCAACATAGGTTCAAGATTAATTCAAGAACACTTATGAAGTTTTTAACACCTTCAGCATAAGATCAAAAATAACCTTTCAATAGAAGTGCATTAATCAGTTTTTCAAAGAAATAAGATGAAACTGAATAAGTCAAGTCCTTCGAATTCACGACGTGTCCTTAAGGAAATAATTCCACTCAAGTATCCGAGGTGACTAAATTTTCCTCCTAGGATAAAATAACTTCACAACCAGACTGTAGCGGTACCTCAAACTTTCTAGTTTTCTTTGAACTCACTCAATGGGAGATGATCACATAGAGTTTTTAGAAGAAAGAGAAATAGATTTCAAGAGCAAAAAATTTATTAAAAACCCGTTGAAAAATATAGGTTTATATAGCCATGAAGTACCCCTTCTAAAAGGAGGCAATAGTTCATTCGGAAAGGTGTATCCTTTGGAACAGTCATGTCTTTTCATTCAAAATATTGTGTCTTTTTCTGAACAGTCATAACCATCCGAACAGTCATCCCTTGATACAAGTGCAACTAGATCAAGGCTATTCACATGTAGCCAAGCCCGAGAGTTACAAAAACTCCAAGTCATGTTCATGCAAATGGTCGTGTGTGAGTGTGTCATTAATCCATCTAAGGGATTCCATGTTTTGAAGTGTGAAGAGGGACTTTGAAGTGTAAGTTTATTACACTCCATAGCCACCCCATGACCAAGGCTACAAGGGTCATTTCTCTTTTATTTCATGGTGTACTATATATAGACAATATTAGGGTTATTTCTCTCACTTAGTTCATTCATGATATATTTCTCAACAACAAGTCTTATAGTATTGAACATTGCTCTCTCTTGTTCTTAAGAGTGGAAACCCGAAACTAGTACAACAAAGTGTAGTAACACTTGTGTTGTTCCTTGGATAGAAACTAGAGGTTCATGGGTTCCTCTTGATCTAAGTAAGAACTTGGTGTTAATATCTTTTAGTCTTAGGGTCCTAATCTTCATGTTAGGGTTCTTAGATTCTAGGATATTTTGTGTCAAGTTACTATCCATCATCTTGTAACCTTGTTATTTGTGTGTTGATATAGTGAAGCCGTGTGGATTCACTATAGTTATTGCAATCTTGTGTTATCTATCTATCTTTTTGAATACTGTTGTTGTTGCCTTAAAAACATAGAGAAATTGAGTGGGGCCTTTGATTCTCTATTGTTGTTGTTCTTGTTATTTTCTTGACTTTTTGTTTTATGTTTGATCTTGTATCATTTGGTATCAAATCTTAAGGCTTGATTTTTTTCTCACAAAATCAATCTTGGGAAGATCTTACCAAAGTTTGAAACATTGTGTTGGTGTTGGACCTTGGCCGAAACTTGTAGTCTTATGGTGATGACTGGCCAAGAGTTTTGTAACTAGATCTAGTAGATTTTTGCTTTTTTAGTTTGTTTATAGTGGTGGTTTATTTCTCACCAACTCTAAAGGTTTCTAGATCTAAAGTTGAGCTTATAATATTGACTAATCTTGTGGTGAGTTGAAGCTGGCCGTGTGTTGAGCCTTGTTGTTGAAGATTGGTGGATGATTGGTGGTATTGTTGTTGTGTTCTTGAGAAGATGTTGTTATGTTATTGAAGGTTTGATGATGTGTTCATCTTGTTCTTCACCTAGTCATAACTTAACCAACAAAAACTGCAACATAGATTCAAAAAGGTGAAGATAAAAGTTGTAAAGCTTATTGTGAGAAGACTTGAACCCATCACTTCCTAGACTTGAAATCTACTTTTCAACTACTTTTTCCCTGTTTCAAGGACCTTGTTTTATGGGACTAGTACAAGTCAAGTCTCATATTTTTGGGATTGGACTTATAAAAGATTCAAGACTTATACTTTCCCTCCAAAACCAATTGTCTTTCATTCCAAATTGGATGAAAATTGAAATTTCAAAATTGTGACTAAAATTATGTGGGACCATGGCCAATTGTATGTTGCCATGTCATCCTTGCTACTGTACACGTCAATATTAAGCTCAAGTTTGGAATTTCTAGTTTCTAATTGTTGATTCTTGGTTTAATTAATTTGGTTCTAGTACTAATTAACAAGCTAGTACATTCCTTCTAGGTTGTCAATTAGTTCTTTGAATCCCTTTGTTCGTGTCAACATTTACTTGGGTGCTTTTATCTTTTGAACACGTTCTTACTTCTTGGTTCTATTCCGACAAGAATTCTTTGAGTCTTGAAACAAGAATCTACTCCGAACAAGAGTATATTCATACCTTAAGGATTCATGGGTTACTAGACAATTTTCAAAACTTATGGAACTAAAAGTGTGAGGTGATCCCAAAAAAGTGTGAGTGAGGAGGGGTTATTTTTTAGCTAACTTCTTGTTGTTTTGTAGGTGTTTTCTTAGGTACATTGCAATGAAGGGAATTAACTCCCAAACCGTGGGCAACAATGATACCAATATCCTCATGGCTTCTAGTGAGGGCCTCAACCGAACTTTAGAAAGAATGCAAGTGAGTCTTGGGAAGTTAGAAATGGATGTGTTTTCGGTGAAGGGGGATGTAACATCATTGAAAGGGGAAGTGACAACCATGAGTGGACGGTTGGAACATGTGGAGAGTCAAAGTAACTCCCGCCCTACTACTCCTCCACACTACCATGTTTCTTCAAGTTGACATGAACAAAACACTTCTTCTACCATTTCTCCCGAAACCTCACATTCAACGCTCTATCCACCAAGACCACCACTAAATGTCGCAATCCAGGCTACTTCCTACCCCTAAAGCCGAGACTTCAATAGGCCATTTCATTCATAATCTCCTAGTCCCACAAGAAGGACTTGGTTGTCAATTACCTCTGCTAAATCCGAACCCTCCCTTCCAAGCTCCACTCAACCAAAGGCCACCACCACCACTAAATCCAATTCCTCCAAAACAAGTTCCACTTAACCAAAACTAACCCGTCCACTGTAAGGAATATAATAGAGAGGATTATGAAGGGTATACAACCTTTGATGATGCTTACATGAGGGAGGAGGAGTGAGAGGAGGCCATGTGGATCTAATGAGATACCGAGGGTATGGGAAAAGGGTAAACCATCACCAAGAGAGAGACGTAGGTATCAATACCATTAAATTGAGCCTACCTATCTTTAAGGGTGAAAGTGATCCCGAGACCTACCTTGATTGAGAATCGTCTTGTGACAAGGTTTTTCAAGTCAATGACATATCAGAAGAAAAGAAAAGTTGTTATGCAATAGATCACTTTGAGGGTTATGCTAACAGTTGGTGGGAATACGTCAAGCGGTTTGGTAATGAGTTGATAGATGGGAAGCCACCACCTTGGTTTAGGTTGAGGTATCTCATGAGACAACGGTACTTTCCTAAGCGTTATAGACATGAATTGCTCACTAGGTTGTACAACTTGCGACAAGGGAACAAAAGTGTGATGGCATATTATGATGAGTTTCAACAACTCATGTTGAAGCTTAATTATTGGGGGGAATAAATTGGTCATGACATTATTTGGTTCAAGTGTGGGTTGAACAAAGAGATCTCCACTCATTTGATACTTCACAAGTTTGATACCATTGATGGTATTTTCCAAGCGTCTCTTAAGATTGAAAGGGAACTTAAAGAGAGGTCTTCGTTCAAGGCAAAGGGACAATCAACCTCGGGTTGGCCTAGAAACAAGTAGATGGATCAATCCTCCTTGGGTTGGCCCAAAAACAAGGACCAACCTATCACTACAAAGCTGCCCGAGCCTAAAACAGTCCATAAATTTCCTCCAAAGCAAGAAGCTCACAAGTATCCTAATCCTAAAGGGTTCCAATGTTTCAAGTGCCAAGGTTAGGGACATAAAGCCAATGAATTTCAAAACCAATGCAATGTGATCCTAAGGGAAGAAAGGTTGTATTACCTTGGTAAGGGGGTGGGTGTTGTAAGAGAGGAGAATGAGGCCAAGCCTCAAAATGGAGAGGAAACCTAGGGTAAGCCACATAATGATGATGATGGGGAAGATGTTTATCCGTAAGAAGGAGAGTGTGTGGTTCCAAACTTTGTAGTGAGGCTTGTCATGATTAGTAAGGAAATAGATGATCCTATCCAAAGGGAGAATCTATTCCATACTAAGTGCCTTGTAAAGGGTAGTGTGTGTACATTGGTGATAGATAGTGGTAGTTGTGCAAATGTTGTTAGTGTTGCCATGGTAATGTTCTTGAAATTGCCGACTACACCTTATACTATCCCTTACAAGTTGCAATGGTTGAATGAATGTGGTGAATTGAAGGTCACAAGGCAATATGTGATACGGTTTAAGGTGGGAAACTACCATGACGAAGTGCTTTGTCACGTGATACCAATGCAAGCTTGTCACATGTTGTTAGGTAAACCTTGTCAATATGATAGGTCTGCCAAACATGATAGAAGGTCCAACCTATATACACTTGAGAAGAATGGCTGATAGGTCACACTTCATCCTCTCTTACCTTCACAAGTGAATGACTTGCATCAAAAGATGAGGGAATTGAAAGAAAAAGGCAAGAAACCTAAAAGTAAGAAAAAGGAAGGGGAACCCGAGGGTGGGTCAGTGAAGGAACCCGAGGCTGCCTCAATACCAAAACAGAGAGAAAACATGGTGATGTTGGTTAGAAAGAAGGAAATCTTCTTGGATCATGATGAGGACACACCTATGCTTCTCTTGGCTTATTATTTTAACACTAACCCCACCAACTCTTCTATTCTCCTTTGATTTCTCTTGTGTTGCAGGATTATGGAGATGTTTTTCCCAAAGAACTTCTGCAAGGGTTGCCCTCACTTCGGGAAATCGAGCATCAAATTGACTTTGTGTCGGGCTCACAATTACCAAACAAACCAGCTTATAGAAGCAACCCTACGGACACCAAAGAACTACAATGACAAATTGAGAAACTTCTCAACAAAGGGTACATCAAAGAGAGCATGAGTCCATGTGCGGTTTCAGTGATACTAGTACCTAAGAAAGATGGAACTTGGTGTATGTGTGTGGACTGCTGAGTCATCAACAATATTATGGTAAAACATTGTCACCCTATCTCTAGGTTAGATGACATGCTTGATGAATTGAATGGTTCATGTCTATTTTCCATGATTAACTTAAGGAGCAGCTATCACCAAATAAGAATGCAATCCGATGATGAGTGAAAAAATGCCTTCAAGACCAAATTTGGTCTCTATAAATGGATGGTTATGCCATTCGGCCTAACAAATGCTCCAAATACTTTCATGAGGCTAATGAATCATGTGACGAAGCCATTTATTGGAAAGTTTGTTGTTGTCTACTTTGATGATGTATTGGTTTATAGTAAGTCCTTAGATGAGCATGTAAAGCATTTACAATATGTGTTTGATGTCCTCCGCAAGGAGAAGTTATATGCTAATCTAGAAAAGTATTCCTTTGGTGTTAATGGAGTTGTTTTCTTGGGTTTTGTTGTTAGTTCAAGAGGGGTCGAAGTAGATGAATCCAAGATAGACGCTATCAAAAATTGGCCAATCCCACAAATCGTTGGTGAAGTATGAAGCTTCCACGGGTTGACTATCTTTTATAGAAGGTTTGTCAAGGGATTTAACACCATAGCCGCCCCCTTGACCAAGGTCATTTGGAAATACAAACCCTTCAAGTAGGGTGAAGATCAACCTAAGGATTTTGAAGCTTTGAAGGCTATGCTCATTTCCACGCCTCTATTACAATTGTCAAACTTTGATAAGACATTCAAAGTTGAATGCGATGCTAGTAAAAAAAGCATAGGGGCTATTTTGATGCAAGATTTAAAACCCATTTCTTGTTTTAGTGAAAATCTCAAAGGTGCTACTCTAAACTACTCCACGTATGATTTAGAGTTGTATGCCTTGATTAGAGCATTGGGCAATTGGCAACACTACTTGTAGCCCAAGGAATTTTTTATCCGAATGGACCATGAATCCTTGAAACACCTTCAGGCATAACACAAGCTAAAAAAATGACATGAAAAATGGATTGAGTTTCTAGAAACCTTTTATTATGTTATTTAATACAAGAAGGGTGAGAACAATGTAGTTGTCGGTGCCTTGTCTAGAAAACATGTACTTGTGTCCACTTTGTCTTTAATGTTAATGTTTTTTGAGAGCCAAAAGGCATTATATCCCTAGGACCCTCACTTTGATCTTATCTTTAGGGAATACAAACAAGTGGGTACGGGCAAGTGGGTTTCTGATAGGGGTTTAAATCCCTATGCCAAGTTTGATAGTTACTTATTTAAAGGTAGATGATTGTGTGTACCCTTTAGCTCTTGGAGAGAGTTATTTGTAAGTAAAGCACACGATGGAGGTCTAATGGGTCACTTTGGGATTGACAAGGCCCTCGAGATATTGGTGGAGCAATTCTATTGGCCTAGAATGCACAAGGTTGTCGCTAGGATTTGTGGCCAATGTGTAGATTGCAAGGGAACCAAGTCTCGGCTCCTACCTCATGGGTTGTATACCCCACTGCCCACTCCTTTACGTCCTTGTCTTGATATATCTATGGACTTTTTGTTAGGATTTCCAAGGACTAGACGAGGTAGGGATAGCATTTTTGTTGTGGTTGATCGGTTTTCTAAGATGACACATTTTATTCCTTGTTCAAAAAGTGAAGATGCATCAAGTGTGGCTTCTTTATTTGTTGAAAATATTTTCAAATTGCATGGTGTTCTGAGGATCATTTTAAGTGATAGGGACTCTAAGTTCCTTAGTCACTTTTGAAAGTCAATGTGGGGTAGGCTTGGCATAAGATTATTATTCTCAACATCTTGCCACCCACAAACCAATGGCCAAATCGAGGTTGTAAATAGGACTTTGGGTTCAATGTTATGATCAATGGTTAAAGACAAAATGACTTCATGGGAGTATCACCTACCTTTGGTGGAATTTGCATATAATCGGGTTATACACTCAAGTACGGGAATGACTCCCTTTCAATGTGTATACGGCATCAACCCCCACCCCTTTGGATTTAAATCCTTTGCCAAGTGATCTTATGATTAGCTTATATAGAAGAAAGAAGGCCAAAGCCATGAAGAAATTTCATGAGAAAGTGAGGCAACATCTTGAGAAGATAAACCAAGAGATTGCTAAGAGAGCAAGAAAGGGGATAAGAAAGCTTGTTCTTGAACCGGGAGATTGGGTTTGAGTGCACCTTAAAAAAGACCAGTTCCTTCACAAAGGAAAAAAAGTTGATACCTAGGGGTGATGGTACCTTTCAAGTACTTAAAAGAATCAATGATAATGCCTACAAAATTAACCTCCCTCCGGAATACCAAGTGCACAACACTTTCAACATATGTGACCTTTCTCCTATTTCCACGATTGAGGATGAACATCCACCGAATTTAAGGACAAATTCCCTTCAATATGGAGAGGATGATACAAATGCAACTAGCTCAAGGCTATTCATATGTATCTAAGCTCGGGAGTTTCAAAAACTCCAAGCCATGTTTATGCAAATGGCCATGTATGAGTGTCTAATTAATCAATCTAAGGGATTCTATGTTTTGAAGTTTGAAGAGGGACTTTGAAGTATAAGTTTATTACACTCAGAAGACACCTCATTGCCAAGGCTATAGAAGGTTTATTTCCCTTTTTATTTTATGGTGTACTATATAGATAATACAGAAAAGGGCCTAAAATTCCCTTCAACTATGTAAAATGGTGCAAAAATACCCTCCATCTACCTATTGGGCCTAAAATACCCTTTCCGTCAACCTATTAGGCCTATTTTGCCCTTCATTTAACAGCTAACTAATGACCCTACTTCATTAATGACATGGCACATTTCTATTGGCTAATTAATATTTAATTAAACTAATTAATTTTATCCTCTAAAATTTTAACCCGCCCCAACTAATGACCCGCCCCAATTCCTTTAACAAAACAAATCTGCTATCTCCTTTCCTTATCTGGTTTCTCAATCAACTCTTCTTTCTCAATACTGCTATGCTGACATTTTTTTTGTGTATGTATTTCTATCTGTCGTGATGAACTCATCTGTTATTAGACCATGATGTAGATTGTTTAGTAGATAACATGTGCCTTGTGAATTTATATTTTCATGCTTTTGAAAGTTGTTTGTGATGCACACTTTGTTCATAATTGAATTTTTTTTAGATGTTCAGATAACTTGTGAAACTAAAATTCATTACTAACACCATACCAACTCATTCTTTGCAATTGAAAGAATGGAAACAATGGCCATGGTGGTATCGAAGTTCTAATCCGAAGAAACACTTATATATCCACCATTTTTGTGCACTTTCGATTTATGAAATGCACCACCATCAAGATCATCTATGAGCAATTCTTTTTTCCTATTCTTCTCATACTTCCCAGCCAGAGAATCAAACAAAATTCCAGCACCAACTCCAACAGCCAAATCAATAGTGTAGTGACCCCTGATACTCAAAAATCTAATCGCTTGCAATACATTCAAGGTGTCAGATAAGTAAGACAATTTCCATCTCTGCATACGCTTCATATCCAGCGACGCAATCATAGATGTTGCAACATGCCCAAAATAGAACAAGAAGAACGACACATTTTCCCCTTTTGTTAAAGAAATTGGGGCGGTTTATTAGTTGGGGTGGGTTATTAGTTGGGTCGGGTTATTTGGTTGGGTCTTTGGATTTGTAAAGAATAAAATTAATTAGTTTAATTAAATATTCATTGACCAATAAAAATGTGCCACATCATTAATGAAGTAGGGTCATTAGTTAGCCCTTAAAATGTAAGGGAAAATAGGCCTAATAGGTTAACGGAAAGGGCATTTTAGGACCAATAGGTAGATGGAGGAAATTTTTGCACCATTTCACATAGTTGAAGGACATTTTAGGCCCTTTTCCATAGATAATATTAGGGTTATTTCTCTTACTTAGTTCATTCATGATATATTTCTCAAAATAAGTCTTGTAATATTGAACATTTCTCACTCTTGTTCTTGAGAGTGGAAACCCGAAACTAGTACAACAAAGTTTAGTAACACTTGTGTTGTTCCTTGGCTAGAAACTTGTGGTCCTGAGGTTCATGAGTTCCTCTTGATCTAAGTAAGAACTTGGTGTTAATATCTTTTAGTCTTAGGGTCCTAATCTTCATGTTAGGGTTCTTAGATTCTAGGATATTTTGTGTCAAGTTACTATCCATCATCTTGTAACCTTGTTATTTGTGTATTGATATAGTGAAGCTGTATGGGGATCATTCGATTCACTGGATTTATTGCAATCTTGTGTTATCTATCTATCTTGTTGAATATTGTTGTTGTTGCCTTAAAAACATAGAGAAGCCGAGTAGGGCCTTTGATTCTCTATTGTTGTTGTTCTTGTTGTTCTCTTGATATTTTGTTATATTCTTGATCTTGTATCATCCCTTTTCCCAAAATAGTGTGTCTTTTCCTAAAAGGGTTGTGTCCCTTCTGAGATAGTATTTTGTGTTTGCAGTCCTTTCTGCACTGCATGCATGCACATTCATGGAGGAAAAACTAATTTGCAATTTTCTTTGAATTTTTGGATCACTTGATTTTCCAATTTTCGAATAAACTTTGTCCAAAAAATTAATCTCATCGATCGATCATTTGCCAAAGCCAAAGCCGAGCCGAGCGAGTGACGATGACAGCGGCGCGAGGCACCTCTTGATTTTTTCCTCACCATCCACGTGGAGTTTGTGTTTCTTAATAAGAACATATGAAAGTTTCATTCTCTCACCAATGTGGGAGAATTGAATATAAACTTTCCTTATTGTGAGCACACTTTTCTTTTAGGTGTGTAATTTCCTCCATTTTTTATTGACACTTTCAACTTGAACCCAACAATTAGATGAGCATCAATCATATTTTTCTAGTAAGTAAATCAAATTTTTCTCTAGTTTAACGTGCTTCTAAATATTTATAGAAGTATTTCCTTAATAGAGTCCTATTTTAGGAGTATTATCTATCCTATTTTAGGAGTATTTTTCTAATTAATCAGTACAAAGGAAAATATTAATTGATTCTCCTTTCATATATTTTAGGAGTCCCATATATTTTAGGAGTCCAGTTAATATAATAAATATAGTTAAATAATAAATTAAAGAAAATAGTGAAAAGACAATTTTGTCTGAAGGAGAGTTTTTTAGTGAAGGACAAAAAGTTCAAATCACTTTTCTCACACTTTTAATATATTATAGATTATAGATATACATTTACCTAAACCTTGTTTTATGTAAAATAAAAAAATTGCTCAATTCTAGAAGGTTTCTACACATAATTGATATGATCATACCAATTAGGGCTCTACTCTAGTCTCCCAAAATTGATGGTGTAATCTTAAGGAGGAGTAGAAGAAGTGACAGATCTAGAATTTTCACTCAGGAGATTCAAGAAATACAAATGTAAAAAGTAAGGCAGTCCCTAAGAATCCAAGCTCGGACGTTGAGGGTGTATTTTTGAATACCCTTGACGACGGAGCTAACCTTTTGCATATTGTTCACAGCAGCACCTGAGTTGATGAATTTGGAGTACTTGAAAGAGAATATCAAGTTGTTAATTTCCTCTGTTTCAGAAGTCATGCATAATCACAAATGCTAAGAACTTAAATTGATTTGTTTGTTTGATTGTTTATGACCAAACATGCATATTATCAAACAAATGTTGATAAGTTCTTAAGAAGTTATAGATAACTAATGTGAGTGAGAGAACCAATGCAGCAGTGGTAAGGTTCAGTATAATGTCCCTTAGTATCTGCATATTGGTGGCAGCTGCGCAAATATGGTATTTGAAACGGTTCTTTAGGAAGAAAAAAATCATATACTGTTTCTTCTTGTGGCCGGGAAACCATATATAACTTACTGTTAAGATATCAACACAAAATTATTCCCTTTGTACCAAAAGAGCATCTTCCATTTTTTTCTCCTAGCTTATATTATTCTGAAATTCTGAGAGTGACTAGAGTTGAAATCTAAGTTTAGCAGTAGCGGCAGATGTCATCGATCAATTCCATAAATGAAACTAGGTAATGAACAGGACAACAGTTTTGTACAATGTGCTTGTCTTGTCCCAAATGTTGAAATTAATAGAGAAACACACCACAAATTCACATAAACCAAGAACACTTATAAGTAACGGAATATGAGAGAGGAAAGGTGCGTACCTTTGTCTTCCATTGCTTACAAGTAACCAAAGACGAACTAGGCTGAGTCTTCTTCTCCTTTGCTTATGACGGCTGGCAGCTTATGGGAATACGTCTTATGTTAAAGCCAGGAGAGGGGACCTAGACTTATATATATAGGCTTAAAAGCCTTAACCTAGTACACCCCTATTATGAGCTCATGGGTCTACTACAGGTCTACACTATTGCTAGCTCACACCAATAACATGAAATGGATACAGGACCATATGGAATCCGCATGCATATACGGCTAGTGTCTTGTCCACCAACTAATAACATCAGCCCATTTCACTTTAATGTAGTAAAAAGTTAATATTAAGTCAACATAAAATAAATAATTCTAACATTCTACCACTTGGAAAACATTTACTTTTAATGAAAAGTTTTGGAAAACTTATTTTTTATGAAAATCACTCTCTAGCTGAATAGACAGTGGCCATAAATATTTAGTGGTGGAACACCCTCTCCAACATAGTTCAGTCAAGCAAAACATCATTATTGAACTGCAGCAGTACTTGCATCAACCAACGATACAAGACCAGTCCATAATTACTAGCACTGATGTTTTGTAGACATAAACTAAACGATGTGGTAGTGTAGCAAGAAATTGCCAACATGGACTCCAAATCGAGGCTACTTCATTGTTAGTCTTTCAAATGATTTTTCATATCAACATGTACACTTAAAATAAACATGCGTACCATAGAAAAATCATCACCACGATTTTCTGTTACAACATGTGTGAGCACTAAAACAACATGTTCTCCACCAGAAAATCATGATTTTCAAAGTTCAACATGTGCAATATATTACATAGTACAACAACCAGAAAATCCACAAGGTAGAATGATATACCATATATGTCTCCAAAACAAAGATCCAATAAAATAACAATATGATCTTACCATTATGAGACATATCCAACATGTAAGGCAAAAAAACTTAATATAATAAAACAATATTAAAGTGTGCACAATAATAATCAACAACATAATTGATAACAAAATCTACCATAGAATAAATGTCAATTCAAGAGATTATATCACCATAAGCCCGAAATAATAAGGCTAATAGTCTAATGATAAATGAATTACAATATTAAATACTCCCACTAACCCAACAAATCAAATGGCTCAACAACACCCATATTCTGAACATGTTTCATAAAAACTCTAGGTGTTACCCCTTGGTTAGTGGATCAGCAAGCATCAAATCTGTAGGTATATATTCAATCACAATGTCCTTCTCTTTAACCATGTCTCTCACATCCAGATATTTTATTTCCATATGCATAGAAGCTGAAGAAGATTTATTATTTTTTGAGTAAAACACAGCTACCTTGTTGTCACAATAAATCTTCAAGGGCCTACAGATGGAATCAACTACCACAAATCCTAAAATAAAATTCTTAAGCCAAATGGCTTGTCTAGCTACACCATAACAATCTATGAATTTTGTTTGCATAGTGAAAGATGTTGTAAGAGTTTGCTTCACGCTCTTCTAAGATATCGCACCCCCTGCAAACATAAAGATAAATCCAGAAGTGGATCTCAAATTATCAGGACACCCAACAAAGTGTGAGTCTATGTAACCAATTACCTCAATGTCTTCAACCCTTTGGTACACAAACATATAATCTCTTGTCTTCTTCAAGTACCTCATTACTTTCTTAGCAGCAACCCAATCACTTCTTCCTGGATTAGTTTGATAATGTCCAAAAGCATTGACAATGAAAGCAATGTCAGGACGAGTGCAAACTTATGCGTACATAAGACTTCCAACAATACTTGGATAAGGCACATCTTTCATAGAATCTTTCTTAAGATCATTTTTGGGACACAAGTCTAGGCTTAACTTACCACCTTTTACCACAGGGACATCACCGAGCTTATAATTTTCCATTTGAAATCTTTTCAAAATAAGATCAATATAGGAATTTTGTGAAAGCCCTAATAACTTATGAGATCTATCTCATCGAATCTCAATGCCCAGAACAAATAATGTCTCTCCTAAATCTTTAATATCAAACATGTTATTCAATGAATATTTAGTTTCGTTCAACAGTCCCAAATTATTACTAGCAAGTAAAATATCACCAACATAAAGAGTAAGAATGATGAACTTACTTCCACTGATCTTGAGATAGATGCAATGATCAATATTGTTCACCACAAACCCAATAGAAGTGATAATTTCCTCAAACTTCAAGTACCACTGTCGAGAATCTTTCTACAAGCCATAGATATATTTCTTCAATTTACACACAAGATGTTCACTGCCTTTACCAAAAAAAACTTGGGGTTGTTGCATGTAAACCTCTTCATTAAGATCACCATTCAAAAAGTCTTTCTTTATATCCATCTGATGTAGCTCAAGCTCATAATGGGATACCAATGCCATAATGATCCTAAAAGAATCCTTAGATGACACTGGTGAAAAACTTTCATTGTAATCAACCCTTCTCATTGTGTGAATCCTTTAGCAACTAATCTCACCTTGAATTTTTCAACGTTTCCATTTGAATCCTTGTTGATCTTAAAAATCCATTTACATCCAAAACCTTCTGGCCTTTAGGAAGCTCTGAAATCTCCCACACATTATTTCTACTAATGGATTTCATCTCTTTAGACATGGAATCAAGCCACATCTTTTATTGAGCACATAATAAAACTTCAGAAAAGGTTATTGGATCAACAATGTCACGTTCATCTAGGTATACTAAATAATCATCCAATAGCGATGATCGTCTATGTCTACTTGATCTCCTTAAATTTTGAACCTCTTGATCAATAATAGCAGGTGCCTGAACCACTTCTTCAACAATAGGCACCTGAATTTCTGTAGATACAAAGTCATCAGCTTGCATATGTATATGAGGTTCATCATGTATAGGTGCAGACACAAATGATTCTGAGGTAATAGTAAGAGAAATTTTGACAGCTTCAATACTTTCAGTTGGCTCATAGGCAATATGCTGAGAACAATCCTTATCTGTAACATCAAATTCAAGAAATTTTGCATTTTGAGATTTAAATATTCTTGTCCTCCTCGTAGGATAGTAGAAGTTGTATCCTTTATAATGAGATATATAAATAATGAAAAAACATTGCGATGTTCTAGGTTCAGTTTTCTTTTCTTAAGGGTTATGTATATTTACCTCTGTAGGACATCCCCAAACTCAAAAATAATTTAAACTAGGTTTTCTATTGGTTCATAACTCAAAAGGGGGTTTAGGGACTGACTTGGAAGAGACACGATTAAGAATATACATGGAGGTTTTAATAACTTTACCCCAGAGGAACTCATGTAAGTTAGATCTACTCATCATACTTCTCATCATATCTTTTAAAGTATGGTTTTGCCTTTTGGCTACACCATTTTGGTCAGGACTGCCAGTCATGGTGTATTAGTAACTATGCCATAGTCTTGTAGATATTTGGCAAAGGGTCCCATATGTTTCCCAGCCTCAGTGTATCTACCATAGTACACACCCCCACGATCAGACGCACTATCTTAATGACCTTTTCTAGTTGTTTCTCTACTTCAGTTTTAAACACTTTGAATATTTCAAGAGAATCTGATTTTTCTTTAATAAGAAAAACATAACCATACCGAGAAAAGTCATCAATAAAGGTGGTAAAATAACTTGAACCACCTATTGTAGTAGAATGTGAACCACTTATGTCTGTGTTAATAACTTCCAATAAACCAGAACTACAAGTAGCATTCTTTTTTCTTTTTTAGTCAACTTTCCTCTAATGCAATCAATACATATTCATATGTCCCCAAAATCAATAAAAGGTAAAATTTTAGACTTAACCAATCTATCAACTCTATCTTTAGAGATATGACCTAAACGTCTATGCCACAACATGCCCAATTTTTTATTTAAAATTAATCATTTTGACCCAACTATTTCAAAATTAATATAGTTGTATTCAAAATCAGAAGTCAAGGAAATTTTAAACAAACCATCATATAGGATTCCATGACCAACAACTCGGGAGTTCAAAAGAAAATTAATTTTTTTTATTAAGAAAATTAAAACCATAACCAAATCTGTCTAAAACTAGAATAAAAATTAAATTTCATCTAAAAGATGGTACATAAAGAGTGTTTTCAAGAACAAACTTATAGCCAGTTTCTAAGTCTAAAACTACAGTTTCTATGAACTCTACTTCAACTTGGACATCTGTGGCGACTCTAATTCTTGACTCAGTTTTCTTTGTTTTCCTTTTGTTTTTGAACCCCTGCAAGGAAATGGCAACATTAGTAGTAGCTCCACTATCAAACCACCAAGAATTAATAGGGACATCTTCAAAGTGTGATTCAAAACAAACAAGAGCTAGATGATTACCTTCTTTTGTCTCCTTATTTTTTATCCAAGAATAAAATTTGGTGCAATCTCTCTACTTGTGACTAGGTTTCTTACAAAAGAAGCAATTATTTTTTTTCTTAAAAATAATATTATTGGTCCCAGGATAATCAGTCTGATCTTTACCATGCCTTTTGTTATCCTGACCCTTCTTAAAAGTATGATTATTAGATCTTTCAAACTTCCTAGGTCCCTTGCTAGATCTTGCTTTGGAATTATGAAAAACTGACATGGCAACCTCACCCTTCTCCTTTTTAATTTTTCCCTCTTCAACAACACATTTAGAGATGAGATCATTGACTGACCAAGATTTATCCTGAGTATGATAGGCAGTTTTCATTTGTCTAAAATCAGCAGGCAAAGAGTTAAGAGCAGAGTGAACAATGTAAGTATCAAGAAGAGTTATTTCAAGAGTTTTCAATTTAGATTGAATGTGGATCATCTTAAGTATGTAATCTCTAACACCCCTAATAAAGTCATACCTCATCCCTACAAGTTTATTCATTAGATCTCTAGTCTCATCCTTATTGGATTCAAGATACCTTTCTTCCACTTGGGCAAGAAATTTTTTGGCATTGGTAGTTTCAGGCAAGCCACTTTTGAGGTGCTCAACAATTGACCTCCTAAAGGGATGCATAGCCTATTAGATCTCTCCCACTTAGCATAAAGTTCTTTTTCAGCAGCTGTACTAGAATCAGTGAGAGCTGGAGGCTCATCCTCATACAAGGCTTGATCTATGCCAGCCATGCCCAAAGCAAATTCAAGATCTTCTTTCCATCGCTTAAAGTTAGAGCCCAACAGAACCACAACTTCAACCTTGTTATTGTTCAAATAAATGGTAATTATTCACAACACAACATGAATGAATTTATCAAAATAGTAAGCCATAAGAATAATAATCTTATTACAACAATGAGTTCCGCAGCATCAACAAGTAGCCCCTCATTGGGTAGGGCAAGAAAATATTTTCAATATTAGAAACCTATCCCCTTTGGGCAGATAAATTTACTAGAATCAAAATATTTTCACATAATGGGGCTCATCACAGTACTAATTTAAAACACACAATAAATCTCCTTTGGTCAAATCATTGTATGTTCTAACTTAGTGATATCCCTCAAATGAATTAAACAAGTCTCATAAAGTAAAGAAAATAGGTCACTTTGGTGTACACTATTTACCCTAATTTACAAAACAAATTCTATCTCAGGGATTCAATATGCCATTGCTTAATTTGCTCATGTGACACAGCACGTAACCACACAATTAAAAATATTATAAATAAAATTAACACTTAATCACTGAGAAATACAGCTGAAAGAAAATTAAATTAGTGATAATATTAAACAAATTTCAAAACTCAATCATGTTGAGGTTCTCAAAAAATACATCATAGTATTCAGTCATAGGGTTCAAGATCTATGTGAAAAGATCTTAATATCAAGTGTTGAAAATTAATAGAGAAACATACCATAGATTCACATAAACCAGGAACACCTATAAGTAACAGAATATGAGAGAGAAAGGTGTGTACCTTTGTCTTCCATTGCTTACACGTAACCAAAGACGAACTAGGCTGAGTCTTTCTCTTCTTTACTTATGACGGTTGGCAGCTTATGGGAATTGTCTTATGTTAAAGTCAGGAGAAGGGGCCTATCCTTATATTTATAGGCTTAAAAGCCTTAAACTAGTGTACCCCCATTATGGGCTAACAGGTCTACTACAGGCCTACACTATTGCCAGCCCACACCAATAACATGAAATGAATACAGGCCCATATGGAATCCACATGAATACACGGCCTATGTCTTGTCCACCAAATAATAACATCAGCCCATTTCACTTTAATGTAATAAAAAATTAATGTTAAGTCCATATTAAATAAATAATTCTAACATCAAACTCCATATCCAAATCATGGTTGCTTACAGGTATGCAACTAGCATTTGGCTAAGATATTTTAAAGACTAGTCCTCTTTAATAGTGTCAACATGGAGTAAGCAATTAATTTAGTAAAATTCTTGAGAAATCAAGGGATTCATAAATGACTTTCAAGTTGTCTATATATCTTGATGTACATATAAGAGAGTGAAAATGTTCACGTGTAGGTTGAGCGCCTCTAAAGTTCTTTTGTCCATCAATCAAATGGAGTATAATTGTTGGCTGAATGAGAGAAAGGTTTCACTGGGTTAAACAGTTTTTCTGGGTAAACTGTGGCAGACTTGCCAATGAAACTGTACAAATCCAAAATAACCAAGTCCTAAAAGAACAAAAAAAAAAGTAGGATGGTAGGGGGACAGTGAAAAAAGTGGATAAGTTGTGGGAGACTTGCCAATGTAACTGTATAAATCCACAATAACTAAGTCCTAAAAGAACAAAAAAGAAAGTAGGATGGTAGGGGGACAGTGAAAAAAGGCAATAAATTTTTTGTCTCCAATCAAATAGTCATAAAAAATCAAATAGGAGAAAGTAAGCGTTTGATTTAAAAGTAAAGGTTTCTTGTATATTAACCTTTTTTCTCTTTTAATCAATTTCCAATAACGTCCACATTTTGATATACTAAACAAAAAATAGTGTACTTTTTTTAAAGAATAAAAAAAGAAAGAGAGAGTTAATTTTTTTTAAAAAAAAAAAAAAATTTAAGTTCAAATTCTTAAAATACAACGTGATCAATTTAGTAGTTAATTAAAATAAAAAGTTTTAAATTTTTTTAAAAGTGGGTGAATAATATGAAAAAATAACATAAACATACACCTTAACTTATCATATTTACACAAATCTCCATCCTTACAAAGTAATTACAAAAATCAACAACTAATTATGTATCTTCGCTGAATGTATCAGGAGCTAATTATATATCTCGAAAAATTTGAAATTGCAAAAAATGTATCGATAGATAATTAGGGGATTTGGCTTGTAGGTGACAAAAGAGTTTTAAAATGAGGTGTAAGTGACACAAGTCTTAATAATTGGGTGGAGGTGACAATTACTTTATTATGGATTTAAAAAGTTGGGTAAGTTTGAGAATAGCCCAGAAGTTTTTAAATTTATACTTTGATCCAAATGTTTACCTAATATAACAGAAATGGAAGGGAAAAAGTCACCTTTCTCTCTCTTCTCATCCATTGTTGTTTTTTCTCTCTTAGCGATTTTTGTTGTTCATTATTGTTGATTCTTTATTCATCATCATCTTCTATTTCATTATCATCTTCATCTTCTTCTTGTTGACCATTGTTGTTGTTGTTGTTACCGCTACTGTTGCTATTTAACCAATTTCTTAGGTCAAATTTTGTTTTGCACATCACTTTCCACTTTCGCATTACTTCATAGGAGACTTTGTTAAGTCAAATTATGATTTTTAGTTGAATTTCTCATCTGGGTAACTGCTATTATGTTGTTTTTAACAATAGATAGCACGCAAATATGAATACAACATAAGAGCCTTTAAAAGGAAGACTCATATATTGGATTCATGTTTATGGTTCTATAGTGTTGTAACATGAATCGAACAGATGGGCTATCTGCTGCAATATATGACCCATCTGTTGCAATAGATTAGTTATCTGGTAAAACATGATAAATATCTGTTGCAACAGATTAATAACCTGTTGCAACAAAACTTGAACTCGATTCCAACAGACGTGTTGTCTGTTGCAACAGGGTAAATATATGTTGCAATAGATTATTAAATTGTTGCAATAGAACATAAACTCTATTCTAATAGATGGTAAATATCTGTTGCAACTTATTAGTAACCTATTGCAATAGAACCTGACCTCGATTATAACAGATCATCATCTATTGCAACAGGTAAGTCATCTATCGCAACAGGTTAATTATCTATTGTAACATATCACTTATTTGTTTGAATCAGCTTCAAAGGAGCCTCATTACTATAACACCTGTCTCAACATGCACTTCATCTGTTGCAACAGATATATAGTTTGTTGCAACATATGATTCACCTGTTACCATAGATGACTCGCCTGTTGAAATCATCTTTAGGAGCGTAACATGAATCCTAACATGTAAGTGATATGTTGCGACTGATTACACTTCCGTTGGGATTCATTTACGGCACTATGAAATCACTATTAACTTTTTTTAATAAATGACTTTATTTAGGTACCATTAATAGAGGGATCAATAAAAATAGGGGTGGATTGTCATGGTCGATGGATCGAGAAGAGCAATCGATAAGTATAGTGTTGGAAGGAGGGGGAAATGCTTGAGACGATAGATTTGACAGTCCAAAGTGATGTTTCGTATGATGATTTTTTGAACTTAATCATCAACTATTATGGACTAAATTGTCAACTAGAAGAACTCGTTATCGGCTACATGCACAGCTTCTTTGAAAATTAGATGGTACTGCCTTTCTAGATAACCGATCAAGTTCAGTTGCGTGATTATCTTAGTGATTCATCCAGGTTGGTGTTAAGGGTGTACGTGGTTGAAATGATAAGAGATAACAAGAACCATAACATAGAATAAGAACAACAATAAGAAATCTTTGAAGATAGGTTGGATGATCTAGACATGAATATTCCAGATGATGATCAAGCACCTACGCTCGTTGATGCAACCAATACGGTAGGCAGTTTTTCTCGATCGACATAGCCTGGCAATTTTCAAGAAGACAGGACCAGCTTTTTCAAAGGAATGGCATTCAAGGACACGAATGAACTATCTACCACTTTTTTATTTCTTTCTTGAAAAAAGATTTTAGAATAAAGAAAGTGATTAATTTTAGCAGTGCCTTTAGCTATAAATGTGCTAATCCGAACTGCAAGTGGTGGTTGAGAGCGGTGAAGTACGTAAGTTCTAACAGATTCGTCATTCATAAACATGAAAAACATCAATCATGTGGTTCAGAGCATATCTCAGGCCAAAATGCTCACTCCACGGCAAAAGTCCTCGGTGAATATTTCAAGAGTTGTTTCCCCGATGGCAAAGGCCCTTCTACAAGGGTTATGGCCAATTAACTCTTTACGAAATTGGGTGTCCTGATCAATTATTGGAAGATATATACGGCCATAAAGATTTCCAAGGACTTAGTTAGGGGGCACACGAGCATGGGTATGCAGTCCTGGATGCCTACCGTTACATGATTGAGTCCACAAATCCCGAAAGTAAGACAGCATTGCATGTTGATGAAAACAAAAGGTTTAAGTACTTTTTTCTATCCTATAGTGCTTGGATTCAAGGTTTTTGACATTTGAGAAAAGGTATAGCCATCGACGGTACCTTCTTGAGGAGCAGGTATAATAGAGCTCTACTAGTGACGGTGGTGCAGGATACGGAGAATCACATCTTTCCTGTCGTTTTTTGTGTAGCGGACAAAGAATGTGATTCCTCTTATCAAATTTTTTCAACAACTGAGAAGTTGCGTCGAAGATACCGAAGAGTTGTATTTTGTTTCAGATAGGCATCCAAGTATTCCAAAGATGGGTTCAATTTTCTTCACTTCAGCTTACTTTGGTTGTTGCATCAGGCATCTTGGAGAGAACATTCGGACCAACTATCACAATGAAATGGTCATGACCCTTTTTTATAAAGCCGTTAAAGAATATAGTAGAGAGGAGTTTTTAGACCATTTCAATCAAATAACGGATATGAATCCCAAGGTAGCAGAACTTCTCATACGTGTCAATTCTGAGAGATGGATCCAGGCATTCTGTCCGACAGATAGGTACATTCTTATGAATTTAATGTCTTGTTTGAGTTACAAGTTTTGCATGATGTCGTACTAAGTGATTTTTTGTATAGGTACAATATTATGACAACAAACATAGATGAATCAGTGAATTCATTGTTTGGTGATGAAAGAGAATTTCCCATCAAGGCTCTATTTGAAAACATAAACAAGAACCATGGCTAATTTTTTAACAAAAGGCGTGTGCAGTTCAAGGGCCCAAGAAGAACCCAATATGTTCTTGAAATCAAAAAAATAATATCAACGAATTTTAGTTTGGAGAATAGGTTATTATCTCATAAAATAGAAGATTACAAATACAGTATAACCGGTTATGGTGATGTTACCATGGTCGATCTTCAAACAAGATCTTGTACATGCAAAGTTTTTGACTTGGACAAAATTTCTTGTCCACATGCTATAGCAGTGCTTCGAGCTCAATATGGTCCGAAATATGGATCTAAAGTTTACGAACACTCCTCTCAATATTATTCGGTGGAAAAATATGAAATGACATATAGTGGGCATATTATTCCAGTGCCTCCCGAAGAATTTTGGGTTGTTCCTGTAGAGCTTTTGGGGAGATTAATACCTCCTCCATATATTGACCCAAGCACTATCAAACCCAAAAGAAAGCTATATAAGATGAGTCGTGGAGTCGGAGAATAATTTTTATCAAGAAGAAACAAGTGCTCTGTATGTAAGCGCGCTGGCCACAAAAGAACTACATGCCCGAATCGTAATCCACCATGATCGTTATAATTTCATAAACTTGTGTTGTTGTTTGTTGCGGACTTTTATATATTTAACTCATTGTTGTGAACGTAATGTTATAATTTATTATATATAAAATATCTTTTTTAATAACTTGTGCATCAATAAAAAGAGGAAAAACATGAACTAAATAATACAGCAGACCATAATTATTTTCAACAGATTACCCATCTGTGGAAACAGATGGACATTAACTGGAATAACACAACACAGTTCCATCAAAGTGGAATGTTTTCCTCCAACAGATGACAAATCTATCGCAATAGATGGAAAATCTGTTGACAAAAACCCAACTGATGACCAATCTATTCCAATACATGGTCTATCTGTTGAAAGAACTCAAAATCCAAAATTGCTATTGCTACTGAATTCAAAATTGCTCCTTACCTCCAACCATCGACATGTTAACATGCATGCTTAGAAGAAATAGATAAAATAAAAATTGAATAAGAATTAAAAAGCCAAAGTTGACTAAAAATAAATTTTTCATTAAATAAAAAATAAAATACATTAGGTATAGATCCGATATAGAATAAAATTAAAATACATACTCTAAAAGAAAAAACACATTCTAATTATTATTATCATCATCATCATCATTAATAACAGTTGGTCAATCAACTCGCTGTAGTAAGGCCTCATCAGCCTCTGCATCTCTCTAAATATAATCGCTCTCACGGTGACCAACTCCTTCTATCGGTAATTAACCTACCTCTGAAGTTTCCGCACTGTGTTGCGCAGAATAGCAATGTCTCAAACAGGATCAACCATATTTAGAACACGCATGAATTGACAAAAAATGTAAGACACAAAAGTAAAGAAAAGAGTCGGAATGTAATACAACATATACTACCAACTGTTAGATTTACACAGAAAAAAACTTACCTCAACGAAAGAATTATGTTCTTTGAAGAGAAGTGGTTGAAGATGTCATACAAAAAGAAAAAATGCAAGAAATAAATAAAGTGGAGTAGAATAAAGATTAAGGAGGGACCTATTTATAGAGGATTGAATCTGGATGTGTCAACCCAAAAGACACGACTGTTCAGCTCCATTGTATTAATTACATTCAAACTACTGGCATTTTTTTCTGTGAAAAGTCATAATTTTTTCTTTTACATTAATACTTCTTACCTTTTCAAAATGGTTTAAGACGTGATAACAACTGTTATTATTGAGTTGTTGCAACAGATCGTCCATCTGTTGTAACAGATTTACCATCTGTAGTAATAAATGATTTGTATGTGCAATAGATGGTCTATCGCAATAGATTTACCATCTGCTGCAATATCTATTGCAACATATTGATTATTTGTTGCAATATAAGGACCATCTATTGAAGGAGATGTTTTGATTTCTTCATAACAGATTTACCATATGTTGCATGTGCAACAGATGGTCTGTCGCAATAGATTTACCATCTGCTGCAATATCTATTGTAACATATGGATTATCTGTTGCAATAAAAGGACCATCTACTGAAGGAGATGTTTTGATTTCTTTTAACAGCTTATTCATCAGTTGTAATAGATGGAGAATTTGATTCATCAGCTATTTTGCGTGCAGATGAATAAACAACATAGTATGACATGTCTTGATGGGGTAGAAAGAATAAGGTACTTACAGATGAATGGATCCACTTTCATGTATGGGAGTCGTGTATTATTGATTAGGCTACCGTGACAGACACACATAAAGTGCAATGATTTTGTGAATGTAGTTTTTTACCAATTAGACACTGATCCTTCAAACAAGATCATGCATTATAAATTTTAGTTTGATAGGTGCAAACTGATAAGGTCAAAGGTTTCCAAGAAAGTGGTGTCGATACCCTATTACAATTTAATGACCATTTATGCTCGTGTTTTTGTGTTTAGTTTAGGGAAGGGTTCAAGTTTTTAGCACTAGTGTAAATATCCAATAGTGATTGGACCAATTTTAATGGCACAATGGAATTCTTGAAAGGCCTCCGAAACCTCGCACTACAGGAAATAATGATAGAACCAATATAAAGTCCCCTAGTCTAAATTTATATGAATGGATTGTTGGAGAAGACTTTTATACAGCAGAAGGTGCTTGGGAGAATACCTGTGTGGGAAGAGGGAGGTGAAGAAGGCCATATATCATCTCAGACCTTATTTAAGAGGAAACACAGGGAAGCAAGTAAGGAACTTCTAGCAAATCTGGCCAATGAAATTGATATGAGAAATGAAAAAACTAAATAAGCTTCAAATGTGGAAGTGTATCCAAATATAAAAATCCATCAGTCATTGAAGAAAAGGAAGAATGGTCAACAGGAATGGAGCTGGACACTTTGCTCGAGAATAGAACTAGCGAGTGTGGCCTCAATGAAGACTCTCACAAAGTGCAAGACCAGAACACTAAGGAAGAAGCTTCGTGAGCACAGGAAATTGGTAGTGGGTTAAAATTAAAACCTGAACTAACAACTCCTGAATTAAAAATAAGGGAATCCAAGGCATCAATTTTTGAAGTCTAACTTATATGTCATGCCTTCTGTTATGATCAGGTCAATAGCAGTAGAAACAAAAAGGTCTGAAGTTGGGATAAAATCATTCCTTGTTGTTTCCATTGCCTTTGACCTGACCAGAGCCAAAAAATGAGGCATGGAATGCAAGTTTAACTTGAGACATTATCACCTTGGCTTAATCCCGTATTTTTAATTTAGGAGTAGTTGGTTTAGGTTTCAATTCTGACCGACAATCTTACCACCTTTCGTGCTTGCGAAGCTGCTTTCTTAGAGTTCTGGTCCTACATTTTGTGGGTCTTTATTTAGGCCACGCTCGCTAGTTGCAGTCTCTAGTAAAGTGACCAACTCCATTCCTCTTGATCATTCTTTTTTTTCTTCAACGACTGATGGATTTTTATTTCTGGATATACTTTTACATTCGCAACTCATCTAGTTTTTTTTATTTTTATGTCAATTTTATCAGCCAATTTTGCTAAAATTTCCTTCCTACCCTGTGTTTCCACTTAAACAAGGTTTGAGATGATATATGGCATTCTCAACCTCCCCTTTCCCACACAGGTATTCTCCCAAGCGCCTTCTGTTGTATAATAGTCTCTTCCAGTAACCCATCCATATAAATTTGGACCAGGGGAATTTATATTGGTTCCATCATTGTTTGTTGCAGTGAGAGGCTTCAGAGGACTTTCAAGAAGTCCATTGAGCCATTAAAATTGGTCCAATAACTATTGGATATTTACACTGCCGCCAAAAACTTGAAATCTTCCCCAAACTTGACACAAAAACATGAGTATAAATGGTCATTAAATTGTAATAGGGTATCGACACCACCTACTTGGTCCCTCATCCTTACCAGTTCGAACCTAACAATCTTAACTATAAAATGCCATATCTTGTTTGAAGGATTAACGCCTAATAGGTAAATAACAAACATTCATAAAATCATTGTATTGGATATGTGTTTTCACTATAGGTTGATTAGTAATACATACCTCCCACGTATGAAGTGGTTCCATCTGCAAGCAGCTTATTTCTCTGAACCCATCTTTACTCTAGCCTTTAATGCTAGTCGGGCAAAAGTGGATCTAGTTTCACTTTCTATTATCTACAAATAAGAGAAATACATTTGATGTCAAACAAGAGAAGAACAAAAAGAACATTACAAAAGGGTAACACAAAATTGAGTGAATCAACAGATGACTAATCTATTGCAATAGATTACTCATCTGTTCAACCCATGAGGCATCTGTTGTAATAGATGGATGACATGTTGCAAGAGATGGTTCATCTATTGGAATAAATCAAACCAGTCTTGCAGCTAGTTTGATTTCTTCAAAAAGTTACTCCGTCTGTACAAAAGGGTAACACAAAATTAAGTGAATCAATAAATGACCAATATGATGCAACAAATTACCCATTTGTTCAACCGATAAGGCATCTGTTGCAACAGATGGATAACATGTTGCAACAAATGGGTTATCTGGTGGAATAAATCAAACCAGCTTTGCTACTATTTTGATTTCTTCAAACAGTTGCTCCGTCTGTTCCAACAGCTAATTCATCAGTTGTAATTGTTGAGGAAACTGTTGCAACACCACCAACAACAGCATCAACAACAATGAAACAATACCATATGTTCCAACAACACAAACACCACATGTTCCAACATGACCACCACCCCCAACAATAGCACCACCAAAGTAACAAACAAAAGATATTAAAAAATGATACTGATAACAAGGCTTTTTAAGTTCTTCCAATAGATGACTTTTTTTGTATATTTTAATAAAAATAATAGTTCGTTTATTCAAGATTTAAAAGGTACCTTTCCTTCAATTTTCTCAATAAATAGAAAACTAGTAATGGGTAAATCATTAATAGCAATAGATGCAAATATCTAATTTAAATGACATACAAAGAAGCAGATGAGATGAAAAGAGCAATAGTGAACCATACCTACAATATCAAAAAAGCAAAGGAATCAGAACATCTAGTTCAGTCGAGAATAGATATTGATCGGTTAAGATCCAAAAAGATACTCATTCGAAAGAAGAGAGGAAAAAGGGAAAGAAAGAGAATTGAGAATAAAGAAGAGAGATAGATGAGTTTAGATGAGTTAAGTCTTACTTTATGGATGAAGGAGAGAGTATTCTAGATATGGGTTTTAAATATTCATTAATAACTTTTGAGGGGAATGACGAGATAATGACATTAAAAAGACCAGATAAGACTACTCACTCAGGAGATTTTTGAGTTATCCAAGTAATATTTTTTACCACCTTAGTATTTTGTCTTTTTAATCTCGGACAGGAAATACCTAAATTGCTTTAATAAAAAAATCTAAAAAAATCTAAGTGCAACAAATGAAAATTTCTATTTGAAAATTTCCAAAGCTCGGTCATCTGTCACTACAGATGGCAGCACCTGTTTGATAATTTATAACAGATGAGTAATATGTTGTAACAGATGACTTAATCTGTTTGATTAAATCCAACAGAAAAGACATCTGTTGCAACAGATTGAACATTTGTTTTTATATAATTTCAATTGAGTTCATATATTCGACTAATACCTTAATTGAATAATCTAGGACCAAGGGTGAGTTTTGATAGGGTCAACTACAACTTCAATTGAGTCTTTTGGAAATTACATGATGAGATGATATTGTGTTTCTCCCGACCAGAGTTGTCGATCAATCACTCTGAGTTGAACCAATTCTTATTACCTCATATGTTTAACTGATACTTAATTGATTAATCTAGGACTAGGGGAGAGTTCTCATAGGGTCAACTACAATAGATGGCAATGCCTATTTGATAATTTACAATAGATGGGTAATCTATTATGACATATGACTTAATCCATTTGTTAATTTATAAGTGATGGGTAATATGTTGAAACAGATGACTTAATCTATTTGATAATTTACAACAGATGCATAATTTGTTGCAAAAAATAACTTAATCTGTTTGATAATTTACAACAGATGATTAATCTGTTGGAATTGTTGAACATTTATTTTTATACAATTTCAATTGATTCCAGATGTTAGACTAATACCTTAATTAATTAATATTAGACTAGGGGTGAGTTCTTATAGGGTAAACTACAACTTTAATTGAGTCTTTTGGCAATTACATGATGAGACGGTATTGCATTTCTCCTGACCAGAGTCATCGATCGATCACTCTGAGCTGAATCAATTCTTATTACCTCATATGTTAGACTAATACCTTAATTGATTAATCTAGGACTAGGGGTGGGTTATCATAGGGTCAACTACAACTTTAATTAGGTCTTTTGTCAATTGCATGATGAGATGGTATTGTGTTCCTCCCGACCAGAGTCGTCAATCGATCACTATAAGCTAAATCGATTCTTATTACCTCATATGTTCAACTAATACCTTAATTGATTAATCTAGGACTAGGGGTGAGTTCTCATAGGGTCAACTACAACTTCAATTGAGTCTTTTGGCAATTGCATGATCAGACGACATAGCGTTCCTCTAAACCAGAGTCATCGATCGATCACTCAAGCTGAACCGATTCTTATTACCTCATATGTTAGACTAATACCTTAATTGATTAATCTAGGACTAGGGATGAGTTCTCATAGGGTCAACTACAATAGATAGCAGTGTCTATTTGATAATTTACAACAGATGGGTAATCTATTACGACATATGACTTAATCCATTTGATAATTTACAACATATGGGTAATCTATCGCAATGATGACTTAATCTATTTGATAATTTACAATAGATGCATAATTTATTACAATAAATGAATTAATTTGTTTGATAATTTATAACAGATGGTTAATCTGTTGCAATAGATTAAACATTTGTTTTTATACAATTTTAATTGATTTCATATGTTAGATTAATACCTTAATTGATTAATCTAGGACTAGGGGTGAGTTCTCATAGGTTCAACTACAACTTCAATTGAGTCTTTTGGCAATTGCATGATGAGATGGTATTGCGTTTCTCCCGACCAGAGTCATCGATCGATCACTCTAAGTTGAACTGATTCTTATTACCTTATATGTTTATCTAATACCTTAATTGATTAATCTAGGAGTAGGGGTGAGTTCTTATAGGGTCAACTACAATAGATGGCAGCATTTATTTGATAATTTACAATAGATGGGTAATTTGTTACAATAAATGACTTTATCTATTTGATAATTTACAATAGATAGGTAATCTATCACAACAGATGACTTAATCTATTTGATAATTTACAATAGATGGATAATCTGTTGCAACAAATGACCTAATTTGATTGATAATTTATAATAGTTGTGTAATCTGATACAACATGTTGAACATTTGTTTTTATACAATTTCAATTAAGTTCATATGTTCAACTAATACCTAAATTGATTAATCTAAGACCAGGGGTGAGTTCATAGGATCAAATACAACTTTAATTGAGTCTTTTGGCAATTGGATGATGAGAGGGTTAAAAATTACGCATATCTTTTACAATTTTAAAAAATAATTAAGATCAATTTGGACTAAATTATGTAATACCCCGCATGTTTCTAAGCTAGGAGATAAACCATTTTTCCCACATATGAAATATCCTATCCTGTGATTTATACTTGAGTACATGACTTACAATGAGTATCCTAGAGATAAGATAGCTTATGATGCATTAAGCATGTTCATATGAGTCACTTAAGGTAATACAAGCTAAGAGTTTTTGAATCCATCAAGTTTTAGTGTTCAATTTTGTAAGGGTCATATTTGAATGATTATAACTCAATGTTAATGTTGTATTTCTGCATATTTATACCCACAAATTATAGAGAATCGAATTAGCTTTCCAACTATACCAATTTCGCCTTAATCCAATACCCGAGCAAAAAGTTATGCCTATTTTCGTGAGAGACAGCAAGGGTATGCGATTGGTTAGGTGCCTCCCAACCAAACTTAGGAGATTGGTTAGGCGCCGCCCAACCTGTCTTGTACGATTACTTGGGCGCCGCCTAAGTCAGTTCCAAGAGCCAAAAACACTCAGTTTTGAGTTATTTTGAGGGTAATTAAGTCTTTTAACACTCCTTACACGTCCCTAAACTTAACCCTATGAAATATATAGCTCCTAATTACATTACAACCCTACTAACATCTTAAGTTCATCATCCAAGAGCACTAAACGAGAAAAACAACTAGGGTTGCATAATTAAGCTTGAAGATCCAATTTCAAGGAAATTCCTCCGCCAATAATCAAGAATCTTCCTTCTAAGGTATGCGTGAGTTGATTCATGGACTCCTTTCGTTCATGAAGATCAAGAACCATCTTATAAATTATGTATTATGATGTTTATGTTGTTGGTGGTTGATGTTCATGTGGTTGGAGTTTGATGATGCCTAAGATGGGATCTTTGTATGTTTTGTGTGAGGATATGGTGGTATTTAATGTATAAATATGTGTAATTGGTGGTTGAATATTTGTAATCTTGATGAATCCACCTATGCCTAAGATGTGCATGTAAAGTGTTTGTGAAAATACCTAAGGAAATAGAAATCATGCTTTTATGACATAATAAGTCCTAAATGACTATTCCATGTTCTAAGTTTATGTTCAACGTGATCCCCATGCTATTGTCTTGAATTGAAGATATTGTATGAGATGCTCATGATATTGTTGTGATATGGAATGACCATGTTATTGAAGCCATGCAAGTATATACATGTTGTGTGCATTCCCGATCATGTGATAGTTTGTTGAGAATCATTCTTATTATGAAATCCTTACTTATGATATTGTGAATTGTGAACTCTACTCTTATGATAAAGTCATTCATGTGTGTCAGTTTCCTTCCATCGAGTCCTGGGGGTACTTGTACCCAAAAACTATAGTTGTGTGCCAAGAGCTAGTGCCATGTTTCAAGACATCCTCAGTCAAGCTATGCTCCATAGATTTCAGTTAGTCACGTGACTTAGAAAAACTCAGAAATATTAGTAGTTCAGTAGTCCTAGTAGTTTCAGTACTCTCAATCAGATCTCAAGTAGATTTTCCATCAGTCAATGAAACTCAGTGAATTCAGCTTAGTTCAGCTAAGAAAATATTATAAGCTCAGTTAATCAGATTATAAATCATTTTAGTTCAGTTAGTCAGTTCAGCGCAGTTAATCTTTTTAGAGTCTTTCAGTTGGGAGTAGGGACTAGCACCGAGCGAGTGCAGGGATGGCGGTTTTCTCGTTATAAAGGAAGATCCATTAACAACAATCCCTGTACTCCTGAACTGTGTAGCCAGCTAAGGAAAGGAGTCACCCGTCAGATTAAGGCTATACTTGACTATTATATTGCCTTAGGCTTGATTTCCTGTTCAGGGTCACCCGTCAGAGAGGCTTGACCATAGTAGAGGTCTCTACCCGTGGTACGGTATTGACACCCTTATAATTAGGGCAAAGATTGGACCCCACCAGAACAGTATCGGGGTATGTCGGTTAGGTTACTACCTCCCACAGTCATAGTTACAGTTACAGTTTCAGTATCAGTCTTTAGAGTAGAAATCAGGAATCAGGACTGTCAGATACAATCATCGATCTCAGTAAGGAACTCAGATAGTTCCATTGATTCCTGGACCATCTCTTCATATATGCTTGGTCCCATATTCAAATTCTTATTATTACATCTAGAGGTCACCCGGCAGACAGGCTTGATCTCAATCTCAGATTCAGTCGAGTATTCTCATTATCAATTTCAGAGATCACTCGTTAGCTAAGACTGATCTCAGACTTAGATGTTCAGATACAGTTTGGGACTCAGATAGTTTTCCCCAGAATTAGGACAGTTAGATACAATCATCCATGTTATCAGTCATTCAGTATCTCAGTATCACGAAACTCATGTTGTCAGAGTTCAAACTCAAGTAGTCAGTATCTCCACGAGTTCAGTAGCAGTTATGTATGTATGTATGTATGTATTCTCACATTCATATTAGTCAGCATGTTCATTCATATAAACCCCATGCATTTAGCCTACCCCTACGTATACTCAGTACTTTAGTTGTACTGACGTATTTGCGCTATGGTGCTTTCTTTTTATGTTACACCATAGGTTATTAGGTACAGATTCCAGATCAGCGGTAGAAGTTCAATAAGCAGTAAGTCCTCATCTTTCGAGGACATGATTGTTACATTTATTACTCCAGTATTTCAGTTTATTTTCAGTTTAGAGAGTTAGTTAGAGACATGTTCCTTCAACTCCTTATTCAGACCGTTTAGAGGCTTTCAGATGATTATGGAGTTTTCAGATTTAGAATTTAGTATTTTTAGTTTTGTTTTGGTACTGTGATACCACCTTATTTCAGATATTTTATTATTCAAGATTGAACTTTATGCCCTCTTTGTTCATGTTTCCGCATTTTATATGTATATTATGCAGTTACAGGTACAGATATCAGTCATGGGTTAACTTGTGGTCCTTCGGGGTCATGAGCACCTTGTAGTGTTTCGGTTCAGAAAATTGGGGCGTTACAAATTAATATTTTCAAAACTTGTCATTCTTTTCCAAAATACAAATCAACCCATACAAATCATCCATTTGAGATAAAAATGTTACATCATTTCAAATATCGAGTTCTCACTCTTTTCTCTTTCTCAACAATACATTACAGAAAATAACTACTCAACAAATTACTTAATCCTTCACGACAGATCAATTTTCTTCTCATTTTCGGCCACCTAGGTGTTATTTTTGACTTCATTCTTGCTTATATCAGTCATTTTCTCTATCTTTGTAGGTAACAGATTTTGAGAAGAGATCTATATTTGTTATTTTTTCTAAAAAATAAGGGCTTTTAAGTTAATGATGAAAAAGAAAACTTTTAGTTGTATTATCTTCAAGAATGGGTTTATAATTTTGAGTTTTGATGGTAAAATCATTAAAAAAAAACTCGAGAAAACCCTAGTTTTGGTCGCAATGTTCTGTTGACTATCGTGGTATTATTGGATGGTGTTTTTGGTAATGGTGGTGGTCGTGGTTGTTGTGGTGGCATTGGCGGTGGCTGTTGGTGGAATTTATTGAAAGTATTTGTGGTGGCATTGGTTGGTGGTATTTGTGGTGGTTGTCAGTAGTGTCGGTATTCATGGTGTTTGTGGCATTGGTTGGTGGTGTTTGTGGTGATGGCTGTTGGTGTGTCGGTATTGGTGGTGTTTGTAATGTATTTTTAAAAATTTATGCATACATCAATTGTAATGTAATTTTTATTTTTCTGTTGTTTGTAGGTAAAACATGTCTCCTAAAAGAAAAGAAAGTAAAAGTGGATCAACGTCTGACCATAAAAAAAAGGCTACAGTACAGAGGAATTTGGAGGAGCTTCCTAAACAGTCTCAATCAGGGAAAAGTAAAGCTGGGGAGAGATATAAAAACAATGTTGAGGGAGGTGGACAAGGGTCTATAGATGGTGATGAAGAAAATCGAAGTGAGAAAGAGAGGGAATTAGAGAGTGAGAAAGAGAAAGAGGATGATCATCAACATGATGATAATGGATCACCAATAGGGCGCGTGAATTAATATCGACACCCCTACATGATTTTGTCAAAACTTTTTGTATTGATAGGTTTTAAGTTACGATGCCGATAAATGACCCCAAAAGCAGAACTATCTGGTGAACTTGTGCTTAAATGTCAGATGGGGAAAAATTTTAATTATTTTAGGAATATTATGAAGAATAAAAACATAGACGGACTTTTTAAGAAGAGCTGCTTTGGACGCTTTCTTGAGCAACTTAAGGACCCCCTGCCCATATTCATATGAGGATGGTAACTGGTCTTCTCAAGCGTAGGATAAGTATGTGGGGGATGATAAAGATTTAAAAGAGGGGGACAAAAAGATAGACGAAATCTTGACCAACTACTATGGCATGCCGGTTTGTTTTATCTTGCAAGAGTTTGTCATAGTGACGGGCTTGAGATGCGATCGTCCAGAAAAACCACTTATCGCCAAGGGAACACCCCGCAAAAGATCCAAGGCACGAAAGTGCAAGAAAAAAATAGATGGGTTGTTTGACATTGCTCGACATGGATACAAAGCATCGGATTTGTTGACAGATCTTATGGATAAAACCATACCAAAGCAGTATAGGGAGCGATTGTGCTTAGTTTAGTTTGCCCATTTGGTTATATTGGCAATAGACGTCAACAAGGTCATAGAAGATGATTTATTGGCGCGTGCTAAGGATTTTGATAAATTCAACAATTATCCCTGGGGATATGACAGCTTCTACTTGATTGACCAATATTTGCTGACAAAGCTATCCTCAGGGACGACCATATTATTCGGCTTTCCTTAGGGTTTCATGGTAAAATTAATCACTATTTTTATTTTACTCATCCATTAATTTATAGTGAATATAGTTATTATGTCTTTTTTTTGTTTGCTTTCTGTTTATATTTTTTAGGCTTGGGCATTTGAAGTCATTTCTCCCCTTCGAAAGCAGGTAATGGATTACCTAGATAAGGTTCCCTATCCTAGGATGTTTAGGTGGTTGGCTGCAAAGAACAACCCAAAAATTAAGGAGGTTGGTCTTTTTAACCCTCTCGATGATGCAGTACATCTTCTTCAAGTAAATTAATTTTACTCAATGAAAGATATTGAACAGATGTTATATCTGGTGCAACAGATGTTATATCTGATGCACCAGATGGGACATCTGTTGCGGCAGATTACTCATTCTTTGCCAATCGATGTAACAGATAGATAATTTATTGTGACAGACGATTTATATCTTGCATCGGATTACCCATCTATTGCTTTGGTTCTCTGAACCCGAATCCTAATAGATTAACCATCTACTGTAAATAATGCAACAGATGGGTAATCTGATGTAACATATTGTTAATCTATTGTGCCATACAGATCATCTATTGCATAATATGTAACCCAATAAGTTACCCATCTTTTGGAACTGGTGCAACAGATTGGTAATCTATTGCGATAGATGATTGATATTTTGCATCATATTATCCATGTGTTGCTCTGGTTCTCTGGACCCGACTCAAATAGATTTTAACCATCTACTGCAAACTATGCAACAGATGGGTAATCTGATGCAAATGATTTTTAATCTATTGTAGAAGTTGATTGTGTTAAAATGTAATCCAACTATGAATTATTATATTATATGATTTAAATGTATCTGTTTTTTTATAAGTTGTCCATCCATGGATCGTGCCTACTGATCAGGAGACGGTGATGACTTCTTATATTACTCTAAGTCATGTTAATACTGTAGCAGACCCAGTGATGTAGTTAATAAAGAAGGAATTAGCTGGAGCAATAGCCATAAGAAGAGAAGTTAGGCAAGGTCAGCCTAATGTTAAGGCTCTTCATGACCAACCTACTGAGGCAGATCCGGGTGCTTTTCCTAGTGGAGTTGTTGGTCCTGGTGGCAGGCATGTTGATGCTCAAGAAAAAATAACTACATTTGAAAACACCACTTTTGACCCTTACACAAGTCCCTCTCACCCCTCTTCACCCTTGTCTTCTCGTTACGAATGCGAAGAGTGCAAGGAAAGCCAAGATAAACTCTTTGAAAAATTAGAGGCTATCTCTAAAGTTATCGAGAAATTCAAATCCAAGAGGGGTTTCATACCATCTAAGAAGGTAAAGGAGCCATACACTCCTACAGCGGCTGTTAGAAGAAAGAAAAGAACAATTAGCGACATACTCTCCAGTCGAAAATTAAAAAAAATTGCAACTCCTCCCTTTCCAAAAGTTGTTGAAGTTTAGGGGTCATTCAAGAAGGTGGACATATACGCGAAACTTGGCACCAAAAAGAAGAGGGATCTACGATAGGCCAAGAATGCCAAGCAAGGCACACCATATTATCCAAGGCCTCCTTCCCCCCCCCCACCTCCCAAGACTTCCAGACTATGATAAATATACGTATACGACACGAGGATAAGGCAAGTTTACTTTTCCTAACCTATCCTTCTAATCTACTCCATGAAGAAGAAGCTACACAATAGATGTGAAATTTTTTGCAACTGGTAGTGGTTCTATTGCAACTTATTATCCGTATGTTACATAAGTTGTATTGTATTATTGATTCAGAGAACCCTATGCAACAGATGGACCATCCGTTGTATCTTTACAATTACTAACCTATTTAAAAATTAACTTCTTATATCACAACATATTGATGAAATTCTTTGCCTCATGAGGAAAAGACAATTAACGTACCCAGAAGCTTATGATGTTGTCGATAGGATAATGAACCTCAACTTCTGCAAGAAGCTCAAGGATAAGTATGATCAACTCAATAATGATGCGTCAGCCTGTGGCACGGGTTTTGATTTATTAGTTTCTACGTTGGACTGGGATGAAGAAGAAATGATAAAATATGTTAGAGAGAAGAGGCCAAATCGACACGGCAAGAGTTGGACCGAGGCAAAGAGGATTCTTACAGTCATGAGCGTGGACGGCATACATTATTAGGTTGTTGAGATACTACTTGATGAGGGAATGATCAAAGTTTATGACTGTAACGAACCTGCCATCGATGAGGTCGATCTTTATTTCATGTGCAGTCACTGATAGAGTTGTTCCCCATCTTGTTGAGGGAGAGTAAACTGATGAATCATTTGCCAGAGAAAGTGTTGATGAAGAAATCATTAGATTTTAAAGGTCAAAACAAGGGCATGAACCTTCATTTTCTAGATTTGCTCACAAGGGCATTAATGGACTGGAATTTTAAAGGTCGAAACAAGGGCATGAACCATGATTTCTCTTCAGAAGCCTTGACTTTGTTCAACAAACCTAGATTTATAAGACCCCGCAAAATTCTAAGCTTAACTCAGTCCGTTAAAGCTTGAAAAGTAGTTCCAGACTTAGAAAATTTCAGCTAAGTGTTTATACTTAGGAGTATTTTAGCCTTCATAAGTTGGCGATCCTATTTCACGACCTTTATAACCTTAAATTATCAATTTTTAGGTTTATTCATGATCAGGAATATCAGCAGGTCACTTCGGGGAAGTTTTGAAATTTTTGGACCCTGTTTGAACCATGTTCAGGTGACCTAAATAGTGGGTCAATGCAATCTTGATGCATCACGTCAGCCATCACATCGACAGATAATTTTCCCCAGCTTTCAGTGCAATACCAGTGAACCAACGCGAACTCGATGCATCGCGTTGGTCATCACATTGATGCCATCTACGCGGAGCATCGGTCTGCGCATCACTGGACACATTTTCAGTCATTAAAAGTACGTGTCTATAGGGGTATTTGGGTCATTATCCTACCCGTTTTCAGCACCAAAACATAAAATCAAATGAACATAGAGGCTAAATTGCTCACTTTTTTTCAAATTCCCTCAAATTTACTCAAGAACAAACCCTAGGGCTTTTAATTTCAAGAGTAAATCTTCAAGAACAAACCATCAGTCTTCACGAATTTAAGCATCAAGGTATGTGAAGTGTTCATCCAAGGGTTTCCTTCCACCCTTGGAGTTCAAGAAACCCTTTTAAACTACAAGTTAATTGATTTCATGAATTCCATATGAAATTTGAGTGTATTCATGATTATGATGTTAATTGTGTTCTAATCCATGGTTTATTTCAAGTTTCATATAAAATTATTTATCATGTGTGTAGTATCATGTGAATTCATGTTAAAAGCCCTTGATTTTTGAATTGGGATTTGAAATTATGATGCCTACATGTTGTTTAGTATCATGTGCATGGATTATGTTCCCCAAGTGCTTGATAAATTGCTCATATGAATTAAATGTGAAAATCATGACATACAAGCATATGTGCAAGCTTATATGTTCCAAGTGTTTGATAGAATGCCTCTATGAACGAGTTGTGAGCAAGTGAACATTGTTATGCTTTTCAAGTTTATACTATGCTTTACTTTCCATACTATCAAGTCCTGGGGATATTCACTACCCGAAAAGCTAGCTGCTTACCTAGAGTTGCAGTAGTTATAGAACAGTCTCAGTAGCGTTATGAACAGTAGTACTCAATAATCAGTCACAGTCTCAGTTCGGTATACAGTTTAGAACTCAGTGTATTCAGTCAGATAACAGAACTCAGTAAACTCAGTCCAGTTCAATCAGTTAACATGATCAGTAATAGTTCAGTCCATCCTAGTACAGTTTAAAATTAGTTCAATGTCTATTCAGTTGGGTGGGGACTCACCTGCCAGTAGAGGGTGTGATCCTTAGAAGCAGTCCTTGTGTTCCAGAACTACATAGCCAGTGTAGGTTGAGACATCAACCTGCTAGATGAGGGTTGATGAGGTGTTCCACCTGCCAGTTGAGGGTACCACTATTCTCGTTCAGAGCACCTGCCAGATGAGGGTGACTTTTCAGCTTGTCTTTACCCTTGGCACAGTACTGACACCCTTCCAGTTGGGGTTATAGGTTGGACCCCAATCAGTTCAGGAAGGGGCATGTCAGTTAGATGATTATCTCCCACAACTTTAGTTTTAGTCTCAGTGTAGAACTCAATTCAGTTCTACAGAATCAGGATTATCGGACATAGTCACCCAGCTCTGTATAGAACTCAGTTCAGTTCTACAAAATCAGGACAGTCAGAAATAGTCACCCAGCTATCAGTAATACATTTATTAGTAAACTCAGATATTAGTTATTCAGTTATCAAAACTCAGTATCCAGTGTGACTATGTTCTCAGACACAGTATATGTAGATATGTGCACAATATTGCATAATCATTGTTTCATTAATTTTAGTTATATATGTACTCTTATTCAGTTATATTCATATTACTCAGCCAGTTATTGTCCATGCATATGAACCAATACATTAAGCCTTACCTCACTTAGCATACTAGTACATTCAAAGTACTGATGCATACCTTTCATTTATGCTATGATTTATTATATCATAGGTTCAGACGTACGCGCTCCTGATCGTACTTAGCAGTCCATCCCATCAGCAGCAGACTTAGTGGTGAATCCTCATAGTTCGAGGAAAAAGTTGTTATTTTAGTATTTTAGTACATTTTTCAGTAGTTGGAGTTAGTTGAGGGCATGTCCCATCAACTCCACTTTCAGACAGTTCAGTTAGAGACTTATCAGACTAGCTTATTTCAGATAGACGTTCAGATTTTAGTTTTCATTATCAATATTTGATGTTTAGTTGTGAACCTTATGGCAATATCAGCCCATTTTCCATATTTTATTATATTACTCAGATATTGCAGAAGGTACCAGTCATGGACTAGCTTGTGGTCCTTCGGGATTATGAGCACCGTGTGGCATCCAGGGTGCAAGATCGGGGTGTTACAAACTTGGTATCAAAGCCTAAGGTTCAACAGAGTCCTAGGAATTCTGAAAGCCACGTCTAGTAGAGTCTTGTGCATGGGTGTGTAGTGCACCACACTTATGGACAAGAGTCTATAAGGCATTTTTAGGAAAAGTTTCTCTTCTTTTAGTATTCATATCATGCGAGTGAGCATGAGCTCAAGTTACAGTCTTAGTCTAAACCTTTTCTTACTTCCATTTATATAACATGCCTCCTAAAAAGAATAACGGGAGGAGAACAGGAAATCAGCCAGCACCTCATCCCATTCAAGCAGATCCCCTGGATGAGCATGTCTCCCATGCTGAATTCAGATCCACTTTCACTACCCTAGCCAATTCCGTTGCAGCTCAGAATGAACGTCCAGATATTGTTCAGGACAAACAGTGGCCAATACTGCTACAGCTAGAATTCGGCACTTCACCTAAATAAATCCTCAATTTTTTACCAGGTCTAGTCAGAGGAGGACCCACAAGAATTTCTTGATCAGGTGCAGAAAGTCACAGATATTATGGGGGTGACAGCTAGTGAGAGTGCTGAGTTGGCCACATATCAGTTGTAGGATGTGGCTCACTCATGGTTCAAGCAATGTAAGGCAAAGAGGGCTGATGATACAGGGATCGTAGAATAGGAAGAGTTTGCCACTGCTTTTCTAGATAGGTTCTTCCCACTGGAGTTAAGGAAAGCGAAGGTGTTAGATTTTATTAATCTAAAGTAGGTCAATATGACAGTGAAAGAGTATTCTCTCAAGTTTACTCAATTAGCTAGATACGCTCCTCATGTGGTAGCCGATAGCAGATCCAAGATGAGTAAGTTTATGTTGGGTGTGTCTAACAGTGTGGTCAAGGAGTGTAGGAGCGCAATGCTGATTAAGGAGATAGACATATCCAGGCTCATGGTCCATGATCAGCAGATAGAGGAGTCTAAGAATAGGGAGAAGGAGAGGGAGAACAAGAGAGCTAGAATAGGTTGCTTCAACTTTGCCCAGCCTAAGTCAGAAGGTGACAATCGCTCTCAGTTCCACCCGAAATCCTTAGTTCCATCTTCATCCTCAGCCAGTGCTCTAGTGTTGAAATTCAGAGACGGCAATAAAGATAGGGCACCAGGCCCTAAATCTCAGGGTAGTGTTAGCAGTGCCCGAACAAACCCTCTTTGCCAGAAATATGGCAGAAATCACCAAGGTGTCTGCAGGGCTGGCAGTGATATATGTTTTGGATATGGTAAGCCAGTCCATAGAGTCAGAGATTGTCCTCAGTCAGGTTCTTAGGGTCAGTATAATCATTCTTCAGCTTAGTTTGGTTCCCCGAATCAGCAGGGTGCCGCTTCTAGTGCTACTAGTGGGCAGTGCCCAAACAGGCTCTATGCACTTCAGTCCCGATAGGATCAAAAAAGTTCTACTGATGTGGTCACTGGTATGTTACAAATTTATCATTTTCACATTTATGCTTTGCTAGATCCAGGAGCTTCTTTGTCCTTTGTAACTTCTTATATAGTTGTTAACTTCGGAGTCAGTCCCGAAACCCTAGCAGAGCCTTTCTTAGGCTCTACCCCAGTGGGTAAATCTATCATAGCTCGATAGGTATACAGGAACTGTCTGACTATGGTATCTTAGAAAGTCACTTCAGCAGACTTAGTAGAATTAGATATGACAGATTTTGATATCATTCTCGGCATGGATTGGCTTCATTCATGTTATGCTTCAGTTGACTGCAGAAACCGAATTTTCCATTTTCAATTTCTGAATGAACCTGTCCTTGAATGGAGGGGTAGTACTTCAGCTCTTAGGGGTCAACTTGTTTCTTACCTTAGGACGAGAAAAATGATATCTAAGGTATGTGTCTATCATCTCATTTGAGTCTAAGACTCTAGTTTAGAAACCCCTAATCTTGAGTCAGTATCAATAGTATGTGAATTCCTAGATATGTTTCCTAAAGATCTTCCTAGAGTCCCTCCCGAGTGGGAAATTGATTTTAGAATAGACCTTTTTCCAAATACTCAGCCCATCTTTATTCCGCCATACAGAATAGCACCTACAAAACTCAAAAAGTTAAAAGAACAGTTAAAGGATCTCCTAGATAAGGGATTCATCAGATCCAGCATTTTCCCATGGAGCGCACCAGTTCTATTCATGCGTAAGAAAGATGGTTCTCTCGGGATGTGTATAGACTACCATCAGTTAAATCAAGTCATGGTCAAGAACAAGTATCCACTTCCCAGAATCAATGACTTGTTTGATCAACTTCAGGGTGCCAATTACTTATCTAAGATAGACCTCAGATCGGGCTATCATTAGCTTAGGGTCAGAGAATGTGATAATTCAAAAATAGCTTTCAAAACTCGATATGGCCACTTCGAATTCTTATTCATGTTATTTAGTTTTACTAATGCTCCAGCAGCCTTCATGGACTTGATGAATCGCGTGTTCAAGCAGTACTTGTACATGTTCATCATAGTCTTTATTGATGACATTCTTGTCTACTCCCGCAGTGAACATGAATATGCAAACCATCTCAGAATAGTGTTACAGACCCTCAGAGCCCATCAGTTGTTCACTAAATTCAGTAAATGTGAATTTTAAGCTAAGGTCAGTAGCTTTTCTTGGCCGTATAGTTTTCGGTGATGGCATTAGAGTAGATCCTCAAAAGATCGAAGTAGTGAGAAATTGGTCCAGACTCATCTCTCCAACAGATATTAGGAGTTTCTTAGGTTTAGCTGGCTATTACTAACAGTTTGTTGAGGGATTCTCATCTATTACATCTCCCATGTCCAGATTGACTCAGAAGAAATTCAAATTCCAGTGGTCAGATTCTTATGAGAAGAGTTTTCAGGAGTTAAAGACTCAACTCACTACAGACCCAGTTTTGACTCTACCAGATGGTTCAAATGGGTTTGTGGTATATTACGATGCTTCTAGAGTTAGTTTGGGATGTGTTTTGATGCAGTGATATAAGGTCATAGCCTATGCCTCTAGACAGCTTAAGCCCTATGAAAATAATTGTCCAACTCATAATCTTGAGTTAGAAGTTGTTGTATTTGCCTTAAAGATTTGGAAGCATTATTTGTTTGGGGTATATACTGATGTGTTCACAGACCATAAAAGCCTACAGTATGTGTTTTCTCAGAAAGATCTAAACCTGCGTCAGATAAGGTGGTTAGAGTTGTTGAAAAACTATGACATGAGCGTCCTGTATCATCCGGGCAAGGCCAATATAGTGGTTGATGCTCTCAGTAAGATGTCTATGGGTAGTGTTGCTTACGTGGAGGATAATAAGAAGAAGTTAGTTTAGGAATTTCATCAGGTTGCCCGACTAGGTATCCACTTAGTTGATTCAGTAGAGGGAAGTGTGTGGGTACAGAATAGTTTAGAATTATCTCTGGTTTCCGAAGAAAAGTAAAAGTAGGACAAAGATCCCAGTTTAGTCAAGTTGAAAGAGTCAATCAGAGATCAGAAAGTAGAGGTTTTCTCCCAAGGGGGAGATGGTGTATTACGTTGCTAGGGTTGGTTATGCATGCCAAGTGTAAATGACGTGAGGCAACAAATTCTTGCAGAAGTGCATGGTACGCGTTACTCTATTCATATAGGGTCCACTAAGATGTACCACGATTTAAGGGAGGTATATTGGTGGAGTGGGATAAAGAAAGACATTGCAGAGTTTGTGGCTACGTGCTCTACATGTCAGCAGGTTAAGATTGAGCACCAGAAACCTAGTAGTTCCATGCAAGAGTTCAGTATTCCCACATGGAAGTGGGAGGAAGTGAACATGAACTTTGTGATGGGTTTTCCCCGTACTCGTCATCAGCATGATTCAATTTGGGTCATTATAGATAGGATGACAAAATCAACTCATTTCTTACCAGTTCATACCTCTGATTCATCCAAGGATTATTCCAAGCTCTATGTTAGAGTGTTGGTCAGATTGCACAGAGTTCCATTATCCATCATCTCAGATAGAGGTACGCAGTTGACCTCTCACTTTTGGAAAGCCTTCCAAAAGGGTCTTGGTACCCAAGTTCACCTCAGTACAGTCTTCCACCCTCATACAGATGGTCAAGCATAAAGGACCATTCAGATATTGAAATATATGTTAAGGGCGTGTTCTATTGACTTTAAGGGTAGTTGGGATGACCACTTTCCCTTGATTGAGTTCGCATATAACAACAGTTATTATTCCAGCATTCAGATGGCTCCGTTTGAGGTGCTTTATGTTAGGAGATGTAGATCTCCCATTGATTAGTTTGAAGTGGGTGAGGCCGCAGTGGTAGGGTCTGACTTGGTATTTGATACCTTAGAAAAGGTTCATTTGATCAAGAAAAGGCTTAAGACAGCTCAGAGTCGATAGAAATTGTATGCAGATGTGCAAAGAAAGGATTTCGAGTTTGAGATCGGTGATTATGTTTATTTGAAAATCTCTCCTATGAAGGTAGTAAAGAGGTTTGGCAAGAAGGGGAAGCTCAGTCCCCGATATGTTGGTTCTTACCAAATTCTCAACCGTTTTAGAAAGGTAGCTTACGAGCTTGAGTTGCTTTCAGACTTATCTTTAGTATTCCAGTGTTTCATGTCTCCTTTCTTAAGAAGTGCATAGGTGATCCAGCAGTTGTAGTCCCAATAGAGGGTATAGATATTCAAAACAGCCTCTCTTATGAGGAAATCCCATTCAAAATTCTCTATTTTCAGGTTCATAGACTGAGGAGCAAAGAAGTTTCACTAGTCAAAGTATTCTGGCAAAATCAGTCCATTGAGAGAGCTACTTGGGAAGCTGAAGCAGATATGTGGACCAAGTACCCTCACCTCTTCTATGCAAACTCAGACTGATCTCAAGGTACCAGTTTTACTTAAATTTACTGAGTTCAAAGCTCAGATTACCTTTACAACTCTATGTCAATTCAGTTGCATAGCATTCTCATATCATGCATACCTTCATGAAACAGCTCAGTCATGTGTCATATTTTTAGAACTCAGTCATGCTTCAGTTATGCATGTCAGTATGATAACTTAGTATATCAGTACTTTCAACCATGTAATCATGCTTCAACTGTGCATGTGCAGTATATATAAATTCAGTCTATCAGTATTCTTAGCTTAGTTAGTCTCATTCGAGGATAAATGTTCCTAAAAAGGAGATATTGTAACACCCCACAAAATTCTAAGCTTAACTCAATCCGTTAAATCTTGAAAAGAGGTCCCAAACTTAGAAAATTTCCGCTAAGTTTTATACTTAGGAGCATTTTAGCCTTCGTAAGTTGGCGATACAATTTCATGACCCTTATGACCTTAAAGTATCAATCTTTAGGTTTATTCATGATCAGGAATGTCAGTAGGTCACTTCGGGGGAGTTTTGGATTTTTCGAACCCAGTTTGAACCATGTTCAGGTGACCAAAACAGTGGGTCGACCTTCGGGGGAGTTTTGGATTTTTCGAACCTAGTTTGAACCATGTTCAGGTGACCAAAATAGTGGGTCGACGCGATCGCGATGTGTTTCATCACCCATCGCGTCGATAGATAATTTCCACCCAGCTTTCAGTGCAATTCCAGTGAACCAATGTAAACTCAACGCGGCGCGTTGATCATCGCGTTGATCCCATCGACGCGGCGCATCGGTCTGCGTATCACTGGACATGTTTTCAGTCATTAAAAGCCTGCGTCTAGAGAGGGATTTGGGTTACTATCCCACCCGTTTTCAGCCCTAAAACATAAAATCAAATGACCCTAGAGGTTAAATTGCTCACTTTCTTTCAAATTCTCTCAAATTTACTCAAGAACAAACCCTAGGGCTTTTAATTTCAAGAGCAAGTCTTCAAGAACAAACCATCAGTCTTCATGAATTCAAGCATCAAGGTATGTGAAGTGTTCATCCAAGGGTTTTCTTCCACCCTTGGAGTTCAAGAAACTCTTTTAAACTACAAGTTAATTGATTTCATTAATTCCATGTGGAATTGGAGTGTATTCATTATTATGATGTTAATTGTGTTCTAATCCATGGTTTATTCCAAGTTTCATGTTAAATTATTTATCATGTGTGTAGTATCATGTGAACTCATGTTAAAAAACCTTGATTTTTGAATTAGGATTTGAAATTATGATGCATACATACAATTTAGTATCATGTGCATAGATTATGTTCCCCAAGTGCTTGATAAATTGCTCATGTGAATTAAATGTGAAAATCATGACATACTAGCAATGTGCAAGCTTATATGTTACAAGTGTTTGATAGAATGCCTCTATGAACGAGTTGTGAGCAAGTGAACATTGTTATGCTTTTCAAGTTTATACTATGCTTTACTTTCTATGCTATCGAGTCCTGGGGGTATTCACTACCCAAAAATCTAGTTGTTTACCTAGAGTTACAGTAGTTACAGAACAGTCTTAGTAGCATCACGAACAGTAGTACTCAATAATCAGTCTCAGTTCAGTATACAGTTCAGAACTCAGTGTATTCAGTCAGATAACAGAACTCAGAAAACTCAGTCTAGTTCAGTTAGTTAACACGATCAGTAATAGTTTAGTCCAGCCTAGTACAGTTTAGAAATTAGTTCAATGTCTATTCAATTGGGAGTAGAATTCAGCACCGAGCGAACTCAAGGATGGAGACTCACCTACCAGTAGAGGGTGTGATCCTTAGAAGCATTCCTTGAGTCCAGAACTACATAGCCAGTGTAGGTTGAGACATCAACCTGATAGCTGAGGGTTGATGAGGTGTTCTACCTGCCAGTTGAGGGTACCACCATTCTCGTTCAGAGAACCTACCAGATAAGGGTGACTCTTCAGCTTGTCTTTACCCTTGGCACGGTACTGATACCCTTCCAGCTGGAGTTACAGGTTGGACCCTAATCAGTTCAGGGAGGGTCATGTCAGTCAGATGATTATCTCCCACAGCTTCATTTTTAGTCTCAGTATAGAACTCAATTTAGTTCTATAGAATCAGGACTATCAGACACTGTCACCAGCTCAGTATAGAACTCAGTAGAGTTCTACAAAATTAGGAATGTCAAAAATAGTCACCCAGATATTTGTTATTTAGTTATCAGAACTCAGTATCTAGTGTGACTATGATCTCAGACACAATATATGTAGATATGTGCACAGTATTGCATTATCAGTGTTTCATCAATTTCAGTTATACATATACTCTCATTCAGTTATATTAGTGTTACTCAGCCAGTTATTGTTCATGCATATGAACTCATGCATTCAGCCTTACCTCACTTATCATACCAGTACATTTAAAGTACTAACGCATACCTTTCTTTTGTGCTATGATGTCTTATATCATTGGTTCAGACGCACAGGCTCCTAATCGTACTAAGCAGTCCTATCCATTAGCAGTAGACTTAGTGGTGAGTCCTCATAGTTTGAGGATAAAGTTGTTATTTTAGTGTTTCAGTACGTTTTTCAGTAGTTGGAGTTAGTTGGGGGCTTGTCCCATCAACTTTACCTTTAGACAGTTCAGTTAGAGGCTTATCAGACTAGCTTATTTCAGACAGACGTTCAGATTTTAGTTTTCATTATCAGTATTTGATGTTCAGTTGTGAACCTTATGGCAATACCAGACCATTTTTTCTGTATTTTATTATTAGTATTACTCATATATTGCAGCAGGTACCAGTCATGGGTTAGCTTGTGGTCTTTTAGGATTATGAGCATCGTGTAGTGTCCAGGGTGCAGACTCGGGACGTTACAAGATTACATAATTTGCTTATGAAAGGTATCATTCTTCATACCAATCAAAGTAATTGCATCCACCCAATTTCTATAAAAACAAGAACACAATTACAAAACAATTACAAGTCAATAATTAATCAACTAATTAAATAAAAAAAAATAATACCTTTGAAATCTTACAAGTAAAAAACCTATGACCTGGATTTTGTTGAGTCCAAGAAGTCTTCAATAGAGCTTCATGACAGCACTTACAATATCGAAAATCTTTATCACAAAAAATAGTGGAAGATGCGCTCGACATTGTCAAGCTCATTGGAAAAATAAAAAAAATAAAGAAAAGAAAGACCAAATGCAAATAATTTGAAGAATTTTGATAGATAAAAAAAGATGACAATGAAGAAGAAGATTAATGGGAATCTAGGATTAAATTTTAGGAAGAAGAAGTTGAATATATAAGACAATGAGGAAAGCATGATCGTTGGGAGCCAAATCAGATGCCAAGTCAACAAAAATGGGGGTTCAACGAGCCTTGGCTGCGTGAATAGCACGTAAGTAGCCAACAGGGTAAAAAGTGCCAAACTAGCACATTTGATGCCTATTTTATTTTACGTGTTTCAAATGAACATTGTCTACTTGATGCCTATTTTATTTTAGATGTTTGAACTGAACACTGGTGATGGGTTCCGCCTTTTTTATTTCAATTCACTTTCACTTTTTTACATGTAGTGGCAATTTTTTATGTCCAATGAAAGTTAAATTCTTATAATGCAACAGATTCTCCATCCGTTGTAATAGATATTCTACCTGTTCTGACATATAGTTTATCTGTTGCAATAAGTTGGTCATCTATTGTATTATGTCAATATTTCTATATAAGTCTATCTGTTAACATAGTGGGAAAATCTATTTGACAAATTCCAATAGATTACCTACCTATTGCAACATATGTCTAAATTTGTTCGATATTTTTCAACAGATGTGCCGTCTGTTGCAACAGATACATTATCTTTTGCAATATTTTAATCTAGTATTCCATTTTAATTAATAAGTTCAAATCTAAGGAAAAAAAAATTCATAAACAAAATAAAATAAATCGAAGCCTTCAGAAATTAGCTGAAATAAATCAACGAATAAATAAAATGTCAAAAAATTATTATGGGTGCAGATCTCAACAAATACATCAATAATTTAAGTATTGATGCCAAGGATTCCTAAGGAGGGGTGAGGTTATTACTTTGACAGACTCAAGATATAAAGATCTACTCAATATGAATAAGTTGTTCTTCATCCGGTGCTATGGAATTCGGCTTTGCTCGTCGTGGATCTTTATTGTCGCTTCATATGGTTTATGCACTTTCTTTTCTTTGTATTTCCATAAAAAGAGTAGCATATTTTCAATGTTGTTCAGCAGTAGCTTCTACATCCACCTGGAAAGCCAGAATCAATCAATGCTAATCACGGAGATACAACAAAATGGAAAAGGATAACTCATTTGTTCTAGCAAATCAAACAGGTCTTCCTCCTATTTTAAATTGTCCCAAACAGATTATATTTTTGTTACAACAATGAATCAACTGTTGGGACAAATTTCTACATGAGGAAGACCTGTATGATAATTTCCAATGGATGAACCATATGTTACAACATATGACTCATTTGTTGCAGCAGATAGGTCATCTGTTGGTACAAATAAAAGCGGTAGGAAGAGTTGTTTGATTTGCTAAAATAGACGAGACATATGTCGCAATAGATACTTTATCTGGTGCAACAAGTTAGTCAGCTGTTGCAATAAATGTATATATTTGTTTGATAATTTTCAGTAGATGTGTCATCTGTAGAAACAGATATGTGTTTGTTTGTTAGTTGGAAGACATATATATTCACCTTCTTCAGCTCATGCTGCTCTTCTTTGGACATTGTACATTTCTCAGTACAACACACGGACAAAGGAGTTACAATTTTACTTTTTTGGATGCTTGATAATGCCTTGGAAATCACTTTTCTTCTCCTCTTATCCTTAATCTCTAATGGAGTGGATGAATATAAAATCCTTTTTGATGAAATGACACCCTCTTAGATGTCAATTCCTTTATAGAAACAGTTAATGTATTAATATCATTAATCACTACATCATGTTTCGCCCTGTAGTCTTGACATTTGCATGCAGAACATTCGTTGGGAGAGGCAAAATCTGTATAACCAGTATGATCATATTCATAATGGTTTATTTTAAATACTGTAAGAGGAGCATCATTAGCACCACTACCACCACCAACAGATCCATCACCACTAAGACCATCAACAACAATAAGCCAACCCTCTAAAATTATTTTTCATGTAATGGTTGTTGCTCCAAACAATTCCATTTTTATTCTATCAATGACCTTAGGGTTCGATAAAGTTTGCACAGACCGTAAAGTAAGAAAAATGGCATCTTCAACTCTTGATTGGTCAGAACTAGCGATGGATGCACAATCTAACATAAATCATCACATATATTAGAATGAAGATTAGATCATTCAAGAAAATCATTAATTAAAACAAAAACTTAATTATAATTATACTTACTACATCCTTCAAGGGGTTGAAGAGATTAAGAAATTTTGCATTTTTATCAGTTTTGGCTGACAACTATCTCAAGATTCTTGGACAGGAAACTTCTTCCTAGTAGTTCACTTATTGTCTCAAATAAAAAATGACTTCAAACGGCCAAGCCCATAAAATAACGTCAATAAATCAAAACCATTATTGAGTAAAAAAATGAATGATATCGTAATAAAATAAAAAAACATTTACCACAAAAGCCCATAGAAAGCCATATAAGTTGACTGTCTTTAGCACTAACAGAGTCAACAAATATTTGACAGTCATTTTGAAGCTTTCACAACCCCAAGGATAGTTGTTAAATGCCTCAAGATCCTCGGAGAGCTTTATTAAACCAATGTTTATGTTGTTGTTAACGTCTCTCGCCCAAAGAATATTATGTACAAACCAAACCAAGCACAATGACTGCTTGTGCTTCTTTGAAAGTCCTTTATCTTTCAATACTTCTATCAAATTTTTGTTTTTGAAGCTTGGACCAACAATGGACACCAAGTCATCACGATCACACGACTTGTCTTTGCCTTTTTGGGTGCACTGGGTGCTTTTTGGGGGTTAGAATAAGCATAACTTGAGAAGGAAGATGACATTTTAGTATAGTAACTATGGCAAACTCCTTCCAACCAAAACAAACAGGCATGCCACAGTAATTTATCCACACCTCATCCATCTTATATTTGTTTTCATACATAAAGTTATGCTTGAGAAGTTCATATACCATTTTTATTTGGAAATGAGCATTGTTGTCCTCCGGCAATTCAAGATATTTCCCAGAGCAGATGTCCCTGAAATAAGCATCCAATTTTTGTTCTTGAAGTATTTTTCTAAAGGCGTCAAAAGATTTTTTCATGGCTGACTTAACCACGAAATCACCCGTTAAATCTGTGGCACCATCATACTGCATTCTTACAGGATAACAATCAATGTTGAAGGTTTTGACCAACTCTTCGGTGGAAGAGCTATTAGCATTTGGATCATCTTTTTTGAAATATTCCTCCTCCTCATGTTCATCATATTCTTCTCCTGATTGAGATAACGCTTGTAAAGCAAGTTCATAGAGTGGTGGATGTATCCTAGTTACTTCACTTGTTCCTTTACTTGGACTTAATTCGGTTTTTATTCTTTTGGGAGCCATATTATCTAAAATTAACAGGAACATAAAAAAATATATTATAGTTGATTAATGCATCGTTAAAAAGGGATAACAGTAAATCTAACAAGCAAAATAGTAAAATAATAGTTCCAACAGATCATCGATCTTTTGCACCAGGTAGTATATCTGTTACAGCATATAACCAACCTGTTGCAGCGGATGAGTAATCTATTGCAATAATACAAAATATATCACTCATCTTTTAAGGCAGATAAATTATCTGTGCAACAGATTACACATTGCTGCAACATATGAGTGATCTGTTAGAAAAGTTAAATAACCTATTGCAATGGATAAGTAATTTGTTGCAATAATACAAAATATATCACACATCTATTGAGAAAAATGAATTGTCTATGCAACAGATCACACATATGTTGCAACATCTGTTGCAACATATGAGTGATTCATTGGAACAGTTAAATAACTTGTAGCAATGGCTGAGTAATCTGTTAGTATAATACAAAATATATCACTCATCTGTTGAGAAAGATGAATAGTTTGTGCAACAAATCACACATCTGTTGCAACATATAAGTGATCTGTCGGAATAGTTAACTAATCTGCAACAACGGTTGAGTAATCTGTTGCGATAATATAAAATATATCACTCATCTGTTGAGAAAGATGAATGGTTTGTGCAACAGGTCACACGTCTGTTTTAATACATGAGTGATCTGTTGGAACAGTTATCAAAGGTCAATATAATTTAGATTTTTTCCAACAAAAGAGTCGTCTATCATGGCAGATGAATGATCAGTTGGAAAAATTAAGTCGTAGACATGACCTGTTGGAAGAGTTGGTAGGATTTTATCCAATAGGAGGTTCATTTGTTGAATCAGATCTTTATTCGATGGTTCCTCCGTTACATCAAATGGTTAATCTGTTGCATTAGATTTTTTATCTGATGGTTCCTCTGTTGCATCCAATAGTAAATTTATTGCATCAGATGGTTAATATGTTGCAACATATGGTTAATTTATTATATCAGATAGTTAAACTGTTGCATCATATGCTAAATCTGTTATATCAAATTTTTATCTGATGGTTTCTCTGTTGCATCAGATGATTAATCTGTTGCATCAAAATTTTAATCTAATGGTTCTTCTGTTGCATCAGATGTTTGATTTATTGCATCATACGATAAATCTGTTGCATCAGATGGTTAATATATTGCACCAGATGTATAATCTGTTGTAAAAAAAAATAGTAGCACAATTTTGTTCAACAGAAAAACAACAATATCACTATTTTTACCAAGAACAAGAACAAAAGAAATCAACCCAAATCGTTGTTCTGTTTGTATAAACACAAACAACAAAAATCAAACTTCAAAAAAATGCAACAAACAACAAAAAATCATAATTCACTTTGAAAAGAGAAGAGAAAAAATACCAAAAATTAGGGTTTTATTCAGACCGCATTTCAAATTAAAGCAACAAATATTGAAATTGCTAACCAATACTATAAGAGAAGTTGGCTCAGGTTTTTCATTTTCTTCAAAAATTAAAAGGCCATAATTTTTTACTTGTGAAAGAAGAAAAGAAACGATGAAGAATTCGAAGTTATTGTGGACGGAGAGCAAGGCTGTCACGTCGATTGAATATTGAAGTCGAAAAGGAACTCGAAGCCCAACTATTTGTCGTCTGAGGTTGAATTCCCCGAGGATTGAAAGGAGAAATTTGCAGAACTGTTGGTTGGGAGAGAGTTGAGAGAAGTTGTCGAGAGAGAAAGAGGAGAGAGACTGGTTGATTTGGATTGAAGAGGGGTGTGGGTTGGGCTGATTTGTATTTTTGAAAAGATTAGAAAGTTTTAAAAATGTTAATCAAGTTCACAATTAACTTAATCAAGTTTCCTAATGATGTTTGAATCTTTAAGTTGGTCAGTGTCATCAATCCTTCATTCAAGACTTAAAAGACACCTTTCCTTCAATTATCTCAGCTAATTATGTATCTTTAAAAAAGAAAAAATATATCGATGTATTATGGATCCAGACAGATCCAAAATCATAAAAAATGTATTGGAAGCTAATTATATACTTCGTTAGATGTATGAGTGTTACTTATATATCAAAAACTTTATATTCGTTAGATGTATTATGTATCTCGATAGATTTAAAATCGTAAAAAAAATATATCGAAAGCTAATTATGTATCTTCATTGGATGTATCGGGACAAAACCAAACTCAAAATTTTCTATAATTAAGCAATATATTAAAATTTTCTATAATTAATCTCCAAACTCTCAGGATTTATGTTCTTTTTACTAAATTGAACGAGTTATCTTGAGCTTAAAATTTGAAAACCTGTCCAATCTGAAATCTCTCCTCTTACAAGTCCTATAATTGGTCAATTCATTAAGATTGTGCGAGGCGCCAAGCTCAATCCACTGTTCAACTAATCCCCCTTGCGCGTGCCATATATGTCCTTTTCGATACTCCCTCCATTCAATAATAATAGTCCATATCATTAAAAATAAATAGGGAAATAAATAGTCAATAATAACTTGTTTTGAAAAATGAATGTATAATTTTTTTGTGTTTATTTTACTTTTGATATTAAATATTATTTATTATCTAATGTACTTCTCGAAGTATTAAATTTATTAGGAAAAAGGCTCAAATATGTCATTGAACTATCATAAATGACTTATTTATGGCATCAGTTAAAAGTTTGGCTCATTCATGCCATCGTCATTACAAAATCGGCTCATCCATACCATTAATTTTTAACGGTGGTTTTCAAAAATAACTTTGTCACGTGGTCTTTTATTAAAGGTCCACGACATTAATTAAAATAAGGAAAAAGGATCAAATATGTCATTAAACTATCAAAAATGGCTCATTTATGTCATTAGTTAAAAGTTCAGCTTATTCATACCACCGTCGTTATAAAATCGGCTCACTCATGTCATTACTTTTTAATGGTGGGTTTTCAAAAACAGTTTTTCCATGTGACCTTTTATTAGAGGTCTGTGACATTAATTAAAATAAATTAATATTAATTTTAAAATATCTTAGACCCATTAAAAACAACCGATTCATTTAACATAACCCGATCCACACCCATTAAATATTTTTTTCCTACAACAACAACTATTTTTCTAATCAGAAAAAAATAGTGATTAATGTATATCCTTTGGCTATTTCTAGTTGATTCTAAATCATTATAAATGTCACGCTTAACAGAAACCTCAAAAATTCTATCCTACAGTAACTGTTTAGTTTTAATCCCAGTGACTCCAATATATACTCTGAAGTTGCAAGAAAATAAACCAATGAACGATTAGGGCAAGTAAGAAAAAGAAAGAGGCGTACCAATAGAACTTCTCCGTTCTCCCATCACGAATTAGGGGAGTATACATTATTGAAAAAATTATTTCCAAATAACGACTTAAAAGAAGTCTGTTATCTCAATTATCCCGCCATGCATATGGAATAACTTCTCCTATCATGAATTAGTGGAGCATACATTGTTGAAAAATCATTTTCAAATAACGGCTTAAAAGAAGTCTGTTATTCCAATTATCCCTCCAATTATATGAGATAACTTCTCCCATCATTATGGTATAAATAATCCTGATACTAACTAATTTCAGATATTTTGAAATTAATATTGATTTATTTTAATTAATGACGTGGACTTCTAATAAAAGACCACGTGGCAAAGCTATTTTTAAAAACTCATCATTAAAAAGTAATGGCATGAGTGAGTTGGATTTTATAATGTTGATGGTATAAATGAGTCGAACTTTTAACTGATGACATAAATGAGTCATTTTTTATAGTTCAATGGCATATTTGAACCTTTTTTCTTTTTTTAATTAATAACGTGGACCTCTAATAAAAGGTCACATGGCAAAGTTATTTTTGAAAACCACCGTTAAAAAGTAATGGCATGGATGAACTGGTTTTGTAACGGCGATGACATGAATGAGCTCAACTTTTAACTAATGACATAAATGAGTCATTTCTGATAGTTCAGTGACATATTTGAGTCTTTTGCTAATTTTATTATAATCAAATGATTGATACAGTAAAATAATTTCTATATTTATTGTTTTAGAGTAGTACACAATCTGGAAGCGCGTAGATAGCACTCTCCTTCGTAAAAGAATAGATGTCCGTCTCACCAACTTTGAACCTGACCAAAATTCTATGCTTACCAGAAGTGCTCTCCTAGAAGATTATGCAAATCCCGACTTACAAAGTATGCCTATAGGTTTCAAGGTTCAATTTTTTTTTATTTTTTTTTTGTGTGTGTATGCGTGACTACACAGAAATTAGGGGAGTGAAGAAAGGGAAGGAGAATGAATCTGATGGAGGTACTAAAATTACTTGTGGTCATGACAATGGCAATGAGGGCGACAGAAGCGCTATGGCTAGAAATGTCAACTTCGGGTGTTAAGTGTGTCCATGAGGATCTCCGAAGGCCAAGTACGCTGTCATTGGTAGTGACAATGAGCACACTCAACCTAATTTTCTTTCTGATATCACCCTTACGGTAATTAAACGCACGAGCTCAGCAAGTTACTGGAACCTTGTTTTTGTTTCTGCTATTTCTATTAAAAAATTTGGTATGATAAATGAAGGAAATATAGAGCCCACAGGCTAAAGGTATATATGTTGCTCGGACTTTTCAAAAGTACCACTAGTGTGTACCGGATTCTCTAGAAGTGTTGCATCTTTTTGGAGGATTTAACACAGGTGAGGCAACATTTTTGTAAAGTTTGAGAAACATAGATAGGTATAGGGTTCTGGTTAACATTTTGAAGCTATTGAATTTAAGCACCAAAGAACAGAAAGTATTAAATCCAGTAACTTAGCAGAAGAATTTTACAGTCCCTTGCAAAAATATAAGTGAGATTGCGTACAATAGACCCTTGTGGTTCGGCCCTTCCACAGACCCCATGCATAACGGGAGCTTTAATGCTCTGGACTTCCCATTTTTTTAGCAGAAGAATTGTTGTATTCTGTTAGGATTTTCACAAACTATTGCAACACATATAGTAGTGTTGGTTCAGCGTGCATAACTGAACTAATTCAACAAAAGAACAAACAGGAGGTTACTCTGATCAGTAATTTGATGTTAAACCAAATTGATTCCATTCTAGTTCTTCCTTTGTGTGAGAAAATAATTAATTATGAGATCAATTCATGGTGCAAGTATGTGGCAATTGCAAATGTATCTGCGAAGGTCAAGTTTGTAGATGTATTGTAAACGCATATGGAGCGTTTTCTCATCAAGTTTGCGCAGCATGAATTACTCTTAAGCTATTTTATTAATTGGTCCTGAATTCAGATCAGCGGTGAGAAAAATAATTTCTTATTTTACACTTACTCGACTCGTGGTACAGTTACTGCTTACATAAACATTATTAGAGCGTTCTTAATTCTTTTCAGGTTTTATCACCATCTGGAAAGAGTCTCCACCGTGAAGAAAATGTCACTCATGGTCAATTTGCTTTTACAACCACTGAGGCTGGAAGCTATGGGGCGTGCTTTTTGATGAATAGCCATGCCCCAGATATTAATGGTGTACATATTGGTATTGACTGGAAAACTGGGATTGCTGCGAAGGATTGGGATTCAGTTGCACGAAAAGAAAAGATAGAAGTACGTTCTCAATCCGAACTCCCACATAGGGACAGAGTGGGGAGGAGGATTGCGAACTCTTACTGTATCCTTCCTTTCTTTAATTTTTAACTTGTACTCTTCTACTATACCTTTTCCTTGCAGGGCGTCAAACCTATGCTGATGAAATTGGAGGCATCGGTGCGAACCATCCATGAAAAATTAATCTATCTGAAAAAGAGGTAATTTTAAGGTTTGAGTTTGCTAAAATTTGCTTCTTTTTGTACCCCAGATTGTATATGTTTATTACTCGTTTTAATATCACCATTTCCTCTTGCTTCATGATTTATTATGAGTGGTTAAAAGTACAGAATTTAAATATCTAACCAAAAAACTTTAAGGCTATGCATAGAGTAGCCTGAAAAATCACAAGTTCCTTTGGAAATCTTTGCACAACTCATGTTATTTAAGTGCATCTTTTAAAACCTCGTACACGTGTAACAAAGTTCTAAAAGCTCTACATGTGAATGCGACTTCTTCTGATTTTTCTTTTGAGAAGACTGAAGTAGCATTAGAGGGTGAGGAATAAGTTTTAGAGGAGATGCTTAGGCTCAATAGGCTAAGTAGTATTCTCAGAACTGAGAAGGTGGACTTAACAGGCCGAAAAGTCGGTCTGGATTAGAGAGAGACTTAAGAGTTAATGGAGTGTGCCTGGAGCAGAATAACTGTTTGATGGCTGAATTGAGTGAGAAGCCCCGAGTGAATCAATGAGATGAGCTGAAAGATAGAAAGCTTCGAGTGATGGATTAGTTAGTAAGAAAATGATTGTGAAAACAGACATGTAAAAATTAGGTATTTGGTGCCATGTGGAAAAGTTCGATCATCCACCCAAACTTTAAGGTTATGAGTGAAGTAGTCCAAGACACAAATAACTCCTTTCTTTTTTGGTTTACGTGACCCTTGTGGCATAGATCTTTTATCTAACATAAGAGTTTAAAAAGGGCAGTCCGGTTCACGAAAGCTCCCATTTGCACATAGGCCGAGGAAGGGCCGGACCACAAGGATCTATTGTACGCAGTGTTACCTTGCATTTCTGCAAGAGACTGTTCCCACGGCTTAAACCTATGACCTCGTACATGGCAACAACTTTACTAGTTACTCCAAGGCTCCCCTTCATTTAACATAAGAGCGTGTATACATAAAAACAAAAAATCTTCTTGATAAAATATACTTTTGTCATCTTGTAATTGTGTTTTTTACAATAATTATCTAATTCTTGATTCACGTAAAAGAAATTTGTCTAATTGCTGGAAATATACTACACATAATTCATGACGAGTAGCAAGGGCACTAATGTAGTTCCCCAAATTAAAGTTGATGCTGAAAATTTACAGAGCGATAGAGAAAATCGTTGTAATCTATCATGGTTTATATAGCAAAGCTTACTATTTGGTGTACGTCGCAAAAAATGTCATGTTATCATGGTATCAGAATGACTTGTGAATTTGGAGAACTTGAAAGAGAATGTCATGTTGTTTATTGCCTCTGTTTCAGAAGTGCTACATAATTTAAAACTTGATTTAATTTGTTTGTTTATTTATTTATTACCAAGCATACATATTATCCAACCAATGTTAGTAAGTTCCAAAAAATTATAGATACAACCTCAAATCTAATGTGTTTCTCGCGGATTAAACATGCAGGGAAGAAGAAATGAGAGAAGTGAGTGAGAGAACCAATGCAGCCGTGGAATTGTTCAGTATAATGTCCCTTAGTATCTGTATATTGGTTGCATCTTTGCAAATATGGTATTTGACGCGCTTCTTTAGGAAGAAGAAGCTCATATAGTTTCTTTCTGTTTGTACCATAGCTGAAAGATGAGATAACAATGGCAAAATTCTTTCCCTCTGTACCATAAGAGCATCTTCCGTTGTTTTCGCTTGGCTTATATTGTTCCGTAGTTCTGAGATTGATTGGAGTAGGAATCTAAGTTTGCAGTAGTGACACATATCATCAGCTCCAGAAATGAAGCTAGATATAGTCAGGAAACAAAACAGTTTTGCACAATGTACCGATCCCAGTTGCTTGCAAGAGCATAACTAGCATTGGCTAAGACATTTCAAAATTGGCTTCCCTAGTGATCACCTTCAATAGTGGCAACACAGAGGAAGCAATCTTAGTAAAATTCTTGAGCAATCATTGGATTCTCAAAAATGTCTTTCAAGTTGTCTATATATGTTGATGTGCACACATAACAGTCAGCGTAATTGATCCTTCGTGTCTAGATTGAGTTCTAAAGCCACGACGCTTTCTTCCTGCCATCAAATAAATAGGATATTGCTGGCGAATGATAAAAACTATGGTATTACTTTGTCCGGCTGTTTTTCTTGGTAAACAAACGGGATAAAGATGAGGTGAGAAGACTTTTTTAAGTCTTACAATTAATTAAAGTATAAACTAACATAAATTTGAGACTTACATATACTTGTCTCGCGTACCTTAGACATTACACCCGTATAAGGTAATCATTTTACCTATATTTAAGAAAAATAAATCAGCCATATTTATTAGGTAACTATTTTACCTAAATTTAAGGAAAATAAATCAACCACATTTATTATCTAACGTAATTAATGGCAATTATTAAATTAACGATTAGTGAAACCTTAAAATCAGTAACAGTAATTTGAATTGACAAAAAATTGAAACCTCACAACAATTTAGTTGATCAAAATTGATATTTCTCCCCCACCAATTCTTCCTGCATTAGTTCAAGATCCATTTTCCTGCAACCTCCAACATTAATATGAACATCGTAATTTTATTAAGTCATTCTGGTATTTGACAATCAGAAATAGTGTATGAATGCTACAAAAGTGATGGTATTGTTGTTTTGGAAAGTATATCATTTTTGAGGTTGATCTCGACGATTGCATCAAAACTAGATATTGATGAATGTAGGGAAAAAATAGAGGTCGGGTATGTCGTGAAAGACAATTCTTCACCAATTATTATAAGGAACGATAATGGAGTGAGGGTGTATATAAAGTTGAAACAAAGCTTTCTAGGATTTTTCATTTATCCTTTATGCATATCGACTTCTGATAAGTGAAAAGAAGAGTTAGAGTTTAATCACGAAACTGGAGCTGTCCTTTGTGTTGAAGGAATTGAAACTGACGCTTTTACAAATACACAAAGTTTTTTCGATAGAGTTATTCATTAGATAATTGATGCAATTATTTGATGAACCTTATAATTTGAAATAATTGTGTTGAAGTTTCTTGTTAATTTTGCATTACGTATATGATTGTGGTAGATTAATGCATTATGTTTAATGAATTTATTTGTTGAAGTTTTTATGTATGTGAGAATCTGTTGAAGTTTATGTGAATGGTGTAAAAAAAAAAAAAACGTACACATATTTGTCCTAATGTTTAGATTTTTAATACTTGACTAAGAAAACAAACTCATATATTTGTCCTTTGTGCATGTGTAGTTACGTTATTTTAAAAATATTATGTATAAGACATATGAAAACATAATGAGTTATGTATGTGGAACCGTATTAACCTTATACTTAGTTGATCTTGTATGATAATTTTCTTATACATAGTGAAGTGGTATGTGGAATGAACATTATAATTAGTTGTACTTATACTTAGTTATGTATGTAGAATGAACCTTAGACTTAGTTGTACTTATGATACACTAAAAACTTGGAAAGACAAGAAAAGACATAAAACATACACCAAAATCAGTCCACAAGCTAAGATAGCCGAGGAACCCTTTTGGTGACCTTTCTCGGATTCAAGAACACAACAAGAACACTATGTAATGAGGTGTTTAGCACCTATTTTCTAGCTGTAACCCAAACTATTTTCGCAACAAGATAACAATAACAACAATGTAGTAACAATAACTACACCTCACGGGTTGGAGTACAAGAACAATAAACAAACAATTACAACAACAAAATGGATAGATAGTTAAACAAGTGAAGGTATAATCTTAAGAACCCAAGAATTTGGTGGACTCTTGGACCCTTAACACTACACACGATAAACACCTAACTCCTACGTTGACACAAGAGGAACTTTACCTCCTCTAAACACCAACGTATCAAGCCAACATCACAACACAAGTGATATCCACACTTGGGCAGCCCTAGTTATGGTTTGGTGGATTTTCCAAGCCCTAAAACTAAGGAGAGAACTTACAATGTCTCAAAATATCATCATTGAACAAACTAGAGAAATAAGCCCTAAGAGGTTCTACTTATAGTACTTTACAAAAGAAGACAAAATGACTACACTACCCTTAATGAAAAGGTGGCCATGGAGTGCATTTTGGGTAAAGTGAAGTGACCAAAATGGTCTCAATGAAGATGACCCAAAACCGTGAGCCATTAAGTGTCCAAAACCGTGAAGTCACAAGCTTTTAATGCCCCAAGCAATCTTCCACTCACGGCCTTGATGAATAGTATGCTCAATGGTAGGCTCAAAACGGGTCTTCCTTGCATATTCTTGTGCCCTCGGGGTGACCACGTCTTGAGCCTTTAGGTGATGGCCTCCAATCATGTCTTCAAAAATTAGGTGTGGCCATTTGACTTGTATCATCCTCCTCTTCTTGAAAAGGATTCGACCTCAAATCAGAACAAAGACAAGACAAACAAGCACCACATCCTCATGACATGAGGGTCAGAGTTAGTATAATAAACAACATCAACATGCCAAGGAGGTACACTCCTGATATATAACCACACATTCTTTGTTTTAATCACAAGGGACTTAGCAAAAATTGTACAAAAAAGGTGGCTAAAGGAATCACCATCAAGGGGTGGTTTCCTAATTGAAAGTAAAGTCCACCCAATACATATAACAATGTCACTCAAACAAGTGAACCAACCAACAACTATCCGTCTTTCACACCCTAAGAAGTTACTGGGGTCAAATAGAAGACGTAACCAAGGAATTAGGCCTCGGCCACTCTCACTCTCACCTAGGGTGCCATCCTCAAAGTTAAACATACCCTCTTTATCACCATTGAAAATATCATGAACAAAAAGATAAGGGCGGTATTCCACAAGTCAACTTCAAACAAAGGATTCTCATGCATGCACTTACTACTAGTTTCAAAATCTCCACTGGGAGTATGCCCAACATAAGAAACACATAAAGAAAAAGTAGATGGAATTTCTAAGAACATATCACCTTCTCTTTCACAAGAGTAGTCCTCACATACATACAAACCATCACGAGCAGCCCAAGGACCGTAATCAAAACCTTCTTCACAAGGACAATCACGACTCGGATTTTCTAAACATTCAAGTAAATCAAGATCATCTTCACCCGGTTGAATTAATATTATTGATTTTAAGGATCCACCAAATTAGTAAATTAATGAGTTTCGTTAATTAAGTTAGAGAATAATAGTGACTAATTTGATTTCCTAATTATAGGAAAAATAGTTTACCTTATTTGATTTTATCTCCTTAATTTTAGGCAAAATAGTTACCTCATACATTGCACTAACTTATAAGATACAGAGACATGTAGATGTATTTTCCAAATCTGGGAGAGAGAAACTAAATCTGGGATCTTATGTAATTACATTCATTAAAGGTGGAATTTCTGTTGATTATATATTATATATTATATCTTAAATGTTCTTAACGAAATTTATGTCTTCGCCACTAATATAACCCCTGTATGGAGGCGTCAAGCTTAATCCTCCACAGTTCAATCCCACTCGCGTAAACACGCATGTCAAACATGTGTTTTTCAATACATTAATTACGCTCCTCGTCTCAATTTATATTACATAATTTCAATTTCGAGAGGTCAAATAATAAAGCTTTTGATAACAACTTGTTCGTGTTTTTCAAGTTATTACTTGGATTGAAAACACATGTCATATTTTGAAAATAATGATTGAGATTTAGTTAACTAAAATAAGCCTTAATCACAATTAGATAATTAATTGATTTCGTATATTTGCTCCTAAAATATTTTTACATTCCCACAATTCTAGATCTTAATTATCTCTTTCTTTAATATATTAAAAGAAGGGATAATTTCAAATACATAAAAAAAAAAAAATATAGTTTACAATGAATATATCCAATCTTTATTTAAAAAAAAAAAATAGACCTTATGTGCACTTATGTGTGTGTTTTACGCTTTAATTCTAATAATCCTTGCTAGAAACTTACACATACATATACTAGAATAGTGTACGTGCGTTGCACGTGTATCAAACTTTTTTTTAGAATAAACGTATGTAGAAAATATACTAATTGTGCATGTGTTATTTTATTAAATACAAAAACGCTAAGAAAACAACGCAAAATTTTCAAGATAAAAAGGTGCAGTTGATTAAAGAGAAATTTTGTCATTATACTTGCTTATTTCCTATTTTTAAAATAATGTTATTTCTATGAAGAGTTATTTTTATTCTTAGGCGTTTATATATTTATACTTTACGTAAAATATAATTATAATGCAATGGTTTATAATAACATAAAACATATAACTTAATTTAAAACATAAATCGTAACAATTGTATTTTAATTTTGTAATCATTTAAAATATACTTTATATAAATTGATAAATAGTGAGTAAGATTTATACAAAAATTTAAAATTATATATATATATATATAAACAAGAATATTGAAGAGTAAAATGGTAAAGTATGGCCCAAACTTAAAAAGACCCAATAATTTTAAAAATACAAAAAAAAAATTAGGAAAATAAACAAATATATTTATTTTTGTCTGAACTCCAGAAGCTTCCTTTGAAATTCTCTCTTTCCTCAAATATTTTCTCTCTATTATGATACTACATATTATTTTATCAAAAATTAATGAATCAACTGAAATTATGAAGCTTAAAATTGAACTTTCAGAGACCAAATCTTGAAGAGTATTTTTCTACTGCATCCATTGAACAACAGTATGTCAAGCAAGCTTCGCCTGTAATTCCCTCTTCTTTCCCTGTTTCCTTCATTTTTTTATGCTTTAACCCGTTTGAAGATTTGATTTTTTTTTAACCCTTTTTGCCTTACATTTTGTATGTTTTGATTCCCTTAAAACAATTGTTGCATTATATGTTCCTAGTTTTGATTTTTTGTTCCTCCTTTTGTTTTGCATGTTCAAAGATTTCATTTTTTAAAACCCATTCTGATTTAATTTCTTATTTTAGGTGCGATTTGCTTGATATTTACATATAATAAATGTCAGGTATGCTTAATGTTGTCAATTTTGAATTTTCTGATATTTGTATGTCAGCTTAGATACTTGAATTTGAGGTACAAAATAAAAATAGAAGCAGGTAAATAGAAATATTGTGATTTTATTTCCCTTTTCTGGGTTACTATTGTAATTACTTTTCTGAAAAATAGAGGAAGATCCGTCAAAGTTAACAACTTTTTGATTAAACACTATGTTTGTGTACTAAATTTATAATCTGATTAGTAGTACTTGAACTCATCATTTAAAATTTAAAAGTCATAACTTGAAATCTCAACTCCATCCTGAGCTTTGAACCCATAGAAATTGGCATAACTGATAAAGTAAAGTTGTCGCCCTGTGAATATTGAATAGGAGGTAAGATTATTGCACAATAGACCCTTGTTGGCCTATTCTTAGCCAAACTTCATGCATATGAGTGGTTAGTCTATTGGAATTCCCTTTTGTATCTTTTAGAAATTCCTGATATGAATGGGTCTTATATGCAATTAAAGTTGTCGTTATGTAACCAGTAAGTCACTATTTTGAGTTGTGAAAAAAACTGCTTGCTTAAAGTAAGGTGTCCTTATTTGTGGATATTGTTGTAGTTATCGCTCTTACGTGAAGTCTTATTATATGTCTCATAACTATGATGCTTTAAACATTTTTGAGTATCTTCTTTGTAGTTAGATACATAAGCGAGGTACTCGATTTTGATAAGATCACTAATAATTTCAGTGACCCATAGGGAGGGTTGAACGTGCCTTATTGTTCCGCGGGTTCATGGATGATGGGCAAGAGGTTACTGTCAAAACATGAGATTTTATGTTTCCTGCCATTTATCGTTGTGTTGGTTATCCACGCGATTTTTATGTGAGTAAATGCTCTATCTATTTGACTGGTTGATTTTCATCTTGTTGTGTTATTGATCTTGCAAGTTTGGGACAGGATGAAATACTATAACTGAAAAAGTCAGGACTTAAGTCGTGTATTTTCTTATTGAAGTTGATTGGCTTTTGTTTTGAAAAGAAGTTGGCTATAGTTTATGATTTGAAATTCAAGATACTCTTATGGCTTTTATTTGGTTGTGGTGTTGACTTACTTAAGCTTTTCTTTGTTTTGAATTTACGTGAGCTTTCTGCAAAAAAAAAAAAAAAATAGTAGTCTGATAGATTATTAATTTTTTTGGTCTTGCTAACATTCTGTTATACACAGATGAATTTGGGTGGAAGGAACGAATGAGGGTGGCAACTAATTATGCACTGGTCCTGAAAACATTAACCATGAAAAAGTTGGACCTCATTTGGTCTTGTGATGATATTATGATTGATGAGGTATCAAATAAATCCCTAATTTTGCTGCTTTCGAAAGATGTCCTACAAGTTGTCTGATTAAATTTCAATGCAGGAATATAACATTAAACTGATAAACTATATGATCAACCGTAGGAAGGGAAAACTTGCGACGGTGCCTCTGTCTTAGGTATTGTTTTTTCTTTATTATTACCCCATGACTTGTTCTCATGAAGTACCCCATAAGATGTGCTAGCTACATGATTATACTAATATAAATACTAATATTAATACTAATAAACATGTGTAAAATCGTCATTAAATTGTAACAGGGTATCAACACCTCCTTCTTGTAAATAGTATTAGTATTGTCGTCCAGCTACATAAATAGCAGTTGCTTCCTTGAACTATACTTCTTTTGATCAATCTCAGATATTGGCTTAACGTTCTTGCATCTGACCTGTGTTTTTAAATTCACTTAACAGTAACTTGAGCTATGGAAAAGAAGAAGGCAAAATCAAAGTCACCTCTAAAGAAGAGGATGGACAAACTTGATATTGTTTTCAGCTGCCCTTTCTGTAGTGATGGAACAACTGTGGAATGCCGCATGTAAGTTAATTTTATAGCATTTTATATTGCTCATATTTTTTCTTTGACGGAACTATTTGAGCAGTGAGTTTTCTGGATTTGAAAAAGTTGTAAAAGGAATTGCCAATTAAAGAATTAATTTGCTGAATGATACATTATGTCCTTTGGACACCAGGTAAGACTGTTACACAATAGATCCTTGTCGACCGACCCTTAGCCGAACTTCATGCATATGAGTGGTTAGTCTATTGGAATGCCCTTTTGTATCTTTTAGAAATTCCTGGTATGAATGGCTTTTACATGCAATTAACGTTGTCGTTATGTGACCAGTAAGTCACTGTTTTGAGTTTTGAAAAAAATTGCTTGCTTGTAGTAAGGTATCCTTGTGTATGGATATTGTCTATATCACATAGTTCTCAAATACAGCTAAAATCCCACTTTCTCAAGTAGGTATGTTCGATGTATTTCCAACTCCTATCTATACTTGTACCATCAAAAATGAATTTTTTGTTTTCATTGTGGAAGAAATCTTAGAAAGCTAAGACCATTTCTTATAACTAATTTCTTTCATTAAAAAGTTTATTATGCTACTAAATACAATTAGCATCGCCATTCTCCAAGAGTCGAAAAGTATGTAAATTTGGGGCCCACTTTTGTCTCTTTTTACTTCTTAAGACATCATAATCTGTCAAATGTTTAATATATTGTAACTTCTGTAACTTTCTCCATATATAAGTTTTCATGTTAAGTTAGTGAAATGTATTGAGTTGCATTAGTTCTTTTGACAATGACATTCAATTAACTGATTTTGAACAAAGTCAAAATTAAATGTTTCAGAGGGACACACAAAGACTATATTCATAACTGCTAAAGTGGACAGTACTTGCATGACATGGGAGGATTTTCATCAATATTCTTATCAAAATATGACAAAGGACAGGAGGCTACTGTCAGAACATGAGATTTTATGTTTCCCGGGATTACTGTCAGAACATAGAAATTTAAATTATTAGTATTAAGGTATAATTAGCTGAGAAAACATTACTTGATAATTTACGCAGCTTTCATAATCTATTTCCTAGTTATGCCCAAAGAAGCCTAATCAATTTTTGTATAGCACAATCGACAGTTTCCAATTCCTTCACTTTGTACACACTTGCTCTATCATGACCCGCATCATCAATTGCTTGTAAATTCAACAACAGACATATAACTATCAACCTAAAAAAGAGGGCAGCCCGGTGTACTAATAAAGCTCCCTCTATGCATATGGTCCGTGGAAGGGCTTGACCACAAGGGTCTGTTGTATGCCGTCTTAGCTAGCATTTCTGCCATAGTCTATGTCCAAAACTTGAACGTATGACCTCCTGGTTACATACCAATAACTTTACCAATTGCTCCTAGGCTCCCATTCTTAACCATCAACCGCACATGAGACAAAAAAAAGAGGAAAAAACAAAGACCTAAAAGGCATATGTACAGGTTGATGTAAAACAACATAAGAAAATTACATCAAACTTGCTAAAACAATCAAATGCCATTTTGCGATTCTTCTTTATGATTTTGCTACTCCTAAAAAGATTGTTATGTAAACATGAAGTCTAAAAAGATGACCAATGGATAGATCTTCCTAAATGAAACCCTCCTAACCACCCTAACGAGTACCTCCATATTCTACAAACACATGCATTATCTAATTAGAAGCATCCATTGTGACCTCCATGAGCTGTAATTAGAAAATTAACCTTTTGTCAACATTTGAAGCATCAAAGAAATAGCTAAATGATTTTGATGTTAAACCTTAATGTGGAGGAACCCAAATTCAGAGCCATCAAATAGACCATACCTGTACTTCTCTTATTCGAGCCCAAAAATATTGGGGCAAGTTGCAGAAGTGCCAAAATTTCCCTAGCTATGGTAGTTTCTTGTAATGCCCCGAAATTTCCATCCCGAGACGTCACACGGTGCTTAGGGCTACCCGTAGCCCCAATCTAACCCTCGGAGCCAGACACTGCCTCAAGGAACTCAATTCAACAATAGTCATGCATAATAAAGAGATATATCAGATCGAGTTCAAGAGAGATACTGGAGAATACTAAACTGTACAACCAAAATATATATTGAATGTCTGTACATACCATCCCTCTAGTCTTACAAAGCCTCTATACATCAAAATCAAGGATCCTTCGGTACAAACCCCCAACTGACTCAACAGTACTGAAAGTCATAACAACAAAATGATATCACAAAAATATAGACATGGTCCTCGAACCATGAGGACTCACCATTGAGGAAACTTAGTGAGGTACCCGAATATCGCTAACGCGGCTGTGACTGAGTACCTAAACCTACATTACGAGAAAATGTAGCCCATAGGAAAATATGTGGGTCAGCACTTTGGAATGTACTGAGTATGTGGGGGAGCATGCAACAATGTAAATATCATCATCAATTTCATGAAAATATGCATATGTACAATGATGGCTCACTTGGCTTGAGTTAGATTGAAACATATTTTTCATGATCTCATAGTAAATAAATCATATGATAAAAAACTCATAAATCATCATAAACAACTCAACTCTTCAACTCAAGACTCGGTAATTCAAGAAACTCAACTCTTATGGACATGGGAGGTTCTTATAACTGACATAAATTATGTGAGCTACATGGAGTCCAATGTTTTGCCCTCCTAAGGAGAGAACCCCATATTGGTGGGAGCGTCGTACTCTTGCTAGGGAGTACAACCTCAATTTAGTGATCACAATCTCATACTCGGCCTCTGGCCCACAAATATCAATACCAATCCTATGGTGGAATGTAGTTTCGGGGGAAATACCACATTTCCCGCGCGGTGCTAAATACTACTCCCAGACACAAGCTCAGAACGCGTTAGGAAATCCATCACAAACATCACAAGGGTCTATCATGAAGATCAAATCAAATCTCTTTCTCATTTATCAAATCATAATCAATTTGTGGATTCCTAACTCGACTCAAATCAAATCAATCTTTCTCAATATCAAAATATATCAATTCATTAAATCATGATAACATCAATAACTTTGAGGAAATATCAAGACTCATTGTAACAACTCAATATCATGAAGCAATATACTCAATAATCCAATTTGTCATAAGGAATCTTAAAGCTTGACACATATCTTGAAAGCACTTGAAATATCAACTCATGGTACAAATATGAAATTCACAATATTAAATATCAAGTCATAACTTGGGAATAGTAAAATAATCATGTATAACAAAGCTTGAACAATTTATATTCTCATAGTCTCATGATGAAGTAATTTGGGTATAAACCCACTTGCAAAATCATATAAATCCATAATAGAAATCAAAGCTTTGGGCACAAGAACAAAAGGATTGCTCTTGTTCAAAACTCCGCATACCTTAATCTTTAAAATTGGATGAATTCTAGTGCTTGAGACTCTATCCTCACTTGTAATAAATGATTCTCGAAGCTCACACTATGAGGAACTTGGTTCTTGAAGAAATCTTGAAGATTTATGGATGATTTTTGGAAGATTAATGTTCTTGAATGAAACCCTAGATATATTTTCTTAAGAGAATTGGAAGAGAAAATGAAGAAATTAGGGTTTGGATGGGGATTCTCATATATATAGGGGCCTCCAAAAGATGGGAAAAGACCAAAATACCCTTGCAAAAACGTCATTTAATTGCTGAAAAAAATAGCTGAAGACATTTGTGACAAGTCGTCAGACTTGTGATAAGTCGTTACTAAATGTCGTCACAAAAGGGTGGAATTTGTGACTTTCTGCTTAAGGTGACGACATTTTGTGACAAGCCGTCAGACTTGTGACAAGTCGTCACAAATGTCGTCACACAATTTCCAGGCTGACAAGCTGAAGTAAAATAGGCATAACTTTTCGCTCTGCTACCGGATTTGGGTAAAATTGGTACCGTTGGAAAGCTAATTTAATTATCTATCTGTTGGTGGGCCATGAGCTCAAAATTTCTTAGTGTAACAATAGATATGCTCGTTTGAAGTTGACTATGCCAAAATTCTTCTGAAGAATTCAATCGGTAAGGGATGTTTTGATTCGCCTAATCGCTAGGATATCTTTGAGGCCTTAATACACGTCACCCTTGATCAGAAAACAACCAAAGCACTATAATTTATTTCTCATGAGCTTGAGTCATAGTGGCACTATTGGTTAGAGTTCTCGGGGTATTACAATATCTCCTCCTTGGAAACATTCATCCCCGAATATTACTAGATAGGCCAAGAACAAGATAAAAATGAGGACGTATAGCTGGAACGACTCACTCAAAGGACTTAATTCACTATATACCTTCGGATACTATACAAAATACATGAATTCGTGATGGATGTAGACCACAGCTGAATCTTTAATAAGAAAGGGGGAAAATTAAGAAAGAAAGGTACCTTCTGCTCGCTCCGAACTCACAGAAAAGAGGTAAGGGTACTTGGCTCGCATATCAGCTTTGGCTTCCCAAGTAGCACCCTCAATAGATTGATTTCGCCAAAGCACTTTAACCAAAGGAACTTCTTTGTTCCTTAGCCTACGGATCTGAAAATCCAAAATCTCAACCGAAATCTCCTCAAATGAAAGGCTATCCTGAATATCTAAGCTTTCGAAAGAATCAACCACGACAGAATCACCAATACACTTCTTAAGCATAGAAACATGGAATATCGGATGAATGCTAGACAACTCCGCAGGTAACTCCATCTCATATGCTACTTTCCCAACATGGCTCAGAATCCTGTATAGACCAACATAACAGGGACTAAGCTTTCCCTTCTTACCAAATCTCTTCACCCCTTTCATGGGTGAAACCTTCAAGTACACCAAATCATTAACATTAAACTCAAGATCTTTTCTTCTCACATCCGCATACGACTTCTGACGACTTTGAGCGGTCTTCAATCTTTCTCGAATCAACTTAACTTTTTCCATAGCCTCGAACACAGCATCAGGCCCAATCACAGCTACTTCTCCTACTTCAAATCAACCTATAGGCTATCTACATCTTGTCCCATACAAAGCTTCGAACGAGGCCATCTGAATACTAGCATGGAAACTATTGTTATTCGCAAATTCGATCAATGGCTAGTGCTCATCCCAACTACCTTTGAAATCAAGCGTACATGCCCTAAACATGTCCTCCAAAGTCTGAATAGTCCTCTCAGCCTGACCATCAGTCTGCGGATGAAAAGCGGAACTCAAATGAACTTGGGTACCAAGACCCTTCTGAAAGGCTCTCCAAAACTGTGAAGTAAACTGAGTACCCCTATCTGAGATGATAGACAAAGAAACTTCATGAAATCTGACTAACTCAAGAATATACAATCTAGCATAATCCTCAGTTGTATAAGACGAATGTACTGGCAATAAATGAGCTGATTTAGTCAAACGGTCTTAACAACCCAAATCGAATCATGATGACGACGAGAAGGAGGCAAACCAATTACGAAATCCATAGTAACTTCTTCCCACTTCCAAGTAGGAATGCTAAACTCTTGTATTACACCACCGAGCCTTTGGTGATCTACCTTAACCTATTGACAAGTAGAACACTTTGCCACAAATCCTGATATGTCTTTCTTCATACCGTTCCACCAATAGATTTTCCAAAAATCGCGGTACATCTTGGTAGCACGGGGATGAATAGAATATCGCGCGCCATGCGCTTCAGCCATAATTCTCTGCCTTAGATCATCAACATCGGGAACACATAATCTACCCTGTAATCTCAACACACCATCTCCCCCTTGGGAGAAAACCTCTACCTTTTGGTCTTTAACTGACTCCTTCAGTCTGACCAAACTAGGATCCCTGTCTTACTTCTCCTTTACTTCCGAGACCAAAGAGGACTCGGAACTACTCTGAACTAACATACTCCCTTCAGCGGAATCAAGCAATCTAACACCCAACCTAGCCAAATAATGCACATCACGAGCCAATTCTTTCTTATCATTCTCTACATGAGCTACACTACCCATAGACAACCTGCTGAGAGCATCTGCCACAACATTGGCCTTACCCAAATGATACAACATACTTATATAGTAGTCTTTTAGCAACTTTAACCATCTTCTTTGTCTAAGATTCAACTCCATCTGAGTAAACACATTCTGTAGGATTTTGTGATCAGTAAACACATCAACATGAACACCATACAAATAATGTCTCTAGATTTTCAAAGCAAAAACTACAGCTGCTAATTCAAGATCATGGGTTGGGTAATTCTTCTCATGAGGCTTCAACTGTCTAGAGGCATAAGTTATAACTTTACCCCTCTGCATCAACACACAACCCAATCCAACTCTAAAAGCATCATAATACACCACAAAACCATCAGTACCATCAGGTAAAGCTAACACTGGGGCAGAAGTGAGTCGAGTTTTCAACTCCTACAAACTCTTCTCACAGGCATCTGTCCACTGAAACTTAACTTTTTTTTGGGTCAACTGGGTCATGGGAGACGCAATAGAAGAGAAGCCCTAAAAAAACAATGATAGTAACCAGCTAGACCCAAGGAACTCCTAATATCAGATAGGGAGGTAGGTCTAGGCCAATTCTTTACAGCTTCTGTCTTTTGGGGATCGACTCTAATGCCTTCGGCGGAAATAATGTGACCTAAAAAAGCAACTGACCTTAGCCAAAATTCACACTTGCTAAATTTAGCGAATAGTTGATGATCTCTAAGAGTTTGCAAGACAATTCTAAGATGGTCGGCATGATCATCCTCTCTTTGGGAATACACAAGAATATCGTGTATGAATACAATGAGAAACATATCAAGATATTGCTTGAACACTCGATTCATGAGGTCCATGAAGGCTGCTGGAGCATTGGTTAATCCAAAGGAGATGACAAGAAACTCAAAGTGACCATAACGGGTTCGAAAGGTTTTCTTTGGAATATCAGACTCTCTCACTTTAAGCTGATGATAGTCGGATCAAAGGTCTATCTTTGAGAAATAACTTTCACCTTGTAGCTGATCAAATAAATCATCGATTCTAGAAAGAGGGTACTTGTTCTTGATAGTTACCTTGTTGAGTTAATAGTAGTCAATGCACATACGCAATGTACCATCTTTCTTACGCACGAATAGAACAGGTGCACCCCACGGGGAAACACTGGGTCTGATAAAGCCTTTGTCTAAGAGATCTTTGAGTTGCTCCTTCAACTCTTTAAGTTTGTGGGAGCCATACGGTATGGAGGAATGGAAATAGGCTGAGTGCCGGGAAGGAGATCAATCCCGAATTCTATTTCTCTATCAGGTGGGACCCCTGGGAGATCTTCCAGGAAAACATTGTGAAACTTATTAACAATGATAACTAACTGAATAGTCGGAGTCTCGAACTTGAGGCCTTTAACTTGAACTAGGTGATAGATGCAACCCTTGGAAATCAACTTCCTAGCTTTGAGGTAGGATATGAAATGGCTCTTCAGAGTTACAGAACTCCTGGACCACTCAAAAATGGGCTCATCAGGAAACTAAAACTTGAGCACTCAGGTACGACAATCTATAGACGCATAGCATGAGTGAAGCCAATATATACCCAGAATGACGTCAAAATCAACCATATCTAGCTCAATCAAATCAACACATATGACCCAATAAAAAATAGTGACAGGACACGTCTTATACACTCGCTTAGAAATAATAGATTCTCTTACCAGGGTCGAAACCAGAATAGGCTTAGGAATCCAGTCAGGGTCCATCTCAAAATTTACAGCAACCAGAGGTGTCACATAAGAGAAACTCAAATCGGGGTCCATCAATACATACACATCAAAATGAAAGACATGGAGCATGCCATTGACAACATCTGGAGAGTCCTTCTGCTCCTGGCAAGGTGGTATAGCATATAAACGATTCTGGTGTGAATCACCAGCAGTACTAGAAAAGGCGCCCTAAGGAGGAACTCGGCGGACTACGGGAGCGGGGGCACTGGTAGACTGACTCTGGAGACGACCATCTCGACTCCCCTGTCTAGAATACGGACAATCTCTAAGTCGGTGGACCAATTTTCCACAACCAAAGCAACCCCTCTGATCAACAAAACACTCTCCAAAATAATCTCTACCACACTTGGCACATAAAGAAGGACGAGGTCTGTTACTTACACTTTCCTGAAACCTGGATGGGATAGGCCTGTTCCCCTGCTCCTACCTGCTTCTAGGTGCGGGAGCACTAACTGAGGAAGGCGCGAGCATAAACGGACATCTCTGGAATTGAGGGTGGTTCCCTCTATGGAATCTGGACTAACCGAATCCCTACTACTCTAATATAGATCTTTTATTCCCTCTTACTCTCTCCCTCTCTTTCACCTTACCAGCTTTAATTTGTTGGGCATATATCATCAACCAAGAAAGGTCCATCTCCCTATTAAGCATAGCAGATCTATACTCTTTCACAATGTAACTCGACACGTCGGTCACGAACTCGCTCATGATGGTCCTGGAGTTAGCCATCATACTAGGAGCATATTTGGATAACTGATTGAATCTAAGACAATCCTCTTTAATATTCATGGAGCCTTGTCTCAAATTCATGAATTTCTCTATCTTTGCTTCTTTCATCTTAAGAGGAAAGAATCTGTCCAAGAACGCATCCTAGAATAACTGCCAAGTCATGGGAGCGGCATCCTCCCATCTACTCTTCCTCCACATCTCCACCCAATCATATGCAATATCTTTTATTTGATAGGCAGCCAATTTAACACTCTCCTCCTCAGTCATGTGCATAATCTGGGTGATCTTTCTCACTTCATCCAAGTATATCTATGAGTCTTCACCTACCTTTGACCAATAGAACTTAGGCAGATTCATCCACATAAAGACACAAACTCGAGCTACAGCAGAATTATTCTCTAGCGGAAGCGGAACAGTAGCATGGGCGTTAGCTTAAGAATTGGTGGTAACTACCTGGGCTAGCGCCTAAAAACTTCCTGGAATTCCGCATGAGACACATGCTCATTCAAGGGATCAATGGGTTGAGGTTGCTCGTTGTTTCTATGAGCTCGATAAGGAGGTATTTTCTATTATAAGAGGGCACGATTATATCACAAATAAAGAGACAGTTGTAGGCACGATAAACTTTAGAAAAAAAGAAATGACTTTTCCTAAAATGTCCTGTAGCCTCGTGCTCATAGATGCGGCACACTACACACCGATGATCAAGACTCTACGTAACGCGGCTTATCAGACTCCCTAGGACTCCTTAAACCTTAGGCTCTGATACCAAGCTTTGTAACGCCCTGAATTTCTATCCCGAGATGTCACACGGTGCTTAGGGCTACCCGTAACCCCAAGCTAACCCTCGGAGCCAGACACTACCTCAAGGAACTCAATTCAACAATAGTCATACATAATAAAGAGATATATCACATCGACTTCAAGAGAGATACTGGAGAATACTAAACTGTACAACCAAAATATATATTGAATGTCTATACATACCATCCCTCTAGTCTTACAAAGCCTCTATACGTCAAAATCAAGGAGCCTTTGGGACAAACCCCCAACTGACTCAACAATACTGAAAGCCACAACAACAAAACGATATCACAAAAATATAGACACAGTCCTCGAACCATGAGGACTCACCACTGAGGAAACGTAGTAAGGCACCCGAATATCGCTAACGCGGCTGTGGCTGAGTACCTAAACCTACATTACGAGAAAATGTAGCCCATAGGAAAATACGTGGGTCAGCACTTTGGAATGTACTGAGTATGTAGGGGTGCATGAAATAATGTAAATATCATCATCAATTTCATGAAAATATGCATATGTACAATGATACTTGGCTTGAGTTAGATTGAAACATACTTTTCATGATCTCACAGTAAATAAATCATATGATAAAAACCTCATAAATCATCATAAACAACTCAACTCTTCAACTCAAGACTCGGAGTGACTCGGTAATTCAAGAAACTCAACTCTTATGGACATGGGAGGTTATTATAACCGACATAAACCATGTGAGCTACATGGAGTCCAATATTTTGCCCTCTTAAGGAGAGAACCCCACATTGGCGGGAGCGTCGTACTCTTGCCAGGGAGTACAACCTCAATTTAGTGATCACAATCTCATACTCGGCATCTGGCCCACAAATATCATACCAATCCTACGGTGGCATATAGTTTTGGAGGAAATACCATATTTCTCGCTCGGTGCTAAATACTACTCCCAGACACAAGCTCAGAACGCGTTAAAAAATCCACCACAAACATCATAAGGGTCTATCATGAAGATCAAATTAGATCTCTTTCTCATTTATCAAATCATAATCAATTTGTGGATTCCTAGCTCGACTCAAATCAAATCAATCTTTCTTAATATCAAAATGTATCAATTCATTAAATCATGGCAACATCAATAACTTTGAGGAAATATCAAGACTCATTGTAACAACTCAATATCATAAATCAATATACTCAATAATCTAATTTGTCATAAGGAATCTTAAAGCTTGACACATATCTTGAAAGCACTTGAAATATCAACTAATGGTACAAATATGAAATTCACAATATTAAATATCAAGTCATAACTTAGGAATAGTAAAATAATCATGTATAATAAAGCTTGAACAATTTATATTCTCATAGTCTCATGATGAAGTAATTTGGGTATAAACCCACTTGCAAAATCATAAAAATTCATAATAGAAATCAAAGCTTTGGGCACAAGAACGAAAGGATTGCTCTTGTTCAAAACCCCACATACCTTAATCTTTGAAATTGGATGAATTCTAGTGCTTGAGACTCTATCCGCACTTGTAATAAATGATTCTCAAAGACCACACTATGAGGAACTTGGTTCTTGAAGAAATCTTGAAGATTTATGGATGATTTTTGGAAGATTAATGTTCTTGAATGAAACCCTAGATATATTTTCTTAAGAGAATTGGAAGAGAAAATGAAGAAATTAGGGTTTGTATGGGGATTCTCATATATATAGGGTCCTTCAAAAGATGGGAAAAGACCAAAATACCCTTGCAAAAACGTCCTTTAATTGCTGAAAAAAATAGCTAACGACATTTGTGACAAGTCGTCAGACTTGTGACAAGTTGGCACGAAATGTCGTCACAAAAGGGTGGAATTTGTGACTTTCTGCTTAAGGTGACGACATTTTGTGACAATCCGTCAGACTTGTGACAAGTCATCACAAAATGTCGTCACACAGTTTCCAGACTGACACACTGGAGTAAAATAGGCATAACTTTTCTCTCTGATACCGGATTTGGGTAAAATTGGTACCGTTGGAAAGCTAATTCAATTATCTATCTTCTGGTGGATCATGAACTCAAAATTTCTTAGTGTAACAAGATATATGCTCATTTGAAATTGACTATGCGAAAATTCTTCTTAAGAATTCAATCGGTAAGGGATGTTTTGATTCACCTAATCTCTAGGACATCTTTGAGGCCTTAATACATGTCACCCTTGATCAGAAAACAACCAAAGCACTACAATTTATTTTTCATGAGCTTGAGTCATGGTGGCACTATTGGTTAGAGTTCTCGTGGTATTACATTGCTTTTGTTGTTAATAATATCCTACAGTCTACTGTCACTCCGAAAGCTATCAGAATATCAATCTTGAGTGACAAAAACTAGCCAACAATAATCTTGGTAGGAGCTAACATGCATGGACAAATACCATGTATCCTTTCAAATGTAGCTACCTACAACATAGAATGAATCAAAATCAGATATAAGGCTTCAATCAGAAGATAAATGACTTTTCCAAAAAAAGTAATTATGTATATGCAACTAAGATTTATTAAAAGGAGATCCATATCTCTGAATATCACAGCGGAATCAACAAGTTCATAGTTATACAACTCCCTTAGGAAACGCACATGAGCAATATGTCTTTGCCGCATCCCATAGTCATTCAACTCTAATTCATCCTGATCTCCTCCAGAATCTATAGAAATTACAATGTCTGAAATTTCAATTGCAAAAGTGACATCAAGTATATAATGTAATTAAAGACGCATAAGCCTTTCAGAACTAAGTACCAAAGTAATTTTAAAGGCAAGAAAACTGACATATGCTAATTTCATACAACCCTACCCTAAACAAATTAAAGTACAATAATTGAGAATTTTACTAAACAACTTTAAGATATATACAACTAAGAAAATTCAACTTTACGTGAGTCGGCATATTTTAAAAATAATCTCTTTATCTCCATGAGTAGAGAAACTCAACTTTACCTAAGTCGGGCATGAGGTAAAAAATAATAAGCCAAAATTTTTGTTTAAAGAAAAATAATATTTTTTTAAACTATTTTTATTTTAATTGGCATGCACTGTGTAGTATTACTCCCACACCTGGAGCTACTAATTTTGAGTTGTTGAACATGTGCATCAACCTGCTTAACATCCACATTAGAATAATCTCTAGAAAAATATATAAAAAGGGAAAAGGACCAATAAATTTTAGCAATATACAAGTCAATAGCGGTACCTACCTCCAAGAATTCCTTGACGTGTTATCATCCATTCTTTCTCCTGTACTTTAGGTTTATAAAGATATAAAATCCTGTATGAAAATTATGATAGAATAATACCAAAGCAAAAACATCAAAAAGACACTATAACTCAAATGTAAGCGATAAACATCACCATCATCTATCTTAACTTTCTTTTTTGTGTGTTTTTAGAGCCACGTAGCTAATGTGTATATAGAGTAATTAGATAACACCTAAAATAAAAAGAATCAAAATCAAGAATGCTAAAATTTTGAAATCCTTTGAATGTCTCATTCTCGTTTTTTTAAAATTCCCTCTTATTTCTTATTTCTTCATCGATGAATATGCTTGTGAAAACTTCTATAACTATGCTACAAAACCTACAACATAGGAGTCCTTATTTATTCATGCTACTTATTCTCAAATTTATTCATCCTTTTTTAACATATTCTTTTTCCTTTTATAAACTATTTTACATATATTTAGTTACGTAATGCTACAAAACCTACAATCTAGGAGTCCTTATTTATTCATGCTACTTATTCTCAAATCTATTCATCCTTTTTTAACATATTCTTTTATTCTCAAATTTATTCATCCTTTTTAAATATATTCTTTTTCCTTTTATAAATTATTTTACATATATTTAGTTACGTAAAAAGAATTTACTGTTAAAATTTAGCTCACTTTTTAAAGAATATTTTCCTCTTTCTCTTATAATAATATAATAATATATTTTAATACTCCTTTTTCATTTAGATAAAGAAAGAAAAAACCTTACCTACATTTACATTAACTTACAATCTTACCATATATTTTGGGACTCTTTAATTTTTTAATAATTAATTAATAATTAAGAAAATATATGAAAAGACGATTTTGTATAAAACAAAGACTTTAATGAAGGGCGAAAAGTTCAAATCACTTTTCTAAGGGGCTTCACACTTTTAATATATTATAGATATATTCAATAATAATTTAATAAAATTCTTCTCTATGATGAGGGTTTGGGGCATTTGGTAGACCTTTTAATGGTTTTATCTGTAGTGTAAGTTTGGACAACATTAAACTAAATATGGCGTATAACAACAATAACAAAATATAGTGTACAACAACAACAGCGACAACTACTACTACTAATGTTGCTACTGCTACTGCTAGTGCTGCGGCAGCAAGCCGTTGCTGCAACAACTACAACTACTACTACTATTGTTGCTGCTATGTATAAATATAGAGAAAGAAGATGAAATTATATTATTAATAAGTCTCTAATGGATTTTAAATACAACGTGAACAAAACATATTGTGCTAGCTTGACTACTAATAGTTAGGAGCAGATAAACATGGGGCTAAACTATGCAAACTTAAAGCCTAAATTTACTAGACTAATCCTATTTATTGTTGTGTATGGTACATGTTCTATTATTCCCCCCTCAAGTTAGGTGTGATGAGACAATACCTAACTTGGGGAGAATCTATTAGAATACTGGCTTAGATAATAGTTTGGTGAGCGGATCTGTAACTTGATCAGTGGAGTAAATGTGTGATACTCGAACTAGGCCATTGCAAACTTAGTTGCGAATAAAGTGAAGATCGACCCTGTGGTGCTTCATTTTTGTATGATGCAATGGGTTTTCAGTAGTGTATGTGACCCCAAAGTCATCACGAAGTATTCTTGGTACAGCAGAGAGTGGCACATAAAGATCCCTGAGCAAGTGAGTGATCTAGTTTATTTCAGACAAGGCGGAGGCAACTTCCCTATACTCAGCCTCAGTGGAGAATCCAGAGACAATAGGTTGCTTATGATAATACCAGCAAATAGGAGTCGTACCTAGAAAAATAATGTAGCCAGAGATTAAGCGGCGATCATTTATATTACCCGCCCAATCAGTGTCAGCATAGGCATAAAGATGAGTGGACTACTGTAGAGAAATATGAATATCATTCTGGGATATTTCTTTGAGGTATCTAAGGACTCATTTAACTGCCTTCCAATGAACCACGGAGGGAGAGTTATTAAACTGAGTAAGCTTGTTCACCGGATATGTGATATCCAGTTTGGTAAAAAAAAGGTACTGAAGTTTATAAAGTACACTCCTGTACTCTTTGCCATCAATTTTATGGGCTCCATCATCTACCAATAGCACCTCGGATGTACTCATTGGGGACTGAACACCTTTGCAGTCTTGCATCTAATTTCCATGCAACACCTCTTGAATATACTTAGATTGATTAGACACAGACTGTTGGCATCCCTGTGTACCTCAATTCCCAAGAAATAATGTAGTAAGCCAAGATACTTAAGAGAAAAAATTTTGGAAAGAGAAGTAATGACTTGTTGAAGGAGTGTTTCATTACTGCCCGCGAGTATGATTTCATTCATCTATATTAGTATAAAATAGTTACTCCCAAATTATGTATAACAAAAAACAAATTATCAAACTCCAACATACAGAATCACATTCTGATCATAGAATCAATGAGTGCATCATACCAGGATTTAGGAGCTTGTCACAGTCCGTAGATAGCCTTTTTGATATGACATACATAGTCAGGATGTGCTGAACTTTTATACACGGTTGAGTGGGTCATATACATATCTTCCTAAAGCTTTCCTTTAAAAAAAACATTATTGACAACTATTTGATACAATGGCAAACTTTTTTGTACAACAAGATTGAGGACGATTCGAATTATGGTGAGTTTAACCATAAGACTGTATGTTTTATAAAAATCAACCCTAGGCATTTGGGTGAATCCTTTTGCAACCAAACGTTCTTTATACCTATTAATAAAGTCATCAGACTTAGTTTTGATTTGAAATAATCATTTAAAGGGAACAACATTCCTAGACGTAGAACCAACTCCATGTTTGGTTTTTTATTAGTGCATCAAACTCAACCTACATAGAATCTCTCCAATATGATATTTTTATGCTTGTTTTTGGGTTACTGGTAAAATAGGTACATGTTGGGTTATTTGGATAGTGTAGTCAATAATTTTACGTCGCTTAACAATGTTATTTTGCAACCTTGTTAACATACGATTTTTCTTTGTTTGTGGAGCTTATACCATGGGTGTAGTGGGTGAAGTTGATTCAAGAGAGAAACCGCATGCACCTCTGTTAGCATGAAGGGATTATGATGACTTTGGTGACGTTGATAAACATGAGTAATTGGTGATTGGCAATGTAGAGAGCGAGGATGTACAGAGAGGGCAAGGGTTTGGCTTTGAAATATGAAGTGAGATGGTTGGGTATTAACAATAAGATATAGGGAAGTAGTTTGAGGATTACCTGATTCAAGATTGGTAAAATAATATGACTCTGGATTGTTTTCCTGCACGGGCGAACTAATTAGGTATATTGGTGTGCACCTGGCCTGAACGGAATGGTGGGATGAAGTAATATGAGATCTGGATTAATAGTGGTGGAACTAATTTCCATGTTTGGATTTTGATGTTTTCCCAATTTAAATTTGAAATTTTTTGTTTTAAGTGAGAAAAAATATTATCAAATAGGAAAATATCTTCTAAAAATTTTACATCCCATGAAAGAAAAAATATAGAGCTGGTGGGGTCAAAATACTGATTACAATGATGAGTGACGGAGAAATTGAGATAGACATAAGGTTTGAAATATGGTTCTAATTTATTTTGGGTGTATGCTCATAATTAGGGGTAGCATAGACATCCAAATATACGGAGAGGTTCATAAGCAGGCATTTCTTTGAAAAGAACTTCAAATGGGGACTTGTTATCAAGAATGGCAGTGGGCAGGCGATTAATGAGAAAGGTGGCGTGATGGAAGGTAAATGTTCAAAAATTAGAGGGTATACTTTCTTTATGAAGTAGCATTTTGACAGTCTCAATAAGGTGTCGATAAAGTCTTTTATTCAAGGCGACCTTTTGAGGGGAGGGAGGAAAGACAAGGTGTTGTGTTCCATTAGAATTAAGGTAGGGTGCCATGACTTTATATTCTCTGCCTTCACCAGTGTAAAGTGTGAGCATTTTATGAAAAATATTTTTCAAGCACAGGATGCAATCCTTGAAAGTTTTTTGTACTTTATGTTTGTTTTTCATTTTGTACAACCAAATGTATTTGGTATATTGATCAACAAAGAGATAATGGTAGCATTTTATCAATAAAGAGAATAGTGGATGGACCCCACAAATCATTATAAATTATTTATAATGGTTGTTTGTTGGACAAAGTATTTGAATAAAAGGAAAATCTATGAGCTTTATTGCAGCAACAAAAATTATAATAAGTAAACTTGTCTTTTGAAGAATATGAAAGACGGAAATTATTTAAAATAAAAAACAAAACTTGAGAGTAGGGGTGGCCCAATCTGTGATGCCATAGATGTAAGAAAGGTCAAGCAATGGCAATGCTGATGTTTGGTCGAGTTTGTGATAGTCATTCATAGAGTCCTGTTTTATTGGGACTGCGCAGAAGAAGTGCTCCTGTAGTCAGATCCTTTACAAGAAAAGCAAAAGGAAAAAATTCTATTGAGGTTAGATTTTTTTCGCAAAATTGATTGACTAAAATGAGCTTGTGTTTGATAGCTGGAGCACACAAAATATTAGAGAGTTTGAAGGCAGTATTTGAAGCTGTTAAGTGAGTATTACCAGTTTGAGAATCAAAATCATATTACCATTACTCATAGTCACTACCTCTAGACTTTTGAAATCCTAAACATTATGGAGTGAGTTGGTATCGGAGGTGATGTAGTGAGATGCACTCGAATCAAAAATCCAAGGGTCACTCAGTGTTGTGTGTGCAACAAAATTTACTTTTGCTCCTGAATGGTAATAGGATCGAGAGCGGCAAATATTTGTTGTATGCCTAAATTTGTCATAAAGTTGACAGTAGATTCATGATGATTGGTGTGGAAAGTGACACCACTAGGAATTATCCATTGGATTACGCCACTGGGGATTATCCATTGGATATTGAGAATGAGTGCTTTGATTAGGACGCCTATTTTGGGGACGTCAGTTATTATTATTGGATGGGCGTCGATTGTTGCGTGGGGCTGATGGAGGATTTGTCACTCGTTGAGCAACAACTTCTATGATATGGATGGTAGTCTTCTTGAGGTCCTCATGTTTGAGAAATATTTCATGATCAATAAGGTTGTCAAAAGTTCTTCATAGATGATAGGAGAGTCCTGTGCCCTTATGGCTGCAGAGATCTCGCAAAATTCTGGCCCAAGTCCATTCGATATTTTCACCACTAGTTCTTCATTATTGATGGGTGAACCTGTTGTGGTGATTTTATCAGAGAGAGCAAACCTCTCGCATATATTCAGTAATGGATTTGTTGTCTTTGCTGACTCAATTGAGATGGTGACGAAGGCTGAATAGGTGGGTTTGCAATTTATTTGCAAAAAAATTGTGAAGTTGATCCTATGCAGCTTTGGACTTAATAGAAGAAGCTATTGTGGGTGCGATTGTGGTATCTACAAAGGCCATGGGAGCATTTTGAATTAATTTATCCCGACGAAACTAATTTTGTATGCAGGGTTGGCTATCTCAAGGTCGTTAGTTTTGATTGTTTCAACAGAGGGCAACGTAGTACCGTCTAGATAACCATAGAGGTCATGGTCATGAAGCAACATGGCAATCTGGGATTTTCATATGGTGAAATTAGTGCTGCCAGTCAGTTTAATGGGCAACCGAGATGATAGATTGAATTGAATAAAGTGTTTGAGGATAGGGGTTGCATCGGCATTAATGATGGAGGTAGAAGTAGTCATCTCTGCAAAAAAAAAGAATTAGATCTTGGACTCTGTTAAGAGTATTTTGACACTGATACCATATAAATGTAGAGAAAGAAGATAAAATTGAATTTATTAATAAGTCCTAAATGGAGTTTAAATACAATGTGAACAAAACAGATTGTGCTATCTTGACTCCTAATAATTAGAAACAGATAAACATAGGGATAAACTATGCAAACTTAAAGCCTAAATTTACTGAACTAATCATATTTTACTGTTGTGTGTGGTACGTGCTTTGTTACCATAGGCGGATTCAAGATTTCAAATTTGTGAGTTCCCAATAAAATAAATAAATAAATATGCAAAAATAATTTACAAAAAGATTCGCGTCAATTAGTACTAAAATCAGAATTTGCTATACCTTTTATAAAAAGGGCTGAAAAGAGTTAAAGCTGAAAAAAAAAGAACCTCCTCAGGGGTTCGAATCCACGATCAACAGCAGCATGACATGTGTCCCAAGTGTTTCAGTCCACTGAGTCATCCCATTACTTAGTTATGGGTTCCCACCTATTTATATTTAAATCTGTTGAGAATTTTTAAAATGTAATTGTAAGCCTTACATTAGCAGGTGGGAGTTCCTGGAATCCCCACCCTCTTCTGTAGATCTGCAGATCTGCCCCTGTCTGTTACTTGTGATACATGCTCTATTACTGTGTGTGTACGATTATCGATATTGTATAATGATATATAATTATGTACTAAAAATTGCATATACATCGATATACATTGTTTATATAATATTTTTATATTATGTTCTAAGATAATTTTCATGAATGTATTTTCAACCTAGCTCTATCAAAATTTGAAAGATAGATGCAACGATTTTTTGACTAACTACTGAGTGATTTTGTGACGCACTGCTGGAGTTGCGCGGACAAATTTTAAAACATGTTACGAGTACATGTAAGTTTATATGGACCACATAATTAATTTATTTGTTGGTTTAATAATAATTGAATAAGTTAAATCCTAAATCTGTATGGTAAATTTACCTAGTAGAATTACACTACTGACTATTCTGTTAGTAGGATAATTACTGACTGATAGTGGGATAACTACTGTGAATGGGATAATTATTATATCCACAAATCACGTTAATGGAACATGAAAACATAACTGACTATTCTCTATATTATAAAAGGGGTACTCTCTCTACCAAAAGAGAATAAGCTCCATCATATATTATTTTGAAACGTAAGGTTAAGAGAGAGAGAAAAATATTTTTGTGCTTTTGCTAAAACTATAACGCCCCTATTTTCTAAAACCAAAACGCCACACGGTCCTTATGATCCCAAAGGACCACAAACTAAACCTCTACTGATATCTGTACCAGAGCACTGCATAATATAATATAAAAAATACGGAAAACTGAAAAAAACTTGACATAAGTTCAAATATCTAAAAATACTCAATACTGAAAACTGAATACTAATACATCTGTCCGAAAAGCCTCTAAACTTGTCTGAACTGTGGATTTGATGGGACATATCCCCAAATAACTCCGTCTACTAAAAATAAACTGAGTCTAATACCATAATAAAATAAGGATCATCCTCGAATAAAGAGGACTCACTGTTGTGTCTACTGTTGCTGACTGAGTTTGGACTGCTAAGGGTGCTCTGTATCTCACACTTCTGAACCTATGGTATAAGACATCATAGCGTAAGAGAAAAGTATGTGTCAGTACTTTGAATGTAATGGTATTCTAGATGAGGTAAGGCTAAATGCAAGGGATTATGCATAAACAATCACGTATCTGAATAACATGAGAGTACTGAAAGAGGACATATACATGAATACACAAACCAAAACTGGAATTATAGTAACACTAAATACGAACTCTGAATACGGGTTTCTAAATACTGACTTACTAATGACTGAGTCAACTAGTATTGATGTCTGAGTTTACTAATACTGAGAGACTAAATAACTGAGTCTATTGAGATTGATGTCTAATCTTGCTGATAGTGATACTGATTTATTATATCTGAGAATAAGCCTATATAATGGGTGAACTCTGAGTTTACTGGTAATAATGTTCGATACTTGATAAACTGAATTTGAGATCAAGCCTATATAACGGGTGATCTCTAAGTCTACTGATATGAATATGATTGTCTGAATTTAAGATCAAGCCTATATAACGGGTGATCTCTGAGTCTACTGATATTGAATATGATTGTCTGAATCTGAGATCAAGCCTATATAACGGGTGATCTCTGAGTCTACTGATATTGAATATGATTTTCTGAATCTGAGAGCAAACCTATATAATGGGTGATCTCCGAGTTTACTAATTGACTATCCGAATCTGAGATCAAGCCTATATAACGGGTGATAGTCAAGCCTACTACAACGGGTGACTCCTCAGCTGACTTCTATTACTAAGACTGAATATAAAACTGAGACTATGGGAGGTATCCATCTAACCGACATGCCTCTTCTAGCTAGTTAGGTTCCAACCTGTACCCCAGTTGAAAGGGTATCAGTACCGTCCCATGGGTAGAGACATTTCTCTCTGAACCCAGGATGCCATACCTAATATAATAGGTAACACCTGGTTGGAGCCAAGCCTAATATAACGGGTGAATCCTAGGAGGTAGTCAAGCATAATATAATGGGTGACTCATCATCCTGCGCTAGCTACGTAGTTCTGGAGGTATAGGGATTGCTACTAATAATTCTGCCTAAATAACGGGGAAGCCGCCATCCTTGCCCTCGCTCGGTGCTGAATCCTACTATCAACTGAATAGACACTGAACTAATTCTTAGAATGTACTAGACTGAGCTGAATCTGTTACTGATTATACTGATTAACTGAGTTAAGCTGAGCTTACTTGGTTTTGTTATCTGACAAAATACTACTGAATTCTCGTTATCTGACTGAATGATACTGAGTTCTGAATTGATTACTTGAATGTTACTGAGGTCTGAACTGAACACTTGAATACTACTAATATCTGAGCTGAGTACTGAACTAAAGCTGGAAGGCTAATGATACTTAGATTTCTGAGATTTCTTAAGTTCTGTAACTGTCTGAGAGTACTGAGTTCTGTAACTCACTAAGTTCTAAGAATCATGGCTTGACTGAGATTATCGTGAAAACTAACACGGGCTCTAAACTTGCAGCTAAATTGTTGAGTATAAATACCCCTAGGACTCGATAACATAAAATTAAAACATAAACATTCTTGAATAATCATGACCATGGACATTTACTCACCATTACAATCATTAAAGTATCTCTTCAAGCACTTGGAAATCATAAACATGTGATAGTATAGGGAGACATGTTATTGTCTAATACTCCATTCAACAAGGTCTTGCAACAAATATTTAACAAGCATTGAAGAGCATATAGTTGGTAGGTTTCATGCTAACATGTCACAATTCATTCATTAAGGCTTTTCAGCAAACATTTGGCATGCATGAGCTTGCACACAATTGGGGATTTCTAGTAAACATGTTATAATGGCTATAATTCCTTCACATAAGCATTTTATCAAACATATGGGGTGCATGCTTTGGTTATTCAACAATTTCTACACTCAATTGACATAAACACATCACTTAACATGCAACTTGAAGAGGGTTTATCATGAACATCATACAATTCATCACATACTAGAATCAACTCTTGAGATTTTATAATGTGGAAATTAAAGAAGTTAGGATACGAATTCCTCTACCCTGTACTTCTTTCAAATTTGTTGTTCTTAAAGCTGTTGCACAACAAAGTAATCAACAAGAACAACAATTTAATGTTCCTACTAATCATAATGAAGCCATAATTGATGAACATGTAGTAGATGAACCACAAGAAGTAGCATCAAGAAGATCTTAAAGACAAAGAATATCTGTTATTTCTGATGATTATTTGGTATATCTACATGAGTCAGAAACTGACTTGGAAATTGATAATGATCCAGTTTCATTTTCATAAAACATTGAAAGCAACAATTCTGATAAATGGATAAATGCTATGAAAGATGATTTGAAATCTATGTAATAGAATGAGTTTGGGACCTTGTTGAATTACCCGAAGGTTTCAAAAGAGTTGGGTGTAAATGGATCTTTAAGACCAAACGCGACTCAACTGGCAACATCGAACGTCACAAGGCCATATTTGTTGCCAAAGGTTTCACTCAAAATGATGACATTGACTATAAAGATACGTTTTTACCTGTCTTTAGAAAAGATTCACTCAGAATTATAATGGTTTTGGTAGCTTATTATGACTTAAAGCTACATCAAATGGATATGAAAACAGCCTTTTTGAATGGAAATTTGGAGGAAGAAGTTTATATGAATCAACCTGAGGGATTTTCTATTAAATAAAAGGAAAACATGGTGTGTAAACTTAAGAATTCAATATACGGACTTAAACAAGCTTCCCGACAATGGTATCTTAAGTTTAATGAAATGATTGTCACATTTGGATTTAAGGAAAACACTATTGACCGGTGTATATATCTGAAGGTCAGTGGGAGTAAGTTTATTATGTTAGTCTTGTATATTGATGACATCTTGCTTGCTACTAATGATCTTGGTTTGTTGCACGATACCAAGAAATATCTCTCTAACAACTTTGAAATGAAAAATATGCGAGAGGCATCCTATGTGATTGGAATAGAAATATTTTGAGATAGATCACAAGAATTGTTGGGATTGTCTTAGAAAACCTATATTAATAAAGTATTAGAGAGATTTAGAATGAAAAAATGCTCATCAAGTCCCGTTCTAATTCAGAAAAGAGATAAGTTTAGTCTCAATCAATGTCCAAAGGATGACTTGGAATGAAAGAAAATGAAAGATATTCCTTATGCATCAATAGTTGGGAGTCTGATGTATGCCCAGACATGTACAAGACCAGACATCATTGTTGCTGTTGGAATGTTGGGCCGATATCAAAGTAATTCTGAAATAGATCACTGGAAGGTTGCAAAGAAAGTGTTGCGATACTTACAAGGAATGAAAGATCATATGCTTACTTATAGAAGATCTGATCATCTAGATGTGGTTGGATATTCAGATTCAGATTATGTTGGTTGTGTAGATACAAGAAATTCCATATTTGGATATTTGTTGTTGTTAGCTGGAGGAACAAAATTATGGAAGAGTGCGAAACAGTCTATTATAGTTGCATCCACTATGGAAGTTGAGTTTGTGGTATGCTTTGAGGCCACAGTCCAAGCTAATTGGCTGCAGAATTTTATTTCAGGACTTGGACTAGTCGACAATATAGTCAGGTCGTTGAAAAATTATTGTGATAATACCGCCGCAGTTTTCTTTTCTAAAAATGATAAATATTCGAAAGGTGCTAAGCATATGGAATTGAGATACTTTTCGGTTAAAGAAGAAGTCCAGAAATATAAAGTATCAATTGAACATATTAGCACCAAGCTTATGATTGTTGATCTTGTGACGAAAGGATTACCACCCAAAATATTTGTTGAACATTGTGTGTGCATAATTAATTTAACAATGACAAATGATGTTGGATTTAACGTTAATTGTGCACATACAATTAACATGACTCATTTTATTGAACGTTGGATTTAACGTTAATTGTGCACATACAATGTTAAACCAATAAATTAATATTGTGTGTGACAAGTGGGAGAATGTAAGTTTCTATGGCCCACATAATTAATTTATTTGCTGGTTTAATAATAACTGAATAAGTTAAATCCTAAATCTGTATGAGGAAGTTACCTAGTAGGATTAAACTACTGACTATTTTGTTAGTAGGATAATTACTGACTTTTAGTGGGATAACTACTGTGAATGGGATAATTATTATATCCACAAATTTGATGGAACGTGAAAACATAACTAACTATTTCCTGTATTATAAAAGGATTCTCTCTCTGCCAAAAGAGAATAAGCTCCATCATATATTATTCTGAAACGTAAGATTAAGAGAGAGAGAAAAATATTTTTGTGCTTCCGCTAACAGGTAAGTAATTCTTTATTGAATTACTGTAATTTGTTTATGTGAAAATCATTAAGTTCTACATTCCTAAATAATTGATAGAATTATTTATATTAGATTATTTAAGTTATACAATCTGTTAATTGCTTACAGTACAATGATCCATTGAATTATACCTCCATAAACAAATCACAAATAATTCAAATAATTTCATAGATGAACAAAGAACAAAAATTATGCCAGGCTCAAATCAAGTACTACAGGCATTAAAGAACATGATTTGCAAGTTTTTTCAATCTTAACCAATTTAATTTTTTTAAACAGTCTCAAATTTTAGATATGAGCTCCTCTCAATATTTTGAGTCTTTTGATATATAATTAGCTTGGAATAGTTCGCGATTGGCACATTATATTTTTTGTAAAAAAAAAACAATGAAAAATAAGGGAGAAAAAGAGGAAGAAGGAGGAGGAGGAGGAAAAGAAGAAGAAAATGAAGGGAGAAGAGGAAGATGGCCCAGTGGCCAACTGGCCATTTCTTCTGTAAATAGATTGTTCAAGTGAGGAAGAAGGCCGAGTGACTATCTTTTTGATAAATAATATGTTTGATTGTAATTATCCCTTGGAATTTCTTTCTTTTCAGAAGTAAATTTTTGTGCATAAATTTTTTTCACTTCTTTCCTTTTTTTCATTTTATTTTATGATAGAGGTTAAAGTTTTCTTTTTGTTTTCCTGTTTTTTTTTTTACTTCTGTCTCCATTTTTTTTTCCTTCATTCCTTTCTTAAATATATTAATTTCCATAGGACAATAGATTCACCTTTAATGGAGTAACGGAGAAAGTGAATTTAGAGTACTTAAATTTATTTTGCTTTTAAAATTTAAAATGTATCATGCCACATTTTTTTTTAATTTGAAAAATATAATTTTTTTTTCAAATTTGTTTAATTTTTATATCAGTGGTTGAAGTTTGCTTCCCATTTTCTATCTTTGAATGATAATCTAAGCGTATTGATGGATGACAAGGAGTAGGGAAAAAAATAGATGCATGAGAATAATTTACTCAACACAAAAAGAAAAGTTTTTATATCTAACCAAAAAAAGGTTTTAATATCTAACCTCCCCACCCACCAATCCCTAAAAAAAAACGAAAAAAAGCGTTAGCTATATTGAGGAAAGATATAAGGCTAAGATATAATATAGATGTTATGGAATTAATTCTACATTTATTCATTTAGTGTAATGTTTTTCATGAACTATACTCGGCTTGATATAGCTTATGATGTTAGTAGATTGAGTAGATATACTCATAATCTCAGTAGTGAACGTTGGAATGCTCTTCATTGCTTGTTAAGGTATCTGAGAGGTATTATGGATTGGTGTTTGTATTTTAATAAATTTCCTGCCATTTTAGAAGGTTTTTTTATGCAAACTAGGTGACTGACAATGATGAAGTTAGCTCTACCAGTAGTTATGTGTTTACTTTGGGTGCAGGTGTTATTTTGTGGAAGTCTTTAAAGCAGACTTGTATAGCACGTTCTACCTTGGAATCTGAATTCATTGCTCTCGAGTTGGCAGGGCAAGAAGCTGAGTGACTAAGAAATCTTTTAACAGATGTGCCTTTATGGGGAAGACAAATGTCACCAGTCTCTTTACATTGTGACTCACAAACGGCAATTGAGATTGCTAAAAATAGTGTATACAATGGTAAAAAGAGAAATATTTGCATCAGACATGGTGCAGTTAAACAATTATTGAAACAAGGTGTTATTTTCTTGAAATATGTAAAATCCAAAAGAAATTTGATAGATCCTATGACCAAGGGTTTGACAAGGAAAATGGTCCTTGAATCGTCAAGAGGGTGGGGCTAAAGCCCATAGATTGAGGTAATATGATGGATACCCATTTGTGGTCAAACGAAGCCATATAGGCCTTCAATAAATACTACATATCCTATTCCTATGGCATGAGGTAGTGTATTATAAGGTTGAGCTTATTTTTGCTCTTAATGATCCATAGCCTTAAGGTAGTTTATGAGATGGACTTGATGGATCACCTACGTGAGTGTAAAACATTGGTCACTTTTTTATGAAAGACTTGAGTCGTCTTTCTAGAGCACTCACGAGACCCAAGGTTTGTGTGGATGACCATAAAATCACTTTGTAGTATCGCGGAGGTTGCTTAAAATCAAGGATATGATATGTATTGTGGGGGTCTCAACTTATGTCCATCTAGTTCAAGAGTACTTCACTTTTTGGATATTTGTTGTTGCCTCATATCACTACATGTCAATTCGAATCGAAAGATATTGACACTTAAGTACATGTTCCTTCCTTTTGCCCAAAACTTATTCCACTCTTTATCTTTGCATTTGTGGGGGATTGAAGGATAATTCCTTCTTAATTAATGCAAAGATTAAAAACTCTTTAAACTCTCTGTATAAATATTTGTAAACATCCGTAAGTCATAAGAATTTATAGGATGAGAGAGTTACTATTCATAAATGTGATACAAATGACGATTTTTTATAAATACAACTTTGTGAAAGAAGAGGCATTCAGAAGTCTTAAAAGTTACTTTACGACTTTGTCATTAATTCAAGAGAAATGTTACATTACGTACATTAACTCTGTTCTCTTCTTTAACTCTTGTGATGGATAAAACGTAAATGATATACCTATTTAAGGTGAATCATTTGTAAGCTAAACATACAGAAAACATAGAAAATAAATTACTCTCTCCCTCATCAATTCTCTATTTTAGTCTTGGCTTCCTATTCTTTGTCAACTTTTGTAATACCCCACATTTTGGACTAGAATAAAAATCCGTCATTCCTATGCGTGGATGTTTTAAAAGCCTCAAATCCTATATAAATTTAGTGTGTTAATCAATTATGTAGTGTGGTAATCTATTTGAGTATGAATTTAGATCATAGAGGTCCCCTAACTCAAGTACAAGTTGAAAGTTTTCCTATCGTTCAAGTTTTAGTGAGTGTCAAAACTTGGGTCAACTTCAATCGATCATAACTCGTTGTATATAAAGAACTGAATGGTTTACTATATATCAAATGAAATATCTTTGAATTATGTTTCCAACGATACCAATTTCGCCTAAATCCGATATCGGAGCAAAGAGTTAGACCTATTTTACTCCAGCATATCAGGCTGGAAACAGTGTGACGACATTCGTGATAGCTTATCACATTTGTGACGCCCTATCACGAAGGTCGTCAGCCTTAGGCAGAAACCAGCTCCTAAGTGACGACATTTGTGATATATTATCACATTTGTGATGCCCTATCACGAAGGTCGTCAGCCTTAGGCAGAAACCAGCTCCCAAGTGACGACATTTGTGATAACTTATCACAAATCTGACGATATTTTTGACGACTTATCACAAATTTGACTGCTTATCAGCCTTGGTCGTCAGCTATGATTTTCAGCAACTGGGAAATTATTTCATAAGGGTATTTTGGTCTTTTCCTTCACCTTCCACGACTTATAACCCTAAAGAGGCGTAATTTTTCCTATTTTTCTTCAGTTAAGCATCTTAAAAACCCTCTCTTACACTCTCAACCACAAGATTAGGGTTTCCATCAAACTCATCTCTCAAAAGCAAGATTCAAGCCTTTTTATAAGATAGTCAAGAATTAATTTTCCCAATCCAAGAACTCTCCAGCAAATCATCAAGGTTTCCTTTCTAAGGTATGCGGTGTTCATTCATGGACTCTTTTCGTCCATGAAGTTCAAGAATCCTTTTTTTTTCTAAAACTATATATTATGGTTTTCATGTTATGAATGGATTGTTGATCATGTTTATGTGTTGAATGATGCCAAGATAGAATCTTTATGTGTTATTATGAATCTATGACATAATATGAGTTGAAAACATGTAAGTTTGATTATTTATGATGAGTAATTGTATGATTTACACCTATGCCTAAGTTGTGCATGTAAGGTGTTTGATAAAATACCTAAGAGACTAGAAATCATGCATTATAGCCAAATTATGACTAAGTGAAGGATTCATGATAGGCCTCTATGATTCAATGTCATCCATGTTGATAATGTGTCTTGTGAACACTGTTGGATTACTCATGAACTAGTCTTATGGAATTATGCTATACTTACTTGCAAAACCCATTCATGTACAAGATGTAGAATACCCATGTACTTCATGAAATTCTCCAAGTTATTATACTATGGATTGTGGTTGTAATATGTAATGAGCATGATATTGAAAGTTATGCAAGTATATACATGTTGTATGAAATTCCCTTCCATGAAATAGATTGTTGAGAACCATGCTTAGTATGAAATCCCTTATTTATGATATTGTGGGTTATGGACTCTACTCATATGATCAAGTCAGTCATGTGTGTCAGTTTCCTTCCATCGAGTCCTGGGGGTACTTGTACCCGAAAAATATAGTTGTGCGCCTAGAGCCATGTCATGTTTTCATGATACTCTCAGTCAAGCCATAATCTATAGAAATCAGTCAGTCATGTGACTCAGGAAAACTCAGTAATCTCAGTAGTTCAATATTCTCAGTAATCTCAGTGCTCAGTAACCTCAGTAATCACAGTAAATCTCAGTAACTTCAGTACTTTTAATCAGTCCTTAGAACTCATTATATTCCTTCCGTTATCAGAATCCAATAAACTCAGTTTTAGCTCCGCTAAACAATACCACTAGTATCAGTTCAGTTAATCAGTATCAGTTCAGCAAATCAGTTCAGTTAAGTTATTTAGTTCAGCCCAGTTATTTAGTTCAGTGTTTTTCAGATGGGAGTAGGATTCAGCACCGAGCGAACCTAGGGATGGGGGCTCACCCGCTAGAATAGGACTAAGATCCCTAGAAGCAGTTCCTAAGTTCCAGAACTATGTTGCCAGCGTAGGTACGAGATGTCACCCGTTAGATAGGACTGACATACTCAGGGGTCACCCGTTAGCATATTTATATGTATAGGACTGATCCCAGGAGTCACCCGCTAAATTAGGACTAACTCCATAGCAGATGTCTTTACTGGTGGTGCGGTACTGACACCCTTCAAGTCAGGGTAGATATTGGACCCCAGTCAGCTTAGTTTGGGGCATGTCGGATAGATGAACACATCCCACAGTTTCAGTTACAAAATCAGGGCTTTTAGATACAGTTAACTCAGCTTAGTAGTACAGATTCAGTATTGTTAGATACAGTCAATGCTTATCATTGTAAATAGACTTCAAGATCACCCATTATCTAGGAATGATCTCAACTATGATTAATCAGTATCAGAATCATTAGATTTAAAAATCACCCGCTAGATAGGACTGATCTCAGACTAAGTCAAATCATCCTTATTATCAGTATACTCATGATCACCCACTAGATAGGACTGATCTCAGATTTAGTTACTCCAAGTAGAATGGAACTTAGATAGTTCCATCAGAACTTAGACTGTCAGATACAGTCGCTCAGTATCGGTTATATCGATTAGTCCGATCATTACAATTATATCAGCTATATCAGTTGGCATAGCTCACGTTACCAGTATTCAGTTTCAAGACTGTTAGACACAATCATTCAAACCATTTCTTCATAATTTGAACTGTCAGAAATAGTCAATAATCTATTCAGTACCTTAGTAACAGTAAAGTTATGTCGTCAGCATTCAGACTCAGTAGTCAGCATCAGCACGAGTTCAGTTATAGTTGTTTATGCATGTATGTATTCTCACGTTCATATTAGTTAGCATTGTTCATGCATATAACCCTTTGCATTTAGCCTACCTCACTCGTATACTCAGTACATTCAGACGTACTGACGCATTTATGCTATGGTGTTTTCTCTTATGTTACACCATAAGTTCAGAGGCACGAGCTCTAGATCAGCAGTAGCATTTTAGTGTTCAGAGTTTGCAGTGAGTCCTTCTCATTCGAGGACGATATGATTATTGCTACATTTACTATTCAATTGCTAGATGGAGTTAGTTGGAGACATGTTCCTTCAACTCCTTATTCAATTCAGTTAGAAGCTTTCAGACTAGATGTCAGATTAGATATTCAAATCTTATTATTTTTAATATTTATGACTTATTTTGGTATTGTTATACCTTTTTCAGATATTTTGTTATCAGACGTTTATTCAGTTCGAACCTTATGGCCTTTCATGTTCATGTTTTCATATTTTATGATATATTATGCAGTATACAGGTACAGATATCAGTCATGGATTTGCTTGTGGTCCTTTGGGGTCATGAGCACCGTGTAGCATTCCAATTCAGAAAATCGGGGTGTTACAACTTTTGGGCAATTAGTTTAGGCAACCTCCAAACTTCCAACCACAAGTGCACGTGTTTGGAAGTAGCTGTGGAACCTTGAGGAGCGATCGGCTAGAAGGATTCGCACCGAAGTCGGGCCAAAATTGCTTTCAAGGCAGTGGCTTACCATAACACAGTATTTGTGATAACTCTATTACTATTAATAATTCTGTTTCAATATCAATATTGTAGTATTTTTCCAACAGTGCAAAGAACACAAAAATAGGTGGGAGAACTGCTCCGCTGCACAGATTGGCCCAACTTGATCAAGTATTTCATATGATCCCCATGTATCGAGGGCTCAGTTTTCCCTTCTTACCAAATTCCACTCCTCCTTCATGTGAGATACTGAATAGATGGTCATCTATCATGAACACTATATCCGGCGTCAGTGATTAACATTGCTGCCTGCAGCCTTTTTTTATTCACCTGGTCCTTGTTCGATGATTCTTGTGCCAACTTTGGTCATAACACTCTAGTTTCAAATTCAAAAATTGAGAAATGATGTCATCCACAAAAGTATTCTCATGTTGCAAACTTGTAATGCTTTTATTTTCCCTCCAAATAATTTTTTAATTTAGTTAAGACGAGAACTTGAAGAACCTTGAATTTGGATTTGAGTTTTAGGTTTCAGTTTTCTAAGTAGAATAAAGTTAAGACTGGACTAAACGTGTAGAAACTTAGTTCTCTTTTGTGTGTACTCCATGGAGGTTGAATCTAAATAGTTCAGACCTTAGGCAATTAAGTGTAGAGATGTTGTGAAGGATACTTCAATAAAGCCTCAGGACTTATCTTGAGTTGGGAATTTCCTTTGTTTACATTAAGATTTAATCACTTGGCATCCAAGGGTACGTCCCAGTGGCTCAATAATGAAGTGGGTTGAGCACCATGAGATCTCAGATTTGATTCCCAACGGTGACATATATTAGATGATTTATTCCCATCTGTTCTAGCATTGGTGGACAGAGTTACCTGATACTTGTTACTAGTGGAAGGTGGTAGGTATTTCGTGGAATTAGTTGAAGTACACACAAGCTGGCCTGAACACCACATTATAAAAAAACAGATTTAATCACTTGGTTTGAATAGGTCAACCATTAAGATCCTGAACAAAGTCTTAATATCATTAAGATGTATTGTTATGTAGATAACTTTTATCATCGCTCTATCCACAATCACCAATCACCACTACAAGATTCCTCTGTCATCATAACTATCACCACGTTTATCAACCATCATTATGATCGCCAATAACCATTCATCACCACTAATCACATTTGTCATCACAATCATTATCAATGTCAATCACTAGTATTGTTAGTCGTTGTCACACCTATCAGATCCATCATTATAATTATATTCACTGCCACTAGTGGAGGAGCTAGCTTAGGCTCAGGGGATTCACCCGAATCCCCTTCGGCAAAAAATTACACTATTTATACACATGATAAAAATTATTTTTGTGTATATTTTATAGATGTTGTGTTGCGGAACAACGGTAAAATAATAATAAAAATATTATTTAACTGTTAAAATAGTAATATAACAATAATAATATTAGCAGTACAATAACATAACAGTGTATAATAATAATAATACTAAAATAATAATAGTGCTGACACCTAATTTGTACCCTCCACAACTAGGTTTAATCTCGAGTTTTTTTTTATTTTAAATAAAATTAAAATATTTATTTTATTGGATAAATTTCTTTTAGAAAATATTTGTTTAGGTAATTTTTGTAATTTTAAGTAGCGATTATACATTTCGTATTTATACAAGACCATCTAATTTTGTTACTTAAATAATTACTTTATTAAAATCAGATTTTAATCAAGGGTTATCCCATAACTAATTCAATGGGTAAAATTTTGATCTAAATTTAATTTGTTCTGAGAAATAATTTATTTGAAAAATATATATATTTGATTTTATCAAATTAAGAATCTCGGGATTGAATTGGTTGTTAATTCGTTTCAACTATTGTTTTAATTTAGTCAATTTAATAAATTAGAACTTAATTGAAAATCAATTGACCATAATTGCAATGCAATTGATCAACTGAAGTTTAATTAGGATAAAAGTTAAATATTATTGTCTACATTCTCATTTTTGGGGGGCTATTTAAAAAAGGCCCTAAATCCCCAATTCCCAACCAGACCAACAAATTTCAACTAGCCTTTTTTTTCAAGGGGAAAGGACAAAAATGACACCTATAACTAAAATAATACCACAAAAATAACACCCACAATTAAATACCCACTAAATAGCCACTCCCAGTATAAACAGTGTATCATTTCATCTTCTTCTCCACGCTTTTCTCCATTCCAACCATATAATGAATTTCACATAAAAATTAGAAAAAAAAAAAATTCAACCAATTTCACCTCAATTCCCAATCTCAGATACTAAAATTTAAATCTTCACCAAATTCAACAAAAAAAATAACAAAAAAAACAAAAAAAAAAATCCATCACCAAAATTTAAAGATACATATATTTTTTAGCAAAAAATATATGATAACATTGGAATATTCCTTCAAGAATTTGCTACTATTAAAGATTACACACTCTCTGGTTTTTCAATTTGGTCTACTTGGTTGATTTCCAATTTAACTTGTGCAGTTTTTCCACTCTACACCATTGAAGAAACTGCTCAACTTTCTCTTTATTCTTTTTGCGATCACTCAAATTACTAGTAAAGCAAAATGAACACTCAACTTTTGTGGTACTTTTGTGGTGCTTTTGTTTGTTTATTGTTATGGAGTATTTTTTTTTGTTGTTGAAGGATGAGGGCACCATTATGTGTCAAAAAGAAGGTACCATTTGATAATACCGGCAAATGAGAACTGAAAAAAGACATTAGGAAGTGATTCATTTGAAATTGGCAATCATGTTTTGCATGGTTTGATTCATTGTAATAGTTATAGTCATTTGCTTTCCATTAATGGCGTTAATGAGGATTCAAATTTTGTATATGCTTGCACAAATTTTTACAAAATTTTAGGTTAAGTTAACAAATTCATGAATAACGAATTATTGTATAAGCTTGCACAAATTTTCTCTGTAAAAGGTGTATTTATATAGTATATATACTGTATCAACGTGGTATAAAAGTGTATCAATCTAGTATAAAAGTGTATCAATGCGGTATCAAAGTGTATCAGTGTAGTATAAAAGTGTATCAATGTAATATAAAAGTGTATCAATGTAGTATAAAAGTGTATTAATGTGGTATAAAGAGTATCAATTGGGTATAGGACTGCATGCGCTTGAATAGAATTTCCTTTCTCTTTTTTAAAACGTGTATCAATATAGTATAAAAGTACAATCAATTTGATATAAAAGTGTATCAATTGAGTATTGAGACTGCATGTGCCCAATTGGGTCAAATGGCTAAAAGGGGGAATTAATTTACTAAAAATTACACAAATACACAACTTATGTTTTTAATATTACAAAAAATCTCAATTCCCTAAATATATTACAAAAATCCTAACATATACACAGAATGTTATGTATATGTCGGTTATGTTATATATATTAATAGGGAGAAAGGGTAAAGTAATTAAAAAAGTGAGAAAAAGGTGTAATTACTTTCAAAAGGTTGATATTTATGTTATTTATATATTAATTTAACCAATTGACTACAACATGTCCACCTTTTTACATGTGGATTATTTTTTAAAAAAATGATCATGCTATGTCCTTTTTCCTTTTCTAAATCAGGCCCAACAGCCTGCTCCGCCCCAAAATCTCTGACCTAGTCTCCCTATCAGTGTACCACCCTCCTAGCTAATGGTACAGTAACAAAAGCAGCAAACAATATCAGCAACCATCCACCCTATCAGTCAAGCCCCGCAACAACTGCCCAACATCAGCAAACCGACGCAGCCCATCCCTTTCTCCTCTTTAAACGTTAACAGCAACATCAGTTCATCCCAACAGCGTTTAGCGACAACAAACACCCAGTTTATTCCCAACAGCGTTCAACCAACAACAACACGTACAACGCCACCAATATCAATAAAAAACCCTAGCCATTCCCCTGCATATACCAATTTACCCCTTCATTCATCCATTCAGGGACAAAATTCAGAAACTTTCATCTTCTTCAGTTGGTGATTCACCTTTTTGGGTAAGAAATTAATTTTCCTTTTGACCAATAAAGCCAAACGGCTCTTTCCTCTATGTCTTTACTGATTCTTGAGTACAAAGGCCATTAATGGCCTTTGTCTCACTATGGATGTCAAAAAAATTTAGAAACAGATTTGAAATTTTCAATTTGAAGTCCACTCTATCAAAACCAGACCTTCCTCTATAAATGGAGAGCAAGGGTGAAGGGTGAAATAGCGGATTTTGGGGAAAAATTAGGGGTTCTGAAGGCGCTTGCTTTTAACCTCACGAAATCAAAATTCTCGAAGAACGCATTCGGAAAAATTAATTTCGATGTAAAGTGAAGTTCGACAAGTTCGAATTGAATCGTTGGCGGAAGTTTGTCTCCGGTTTGCTGCCCTAAAACAGGTGCGAAACCTCGTGTCGCTGCATTTTTTTCTCTTTCCATGATTTGACATTGCAATATGAATTCCATTGTGTCGATGAATTTTTGGGGGCTGAAGTTTAAGCTTTATGTGTTTCTTTGTTATTCTAAGAGTTAAGGTTTGGTTTGTCGAAAAATGTTCGTTGAAAATCCTCAGACTTTGTCATTTCTCACGGAACTGCTTGCTGTTGTTTTAGCTTATTAAATACCCTTTTTGTTTGCAAAACACTAAAAGAGGAATTTTTACTTGAAGATTCAGCTTACGTTATCCTTTCGATTATGATATGGTTGATGATTTAGGGTTGAGTTGCTAAGATCAAGCTTAAAACATGGTAGTAATTTTAAGTCGCTTAATAGTGTTTGTTTGTTAATAACTGGTATATGCGATATGTCCGTGTATTTGGCGTTAGTTGAGATTGATTATCCTATCCCTGTGAGCGTTTAAAATGTTTTACCTTCAAATGTGTGATAACTTGTTTTAGGTGATAAACTTTTAGTCTATAAAACTTCGAAAGTCCATTTTGTTCTTATGACCGATAGCCAAAACGGGGTTGTATGAATTGAGTGGAGGGAGCGACCTTTTATTTGGGAATATGACCTACAGTTTATGTGCTATGTGTGTAAACCTTGAGTTTTGGTTTCTTTTTTTTTTTAAATCAAGCCCCAGCTGAAGAACCTCACGCTACTTTGTTGGTGACCAAAATTTTGTTGGAAATAGCTTTGAAACTGTGACTACATAGATACATATAACAGAAGTGCAGTAGGTGCAAGAGGTGGAAGAAAAATTCAAAATAGTTAGGACCCACTATTCATTCCCTGTTTTTGTTATCTGCCATACTTGTATTGCATAGGGGTTTGCTTGATCTTATTTTATTCTGTTGATTTTCCTCTCGGGTCTTGATTAGGACGCATGTATTTAAAAAGTGCTACCACTTTTATAAAATAAATTAAAAAAAAAATCATATATTCAATTGGACCTTATATTTTGGACCTAATTAAAGCCACACACGGTTATAGTATATGGATTAGTTATTTGAGATGTCCATGGTCAAATTATAGATTCTATTTGCTTTTATTTATTTCCTCTTTCATCATATAATTGCTTGGTTCTTTTTGTAATACATTTATTTAAGTTATAGAAAGTCAATATAAATATATGGCTAGTAGTATATGCGTCAGTTAAACTCCGTATAAACCCTGTGAATAACGTTGGTTGTAACGTGTTTTTGACCTTTATACCTAATTTGAGTTGCAAATTAAGTATTCTAATTTGTGTCTCACGGCGGACAAGGGTGCATTAGTTGCGCTTTTTCTTTCTTTCATTTAAATTTTCATTCTTATAGCGTATGGATACTAATTCTTATCCTTTTATCTTTTGTGCATGAACCCGCTCAAGTCCTTCTTGGACTCTTTCCTCGCATTCTCGTTGGATCCTACCCAACATCGAGTCAAGCCTCACTAGGGTCCGAAAATGAACTGATATACATTGGAGGATCGCTGATATCGGTGCACATTAAAAGTAATTGGCTCCTTTTTCTTTTTTTTTTAGATTCTACTCATTTTTATTATTTTTAAACAATTGAGTAATTGCTTCTTTTTTTTTTTTTCAAATTATTTTGCATTTACCAACATTATTAAAATAACATACTATTTGTTTTATTTAGTTTTACTTATTTATACAATAAAATACAATACCATATACTTTTAATATAATACAATTGTTAAAGATATATATATTTATAATAATGATACAGTTTCTATATATATACATATTCTATAAATAATTATAGTATTTTATACACATTTTATATAATTTTTAACTATAATTATTATTTAGATACATATTTTATACGACAATATATAGTTTTTACATGCATTCTAAAAATGTATCAATCTAGTATAAGAGAGTATCAATTGAGTATATGGACACTGCAAGTGTATCAATGTAGTATAAAAGTGTATTAATGTGGTATAAAAGAGTATCAATTGGGTATAGGGACTTCATGTGCTTGCATAGAATTTTCTTTCTCTTTTTTAAAAAGTGTATCAATATAATACAAAAGTGTATCAATTGAGTATACAGATTGCATGTGCTCAATTGGGCCAAATGGCTAAAATAGGGTATTAAATTAGGTCGACTGACCTAAGTTGTCCACCTTTTCAATTATGGGTCATTTTTTTTTAGTATAAATAACATAAATATCAATTTTTTTGGAAGTAATTACACTATCTCTCACTTTTTAAATTACTTTACTCTCTCTCCCTATTAATATACATAACATAACCGGCATATACATAACATTCTGTGTATATGTTGAGATTTTTGTAATATGTTTAGGGAGTTGGGATTTTTTGTAATATTAGAACTATAAGTTGTGTATTTGTGTAATTTTTAGTTTTTTTTTTAAAAGTGGCTAGCCCATATCTTTTTCCCAAAATTCATAGAATCCAAGCCTAAAAGCTGGACAGCCCGCTAATGGGGCGAAAAAGGCTTCTTTCTTTAGTATAAATCAATCCTTTTAGAAGTAATTATATTCTCTCACTTTTTTAATTACTTTACTCTCTCTCCCTATTAATATACATAATATAGCTGACATATACATAACATTCTGTGTATATGTTGAGATTTTTGTAATTTGTCTAGGGAGTTGGGATTTTTTGTAATATTGGGAAAATAAGTTGTGTATTTGTGTAATTTTTAATTCTTTATTTGATACTTTCATTTATCTGTATTTACTTGAACACTTTAACTAATTAATTTAGATAAATTTCCTAAGTCGTTACCATTTTGTTTTATCACAAATTTTAATCGATTCATAATTTTCTCACTTAATATATTTCGCATAAGTGAATTAAAATGGTTACTCTCGTTTTTCCTCTCTAAAACTAAGCTTAAAAGCAATTGTAAGTATTTTATTAAAAATGACATTTGTTTTGTTCATAGGACTAATGACCTATTTGGATTAAAATAATTTCCTTTGAATCAAGAATATTATCTTTTTGCGTATTTTTTTTTTATAATTGGTAAAATGTTTTTTTTTCTTAACATTTTCCAAAATGCATTATTTATAACAAAGAATGACCTCTCTTCTTAAATCTAAGCGCACCACTTAGTTTAAATACGTTTCCCCTTAATTTCAAATTATATATATATATATATATATATATATTTCATAACCTTTTAGAAGTAATTATGAATTGAGAAGAATATTTCTCAAGAAGAACATTTTATAATTTTTCAAAAGATAATCATGAATGAAGCGATGTATTTCCTATTTGTTATTATTATTATTATTACTATTATCTTTGTTTCCTTAAAATTAATACTAGTTTAAGTAGAATATTTCGCAACTTTTTTTTTTAAATTTAATCATAAATATGGCAGAATAGTTTTCTTAAAATTAATAAGTGGAATATGTTGTAGCTTCCTTTTTAATTTAAGTAGATCATTGCTCATTGAATGAACAAATGTCAATTTTGAGTAAAATATATAATTTTAGTATTTTAAAATCAACCTTTTCGTAAAGTTAGTCAACTTTTTAAGTTAGTCAAAAAATAAGTTTTTTGGTGAACCGTTTTAAAACGGACGCTCCTAAGTGTTGTAAAAACCTTCTTATGGCGTTAATTGAACCCTTACTCTGTTTCTCTTATTTTAAAGATTTATTTCTGTTTTTAAATCTTTGAAATATCTTTAAGTTTTTCTTGATATTTTTCTATAAAAAATCAAGTGGCAACTCTGTAAAATCTTTCAAAATTATTTTAAAATTCTCTTGAATCTTTCAAAATAGTTTGAAAAGATCAAAACCATTTTCTTTTAAATTAAATTCAAAAGAGATAAAACAAATAGTATAACCTTTATAATAATTATAACAATGATATAATTTCTTATTGACAAATTAATAATACTGAATATTAAATAAATGTTGCTACGATATTATATTAATTATATTGAGTCGTGCTAGACACTGTCCTAAGAAACTATTTCAGGAGTGTTAAATGTTTCACTACTAGAAAAACAGAAAAAATCGACCGTCAATAACCGATCACTGGTGGTCGATATTACCCAAAAATCGACCACAAAACCGACCAAACAATGTGGTTGGAAAATTGATTATTATTTCATTAAAATAGGAAAAAATAATTTTTGAGAAAAAATACTGACCACAAGTGGTCGGTTTTGTAATAAATAAATTAATTAATTTAATAATATCGACCACACATGATCGGTATATTAATAAATTAATTTATTTATTTATTACAAAATTGACCACTTGTGGTCGGTTATTTCAAAAGAAAAATTGGAGTAACCGACCACTTGTGGTTAGATTTTCCAAAAGAAAATTTTGACAAACCGACCACTTGTGGTCGGTATTTATGTGAATTTTCAAAAAAATTAAAATTTCAGACCCAATTACAGCATGCAACAACGCAACATTGCAGTATCAAATCAAATACATATAGCAGCAATAACAAAAAAAATATATAAAGACTTTGAAAAGAGAACAATACATACAAAATGTCCAAGAAAACTGAGTATCAAAATACAACAACAGTTTCAATCATCAAAATGTCTAAATTCAAAGTACAACACACATAAAAAAACTAAACCTCATCATCTGATTTGTCTTCGTCGTCCATATCCTCATCCGTGAAGAAATTATCCATGGGGCTTAGACCCTTTGCAGCCCGAGCTGCTTCACCAGGACATGGAGGAATAACCCCCACAGTCTGAATGAAAGTGCTCAACTGCTGCTGCAACTTCTTGAATCGTGATGTTGTTGCCTTCGCCCTCTTCTTATCCCTCTCATTCTGTGCAACAAATTGTTGAGTGAGTTGAGAAACTGTAGTTTGTAGTCTTTCAATTGTCTCACTATTAACTGAAGAGCTCGGGTATGCAAGGCTGGACGAACACCTAACATTATCGCTAAAATAGTCGTTGTGGTATCCGGCCAAATGACCTCTATTTGCAGGACCCACAACTTTTGTCCATAACTCCACCTCAACATGTTTGGAAATTGGGTCATCCTGACTTTCAAGTGACTGACTACTACGATACGCACCAACAAGGTGCATATATTCGTCCTATATTCAAAGTAAAGTTAATACTAAAAGTAAAAAAATATTAAAGTAGTTATAACTGAATAATATCAACTTTGAGAAAAAAATTCATAAATTCAGAATTTGTTTCTTACATGTTCAGCTTTTGCACGAGCTTCAACCCAGAAAGCTTCATCAGTTGGGTTCTTTTTTTTCTTCACATGAGTCTCAACGTATATCACATCATGTGGTATTTTCTTACCCTGTTCTTTTTCCTGCATATGAAAAATTAGCAATGTTCAAATAATAATAAAATTTTAATAGAAACAAACAATTAAAACTGTAAAGTTATATACCATTTTTTGAATCACAGCAAGAGTACTTCTGGCACCCGCAGTATGTAGGGAGCCACCCTTGGATGATGCCTGGGCTTTCTTTCCCTTTTTACTCAACAATTTGAATTCGTCGCTATTCCAATATATAAGATACCGATTCTATGCAGGTTCAGGCATGCACGTAGGTTTAACCATGTTTTGTCGGGCATAATCCAAGAGATCTTTAAATCTGCCTCTACATCTTTGCATAAAGTTCTTCTTTATAGAAAATGTATTTTCATCATCCCACCAGTAAAATTTCTACAACAAAAATATAATAATCAATGTTTTGTTCTACCAAAGTGTCAATAAGTAGTCAATAAGTTAAATCCTTACCTTAAATTCATCAAACATTCTATCCCTGTCAAGTTCTGGTACCTTTTGCCAGCTGGTCCAGAAGTCGTTGAAGTGCCAACCAATGCATATTTGCACCCTATGTCCAAGTCCAGCATCCGAGTTAAACCTACAACACAAGATCAAACAGTAATTTCATAGAGCATAATAATATAGTAATGAAAAAATGTGTAACGTTATTATATTTAGATATCTTAGCCTTTCGCAACTATAACAAGATAAATCCTCCCAGAATCATCTAATTCTCCTGGCTGCCTAGTAACTGATGGTGGATGCACTAGCATGGGCGGATCTGAAGAACCAGATGGAGTGCCTCCCAGCTGAAGATCCGAAAACCCAATAGATCCAGCAGAATTACAGTGCGTAGCTGCGTGACTGCTGCAAGAGGGTATCGATGATGGTCGATGTCTGGAGGGGCCAGCGGCAATCCGAAAGTACTCTACTGGCGATGGCATGGTCATAAGAGCCGGATAAGTCGATGAAGACCCAGGTAGTGGCCCCACATGCGTAGGAGTAGGTATGGAATCCTCGGACGACCTACAATATGTGGGTCGTGTTGGCGTGTCAACTAATCGACCCTCAGATATATGAATACCGATCGGCCTGATATAAGACGGAAGTTGTCTATTCTTTTTTGGTTTCGTCGTATCAACTTTTTCCTTACCTCTGTCATCTCTGACTGACATTTAAATTAAGTTAAATTAAACAGTAGTTAGTTCATACAATATGAATATATATATATATATATATATATATATATATATATATATATAAGAAAACATTCTAAGTAACTAATTCGAAGTTACTCTACAAATCATGGAAAAGTGGAAACAACAAACTTAAAAAGTATATTACATATCAATCTTAAACAAGAAACGTAAAGTTATATATATAGTACAAAGCATAAAGACATCAATACATAATAAATACAACCTATACAACTAATCCTCCTCTTCTGAAGACTCTCCACTAAACCATTCACCCTCTCAGGAGGTTTCCTCATCTCCTACCCACCCAGTCGCTTCTTCCGCAATATTAACTTCTTCTAATATATTTTTCGGGTGATTCAAATCGTCCACTAATTCAACGTCCACTAGCTGGTGATCAATCTGCATTTCATTTTGATACACAGTCTCCAGCACATTCTCAACTTCACCCGTCCTATAGGCTTTTTTTTTATTACAACCACTAATCAGACTTGTCATTGTGCAACAGATAAGGAGCATAATACAATTGTTTAGCATTTTGTGCTAGCACAAATGGATCGTAAATAGGATACGACCTATTGTGCTTCACTTCAATGATGTTATGCTCCTTATGTACTCTTGTGCCTGTTGTGCTTGGATCAAACCACTTACATTGAAAGAGAATAATTTTTTTATTGGGTAACCAACATACTCCAGATCTAAGATCTCGTGTATGATGCCAAAGTAATCAACATCATCATCACCCTTAACCCAAACACCACTATTGTTTGTGTTTCTTGCTCTGGAGTGTTGTTCAGTGGAAAAATTAAACCCATTCACTTTGTATTGCGACATTGCATTAGTTTCAACTGGACCCAAAGAAATATCTCTCAAAATTTGATCGTATGCGGCTGCATTTGGTGAATGGTGTACCTAAAATATTATATATATATATATATATATATTAGTTGAGAAATGTGTAAATGTTTAAACTTTGTATAAATAATAATACACTTACGATCCTCATTTTTAAACCATGTTGCAAAGGATGCATACACTTGATTTTCGTGGAATTGAGTCTTAAATGAACTGAACATCAAACATGGGAAACACAATTAGTTTCTTTAATGGAATGAATAAAAAAATAATATATGTTAAAATTTTAATCTCCTTACTTCAGAAATGGCTTAATTTTCGGGCAATTAAGCAAGACATATAAAGTTGCTGCTTTGCGCTCCGTGGGAGTGAGCCGGCGAGGTATGGTCTTTTTAGCCTTACAACCAGATTGATTGAAAATTGATATCGGTTGCAAATGAGGCTCATTCACATCGTCCTGGTGACGATTCAGACGATTTCTTGAACAAGTAACTTCATCACGAAAGTAGTATGAACAAAATTGAGAAATTTCTCTTGCAAGATATGCCTCAATTATAGAGTCTTCCACCCTATGTTTGTTTTTGGGCCCCCTTTTCAATTTTCCAATTGCCCTGTACAATCGTAAGGTTAGACGTTTACTATATATAAAAAAGATATCTATGAATTTAAATATGTTGCAACTGCTTACCGTTCGAATGGATACATCCACCTAGTTTGAACTGGACCGCCTAGCCGAGCTTCGTGCACAAGGTGAATGGGAAGATGTTCCATCACATCGAAAAACGCTGGCGGGAAAATCTTCTCCAACTTGTTGGTGATAACGACAATATTACTTTTCATTCGCACTAGATTTTCTTCTTTTAATGTGTTGGCGCATAAGTCTTTGAAGAACAAACTGATCTCTGCTATTGGTTTTCATATGTTTTCAGGTAAATCAATAAAAGCAATTGGAAGTAATTGTTCCATGAAAATATGACAATTATGGCTTTTCATTCCATGCAAGATTCCTTGTGTCATATCAACCTTCTTTCCCAAATTTGAGGCATATCCATCGAGCATCTTCAAACTTTGAACCCACTCGCATATTTGTCACTTTTGGTCCAACTTGAATGTAAAACAAGCCTTGGGCTTTAGAACATTGCCGTTGGGCCCCTGCTGTAAGTGTAATTCTCTGCGGTTGCAATACTCTGGTAAGTCAAGTCTGGCCTTAGGGTTATCCTTTGTTTTGCCGGTGACATCCATAACTGTGTTGAACAAGTTCTCAAAGTAGTTCTTCTCAGTATGCATGGCATCAACATTATGTCTAAGTAAATTATCTGACCAATATTCTAACTTCCAAAATATACTTTGCTTAGTCCAGTTATGCGAAACGACATATCCATCAATCCTATACAATCGTTCCTCGCTGGCTTTGGGCAAATCCTGAACTATTTCCTAGATGTCATGACCAAACAGCCTAGGAGGCGGACCATCATGCTCCCTTTTATTCCTCCTGAATGTATTCTTGATTCTTCTAAATTCATGCTCAGGTGGCAGGAAACAACGATGACAATCAAATCATGAATTTTTTCTGCCATGTCTCAATGTGAAAGATTTTGTTTTTTCCATGCAGTATGGACAAGCCAGTTTTCCAGCTGTCATCCACCCAGACAACATTCCATAATCAGGAAAATCATTAACAGTCCACATTAGATATGCGTGCAGATTAAAATTCTATTTAAGAGAGATGTCCCAAGTTTCAACCCCCTCATGCCATAAAATTTAAAGTTCATCGATCAAAGGTTGCAAATAGACATCTATTCCATTTTTTGTATTACGCGGGCCAGGAATAACACAATTCAGAAATATATAGAGACTAGTCATCAACAATTCAGGAGAAATATTATAAGGATTGATAAATACAGGCCAACATGAATATGGCGCACCACCAACTAAAAAAAGAGAGAAACCATCCGCACATAATTCCAATCGAATGTTTTGTGGCTCAGCTGCAAAATCCGGATAAGTTGCATCAAAATGCTTTCAAGCCTCTCCATCAGATGGATGACACATAACACCAGTGGGCCTTCTATTTTCACTGTGCCATCTCATATGAGGAGCTGAGCTGTTTGAAGCATACAACCTCTTTAACTTTGGTATAAGAGGTAAATAATGCATCGCCTTAACAACAATTTTATTTCTAGTAGAACCAGGTTTATATCGAGAGTGCTGACAAAACTTACAGAACTCCAGGTTAGCATCCCCCTTAAAGTATAACATGCAACCATTTTCACAGCAATCAATTCTAACCGAGGATAGACCTAACTTTGACACCAATCGTTTTGCCTTATAGAAAGAATCAGGAACCTCCAAGTCGGGGTCAACTAACTCTTTAATAAAATTTATAATTGAGTCCATTCCTCCTTCCGCAATATTCCAGTCAGATTTAATACTTAATAATCTAATAGCAACAGACAAACGAGAGTGCAAACACCCGTAAAAAAAAGAATGACTAGCAGCATGCAATTCATTGTAGAAATTCCCCGCTTCAATATTAGGAACATGTTCAACATTTTCCCTTAAGTCAACCCCCTGTTGCATCTCAAAAGAATCGTGCAACATTTCTGTCATCCTAATATCTTGATATTCATTATGCTCTTCAGACCTACTACTTTCTCCAACAACAAAGTTATTTTGCACTACACCACCATGAATACCATGCACTCTTAAAAAGTTCTCGTGAAACCCCTTTCTATAAAGATGTTCCTTTACATCTTCTTCACCAACAAGATTTATACCATCACATCTAACACAAGGACAACGAATAATCCGAAAACGTGTCCAAACTTCAAGTGTCTTAGCATGATCAACAAATCTTTTCACACCTACAACGGATTCCTCCTTAATACCCATTCTATTATCATTGTTCCGGCGATATATCCAGCTATAATCAGGATCCATCTACGCATTTAATCAAATTCAACTAATTAGTTCCTACACTTAACCATTTTCAAGTGACTAAGTGACCTAACAAATCGCACTCAAAATAAATAATTCTCATTTAAAGTCCCTACACTTAACCATTTTCAAGTGACTAAGTGACCTAACAAATCGCATTCAAAACAACAAAATACCCGTTAAAGTCCTTACACTTAACCATTTTCAAGTGACTAAGTGACCGAACAAATCACATTCTTGACAAATAATTCCCCTTTATAGTCCCTACACTTAACCATTTTCAACCACCTAAATCACCGAACAAACCACATTCAAAACAAATAATTTCCCTTCAAAGTCCCTACACTTAACTATTTTCAAGTGACTAAGTGACCTAACAAATCGCATTCAAAACAACAAAATACCCGTTAAAGTCCCTACACTTAACCATTTCCAAGTGACTAAGTGACCGAACAAATCACATTCTTGACAAATAATTCCCCTTTAAAGTCCCTACACTTAACCATTTTCAACCACCTAAGTCACCGAACAAACCACATTCTAGACAAATAATTTCTCTTTAAAGTCCCTACACTTAACCATTTTCAACCACCTAAGTCACCGAACAAACCACATTCAAAACAAATAATTTCCCTTTAAAGTCCCTACACATAACTATTTTCAAGTGACTAAGTGACTGAACAAACCACATTCTTGACAAATAATTCCCCTTTAAAGTCCCTACACTTAACCATTTTCAAGTGACTAAGTGACCTAACAAATCGCATTCAAAACAAATAATTCACCTTTAAAGTCCCTACACTTAACCATTTTCAACCACCTAAGTCACCGAACAAACCACATTCAAAATAAATAATTCTCCTTTAAAGTTCCTACACTTAACCATTTTCAAGTGACTAAGTGACCGAACAAACCACATTCTTGACAAATAATTTCCCTTTAAAGTCCCTACACTTAACCATTTTCAAGTGACTAAGTGACCTAACAAATCGCATTTAAAACAACAAAACACCCTTTAAAGTCCCTACACTTAACCATTTTCAAGTGACTAAGTGACCGAACAAATCACATTCAAAACAAGAAATAATATAAGATCATGTTGACAGTACAAGAAACAAGCAACAACAAAATGTCAAGAACAATGCTAGTGAATCGCTCAAGGCCACACACGGCTTCACTAGACTTCAATATGAACAATAAAAGGAAGATAACAACAATAGTGAATCGCACAAGGCCCTACGCGGGTTCACTATGTCAACTTACCTTTGATATTTTCCTTAATGTCTTGATATTTCAAAATGGTAGCTTCAATCTGCTTCTTGATTCTCTCACGGGAAGCTGCACTATCGAAAATAATGATCTTAGCAAATTAAAAGACAGACAACTGCAATTTTCTCCAAAATACCCATCTACTCTATGCTACATTCATGTTTAAGTATTGAAAATAGGAGAGTTAATGCAGTATTTAGTTTTATAGCATATATAATGACATATGAACACCTAATAATACTGTTTCTAATAGTAGTAGCCTTTTTTTTTCCTAAACATATTTTAAGCATTTTAATGTAATTTTCAGTATTGCTTCAAATCCCTATAAATAGTTATAGTGACTTGTATCCCGTATCTTGAAGGTGTACAATTTATCTAAAGTGAAAATATCAGTGGGGGAGGGTGGTTGTTTATGTCCAATAGATATAACTATGTGAAAGTGACACATTATTTTACCCAAAAACAAAACGACAGAAAAGTGATAGGCTATATACATAAGAACTAAGCAATTCCATTGGTGACTGTAAACATGTATTTAAGCCTCAAATAACTCTTAACTTAGCTATTAAGAACACCATCTAGTATATTGGTTCAAGTTTGGGATTCTACCACAAGTTATTTGATTTACTCGGTTCGAAATCAATTCTAGGAAAAATAACATAATCATACATCATAACTTACCATATTTATACAAATACAAACTAAGATTAATAACCCTAATCGACCTTACTATCCAATAAGAACAATTTGAGCACTTACCCGAATTGAAGTGATGGAGAAGAGTGGTGGAGAAGATCCTGGCGTGACAAACTTTGAGAGTGAAAGAATTTTTGAAAAAACTGGAGAGAAATGGAGAGAATTTGAGTTAGGGCTTTAGCTGATTCCCGTTTTTCCTTTTCTTTATTTGGGGATTGGGTGGGTCGGGTCGGGTTAAAAGTTGTTTTTAATTTTTTTTTAAATAACAGAAAAATCAACCACATGTGGTCGGTTTTTACTAAGTTTTTGATAAATTATACTTTAATAAACTATAATTAATAAATTAATTAATAAATTTAATTTAATTTTTAATAGATTATTTTTTTAATAAATTGTATAATATCTATAACAGATAAATTATATATATATATATAATATATATATATATATATAACGTGTTAATCAGATAAATTATCGACGTCTTACGTTATTACAACTTCAACAATATACGCGTATCTACATTGACACAAAATAGTATATCTATTTCTTCATAAGTATGATATCAATGTATTATTCAAAATATTTTGATATATACATTCAGTTATCGAGCTTTCGATTACTGCATATGTCACTACAAGAGATATGCAGTATATATATACATATATCCAATTTTAGCGGTCGTTCAAAATTTAAAATTCAAAGCAAATGGTAAGTATATGCTAGTTTCATGATTCAATTTTCTGTCTCCTCCCCCCCCCCCCTATATACCTCGTAATACTTGTCTTGCGTTATTACAACTTCAACAATATACGTCTGTCTACATTATATTGAAACAAAATAGTATATCTATTTCATCACTACACGAGATATACGTATATATAAATTTATTCAATTGGCTATCAATATTCAAATACGTACTATATACATCACATACCCAATTTTACTACCCCATAATAATATACTACGTATTTCACAGAAACTCAGTTGAATTATCGGTTGGTTTATCTTATGTCATTAACATACGTTCACTATATAATATGTATATATATACCTATGCATACATACACACATATATACACATTATCGACTACCCCATTGTATTTCACATATACTCAAATAAATAATCGGTTGATTTATCTTATGTCATTAATATACCGTCGCTGTATAATATGTATATATTATATATATACATATACATATATACAGACACATATACACACTATCGACTATATAAAGTTTAAAATACATACTATATACATCACATGCATATACAAGTATATTATCCAATAATATAATGCGATGTGTTTCTTATGCATACTTACATTAGTGTTCGATTAATTATATTTGATTAGCTTAATATATTAGGTTTTGATTACATTGTTCATCAATTCAGCACTACATGATATATATATATATATATGAACTCTTGATGCGTATACATATATCACATCCACAAGAATGTTACCTTATAATAGAACACGTTCATTATATTTTGATGAATTATCGGTTATATATTACATTATTATGACCGAAATATATAGTAACATATTATATATATAGATATACACATATTCATTATACAAAGGTTATGCATGTTTAACGTCATTTAACGTATATACGAAAGAAAATGTTTATTTTATATATTGAAACATAAATAAAATATAAAGATTATGTTTAATATAATTTATTTATTTTATTTGATATATTTTTAAGTGTAATTTTTTCAAAAAATTGTGGAATGATTGATTTTTATTATTATTATACTGATTATTTACTACGTGTAAGCAATGTAATTTCAAAAAATTCTATATATATATTACATTATATATATAATTATTTTTTATGAAACAAATAATATATATATTTGATTACATATATATAATTATTTTGATTACATATAAATATTATGTTTAAAAGTATTTTTTTTTTTAGTTTCAAAACCGATCAAAAGTGGATGGTTTTTTATTTCTAAAAAAAAAGAAAAACATTTTTAAAAACCGACCGCAAGTGGTCGCTTTTTAGAAATATTTTTTTATTATTTTTATAAAAACCGACCACTTGTGGTCGGTTTTATTATTTTTTTAACATTTTAATTTTTAAAATATATAATAATTAATATTAAAATTATTGGAATATTTATTTTGATATTTTTTAATAAAAACTTTTTAAAAATAAAAAATAAAAAAACCGACCACAAGTGGTCGGTTTTTTCCGACCACTTTATTGTGGTCGGTTTTTGCTGTTTTTCTAGTTGTGTTTCTTCGAGATTAAACAAGCTCTTCCCTGATTAATAAGAAGATATTCTGAGTTAAATAAATATTCCCTAATTAACCAAAGAATACAGGAATCAACAAAATTATTAATATAAATACCAACAAGTTAATTTAGATAGTGCTATAATTAATAGAGCCCTTTTGTTAAATATATAACAATAAAAGGAAGGGGTGAAAGAGGAATAAGAAATTAAAGTAAAGTAAATTAAAAGTAAAGTTTAAGGAGGTATTTATAGTGGAATGAACAAGTGAGATTTTGACAAATGCTAGGACACTTGCCTTCCAACCAATTTGAGAGTCACTCTTAACATGTTGGTGACAAGTGTTGGTGACATGTGTTGGCCAAGTGGCAAAATTAATAACATGCATGTATTCTTAATTATACTTCTTTCCAAGTAAAGAAATATTATCCATGACTTTTCAGATACACAATAAATTATTTTGAATAAACAAATAATTTTCCTACATATTGAACCCTCTTCGATTAGTTCGTGTATATATTTTTAAATTCCATAATGAAAATCTTGACTTTCACTTGCTGAGGCTTCTGTATCAAGAGAGATAAAAGAAAGAGAGAATGAAATTGAGTGCAGACTTAGGTGTTATACTCCACAATCTCGTATCAAACCAAACCACCAAAAGATCTAGTAGAGACATCCATTTCAATTCAAGAAGACTGGAGTAGATCCATTCAAGATTCCAACCAATATAAAACATATTAACTCACTTTATTTTCAGCACTTTAAATTTCAAGTTGTTTACTTAAATCTGCCAACTAGCAAACTGCGCTCAATCTGGACAGTCGACCAAAAAAACGAAAAATAGCAACCCCCACCCCCACCCCCACCCACAACATCTTGCACTTTCACAAAGCACCTGATGATTATGGCTAATGGGAATTCGCAGTAGGTAGTAGCTTCTCTATAGGACTGGGAAAACACAATCTCTTGAGTTTTAAGGCAATGGTGTCTAACCTTATCCACAATAGGTGCAAATTGATTCTATTTAATTCCACGTGGCAACTCATTACGATTTAGACAGCACATTTAGCCAACTAAGCAAAAAAAGATAAAATTTGGACGAGTTTTTAAAAATGACAAGTTTTCCTGCTTGCACTTGAGCAGTAGCTGATAAAATATGAATATGAATATAAATATGAATATGAATATGAATATGAATATGAATATGCGAGATGGGAATTACATTGCCTGTTTTATGCGTAGAAGGTGCAATGAGATCTACTGGACCTTATGACCATATGTCTAGACAAATTACATTAATGCCCAGTTTTGACACTTGTTGGTCTTTCATCGTGTAAAACCTATTTAGAATGCCTTACAAGTTCTTAAGTGGTACACTGGTACTAGGTTTTATGATTATAGAAAGCCCATTTTTTTTTCAGACTATTTTAAGAAAACGTAACTGGGTATAAAATTAGCTAATAGATACACTACCTAGTGGATTAGCTAAAGAAGAAAATTTAAAAGATTATGCCATGCACGTGCATGTTCCATTTCTCATAATCAAAACATTGAAGATGTAACTCGGAAAAGTTGGCTTCACTGGGATACACAAATAAGTTTAGAGAGGCAAGAACTGAAAATTACTGCTAGTCTGCCAAGTTTTTTAGATGTCAAATAGTTGCAAATTAAAGTCCACCACCAAGGGATGAAAGAACCATCAGATTTTGTTACTGTCTATCTTCTTATCAAAGTGGCATGTTATCTGTTTTAACTCAGCTTTATACTCATGGAGTTGTGTCAAGAGGACCGTATCTGGCATATCTGAATCTACCATCTCCTCTAACTTCTGCACCTTCTTCTTTAGCTTCCGCTTCCTATAGATAACACGCATATGGCTATCCCCTTCAGGCGATTTCATCCAAGTTGAAATCTTGAGAACATCTACATTAATGGATCCAAGAACATAAGTTTGGCGCACAAAGTACTTCAAAACATATATAAATACAAAATAGTGTGATTACATAAGAGTTACCAAGTTACATACACACCGAACTGCTTAATAGATCTTTTAGTCATCACTTCAATTTAACAATTTAGGTTAGCTATCATTTATTGGGGATTAGCAATTAACACCTAAAAAAAGATATACATATGTAATTACTGTATAAATTAAGTAACTATTTACTCCATAAGTTATAACTTGAAAACATAAATCTCTATCGATTATCAGACGGCTTTTACGTATCCTATTTCAGTAAAATAACTTTTTAAGTGCAGCTAGCTATCCATCGAAGTAAATTAAATTTAATAACTTATGATGCAACAGATCTATTTGGCTAAAACAGACTAATGAAACAAAAACTCGATCTTCATTAATTATGCCAGATAGAAAAGTTAAATCTTTATTATTATTTATACGAGGTAGCTTGAAGAGAAGTTACGAGTTGGACAAACCTTCTGGGCTCAGCGTCCATCCAGCATCACCATGAGGCATAGAGAGATCATATACCCCAGCTCCAGCAGCAGCGAGAGCGGTCTCTTTCATCATTGTGGGGTCTGAAAGACTCAAGAACACTCTGGTATGACGGATGTATTGCTTAACGAACAGAAATAAGGATATAATAGCGGCTGGTGTAAATATGGATGTGTCCATGTTAAGAAGTTTGAGGGGCTTGACAGCCTCAGCTAAAAGTTCAGCATCCGATTTCACACAGTTGACAGAGCGGCGGCGCCATCGCCTGAGTGCATGCAACTTGTCCTCAGACATGATTCTTGAAGTGTTACCTGCCATAATGGTTGGTATGTTAAAAATGAAAGAAAGACCAAAAAGAGGAAGAATGGAGCTTTGCTGAGTACACAAGCATCCAATTTATTGCAAAGTTGAATAACACATTGGTCACTGGGATGTTGGGAAGTATCAACATTAATCACTCTGCTATCGAAATACTTGCAACTGTTGACCTACAAAGTTACTATGAATATGAAACGGTAGTTCTGGTCACAATCTCCTACCTGAGAGTCGAACCATATAAAATTTGATCTATATTTTAATACATTTTTTTTCAACATTTTCATATGAAAAAAAATAATCACAATTTATAATAATATCTTCCATATAATTTTTGAATATCCATATTTTAACTTTAAACAACTGAATTCATCTAATCTAATGTAGAGTCTGACTCAAAAAAAAAATGACACATGATCTCATTTGGATTATGTTTATATTTCTAAATATTTTCTCCTTTAATTTTTTAAAAGTAGTTTGAATAAAAATTTCCTATTATGCTCTTATTTAATAAATGCAATCATTCTTAATTTGCAAAAAAAAATATAAATATTTAATTAGAGGTATATAATAAATATTTAATTAGAGGTATATAGAATTAAAGAGTTTATTAAGATATGTGCCTCACTAAATATAAAACAAATAAAAAGAAAGGGAGGAAGTAACTATTTTGAAACGAGATAGTATCATGCTTTGAATAAGTCACATAATTTAATACTAGATAATAATTTCTAAAGCACCGAACAGACATTTTGGAAATTTGAAACACTTCTTTTTAACACTAGATAATAGTTTCTACTTTTTTCTCATTTTTTTATTGTATTTTATATTTTTTGTATTTTTGAAAAATATGACTATGTCAAGTACAAGCCATGAAAGATACAAAAATATCTTAATATTCATTTTATTTGTATTCAAATCAAGTTCATCAAGATTCAAAATCAAGACCGCAATATTCAAAAATAAGCTCAAAAATTCTTGAATTCAAGCACAAGTCAAGATCAACACTACTAAAAAATCACAAAAACCGACCACACAATGTGGTCAAAAAAAACAGACAACATGTGGTCGGTTTTTTAATTATTTCTTTTTAATTTTTTTTTTGAAAAAAAACGACTACATGTGGTCTCTTTTATATTTTAAAATATCAAAATAATCATCTCAATAATTTTTATATTAATTATTATTTCTTTTACAAATAAAAATAAAAAAAATAACAAAATCGAAAACTTGTGGTCGGTTTTCTTTAAATTATAATTAAAAAATATTTCAAAAAACCGACCACATGCGGTCGGTTTTTAAAAAATATTTTTTAATTAATTTTTTAAAAAACCGACCACATGTGGTTGGTTTTTAACAAAAAACAAAATTTAAAAACCGACCACTTGTGGTCGGTTTTTAATGAAATTAAAAAAAAAGAAATTAGTTTTAAAAAAACGACCACATGTGGTCGGTTTTTAAATAAAATAAAAAGAAAATAATTTTTAAAAACCGACCACATGTGGTCGGTTTTTAATTAAAATTAAAAAAAAAAAAAGTCAATCACTTGTGGTCGGTTTTTAATTAAAATAATTAAAAAATAATTATTAAAATCCGACCACATGTGGTCGATTTTTCATTAAAATAAAAAAATTATTTTTTAAAAACCGACCACTTGTGGTCAGTTTTGGAATTAAAAAAAGAAAAAAATTAAATAATTATTTTTTTAAAATAATTATATAATCTAATATCTAATTATTATTAGTAGTAAACATAATATTTTAGATTATATATATAATCTAATATTTTTACTTTATTAAAAAATAATCTAATATATTATTTTTTAAAATTATATTGATTACACGTAGTCAATAACCAATATAATAATAATAAAAATCAATAAATTTTAGATTTTGTGAAAAAGCTTACACTAAAAAATATATCAAATATAATATACAAATTAAACGTAATCTTTATTTTTTTTTATTTATGTTTCAATATATAAAATAAATATTTTCCTTTATATATAGTTAAATGACGTTAAACATGCATAATCTTTGTATCATGAATATGTGTGTATATATATATCATACCATTGGGATAGATAATTGAAAAATGATGTTTATAGTACGTATTTGAAAGCACAAAACTGATGTTTGTATAGTACGTATTTGAAAGCTAATGTTTATAGTACGTATTTGCAGTCATAATAATGTAATATATAACTGATAATTCACCAGAATATAATGAACGTATTCTATTATAAGGTAATATACTTTTGGATGTGATATATATGAAATACGTCGCATCATATTATTGGATAATATACCCGTGTACGTATGTGATGTATATAGTACGTATTTAGAACTTGATATAGTCGATAGTGTGTATGTATGTATATGTATAGGTACATATAGTGTGTGTGTATATATATATATATATATATATATATATATATATATATATGGGGTAGTAAAATCGTGTACGTGATGTATATAGCACGTATTCAAGAGTTGATATATATGATGTAGTGATCGATGAACTATGTCGTCAAAAACTAGCAAAATCTATCCAAACATATTGAATACCTTGATTTAAAGCGATTGAAGTAACAAATACTGTACGTTGAAGTTATATTAATGTAAGCTAATAATCAAATTAATCGATAACTCGTCAAAGTATGTATATGAAATACATCGCATTATATTATGAGGTAATATACTCGTGTACGTATGTGATGTATATAGTACGTATTTAAAACTTGATAGTCGATAGTGTGTATGTGTGTGTGTGTATGTATAGGTGTGTGTGTGTGTATGTATATATATATATATATTATGCAGTGATGTACTTAGTGCGTAGTTTGAAACTTACATTTATATATATGTATGTATATCTCTTGTGTAGTGATGTACGTAATACGTAGTTAAAATTAAAGCTAACGAAATATATCCAGTTATATATTGAATATACTAATATCGTGCGATCGATCAAGGTGATATATAGTATACTGTTGAAGGTATAATAACATAAGATAAACTAACCAATGTATATTATGGGGTAGTAAAATGGTGTATGTGATCGATGTATATAGTACGTATTTGAAAGCGTTGATACCCAATTTTAACCTCTCGATGCTCTCTTAGGTTGTTATTTTATCAAAATTATTTAACCTTTAATATTAATATTTTTACGCATTATTTTGGTATCAAATAATTTTCAACAAACTACATTTATGATTTAAAAATGTATAAAGTATTTTATTATTTTTTAGTATCATTTTTATAAATTTATTAATTCAAATACGACATTTTACATAATTTTATTAATATTTATTAAATTATTTTTTCACGTACCTGTGCACATTCACAATTTATAAATACATTGCCTATTATTATTATTGTTGTTGTTGTTGTTATATTTATTAAAATAGCAGTCAATTTTAATTTACTCCTCTATGTAGTTTAATTTCTAGTCATTATTGTACTCAATTTGTCTCAATTATGATCAAAATTAACATCAATTTGGCCATGAAATCAAATTCCAATTTTTGACCTATATATGTACATGCCAATCGAATATATGTATATATCTCGTGTAGTGACGTATGCAGTAATCAAAAGCTAGGTAACTGAATCTAATTAACCGATAATCCAATCGAAAATATAAACAAATTATTTTATTACTATATTTTACTATTTATCAATTCAAATATAATATTTTATTATTTTTTCGTAAACATGCACACTCACAATTATTTTACAAAATACATTATCTATTATTATTATTATAGCAGCCAATTTCGTTTAAATTCTTCTACGTATTTAATTTTCGATCATTTTTGTGCTTAATTGATGAATATTATAGCCACCTTTAATACATTAAAAACTCTCAATTTATTTTTGTAATCCTTTAATCTCAGTCATGGATCAAGATAGATCCAACGGCTGAGATCACACCCTCTTTCCTTTCCTTTTTAACCAACAAAACAAACCCTAATCCCACTATTCTCTCGACAGTCGCATCTCTCTTTCTCCCTCTTTCTCTCTTTCTTTCTCTATCAAATAGCAAAAGCTGTCACCGGTCACCGTATCTGGTGAGACACCGGAGCAGTCGTGCCCCATCGCCGGCCTCCTCTCTCTGCTCTTTCGTTTCCAGCCGTGTCAATATCCACTAGCCATTGCTATAGCATTGACTCCCTCTCCGTCACTCAACCGGCAAAATCCAACAGCCAACTCCACCGCTGGCACTAAATTCGAACCAACCGCCGCCATAGCCAACTTCGGCCGCCGTACCATTATTTTAGCCAGCGAAATCAGTCTCATCGCTGGACGCCAACCATGGACGAGGAATCTCCAACCAACACCACCATTGCTCCACCCGTTTCCGATAAAAAAATTAGTCCATTACCTTCATCACTCTGTTAAATGTCAACAGAAGAATCTTAAGTACATGACTGATTCACATGTGAATCCGTCTTAGGTTTGATTTCTTTTTTCAAGTTTCGCCCAAAACCCTTTATGTTGATTATTTTTGTTTTGATTATTTTTGTTTTACTGATTCTGTGATTTGAAATTAGTGAAATTTGATTTTTTGAATTTTGATTTGACTCTTTGATTTCCTGCTTATTTGTATTCTTTAATTGACATATGCTAAGTCCATTACTGTTTGTTTGGCAATACTATTGTTGAATCATGATCTTTGTAATATAATAGTTTAAGTGTAGGTACTTGAAAACTAAAATTTAGGAATAGTTTGCCTGATGAATGTGAATCTAGCTACATTTTTTTGCATGTAAACTATCATCTCTACCATTTAGGGACCTAGCTATTAGTATAGCTACCGATCATCTTCAATAGTCTCCTCATATCTAACTAAACTGCTGCATTGCCTTCGACAACTCATAGTTAAGAGTTATTGATGAAAAGGTGAATATGAGATTTTAATCATGTACTGTCTGATTAGTGTTGTATCTATTAATTAATCTTTTACACAGGTGAATTGTAAGACCCCATAAAATTCTCTCGTAGAATGAGCCTTAGGGTGTGTCAAGTGAGGCGTGATTTAGTCCCTAAAAGATTGAGAAGTGACTTCCTAAGTGAGTATCATGTTAACCATATAGAATTTCCCTAATTTTGACTTTTTATCACATGGGAAATGTGATAAGCTTTTCATCGATATAAGATTCGCCCAAATCCGATACCCGAGTAAGAAGTTATGGCTAATTTAAGTGCTACTCGTAAAACAGTGTCATTTTAGTGCTTAGCACATCGCGGAGAGGGTCTATTTGACAATTGTCAAATTCCAGTGGAACTCCGCGATAGTGGCGCATCGCGGAGGACCCCAATTTCTCAATAGTCAATTTCCAGTGGCCTAGCACGATTGTGATGCGTTGCGCTGAAGTTCCAAGTCCCAACCAGTGGGACAACGCGATGGCTCCGCATCGTGGTGACTTCCAGATTCCCATTTTTCAATTTTCAGTGAGCCACCGCGATAGTGGCACGTTGCTGTGGCCCATAAAATCGGGTTCCCAGTTCAATTTTTCCAGCTTTGTACAGAAGTTAAAAAGGGCACTTTGGACTTTTTTTCAAGCCTCTTAAACTGTGCAAACACCAAATTGAAGTCATTTACAAGCATTCTGTGAAGTTTTTCCGAAGTTTTCTCTCAACAAGAACCCTAAGTATCCACAACCTCTTCCAAGAATCTCAAGAATCCACCATAGATTTTCTAAATTGAGTCAAGATTCAAGGTTTCCAAGTCAAGGGCTTCAAGAACCCTCATTCAAGAGTACGAATAGAGTTTCAAAAGCGAGAGTTCATCAAAAGCTTCTAATTCAAGGTATGTGGGGTTTTGAACAAGGGTAATCCTTTCACCCTTGTGCCCAAAGGCTTATTTAAACTACAATTCTTTGCAATTTATGAGATTTTACATGAAATTGAATTGCGGCTTTTCACCCATTGTTATTGGTTGTAAGATTTTGATGTTTCCCTTGAATTGAGAGTCTAATGACATGATTTTTACATATTTTCTTGAGAAATTGCAGCTGGGTCTATACCCCATGATTTTAATCCTTGAGAAGTTATTAGTTGAAATGTTTGAGATATTGAAGTATATGAGTATGTTGAGATTTTGAGATAAATTGCTGAAATTTCCAGATTTCTACATGAGTTATGAATCTATATGCTATCTATTATGCTTTTGATGAGTTTTAACTTGAGATTGAATTATGGGTTATTAAGCCCTATTTGAAACTTGAGATTTTATGAACTCTTGTGCTATAAGCACCCATGATTTGAGTATTTTGAGATTGTTGAGAAATGTTTTGACCTAATGGTCATTGAGTTTTGAAATTCACTCTACTACATGAGAATACAGATTTGATTATTGGGTTCTTATTGAACCATCAAATTATTCTAAAGTGGATTTTCATGAGATGAACGAGATAAACTAAAGGAAGTAGTATTTAGCACTGAGTTGGGTAAGTTACCACACTTTCTTACCCCAGAACTACGTGCCACCGTAGGTTGGGCCTAAAGCCGAGATGATTGTTGGGCCTAAGGCCGAGATATTAGGCCCGAGGCTGAGATAAGTGATCACTGAGTTGAGGTTATACTCTTTGGCAAGAGTATGCCGCCTCTCCCCAATGTGAGGTTTCTTTCTTAGGAGGACAAGACGTTGGACTCCATGTAGTTCGCATGATTTATGTCGGTTAAGAGAACCTCCCTAAACTAAAGTATTTTCCATTGAGATAGAATATTTTTCCCTTAAAACTAAAGCTTTGAGATAAGATATTTTCCTTTAAAACTATAATACTTTCCCTTGATATGAGTATTTTTTCCTAAATCTTGAAATGAGATATTTTCCTAACGTGAATGAAATGCCTTCAAGTATGTTCCAAAGCTATATGATTTTGAATTCCAAGTATTTGAGTTCAAAAGAGTTATGAGTTCTTGAGAATTGAAGAAGTTTTACTCTCCATGAGACATGCATGAGTTGAAAGTATTGCTTAAAGTTTTCTTTAGCCTTGAGTAATGAGAATAAGAGAAGAGTGCAAATTTCAAAGCTAAAAGTATAATGACTCACGGGATTGTGTTACATGTTCCATTTTACATGATTCATGAGCTTTGCATTTTATACTTATTCAAGCCATGTGAGTCATTACTTATTACATGCATGATTTGATTAAAGAGTATTGATGTTGTTTTATATAAATGCATGCACCCCCACATACTCAGTACATTCTCAAGTGCTGATCCACATATATATTTATGTGCTACATTGTCTTATAATATAGGTTCAAGTGCTCAGTCCCAACCTCGTCAGTGATTTCCGAGTACCTCTATCTATATTCCTACAGTGGTGAGTCCTCATGGTTCGAGGACCTATATTCAGACATCTCCATATTTTGAGAGACTATGTTGTTATTTCCAGTTCATTTCGAGTCAGTTGGGGACCTGTCCCAACGGCTCTCTAGTTCATGGATTAGTAGAGGCTTTGTTAGACTAGTTATCAGATTGTGGTTGTGTTGAGGTTTCCGATATTGCTTGGTCGTTTGGACCGAGCATTTTCTCTGAATTTTCTTTCATATGATATGACTATGCTAGTGTTTGAATTATTTCATCTTGAAATGAGTGTCATTAGTAGAAACAGTCTCAAAGGGTTAGCTTGGGGCTACTTGTAGCCTTAAGCACCGTGTGACGTCCCGGGAGGTGATTTCGGGTCGTTACATGAATTTTGCTTAGTAATTATTTTAAAGCTGTTTAAATCTAAAAAGTGTTGTTGGGTGTATGAGCTAGGCTTCTCTATTCTGATTTCTTTAGGAGGTCTCCTTATCACATGAAAAGCTGTGAAATGTGAGTCATTAGTCCTGTATCTTCTTTTTACATGTTAATATTCATTTAAATGGAATTTGGAAGGATAGTACTCTCCTTCTAGTATGATATTGCATAAACAACATCTTGATTTGGTCAGTTCTATTAGTTGACAACATAGGCTTTTCCAATTTTGATTAAGAGTGCCATTTTCTAAGGTTTAGTTTGACAGTGCAAGCTTTTAATAACACTTTCACATTCCAATTTATAGCTGAGATCTTGAGACAAACATCTTGTGCTTAAAGTTGTTGTAGTTTCTTGAATATCGGTCTATAGCTGTGTATATTATTATTTCAGTTTTTTTTGTTCTTGTTTTAATTTAGATTCATATCCCTCTCTTAAGTTCTTGATTCCTGTGGTGCTACCTGGACTAGTCATCAAACTCCCCACATATATATTGTATAGTTTAAATACAATTCTTAAATCACGATAGTTTAAGTGTAGGTACTTGAAATGTGGACTTGTGTTTTGAATTTAGTTAAGTGTGGTCTCTTGAGAAGTGAGTTAGTGACATGAAAATTTTTAAGTGTAGGTACTTGAAATGTGAACTTGTTCTTTGAATTTAGCCAAGAGTGGTCATTTGAGAAGTGCATTAATGAGTCGAAAATGTTTAAGTGTAGTTACTTGAAAGGTGGACTTGTGTTTTGAATATAGTTAAGTGTGGTCATTAGAGAAGTGAGTTAGTGAGTCAAAATTTTTTAAGTGTAGGTACTTGAAATGTGGACTTGTGTTTTGAATTTAGTTAAGTATGGTCACTTGAGAAGTGAGTTAGTGACTTGAAAATTTTTAAGTGTAGATACTTGAAATGTAGACTTGTGTTTTGAGTTTAGTTAAGTGTGGTCACTTGAGAAGTGCATTAGTGAGTCAAAAATGTTTAAGTGTAGTTACTTGAAAGGTGGACTTGTATTTTGAATATAGTTAAGTGTGGTCACTAGAGAGGTGAGTTAGTGACTTGAAAATGTTTAAGTGTAGGTACTTGAAATATGGACTTGTGTTTTGAATTTAGTTAAGTGTGGTCACTTGAGAAGTGAGTTAGTGACTTGAAAATTCTTAAGTGTAGGTACTTGAAATGTGTACTTGTGTTTTGAATTTAGTTAAGTGTGGTCACTAGAGAAGTGAGTTAGTAACTTGAAAATGTTTAAGTGTAGGTACTTGAAATGTGGACTTGTGTTTTGAATTTAGTTAAGTGTAGTCACTTGAGAAATGAGTTAGTGACTTGAAAATGCTTAAGTGTAGGTACTTGAAATGTGGACTTGTGTTTTGAATTTAGTTAAATGTGGTCACTTGAGAAGTGAGTTAGTGACTTGAAAATGCTTAAGTGTAGGTACTTGAAATGTGGACTTGTATTTTGAATTTAGTTAAGTGTGGTCACTTGAGAAGTGAATAAGTACTTCAAAATGTTTAAGTGTAGGTACTTGAAATGTGGACTTGTGTTTTGAATTTATTTAAGTGTGGTCACTTGAGAAGTGCATTACTAAGTCAAAAATGTTTAAGTGTAGTTACTTGAAAGGTGGACTTATGTTTTGAATATAGTTAAGCGTGGTCACTAGAGAAGTGAGTTAGTGAGTCAAAAATGTTTAAGTGTAGTTACTTGAAAGGTGGACTTGTGTTTTAAATATAGTTAAGTGTGGTCACTTGAGAAGTGGCGTAGTTACTTGAAAGGTGAACTTTTGTTTTGAATATAGTTAAGTGTGGTCACTAGAGAAGTGAATAAGTGACTTGAAAATGTTTAAGTGTAGGTACTTGAAATGTGGACTTGTATTTTGAATTCAGTTAAGTGTGGTCACTTGAGAAGTGAATAAGTACTTGAAAATGTTTTAGTGTAGGTATTGAAATGTGGACTTGTGTTTTGATTTTAGTAAAGTGTGGTCACTTGAGAAGTGAATTAGTGACTTGAAAATGTTTAAGTGTAGGTACTTGAAATGTGTACTTTTCATTTTGAATTAAGTTTAGTTTGGTAACTTGTGAAGTGAATTAGTGACTTGAAAATGTTTAGGTGTAGGTACTTGAAATGTGAACTCTTCATTTTGAATTTAGTTACCACATGTGGTCGTTTTTTTCTGAAATTTTTTACAAAAAACCGACCACATATGGTCGGTTTTTTAAAATATTTTTTAAAAACCGACCAATGTGGTTGGTTTTTATGGTAATTCTTTACTATAATTAATTACAAAATATTTTATCAAATAAATTATTACATACATTATTAAATAAAAAAAACAACCACATGTGGTCGGTTTTTTATTTAAATTAAATAATTAATTTATAAAAAATCGACCACATGTGGTTGTTTTTTTGATAAATTAATTAATTAATTTAAACAAAAATCGACCACATGTGGTCATTTTTTTATAAATTAATTAATTAATTTAGACAAAAACCGACCACTTGTGGCTTGTTTGAATAAAATTAATTAATTAATTTTAAAATAAAATCGACCACTCGTGGTCGGTTTTATTAAAATTAATTAATTAATTAATTTTAAAATAAAACCGACCGCTTGTGGTTGGTTTATTTTAATTTTTTTAAATTTTTAAACTCATTTTTTTCTATTTTAATAAATTAGTAATGAATTTTAAATATATATATATATATATATATATATTTTAAAACCGACCACACGTGGTCGGTTTTTAAAAAGCTACCACTGTTTTACTGACCACGCACTTTGGTCAGTTTTGTGGTCAGAATTTGAGGAAAACCGACCACTTGTGGTCGGTTTTTATGGTCGGTTTTCCTATCTTTTTTAGTAGTGCAAGTCCCTCAAATCATTCAAATCACCATTTGGAAGGGGTGCGGATTAGGTGCGTAGATACAACTAGATAATAAATACGTAGAAATACGTAGGTATTTATTTTTATACTGAATATTATTGATTGGAGTAATTTTCATTTTTATCTTCTTGACTTAAGATGTTTTATTAATTCATATTCTAAATTAGATATTATCGTGATTAGATTATCCAGTGTTTTAGGATCCTCGTTAGTAATATGTAATCTTTTATATTCTTGGTATAGACTATATAGTTGAGTTTCTATTTCTTTTAATGATTTATCCTTTTCGTGAGATGTATTCATTAATTTATTTGGTTTATTATTTTATCCTGTAGTAACTGCAGAGTTACAAATTTTTGTATAATAATTTATCCTGTCTGTACTGTAGTATATATTTAATTCTAGATTTTCTATGTCATAATGAAGAAGATAAAAAACAAGTTCAAAAAATAAAAATACTTTGTAAAGAATTACCAAAATTACAATTTCCAGATGAAAATAGAAAATTTATATATATAGTAGAAGCAGATGCTAGTGAATATAGTTACGGAGGAGTACTTAAATATAAATATGAAGCAGAAAAAATAGAACACCATTGTAGATATTACTCAGGCACATTCAACGAGACAGAAATAAAATGGGAAATAAATAGAAAAGAATTATGTTCATTATATAAATGTTTGTTAGCATTTGAGCCATATATTGTATATAACAAATTTATTGTGCGAACAGATAATACACAAGTACGCTGGTGGCTAACAAAGAAAATACAAAATTCAGTTACAACAAAAGAAATTCGGAGACTAGTATTGAATATATTAAATTTTACATTTACAATTGAAGTAATCAGTACTAACAAAAATGTTATTGCAGATTACATATCAAGACAAAGCTACACAGACTACGCTTTCAATAAAAGTGGACAGTATGGGTAATGAGATAGAAAAGCTAAAGACTAATGAAGGTAAACTGAAGTCTATAGCTACAAATCAGCTAACTCAGCAGTGTGCAGAGCTATGTCGATCGGAAGACATTAAAATTCCAGAGCTAGAAGGAGACATTGGGATACTCCATAAAACCCATAACGTTTATCTATCTACTTCTGCAGGTACAAGCAAAGGAGTTAGTCGACCAAGATACCAGAACATGAATATGAATAAAATATTTGAAAAACCATATACCCCAAATACACCAAAAGATCCCATGTTTATACCCCCACAAATTACCACATATCGAGATAGTCTGAACCAAGATAAAAAAGTTTATAACTACACATCCCAAAAATACATAGAAAATATCTACAATATACAAACCTTTTTAAATAGCAACACCAAGGCTACAAATGTCCAAGAACCAGATACAAACTATATAACCCAGAGATTGACCGGATATAATAAACTAATTGCCCTACCTAAAACCAAACCAAATATAGTTAAAACTTGCTACGAATATGGACTACTTAGTACTGTATATACCACGGACGGAACTGAGATATCCACTATACCAGAAATATATGAAGCATTTATCATTTTTAAAAGAATAACCAAAGGTACCTTGTTCTTTATAAAAATTTACGCGGCACCGGCAGAGATATTATTTGATGAAGTTAAAAAACCTATACAAGTTGTAAAGATAGGAATGACACGAGATATGATCATACCACAAGATATTATTTCACAACCAGAGATACCTAGAATCGAGATACCAAAATTTTATGCAAACAAGAGGATTATCGGATTATCTACAATTTTACAAGAGCTAGCAAATACATATTGCAAACAAAATCTCATATGGAACTATTATTCAAGAGATCATGTACTAATATATTCAAATTCAAAAGAGTTACGAGAAACAGATATGGAAACTATTAGGCAATGGATTATCACGTTGCTTAAACCAGAAACAGAACCTATTGCCAGAGCTATCAGAGAAAAATTTATTTCGGAAGAATTATTGACCAGATACTGCAAGACTATTGGACATAAATATCCAGATCACAGATGTTCAAAATGTAATGGAGGAGATAATGATGTCCCAGCAGTTCAGCTAGAATAAAAGATAAGAACGCCAGCTGGAAAGATAAGATAAAGAGCAATAATGGAGATATAGCAGATACGACAAAATAAACGGAGACAAGATATTTATTGTATAGATTCTATTTACGTAAAAGTCTTTTAAATTATTGTAAGTTACTATTGTTTCATAGACTTTTTTTTCTTCTTATGTAGACTTTAGGAACATTTAAGGCTACATAGCCTTTTAGGTAGCCTATAGCCTTTAAGACTTTTAAGGCTTTTTTGTTTTTTAGCTTTTACGTAGGATTGTAAAACATGTAAAGTGTTTGTAAAGATCATTCTATAAATAGAGAAAGCAGAAGGCATTGCAGAGCAAACCTTCATGCGTTGAAGCAAACATTCTCTCAAATCCACAAAAAATATTTTGCTCAGTTAATTAAAAAATAGGTATATATCAATGGAAAAATCTATGGAGGAACAAAACTCAGAAATATCAAACCTACCAGAACAGGTATACTTATTTATGATTATGAATAGCTAAATTCATAATTCCCAACAATCATGATATGATAAAATAAATTAATGTTAGTTACTTTATAGTAGAATTATTCGAAGAATAATATGTTAAGAAGTTTATTAGCAAAGTGGAAACGGAGAAAAATACCTAAGAACTATGCCATCCTAAAGGTGAAACCAATAAGGCAAGAAGCCGTGGTGGGGAGTAACCAGAGTAGAGGCGCTGTTTAAGGGAAAAGTATCCAGATTACCATGCTAATAGTGACCGAAGAACATGTTATTTAAGAATAATCTAGTATATAGTAATCTAAGATGACTATATTTTATTATGAACATGGTTGAAGGGAATATTTTGAAAAAAGCAATTTTATGAAATCTAATAATAATTATTTATCTGATGTGATGGTAGATAAATTTAAAATACTTATTTTGTATGCACTTAAAGATATAAAATATATAGAATCCCTTAATAAAAATATGCAAGAACTACTAAGGCTAAAACAAACAACTACAAAATATTATAATAAAATATTTAGTCAATTTTAAATGATAGATAATCTTAAAGTCTTAATCTTATATATACTTAGAGATATAAAAATTATAGATATTAAGAGAATAATATTAGAAAAGGTATTAGACTATGAAATTGAAATTATGAATTGGATAGCACAGTTATACCTAGATAATTACCCAGATGGATATTATTCAGATTAAAAGATGCTAGAATATATAAAGAAAATTAGAGAAAGACAAAATTGGATATATGAAGAAGTTAATTATAGAAATCAACTTGAAATAGAAAAAAGACAACTAGAAGAAAAATTACTTAAAATAAAATTAACCTTAGAAAAGGAAGATACAAGTAACAATTTATTTAATACATACGAAAAATTATTTAATACAGATGGAAAATTAGTTATACATGAACAACAAATACTAATTAGTCAGATAAAAAATATAAACCTACGCATTGAATATAGCAAAGTTAGAATAAAATACTACACAGAAATTGCTAAAATTTCAATAGGATAAAATAAATTAATGGATACATCTTACGAAAAGAATAAATCATTAAAAGAAATAGAAACTCAACTATATAGTTTACACCTAGAATACAAAAGATTACATATTACTAACGAGGATCCTAAAACACTAGATAATCTAATCACGATAATATCTAATTTAGAATATGAATTAATAAAGCATCTTAAGTCAAGAAGATAAAAATGAAAATTATTCCAATCAATAATATTCATTATAAAAATAAATACATACGTATTTATTATCTAGTTGAAACTACGCACCTAATCCGCACCCCCCACCAAACCATATACCCCAAATGGTATCCGCACCCCCCTACAAATGGTATCAGAGCGCAGTTATTTAAAAAATACAGAAGTAGTATACATGTTTGAGTTTATGAGTTTATGAATTTAGATTGGATTCCTAATCCGCACCCCCCACCAAACCATATACCCCAAATGGTATCCGCACCCCCTCTCCAAATGGTATCAGAGAGCAGTTATTTAAAAAATACAGAAGTAGTATACATGTTTGAGTTTATGAGTTTATGAATTTAGATTGGATTTACTTGACAATAATTAATCAATATTAATTATGAGAAGACCATTTAAAAACAGAGAAGCTTTTAGAAAAATTAAAGAATCTTTAATTAGTAATTATTCAGAATATATAAGTCTAAATAAAATAAAAGAAAACCCACAAAGATTAGCTTACCTAATTACCTTAATATCTAGTATTGAAGCAAAATTAATAATCCATTTAAAATCTAGAAGAATGAGATATATACCACTTAATTATGATAAAATTAGATTTAGATATCCACCAAAATACTATAAATATTGTTTGAATGAATAAAATACAAAAATACAAAGAACTAAAACAGACTATATCTGAAAAACGTAAAGAATTAAAAATAAGAACAAAAAGATTAAATTATAATATATTTGCCGGAGTTAGTTAAAACTCAATAAATGCACAAAAGGATGAAATATCAAATTTAGAATCACAAATAGATAGTTTAGAATATATATATCAACATGAACTATTTACAATAAAATGAACAAAGAAGAGTTTATAATAGACGAAAAAATATATGAAAATCTCGAAGGATTAAAAATAAGAATAGTATTTTCTAATTTAGGAAGAAGATATAAGAAAATAGGTGAACATTTATATTTAATGTTAGAAAAAGAAGAATTAAAATTAGAAGATAAATTGACAGCTATGGTAAGAATAGAAAAAGAAAACGAAGAAATAGATAGAAAAAAAGGAAATAGAAAAAATAAAACAACAAACTACAGAAGAAATACGAAAAATAGAAGAAACTAAAAATAGTAGGATTGCTGAATTAAAAAAAGAATTACAAATGTTAAAAGATCTGTATGAAAAAAGACAGAAAGAAAAAGAAGAAAGAGATAAAGAACAAAAATTATTAAACGAGATAAATCAATTTAAAGAAAAATTAGAAATAGACAATAAAGAAATAAAAAACAAGGAATTAGAAATAAATAATATAGATGTTGAAGAGACAGACAATTATGATTCAGAAGATAGTGAAACATATACAGAAATATTAACAAATACAAAAAATTTAGAAATCAATGAAAAACAAGAAGTAATTAATGAAGAAAACTTAGAAAATATCAACACAGAAATAAATACTCTTGATAAAAAAGGAGATCAAAATATAATACCTAGTACACCAGAAATAAGGAAACCTACATATTATAAGAATAAGTTTAAAAGATATAATCTAAAGAATGAATACGACAAATGGACACCAAAACAAAGAGTTAATAAAAATTATAACTTTTTAGATTTAGATTGTGTAATAGATACAGAAAAAACAATACAATTATGGATAGGATATATGACAAAGCAATTATTAGATAATAATATAAGTGTAACAGATGCACCAGAATATATAGAAAGAACACTAATAGGAACAGTAAAATTATGGTTTTTAAATCTAACTGAAAATAGTAAAAAAATATTAAGAACTGACAAACCCACAGAAGGAATAATGAAATTAACACCTATAGAATTATTAAAAAAATATGAAACAGCTATAAAAGACGAATTTAGTAGCATGACAACAACAGAAGAAGAACAAAATGAAGAGAAAGACATAAATAGAAATTTAATGTTAAAATTAGCAATATGTAATATGTGTTACATAGATGAATATACTTGCGCATTTAAAGAATATTATTATAAAGGAGCATATAATATAGAAGAAAGTAGAGAAATGAGAAAATTATATTTTAATAAATTACCTGAACCATTTAGTTCAAAAATAATAAAAAGTTGGGATGAAACAAAAATAGTAGATACTTTAGGAGCAAGAATAAAATTTTTACAACAATGGTATAGAAACTTATGTGAAAAATACAGAGAAGAAATAAAAATGGAAAAAACATTAATAAGAAATTTAGCATGTTGCAAAGATAAAATAGCACCTCAATTTGGATGCGAAGAAAGATATTATAAGAAAAGAAAAAGGCATAAGAAATATAAGAAATACAAAAAATCAAAATATAAATACAAAAAACCAAGAAAAAGATATTATGTAAAAAATTATAAAAACAAAAGACCATATAGAAAGAAAAAATCTATAAAAAAATGTACTTGTTATAATTGTGGAAAGTTAGGACACTTAGCTAGAGATTGTAAATTACCTAAAAACCCAAAAAATAAACAAATATCAGAAATAAAAATAGAAAATACAGAATATATGCAAATAGATTACATAGATTACGAATTAGAAAGTGAAGACAGTATATATGAAATTTCAGAGAATGAAACAGATAATGAAATAGATAGTGAATTAGATGAATTAAATGACTGAAGAAGATATAAAAATATTAACAAAAGAAGAATATTTAAATGAAGAAGGAACAGATCAAAAAATAATATTTGATAACAATGTATTTGATGAAATAAAAGGAAAAGAGTTAGACTTAAGTGTAGAAAAAATATTTAAAATACCAACAATAAAAAATATATTTATCAGAAAAAAGGAAGAATATTATGTAGTAAGTCAAAAAGAGCACGTAATAGACTGTAGATATGCAAAAGGTAAAGCCAGTATACCACTAGTAACAAAAAGAATAATTAATAAAGAAATAAACGATATAAAAAGTAGAGACCCAATAAAATATGTACACCTTGGAGGTACAGAAATATTAATAAAAACATGTTTTAGAGAAGGAATAGATACACCAATAGAATTATATTTAGCAGATGATAGAATTATAAAACCTATAGAAAAAAGTATAATAACTGCCATAAAAGGAAATTTAATATACCAAAAATTTAAATTTATAATAAGTGCAAACTATTCAGTAGCAGTAACGGATAGAAATATAGATAAATCACTAGTATTATATTGGAAGATATCAGGAATAGAATTAACCCCAGGAAGTAAAATATTTACAGCAAGATGCAAAAATTTATATGTATTAACAACAAAACATAAAATAACGGGAAAAAATAAGATTAATAAGATACAAATAGATAGCCCATTTGAACAATTTGTAAAAACGATAGACTATAATGATTATAGCTATAGAGACATAGATGTAGAAGAAAATCTAGAAATAATAAATGATAGGATAAGTACAACAAAAAGAACAGCTTATGATAAACCGGAATCATCAAGCTCATCAAAAAGAATAAGTTATGAAACAAGTTCAATGGATAATTCAAACCATTATTACATAACAGGAAAGGTAAATGAAAAAGAATATTTAATACTCTTAAATACAGGACAAGAAGAAAATTATATAGCAAAATATCTAGTAAAAAATGAAGAAATAAAAACCGACAATAATATATGCCCAGATCTACCAAGAAGCTTAATAAATACTAAAAATATAGCAGAAAAAGAAATAATAATAGGAATAAGAAAAATAAAAATAGAATTTGAAGTAAAAGAAGAAATGCAAAAAACAGACATAATATTAGGAATAAAATGGCTAGAACAAGTAAAACCATATAATATAGAACACACACAATTAACTATAACATATAACAGAGAGAAATTATTCTTAAGAAGAGCACTAACATAAAATGAAAATATATGTATTGATGAAGATAGTAGTAGAAGGATATTACAGTAGATATTATACGCCTATGATAGATACAGGAGCAGAAGCTAATTTATGCAGATATAATTGTTTACCAGAAAGTAAATGGGATAAATTAAAAACACCAATAATAGTTAAAGGATTTAATAACGAAGGAAGCTTAATTACTTATAAAGCTAAGAATGTAAAAACACAAGTATGAGATAAAATATTAACAATAGAAGAAATTTATAATTATGAACTAACATCAAAAGATATACTTTTAGGAATGCCGTTTCTAGATAAATTATACCCACATATAATAACTAGAACAGACTGGTGGTTTACAACACCATGTAAACAAAAAGTAAGAGCAAAAAGAGTTAATAATAAAATAAGAAAGAAAACTGATTGGATAAAAGGAAGTGAAAAAATTACACAAAAGTTAAAAAATATAAAAAATACTGAAGATACAATAGAATTAGTTGTATTTTCGATAAATAAAACAGAAATAACTATATTTTCAATAAATAAGATAGAAATAGTTAACAGAAAATTAGAACAATTATATAGTGAAGATCCATTAAAAGGATGGGAAAAACATAAAACTACTATAAAAATTGAATTAATAGATAAAAATAGCATAATAACCCAGAAACCATTAACATATAATTTTGATGATTTAAAAGAATTTAAAATGCATATAGATGAATTATTAGAAAAAAAATATATACAAAAAAGTAATAGCAAACATAATAGCCCAGCATTTATAGTAAATAAACATAGTGAACAAAAAAGAGGAAAAAGTAGAATGGTTATTGATTATAGAAATTTAAATGCAAAAACAGTAACTTATAATTACCCAATACCAAATAAGATATTAAAAATAAGACAAATACAAGGATATAATTATTTTAGTAAATTTGATTGCAAATCAGGATTTTACCATCTAAAGTTAGAAGAAGAATCTAAGGAATTAACCGCATTTACGGTACCACAAGGATTTTATGAATGGAATGTACTACCATTTGGATATAAAAATGCACCAGGTAGATATCAATATTTTATGGATAGTTATTTTAAACAACTACCTAATTGTATAGTATACATAGACGATATACTATTATATACAAAGACCAAAGAAGAACATTTAAAATTATTAGAACAATTTACGGATATAATAGAAAATTCGGGAATAAGTTTAAGTAAAAAGAAAGCTGAAATTATGAAAAATCAAATAGAATTTTTAGGAATACAAATAGATAAAAGTGGAGTAAAAATGCAACAACATATAGTACAAAAAATAGTAAATTCGAAAGAAGAATTAGATACGAAAAAGAAATTACAATCATTTTTAGGATTAGTAAACCAAGTAAGAGAATATATTCCAAAATTAGCAGAAAACTTAAAACCACTACAGAAAAAATTAAAAAAGGATATAGAATATAACTATAATGAAGAAGATAAAAAACAAGTTCAAAAAATAAAAATACTTTGTAAAGAATTACCAAAATTACAATTTCTAGATGAAAATAGAAAATTTATATATATAGTAGAAGCAGATGCTAGTGAATATAGTTACGGAGGAGTACTTAAATATAAATATGAAGCAGAAAAAATAGAACACCATTGTAGATATTACTCAGGCACATTCAACGAGACAGAAATAAAATGGGAAATAAATAGAAAAGAATTATGTTCATTATATAAATGTTTGTTAGCATTTGAGCCATATATTGTATATAACAAATTTATTGTGCGAACAGATAATACACAAGTACGCTGGTGGCTAACAAAGAAAATACAAAATTCAGTTACAACAAAAGAAATTCGGAGACTAGTATTGAATATATTAAATTTTACATTTACAATTGAAGTAATCAGTACTAACAAAAATGTTATTGCAGATTACATATCAAGACAAAGCTACACAGACTGATATTATAGAAGAAGATACTCTAGAAAAGATACTCAACACCCTAACTACGCTTTCAATAAAAGTGGACAGTATGGGTAATGAGATAGAAAAGCTAAAGACTAATGAAGGTAAACTGAAGTCTATAGCTACAAATCAGCTAACTCAGCAGTGTGCAGAGCTATGTCGATCGGAAGACATTAAAATTCCAGAGCTAGAAGAAGACGTTGGGATACTCCATAAAATCCATAACGTTTATCTATCTACTTCTGCAGGTACAAGCAAAGGAGTTAGTCGACCAAGATACCAGAACATGAATATGAATAAAATATTTGAAAAACCATATACCCCAAATACACCAAAAGATCCCATGTTTATACCCCCACAAATTACCACATACCGAGATAGTCTGAACCAAGATAAAAAAGTTTATAACTACACATCCCAAAAATACATAGAAAATATCTACAATATACAAACCTTTTTAAATAGCAACACCAAGGCTACAAATGTCCAAGAACCAGATACAAACTATATAACCCAGAGATTGACCGGATATAATAAACTAATTGCCCTACCTAAAACCAAACCAAATATAGTTAAAACTTGCTACGAATATGGACTACTTAGTACTGTATATACCACGGACGGAACTGAGATATCCACTATACCAGAAATATATGAAGCATTTATCATTTTTAAAAGAATAACCAAAGGTACCTTGTTCTTTATAAAAATTTACGCGGCACCGGCAGAGATATTATTTGATGAAGTTAAAAAACCTATACAAGTTGTAAAGATAGGAATGACACGAGATATGATCATACCACAAGATATTATTTCACAACCAGAGATACCTAGAATCGAGATACCAAAATTTTATGCAAACAAGAGGATTATCGGATTATCTACAATTTTACAAGAGCTAGCAAATACATATTGCAAACAAAATCCCATATGGAACTATTATTCAAGAGATCATGTACTAATATATTCAAATTCAAAAGAGTTACGAGAAACAGATATGGAAACTATTAGGCAATGGATTATCACGTTGCTTAAACCAGAAACAGAACCTATTGCCAGAGCTATCAGAGAAAAATTTATTTTGGAAGAATTATTGACCAGATACTGCAAGACTATTGGACATAAATATCCAGATCACAGATGTTCAAAATGTAATGGAGGAGATAATGATGTCCCAGCAGTTCAGCTAGAATAAAAGATAAGAACGCCAGCTGAAAAGATAAGATAAAGAGCAATAATGGAGATATAGCAGATACGACAAAATAAACGGAGACAAGATATTTATTGTATAGATTCTATTTACGTAAAAGTCTTTTAAATTATTGTAAGTTACTATTGTTTCATAGACTTTTTTTTCTTCTTATGTAGACTTTAGGAACATTTAAGGCTACATAGCCTTTTAGGTAGCCTATAGCCTTTAAGACTTTTAAGGATTTTTTGTTTTTTAGCTTTTACGTAGGATTGTAAAACATGTAAAGTGTTTGTAAAGATCATTCTATAAATAGAGAAAGCAGAAGGCATTGCAGAGCAAGCCTTCATGCGTTGAAGCACAAAAAACTCTCTCTTGTCTACAAAAAATATTTTGCTTAGTTAATTAAAAACAGGTATATTTCAATGGAAAAATCTATGGAGGAACAAAGCTCAAAAATATCAAACCTACCAGAACAGGTATACTTATTTATGATTATGAATAGCTAAATTCATAATTTCCAACAATCATGATATGATAAAATAAATTCATGTTAGTTACTTTATGGTAGAATTATTCGAAGAATAATATGTTAAGAAGTTTATTAGCAAAGTGGAAACGGAGAAAGATCTCTAAGAACTATGCCATCCTAAAGGTGAAACCAATAAGGCAAGAAGCCGTGGTGGGGAGTAACCAGAGTAGAGGCGCTGTTTAAGGGAAAAGTATCCAGATTACCATGCTAATAGTGACCGAAGAACATGTTATTTAAGAATAATCTAGTATATAGTAATCTAAGATGACTATATTTTGTTATGTACATGGTTGAAGGGAATATTTTGAAAAAAGCAATTTTATGAAAATGAATAATTATTTATCTGATGTGATGGTAGATAAATTTAAAATACTTATTCTGTATGCACTTAAAAATATAACTGTAGTAGATATAAGAAAAATCATATTAGAAAAAGCATTTGGTAAATATTACATGACTAGAGTAAATTATATACCATCCCTACCTAACTACTCTTACAAATACTTAGCATGATAAATTACATAGAATTTTTAGAAAAAGATATGAGAAACATACAGTTACTAGAAAAACAGATGAAAAATATAGACAAATACATGGAAAATAAAAATATCAATTTTAGAAAATAGATCATCTAGACTACCTTAAAGTTTTAATCTTATATATACTTAAAGACATAGAAATTATAGATATTAAGAAAATAATATTAGAAGAAGTAATAAACTACGAAATTGAAACAATAAATGCGTTAGAACAGATATACGAAGACATTTACCCAGAAGGATATTATTCAGATCAAGACTGTGGATGTTAGAATATATAAGAAAAACTAGGGAAAACCAAAATAACCTAAATGATGAAATTAATTATAAAAATCGAATTAAAGAAATAATGGAGAATCTAAAAGAAAAGTTAATATGGATAGAAAAAACCTTAGAAAATTTAGAAAAAAGTACATGTGATAGTTTAGATAATTTAAAAAACTCACTACGAGAAGAACAACACAAGATAATAAATGACATAGAAAATCTAGAATTAAATATATACTACAGTACAGACAGGATAAATTATTATACAAAAATTTGTAACTCTGCAGTTACTACAGGATAAAATAATAAACCAAATAAATTAATGAATACATCTCACGAAAAGGACAAATCATTAAAAGAAATAGAAACTCAACTATATAGTCTATACCAAGAATATAAAAGATTACATATTACTAACGAGGATCCTAAAACACTAGATAATCTAATCACGATAATATCTAATTTAGAATATGAATTAATAAAACATCTTAAGTCAAGAAGATAAAAATGAAAATTACTCCAATCAATAATATTCAGTATAAAAATAAATACCTACGTATTTCTACGTATTTATTATCTAGTTGAAACTACGCACCTAATCCGCACCCCCCTACAAATGGTATCAATCAAGCTTCAAGCCCTTGAATTTATATTTGAAAAGGAGAATCAGAGGATTCATAGAGATTGTAACACTTACATATTGAAATCAATAAATTGATTGTTGCAATATTTTTCTTGTCTCGAATCATTTATTTTTTCGGTCTCAACATTTTATTGTCCAAAAAATTCTGGCACGCCCAGTGGGACAATCTCTACCTCTCATCTCAACTTTTTCAATTGTAAAGTTCAACAACACTGAAATGACTTTCAAGAAGGTGAATTCTCAATCAACTGCTTCCAAGGCTGCTGATTCAAAGTTCTTTGTTGAAGTAGAAAGCATCCTTGGTGTTACTTTTGGAAGCTTAGGAGCTGTCACAAGGATTAAAGCAGGCTTGCTAGGACAACAAACACATCCAGTATCATCCGCACCAACTCCAGTTTTTGGATCTTCAACCCCAAAAGGAATGAAGTCCAATGCAAGTGCTTCGGAAGGAGGAAGCAGTGTGGCGGAATTACTTAAGAAGACTCTAGCTCTACTTAAGCATTCCGGTTCCAAACACTCTGGCGCAAAAAGCGATGATCGTTCGAGCAACTTATCTTCTATGACTACACCGCATAAGTTGAGCACATCAAAGATCAATTTATGCAATAATCCGTGATACTCTCCGACATATCCAGTGATTATGCAAGTGATGGTGATTGATGCCTCGTCTATAGAGGAGCAGCTTGCGAATTTGGCAAAGGCAATTGAGGGCCTGACCAAATATGTTCAGAATCAAGATGCTCGAATTAATAAGATAGTGGATAGGGTGGAAGGTCTGATAGACGGAGAGTCTAGCCATGCACCTGGAAAATCTCCAAAGGTTCATGAGACAAAAAATCCTATGAAACAAACACCACCTACTAAAGAGGTGCAAGTTTCTTCTAAGGAAATGATCACGATTGGGCAATTGGGGGAATTCATTAAAGGAACCCTCAAAGACAAATATGATGTTGGCACCAAATCTTCCCTTGCGTATGCCAAGCCCTACACTGCGAGGATATATAGCCTTAAAATGCCTGGCAGCTATCAACCTCCCAAATTTTAACAATTTGAGGGCAAAGGGAACCCAAAACAATATGTCGCACATTTTGTTGAGACATGTAACAATGCTAGAACTTACGGTGACTATCTTGTCAAACAGTTTGTTCGTTCCCTAAAGGGAAATGCCTTTGACTGGTATACGAACCTTAAGCCTAATTCCATCGATAGTTGGGAGCAATTGGAGCATGAGTTCCTAAATCACTTTTATAGCACAAGGCGTACAGTGAGCATGGTAAAGCTCATAAATACTCAGCAAAAAAAAAGATGAACCAGTCATTGACTTCATCAATCGATGGAGAAATGCTAGCCTAAACTGAAAAGATAGGCTCGGCGAAGCTTCTGCAATAGAGATGTGCGTCTAAGGAATGCACTGGGAGCTTCTCTACATCTTGCAAGGCATTAAGCCTAAATTATTTGAAGAGCTAGCAACCCGTGCTCACGATATGGAGTTGAGCATGTCTTCTGCTGGAAAGGGATCAATGCCTATCCATGACCCTCGAAGGGGAAAGGATAAGTAGGAACCCAAAAGATGGGGCAAGTTTGTCCCCAAAGATGATAACAAGGAGTCCATGAATGTTGATGTGTCTCTTTTGAAGGTCACCACAAAGGTGAGCAAGAAGAAAAACGTGAAGTTGACTTTTGGAGCGCGTCCAAATTATAAAACTTTAAAGGAGATGCAAGAAAAGGAATATACCTTCCTTGATTCTGATGTTGCTGAGATTTTTGATGAACTACTTGAGCATAATCTCATTGTACTCCCAGATATGAAGCGTCCCAACAAAGCTGGAAGGACCAATGACCCTAATTACTACAAATATCATAGGCTCGTAAGTCATCATCTGGAAAAGTGCTTTGTCTTTAAAGATAAAGTCATGCAACTGACAAAATAGAAAAAAATCTTCTTCGATGATGAGACAACCATTTCTCATAAAATCTCTATCACTTTTGGCTCATTCAACCCAGTCCAAATATGTGTCGAAGAGCATAATGAGAAGATATTAGAGTCTGGCAGGTCTTCAGTTGACGAAGGTGATGATGAAGGTTGGACTCTGGTGACCAAGCTCATACACAAGAAAATGACTCTGCAAAAGGAGTCATCCAAGCAACCAACTAGAAAGAGAATGGTGAAGAAACCAAGGAAACAGAAGTTGATTGAACTTCCAAAGAATAAGAGGGTGATGGATCTTCACCACCAAAAACCTCGGCTTCCGATGACTTTAGAGGAATTCTTACCAAGTTGGTTTCATGTAAAGACTGCCCAAGTCAACCTTGAGGCATCCTGTCTTAATACTGCCAAAGAGGGGGGCAAAGGGTGAAATTATACCCATAGAAGTTCCTTCATCCTCTGAACCGCTTGTTGAACCTCTTGGCCAAGAGGCACATTTATGTGATACAAAAATCACATTCACAAATAACGATCTTCTACTTGGTGAGGCCCTACATAACCGTCTCTTATACATGGTGGGTCAAATTCTAGAAAAAAAAATCAATAGAATTTTGATAGATGAGGGATCTGGAGTCAACATCATTACTATCCGCACGATGAAGGAACTTGGCATCGCTACTAGCGAACTGGACAAAAGTTGTATAATGATCTAAGGCTTCAACCAAGGGGGCCAAAGGGCCATGGGATCTATCAAGTTGGGGATTCGTATGGATGATTTTCAATCAAACGCATTGATGCATGTGATCGATGCCAAAATTTCATACAATATATTGCTTGGTAGGCCTTAGGTGCATGGGAACAAAATTATCTCATCCTCTTACTATTAATGCTTAAAGTACCTCAAAGGCGGAGTGGAAAGAAAGATAGTTTCTGATAACAAGCCATTCACTGAAGTTGAGTCATATTTTGCCGATGTAAAATTCTACTTAAAGAATCATGTTGTGGATGAGAAAAGGATTGAAGATGTCACCAAGACCAAGTGTGACGATCTTGCATCTAAGAAGGTCACGGTGACTGTCAAAAAATTCTCCACCAAGAAGCCTCTCTCCACTTCAAATAAAGGAAGTGTTACTCCTACGAAAAAGGCAACTCCTATTCTTCGTTACGTACCGAAGGTAAAAAAAGAGAAAAATCACTCATTGGATTCCCAAGATAATGTGCTAAAGGGGATAACTTTACCTATCAGGAAGATTGATGCAATAAATCCATCCCCAAGACTACATAAAGAGTCTGTGGCTCAAAATCCATCACAAGATATGACACTCCCTACGAAGCGTATGAAAGAAGGCTTCGACCCAAATGCATATAAGCTATTTCTAAAAGCTGGATACAATCCTAATGAGCCATCAAGGTTGGACAAACTTCCTTTAGAGGGTACAACTAGGCAGGCACGTGAAGGCCTAGGATACACGCAGCCACATCCAATTCGCATCTCTATAAGAAGGGCAGTCAGTAATTACATCACCGTGGAAGAAGAATCTGTTGCTGCTAATAAAAGACCCTTTGTATTTGATCGACTTGGAGAATCAACCACAAAAACTTTTGTGTTTGAAAGGTTAGGCCCTCTAAATAAGAAAATAAATAACAAGCGTCGGATAAGTCATCAAAGTACAATAATGCACTCTTCGTCTAAGATCCAGAAGGATTTCCAAAGTCTGATTCCTTCTAGAATGAGGTGGCAGACGAAATTGGTGGTTTCATGCAACTAGGTGCTAAAATAAAAGGCTCATACTATGATTTATACCAAGCAATACAATAAATATGAATAGAGTGTTGGCTCATTATATCATGTTACGACCCAGAATGAGAAAGATGTCTCACCCCAAATAAAGGTTGATGAAGAGATGGAAAGTACTTTCTGGTGTCACCACATATCCATCAATGATGATGATCCTCGAGAAGAGAAAGGTACTGTAGATGCTCCATCTCAACTTGAAGAAGGATTAAAGGCCACAATAGATCCCTTGAAAGAAGTTAATCTTGGAACCGATGATGATCTAATACCAATTTAACTGAGTGCTTTTCTAGACATGGAGGAAGAAGTCGCATATATGGACATACTAAAAGAATATATAGATGTCTTCGCCTGGATTTATAAAGAAATTCCTGGCTTAGATCCAAAAGTACTGATCTATTAGTTGGCGGTCAAGAATGGTGCCCGTCCTGTTAAGAAAGCCCAAAGAAGTTTTAGGCCGGAGTTGATTCCTTTGATTGAAAATGAAGTTAACAAACTCATTGAAGCTGGATTTATTCATAAATTAAAATATCCCACATGGATTTCAAGTGTTGTTCCAGTATGGAAGAAGAATGGCCAAATTTGAGTTTGTGTCGACTTTCAGGATCTCAACAATGCCTGCCCTAAGGATGACTTTCCAATCCCCATACCAGAGTTGATGATTGATGCCACCACTATTTATGAGGTAATGTCTTTCATGGATGGTTCATCCGGTTACAATCAAATCCGCATGGCGCCAAAGGATGAAGAACTCATTGCATTTCGTACGCCCACAGATAGTTATTGCTACAAGGTGATGCCTTTAGGTTCGAAAAATGCTAGCACCACTTATTAAAGGGTTATGCAAAACATCTTTAATGGCCTGCTCCATAAAAATATTGAATGCTACGTGGATGATCTAGTGGTGAAATCAAAAAAGAGAGATGACCACTTAAAAGATCTAAGAATGGTGTTCGAATTACTTCGAAGATATCGACTTAGGATGAATCCATTGAAGTGTGCCTTTTGAGTCACTTCTGGAAAGTTTCTTGGCTTTATTATGTGACACCGAGGAATCGAAATTGACCAAGCCAAGGTCGATGCAATTTTGAAGATGCCCGAGCCTCGAAACATTCATAAGTTAAAAAGCCTTCAAGAAAGGCTAACATATTTAAGGAGGTTCATCTCAAACCTGGCTAAAAAATGTCAACCATTTAGTCGCCTCATGAAGAAGGACACTCCCTTCGAATGGGACCAAGCTTGTAGTAATGCCTTTGAGAGTATCAAAGCATACTTAATGAAGCCATCAGTTCTTGCATCATCCATACCTGGGAAACTATTGATACTCTATATCACGGCACAAGAGAGGTTAGTTGGAGCACTACTGGCTCAAGAAAATAGTGAAGGCAAAGAAAACTCTCTTTACTATTTGAGCTGGATAATGACGCCGAATGAGCTAAAGTATTTTCCAATTGAAAAATTATATTTGGCATTGGCCTTTTCAATTCAAAAGATGAAACACTACTTTCAAGCTCATGCTGTCCGTCTTGTGTCTAGGGCAAATCCCATCAAGTTTGTAATATCGAAACCAGTCCTTAGTGATAGACTTGCAAGATGGTACCTTCAATTTCAATAGTTTAATATTGTGTACGTTCCTCAAAAGGTTGTAAAGGGAAAAGCATTGGCTGACTTCTTAGCAGACCACCCGATACCTGATAATTGGGAACTGAGTGATGAACTTTCTGATGAAGATGCAATAGTTATTGAAGCTAGACCCTCATGAAAGATGTACTTTGATAGTGCCACGCATCGAGACGGAGCTGGTGCCGGGGTGGTGTTCGTCACTCCACAAGAAGAGGTTATTCTGTACTCGTTTACCCTAATAAAATGTTTCTCTAATAATGTTGCAGAATATCAAGCGTTAATACTTGGACTTGAGATGGCAGTTGACATGAAACAACTACAACTACAAGTCTTTGGTGACTCCGAATTAGTAATCAAGCAGCTTTTGGGAATCTATGAAGTTAGAAAGCCCGAGCTATGACCATATCATGATTATACATAGAAGTTGATGGGGTGGCTTGGAGAGGTAACCCTCCAACATGTGTCAAGGAGAGAAAATAAACAAGCTGATGCTTTATCTACTTTAGCCTCAACCCTAACTCTTTCAAATCAGACGCAAGTAACTATCCGCCAAGAATGGGTAGTACTGCCGTCAGATGAGAATGTAGAAAACAAGGTTGAATACCTCATTGCCATGTCTGAAGCTATAAAAGAATATTGGCGACAACCTATTATTGATTACTTATGTTATGGGATACTTCCAGAAGATTCAAGGAGAAAGACCGATATTTATCGTCGTGCACCTCGCTTTCTTTACTACAAAGACGCACTGTACAAAAAATCATTTGAAGTAGTACTCTTACGGTGTTTGAGAGAGAAAGAAGCAATTCAATCTTTGTAAGAAGCGCACTCGGGAGTTTGTGGATCACATCAGTCTGGACCGAAGCTCTATTTTCACATTAAAAGGATGGGATATTATTGGCCAACGATGGTGAAAGATTGCTTGGACTATGCTAGAAGATGCAAAGCTTGTCAATTCCATGCAAATTTCATACATCAACCTCCAGAGGTACTACAACCAACTATAGCATCTTAGCCGTTCAATGCTTGGGAAATAGATGTTGTTGGTCCACTACCAAAATCTTCTGGTGGATACTTATACATTTTGGCCGCAACATATTACTTCTCAAAATGGGCCGAAGTTGTTACTCTCAAAGAAGTAAAAAAGGAGAATGTTGTGAATTTCATTCGAGTGAATATCATCTACCGCTTTGGAATCCCTCAATATATAACCAAAAATGGCAAGCCATTTTATAATAAGCTGATGAATAAGATTTGTGATCTTTTGAGCAAGTTTTCTATGTACCATGCTGCCGCCAATGGTTTAGCCGAAGCGTTTAATAAGACTTTATATAATCTATTGAATAAAGTCATCTCCAAGTCCAAGCGAGACTGGCATGAATGAATGGAAGAAAATTTATGGGCATATAGAATGACTTACCGCACACCAACATAAACAACCCCTTACTCACTTGCTTTTGGAGTTGAAGCAGTCCTGCCACTTGAGCGTCAAATACCTTCTTTGAGTCTGGATATTCAAAAAGGGCTTACCAATGAAGAAAATGCTAAGTTGCGTCTTACAGAGTTAGAAGATCTTGATGAGAAGAGGCTGGAGGCTCAACAAAATCTTGAATGTTATCAAGCTCGGCTATCTCATTCTTTTAATAAAAGGGTTCGCTTGAGGTATTTCCAAGTTGGAGATTAAGTCCTTGTAGTAAGAAGGCCCATTATAACTTCTCAAAAGTCTGAGGGAAAGTTTACCCCAAAGTGGGATGGACCATATGTCGTACAAGCGGCATATTCAAATGGTGCTTACAAGCTTGTCAATGTAGATGGAGTGAAAATTGAGCCGATCAACGCCAAGTTCTTGAAGAAGTACTATCCTTAAAGAGAGATGACACTCCTTAAGGCACGAGTATAGACTGCATGTCCACTCCTGGCCCGCAAAAGTATAAACTGTGTACGACTAAAAAAAAATAAACATCCGCTAGGTTGAAAACCTCGAAAGAGGCGGCCAAAAGTTAGGACACAAAAAAAGAAAAAAACAACAACACTCACCCAGAACTACGTTGTGACTTGATCCTCTTTACTGAGGTACGTAGGCGCTTAGAATTTTATTCTGAGTTCAGTTGCATGAGTGCCAAAAAAAATATGTTCTTGCAGTATCTACCATATGGATACCAAGTATGAAACTATTCTAATTAAATTTTTGACTTACTTTAAATATTTTTGACATAATGGGGGCAACCCGTCGAAAAGAAAGAGAGTTCCTTCAGTGGGATTTAGAATGCCAAAGTTCTCCAAGCCTACAACTAAAAGGATCTCAAAATTTACATGCCTTAAGGTAGACAAGATTTGTTCATTTTAACTTTAAGAGGGCCTCTAACGAGTTTATCCTTAAAGGATATTGAAATTTTCATGCCTTAAGGTAGACAAGATTTGTCCCTTTGCACCTTAAGCTGGCCTCTCGCGGATTTATACTTAAAAGGATCTCAAAATTTCCATGCCTTAAGATGGATAAAATTTTTCCATTTGCACCTTAAGATGGCCTCTTACGCGTTTATCCTTAAAAGTATATAAAATATTTCCATGCCTTAAGATGGAAAAAATTTGTCCCTTTGCACCTTAAGCTGACATTCTGATGGATTTATTGTAAAGTCGGCATCTTGAAGTCAAATTGGTCAGTCTTTGAGTGTACGGAGGTGAAGTTAAACTCTCGCACCCTAAGCCGATTGTTGCAAAGTCAGCATATTGAAGTCAAATTGGTCGGTCTTAGAGTGTACGGAGGCGAAGTTAAACTCTCGTACCCTAAGCCGATTATTGTAAAGTCAGTATCTTAAAGTCAAATTGGTCGGTCTTAGAGTGTACGGAGGCGAAGTTAAACTCTCTCACCCTAAGTCAATTATTGCAAAGTCAGCATCTTAAAGTCAAATTGGTCGGTCTTAGAGTGTACGGAGGCGAAGTGAAACTCTCGCACCCTAAGTCGATTATTGTAAAGTCAGTATCTTGAAGTTAAATTGGTCGGTATTAGAGTGTACGGAAGCCAAGTTAAACTCTTTCACCCTAAGCCGATTATTGCAAAGTCAGCATCTTGAAGTCAAATTGGTCTATCTTAGAGTGTATGGAGGCGAAGTTAAACTATCGTACCCTAAGCTGATTATTGAAAAGTCAGCATCTTGAAGTCAAATTGGTCGGTCTTAGAGTGTACGGAGGCGAAGTTAAACTCTCGCACCCTAAGACAATTGTTTTATAGGCACCATCTTGAAGATAAATTGGTTGGTCTTAAGGTGTACGGAGGCGAAGTTAAACTCTCGCACCTTAAGACGATTGTTGCATATTTTTTTCAACCCTACAAAAAAAAATGAAACAAGAAAGAAAGTAAAAACACAAATAGAAAAGATGTTACCTGTCTGAGCATTGCGATTTTGAAAATTGTATATTACTAACTTTGTAACGCCTCAAATCTGGTACCCGAAATGCTACACGATGCTTATGACCCCGAAGGACCACAAGCTAACCCATGACTGATATCTGTAACTGAGCACTGAATAATATATTGTAAATATGCGGAATATAAGCTGTAAGACCATAAGGTTCAAAACCTAACTAATACTGATTATAAAATAATGTCTGTAATGGGGTATAACAATACCCAAAACTGAAATAAACGGTCTGAAATATGTTGTAGTCTGAAAGCCTCTAAACTGTCTAAAATTTATGGAGTTGATGGGACATGTCCCCAACTAACTTCGAACTACTGAAATAATAAAGTAATAAAATAATTATGCTATCCTCGAATGATGAGGACTCACTGCTAGTCTGGCTGCTGAACGTCAATCTACTAAGGATGATCGGGAGCTCGTACTTCTAAAGCTATGGTATAAAATACCATAGCGCAAATGCATCAGTACGATTGAATGTACTGGTATGCAAGTGAGGTAGGCTGAATGCAAGGGTTCATATGCATGAACAATAATAACTGACTGATGACATGAACATGAACGCGTGAGAAATACATGCATGAATACATAAACTGGGGCTGGGGTCGTGACAATACTGAATACTGATGTGCTGACATCTGAGTTTACTAATACTGGGATACTGAATAACTTAGTCTATTGATGATATGAATTATGGAGTTTACAGGTAACCGATATCTGAGGTTACTGGTACTATATTACTGATAACTGATAACTGATAACTGATAACTGATAACTGATAACTGAGTATACTGATACTGAAAAACTTCTGAGTTCCTTACTGGACTGGGTGACTGTATCTGACAGTCCTGAATCTGAAGAACTATCTGAGTTCTAGACTGAGCTGGATGATTGTATCTGATAGTTCTGATTTTGACGGAACTAGCTGAGTTCCGTACTGAACTGAGCGACTGTATCTGACAGTCTTGATATCTATAGAACAAAACTGAGTTCTATTACTGAGACTGAATCTGAAACTGAGACTATGAGAGGTAATCATTTAATCGACATGCCCCGAATCTGAACTGGTGGGGTCCAACCTGTAACCCTAGCTGGAAGGGTGTCAGTACCGTGCCACTGGTTAAAACAAGCTACGAGTAAACCCTCTCTGACAGGGAGCTCTTCCGTCAACCCCTCCTGTAAGAAAAAACTCAAAGAAGATGTATAGTCCCTAGACTCGTAGGGGTACATCTCGACCTACGCTGGCTACGTAGTTCTGAAATGCAAGGATTGCTTCTAAGGATCATACCCTCTAACGACTGACAGGTGAGCCCTCATCCTTGGGTTCACTCGGTGCTGAATCCTACTCCCAACTGAAAAGACACTGAACTAATTTAACTGAATTGAACTATTATTGATCGTATTGTATAAGTGATTTAAAATGGGTTCACTAAATTCTGTTGACTAACGAAATACTACTGAGATCTGATAACTGATTGGGATTGCTGAGATTATGAAGATTACGAAGATTACTGATATTACTGAGATCACTGGGGTTACTGAGATTACTGAGGTTACTGAGTAGGACTAGACTGATACTGAATTCACTGAATTTTCCTGAGTCATAAAACTAACTAAATTCGAATGATCATGGATTGACTGAGAGTATCGTAAAAACTGATACTGTGTCTAGGTACACAGCTAAATTTTTGGGTACAAGTACCCCCAGGACTCAATAGCATGAAACTGACAAGACTTGACACTTCTTGAACACATGACCAATATCAACAATAAGTTGGGGATATCATGAAGCACATGGTTATCATAATGTTGTACGTGAATAGGAATGCATATAATCATGTCATAATTTCATACTCTAACATCATGAGCATTTCAACAAACATCTACAATGCACATCAATAGCATGGGAGTCATTTGAACATAAGGGTAAAACATGTATTTATCATTTGGGTCACATTTAAGCTATAATGCATAATTTCTATTCTCTTAGGTATTTTATCAAACACCTTACATGCACCACTTAGGGCATAGGCATAATCATCAAATTAACACACCATAACCAACTAAGTTCATAGTTTTCAACTTGCATGCTAATATAGTTTTATAAAACAAATAAAGATTCCAACTTGGGAATCGTACAATAACAACCACATGAACATAATCAATCCATAACATGAATATCAGAATTCATAGTTTAAAACTTGATTCTTGGGCTTCATGGATGAAAGGAATTAATGAATGAACACTATGCATACCTTAGTTCTTGATTATACGAAGATTGACGGAGAGATTCTTGAATTTGAGTATTGACTTTGAATCCTTAATTGAAAATCCTAACTTGTTCTTGAGAGAAACTTGAGAGAGACACTATATTTTGGTTGAATTGGGGCCAAATCCCATGTTTTAGACTTATATAGGGGTAGAAAATTGACCCTTTTGCCCTTAAAAATGTGGATATTTAATGACTAAAACTGGGCATCGACGCTATTATCGATGCGGCGCGTTGATGCCATCGATGCGATAGTCGGTGCGTCACGCCATCATCACGTCGAGTCTTAGTACTTTGACCCTGGCAACCTGCAACAATATCAACCAACACGATTGGCGACGCGGTGCGCTAAGATCGCGTTGGTCCACTATTTTGGCTTCCGAACATGGTCTAAACGAGTTTCGAAAAATTCAAAACTTTTTCGGGAACACCTATTGACCTTCCTGGTCATGAATTAGCAAGAATACGGACCATTAAAGGACATTAAAGTCACAAAATGAAACTGTAAACTTTTGAAGGCTACAATAAACTAAGTCTGGAAACTTAGCTAGAACCTTCTAAGTATGGGACCCCTCCTTAACAAGCATAAATGGACTGAATTAAGCTTATAATTTTACGAGATCTTACAAACTTGGATTAAGACAAGATGCCTTGATGAGAATAAAGTCCTCAAAATGTAGTTTGAGGCAATCAAAACGCCCTTTGGTGGTGATGGCCCCACATCAAGAAATAAATTATTTGGTGAGGCGATGCAAATCTGGAATCCTCTGTCGGACAACATATAAGATCGACTTCAAAAATTCATATAGAATAATCCAAAAAGTGTTAGAATCCAAATTTTGGATATGTTATACATGCATATTTTTGGCATCTATAAGATCAAGCGGATCATAATTTTAATACTTTCATATTGAGATATAATTTTTTTGGTGATGTCATATAAATCTGTAATTGTTGATGCATCAAAACTCAATGTTGATTTCGGGATAACACCTGAAAATATCTCGATTGTATTAAATTATGAATTTTGGATATGTTATAGATCTTTATGTATATTTTCACAAGAATCAAGCGGATTGTGATTTTATCCTTCCTACTTCAAGATATGAAAGTTTTAGTAAAGACGCGCAGATCAGAAATTTTCAGTATGATAAAATTCAGGGCTCACTTCAAAAAATTATCGAGAATTATATTGAAGGAATTTGAAGCTGAATTTTATACAGATTGTGGATATCGAAGTCTAGTTTCTGGAATATCAAACGGTTCATAATTTTAATATTCCTAAAATTTGATATAAATTTTCTACCACTAACATGTTGTGCTGAAAAATAAAGTGAAGAAAATAAGAGAAAAGTAGGAGGGAAAGAAATTACCTCAATATTGTTGATGGCTAGAAAACCCCAAAATTGATATTGAAAAAGTGAGAAAACTACCTCCTTTTATAGAGTTTTGGATGGATGTTTTCTTTTCTAATATAAACTCGGATTGGAATAACTTCCATCTCCAAATTCTAATTGGAGATTATTTCCTTCTCCAATATAAATTCAGATTGGAATAGCTTCCAACTCCAAATTCAAATTAGAGATTATTTGCTTCTCCCTTACAAATTTAACTTGGAGGTTGATTTTCTTCTCTCATACAAATTCAAATTGGAGGTTGTTTCCTTCTCCCATACAAATTCAAATTGGAGGTTCTTTCTTTCTCCAATCTAAGTTCAAATGGGAAGAGTTTTATTCCTGATTAAGGTGATGAGAAAGTCTTTCAAAATCTGTTTGAAATTGAATATCATGCCTCACCAATGGGTCTTAAGTGTAGAGATTCATGGAAAAAAATGAGAGAGTTTTGAGAGGCAATATTAATATGGTTCAACTTTAAATTTTTGAATGAGGTATTCATATGTATGAAAATCATTGAAACACGAAAGAAACATGCTTAAATAATCATACTTCAAGGCTAGTCTCCAAAATATTAAATGTCTCGACAAGTCTTGAAGTAGGGGGCATTTGTGGGCTATGCAATTTTATTAAATTTAAATCCGTACAAACTTTGAATTATATTAAATTCAAAATATATTAGTCTCAAATAAATATTATGGATTAATATAATTAGATTAATTATTTAAGTCCAAATATATATGGGTTTAATTAAAGTCTAATTTTTATTGGGTTAGCCCATTGATTTGGGCTACAAATGATGAGCTCACTTTAATAAACCCAAAATATTGTCATATTCTAGAGGCCCAAATAAGCGCCACATGTCAAATGATGTGGCATACCCAGTCAAGTGAAGGAGCCAATAGGATCATGCCACATGTCAAAATGATGCAGCAGACCCATGAAATAAAAGTCCATAAAAAGGCGCCACATCACTTAAATCTGATTGGTCAAAGGAAGTCTATATTCATCATGACTCTTCCCTTCCTACAACTATAAATAGGGTCTCATAATTCAGAAAAGAACCCCTAGAACTCTAACAAGTAGGAAGAGAAAGCTCACAGATCAAACACCGCAAGTTCTCTAAAAAGCTCAAGTATTCAAATCAAGTTCATCAAGATTCAAGATCAAGAATGCAATATTCAAGAACAAGCTCAAAAGCCCTTGAATTCAAGCACAAGTCAAGATCAAGTCCCTCAAATCATTCAAATCAAGTTCAAATTCAAGATCAAGCTTCAAACCCTAGAATTTATATTTGAAAAGGCGAATTAGAGGATTCATAGAGATTGTAACACTCACATATTGAAATCAATAAATTGATTGTTGTAATATTTTTCTTGTCTCGAATTATGTATTTTTCCGATCTCAAAATTTTATTGTCCAACAACATCATCATTTATATTTTTGTATTTATATTTGTAAGTTAACCACATATTGTATTTGTATTTTTAATTTTAATTTTATTTATTTATTTATTTATTTATTTATTTTATTTGAACTTGTATTTGACAACATCATTTGTATTTTTACACACTTGAAAAAAATTATTATTATTTTTCTTTTTACAAATACTTGTATTTACATTCATTGATACTAATTATATTTTATTGATATCAATTGAATAATACAAATGATAAAGTATACAAAAACAAATGTTAAATTATACAAAAACAAATGTTGCATTTGTAGCAAATGATATATATTTATACAACTTGAACCATACGCATACAAATAATACCTATTTATATACAAATACAAATGATAAATTTGATATATAAATACTAATGATACATTTGCATTGAATGACACATTGTATATTTATATATTTTAGACTCAATAAAATATAATTAATTCATATAATTGTTTGTATATAAATAATAAATTGTACATATTTATGGCTAAATTATTCAAATACAAATAATAAATTTATTTGAAATACATAGTATGCCACAAATAAATATAAAATATAAAATACAACAACAACAAATGAGAGAAAAAAATACAAAAAAAAAAAAAATCAGGAAGGAAAAAATGACTAGAAAATAAAAAAAAATGAAGCAGGATCGAAAAAAGGAAAACAGTAAATAAAAAAAATGGATTGCCAAGAAAAAAGAAATAAAAACAAAAAAAGAGAAAAAAATGAAAAAGAAAAAATATATTAAAAACGTGAACAGATGATAAGGAAAAAGGAAACGAAAAAGGAAAAAAATGTTAAAAGAAGAAGAAGAAGAAGAAGAAGAAGAAGAAGAAGAAGAAGAAGAAGAAGAAGAAGAAGAAGAAATATAAGATAGAGAAAGAGAGAAAATTAAGGAAAAAAAAATAAAAGAAAGAGCTTATAGAATGTAATTAATTGACAAGAGAGGTTATAGTGTAATTAATTGAAACCTAGACTAAATAAGATAATTAGGAGCTTATGTTTTCTAAGCCATGTAGTTATTCCATTTGATTAAGGTGTTTTACTTAACGAAAAAGGGCTTAAATTATCTATAATCTATATCTATATCTATATCTATATCTATAATTCTATAATCAATAGTAATATTAATTAGTAATTAATAATCTATAATATATTAAAAGTGTGAAACCCTTTAAAAAGCGAATTGAACATTTTGTCCTTCATTAAAAGATTTTCCTTTAGACAAATTTATTTAAATTATTAATTAATTGTTCTCTTTATAATTATGAAGTCCTAAAATATATGGTAAGAGGTTTAAGTATGGTGAGAAGTATCGAAAAAGTTAATAACTAAGTAATCCTAAAATATATGGTGAAAAATAAAATTTATGTATTAGATTCTTCCTTATTTGAACCATGCAATATAAGATATTTATAAAACAATTATAAAAATTTTATTTATTTGAATAATTAGGTAAAAAAATCTTAATGTCGTTTTTAGAGTAGACGCGACTATAGTTAATATGTTTTACTAAAAAAAATTCTAATGGTTGAACTCTTCCCCATTTAAATTATACACAACGTCCTAATGTATCTAGCATCTTTTAAAATTTAATTCGTTAAATTACAATATTTAACACTTCTAAGTTAATTAGAGTTTTACCTTATATAATAGAATAATTTCTACAATTCTATGTAAGTAATATTTTGGGTCAAAATTAACAAGAGACACACGCCTTCTTCTACTTCTGTTTTTTCTTCTTGCCGTCTTCTTGCATTGATTATCATCATCCTTTAAATTATACATAATCAATAATTAATCACAATGAATTCTCATGTTTATATATGAATTATACAATAATCAACAACTGATCACATTGAATTATCCCGTTTTGATAATTTCTCGCATTTTTCTTTCAACTGAAATTTTTTATCAAAAAATTAGAACGAACCAAGCATGTCGCCTTTGATCCTAGCTATATTGTAATTAATGTTTTGTTTCACTTTTTTTTATCATTTATTTATTTTTTTGTCTAATTTTATTTTTTGTATGGTTGTTTTTGCTATACATCTGCATCACATGATTAATAATATTATTGTTACTAGATTTGATGTGTGTCTAATGCTCTGTTCTACTTAATACATATGGTAGATGAAATTCGAGAAATTTTTATTTAAAGATTAGGTTTAATCATATTGTTCTAATATCTTAGTTATTATAATATCTATGTTAAAATTTGTGGTATTTGTTATCTTCATTTGTATTTTGGTTGTTTACTGATACTCTTGAAAATTAACTTATTTAATGTGTGTTAAAATTACAATATTTGTATTTTGATTGTCTATTGATACTCTTCGAAACTAATTTATCTATTGCTTCGCAGCTTTTAATTATTTTAATTGTTATACATATATAAAATGGTCTTCTTACATTTTTTTTAATTATTTATTAATAAATCTTTAAAATAGAATTAAAAAATAATGACATACTCAATTTCATTAGGAGTCAAATAGTTGTCCAACATATTAACCTAATCATCTTACTTTAAAAAGATACATTTATGTATTGTGTCATTTTAAAGGTTTGTGTTGAAAATCTAACAATTGAACATTAGAAGATTGAATATTAAATTTGGATTCATTTATATTTGATTTGAAATAAATACAAATCAAAACTTAAATTATTTACGAAATACATTATGACAATCATTATGATTTTGACCGTAAATTAAGAATTCTAAATCAATTTAACTTGATTTTAAGAAGATATAAGAAATTCTAAAAATAAATACAATAGCGTTAAATAAGAAAAGTATAAGAAGTACCAAATTTTAAAAGTTTTAAGTAGTCAAAATTTTTCTAAAGATTTAACTTTAAAAATAAGGAAAGATTTTAAATACTAAAAAATAAAAAATTAATCATACTACATATATGGTTTAAATCGATTCGTCTCTCTTAGTTTCTAGCAGCAAGGAAAAGAAGTACTGCATGACAAAAGCGAAAGTGACGATCCATTAATCACTTGAAACTTCTGGTGGTAAAATATATATGTGCTTACAATAAAATATATGTTATGTTTATATTATTACTAGTCCATGATACGTGCATTGCGCGTGTGTATAACGTCAATTGATAATTGAGCTATAGAAATTAAAGTAATACAAAATCATACTGCGTAAATTAACTTCAAATTACTTTCGTTTAAATCAGTAGTGAAGTTTTAAGAAAGAATATGAAGTCAAGTCATAAATTGATGCTTAGTACTTAGTTGTTCTATTTATTTCTTTGGATCAAACTTAGTTGTTCTACTTAATTAGTTGTTCCATGCAACTCCGTTCTTAATCATCTTTTGAGATTCTTTTCACGTGTAGTTTGTGTTAATCATCAGAAAAGTTTAAAAAAGGTTAATATTTGCACATATACATGTATGTTATAAACAACGGTAGCCACATTACTATAAACATTTCTTTTAAGAAGTTAAAGCTCTGCCAAAACTTCTTTGGCCTACTTCTACTTCTCCTCATACCAATTATATCCAACCTCTCACATCTAGGTTATGTACCAATACAATTTTTTGTCTTTAATTACTTTTTTTTTAACCTTTACTATCTATAAAATTTATCCCAGCAATATTATAAAATACATTGAACAATCTATTCAGGCAGAAGCAAAAAATGAACCAAAGTAATGAAATGAATTAATGATTGGATCAAAATTAAACTCAAATACGCGCAACTCGAATCAACCATAATTAACTTAGGTCAATAATAATTATTAGCTCAAGTTCGCACATGGTTAGCGAAGTGTGCATATTGAACCTAATTAGTATTTTTGGTGATGCAAAGTTAATATTCTAAATAAAACATATATACAACCTCAGTGTATATTTATAACTAATTGAAACGAATAAGTACTGTTGCCCCATTAATGATTTAAAAATACGTATTTCTGAAAATTAATAGATATCAACCAAAAAATAATTATTTGAATAATTTCTTAACCCATGCACATAATCTTCAATATAAATTAAATAATCAATATATATATATATATAGGAGAAACATAGAGGAGGTGATGTGGCACCCCTCTATGGCCTCCATTGGCATTTATCTTTTTTCTCCCTTTTATGGAGTTTTTTCCTTTTTTTATGCTTCAAAAACAAGAAAGAAATAATAGAAAGAATAATGTCTTGATATATTTAATTTTATCTATAATTATGACATTCAATATAGCAACAATCATAAAGTGAGAAATAAGTGAATGCTTAAAAACGTAAATGAGAGGAGAGCAAGAGACCCATAGGAGATCAAGAGTCATATTTTATTGGAGTAACTATATAAAGAAATCATACATTGTTGTGTTTGTTGCTTAGTAGGCTATGATATCAGTAAAATTTATGCTTTTTTTTATGTTTCTGTCAAAATTAATCTAAAGTGATATTATGTTTTTTACATACAGGATAAAACAATTTGAGGAAACTAAAAAGATGGAAAGTAGATGGCTTTGAAGTATATGAACATGGCATATGACATATCTCATTATAGATATTTTTCTACATGGCTTATGAAAGTAACAAAACAATTCAAGGTTGTAGCCTTATGCCTCATTATAATTGATAAAAAAGTTGTTGACTAGACTTCAAGCTTTTTGGTTTGGAAAAGGTAAGATATATATCCATGAAGATTTTTATTTTATTATGTGTTGATTATTGGTCAATTTGATTAAACGTATAAAATTGTTTGTGATAAGCATGTAATGAAAAAAAATGTGAATCAATTATTCAACATTGCTTTTCGAAAAAGAAAATTTATTGTTGCAAAACAATTGTTATAGATTAAGATATTTGCACCTTTAATTTTCTTAAAAGGAGAGGTTGATAGTCTTTTATCTATCATATTTCTTATTTGATGGTCTTTTCAAATTATAGGAGATAATGGTGGAGGTCTTGGAATGATAAGAGGATCCATTAATTAAAAAAGAATTGATTGTTTGAAATTTTTGTTAGAAAATTAAAAGGAAAAAAAGCAAAATTAAACGGGATATTTAAACAATGAAAGTTCTGTTGTCTAATTATTTTTTGATATTTTTTAATATGCAGAGAAAAAGTATTTATTCCAGCTTCAAAGTCATTTCTCTCATTAATTGGTGATGAAAATCATCCTGGAAGAGCAACAATTACTTGGAATAGCAAGGCCTGCGATAAGGACCAATATGACAATGATTTAGGCACTACTAATACAGCCACAGTTATTGTGGAATCAAGATTACTTTTGTGCAACTGGCATCACTATTAAGGTACTCGGCTCAATACATAATGAACGTGATCTTATTATATTTACATATAATTTGAGTATAGAAAGTAATGGATTCAGTTGAACTTGCATAAAACGGTAGTTGCGTTTAGTTGGGAGTATGACAAGCAAGCTGCAACATTAAGATTAGCAGGTGACAGAGCAATGTTGTACAGAGTTAGGATGTTGGAATTACAACACACTTTATGATGAGTTGGGATCACATTAAAAAAATAAAAAAATTGTCTTCTATAATAAGTAATGGGTACAGAGTAAGTATAAAAGTGATACTTACTTCACTTCAAAAACACATGAAAAAGTGATTTTTAATTTAAATTTCAAATTCATTTTGCCTTTATATTGATGTTGAGCCAAATTAAAAAATATTTATATAGTGTTTCTCTCTTTAATGTAGTAATTATTTAATCTTTAAATCACTAATAATGTTGATTCTTGCAACGTCTAATTACATTTAGACTTCTAAAAAAAAATATCATGTGCATTGATAACTAAAATTGTTCAATTTAAATGCTCTTAATTATATCCTTATCTCTTTATTAATTTCTTCGTTAAAAGTTCATAATAACCATTCAAAGTTATTATATTTAATAATAAAAGTTACTATTCTAAAATACTACTACTTCATATAATAAAGTGGAGACAAAAAATGATCTTTTCAAGTCAAGAAATAAATTACATGTGACTAAAATAATTTTAATGCGCAACGAAGCAAAGGACAATAAAAATTTGTGCTAATTTTCTTTTAAAAATTTGATCGAGTATTATTTGTAAGGCACAAAATTTTCTTTGCTCTATTTGTTAATAGACCGTTAAATATAATCTCACTAAGTAGGTTGAAATATGTATTAGTTAGTCTCATAAAAAATAATGTAGCGTCTCTCTTACGTCAACATTGATATTTATCTTTATTTCTATTGATTTTAACTTATTTTGCTTGTAAAAATATATTCATGGATCTTTTGTTACTAAGTAAGAAATAGTCAATTACAAGTGAAGTAGATAATTAATAATTTTGTAAATTGATTTTGTTATTTTCTTATCATATTTAGATATATAAAATTGTCACCTGAATAATTCATACACATGTTTGATAGAATATCTTGATCATTCTAAAAAACTAGAAAAGATCTTGAAGTTCAACAAGCTTTCATTTTGAGGTAATGTACAGACTGCGAACATTTTTTTTCAGATCCACTTTATGAAAATATGTTGAGTATATTGTGGTTGTTGTAAGATCCATAAATTATCGGAGATGCTAAAGAATTTAGTAAGAAGGATTTATTGGAACTTATGTATAAGAAGCGAAAATACGGAGGGTGCATTCTTGACTTTGTGCCCACACATCTTCACTATAGTATGTAGTATTCAATTTCTAAATATCAAAATGTTCTCATGCTTCTTCACAAATAATGTTTCTATCGTTTATGTTACTTATTTTTAGTAAATTAAATTTTCATTAGAAAATTTGTAACAAAAATTATTTAGTCATTTTTTCTTATTTTATATTTTATGATCGCGCGAAGCGCGAACAAATTCACTAGTTAGGGATAATCATGATCACTAGTGAATTTTTCTTTAAATAGATGTAACATAGTTATGAATTAAATCGGATTTAGTGGTTATATATGACCGCTTTCGAGAATATGAAAATTAAGACAAAATTGTGATGAAGAAAAAATATTTATTTAGCATGATTTTTATAGAAATTTGGAAAAGCTATGTAAAATCCTGTTTTATTTGGGAAAGTTTTTTTTCCAATTTCTTTTGGACTCAGGAAATAGGATTTTTTTCCACCGTCAAGCCTACTTTAGTTGGGAAAGTGTTTTTTTTGCCAAATTTTATTTTAAGAAAGGTTTTTATTTTTAATTATAGTTAATATTTAATATTATTAAAATAAAAAATAGTGAAAAGACGATTTTGTCTAAAGTGGAGTCTTTTAATGAAGGGTAAAAAATTCAAATCACTTTTCTAAGAGTCTTCATACTTTTAATATATTATAAATTATAGATTATAGATATTAAAGTGTAAAGGATCTTTGAGAAGTGATTTGAACTTTCTGCACTATATTAAAACCTTTGCAATAGATAAAATCATCTAATTTTAAATAATCAAAGGTTACATGTGCGAGGCACATTAATCTATAATCAATATTAATATTAATTAATAATTAATAATAATATATTAAAAGTGTGAAGACCCTTATAAAAGTAATTTCAACTTTTTATCCTTCATTAAAAGATTCCGCAATAGATAAAATCGTCTTTTCACTTATTTTCTTCAATTATTATATCATTATAATGTTTAAAATCAAGAAATTCTATAATATATGGTAAGAGGTATTAGGAGAATTAACAATTAAGAAGTTCAAAAATATATGTTAAAACATTAATTTTTATGTATTAAATTCTTCTTTATTTGAATCATGTAATATGTAATATCATATATTTATAAAAGAATTATAAAATCTTTTTTATTTGAACTGGGTAAGAAAATACTAATATTTAAAGTTTAAAGGTTTTGCCGTTAAAGAAACTTTTATTCACAAAATTTATATTCAACATATGAAGAATATGTTTTGTTTTTAGTTTTTTTTTTGTGTGTGTGGTGGGGGGGGGGGTTAAAAAGGGGCACAGTTGATATTTTTGCCAAAAAAGACTTTAGTTGTTGAAATCCTTTCCTATTTAAACTAAACACATAGTCCTAATATTGGGTAATTTTAAATTCAATTGATTTAAATCATGATATTTAACACTTAAATCAATTATAATTTTTATCTTATTTCAAAGATAATTTTTGCAATTCTATTAAGTAATATTTTGGATCAAAATTAACAAGAAATACACTTTTTACTTCTATTTTTTCTTCCTATTTAGGTTTTGATTCAAGTGGTCTTCTTGAATTTATTATCATCATCATACTTTATTACTTCTTTCTCGTGTTTATTTTTCAATTGAAAAATTTTGCTTGAAAAATTGAATGAACCAAGCATGTTGTCGAAGAATGAAATAGTCAAAAAGTCCTAAGGTTTATCTCTTTTCTTCTTGTTGCATCCTACTGCACACACAAGTGTACGTGGTCAGGTGGTAAAGTGACCCTTTCAAGCCGAATATCGATCTCTCAGGGACTTGGTGTTTAGCAAGCAATCAAATTCTAGCGTTACTAATGAGGTTAAGTAAGTGCGAGTCTGTAACAAGAGTATGAACTTTGTAATTATAACTAAGTAAAAAAAGTTACAATTGTATGAAGTTCGTATTGTAAACAATATGGGGAGAGTTTAGGGTTGAGGCATTTACTTCACATTCATGCATAACTATGATTTCTAGTCGATGTTGGTGTTTATCGTGATTATTGATTTACAGGGTTGATATTATAACTTGGGAATGACTATCATCTAAGTCATCTACCCAAATTAATCTCACAACTACATAGTTGAGCGGGGATGTGAGTCTTTAATTTGAATGCATTACGCTATCTTCCCGTTTCATTCACCAAGTGGGGCGTTTAGTCATATTCTAATCCTAACCGCAAATCATCCTGTTATAATTATTATCTAATAATTAAAGACATGATCCACACTCCTTACATTCCTCATTCCATCCCTCCACTCATATGATCAATTCGTTTTGGGACATAGATTTATCCTAAAGTTCATGACGCATTAGAATAGTAAAACAAAAATGTAAGAACAATCACATGACTTGATAAACATATAAACCAACAATCATACCATAATTACACATTCATGTTCATAGCCTCAACCCAATAATGAGGGGTTTTATCCACTCATAATCATACAAAGAATCACAATAATGGAATTCTTAAGTAAAACTACCAGAAAAAACTAAAGTGAAAAAGAAAGAATCCTAGTCTAGAGCCCTCGAATGCCTTCTCTTCTCTCCAATCTTGTGCTATTTCAAAAGTATATTGTAATTATGACTAAGTAATAATTTTATAGTGTTTTAGGTTGTCTATGGAAAACCCAACACAAAATATATGCATTTACAACACTGTCTGTCATTAAGACACATAAAAATTAACTTTTGGACATCCCAAGAGAAGACTCGCGCTGCAAGGCCAAAGACAGGACTTAAGGGTGCGGAGCCCACCCAAAGAAATTTTAAGGCATTGTGAGCTTACCCTAGGGGTGAGACTCACACCCCATATTATTCTTTAGGGAATGCAGCACAATATACCTCCAAAAAGGTGGGAATTCGCTCTGTTTTAGATCCTATCTTCTTGTACGTTTGATCCTTGTTTCTCCACTTCTTATGACTTTTTTATAGGATTCAATTAGATTCCAAAATACCTCCAAATGTATCCTACAATATCATGTAACAATAATTAGTTCATACAACAAAATAGAGACCATCAAAGTACATTAGGACAAGCATAGCTCAAGCTAGCACCACTAGTTTTCTCGCCTAAACTCTATTTGATTATTTCCACTCTTGAGTTGTTTCAAATGCATCATAAACACTATAAAAATGTAAATTAACACATAAATACATAATTAAACCCTTAATACATCATTAAGAAAATCAAGAAATTCTCTAAACTAAGCTAAACGCTCATAGATAATTACACTTAGTTGTATAAATACGTCTAATATCACCACCCCACACTTAAAGCCTTATTTGTCCTCGAAAAACTCCTTAAATTAGGCACCATCAAAGAAGAAACTAAGCTAAAACTAGAATGACTATATGAATGCAAGTGTCCACATCAAGCGTGTCATATTATAATTGAAAACTCATGAACACTACTTTGAAACATCCTAACCTCAAGAATTGACTCTACCAAGTTGGAAAACACATGCATATTACTCAACAAATAGATCATACTAGTCACCTAACCATCATCAAACATACGCCCTCATAACAAGAGATTTACCCATATTCACTCATAGATATGCAATTCATCACAAAAATGGGTGTAAGAATTAACTTTCGCTTACTCTCACAAGGACTTCACATGTCATATAAGATGAACCATAATCTTTCCCTTAGTGTAATACTCCACTAATATAAGAATATCGAGGCTTAATATCAAGTAGGACTTTAAGAGTTGTAATGTAGGTTAGGGGACGGGTAGAAACTATTCTGGTCAGTAATAGTGACTATCTTCCCTAGGCGCTTTAATATATCACACTTTACATTAGACTCCTCTCTATCCAACCAAATTTTCCACCACTTTTATCTTCCTACCTCTTTTTTATTTTTCCCCATCTCTTAAAGCTAGTTTACACGTCTCAATTAGAGAGTATTTTCTATCAACACATGATTCACTTTTGATCACTTTTTTTTTCATTACATTCCTCCCAATCACAACACATAAACTTTTTCAACATACCAATAGTTATCTTCTTGGGTCTTCACTTTCACTTTTTCCTTCTTTGATTTTACACTCCTTAATATCTCAATATTTCAACTAAAGCACTTAGGAGATTTGGATCAAATTACAGTCAATTGAAAGAAATGTAATAAGTAACATATCAGGCCACCAAAAATAAGCTAAGGATCAATGGGGCTAACAATGATCATGCAATAAGGGTAGATAAAGCTGATATAAAACATGTTTATCAAAGATATGCCTATATTATCTCGTAAATTCGACATTCTTTAGTTTACTTTGCAAACGCACCAGGCAAGTTCTAGACATCAATAAGCAATAATGAATGTAGCATAAACCTCACTCACACATTGCACATGCTCAAATTAAGAAGGATATCTATAGACTCTCAACCAAGCAATAGCAAGAATTCAAAATTAAGCCAACATCGCACAAGATCCATCTAAATGAGCCTAGGTGTCTCAAACAATAGTCATTCAACTTACTATACAGGCTTTTACATTCAACACCAACTTTCATCATGTAATCATACATAACACTTAGCAAGAACATCTCATTTATTTCTATTAACAAAAATTTAATATTACTCCTAAAAATTAAAAAGAGATATTGGGTTCAGAAGGCTCTCCCTCTAAAAAGAACCAAAAAGAAAAATCAAGGAGTGGGTGAAGTGTTCTTCTACTAGTCAAACACCAACAAAAATTAAAAAATAACCGAAGATCAAATCTTTTTGTAATTTTTCAAATTTTTTCAAACACTAGAGAATAGATAAAAATAAAAATTCTATAGCAACACTTCACCCTAGCTAATCGGAAGATTCCCTACTCCACACTTTGAATCAAAATTTGTCTCCAAAGTATAAATTAAAAGTAAGGATAGAAATACTCCTTGAGGCCTCTAGGACTGACTAGTAGAATCATAATCATCAAGGAAGTAGAGAGGACCCCACACTCAGTCTTTGCCATGCTCATTAGCTCAGATATCCAGTACTAAGACTTTCCTTCAACATGTAACTCAAACAAAATAAAAACAAATGTGATACTAAAGAAAAACTAAGAACAAGTAAAATAACTACCTTAACTTAGGTTTCCTCTTAAGCAGCACCTGATTTATTATCACAACACGACTCATCTCACAACTCAAAATCACAGTCTATCATCCTTTTCTTCCTACTCGGAGCCCATCTTCTTATTCTTTTGGGGCCTCTTGACTTCTTACTCTCAAGGTCTAAAACTCCTTGATCTCTTCTTACCCTTTTAGGCTACTCTTTACGTTTCTTATTTTTGAGCTTGATTGTTGACCTGGGTAACTCTGTGAGAGTGTCTGAAGAGGTCATTAGATATTTGCACTCTTCCACCCCACATTTATCCACTTTCATAGGCGTGGTCATGCACAAATATTTGTAGGGTGAGGGTGTATTGAATATTTTATACATTTTGAAGACCACATCTTCATCATTCAATCTCATTTTGAGAGTGCTCTTTCTCAAATCTATTAGTGCTCATCCAGTTACCAAGAATGATTGGTACCCTATCATCTGTATCATAACCAAGAACAATAAAGCCAGTAGGAATAATGAACTTACCTACCTTAATGAGAACATCCTCTATGATTCTTTTGGAAACCACTCTTATTCTGTCCACCATTTGGAGCATTACTAAACATGCCTCAATTTTCTCAAACCCTGAGCGTTAAACACCAAAGGAGGCATCAAGTTGATACTTGCTCCTAAATCACCTAAAGCATGAACTACATCACTTTCACTAATTTGTATGGAGAGGGTGAAACTCCCAAGGTCTTTGAGCTTTTTTTCTATTTTGCTCATCACCATTAAGTTGCACTCTCCAGTAAGTGTTACCATCTCAATGTCACGCAGTTTTGTCTTATTTGTCACCATATCTTTTAAGTACTTATCATACTTAGGCATTCCCTGTAAAATATCAAATAAATAAAGGTTAATGTAAAGTTATCTGAACGTGTCAAAGAAGTTCTTAAAACAAGCACCCCCTTTTGCCTTTTTAAACATCTAAGGGAGTTTATGGTATTGGTCTCTCTGGTGTATGCTCAGTTTCCTATGCTTTCGGATACTCAGACTTCTCTAATTTTTCAGATTTTTTTGGTTTCCATTTGTTTCTCATCAATTTGTCGTGGGACCAACTCTACTTGTACTTTCTGATTTTTCTTTGAAGGTCTGTCAATCATGTTTCTACCATTTCTTAAGGTGATTGCTATTACTTTTTTTGGATTTTTTGTATAACTAGGAAAAGCCCATTGAGGTTTTGTGTTTTGTGATTTAAGTCAACTACCCCAACTGTGTTTCTAGATTCTTTTGAGCTAGTTGTTGATTTTTAATATTTGCAGTCATTTGTTCTTAGTTGGCCAGGGTCTTTTTTAATGTCTCTTCTATATTACTGGTATGAGTATTATTCTAAATGCTCTGTTGCTGCTAAAATTGTTGAGTTTTATTTTATTATTAATCCATGAGTAATTGGACTGACTCCGCTAGTTACGGTTGTAGGCATTACCATAATTCTGATTCCTCTTTTGTGTATTACCCACGAAATTTGCTGACTTTAGATTTTCTCCACATAAGTATTTAGAGTGACCACTACCTCCATAAATTTCACACTGAGTATGAGCACGTTGAATTGCATTAACTTAGGCCTAAGGTTGATTCACACTCAACTTACTAAACAATGTCATCATTTGGTTCTGAAAAGTGTCCAACTGAGCATCCAATGTTGTGACACTATCCACCTCAATCATACCTGCAAGATTCTTCACCACACTTCTGAAAATATCACCCTGCCATTCGAGGTTACTTTGTCCAATACGATTTAAGAGAGTATACAAGTCTTCATAAGTTTTCTCCAAGGCTTGACCACCTCCGGCTGAATCTAGCAAAATTTATGTGTTATCATCAAAAGTTTTAACAAAAGTATGAGTTAATACCTTATTGGTTTATTGGTGATGCAGACAATCTCTGAGAAAGGACTTAAATCTCTCTCATACAAGATAGTGATTTTTGTCTGGCTTTTGTTTGAAACTCAGGATCTCGCTCCTCAACCTTGCAGTTTTTCCAGATGGAAAGAACCAGATGAGAAACTTCTTTGCCAAGTCACCCCAAGTTATGATCGATTTTGAGAGTTCTTTCTTCAACCATTTCTTTGCATTCCCCAATAGTGAGAAGGGGAAGAGAGAGATCCTCACGTAATCTGTGGAGACTCTAATAGGAATGAAATTGCCACTGATCTCCAAGAAATTCTATAGGTAGACCTGTGGATCCTCATGTGACAAGCCTGTGAAATGCCCACTATTGTGCAACAATTACACCATGTTCTGCTTCAGGTCAAATCTACCCCATGTTTTCGAACTACGGATGATGGAGGTAATAATAGTTGTAAGTGGAATTTCCACTTCACGCACTCTCCTGCATGTTGGTTGTTCTTCATCCATGACTGCAGGAATGACTTTGTCGTGTTGAACTTGCGGGATGGGGTGGAGAAGTGTTGCTTCTCTTCTCAATTAGTGTAAGCGTTGTTGACACCTAATTTTTGCCCTCGAACACTTCTCTTCTCAATTGGTGTAAGCGTTGTTGACACCTAATTTTTGTCCTCCACGACTAAGTTTATTTTTGAGTTTCTTCAAATTTTGAATAAAATTACAACATTTATTTATATGAATAAAAGCATTTCAAAGTATTTATTTGGGTAAATTTGTCATTTAAGTAGCGATTATATATTATCGTATTCAATTATATAAAACTTTATAATTTTGTTACTTAAATATTTATTTTACAAAATATCGAATTTTCATCAACGCTTATCTTGAAAATAAATTCGAAATGATTAAAATCTTGATTTAAATGTAATTTGTTCTTAAGAATAATTTATTTGGAAAAATATTTATTAAATTTTTATTAAATCGAGAAGCTCGGGATTAAACAAGGTATTAATTCGTATCGAATTTTAATTTAATTTAGTCAATTTATTCAATTTTGATCATAATTGAAATCAAATTGGTCACATTTGCAATACAATGGATCAATTTAATTTTTAATTCAATCAAAATATTAATTAAAGTTGACTAAGTTCTAAATTTTAATTGGGGGTTATGTTTTAAATAACCCCCAAAATTTAAACACATAATCTACCCTTTCCCTAAAAATAACCAAACCAACCCAAAAATGATAACAATCTCAGCAGTCCTTCCTTCTCCACTCACCTAGACCAATCCAATAAATAACAACAACAGTTCAGCATTAATAGCCCAAAACCTTTGCTGGCCCACTCCTTTCTTCATCAAACAACATCACCAACGACCCAAGGCAAAGCCTCCACCACAGCCCAATTGCAACAATATCCAAACAAACCCCAGCGGCCCAAACCTCTCAAACTGACTCGGCCCGCCCTGTGTTTCTTCTCAGTCAACCAGCATACACACGCACACAGAAACAATAATAATTTGCATACAATATGCACAAAGAAACATCCAACAACCCAACCTGACCCGTCAATGATCCAATCGAATGATATTCAACCTGACCTGTCGACCCAAACATCATCCAACAACCGTGAATTCCCTTAAACGTTTAATTTTATTCGATTTTTAAATTTGAAATTGAAATTGGTATTAACATAGTACTATTTCCAACTCATTCACATCCCCATGTTTGGAGTTTTCCCTCAAAATCTCCAAAAGCACCCTGCACATTTTGTCCCACATTGGTAGAAAAATAAAGGGTGACCCTCCACCTTCTCTATAAATAGCTCATTTGGGAGAAATTTTGGGACAAGTCTTGAGAGGTGAAAAAAACTTTTTGAGTTTCGAGTTGACGGTGATGTTTTTCATTGGTGGTTGATTCCGACGAAGCTCGTGGTCTTGTTTTGCTGCCTTGGAAAAGGTGGACGCGCTTATTCCTTTTATTTTTATTATTAAATTATTCTTCATCTCTTTCTCTGTAGTAATATTTATTTAGTTGTAATCGTGAATGAGGCTGAGATTATTCGCTGTAGAGGCTTTGATGGCCATAAGACTTACTTGTGATGATTGTCTTTATGTTATTATTTCGGTTGAAGTTATTTCGCATTACTATTCGTGCTGATTCTTATTCATTATTTTAGCTCCATGTTGTTATGTTTTAGGCTATTGTTATCATATAATTCAAATGGTATTTTGTTATGTTTGTAGGTTGTAATTTTGCTTAGTTTTGTCAATCTAGTACAAAAAATTTCTTTTTATTAGTTCTAGTATGTTGTTTGTAGCCTAATCGTTGCTCGTTGTGGTTTCAATTTTTTTTGTGTTAATTCAAATTCATTTTTGTAGTTCTTGGAAAAATTGCTATAATTGTTCAAGTTTTCCCCTTTGATGCGTAGTCGAACCGCTTCTAAATGTTCCTTGACCTCTAATGTCAATGGAAAAAATGAAGTCAGTTTATAAACCAAAATTTCTACCCGAAGATCCTTTTCTTTGTGGATTAATCGTTCTAGTTTCAATTTTATTTGGGTTCATTTTTAGTTTCTTTGAAAAATTATTTTAGTTCAAGTTTTTCCTTTTTGGTGTGTAGTTAAACCGCTTCTAAATGTTTCTTGACTTTAATTGTTCATGAAAAAATAAAGTCGGTTTATAAACCAAAATTTCTACCCGAGGATTCTTTTATTTTTGAATTAATCATTGTGGTTTCGATTTTATTCGGGTTCATTTTTAGTTTCTTTGAAAAATTATTTTAGTTCAAGTTTTTTCCTTTTGGTGTGTAATCAAACCGCTTCTAAATGTTACTTGACTTTTAATGTCAATGGAAAAATGAAGTCGGTTTATAAACCAAATTTTTTACCCGAAGATCCTTTTGTTTGTGGATTAATAGTTGTGGTTTTAATTTTATTCGGGTTCATTTTTAGTTTTTTTGAAAAATTACTTTAGTTCAACTTTTCCCCTTTGATGCATAGTCGAACCACTTCTAAATGTTTCTTGACTTTTAATGTCAATGGAAAATATGGAGTCGGTTTACAAGTCAAAATTTCTACCCGAAGATCCCTTTATTTGTGGATTAATCATTGTGGTTTTGATTTTGTTCGGGTTCATTTTTAGTTTCTTTAAAAAATTGCTTTAGTTCAAGTTTTCCTCCTTGATGCATAGTCGGATCGCTTCTAAATGTTCCTTGACCTTTAATGTCAATGGAAAATATGGAGTCGATTTACAAGTCAAAATTTCAACCCAAAGATCCCTTTGTTTGTGGATAAATCATTGTGGTTTCGTTTTTGTTCGGGTTCATTTTTAGTTCTTTGAAAAATTGCTTTAGTCCAAGTTTTCGTCTTTTTAATTCAAGTTAAAATGTGAAAGTCTTTAAAATTTGTTACTACTTTCAAATTGCATATGAGTTCGGTTTGCCAAAACGATTGTGCCTCGCTGCATCCTAAATACCCCTCTTTTGACTTCTTTGTTTTTGGAATTTTGATCTCATTAATTATGTTGAAAAGTATGAAGCGACCATGATTGATCTTTAGAAATTATAGTCCTTATTTCTTATGTTTTTTTGAGATTTTAGTCTTTATGTTTTTCTTTTGGATGATTAGGAACTTTAATTTTCTAAACTTTTATTTAACCCAAGTGATTCACTTTGATGAACGTGTATGCTTAGTCTATAAAATTAAATGTTAAATGAACGTCGGATGGATTCTAATCTTCCCTTTTTCTTCTTTGTTTAACATGTAAAATATTGAGTCCAAATAGACTCTCCTCATATGCATTTCGATGGTGGGCTAATGTGACCGATTTTCCTTTCTAATCATCCTCTCGAGCCTATCAAACTAGTCGGATTTTTGTAGAAAGAAGTCATCACCGATGGGATAAAATGGTGTTAAAGTTTTTTTTCTAGTAGCTAAGAGACATGAAAAGTCTCATTTCTTTTTTATTTCTTTATTTGTCATCATGCATTTAGTTATTTATTTATTCATTTGGGCCTCGAAGCCAAAGTTCTAAATTAATACAGGTGAAGTCGATTATGGGCTAAAAGGTCTAAAAGATAGTTTAGCATAGGTTATGGGCCAAAGCCCAATATCTATATTAGGACATGTGAAGATGGGCCAAAAGCACAATTAGATTAGGACAAGGCTAATAGATTTGGTCTTAAGAGCCTAAATCGCTTATTTCTTCTCCCTTCCCCTTTTTTTTATGTTTATTTTCTATTTGACTTTAATTTGCTTAAAACTAGTTAGATTCCCTACAAAGTCGTTAAAAAACTGATTTTTGCATAAAACTCAGAAAAAATATTCTTTAAGCAATTTCTTTTTAACAATCAATTTTTCTTTTAGAAGTTAGTCAAAAGAATCATCTTCAAACAGTACGGATAACCGCAAGTTAGCGGACATTTTAGGTGCCTTAAAAAACTTCCTAAAATGCTAATAGGAACCGCTTACCTAGAATTTCAAAACTTAAATATTTTTTCTATTTTGAATCATTTAATAAATTTATAAAGGTTTTCTTAATTTTCCTAAATAAATTAAGTGGCGACTCTAAAAGTCATATTTCCACAAAACAAGCGTCGCTCTAGTTCAGGATATGGTTCAATCAAATCCCTTTCCCTTGCCAGCTTACTAGAGATTCAAAATTGTACCTGCAACTTCAGTAGCTAAGACCAAGTTATCCATTTTCAAGTCCCCAAAAATGGCGTCAAAAACTTGTTGCGTCCTACCGCATATGCAAGTTAACGTGGACACCCAAGTAGTAAAGTGACCCTTTCAAGTCAAATATCGATCCTATAGGAACTTGGCGTTTAGCAAGCAATCCAATTCTAACATTACTAACAAGATTAAACAAGTGTGAGTTTGTAACAAGAGTATGTGCTTTGTAATTATAACTAAGTAACATAGTTATAATGGTATGAAGTTCAGATTGTAAACAGTATAGGGAGAGTTCCAAGGTTGAGGCATTTACTTCACATTCATGCATAACTATGGTTTCTAGTCGGTGTTGGTGTTTATCGTGATTGTTGATTTATGGAGTTGATATTATAACTTGGGAATAGTCATCCTCTAAGTCGTCTACCCAAATTAATCTCACACCTACATAGTTGAGCGGGGATGTGAGTCTTTAATTTGGATGTATTATGCTATCTTCCCATTTCACTAACCAAGTGGGTCATTAATGTCGCCCAAATTACATCTCGTAAAAAGTATAACGTAGTCACTGTTAAATATAGAATCCAACAAAGGTTGGGATCAAACCCATAGAGAATAGGACAAATCTCTATCAAGAACTTATTGATGTAGTCGGAAAGTGAAGGAAGTAAATGTGGGGATTTTGTAAGAACAGTAGTAGTACTAATAAATCTTGAACTCTTTAGGTTGAAATCAGTATGATACGAACACTAGGACTGAGTCCCCCCCTGACTTTCTAACTCTGCAGGCTTTTATTCTCGTCAAATTATCGCGGTGTCTTGCATGCAGAATCTAACATGTTATGTATCACCCATCATCTCTCAACATCCTTTGATGAATTACACCTCATCTCCTCTGTGTCTCAGTGTGTTGCATTACTAACCCTTATTATGGATCCCAAATTAACTATCTCTTCTTAGTCTCCAGTTAATTAGATGAAGGGTGGTAGCTTTTGATGGATACATTTATTTATATATTTTTATATATTAAATATTAATTATTTTAAATAAATATATCATATTATTGTATATTTTCTGAAAAATTCTACAGGAAGAAGAATACAAGAGAAGAAATAAATTATTAAAGAAATAAGAGAATTTCACGGGTGTAACCACAATTTCATAGCCACAACCGTGGAAATTTTTGAAAGAAGTAGCAAATTTCATGGGTGATGATGATCTTCACTTCAAATTTACACCCGTCAAGTGAAGGAAATAAGTGAAGGTTTGAAGAAGAAGTTACAAGTTGACGGTTACAACCACCACTTCAAGGAATGCATTCGTTGGTTCAACATTATAATTTTCTATAAATAGAGGCATTTCTTTGATTATTAATCATCTAACAATATAAGCAATATATAAGAATTAGTCTTGTTTACTTTTTCTTTCTTTCTTTTTCTTTTGTAGAATAATATTTTTTTCTTTTCTTTATTAATTTCTCCATAATGGAGTAGTTTCTTTGTGTTGGGAGCGTTGAAGAAACTTGGTATAATATTATAATATAAATCTTATTTTAGTTCTTTCAAGACTCGATTTTATTTAAAATCTAAATATTTCGTGTTGAAATACTTTTACTAGAAATTAGCGTTACTTGATATTTTATATTATAGTTATAGTTATATTAAGTTGTACTTCCACAAGGAAGAAAACTAAATATACTATAAGTATTTCATAAAATACAAGTACTAATAATTTTTAGTCACTTATTATTTCAAATATTTGAAATTGCTTCTTTTGATCCTTATCCTCACGGAAGGATTATTTCAAACTATTTCTTAGATTTAAATAATCTCTATCTTATTTGTTTCAATTGTATCCTTGCGGAGGGATTAACTCAAATAAGATTGTTGATTTGAGGGGTCTTTATCTTATTTCTTTCAATCTGTATCCTAGCGGAGAGATTGTCTCAAGTAAGTTTATTGATTTAAAGATTACTCGCAAAGGGTCTTTATTCCTCATAAAAACATATATCAAGTCTAGAAAGTTATTCTACAATTTTGTAAAAATTACTAAAATAATGATTTAATTATAATAAACATACCTAGTCAATTCAACAATCCCCAACTTCCTCTCCAAGATAATCTTTTAAACACTATTTCTTTACATATTTTTTTAAAAAAAACTTTAGAAATTACTCTCCTTTCATCAATTTGATTCTCAAATAGTAGTCAAAATACCATAAGTTTGTAGCATAGATTATTCAATCTTTGTGGGACAATATCTTAAACTATACTAGAATTTGACAGAGCACGGGCAACAGAATCTTATATAATTTGGACTCGTCAAATTTTTGGCGCCATTGTCGGAGATTGGTAAACATCTACTTCAAACTAATTGTCTTATTACTACTTTGAGATTTTATTTTTCTACTTTTTTTTATATTCTAATACTTGACAAGTTTTCGAAAATAAGACTTGAAGATATGATTGTTATTATTGTTGTTGTTGTTATTATTATTATTATTAGTATTATTATTATTATTATTATTATTATATTAATTTATATTATATTATTATTTCTATTTTTTGTCTTCGTGTATTTTGTTTTGTAGAACCTAATTAGTGCTAGGAAGCTAGATTTAAAAAGAAAAAAATATTTTCGCATTGTGAACCCACTTTATGCACTTTAAGTATGAATTTCAATCAATCAAGTAAAAATTTTACTTAGTTGGTAGAAAAATATTGTCAAAAGGCTATTATCTGTGACTATTGTGGCAGAAACCACCGAAGCTTTGAATGTCAAACAAGTAACACATTATTCTTTTCGAATTCTGGGAGAATGAACAGTCATGAAGAATTAATTAAAAAAATCGTGAAAGATCAATTACTTGTGAATATTGTGGAGGCAGTCACTTAGTTCATGAATGCCAAACGGGCAATTCATATTTTTTTGATTCTTCGTATGAGCAATCTTACGTTGTTTCTAGTTCTTGTAGGTACATTGATTCTAGTGAATATAATTGCAATCCGAAGTGCAATCAATACTCACAAGAGGATCAACATATTAAGAGTAAATCATTTCAAGAGGAGAATGTAAATCATTTCAAGAGGAGAATGTGAATTTGAAGAAAATTATGCATACTCTCTTTAAGAATATCGATAAAAGAATTGCATATAATTATAAAACCACTATGGATTTAACTATGAAGGTAAATGAATAAACAAGCATAGTAAACTCCTATAATGATGGTGAACTTTCAAATGAAACTGCATCTTGTAAGGATGAAATAATTAATGAAATAAAAGAGCCTTATGAAAAAGAATATATTGCTCACGATGAAAAGACTAATTTAGTGAAGCATGGTGACAATAAATGTTTGGTGAAATTCAACTCAACAAGTAACGAATACATATTCCATTTTTCTAATCCACATAAATTTAGTAGTTTTGAGAAAAATGAGAATGAAAAGGTCACCAGCACAAAAATAATATTTGATTATTATTCTGCAATTTTTTTTTATCATAATAACATTTTGAATTTTGTGGTTGGAGATTTTCAGGAAAAAGTTTGGAATGATCCTTGTGAAAAATATAAAATAAAATTAAGAATTATCATGCAAGATTATTTTTCTTCTCAAGATAAGGTCAAGAAAAATTGGATGATCCAAAAGAAGAAAATACTTTATAATGATGTTGGTCAACTATGTTTGTGCAGAATTTTCAAGAATCAAAAAAGAAAATTTGAATCAGAATTGGGGGTGGAATTCACAAGCTCTCGAAAAAAGGAAAAAAACTTTTCCTTCCTATTGTTTTTAAATTATTTGCCAGACACATGATGATATTTAAGTGGGGGATAGGAAATATATATATTTACGCAATATATTTTATATATTTACATATTTTTTTATTTATAGCATAACTACATTAATAAACTTCCATGGATTTCTTTGTTCAGTTCTTTGCCATGGTCGTAATATTTTGAACAGAACACTTTTTTTAAAAAAATTGTAATAATAAAAATTAAAAAAATAAATTGAATGACGATCATTCATGGGTTAAAGGAATATCTTTTCAAATTCATATTTTTTTTATTGGTGATTAAAATTGTAATATTTACTGATCCCAACTGTATAGTGTTGTCAGGTGATATCGCCCAGTTCTCTTGCTTATTAGAAAATTTAGAACTTGCCTTGAATGTAATTTGAGGCGAAATACTAGGTAGATTTTTGCGTTGAAAAATGAAAGTAGGCCTTCTTGTTAATCCATGACCAAAATTAACCTACCTAAACTATGTTTATCCCTTGTCATCCCCTTGAGCCTAAATAAATCATCTCTTATTTTATTGACAAGCCAAATTCTAATTCAAATTTAATCTTTGTTATCACATCTATTCATTCATTTTATTCTCTTAGAGTCATAAGAAACTGAATACAAAAAATAGCGTGGGAGTAGTTATAAGAAAAAGAAGTAAACGTTGATTCTTGTTTAGCTTATTGGTATTTTAAGAATATTATCGAAAAAAAAGAATGTTATCAAAAATAAAGTTACAAAAGAAAATGTTGGTAACTACTTGAAAAAATAATGAGGAAAAAGGGTATTAAAAAAATGAAGAAAAAAATGGAGGTTGATTTGTTTTAGAAGCAGAAAAACAACGTTGTTAAAATGCTAAAGTATTGTGGTGCTTATAAGGGATTTGATTCACTTTTATTCATATGCATTCTATCCATCTCTAAATCTACATTCCAACCGTATAAAAATCCTAATATTAGTGGAGAACTACATAATAGGCAAGCTTATGGAACTTCGAGTAGCTTGAGATACCTCTTTGTTGAGAGGGAGAATTTTTTTCTATCTATGCCCTTTTTCGATCTGATTGATATATTGTGTGATTTATGGGCATCTTTCTTCATTTGGTGAGACACGCTGGAAAAAAGAAAATATTATAATTTTAATTCTCAATAGGTGAATATGAGTGCGACTAAATTTAGTTGAACTCATGATGTAGTCTTTATTGAATTTTATTCTATCTAATAATTTTTTTACTTAAAATTTTAGTTATTTTGTTTTGTCCTTTGCTCAAGGACGAACAAAGATTCAAGTGTGGGGTTATTTGATGGATATATTTATTTATATATTTTTATCCATTAAATATTAATTATTTTAAATAAATATAAATAAATACATCATATTATTGTATATTTTCTGACAAATTCTACTTGAAGAAGAATACAAGAGAAAAATAAATTATTAAAGAAATAAGAGAATTTCACGGGTGTAACCACAATTTCAAAGCCACAACCGTGGAACTTTTTGGAAGAAGTAGCAAAGTTCATGGGTGATGATGATCTTCACTTCAAAGCTTACACCTGTCAAGTGAAGGTTTAAAGAAGAAGTTACAAGTTGACGGTTACAACCACCACTTCAAAGAATGCATTCGTTGGTTCAACATTATAAATTTCTATAAATAGAGGCATTTGTTTGATTATTAATCATCCAACAACATAAGCAATATATAAGAATTAGTCTTTTTTACTTTTTCTTTCTTTTTCTTTTGTAGAATAATATTTTTTTCTTTTCTTTATTAATTTCTTCATAATGGAGTAATTTCTTTGTGTTGGGAGTGTTGAAGAAACTTGGTATAATATTATAATATAAATCTTATTTTAGTTCTTTCAAGACTTGATTTTATTTAAAAGCTAAATACTTCGTGTTGAAATACTTTTACTAGAAATTAGCGTTACTTGATATTTTATGTTATAGTTATAGTTATATTAAGTTGTACTTCCCACAAGGAAGAAAACTAAATATACTATAAGTTTTCATAAAATATCAGTAATAATAATTTTTAGTCACTTGTTATTTCAAATCTTTGAAATTGCTTCTTTTGACCCTTATCCTCACGGAAGGATTATTTCAAACTATTTCTTAGATTTAAATAATCTCTATCTTATTTGTTTCAATTCGTATCCTCGCGGAGGGATTGACTCAAATAAGATTGTTGATTTGAGGGGTCTTTATCTTATTTCTTTCAATCTGTATCCTCGTGGAGAGATTGTCTCAAGTAAGTCTATTGATTTAAAGATTACTCGCAAGGGGTCTTTACTCCTCATAAAAACATAAATCAAGTCTAGAAAGTTATTCTACAATTTTGTAGAAATTACTAAAATAATAATTTTATTATAATAAACATACCAAGTGAATTCAACAACCTCCAACTTCCTCACCAAGATAATCTTTTAAACACTATTTCTTTACATATATTTTGAGAAAACTTTAGAAATTACTCTCCTTTCATCAATTTGATTCTCAAATAGTAGTCAAAATACCATAAGTTTGTAGTATAGATTTTCCAATCTCTGTGGAACGAATTCTTAAACTATCCTAGAATTTGACAGAGCACGAGCAACAAAATCTTATATAATTTGGACTCGTCAAATTTTTTTCCCCGGCAACGGCGCCAAAAATTTGACGAGTCCAAATTATATAAGATTATGTTGCTCGTGCTCTGTCAAATTCTAGTATAGTTTAAGATATCGTTCGACTGAAACTGGAAAATCTATGCTACAAACCTATGGTATTTTGACTACTATTTGAGAATCAAATTGATGAAAGAAGAGTAATTTCTAAAAAATTTAAAAAAATATGTAAAGAAATAGTGTTTAAAAGATTATCTTGGAGAGGAAGTTGGGGGTTGTTGAACTCAAGTGGTATGTTTATTATAATAAAATCATTATTTTAGTAATTTCTACAAAATTGTACAATAACTTTCTAGACTTGATTTATGTTTTTATGAGAAATAAAGACCCCTTGCGAGTAATCTTTAAATCAATAAACTTACTTGAGACAATCTCTCCGCGAGGATACAGATTGAAAAAAATAAGATAAAGACCCCTAAAATCAACAATCTTATTTGAGTCAATCCCTCCACGAGGATACGAATTGAAACAAATAAGATAGAGATTATTTAAATCTAAGAAATAGTTTGAAATAATCCTTCCGTGAGGATTATTTGAAATAACAAGTGACTAAAAATTATTATTACTTATATTTTATGAAATACTTATAGTATATTTAGTTTTCTTCCTTGTGGGAAGTACAACTTAATATAACTATAACTATAATATAAAATATCAAGTAACCCTAATTTCTAGTAAAAGTATTTCAACACGAAGTATTTAGCTTTTAAATAAACTCAAGTTTTGAAAGAACTAAAATAAGATTTTTATTATAATATTATACCAAGTTTCTTAAACGCTCCCAACACAAAGAAATTACTTCATTATGGAGAAATTAATAAAGAAAAGAAAAAATATTATTCTACAAAAGAAAAAGTAAATAAGACTAATTCTTATATATTGCTTATGTTTTTGGATGATTAATAATCAAAGAAATGCCTCTATTTATAGAAAATTATAAGGTTGAACCAACGAATGCATTCTTTGAAGTGGTGGTTGTAACCGTCAACTTGTAACTTATTCTTCAAACCTTCACTTGTTTCCTTCACTTGACGGGTGTAAGCTTTGAAGTGAAGATCATCATAACCCATGAACTTTGCTACTTCTTAAAAAAATTCCACGGTTGTGGCCATGAAATTATGGTTACACCCGTGGAATTCTCTTATTTCTTTAATAATTTATTTCTTCTCTTGTATTCTTCTTCCTGTAGAATTTGTCAGAAAATATAGAATAATATGATATATTTATTTAAAATAATTAATATTTAATATATAAAAATATATAAATAAATATATCCATCAGCTTCAAATTACTGTTGCGATTTTTTTTTCCTAATCTGAACCTCTCTCTTAAGTTAGTGTCGAATACTAGTGGGTAATTAGCATCTGCAGTCGCTAAGAAACCAATCAATGAAGAAAATCACAATATATGCATAAAAACTAATCAAGAATGACTTTACACTTCCTCTACTTCGTTATTCCATCAGGGTTCCCACTATTCTAGTTAAGAAGTTTAGCCTCTCATGTTTGCAAGAATACCCATAGAATTCATAATACAAAGCAGATGAATAATCTCAAAATAAATTTAGAATGAAAATCAAAATCTCAAATTAATCTCAAACCATAAAAGTCAAGAACAGGAATTCTAAGATCAAAAGTGTATCTCAGAACTCAATATATTATTGTCAGTATGTAAAGTGTGTAAACTAATAACAAAACATCAATGGGGTATTTATAGGATACATCAGAAAATTTAAAAATCCTAACCAAAATAAAACAAGAAAACTAAGTCGGCACTACCTACGACCCCACTTACGGGACATCGGTACTACTACGGACTCTTGGTGGACTCGTAGGTGTGAGAGAAAAATTTCAGTCTTCATATACCTACTTATGAGGGGTACCTACGAGGATCGTAGGTACCACTTACGCTCCGTATGTAGTCCTTCATAAATCTCAGAACCAAAATCAACTTTCAAAAATTTCTTCTGCTACTTACAACCCCACTTACGATGGGGGTAAGTACTACTTACGGCCCCACTTATGAAGAGCATAAGTAGCCTTTTGCAATATTTCTTCATTTTTTTTCTCCTCTTTTACTCCAAAATCTATTTTCCTGCAAAACCAACATAGAAACACATCACATCTAACAAAAAGGACCTAAGTGCTTGCATAATTTCTAGTCTTAAGCATCGAAAGTGCCATGAAACCATGGAACATTAAGATTCTCAACTTAGAATGTTTGCATGTCCTCATGCAACTAACACATAACAAATACATTGTGATGCTTAATTAAAAAGGAACCTAAAGCACCTATGACAGTCAACTCAATTTTGGCTCAAAAACTCTTACCCTCTACTATTTCTAACTTTTCAAAACCACTGTGTGGATATATGTAGCACAATAGTATGATAGAAAGTAATCAATTAATGGCATTACATTATCAACAAACAACCAAGCAAATATGCAATTTATACTAACCCAAACAAATAGCAGTTAACAACATAACCCATGTACCCTCACAAAAAATATCAAATCGAGTATTTCCTCAACTAGATCCCAACGAAGACACATGAAATCCCCACCTGTAATAATATTAGCAACAACCTTGGTGTTTGCCTTTAAGGCTCTATAGAATATCTCGAGCAAATTTCTCTCTGAAATTCTATGATTAGGCACATTTATTAACTTCTTCTTGAACCTCAACCAAGTCTAGTCCAATGCCTCTGAATGCAACTGTCTAAAATTATAAATCTCATCCTTCAACTGCAACATCCTAGAAAGGAAAAAAAAATTATTCAAAAATTGTGTCCTCATTTCATTCCAAGTGGTGATGGACCCAGGAGGTAATTTCCCTAACTATAATATTACTTCACCAATAAGAGAGAATAAGAATAATCTAAGTCTCAATGCTTCCTGACTCACCCCTGGTAGATTACAGGAAGTTCGAATCCCTATCAAATTCATAATGTGTATGTTTGGATCACCAGTCGACAAACAACAAACACGCCCTTCAGATTGAGCACTGAATCATTGCACTTGTTATATCAAACTTTACTCTTTAGGGAAATTTGAGAGGAATGATGGATCCTATCTTAATAGGTTTGACATACCTCAAATCTTCTTCCAGATCATCATAAATTAGTAAGTACGATAAGCGGGGTGTGGTTGAACTCTATTCTTTCGATCTCTGTCGAGTGATGCTTGATGTTGTTCTTCCTATCTTACTTTTTATTCTTACTCTACACCATGAGAATTCACTAACCTAGAATCTCTTCAGCTAATAATCGAGCAGTAGTTTGTATGACTGTATTTTGAACACCATACAGAGGTAGTGGATTCAAGGCATTTAGATTATCTTGAATCTCCTCATGAAGAACTCCATACTCATGTTCTGTCATCCTATAATTTATCACAGGGTTCGCTCAAGATCTGGATCAAGTGGGATCAAGGGATTGACTTGACTCTAAGTACTGGGCATACACTGTCGTATATCTTAAAATAATAAAAAATAAAAAACCAACAACCACAACAAACTCAATCAATCAATCCATAACCATATTCCAAAAAACGACGCCAAAAATAAATATCGCCCAAATTACACCATCTAAAAAGTATAATGCAATCCCTGTTAAATAAAGAACTCAACAAAGGTTGGGGTCGAACCCACAGTAAATAAGATGAATCTCTATAAAGAGCTTGCTAATGTAGTCGTAAAGTGCAGAAAATAAATTGGGGGGATTCAGTTTAATACCCCGCAAGATCCTAGACTAGTTTCTATCTATTCATCTCATGTTTACGAGTCCCAAAGACATTATTTCACACTAAGTAAAAGAGACATGTCCATTTTAACACCCTAAGACTTTGAACATTTTATTTTTAGCATTCTCGAGTTCCAAATATTGATTTATGAGTCGAAATATGTTTAGGAATTTTAAAAAGGTCAGTTGAGAGAGTTTCAGAATTTTCAAAAGAGGTTTGGGGTATTTTTGGACCACAGAGGCAGTATGTCTCTACAGTTTCAACGTGCTATGGAGACTGGCCCTTCATAATTTTGATGTGCCACAGAGACTAGCCCTTCGCGATGTTGACGTGCCACGAAAACTTAGCAGGGTGTGACCTCCAGTTCCACCAGTGGACAACATCAAAAATGACTTTTTTTCTCTACAGACTCGACATGACCAAGAAAGTTCCCCTGATGTGGTTACAGATATGTTACAAGTCTTTCACCTTAACATTTATGCATTGTTAGACCCTGGAGCTTCACTTTATTTTGTGAATCCTTATATAGCTGTAGATTTTGTTATCAGTCCTGATATATTAGTAGAACCCTTCTCAGTGTCTACCCGGTAGGTAGTTTAATTGCAGCTAGATGGGTATACAATAATTTCCCGATCACAGTGTCTCAAAAAGTCACTTCAGTTGACCTTGTGAAGTTAGAGATGACTGATTTTGATGTCATTCTTGGCATGGATTGTCTCCACTCATCCTATGCCTCTGTTGACTATAGAAACAGAATAGTTCAATTCCAGTTTTCTAATGAGCCTGTTATTGAATGGAGGGGTAGTACTTCAGTACCTATTGGTATATTTGTCTCCTATCTTAAGGCAAGAAAGATGATATCCAAGGGATTTATTTACCATCTCATCCGAAAAAGGACTCAAATTCAGAAACTCCGAGTCCTGATTCAGTTTCTCTAGTGAAGGAGTTTCCAGAAGTGTTCCCTGAAGATCTTCCCAGAGTTTTTCCTGAAAGGGAAATTGACTTCAAAATAGATCTCCTCTGAGATACCCAACCTATCTCAATTCCATCTTATAGAATGGCTCCAGCTGAGATTAAAGAATTGAATGAGCAGTTAAAAGATCTCTTAATTAGGGTTTTATCAGGCTTAGTGTTTCTCCATGGGGTGCTTCATTTCTTTTCGTGTTCAAGAAAGATGGTTCCCTCAGAATGTGCATCGACTACCATCAGTTGAACAAAGTCACAATAAAAAAAAAGTATCCTCTCCCCAGGATTGATGACTTATTTGACCAACTTCAGGGTGCAAGCTATTTATATAAGATAGACTTCAGATCTAGCTATCATCAGCTTAAAGTCAGAGAATGTTACATCCCAAAGACAACCTTCAAAACTCGGTATGCTCACTTTGAATTTCTAGCTATGTCTTTTGGACTAACAAATGATCCTGCAACTTTTATAGACTTGATGAACAGGGTGTTCAATAAGTACTTGGACATGTTCGTTATAGTTTCCATAGATGACATCCCCATCTATTCTAGTAGTGTAGGTGATCTTGCAGACCATTTGAGAATTGTATTGCAACCCCTTAAAGATCACCAGTTATTCGCTAAGTTCAATAAGTGTGAGTTCTGGTTGAGATCAGTAGCTTTCCTTGGTCATATTATTTTTGGTGATGGTATTTGAGTTGATTCTCAAAAGATCGCAGCTAGTAAAAAAACTGGCCTAGGCTAATTTCTCCATCAGATATCAGGAGTTTCTTGGGTTTAGCTGGTTACTACAAAAGGTTTGTTAAAGAATTTTCTTCTATTGCTTCTCCCATGTCTCAACTGACTCAGAAGAAAGTTAAATTTCAGTGGTTAGATTCCTGCGAGAAGAGTTTTCAAGAGTGGAAGACACGACTCACTTCTTCCCCAGTATTGACTCTACCAGAGGATTTAATAGGTTTGTAGTTTATTATGATGCTTCTATAGTTAGTCTTGGTTATGTGTTAATAAAGCGAGGTAAGGTCATAGACTATGCCTCTAGGCATCTTAGACCCCATGAGAAGAATTATTCGGCCTATGATTGTGAGTTGGCAGTAGTTGTCTTTGCCTTAAAGATTTGGAGGCATTACCTTTATGGGGTTCATTTGACGTGTTCACAAATCATAAGAGTTTACAGTATGTGTTCTCTCAAAAGGATCTAAATATTTGTCAGAAAAGGTGGCTTGAATTATTGAAGGACTATGATATGAGTGCGTTGTATCACCCAAGTAAGGGTAATATAGTGGTCAATTCCCTTAGTAGTTTGTCTATGGGAAGTGTTGCATATGTAGAGGAGGTTAAGAAGGAGTTAGTCCACGAGGTTCATCAACTTGATAAATTAGGTATTTGTTTAGTTGATTCGGTCAAAGGTAGTAGATGGGTTCAGAATAGTTTGGAATCTTCATTGGTGGCTGATGTAAAGGAAAAGAAAGACAGGGATCCTATTTTGGTTAAGTTGGAGGAGATAGTTAGGGATTAGAAGGTTGAGGTTTTCTCCCAAGGGGGAGATGGTGTGCTTCGTTGCTAGGGCCGATTATATGTTCTGAGGGTGGATGATTTTAGACAATAGATATTAGCAAAAATGCATGGTGCACGATATTTTGTTCACCTAGGAACCACAAAGATGTATGGTGATTTGTGGTAAATCTATTGGTGGAATGATATGAAGAAAGATATTTTGGAATTCGTGGCTAAGTGTTCAAATTGTCAACAGGTTAAGGTTGTGCACCAAAGTCCAGTGGTATGCTTCAGGAGTTTAGCATCCCCACTTGGAAGTGGGAAGCGGTGAACATGGATGTTCTTACAGGGTTACCTCGTACGCATCATTAGCATGATTTGATTTGAGTCATTATGGATAGAATGACCAAATCAGCCCATTTCTTAACAGGTCCATACTTCGTATTCAGCGGAGCATTATGATAGACTCTATCTCAGAGAGTTGGTAAAGTAGCATAGGGTTCTTTTGATCATCATTTCAGATAGGGGTACTCAGTTTACCTCTCATTTTTGAAAGGCTTTTTAGAAAGGTCTTGGTACCCACGTCTATCTCAGTATAACTTTTCATCCTCAGACATATGGTCAGGAAAAGTAAACCATTCCAACGTTATAGGTTGTATTGAAGGCTTGTGTTATCGACTTCAAGGGTAATTGGGATAACCACTTCCTTTTAATTGAATTATCCAACAACAACAGTTATTACTCCAGTATTCAGATGGCTCCGTTTGAGGCTCTCTATAGAAGAAGGTGTAGATCTCCTATTGGTTGGTTTAAAGTAGGTGAGGTTATTTTGATAGGTCCATATCAGTGTATGACGCGATGGAGAAAGTTCAGCTGATTCGAGAAAAACTGAAGACATCCCAGAGCTGACAGAAAGCATATGTTGATGTGAGAATAAGAGATCTTGAGTTTGATGTTGGTGACTTGTTTTATTTGAATATTTCACCCATGAAAGGGGTGAAGAGGTTTGGTAAGAAAGGAAAGCTCAGTCCTCGCTATATTGGCCCATTTAAGATTTTGAGTCATTTTAGGGAGGTAGTTTATGAGTTAGAGTTGCCTGCAGAATTGACATTAGTGCATCAGGTGTTTCATGTCTCTTTACTAAAGAAATGCATGAGTCACTCAGCTTTTGTCATTCTTTTAGAGAGTGTGGACATGCAAGATAGCCTGTCCTATAAAGAAGTCCCAATTAAGATCCTTAATCGTCAGGTCCGTAGGTTGAGGAATAAAGAAGTTGCCTTGGTTAAGGTTCTATGAAGGAATCAGTTTGTTGAGGGAGATACTTGGGAAGAAGAAGCTGGTATGCGAGCCAAGTATCCCTATCTTTTCTCTACGAACCAGATTCAGCTGGAGGTAATGGTTTTTCTTAAATTGATTCTCTCATTTCCTATCTCAACTATCCAATCATCCGCATGTCTTAACATGTATTCATGAATTAAGTTTAGTTCATGCGTTATGTTTCAAATTCAGTTACTAAATCATGATTCAGCTTATAAGTATTCAGTATACGATCTCAGTCTTCTTAGTATCTCAGTTCAAATATTTTTATTTGGGGATGAATGATCCCAAGAGGGGGATATTGTAATAGCCCACAAGATCCTAGACTAGTTTCCAGTTATTCGTCTTATCTTTAGGAGTCCAAAAGACATTATTTCACCACTAAGTGCAAGTGACATGTCCATTTTAACACCCTAAGATTTTGACCATTTTATTTTTAGCCTTCCCGAGTTTCAAACATTGATTTAAGAGTGGAAATATGTTTAGGAATGTTAAAAGGGTCATCTGGGAAAGTTTTGAAATTTTCAAAAGAGGTCCAGAGGTTAGTCTCCACAATACACAGCGTGTCATGGAGGTTAGTCTCCACGATACACAGCGTGTCACGGAGGCAAGCCTCTGTGATAACCTCTGTGCCACGTTGTAGCGTAAATCCTGTAGCTTTTTGTAATGCTCGGAGTCTATACCCTGTACGTTACACGGTGTTTACAACCCTGAAGGATCACAATCTAACCTATGACTGGTACTTGCAATGAGCACTGAATAATAATACTGAAAATATATGAGGAAGTATAACTGAAAATGCCATAAGGTTCTCAAAATACTGAAATAATAACTGAGTGTACTGATAATAATATCTAAAAATTGAATGACTGATTGTGCTAGTTTGAAAGCCTCTAACTATCTAAATATGGAGTTGATGGGACAAACCCCCAACAAAATCCAACTGAAATAACTACTGAACTAACTGAAATACTGAAATAAAATAATATCCTCGATGGATGAGGACTCACTACTGAATCTGTTGCTGAAAACCTGAGCTTCTAAGTATGATCAGGAACCCATGTGTCTGAACCTATGATATGAGACATCATAGCACAAAGAAAGAGTATGTGTAAGTACTTTGAATGTACTGGTATGCTAAGTGAGGTAGGCTGATATACATGGGTTCATATGCATAAGATGATAACAGACTGAATAAACATCATGAAGTAACTGGATGAGAGTACATGCAAAACTGTAACTACTAAACATGTTGAATATGCAATACTGCGCATATAACGATTGTTTGAATTATACTAAAACTGGAGTACTAAGTTTTGATAACTGAAAGTTTAGACTGGAACTGAAGTACTGAATTCTGATGGCTAAGTAACTGATAACTGATAGTCATGGTTCTGTAGAACTGTCTGAGTTCTTTAATGAATACTGAAACTATAACTGTGGGAGTTATCATCTAACTGACATACCCCGATTATAAACTGAGTTGCGGTTCAACCTGTGACCCCAGTTGGAAGGGTGTTAGCACCTTGCCACGGAATACTAACAATGCTGGGTCAACCCTAATCTGGCAAAAAGACTCATGAAATATATATATATGATTGCGTCAACCCTAGTCTGGCAGGAGGACGACTTACCCTACGCTGGCTACATAGTTCTGCAACACAAGAACTACTACTAAGGGTCAAACCCTCTGTTGACAAGAACACCCCTATCCCTGTGTTATCTCGATGCTGAATCCTACTCCCAACTGAACTGATCACTAGACTGTACTAGGCTTGACTGAGCTGACACAGATCGTGTTGACTGACTGAAATGGACTGAGTTCACTGAGTTCTGTTACTGACTAAGTACTACTGTTCTTGACCTTTACTGGGATTATTCTATAATTACTGCAACTAAGTAAACAACTAGATTTCGGGTAATAAATACCCCTAGGACTCAATACCATCAATAATAAAGCATGACAAATCTTCAAAGCATAGCAATAGTCAATTGTTCACAATTAATTCATTGAGGCATTTAGTCAAACACTTGGAGGTTGTGAACTTGTACATAAATGAGAACACACGATAACATGTCATGATTACACTATTCAATTCACATGGACATTCCGTCAAACACTTGGGAAGAATGATTGTGATACATGAAGAATAACATATAGGGCATCATAACTTCAACATATAATCTTGCAAATTCAAGGGTTTTGACATGAGAGATTCATAATTCAACACACATGCTAACACAATTTCATAGAACCCATAAAAGATCTCAACTTGAAATCCATACAACAACTCAAACATGGGTATAATTTAATTCATGACATGGAAATTATAACTCAAGTTTTTGAAATAGTTTCGTGAACTCCAGGGGTGGAAGGAAACCCAAGGATGAACACCTAACATACCTGAGTGATGAAATTCATGAAGATTTTTGGGGATTTCTTGAAACTTGATCTTGAGCTTGATGAACTAGGGTTTCTTTCTTGAGAGGATTTTGTGAAGTAGTGAGTGAATTTGCCCTTTGGGAGGCTTGATCTCGTGTTAAGACTGAATAATGTAAGGGAAAATGACCCATTTTCCCCTACAAACCTGGAAAAAAAAATACTCGGCGGGGTCCCCATCGTGCTGCGACCCCTGCATGGGTCAAGCGGCCCTTGCGATGCGACCCCTGCTCGGGTCAAGCAGCCCTCACGGCGCGCCCCTGAGCCTGGGTTAACTGGCTCTTGTGGCGCGGCCCTATCGCAACCCCTTGCTATTTTGGACATCCAAACTCACCCTTAAGCTAGTCCAAAAAATCTGAAACTCGCCTGAGATAACCTATAAGTGACCCTGATCATGAATCAACTTGAAAATCAACATACTAAGGTCAGAAAGATCGAAAATAAGATCATCCAATTTCGAAGGATAAAAATGATTCTAAGTCTTAACACTTAGCTGAAATTTTCTAAGTTTAGGACCTCTTTTGGCATGCTATATAGGACTAAAATGACTAAGATTTTGAGGGGTCTTACAATATCTCCCCCTTGGGAACATTCATCCTCGAATGAGACTAATTGAATTGAGGGGAACTGAGGAACTGTACTTACACTGACATGCATAACTGAAGCATGATTGTATTCTGGAAACATGACACATGACTGAACTGTTTCATGAATGCATAAATGATATGAGAATATTATGTAGATGTAACTGAACATAGAATAGAGTAAATCTAAGGAAAACTGTTACCTTAGGATGAGTCTGAGTTTACGGAAAAGAGGTGATGATACTTGGTTTGCATGTCGTCCTCTGATTTTCAAGTAGCTTCATCAATGGACCGATTCCGCCAAAGAACTTTGACTAAACGAACTTCTTTGTTCCTTAGTCTGCAAATTAACGATCAAGGATTTTGACTAGGATTTCCTCATAAGAGAGACTATTCTGAACATTTACACTCTCTATAGGGACTACAACTGATGGGTCACCAATGCACTTCCTTAGCAAGGAGACGTGAAACACTGGATGACAGATGCTAAACCGGCAGGCAACTCAAGCTCATAAGCTACCTTACTGAAATAATTGAGAATCCTATAAGGACCAACATATTGGGGACTAAGCTTACCTTTCTTACCAAATCTCTTCACCCCTTCATGGGAGAGATTTTTAAATAAACAAAGTCGTCAATCTCAAACTCAAGATCTTTTCTTCTCACATCTGCATACGATTTCTATCGGCTCTGAGCTATCTTAATCCACTCTCTGATCAACTGCACTTTCTCCAAAGCATCAAACACCAAGTCAGGCCCTACTATTATGGCCTCACCTACTCTGAACCAACCAATGAGAGATCTATATATCCTTCTATAAAGAGCCTCAAATGGAGCCATCTGAATACAGGAATAATAGCTGTTATTATATGCAAACTCAATCAAAGGTAAGTGGTCATCCCAACTGCCCTTAAAGTCAACAACACACACTCTCAACATATCCTCAAAAGTCTGAATGGTCCTTTCTGCTTGACTATATGTCTGAGGGTGAAAGCTTGTACTAAGGTAAACTTGGGTACCAAGGCCCTTTTGGAAGGCTTTCCAAAAATGAGAGTTGAACTGCATACCTCTATCTGAAATGATGGATAATGGGACACCGTGCAACCTAACTAACTCTCTGATATAGATCATGGCATAGTTCTCGGTTGAATAAGAGGTATAAACTGACAAGAAATGGATTGATTTGGTCATCATGTCCATAATGACCCAAATTGAATCATGTTGACGACGAGTACAAGAAAAATCCATCACAAAGTCCATGTTCACTTTCTCCCACTTCCAGTGGGAATACTGAACTCCTGCATAGAACCACTAGACTTCTGATGCTCAATCCTAACCTGCTGACACATAGAGCACTTAGCCACAAACTCTGCAATGTCTCTCTTCATCCCACTCCACCAATAAACTTCCCTCAAGTCGTGATACATCTTAGTGTCCCCTAGATAAATCGAGTAATGCGCATTATGCGCTTCTATAAGAATTTGCTATGTCACGCCATCCACACAAGGAACACATAATCTACCCTGGCAACATAACCCACCACTCCCCCTTGGGAGAAAACCAATAATTTCTTATCTCTGACTGACTCTTTCAGCTTAACTAAACTGGGATCTCTGTCCTGCTTTTCTTTTAACTTAAAAACTAAAGATGATTCTGAACTATTCTGCACCCAAACACTACCCTCAGCCGAATCAACTAAGCGGACACCTAGTCTGGCAAGCTGATGAACTTCCTGAGCTAACTTCTTCTTACCATCTTCAACGTAAGCAACACTACCCATGGACAACCTACTGAGGGCATCTTCCACTACATTGGCCTTGCCTGGATGATACAGAACACTCATGTAATAATCTTTCAATAACTCTAACCACCTTCTCCAATGCAGGTTCAAGTCTTTTTGAGAAAATACATATTGCAGGCTTTTGTGGTCTATGAATACATCAATATGTACCCTATATAAATAGTGCCTCCATATCTTTAAGTAAAACACAATAGATGCTAGCTCTAGATCATGGGTGGGGTAATTCTTTTCATGAGGATTAAGTTGTCTAGAGGTATAGGCCACCATCTTACCTTTCTGCATCAAAACACACCCCAAGCCATCTATGGAAGCATCACAAAATACAACAAATCCATCTGAACCATCGTCTAAAGTCAAAACTGGGGCTTTAGTGAGTCGAGTCTTCAACTCCTAAAAACTCTTCTCACAAGAATCTAACCACTGAAATTTGACTTTCTTTTGAGCCAATCTGTACATAAGGGACACAATAGATGAAAATGCTTTAACAAACCATCGGTAATAGCCAGCCAAACCCAAGAAACTCCTGATATCTGATGGAGAGATGGGTTTGGTCCAGTTTTTCACTGCTTTGGTCTTTTCAGGATCAGCTCTAATGCCATCACCGAAAATGATATGACCAAGAAAATCCACTGATCTTAGCCAAAATTCACACTTACTAAATTTGGTGAACAACTGATGGGCTCTGAGAGTCTGTAATACTATTCTGAGATGGTCTGCATGATCACTCTAACTGCGAAAGTAGACAAGAATGTCATCAATAAAGACTATGATGAACATGTCCAAGTACTGCTTGAACACACGGTTCATCAAGTCCATGAAAGCTGCTGGGGCATTGGTAAGACCAAATGACATAACTAAAAATTCAAAGTGACCATACCGAGTTCTAAAAGCTGTTTTTGGAATGTCACATTCTCTGACTCTGAGTTGATGATAGCTTGATCTGAGGTCTATCTTAGAAAAGTAACTGGCATCCTGAAGTTGGTCAAACAAGTCATCGATTCTAGGAAGCGAATACTTATTCTTGACTGTGACTTTGTTCAACTGACGGTAGTCAATAGACATTCTAAGAGAACCTTCTTTCTTATGAACGAATTGAACTGGTGTGCCCCATAGGAAGACACAGGGCCTGATGAATTCCTTATCTAAGAGATCCTTCAACTGTTCCTTCAACTCTTTAAGTTCTGCTGGAGCCATTCTGTATGGTGGAATAAAGATAAGTTGAGTATCAGGAAGAAGGTCTATTCTGAAGTCAATTTCTCTTTTGGAAGGAACTCCGGGAAGATCTTTGGGAAACACATCTGGAAATTCACTTGATACTGAAATTGACTCGAGATTAGGAGTCTCAGAACTAAAATCTTTAACTCGAACGAGATGATAGACACACACCTTGGATATCATTTTTCTCCCTCTAAGGTATGAAACAAGCTGACCCCTAAGTGTTGAAGTACTACCCCTTTATTCTAGGATAGGTTTATTTGGGAACTAAAAATAGACAACTCTGTTTCTAAAATCAACTGAAGAATAACATGAATGAAGCCAATCCATGCCGAGAATGACGTCAAAATTCATCATCTCTAACTCTACTAAGTCTGCTGAAGTAACTTTCTGAAACACCATAATCGGACAGTTCCTGTATACCCACCGAGCTATGATAGAATTACCCACTGGGATAGAGACTGAGAAGGGCTCTGCTAGGATTTCGGGACTGACTCTAAAGTCAACAACTATATAAGGAGTTACAAAGTATAAAGAAGCTCCTAGATCTAGCAAAGCATAAACATGTAAATGGTAAACTTGTAACATACCAGTAACCATATCAGGAGAACTTTCCTGATCCTGTCAGGACTGAAGTGCATAAAACTTGCTTGGTCGTTGCCCACTGGTGGCACTGTAAGAGGTACCCTGCTGAGATGGGCGATCGAACTAAGCTGGAGGACGATTATACTGACTCTGTGAACCCACCTGAGGACACTCTCTGATCCTATGTCCTGGCTTGCTACATCTGAAACATACATCATTGTCGGCTCTACATACACCCTAATGGTTTCTGCCACACTTCTGACAAAGAAGATTTGTTCGGGCACTGCTAACACTTCCCTAAGATTTAGATCCTAGTTCCCTATCCTTATTACCATTTTTGAACATAGGCACCAGAGCACTAGCTTAGGACGGAGCTGGGACTAAAGATTTTGGATGAAACTGAGGACGATTACCACCCTTTGACTTGGGCTGAGTGAAGTTAAAGCTACCTTTTCTCCCTCTATTTATCCTTAGTTTTTTGCTCCTCTATCTGTTGAGCATGGACCATCAACCTAGCCAAGTCCATCTCCTTAATTAGCATTACGGTTCTACACTCCTTGACCACACTGTCGGATACACCAGATACAAACTTACTCATCTTAGATCTGCTATCAGCTACCACATGAGGAGCATACCTGGCTAACTGAGTAAACTTGAGGGAATACTCTTTCACTCATGTTGCCTTGCTTCAGGTTAATGAACTCTAAAACCTTGGCTTCTCTCAACTCCAACGGGAAAAACCTATCTAAAAAAGCAGTATCAAACTCTTCCCATTTTATGGGCCCTGCATTTGCGGCCCTATCTGCCTTATTCTGCTTAAAACATGTATGAGCCATATCCTGCAGCTGATAGGCAGCTAACTCAGCACTCTCACTAGCGGTTACCCCCATAATGTCTATTACCTTCTGCACCATGTCAAGGAATTCCTGTGGGTCCTCTTCAGATTTAAACCCTGAAAATTAGCTGAAAATTAGCCCATTCAGGTGAAGTCACGAATTCTAGTTATAGTAGTATTAGACACTAGGTTGGCCGAACAGTAGCTGGGCGTTCATTCTGGGCTACCACAAAATGGGCTAGAGTGGTGAAAGCTGCTCTGAATTCTGCATGAAAAATATGCTCATTCAGGGGATCTTCCTGAATGGGCGAAGGTGTTGGCTAGTTTCCAGTTCTTCTTCCGTTGGTATTTTTGGGAGGCATGTTCTGTAAACGAATGGGAAAATTAGATTAGACAAAGAGTTTAAATTGAGCTCATACTCACTCGTACGACATGAATACTGAAAGAAAGGAAACTTTTTCTAAAAATGCCTCATAGCCTCTTGTCCATAAGTGTGGCACGCTACACACCCATGCACAAGACTCTACTTGATGCGGCTTTCAGACTCCCTAGGACTCTTTAGAACCTGACTCCGATACCAAGTTAATAATGCCCCGAGTCTACACCTTAGACGTCACACGGTGGTTACGACCCCGGTGGATTACAAGCTAACCCATGACTGGTACCTGCTATGAGCACTGAATAATAATACTGAAAATATATGCAGAAGTATAACTGAAAATGCCATAAGGTTCTAAAAATACTGAAATAATAACTGAGTGTACTGATAATAACATCTGAAAACTGAATGACTGATTGTGCTAGTCTGAAAACCTCTAACTATCTGAATATAGAGTTGATGGAATAAACCCCCAACTAACTCTGATTGAAATAACTACTAAACTACTGAAATACCGAAATAAAATAATATCCTCGATGGATGAGGACTCACTACTGAATTTGTTGCTGATAACCTGAGCTACTAAGTATGATCAGGTACCCGTGCGTCTGAACCTATGATATGAGACATCATAGTGAAAAGAAAGAGTATGTGTCAGTACTTTGAATATAATGGTATGCTAAGTGAGGTAGGCTGATATACATGGGTTCATATGCATAAGATGATAACTGACTGAATAAATATCATGAAGTAACTAGATGAGAGTATATATAAAACTGTAACTACTGAACATGCTGAATATGCAATACTTCACATATAACGTCTGTCTAAATTAGACAAAAACTGGAGTACTGATTTTTGATAACTGAATATTGATAACTGAAAGTTTAAATTGGAACTGAAGTACTAAATTCTAATGGCTACGTAACTGATAACTGATAGCCATGGTTTTATAGAATTGTCTGAGTTCTTTACTGAATACTGAAACTGTAAATATGGGAGTTATCACTAACCGACATACCCCGATTATAAACTGAGTTGGGTTCCAACCTGTGACCCCAGTTGGAAGGGTGTTAACACCTTGCCATGGGATACTAACAATGTTGGGTCAACCCTAATCTGGCAGAAAAACTCATGAAATATATATATGATTGTGTCAACCCTATTCTGGCAGGAGGACGACTTACCCTATGCTGACTACGTAGTTTTGTAACGCAGGGACTGCTACTAAAGGTCAAACCTTCTGCTGGTAGGAATACCCCCATCCCTGGGTTCACTCAATGTTGAATCCTACTCCCAACTGAACCGACACTAAATTGATCACTAGACTGTACTAAGTTTGACTTAGCTGACACTGATTGTGATGACTGACTGAACTGGACTGAGTTCACTGAGTTCTGTTACTAACTAAGTACTACTGTTCTTGACCTTTACTGGGATTATTCTATAACTACTTTAACTAAGTAACAACTAAATTTCGGGTAATAAATACCCCCAGGACTCGATAGCATCAATAATAAAGCATGACAAATCTTGAAAGCATAGTAATAGTCATTGTTCACAATTCATTCATTGAGGCATTTAGTCAAACACTTGGAGGTCATGAACTTGTACATGAATGAGAACACACGATAACATGTCATGATTACACTATTCAATTCACATGGACACTCTGTCAAACACTTGGGGAGCATGATTGTGGTACATGAAGAATAACATATAGGGCATCATAACTTCAACATGTAATCTTAAAAATTCAAGGTTTTTGACATGAGAGATTCATAATTCAATACACATGATAACATAATTTCATGGAACCCATAAAAAATCTCAACTTGAAATACATACAACAACTCAAACATGGGCATAATTCAATTTATGACATGGAAATCATAACTCAAGTTTTTAAAACGGTTTCTTGAACTCCAAGGGAGGAAGGAAACCCCAAGATGAACACCTAACATACCTGAGTGATGAAATTCATGAAGATTGTTGGGCATTTCTTAGAACTTGATCTTGAGCTTGATGAACTAGGGTTTCTTTCTTGAGAGGATTTTGTGAAGTAGTGAGTGAATTTTCCCTTTGGGAGGTTTGATCTTATGTTAAGGCTGACTAATGTAAGGGAAAATGACCCATTTTCCCCCACAAACCCAGATAAAAAAATACTAGATGGGGTCCCCATTGCACCGCAACCTCTTCTTGGGTCAAGCGGCCCTCGCGATGCCACCTCTGCTCGGGTCAAGCAGCCCTCACAGAGCGACCCTGAGCCTGGGTCAACTGGCCCTCACAGCGCAGCCCTATTGCAACCCCTTGCTATTTTGGACATCCATACTCACCCTTAAGCTAGTCCGAAAAATCTGAAACTCACCTGAGATGACCTACAAGTGACCCTAATCATAAATCAACTTGAAAATTGACATAGTAATGTCGAAAAGATAAAAAATAAGATCATCCAATTTCGAAGGCTAAAAATTATTCTAAGTCTTAACACTTCGCTGAAATTTTCTAAGTTTTTCTAAGTTTGGGAACTCTTTTGGCATGCTATATAGGACTGAAATGACTAGGATTTTGCGGGGTCTTAAACTTTCACTAAAGAAATGAGGGACATTTTGGTCTGTTTTTCTCTTTTTTAAACACCTAATTCATGACCACGAGCTCCAAATAAACATAATTTACCCCTTCCTCAGTTAGTTAATATCATTCATCCCTTTCCCGCTCTCAAGAATAAAAAAAAGGGTTCCTTTTCAAAAATTCAACCATCCATGGTCTCAATTCCAAGTTTTCTTCAAGAATTCAAGCAAACGCAGGTATGTTGGGTATTTATCAATGGGTTCCTTCCACCCATTAAGTCCCAAAATCCATAGTTTCTCAAACATAAAACCTTTTTCCCTCTTTTAATAAAATTTCAATATCAAGTATGAAATTACTCAATTTTCTCTTAATAGTTTTGAATACAATTCATGATAATGTGTTTCCCATGTGAATTATGTTCTTACACGCTTTATAATTTTAGTCACCCGCATCATGTTCAGTTGACACCATGTTAATCTATTAATTTATGAATTGAACCATGTGCTCATAAATTTAACATATTCTCATACTCATAATCATGGATTTTATCAACTTAGTAATATATATATTCTATGTTTTAGGTATCTGAATCATGAAATGTTTTACAGTGTTTTAAATAATGTTATTGTGTTTAAAGTATTATTCAATGATGGAGGGTTATAAATACCTGATACCTTTGTGTTTATGCATGTTTTTTATTTCAAGCAACAAGTCAGTCAGATCATGATTTTATCACCATATTCAGATTATCATATTTATGTTGAGGAATTATCAGTTATGAGTCCTATTAACTCTAATCAGTACCAGTGTTAGTTTATTTGGGAGTAGGATTTAGCACCGAGTGAATTTAGGAATGAAGGCTTTCCTGCCAATCGAAGGTGAGACCTTTAGTAGCAATTCCTAAGTTCCAAAACTAAATAGCTAGCGCAGGTATTAATAGGTCTTCCTTCTATTTGAGGGTTGACACTTTCTTAGGGGCACCTGCCAGTCGAGGGTGACACTCTAGTCCTTTGGGACATCAGCTTTGTTGGATCCACATCGTCAATCATGTATTGGTACCCCTAGAAAGGTACCATCACCCTTCCAACTGGGTTACAGGCTGGACCCCGATCAGCTCAGATTGGGGCATGTCGATTACATGACAGCTCCCACAGTTTCAGTTCTGTGTTTAGGTTATATCATCTGAGGTTTGCATGACCAAGTGTTCAGTTTATCAGCTATTCAGTTAGTCAGTTTTATAGATCATTTCAAAGTACTGATCACATACTCTCTTTTGCGCTATGTTGTCTTATAACATAGGTTTAGACACTCAGTTTCTCGATCGCCCTTAGTCAATTCAGTGTCACTCAGCAACCGTTGTGGTGTGTCCTCATCCACTGAGGATAAGTTATTTGTAGTTATTTTTAGTACTTTCTTTATTTCAGTCAGTCAGAGTTAGTTGCGGGTCTATCCCATCAACTCCCTACGTTTTTAGAGGCTTTTAGATAGTCAGACTTGTTTCAGTATTTTTTTTATTAGCAGCTCAAACATGTTGGGTATTGTTTCAGTATTACATCTTAACATAATTTTTATCAGTTTAGCTTTTACATATGATATTTTATTATTATTTCATTCAGTACTCATAGCAGATATCAGAGTATGGGTTAGCTTAGGGTCACTTATGGCCTTAAGCACCATATTACGACTAGGGGATAGTCTCGGATCGTGACATTTAGTAAGAATAGTAATATTAGTAACAAATTTTGAACACTTTTGATTGAAATCAATATGAGACGAACACCAGGAATGTGTTCCCCTTAACTTTCTACTCTGCAGACTTATCATGCTCATTAAACTATCTCAGTCCCTGCGTGCAGAATCTAACAAGTTATGTATCACCAACCCTCTCTCGACACCCTTTGGTGAATTTCACTCACTCCTCTCAGCTTCAAAGTGTCACATTACTAACCCTGGATCCCATATTAATTATCTTCTCTCAGTCTCAAGTTAATTAAATGAAGGTTGGTAGCTTCAAATTACTATTGTGATCTCTTTTTCCATATCTTAGCCTCTCTCTCGAGTTAGTATCAAATACAAGTGGGTTCGTAGCATCTACAGTCACTAAGAAAGAAATCAATATGAAAAGAATCACAATACATGCATAAACACCAATAAAGAATGACTTTGCACTTCCTCTACTTCGTTATTCCATCAGGGTTTCCACAATCCTATTAAGAGGTTTAACCGCTCATGTTTTCAAGAACACCCATAGAATTCATAATAGAAAGCATATGAACAATCTCACAATAAACTAAGAATGAAAATCAGAATCTCAAATTAATCTCAAACTGCAAAAGTCAAGAATAGGAATTCCAAGATCAAAAGTGTATCTCAGAACTCAACATATTGTTGTAAGTATGTAAAGTGTGTAAGAGAGCGTAAACTAATAACAAAACATCAATAGGGTATTTATAGGATATATTGGAAAACCTAAATTTCTGACCAAAATAAAATAGAAAAATTAAGTCGGCACCTACCCCACTTAGTGGTCGTAGGTACTACCTACGGACCCTAGGTGGGTTCGTAGGAGTTAAAGGAAAATTTCAGGCTTCAGATACCTACTTATGAAGCATAACTACGGGGGCCATAGGTACCACTTATGCCCCGTAAGTAGGCCTTCGTAAGTCTTATAACCAAAATCAACTTTTAAAAATTTCTTTTGCTACTTATGACCCCACTTATGATGGGCTTAAGTACTACTTACGACCCCACTTACGGGGGGCGTAAGTAGCCTTCTTTAATATTTCATCATCTTTTTTCTCCTTTTCGACTTCAAAACTTATATTCCTGCAATACCAACATAAAAACACATGACATCTAACAACAAGGACCTAAGTACTTTCATAATTTCTGGTTTTAAGCATCGAAAGTGCCATGAAATCATGACAGTTCAGGCGTTTAGGTATATCACAATCCTTAATGCAAATCACCCTTTAAGAATCATCCTAAAAAACGACATCAAAAACTTATTGCATCCTACCGCACACGCAAGTGTACGTGATCACCAAAGTAGTAAAGTGGCCCTTCGAGCATAATATCGGTCCCGTATGGACTTAGTGTTTAGAAGGAAATCCAATTCAAACATTACTTATGAGATTAAATAAGTGTAAGTTTGTAAAAAGAGTATGATAGTTGTAATTATAACTAAGTAACAAATGTTACAACAGTATGAAGTTCGGATTTTAAACAATATGGGGAGAGTTTCAGGATTGAGGCATTTACTTTACATTCATGCATAACTATGGTTTCTAGCCGGTGTTGGTGTTTATCGTGATTGTTGATTTATGGAGTTGATATTATAACTTGAAAATGGTCATCCTCCAAGTTGTCTACCCAAATTAATCTTAAAATTATATCATTGAGCTGGGATGTGACTCTTTAATTTATATGCATTACGTTATCTTTCCGTTTCATTAACCAAGTGGGGTCCTTAGGTATATCGCTATCCTAGTCGTAAACCATCCATTAATAATTAGTATCTAATGATTAAATAAATGATCCATACCCCTTACTTTCCTCATTAAGTCCCTCTACTCCTATGGTCAATTCGTTTTGGGACTTAGATTTATCCTAAAGTTCATGATGCTTTAGAATAGTAAAACAAGAATGCATAAACAATCACATAACTTTATAAACATATAAACCAACAATCAAATCATAATTACATATTTATGTTCGCAGCCTCAACCATGGAATGAGGGTTTTTAGGCACTCATATTCATATAAAGAATCACAATTATGGAATTCATAAGTAAAACTACAAGAAAAACTAAAGTGAAGATGAAAGAATCCTAGTGTAGAGCCCTTCGATGTCTTCTCTTCTTTCCAATTTTGTGCTATTTCAAAAGTATCTTGTAATTGTGACTAAGTACTCTTTTTATAGTGCTTTAGGTCATCCATGAGCATCTCAACACGAAATATATGCATTTACAGCATTGCTCCTCACTTAAAAGACATAAAAATCAACTTTTGGACGTCTTGGGAGAAGGCTCGCACCGCAACGCCAAAGGCAGGCCTTAGGGGGTGCGTTACACACCAAAATCAAGGGTGAGGCAGTGTTACCTCGACCTAGGGGGTGCGTCACACACCCCATCCCATGCTTTTGGGGGTGCGGCACACGGCACCTCTAAAAAGGTGAGAATTTGCTCCATTTTAGCTCTTATCTTCTTGTACGTTGAATCCTTATTTCCCTACTTCTTATGACTTGTTTTTAGGCTTAAATTAGCTTCAAAAATACCTCCAAAAGTCTCCGAGAACATCATACAACAAGAATTAGTTCATACAACACAATAGAGCTCATCAAAGTACACTAGAACAAGCATAGCTCAAGCTAGCACCACTAGTTTTCTCGTCTAAACTCTATTTGATCATTTTAACTATTGAGTTATTTCAAATGCAACACACTCTAAACATGTAAATTAACACATAAATACACAATTACACCCTTAATACCTCATCAAGAACATCAAGAAGTCCTCAAAACTAAGCTAAAAGCGTATAGATAATGACACTTAGGTGTATACATACGCCTAAAATCATTTCTTTTTTCATTCTTTGTTTAATTGTGACTTAGATTTGATTATGTTATTTAATTATATTTTTGTATATTATTCATTAATATTATAGTTGAATCCTTCATTAAACTTATTTGTTGAATTCAACTAAAAGGTTATAGTTAAGTGTTGACGTAACTATATATGGAGAGTTTTATTTTGAAGATGACCTATATAAATTTAGGATTATAGTTGGCTCTTTCAATTTTGAGTTTACTAATTATGTCCAAAGGTGGATTAAGTATGTTTTTCATTGTAAATCGAGTTTAATCTATCTATCAATATTATTATAAAGCATGAATAATACTCCTTCATTTAAAATGCATACAGAAAGCATCTATGGTCGAAATTGCACATGCAATATTGAAAATCACTCAAAAGGTATGTGTTTATTAGGCTGAGTTAATTATCATAAAGCGTGTAAGACGATGTTAAAGTTTTGTAATTGTTTCCTTTATTTTGGATGTGGAGCAAGCCGTAAATCTGCTCTTAATATTAGTTCGATCTCTTGTGTTTGGGAGATGAATGTACTCATTCAATTCCTATTTTTGGATTAAATCTCTTATTTGATATTAACGTAAATAATTTGTTGGTGTTGAAAATATCTGTGAATAAACTGCACTTAAATAGTGGCAAACTTGAAGAATGATGGTTTGCATTTAAGTTTTTCGAACTCTCTAAAAGTGTTGTCGCACTCGTATCGAATCTTTCAAAAATATACTATTTTTTGAGAATCGAACACGCATCAGTCAACATTCTTAAAGAATCCAAGTAATATAGGTCGGTGTTATATAGTTCATGTAAGATTATTGTATATTGTTCTATCAGTGCATTAAGAAATAAATATTCCTAATATGTAAATAAACTTTTATTAGGAATTATAAAAAATATATGCAAGTAGACTCCAGTTAAATACTGTTCAAATTTGAAGAACGATGGTACGTTGTTCAACTCACGTAAATTAAACTATTGTATAATGTGCATCAATGCATAAGGTGATAGATTTCTTAATGTTCAATCCTTATTATGGGTCTAAGACTACATATAATATTTATTTTATATTATATTATATTCTACATATTTTTATTGATGATGAAAGATTTAAAATTCACATGCCAAAAATAAATTTTTCATTTAATATTTTCCTCAAATAATTATCATTTAGTTGTTATCCTAATATTTAGGAGTTTGAACCATTAAACTGGGACTTTGAAATCAACTAAAATTTTAATTATTATATTTTCTTGTTAGAGCTATGTAGAAATTCCTAAAATAAAAAGTTTTCTTAAATAATTGTCACATAAATTAATTAAAATTGTGCCTGTTAAAATACTTATTTGTAAATGTAAGAACTCTTAATATTTAGTTTTTTACAATTGACTAAGATTATTTTTACTTCTTTAAGATTTTTGAAAACTACATATAATAAAACAATTAATATGTAAAAAAATTCTTATGCAAAGCATTTTCCGTATATTTACTATATCATACAAGTGGCTTGAAGCAGGCAGAGTAGGACACCGTTGTCCTGCCAGCTTACTAAAGGACATTTGTGTCATTTCTCAACAATTTCAACCATCACAAAACCTCATTCCAAAGGACATCTGTATAATTTCACAACAATTTCAACCGCCACAAAACTCCATTTGACGACGACGATGACGACATAACGTCGAAGATACAAGTGGCTTGAAGCAGAGTTTACTAAAGGTCATTTGTGTCATTTCTCAACAATTTCAACCACCACAAAACCCCATTCCAAAGGACATTCGTGTCATTTCACAACAATTTCAACCGCCACAAAGCTTCATTTGATAACGACGATGACGATATAACAGCGAAGATACAAGTGGCTTGAAGTAGAGCTTACTAAAGGGTATTTGTGTCATTTCTCAATAATTTCAACCGCCACAAAACCCCATTCCAAAAGACATCTATGTCATTTCACAATAATTTCAACCACCGTAAAACTTCATTTGATGACGACGATGACGACATAACGACAAAGGTACATGTGGCTTGAAGCAAAGCTTACTAAAGGGCATTTGTGTCATTTCTCAATAATTTCAACCATCACAAAACCCCATTCCAAAGGACATCTATGTCATTTCACAGCAATTTCAACTGACACAAAACTCCATTAGATGACAATGATGACGACATAACAACGAAGAAGAAGCGAAAGGGAAGATCTCAAATCCTATAAGAGCCTCAAAGCACGATTGTCTGTCAGCTTAATGAAAGGACTTTTTTATCATTTCTCCAGCAATTTCAACTATCACAACCCCTATCTAAAGGGCATTTTTTGGCATTTCACCACAATTTCAACCACCGAAAAAAATTCATTTCGAAATTCAATGTCGGTCATAAACAATGGTTGGGGGTGTAAGAGGTGTAGATAGAGGATAAGATAAATACACTATGATGTTGCTGCATGTGCTGGGTGCAAGAAAAAATATGAAGAGGAAGGAAAAGAAAATATAGGCTAACCTGTTAGATCCGAAAAGAAAAATCAATAATACCAATGACACAAGCATACATCCAATAAAAAATTAAAGATGTATAATATGAAATTGACTTGAGTAGGAACCATATTTGACACGGATCTTAACTTTGGTCTTCTTCTTTTCTTGATTAATAGAGAATAATAGAAGGATAGAAATCCTAGGAAGAGAGTTAGAGATTGTAGGAGACAGCCACATATTTTGTTGAATGTATAGTTGCAACACGTATATAACCTCAACAATTCATTATCAACTTGTGGAATCAATGACCAAAATGCCCTTTGTATGAATTAAAATAACATGAAGCACACATGTCGGGATTAAAAATTTTAAAAAAAGGTTTATTCAAACTTATTAAGGTAAAACTAAATACATATATATTTTATACATCCTTCTTTTTAGTCCAATAAATCGATCATTTACCAATAAAAAAATAAAAATTACATAAATCCCAACAAGTTTATCCTTAATTACTCTTTATCTTTATTTTTTATTAAATTAAAAATAATTTCTTATTTTGTAATTTTCGGATACATAATTAGCATCTGAATATATAATTTTGAAGTTGAGATACATAATTTTGAACTTAAGAATATAATAGTTAATTGCTCCATTTTCGCTCGGATATATAATTCTCATCAGGATACATAATTTAAAATTGAGATACATAATTTTGATTACTGAGATACATCCGTTTCTGAAATTATTTAGTCGAGATACATAATTCATAAAACTAGCAAAAGGAAGATATATGATTAAAATTATGTTTTCAAAAATTTATGAATTTGTGAATGTATCCGACTGTTTTGAATAAAAGTTTAGGTAATTAATAAAACGGTGGGGATTTTATGCAGTTTAGTAAAGTTACGTTGTGGTGCTATGTAATTTTTGATAAAAAAATATACTTTCTTCATTTAAAATAATTGTAATATTTTGCTTCTCGAGTGTTAATTTGACTAATTTTCAAACACAAATTAAATTAAATTAAATTTATATTTATATTTTAAAATTAAAATTTAGATATTCAAGTACCATGCGAAAAGAAAGAAAAGAAGAAGGTTGTATAATGAAGAAAGATGAAGAAACGATGGGCAACGTGGCTTTCAATATGAAAGACACCTAAATGACATAAATTAAAAATGCAAAACACCCTTATTATGATTTTTATTTACTGGTAAACGCATATGTCGAGTCTAAGCTTTATTATTGGACATAACAAATATTATTTAAAAATAAAATAAAAGTATTATAAATCACAATAATTAACAATATAAACTAGGTAAATACATATAAGAAATTTGATTGACTATTCAAATAAAAAACTCTAGCAATGTCACATAAATTAAAAATCATAGCAAAGTTATTTAAAAATTTCACTAATTAAAACATAAAATATCAAAAAAAAAATATTAATAATTTAATTGACTCTTAAAAATTTATTTGTATCACATAAAAAATAATCTATATTTATATTAGGTCCGTGCTTGCACGGTCTTGTAGTACCTATATATGCAGTCAGAATAGTATATATGTAACAAAACACTTTTTATAGGGGAAGTGTTTTTGCAGAAAAAAACGATTTTGCATTATTCCTATTGTGAAATAAAAGTATTAATATGTAGCAAAATAACTTCATATGTATACACTGTTTACAATAGTATATTCATTATATTGGGGAGAAATTATAATTTAATAATTTTTTAAAATTTAGAACTTTGAAACATTAATTACATTTCTTAAGTTTGGTAGGAAGTGGAAATATTTAATATTTTAAATTCGATTAAATTTTACCTCAAATAAATCACATTTATTTAGAAACTTTACATTAAGGAAAACTATAATTAAAGTTTGGGTTTAAATCTTTCAAACAATATTGGTTGTCAAAGCAGTCTATATTTTATTCTAAAGGAAAAACGCTTCTGCTAAACTTGCAACAATGTCCATGGCTGATACTTCAACAGGAGACCCTCCGACAGCCCCTCCGTCTCCGATTACCCGCAAACCCACCTACGCACATACATTACTTCTTAACTCATACGCTTCTACAACACAATGCTTCGACCAACAGTTCGACATGAACGATGAAACAACAATGTCACCTCAACGCACCGACAACTTCATTTCCATTTTTGCTTCTGATAAAGCACGAATTTATCCGCAACGGACGCAATCCGTCATTATCAAGATCCTTGGGTACAAAATTAATCATCAAACACTCACCCACAAACTCCAACAACTTTGGAACCCCCCCTGAACCACTATCACTAATAGACTTAGGCAACGATTTCTCCCTAATTAAATTCAGCAACGCAGATTCTATGAACCGAGCACTACATGGCGAACCTTGGTTTATATTCAACCACTTCCTCTCCGTCAGACGATGGGAACCTAAATTCCGCGCATCCACAGCGACACTCACCTACACAGCAGTCTGGTTAAGACTACCAGAACTTCCAACGGAATTCTACGATTCTGAAATCCTTCAACGTGTGGGACGAAAAATCGGCAAACTCCTCAGTGTTGACACCTGTTCCTCCACAACAACAAGGGGACGATACGCTCGCATATGCATCGAAGTCCCCACTGGGAAAACCGCTATTATCTCAGTCTACATCGGAAATCATCGTCAACAGATCCTCTACGAAGGGGTCCCTCTTCTATGCCTCTCCTGTGGTCGCATCGGACACAAAAGATAAGCATGCCCTCATATGACCATACCAGCCACCACCAATTCCGACAACAGCGAACCAACTACCACCATTGGCAGCACTGTGGGGAAGGCTGAGATGACCAGGGAATCTCCCCAACAAAATTCAAAATTCCCTCCGACACCTAAAGTAGCAGCGCAAGACGAATGGCATACCGTAAACTTTGACCGCCGCCGTAGATCTACCACAAATTGGCATCAACAATCGCACTCGCCACCTTCCTACAACTCTCTTCCACCTACGTTTGCTTCACGCGTGGGCCCGGATGAAACAGTTGTGCCGCCAGATAAGCGAGGTAAGCGCCCTAATGCCTATTCCCGTGCAGGTCACGCCCCTCCTTCCACCGCCTTACCAGAGCAACAACAACAAAATAATAAGTCGGCTCTTGGAATAAACTCTCTTCTTAATTCCATGGATCTTGATACTTCCTTATTGGGCCCTGACCCATGTCCAGCCCACACTTCCACTTCTTCTTCACGGCAGCCCATGTAATTATCTCCAAAGACCAATTAAAATCCCACTGCCCCAATACAAATAATCCCTTATCCCTCACATATCTTTCCTTCTCTATCTCAAAATAATAATCGGTTAAGTCAACAACTTTCAACATTTGACAAAAAAAAAAAATCAGCGGACACGCGTCTTCCAGATACACACAAGTCAAATTCTCAGGTTTCCACTTTTACTGCATGCACTACACCATTTCAACCTACGGGTAATCATGAATCCCTATTAGGTGACCTGACGTTAAACCCATCCTTTGTCTACAAGGAAGTTCATAATGCACATGATGATTCTCTTGCTATTGCGCCATCTACTCTGGCCAATGGCATGTTTTCATCTACGTAACTTAATTCAAATTCCTCTACCTAAAAATAACTCTAAACTTGACATCAAATTATAATTTTGATCTTAAACTTTGATAGTGTACAAATATGACCATTAACTATTCAAAATTGCACAAATATAACCTTCAATCCTATGTGAAAAAACGCATGTTCAACACACAAAATTGGACGCGTCCGGCTTAAAATCTAAGGGCATAATACATAAATATAACCTTAAACTTTGACAGTGCACAAATATGACCGTTAACTATTCAAAACTGCACAAATATGACCTTTAAATGACTCTTCACTATTATTTTTTCATTACTTTCAGCTCAAAAATGAAAATGACATCTAATTTCTTTTGTCATTGTGGAAAAAGAGCAATATTGAAGATTTATTAATTAGGAGGATCAGCCTCATACGAAAAAATCGAGCGGGTAAGTATATATATTATAAAGCAGAGGACGAATTTAAGTTATATAATATATCTAAATATTATTTATTTAAATATTAAATTAAAGATGAAACTAAACTAATAATAAAAAAATTATAGTTTTAATAAAACGTTATTAAATTAATGTTATTAAGGATAGTAGTAGTAGTAGTATATTAAATTAACGTTATCAAATTAACGTAATTAAAAGATGTTATTAAATTAACGTTATTAAAACGTTATAAAATTAACGAGGGGCGGACCTACGTGGTTGCCATGGGGTTCACCCGAATCCCTTCGGTAAAAAATTACGTTGTATATATAAGATAGAAAATGTATATTTATATACGTATATTAATGTAGAACCACATGAAACAAGGCACTTAGATAGCCCAGTGATGTTATTTGCTCTTCTTGGGCGCTTCCTTCAGCCTACTGTGCAGATTCGATCCCTGCTAGTGGCTGTTATTTTTTTTAATTAAAAAAAGACAAGGTGCTGCTATAGAAATAAATAAAATAATAATAATAATAATAATTTTTTAAAATTAAAAAAAAGTTAGATATTGCTACTATAGAAATAAAAAAAAATTATTATTATTATAATAATAATAATAATAACAATAATAATAATAATAATAATAACAATAATAATAATAATAATAAAAACGACGTCGTATTAACATAAAAAGCAAAACTTTGACAGTGCACAAATATGACCTTTAACTATTCAAAATTATACAAATATAACCTCTCTCCTAGTCAGCCCTTTTAAAGACGTGGCACCGTGTGATTGGATTATCTTTCCACGTAGGCGCGAGTGAGACTCACGCGTGGGGTTGCAAAATTGGAGGTCATATTTGTTCAGGTTTTGAATAGTTAAAGGTCCTATTTGTGCACTAGCAAAGTTTAAGGTCAAAGTTATAATTTGGTGTCAAGTTTAGGGTCATTTTTATGTATTAACTCTCTACTTTAAATACTACTTCCCCACACACTACCACTACACATAATCATAATATTACTACTACTTACAACCATGCAAGAACAGTACGTTATTCCAAACCTTCCTTCATACACCATGCCTGACCAAACGATCCCGTCGATACGTCCTATCTTCTTCCGTCGCCTCATGCCAATGAACACCATTCTTTCTTCTCTCTAGACAGTGGACGAGAGGCCAGTCTACACGGCCCAATCACTTGCGAACAACATGAACCCCAGTCATGGTTGGAGATGAGTCTCCAGAATCACTCTCTAATATTCACGATGACCATCAATAATGAGAAAGTGGTGGTCTATATTCAGAATCCTTTGGATATTGCTCAAATAACGACGGAAGGGATGTGAACTGCCATGGACCTCTATGCTCAATACCAAACAACACTAGATCCTGCTCACGCCCATATGGTTCCACTCCCGATACCCAGCACCTTCCCTCCCACTGGACGGACCCATATGCCCCAATGCTTTCTCCGATGTCCAGCTCTCTAGCGGACCTTCTATTTTATTCTCCATATCTCTCTCTGATCCCATGGATATACTCGGAGTGGAACCTCCATTACCCTCATTCGACTCCCCCTCCTTCTCCCCTATCGACACCGAACTCACCCCTGCCTCTAGTGACCACCCCGACTCTAGAACCTCCCCCTCTTTATCCAATCCCTCTCTCTCCTCAGGACCAAGAACTTCTTACACCTCAGGAAATCTCAGCAGTCATGGCACAAATGAGAGAGACACGGATAACTCCAATTTGGTTGGGCGAATGCCACATCTCTGTGCTCAAACATAAATTCGAAATAAAACTTCCTCTCAATGCACTACCCGAACTGAAAGAATATTTCATCGATCTGCACCCTACGTCCAATCCTCAAGCGGGAAAATTCATAATTTTAATCACTCTGACGCTGTATCGGACAACAGAACGAGGGGCCCAAAAATAACTGACTCTCCCATTCACTCTGGACGATCTATGAATTTTGTTATCTGGAATTGTCGCGGGGCTCATTCTTCGAACTTTCGCCGTAACTTCTGCAATATGCTCAACTACTACAGACCCACTATTGTAGTACTTCTCAAAACTCATATTACTGACCATAGCAACCTTTGCTCGGACTTTGGTTGCAATGCCTTCATCGAGGCCCCAGCTGAAGGTCTATCTGGAGGCATAATACTTCTTTGGAATGACTCTACTATTACTATCATTGAAATCTCTGTCACAAATCAGGAGGTCCACTGCGTAGTTCAGGTATCTCCTTCCACCCCGACCTTTCTGTTTTTAGCTATTTATGCAAAAAAAAATCCTTTAATTCTCGTAAAATACTTTGGGATAACCTAGTTCAAATATCTGACACTTGGGTAGGCCCTTGTTGGTCAGTGGGGACTTTAATGACATCGCCCATTCCTCTGAGAAGTTTGGAGGCCGACCTATAAATAATATTCGTGTCTCCCGCATGCTTGACTGTTTCAACACATGCAACCTTATTGACCTTGGTTTCCATGGTAGTCATTTTATTTGGACCAATAAACATAAAAAATAGTCCCTGATTCTGGAACGTCTTGCCGACGAGTGGCTAATTCTGATTGGCTTACACTTTTCCCAGAGGCAACAGTACAACATCTCCCTCGTACCTTTTCAGACCATTATCCCCTTCTCCTATCTTTTGACAACAAACCTTGTCTTCCCCATAACTCTATTTTCCTCTTTGAAACCATTTGGCTAACTCATCCTAATTTTGCGAAACTAATCCAACAATCCTGGAATACCTTTGTACCGATCACTCGTGCAATCTCTGACTTAACCAAGGCCTTAGCGGTCTGGAATAGGGTTACTATCTAAAATATTTTTCACCACAAAAAACATTTGTTTGCTCGTATTGCAGGACTCCAATCTTTCATGTATTATCTTACCAACACCTTTCTTCAAAACCTCGAAATTGATCTTATTGCAGAATTTAATCACATGCTTCGTTTGGAAGAAAAATTTTGGCGTTTAAAATCTCAGATTCAATGGTTACGTGAGGGAGATGCAGATACTCGCTTCTTTCATCTTTCCACTATCAAACGACGTTGTCGTAACCGCATCACTAGTCTTAAGGACGAAAATGGTAACTGGATAACTGACCATCAGCAAATTGAAACGATGATCTCGTCCCACTTCATCAACATCTATACAACTGGCCAACTTTTAACCTCTACATCCTATCTCATAGCTACTTATAACTTTATCTTAAATGTGAAGAGCATTCGCCTGGACACCCATCTAACTGAACACGAGATTTATGTTGCCTTTCAATCCTTCTTTCCTACAAAGCTCTCGGCCCTGACGGACTCCACCCAATATTCTTCAAATGCTTCTGGTATATCACCAAGAATTCGACCATTAACTTTTTTCAATCATGCTTTGTCAATGGGGTCATACCTCAAGATATCAATGACACCTTCCTATGCCTTATCCCCAAACGCCAAAGTCCTTCAGCCCCATCTCATTTGCACCCTATCAACCTGTGCAACACGATTTATAAACTAGTGTCCAAATAAATTGTCAACCGTATCAAACCACTCTTAAATCAACTGATCGACCACTCCCAATCAGTCTTTCTACCCAATCGACGAGCTTTAGACAATGCCATAATCGTGCAAGAAATTCTTCACCATTTCCATAAATCACGCTCCAGATACTCCAGTATGCTCCTAAAAATTGATCTGGAAAAGGCTTTTGATAAGCTTGAATGGGGGTTTATCCATCATACATTATGCTTTTTCCACTTCCCGGCCAGCCTCATCAAGTTTATTATGTCTTGTGTTACTACAACCAGAATAGTTATTCTCCTAAATGGCTCCAAATTGCAATTCTTTACCCCAACGAAAGGTATTAGACAAGGCGACCCACTGTCGCCTTATCTTTTTATCCTCTGTATGGAGATGCTCTCCCGGAGTATACATCTTGATGTTAGCCGTCAGTTATGGAACCCAATGAAATTTGCACCGTGCTCTCCTCCTATATCTCACCTCTTTTTCGCTGATGACATTATCCTTACTAGAAAAATTACCCCTTCTAATTGCCAAGTTATTCATGATCTCCTTGAACTTTTCACTTCTGTGTTAGGGCAGTCCATAAATTATCTTAAATCTTGAATCTTTTTTTCGTTTTCGCCTCACCATTAGATAAGGCCTTTGTTTTTAATTTCTTCAACATCTAGGAGGGCACTAACTTTGGTAAATACCTAGGTTTTCCCACTAAAACATAGGGTCTCCTTAAAATTAATGACTTTCAATTCCTTGTGGACTCTATTAGGTTGCGTCTTGCAGGTTGGAAAGCCAAACATTTGACCCTGGCAGGGTGGCTTACTCTTATCCGCACCACTCTGAATGTAATACCGAATCATGTGATGCAATTCCTAAACATTCCTGCAAGCATCATTAACACTCTTGATCGCTGTGAGCGCCAGTTCTTGTGGGGCTCTACCACACATTGTAACAAGTTTCACCTTCTCAGCTGAGACCAAGTCACCCAAGTCAAGGCTTGGGGGGGCCTAGGAATTCAACGTCTTCGCCCAAAAAACAATTCACTCCTGGCTGCTACTTCTTAGATCTTGTTCCACAATCTAAATTCGCTTTGTTCTTCTTCCATATTCTCTCTCTATCTCTCCTTTTCTGGTTCCCCAGGACCAACAAAGCCATCTGCAACTTGGAAATAGCTCCTTAAAGGGTGGAATACCTGCCAGGAAGGTCTTGTTTGGCATGCCTACACTGGGTCTAACATTAAATTCTGGATCGACCCCTGGATCGGACCTAAAATCATCCTCCGGAATATGATTTCTGGAACTTTTAATCCTAATGATGAACAGGAAACTGTTAAAGACTGCCTAAATGGACAAATGTCCCTTTCTTTTGACCTACCTCCCCAGATTAGGCGATTAATTAACTCTTGCTACATATCACAGATTCCCAACAGCAATACGGGTTATGATCAGATCGTTTGGGGTCTCACTCCCACAGAAAGATTCACTGTCAAATCTTGTTATCATGCACTCACATAGATTTCCTCAACCCCGAACTTATATACCTGGATTTGGAAACTTCAGCTCTCACCTAAGCTTCACACTTTCCTCTGGCTTATAGCTCATCAACGTCTGCCAACCTCTACGTACCTTCATCACATTGAAGCCATCCAGTCCCCCCTCTGCGCGACTTATCACGCATTACCCGAATCCATTGACCATATTTTCTTCCACTGTTCCGCTGCCAAACCCCTTTGGTGCCAACTCCATCTACTACAACATATTTCCTCTATTCTAGGTTTTACCCCTTCAGTACCAACTACCTGGCTCCGACGTTTACATTATTGGCATCATAAGCCTATCCATGTCTCTACCTTACCACAAACAATTTTCTTTTCTTTCTTACTCTAGCATCTATGGATAATTCGAAATAAAAATAGATTCGAGACAACCAACTCACAACCATCATTGCATATAGTTCTAACGCTTAGCCGTGAATTTTATCATGCTCTATATTCTACTAACCCAAATCCTCTGTCTCTCAGCCACTCTCCTCCTCCAAGGCTACCCACCCTGACACTATCTACCTCCATACTGATGTCGTAGCACCCACTACTCGGAGAGGTCCTTAGAAATAACTTAGGTGATTGGTTAATAGATTTCCCAGGTTGTACTACTGAAACGTCCACAGTTATGCAAGAACTTGTAGCGCTACTGCGAGGTCTCCAGCTCGCGTACCAACATGAATATTTTTCTCTATGCATTATAATGGATTCTGTAGAAGTAATAGATATTTTGTTCGACCCACTACCAGTCTACTCACATATAATTGACAATTGCATGTCCCTCCTGAAGCTACTCCATGATCAACCTATCTACCACATGTACAGGGAATCCAATATGGTAGCAAATAGTTTGAAAAAATTTGCCGCATCAATCATGGGAAGCGACATAACGTTTTGGTTCACAGCTCCTCCTTTTTTACTGAAACTACTAGACGTAGATAGGAAACATTCTAGTGTCAGTAGACCCAATTCCCTAGGTTTTTGCCACATTACGTGTACTGTTGTTGTCAGTTATGGACCTAGTACTTCTAACGGCTCTGTTTGTAAAAATGCGCTCGGGCGCCTCCCTGTACTGTTTTAATATATACTAGTAGTAATCTTGGCTATCAAAAAAAAATATTGGTTGTCCTAATATTTACGAATTTTCAATCGATTATGACTTAAATTTGTATAAATTATTTTCTTATTCGAATATGAACAACAAAAGTAGTGATAAAAAAACCATAACCAACAAGTCATTTATAAAAGCAAGTGAGGTCAGACAATAGATATTAACATATTTAAGATATAGTATTTATTAAAGACATCAAATACATTTTAAACTTATTTTGAGAAGTCGATAACACACTTAAACTATTGTTACGGTCTATTACACACTTATTCTACTGGAAATGAATTTATTTCTACCTTGAAAGTTGATGTGGCACAAAAATAAAAATAAATAAAACACAGGTGCGTTTATTAAAATTTATTTGTTTTTTTTAACTTCCAAACTTTTTTATATTTTTTCTTTCTTCACTTTTTATATTTTCTCTTTTTTCACTTATCTTCATCATCATTTTCTTTCTCTTCAACACTCATGAACCATTATTTTCAATATTTGGCTTTAAAAAGCTTCATTCCTTCACTCTTTTTATTTCAATATTATTCAAATTTTCATATGGACTTTATCATTAGATATTCCATCTTCATTCTTATTTTTTTAAAAGAAAATTCATACATCCATTTCACTAAAAAAGAAATGAAATAAATTAAAATAATTAATGAATTACAGATTAAGAAAATATAAATTTTGAATGGAGAATCATTGTTTCATTGAAAAAGTATAAAATTTTCAACGGTTCTTTAGTGAGAATTTTTATTTTTATAACAAATCCAAATAACGAAAAAAAATTCATCAATTTCATGATCACCTACTGTTGATATAATTTCTCTGAATGTATGAAGTTCTGAAACAAAAAATGTAGATCTAAAAGAAAAAAAAAAGAGGTACTAAGGACAAGTAAACACTGATGATAATTTTGTGATGGTGTTGTTGTAAATGTAAAGAAATTAAAAGTGACTTTTGACGGTCATGATGTAATTTCAATGATAGATTTGAATATGGGTGTTGAATTTTGTGGTATTTTTTTGCATTTGGTGACAATAGTGATGGTATAATTTCAATGGTGATTTCATTGTGGAGATTGAAATTTGTGGTGATTACTTTTATTTTTGGTGGTGAAACTGAAATATACGAATTTAGTAATGGTATGACGGCAATGATGGTGGTTTTATGGTGATTTTGTGGTGTATAATAAAGAAGAAGCAATTGGGTGACACTGATAGAAAAAAAAACTTGAAATACGACATAGTATCTGATGTGGTAGTGACATTGTGATGATGTGGTGCAAGTGACATGTGATGATAGGCGAATTTACACGCCTATAGCACTATATTTTGCCCATATTTTAGCCTAGTTTTGAGAACAAATTATATATTTCATGCACTTTTAGTCCTTTTTCCTGTAAGTGAGCTAACGAACATGATTAGCAAAGTTTCAGGTATAAATGATGCAGAATTCAGCATTTTATGGGTAACTTGACGCCAAAGAAAGCTTCACGAAAGGAGAAAAGCCAATCTTGGACGCCAAGGACTAAAAATGGCGCATGGAAAATCTGTCCCGGGCTAAAACAGCATTTCTGAAGACTTTGGAGACTAGCAGTAATTTAGTAGGATTAGGATAATGATACATTAACCTAGTACAATTGGGTTAAGTATTTCATTATCTTATTAGGATTAGGATAATGATACATTAACCTAGTACAATTGGGTTAAGTATTTCATTAGCTTAGTAGGATTTGGTTAAGCATTTCATTAGCTTAGTAGGAATAGGATATGGGTGTTATAAATACCCTATTCTACTAGAGATTTTGAGGCATTCACCATTCCACAAACACACTCTTACATTCTCCATTCTTACAATTAATTCTACTTTTTATTCTTCTTCTATTCATCTAATCAATTCTTAATTTCCGCAACAAGAGAAACGTTACTTTGCAAGGAATTCACGCCTAACGCCTACCACACTTTGCTACACGAAATCTTAATTGTGGTATAACAACAATGTCAATTGTGATTTCCTTCGCATTCATGGGTAACTAAACTTCTCTATTAGGGTTATGGAAGCCGTATGAGATACTATCTATTGCTGTGAGTTTGTGAGTTCGTAACACGTATGCTGCTTATATCATTATTCTCTTCATCTTAATCTAAATTCTTTGTGGTTTCAAACGCAAGAATACGCCAGTATAACATTTAACTTGTTCGAAAGAAAGGTTATCTGTCTGGAAAAGAGATAATGTCAAGGTAGTAGGGTCTCATCCCCTATTAAAAAGTTAGTGCCGTTACTGGATTAACCTCTTGGAGAATTTGTACCGTTAGACACGCTTTAAGCTCGAAAGAGTTAAAGTGAAATAATCCTCGAATAGGTCGAAAGACGCTTGGATTTACCATCGAATACAATTCTCTATAAGCACATGCATGTCTGAATTCAACACACTCATAGTCAATAAAGACGTATAACTCAGAAGGTGGACATAACCACAACTCCTCAATTCTCATTGTTTACATCTCACTAAACATTCTTTCTTTTTACTTTGCTATTTTCTGCTTTACTCTCTTATTTTGGTTAGATTACTTTCACAATACAATTCCCCCCTTTTTACGAGACTTGCACTAAAAGTCTAGTAATCGTTGCTTACTTGTTGACCAAGCTATTCCCTGTGGGATCGATACCCAACCCAGGTTGGGTTCTATATTTGCTAACGACCGCTTTACACTCCTACGAGAGCTGTAGATTGAGCGTTATCAAAAAATTGGTGCCGTTGCCGGGGAATACAAGTGTCAATTAAGTTCGTAATAATTACTAGACCCTTTGGTTAAAGATTCTCGTACTTTTACTTTTAGTTTTTGTTTTTGTTTACTGCAGGTTTTTATTCAGTGCATGCCCCATACCCGAAGTTCTGGTCAACCGTTATTACCTATCAATCCTGAACCACAACGTATTCGCAGAATGGAGGCACAACACGCAATTGAAAGGATGGTTGCTCAACAGGAACAGGCGAGACTAGCTGCGCTAGCCGCCGCTCAAGTGCATCAACAGAATATTGATAACCCTGGGCTAGCAACAAATCCTGACGATGAAGATCTAGGTGATGACGAGCTACTAAACCCTAGGCATGCCGCTGAGATCGCAACACCTGCCAACAGAAGAGATCGTCAAGCTAGGTTTAGGTCTGAATGCCAAGCTATGCAGCCATCTTTCGACGATGATGATGATGATCTTGATGGAGCCGGAGCCACAGGAGCCATTATTCCCCCACCATTAGCGCCCGGAGCCAAGTTCAACATCACAAGCACCATGATTCAGTTATTGCAACTCAAGGGATTATTTGGTGGACTAGCAGGCGATGATCCGAATATACATCTCATCAACTTTATTTCTATATGCAAGTCGTTTGACAATCATGGAGTTAGTCAGAATGCAATTCGATTACGTCTATTTCCATTGTCTCTGTCTGGGGAGGCAACTCTATGGTTGAATGGGCTGACTCCTGATTCTATTACAAATTGGAGGCAATTGAGAAACGTTTTCCTAGAAAGATTCTTTCCACCATCCAAAAGAGCACAATTGAGAGATGAAATCAGCAACTTTCGTCAGCTTCCCACTGAAGCTCTTCATGAAACATGGGAGAGGTTCAAAACAAAGCTAGCGAGGTGCCCAAACCATCATATGACTAATGTTCACCTAATGGAGATATTATATAGAGCCCTGAATTCAATAACTAAACCAGTGGTGGATAATGCGGCTGGAGGATCCTTTATGGATCTCACCTTTGGTCAAGCAAGCAATATGCTAGATCGTATGACGAAACAAAGTAGAGCTTGGCATACCAGGGATTCTGAGGTAGCAAGCCCCACTTTATCTATAGGCATGACTGTAGACCAAAGGAGAAGAGAAGAAGAACGTGATCAAGATATGGCGCACATGAAAACTCAAGTGGATCTTCTTACGAAGCATTTATTATCAGGGAAGACCGAAAAAGTGAAAGCTATTGCGTCAAAAGGAAGAGACGAATCTGATTCGGAAGAGAAAGCCAACTACTTGAACAATCAGGGGGGTTTCCGAGGCAATGCCCAAGGAAACCAAGGTCGGAACTACTATGAGAAATTTGGAAACAAGGACCAAGGTAGTTGGAAGAACAAGAATGACAATAGTGGTTTGTATGTTCCCCCTGGAAGACGTGACACCACCACATCTAGTTCTGGAAGTATGGAAGACATGATGGCTAAATTACTGAAAGGAGTGGAAGCAACGAGCGCAGGAGTAACGGAGGTAATAAATGATTTGTCCTCTATGAAGCAATTAGTTGATTCTCATTCCACTTCAATCAAGCAAATAGAGCAGCAATTGAGCCAACTTTTAGCAGCACTCAATCAAAGAAAGGCTAGTACTTTACCTAGCGATACTGTGCAAAACCCAAGGAATGATGGGTCATGCATGGCCATCACTACCCGAAGTGGTAAGGTGCTGGAAACTTCAGAAAAAGGCAAGCAAGTGGTTGACGAAAAAACGAAAATTGATGATAAGGCGAAAGGGGAAGATGCCGCAGCAGCCGATCCTAATGTCCTTAACGCCACTCCTCACGACGTGCAGCTTGGAAAAGCTGAAAAATGGAAGCAAGAGGAGAAGAAAGCCGTGGAGAGAATAATTCCATACCCACCACCACCTTTTCCCCAAAGATTGAAGAAGCAGGCGGATGATACAAGGTTCAGTAAATTCATGGCAATGTTAAAACAGCTGACCATTAATGTTCCATTGGTGGAAGCACTTGAACAAATGCCTGGGTATGCAAAATTTATGAAGGATCTTTTGACAAAGAAGCGGGCAGTAAGCTATGAGCCGGCAGATAATATTCATCATTGCAGTGCAATTGCCACAAGGTCCTTAGTACAGAAGAAGGCAGACCCTGGTGCTTTCATTATTCCTTGCACGGTTGGATCTATGAATTTTGCTAAGGCATTGTGCGATTTGGGAGCTAGCATCAATTTGATGCCACTATCCGTCTACAGAAAGTTGGGGTTGGGCGACCCTACACCAACCACTATGCGGCTCGTGATGGCAGATAGGTCGGTAAAACGACCTGTGGGTATCTTGAATGATGTGTTGGTGAAGGTGTCTACCTTTATTTTTCCTGCAGACTTTGTAATTTTGGATTGCGAGGTGGATTCTGAAGTTCCCATAATCTTGGGACGCCCTTTCCTTGCTACAGGAAGCGTGCTTATTGATTTGAGAGCTAATGAGCTCTCATTCCGAATAAATGACGAAGTAGTTCGCTTTGATGTGTGTAAATCAATGAAGCAACCCAAAGAGCTGAACGTATTCTCGGTGGCTGATGTTTACTTTGATGATGAGAAAGAACTACTTGAAGAAGAGCAAATTATTGATGACCTAGTGGCGGTTGTGCTCTTGAATGAAGAGAGTAAGGATGCTGAAAATTACGAAGAAGCTATTTGTGCTCTATCAAGATTAGGGACATATCGCCATACTCCCAAGAAACTGGACCTCGATCTCAAAAATCAACCCACACCACCATCCAAGCCATCTATTGAAGAGCCACCAATGCTAGAATCGAAAGAGCTCCCCGATTATCTAAGGTATGTGTTCTTGGAAAGTATAAATATACTTCCGGTGAGTGCGGATGATTTAAGTAAATAGCACGTAGAGGCTCTCATCTCTGCTCTGAAGAGATACATGAGAGCTATGGGTTGGACTATTGATGATATAATTGGTATCCCTCCTGGGATAGGCATGCACAAGGGTCATCTCGAAGAAGATTGCATACCTACAAGTAAGCCTCATTATCGTCTGAATCCATTCAAAAAACGATCAACCATCTATCTCGATGAAGTCTAAGTAATCGAGATAGCTATGTCGTGCCGCGATAATAAATCAAGCGCTATATGGGAGGCAACCCATCGTTTATCGTTTATCGTTTTTTGTCTTTCTCTTATTCTAGTACGTGTTTCGTTTTTGATAAATAAAAATCCAAAAATAAGATTCGTGCCACGACCAAAACTAAGGTGCTTGATGGGAGGCAACCCATCGTACTAATCGTTTTCATTGGTTTTGAGCGAATGTAGGTGCAAGAGGTATTCAATGAGGAGATCGATTTCAAATTTTGATTTGGACGTATTGCATGGTAAAGGTGGTAAGTTAGGAATTAAGATGCATAAGGCTATGGATTGATCATTGCTCATGATAAAATAGGCATCGAGCAAGGCTAGGCCTAGGTAAAACTAGGCCACGAACAAGGCAAAGCCTATACTATAGACCAAGGTCTCGGAATCTAGTGTGCTATAGCATAGGCGCTGCCCATGCTCAAGTATGTCATAGCATAGGCGCCGCCTATGCTAATGCCTTTTGTCTCTGAATCTCATATGCCATGCTAAAGGCGCCGCCTATGCTCACCAAATGCTTTGCAAAAGGCGCCGCCTATGCTCACCAAATGCTTTGCAAAAGGCACCGCCTATGCTCACCAAATGCTTTGCAAAAGGCATGGCCTATGCTATGGCATTCTGCTCAACTAGGCAAAGCATTAGGCACCGCCTATGGTCACTTTTTGTCTCCAAAACCGATTTTAAATGGGTCAAAACCCGACCCATTCTTTTCCTATATAAAGGAGACTTAGTCTTGAAACACAAACACATTGAAAACTTGACCTAGGCGCCGCACATACTCTCCAAATCATCTCAAAACTTTTCTTTTTGCTCTCCCACTTCACAAGAACATCTCCAAAGGCTTCAATCACGTAAGTACTCTTGTGTTCTTCATCTATTTTTCGTAAGTACTACGTTACTATGTCTATTATGAATTGCTAAATCTTGAAGAAGTATTGGAGATGTGAATGTGTTTGAATTGTTGATACACAACCAAGTGAGTGAACATATACGTTAGGATGATCTTAACTTGTGTCCGACTTCAATTCTATTTTGATGCATTGTCATACTACTTGCGGAATTGCTATAGTCATGAACATTGCATACTCTTGTCACTTGAATACTTACATGTTGGGATGTCTCGCTCATCGAAATAAGACTTATAGTTGCCTACCGACATAGGAGATTGTGATTATTGATAGAAACTATACCATGATGTAATCCCTATGTAGAAGTCTTGATATACCTAACATGAAAGTATTGCAAAGATTGCAAGAAGTGTTACATATCTGAATTTCTTGTTGGAATATAGCCCCTAAAACGTATGTCGATGAAGTCTGAGTAATCAACCACTTTCACTTCACTAGTCTGTACCAACAAACTAAGTGTGGGGTGGTGCCACTACTGCTTGTTTATAGATTGTATCCATCGAGATGATGCTAATATGAACATTGTTTTAAGTCTCAGGTACAATGGCACCCAAAGCAAGACAAGGCAAAGATAAGGCTACCACTTCACAAAAAGGCAAGAAAAAAGGCCGAAAAGAGCAAGGAGAACCCTCCTCGCTGCAAATACCTCGACTCACTCTGGGAATTAAGTGGGATACTTATGAGGAACTTCTGAGGATGACGACTCTGATGATGATTCTGATGCAAGGGGTGTGTCCGACATAGAGGATGAGTCCGACTAACCAGGTTCTTCTTATTTATTTTCCACTGAGGACAGTGTGTCCCGTCTAAGTGTGGGGTGCTGGTATTTGCATGCTATACTTCTCTATCCACATTTGCATTTATTTATGTTTGTTTGTTTTGTTAGTAGTTAATTGTTTTTTTTAGTAGTTAAATTTTTTTAACTTAGCTTCGCATGAAATTATTCTAATAGGCAGCATGAGATTATGACAAGAGTTTGTGCTAAAATCATGACTATTAAGACGTTTAGGCTCTAATTGTGACTCACTATGTTATATTGTTTGGTTTAATTCCTTCATCTGTTGGGTCAAGAGTCTATACTACTCCCAATAAAGTCGACCATGTGCCTTGTGTGTGTGAGATAATAGTATATTCTGTGCTTATGGTTGATGCTAGAACTTGCCTGGTATGTATGTAAAGCGAAAATAAAGAGTGCAAGTCTAGGAGATGATTTAGGCATTTCTTTGGCAACCTATGATTATTTACCTTCTTTTTACCTACCCATGGACATCATCCTAGTTAAACCCTTTTGAGCCTTTAGCCTATTTTCTTTGACAAACCTCGTATGTAAGCCTAATCTATTTTTTTTCAAGACCATAATTTGATCCAAATTCCTAAGTGCTTTAAAGTGAAAAAGTCATGTGACAAAATAAGAGGAAATTGGGTGAGTATGATGTTTTAGAATGCATTGGTGCTTGAATGAGTTATGAAAAAGAAAGTGTTATCATAAGAGGTATGTTATCAAAAGAAAAAGGAAAGGAAAACTGAAAAGTTAGTTATGTTTAAAATTAAAAAAACAAAAGAGGAGAAAAAGAGTGGTAGAATAAAAGAAAGTAGAAAGGTTGTTTGAAAGAAAAGTGTTAATGATACAATGTGATGTATTAAAGCGCTTAGGAACATAGTCACTATTTCTGGCCAAAATAGTCCTACCTGTCCCTTAGCCTACATTACAACCATCAAAAGACCTATTTGATTTTAAGCTTAGCATTCTGACATTTAGTGGAGCATTACACTAAGGGCAAGCCTATGGTCATCAGTTGCTACATATGAATTCTTTGTAAGAGTGAGAGCAAGGATATTTTGATACCCATGTTTGAAAAATATGCTATACTTGTGAGTGATTATGGGTAATATATTGTGAGACACACATGGTTGATGAGTTTTGGGTAGTTGTGTATGATTCTTTGTGCCTTAACTTTTGAATATGAGTTGACCACCATCACGAGTCTATGATGGAGGCTAAATGGTCTCTACTAATGATCGAAAAACTACTCTTTGTTGATAATTGTTGTGCTGGTCTTGACGAATATTTTATGTTGTTGCTGTGAAACCCTAAGTTGATGTTTAGAGGGACATGATATTTTGTTCGAGGACGAACAAAGCTTTAAGTGTGGGGTGTTGATGATAGGCGAATTTACACGCCTATAGCACTATATTTTGCCCATATTTTAGCCTAGTTTTGAGAACAAATTATATATTTCATGCACTTTTAGTCTTTTTTCCTGTAAGTGAGCTAACGAACATGATTAGCAAAGTTTCAGGTATAAATGATGCAGAATTCAGCATTTTATGGATAACTTGACGCCAAAGAAAGCTTCACGAAAGGAGAAAAGCCAATCTTGGACGCCAAGGACTAAAAATGGCGCATGGAAAATCTGTCCCGGGCTAAAACAGCATTTCTGAAGACTTTGGGGACTAGCAGTAATTTAGTAGGATTAGGATAATGATACATTAACCTAGTACAATTGGGTTAAGTATTTCATTAGCTTATTAGGATTAGGATAATGATACATTAACCTAGTACAATTGGGTTAACTATTTCATTAGCTTAGTAGGATTTGGTTAAGCATTTCATTAGCTTAGTAGGAATAGGATATGGGTGTTATAAATACCCTATTCTAGTAGAGATTTTGAGGCATTCACCATTCCACAAACACACTCTTACATTCTCCATTCTTACAATTAATTCTACTTTTTATTCTTCTTCTATTCATCTAATCAATTCTTAATTTCCGCAACAAGAGAAACGTTACTTTGCAATGAATTCACGCCTAACACCTACCACACTTTGCTACACGAAATCTTAATTGTGGTATAACAACAATGTCAATTGTGATTTCCTTCGCATTCATGGGTAACTAAACTTCTCTGTTGGGGTTATGGAAGCCGTATGAGATACTATCTATTGCTATGAGTTTGTGAGTTCGTGACACGTATGCTGCTTATATCATTATTCTCTTCATCTTAATCTAAATTCTTTGTGGTTGCAAACGCAAGAATACGCCAGTATAACATTTAACTTGTTCGAAAGAAAGGTTATCTGTCTGGAAAAGAGATAATGTCAAGGTAGTAGGGTCCCATCCCCTATTAAAAAGTTAGTGCCGTAACTGGATTAAACTCTTGGAGAATTTGTACCGTTAGACACACTTTAAGCTCGAAAGAGTTAAAGTGAAATAATCCTCGAATAGGTCGAAAGACGCCTGGATTTACCATCGAATACAATTCTCTATAAGCACATGCATGTCTGAATTCAACACACTCATAGTCAATAGAGACGTATAACTCAGAAGGTGGACATAACCACAACTCCTCAATTCTCATTGTTTACATCTCACTAAACATTCTTTCTTTTTACTTTGCTATTTTCTGCTTTACTCTCTTATTTTGGTTAGATTACTTTCACAATACAATTCCCCCCTTTTTACGAGACTTGCACTAAAAGTCTAGTAATCGTTGCTTACTTGTTGACCAAGCTATTCCCTGTGGGATCGATACCCAACCCAGGTTGGGTTCTATATTTGCTAACGACCGCTTTACACTCCTACGAGAGCTGTAGATTGAGCGTTATCAACATGTAACTCCTATCATATGACTGGTTATACATGTGCTAGGGTGGAAATAAATTTAGTTCAAAATAGTTTAAGTGTATAATATGTCGTCATAATAGTTTAAGTGTATCATCGACTTTTTGGGACAAGTTCGGGAGGTATTTGATGTCTTTTTCCTATCATGAAAATAGTTATAACATTTATTTTGACACCAATTACTATGTTTTAGTAATTTTGTCATTGTGCATATAAAATTATTGATTGGTGTGAAACACACATGCAAAACACCTATACTAAATTTGGTGTATACATCAAGTCAATACATGCATGTCATGTGTTTGAATTTAGAGTTCATGTTACTTAACCATGAGTAATTAACATGTATTTTACGTAATAGAATTACTTAATCATGACAAAGAACATTAGTTTGGTATATATAGCGGGTGCGTGTAAGTTTTTTCCCTAAACTAGTCTTTCAAATATTATAAATGGTAGAAATATGTCGTTTCATCTTTGGGCTCTAAAATATCTTTTATTTTTTTCACTAATAAATCCTATACAGATAAATTAGTAGAATTTTCATTTAACATGTGCCAGCTTTTCATTGATTGAATTTTAATTAATCAAAAACTTATTAATCCAGTCACGCCCAGTTGAAGCTCCAGCGGCAGCTTTCCGGCGACGCTATTTTCAGCAAACAACTCAGAAAGCAAAATTGACGATACCATCAGCACGCAGGAGTACCCTGGTGACAGCTAAACTTTGATATTTACATACTTTTACTAGTTATTATTTTACCATTTCGTTTGTATTATTTTGTTTTCTTATGAGTATAGTTTGTATCGATTTGTTGTAGCTTGTTGGTGGATATCTGTGTGTTGTTGTAGCTGCTAGGCTGGATTGGGTATTTTTGTGACTGAATACTATTTCTTTACTGCTGTCTTTCTTTTCTCTTTTTTGTTTTCCTATTGGTGCTTTATTTTTGGTGTCTACTTGTCTATCGGCTTGGGGCTTTGTTTGGGCTTGGTTTTGGCCTTAAGTGGTGGTTGAAGGGGTTAATGGTGGAATAGGGTCATGTCTGAGGGGGTTGGGGTTGGGGCCGACTTTGAGTGGGGGTGAAGAGAGGCGGTCAGGGGTAGGTGTGGGGTCTAGGTTGGGTGTTAGGGCTGGGGCAGTGAGTGATGGTAGAGATAGGCGAGAGGCAAGAGGCGAGAGGCGAGAGTAGATAGGTTGAGGGTAGGGTCTTGGAATATAGGGACCCTTCAGAGTAAGTCCATAGTGCTGGTGAAGATTCTTAAGAGGAGGAAGATTAATATTGCGTGTGTTCAAAAGATTAAGTGGGTAAGATCTAAAGCTAGGGATGTAGATGGGTATAAGTTGTGGTACTCAGGGAGTGACAGGCGTCGGAATGGTGTGGGGATCTTAGTGGATGAGGAGCTTAGAGCGCAGGTGGTGGAGGTAAAGAAGGTCTGTGATAGGTTGATAACGATTAAGTTGGTCATTGGGGGGTTTACGCTGCATGTGTGTAGTGTCTATGCTCCGCAGGTGGGCTTAGGAGAGGAGGTAAAAGCAGGGTTTTGGGAGGCTTTGGATGAGGTGGTGAGAGGCGTGCCTAACTCAGAGAAGATTGTCATAGCGGGGGACTTTAATAGGCACATTGAGGTTGTGCCAGGAGGTTATGACGATGTGCATGGAGGTTTTGGTTTTGGTGATAGGAATGAGGAGGGAGCAGCTTTGTTAGATTTTGCGAGGCCTTTTGGGTTGGTGGTGGTGAATTCGAGCTTTCCGAAGAAGGAGAATCACCTGATTACCTTTCGAAGTGTGATAGCCAAGACTCAAATTGACTTTATGCTGCTAAGGAAGGGGGATAGGATTTTATGTAAGGACTGTAAAGTCATTCCGAGTGAGCATCTTTCGACTCAGCACAAAATTTTGGTGATGGACTTACTTATGAAGAGAAGGGTCGGCCTAGAATTAGGTGGGGTGGCTTGACGCCAGATAGTGCGCTGAAGATAGAAGAGAAAGTGGCGGTTTTGAGGGTGTGGGTTTGTAGGAGAGACGTGGATGCCATGTGGGATAAGGCTGTCAGTTGCATCACGGAGACTGCTAGAGAAATATTGGGTGTTTCGAGAGGTCGGGCAGGACGACATAAGGGGGACTGGTGGTGGAATGAAGATGTTAAGAAGAAAATGGAGATTAAGAAGGGGGCGTATGTTAAGTTGTTTGAGAGTAAAGATGCAGAGGAGAAGAGGATGAATTGGGAGGTCTACAAATTAGCAAAGAAGAAGGCTAATCTTGCAGTTACGACAACAAAGTCAGCAACGTTTGAGAGCTTGTATGCGGGGTTAGAGGAGAAAGACGGGAAAAAGAGGTTGTATAGACTTGCTAAGGCTAGGGACCGAAAGGGTCGGGACCTCGACCAAGTGAAATGCATTAAGGGGGGGTAGAGTTTTGGTGGAGAATGCCCATATTAAGAAGAGATGGTGGGAGTATTTCCATAGGCTTTTGAACGAGAAAGGGGACAAAGACATTGAGTTAGGTGAGCTAGAACACTCAGAGGAGAGACGTGATTTCAGTTACTGTAGACGTTTTAAGGTTGAGAAAGTCAGGGAAGTTATTTGTACGATGCGAAGGGGAAGGGCAACGAGGCTTGATGAGATTCTGGTGGATTTTTGGAAGTTTTCAGGTAGGGCAGGGTTAAGGTGGTTAATTGATTTGTTTAACGGCATTTTCAAGACGGAGAGGATGTCTGAAGCCTGGAGGTGGAGTACGATGATTCTTTTATACAAAAATAAGCGGGACATTCAGAGTTGCACCAACTATAGGGGTATCAAGCTGCTGAGTCATACTATGAAGATTTGGGAGAGGGTGGTGGGGCGGAGATTAAGGAAGATCATGTTCATTTCAGAGAATCATTTTAGTTTTATGCCCGGTCGCTCGACGGCAGAGGCAATACACCTAGTGAGGAGATTGGTGGAACAGTATAGGGAAAGACAGAGGGATTTGCACATGGTATTCATCGACTTGGAGAAGGCTTATGACAAAGTACCTAGGGAGGTTCTTTGGAGATGCTTAGAGGAAAGAGGGGTACCGGTGGTGTACATCAAAGCTATTAAGGACATGTACGATGGAGAAAAGACTCGGGTGAGAACGGTGGGAGGAGACTCAGAATATTTTTCAGTCGAGACAGGGTTGCATCAGGGTTTGACTCTTAGCCCGTTCTTGTTTGCGTTGTTGATGGATGTGTTGACGCGATATATTCAAGGGGAGGTGCCATAGTGTATGTTGTTTGCGGACGATGTAGTGTTGATTGACGAGATGCGAGGGGGCGTGAATGAAAAATTAGAGGTTTGGAGGCAAACCCTGGAGGCCAAGGGGTTCAGGTTGAGTAGGTCCAAGACGGAGTATATGGAATGTAAGTTTAGCGACTTGAGGCAGGAGGACAATGTGGTGGTGAGGCTGGATTCCCAGGATGTTTGTAAGAGGGATAGTTTTAAGTATCTTGGGTCTATGATTCAAGGGAATGGCGAGATTGATGAGGATATCTCTAACTATATTGGAGAAGGTTGGATGAAGTGGAGGCTCGCCTCGAGTGTGTTGTGTGATAAAAAGGTGACACTTAAGCTTAAAGGCATATTCTATAAAGTGGCAGTCCGTCCAGCTATGTTATATGGAGCAGAGTATTGGCCAGTCAAGAGCTCCCACATTCAAAAATTGAAGGTCGCGGAAATGAGAATGTTGCGTTGGATGTGTGGACTTACTAGAGGGGATAGAGTTCGGAATGAGATAGTCCGGGAGAAGGTGGGAGTGGCTTCGGTGGAGGACAAGATGCGGAAAGGAAGGCTAAGATGGTTTGGGCATGTGATGAGGAGGGGCACGGATGCCCTAGTTCGTAGGTGTGAGAGGCTAGCGTTGGATGGCTTTTGGAGGAGGAGAGGTAGGCCGAAAAAGTACTGGAAGGAAGTGATTAGACATGATATGGAGCAGCTACAGCTTACTGAGGACATGACCCTAGATAGGAAGGTGTGGAGATAAGGGTAGAAAGCTAGGTCGCGTGCGTGGGTTGTAGCTAGTAGTAGAAGAGCTCATGTATAGATGGGTTAGTAATCCCAGGATTGTGTCCATAGGTGGGGGTCATACTTTCCAGATGCCATATTTCTTATCTCTTATTTCATATTGCGCTTATTTATCTTATTTCGTAGTTCTCTGATTTCTATTTTATTTTTAGTATGTCTTATTCCTTTTATGTTATGCCACCCACCATGCTTAATGGTTCATTACGCTCTTGCTTACTATTCTCTATCTTGAGTCGGAGGTCTATCGAAAACAGTTTCTCTACTTCTTTGAAGGTAGCGGTATGGACTGCGTACATTCTACCCTTCCCAAACCCCACTTTGTGGGAATACACTGGATTTATTGTTGTTGTTGTATTAATCCACAAAACCAAGTCGAATCCCATTTTTGTAACTCTATTTGGACAAATGTGAAAATTTTCATCTTTAAACTTCTGAATGAAAATTCTAAGTACTGATTGATTTTAAAAAAAAAAAAAAACGAATCCCATTTAAAATAGGATACCCGATCCGGCGTAAAACGTCCATAATTATTATGGATTTCAATCAACATTCATGGCAATGGTGTTGCCTGTTATGGCTTGTTCTGATATCTCAAATAAAATAGGTGTGATATTCACTGTCTTCATATTATTCTGGTTAGTCAAATCCTTCTGAATCCTCCTCGTCAATGGAAGATCCTTGTTTCATATAGCACAATGTGTGCTAGATGATTTTGTGCCAGTTGGGTTTCAATCACTGTATTATTTTGTTGTGGTTATTGTTTCTTTTGTGTAGGCACTGTTTTTCTTATAAATTGCTATGCTTGCTTTCTTGTTTTCTTTAATTTGTACTTGAATTTGTTGCATTTGGATCGAGGATCTCTTGAAAACAATTTCTCTATCTTCACGAGTTAGTGATAAGATCTGCGTATAATCGACTCTCCTCAGACCCTAGTTGTAGAAATTCACAAGATATGTTGTTATTGTATTTATCTTATGTACGTATACATATATTTCGCTGTTCATTGTTATCTAAAGGCTTCTAGTTCCGTGAACGAACCATAAGCTAATTTTAGGAGTTCTTTTTCTCTGTTTCAACTTTGGCCTTCAATCCCAACATCATCATGTGCTTCGTTTAAAAGTATCTTTATTTTCTGTTGGTTATCTTATTTTTATTTTTGGTTCGTTTTTCTTTTCGTTTGGTGTGTTTGGATTCTAGTCTTAAAGAATTTTACTTGTAGTTGAAACTTCATGAATTTCGATTGGGTCCGTTTTAAGCTGGTAGGGTATTACTACTAGCGAGTAGCAGCTCTGAGAATCAGCCAGCTGACGATACACATGCTTGTTTTCAGCTATTTGTTTGCTTCGTGATTTTACTATATCACCCCTAATTAATTATTATATGATATTTATGTATTAGAAAATTAATAAAATTTAATTTTTTTTAAAAAAAATAGATATTTATGGCATGTCCGCTTCAGCTGCTTCAACCGTGATTTTTCTATATCGACCCTAAGTAATTATTATAGGTCATTTAAATATTAAAAAATTAATAATATTTAATAAAAAAATAAAATAAACATAAAATAATAAATTAATTCCTGATGTTTTAAATTAATTTGACATCTTATATGAAGCTCACTTAAAAAAAATTCACAAGTATTTTTATAGCAATATTATTATATCACTTCTAATTAGTTATTATAAGTCATTCAAGACATACCGGTTTTGCTACTTCAATCGTGTACTATATATAAGTGTGAGTAGCAATTTCGCTACTTTAATTGTTTACTATATATAAGTGTGAGTGGCAGTTGCTGAAAGCAGACAGCTGGCGGTTGTCATATTTACTTCCAGCTGTCTGCTTGCTCCGTGATTTTACTATATCACTCTAATTAATTATTACATAATATTTACATATTAGATTATTAATAAAATTTAATTTTTTTTAAAAAAAGGTAAAATAGATATTTATGACATGTCTGTTTCTGTTGCTTCAACTGTAATTTTACTATATCACCCCTAAGTAATTATTATAAGTCATCTAAGTATTAAAAAAATAATAATATTTAATAAAAACGTAAAATAAACATAAAATGATAAATTAATTCTTGATGTTTTAAATTAATTTGACATCTTATATGAGGTCCACTTAAAAAAATTTCACAAGTATTTTTTATAACTATTTTGCTATATCATTTTTAATTAATTATTATAAGTCATTCAAGACATGCCGATTTCGTTACTTCAATCATGATATATGATTGACTCTCGAAATTATATCAATGTCGCTTAAATTGAAATAGAAAAAAATATTATAAATCACAATAATTAAAAAATTAAATTACTTTTAAAATATAAATTGACTATTAATATCACAAAAGTTTGAACAAGAAAAGTATTATAAATTATAATAACAAATAACTTAAAATAGTAAATTATGATGTCGAAAAGTATTATAAATTATAATAGTTAACAACTCAAAAATAACATATATTGGGCCGTGCTGGCAAGGGCCTTCGGTACCTAGTTACTAAAATATATAAGCGCGATTGGGCAGCTGGACGCAGGCAGCTAGTGGTCGACATGCCTGCTTCCAGCTGCCTGCTTATTTCATGATTTTACTATATCGTTCCTAATTAATTATTATATGATAATTACGTATTAAAAAAGTAATAATATTTAAAAAATAAAATAGACATTTATAAAGTAAAATAGACATTTATGACATAGATGTTTCAACTACTTTAATTGTAATTTTATTATATCACCTATAATTAATTATCATGAGTTATCTAAGTATATAAAAATTGATAATATTTATTTTTTAAAAAAAGTGAAATTAACATAAAATGATAAATTAATTTTTGATGTTTTAAATTAATTTAACATCTTATGTGAGGCCCACTTAAAAAAAATTACAAGTATTTTTATAACAATTTTTTTATATCACTTTTAATTAGTTATTATGAGTCATTCAAGAGGTGTCGGCTTTACTATTTCAATCGTGATATTTGATTTACTCTCGAAATTATATCAGTGTCGCTTAAATTGAAATAGAAAAGAAATATCATAAATTGCAATAATTAATAACTTAAATTACTTTTAAAGTATAAATTCACTATCAATACCACAAAAGTTTGAAGAAAAAGAGTATTATAAATTACAATAGCAAACAACTTAAAATAGTAAAATTACAACGTCGAAAAAGTATTATAGATTACAATAGTTATCGATGTCATATTAATTAGGATAAAGAGATATTACTTGAAAATTATGTTGAAAGTCGCATAAATCATACTAATATAATTAACAACTTAAAATATCTAAAATTATATATAATAAATCTGATTGACTTTCTCAAATATTTCATCAGCGTCATATAAATCAAAATTAAAAAATAGCATATAATATTCGAAAAGTAGCACATTAGTCACGGGATGACACGGGCTCCAATATCTAGGGTTGAATCTAAAAAATAGACTCAAATTGAGGTGACTTTCAAATTTTAGCCTCAAATAAAAAAACTTTCTTAAAATAGCCTTTACCTATTAACCAATTTTCTTTTGGAAAAAATTGCCCCTGATCAATGGAGTGAATTACATAAATGATCCTCATAATAGATAACAACTCCATATTTAAATCTTTCAACTTTTATTTTTTTCTCTTTTTAATTTTATTTTAATTTTTTTTCTTTTTATTTTTAATTTTCTCAACCCTTACTTTTTTTCGTTTTTCCTCTCAACTTTTTTCTTCTTTTATATCTTTTTAATTTTTCTTTCCTCTCTTTTTTTGTTCTTTTTAGTTTTTCTCAACCCTTACTTTTTTTTCCTTTATACCTTTCAACGTCTACTTTTATTAAAAAAAAAAAAAAAATCTTTGATTTTTTTCTTTTTAACTTTTTCTCGGCCATTATTTTTATTTAATCTTTTTTTTTAATTTTTATCAACCTTTATTTTTTTCTATTCTCTCTCAACTTCTACATTTTCTTTTATTTTTATTTTTTTAATATTTTTCTTCATTTTCTTCTTTTTCCGTAATTTTTATTATTTTTGCTCTTTTCTTTGATTTCTTCCATTCAAGTTACATCTCATGAGCAAGAGTTGACACTATCACATTATAAAAGGCAAGACTTACGACTTTTGAACAATAAGCTACGTTTCATGGGCAAGAGTTGACACTACTACATTGTAGAGACAAGACTTATGACTTTCAAACAACAAGTTATATTTCATGGGTAAGAGTCAACACTACCACATTGTATTTTGATTTATGAGATATTTTATAACTCTTACCTTAGAGAAAAGACTTAGCTCAGGGACTTTCAAACAACAAATTATACCCCACGGGCAAGAGTTAACTCTACCACGTTATATTTTCATTTATGAGATGTTCTACAACTATTGCCTTAGAGGCAAGACTTGACTCAAGGACTTTCAAACTACAAATTATGCCCCACGGACAAGAGTTGACTTTACCACGTTATGTTTTCATTTACGAGATGTTCTACAACTATTGCCTTAGAGGCAAGACTTAATTAGCTCAAGGACTTTCAAACTACAAATTATGCCCCATGGGCAAGAGTTGACTCTACCACGTTATGTCTTCATTTATGGAATGTTCTACAACTCTTGCCTTAGAGGCAAGACTTAGCTCAAGGACTTTCAAACTACAAATTATGTTCCATGAGCAAGAGTTGACACTACCACGTTATGTTTTCATTTATGAGATGTTCTACAACTCTTGCCTTAGAGGCAAGACTTAGCTCAAAGACTTTCAAACTACAAATTATACCCCACGGGCAAGAGTTGACACTATCACGTTATGTCTTCATTTATGGAATGTTCTACAACTCTTGTCTTAAAGACAAGACTTAGCTCAAGGAATTTCAAATAATAAACTATGCCCCACGGGCAAGAGTTGACACTACCACATTATGTCTTCATTTATGAGATGTTCTGCAACTCTTACCTTAGAGGCAAGAATTAGATCAAAGACTTTCAAACTACAAATTATGTCTCAATGGCAAGAGTTGACATTATCACGTTATGTCTTTATTTATGAAATGTTCTACAACTCTTGTCTTAGAGGCAAGACTTAGCTCAAGGACTTTCAAATAATAAACTATACCCCACGGGCAAGAGTTGACACTACCACATTATGCCTTTATTTATGAGATATTCTACAACTCTCGCCTTAGAGACACGACTTATCTTAATAATTTTTAAAGAACTTCGTAATAATAATACATGCCCTTAAATTTGCTTTGATGTCAAAAAAAGAAGATACCTTTGCGGATTATCTAATTTTTTCTTTATTAGCAAAATATAATAGAAGTTGAGTAAAAAGAAAAAAACGATCAAACAAAATAGAGAAATAAAAAAAATTGAAAAAAAAGGAAAGAATAAAAATAAAGATCAAGAAAAAAACGAAGAATTAAAAAAATTGAGAAAAATAAAAATAAGAGGAAAAATAAAAATAAAATTTGAGAAAAATGAGAGAAAAAAGAAAACTGAAAAAAGAAAAAAATGATCAAACAAAATAGAAAAATGAAAAAAAAGAATGAGAAATGTGGATGGATGTAAATTGTGGTACTCGGGCAGCGTGAGGCATAGAAATGGGGTAGGTATTGCTGACAAACATTGAAGCAAGTAACATGATGCATAGAAACTTTATTTTGAATTTTTTTTTGTTGTATCAAGTTCTGAACTTTCACGATACTTGATTGTACATGTTTCAAATTTTTGTTGATTATCCTTTTAATTTTTATCAAGTTTTTTATATGTTAATTTTTTTTTTCATAGGCTCTTCTCTTACTGTAGATAGGCAAGTGAATGACTGCTCTTTAAGTGTGTTGTTTTTTATTGTTAATGGTACATTTACAGGATTAAAAAAAAAAATACGTCAACTAAAACATGAAAATGTAGTTTTTCTTTAATACACAAAACGGAGTTCGTAGAAAGCAAAGATGGTTGGTATCTCCCCCACAGGGATGGGAACAGCCTTCGGGCTTTACCTGTTCACAGACTATGCCTGTCAAGTGGGTCGGGCCGGACCAACCCGAAACTGGCCCTATAAAATTAATCGGGTTGTGGGTCGGGTTCGGGTTGGGGATTAAGTGGGCCGGTTCGGTCTGGGCTCAACAGTAAAAATTTCAAAAATCATCCTAACTCGGCTCACTTAATCTAATCCGGTCAAACCCATCTAAACTCGATCAAACCTGGTTAAAAATTCGGTCAAACCCGGTCAAAAATTAAAAAAAAAAAACTTTTTTTCAATATATACCCACCTATATATATTTTAAATATGTTAAACAATATATATACACTACATATATAGTATATATTACATTAGAATTTAAAAAATATATACACATATACACAATTACACATATATACACACCATTCAATATATATGACTATACGTACTACTTTAAATAAAACATATACTACAACATATATATACTACAATATATATAAGTATATATATATATATTATAGAGTTATATACTAATTTATAAAATATATACACATGTATACATTAAATATACACGTCTATAAAAGATATATACACAAATATACGCACCATTCAATATATATGTACTACTTTAAGTAAAACATATACTACAATATATGTATATACTACAATATATATAGTTATATACTAATTTACAAAACAAATACACATATATACATTAAATATACACGTCTATAGAAGATATATACACAAATATACGCATCATTCAATATATATGTACTACTTTAAATAGACATATACTACAATATATATATAGTTATATACTAATTTTTATAACATATACACATGTATACATTAAATATATACGTCCATAGAAGATATATACACATGTATACTACAATATATAGAGTTATATACTAATTTATAAAACATATACACATGTATACATTAAATATACACGACAATAGCAGATATATACACAAATATACGCACCATACAATATATATGTACTAGTTTAAGTAAAACATATACTACAATTTATGTATATACTACAATATATATAGTTACATACTAATTTACAAAACATATAGACATGTATACATTGAATATACACGTCTATAGAAGATATATACACAAATATACGCACCATTCAATATATATGTACTATTTTAAGTAAAACATATACTAGAATATATGTATATACTACAATATATATAGTTATATACTAATTTATATAACATATACACATGTATACATTAAATATATACGTCTGTAGAAGATATATACACAAATATACACACCATTCAATATATATGTACTAGTTTAAGTAAAATATATACTACAATTTATGTATATACTACAATATATATAGTTATATACTAATTTACAAAACATATACACATGTATACGTTAAATATATGCGTCAATAGAAGATATATACACAAATATATGCACCATTCAATATATATGTACTAGTTTAAGTAAGACATATGCTACAATATATGTATATACTACAATATATATATAGTTATATACTAATTTATAAAACATATACACATATATACGTTAAATATACACGTCAATAGAAGATATATACACAAATATACACATCATTCAATATATATGCACTACTTTAAGTAAAACATATACTACAATATATGTATATACTACAATATATATAGAGTTATATACTAATTTATAAAACATATACACATGTATACATTAAATATACACATCTTTAGAAGGTATATACACAAATATACAAAACATATGATACTTAATATAATAAATTATTAATAATACTTGGTAGTAAATTAATAATATATTAGAAGTAAGTTTTAAATTTAAACTATAAATTCAATTTAAATCATTAAATGAAAAAAATTATAAAGTAAGGACTAAGGAGGAGTGAATGAATGTTAAATTTTATTGATTGCGATTTGCGAAATGATCCAAAATTTATAATTTACATGAATGAAAAATCTATAAATTATGCATCATTTTTTCCAACTCATTCATGTTAATATTAACGGAAACTTGCATAGGATAGTCAAAGTCACCGGGGGTAAAATCATGCATTGGACTTGATTCTGCTGAGTTCTCCCGTGAAGACATAATTTCTTCAAGTTTCAGCTCGTCGCTTGGCTCCGATTCCATTCCTTGGTTTCTTCTTTCCGCTCTGATCTAATCTCTGAGGTAAAATAGAACATTCATTGTATTGCTTCCCAATGAGTGTCGGTTGTCTCCAAGCTGCTATCGTCCCTGACTAAAGGCACTCTCTGATGCAACGGTTGACATTGGAACATTCAAGATGTCTCTATCTAATCTTGAAATCACGGGATATTATGTTTCATTACTCCTCCACCAATCCAACGTGTTGATCCGTCGTCTGCGATCCTCTGGCGGCGACCGAAGATAATATTTCAGCTCTTCCCGATAAGTTGAGTTGTAAGTTCTCTCATCAACACTGTTCCAACAAGGTAAATCATAAAAGAAATCAAGAAAACCACTGTGTGCCGGCCTTTTAGAAGATGATGGCTCCTCAGGAGGATGAGAAACGACAGTTGGAGTGATATTTGTAGGTATGACTAAGTCAAATAAATCAGCAAAGTGATTATATAATTTTTCTATGTATTCATTCGCATCACTCATATCCGTCCATAAATCAGGTTCTACTTTTTCAGATTCAGAATCATTGTTAGTATTTATTTCTAAGTTAACATAAATAATAGTACTAAAGTGGCACATAGTATTATATTTAAGGCACAGATTTAATATAGCACCAACCAAGTAAATAGGGGGAATCGGGAAAAAATATTTTTTAAATTTAGTTAACATGGCATCAACAGCTTATTTATAACCATCTTTATTTTTATATTCTTTAAACAAACCAGAAATATCGATTATATATCCCAAAATATTACAAACAGTAGGATAATACGCACCGAAAAATTCAACCGTAGCTACATAGATTTTTTCTAAAAACTTAACAAGATCATTAATTACAACCCAATCAGAATCATGTAGCACGCAATCAGCAGAATCAGTAAATGAACTGCAATGTTGGTTAAAAGTTAGTGTAATAGGAACTCTATATTTATAACAAGTTTTTAAAAAATCATATGTAGAATTCCATCTAATATCAATTTCCTCAAGCAGCAATATCGGTGCAAGTCCATTTTCTTGACATTTAATTTTAAATTATCTAATTCTTTTTCTCCGATTATTTCCTTGAATAAAACCAACAACAAGACAGATTTTTTCAATATAATTTCAGGCAACGACGGAGATAACATAGATTTTAATTTTTTTTCTAGCAGTCTTGTTGTTAGAAGCATTATCAAAAGCAATACATAAGATTTTATTTTCGATACCATAAAATCCGGCAACTTTAACAATAGAATCAGCAATAAAATCTCCAGTATGTTTACGGTCTTCATCATATAAAAAAACAAGAATACGTTTTTGCATCACAAAAATACTATCCATCTAGTGACAAGTAACGGTTAAATAATCATTTTTATTTACAGTACGACCAAGATCAGAAGTTAGGGATAATCTACATTGAATATTTTTTAACAATGTTGATAAATAAAAACAATATTGTGAATGAAGTCTAAAAATATCAGGTCGATAAGTACTTCTAGGAACACCATTAAACATAAAATTCTAAATAGCTTGAATATAATGAATAAAACCATCAGAAGAAGGAAAACTAAAAGGCAAACAACCCGCAACTACCATTTTAGCTATTTCTTCCTGGTCCCTCAATTTATTATACTTCTTCGTTACCTGATTGGTTGTTGGGTCCATTCTAGTTTGCGTTGGCCCATCAACATCCCCACCACCTCGTGTAATTTCTAACTCTCTTTTGTTAGCATCACCTATATGTCTCATGAACGTACCCGTACTCTCTTATTTAACTCCGCTTTTATGCTTATATATTTGTTGATAGCATTGCACCTCAGTATCTGATATACGTTCAAAAAATTGTCATGCAATACTAGTTGTTTTACGAGGTCTTGGGGCATGGGGAGGACAGGGAGGGAGATTAACCGATTCAGATCTAACGTTAGTATTTCCTACTGCGGGTGTCTCATCAATATTTTCATCATCTTCGTCTAAATTAACCGCATTTGCTTCATTTTCTTCTTCTATACCGTAATTTTCCTGAGCTTCTACATAATCTATATCGTGAGCACCTGCACTTATTTCTTCCTCAAAAGGTGTACCAAGCGGTACCGGAGGCGAAGACACACGAGTATATCTACTACTTGAAGTACCTCTACCACTAGTAATTCGCTTTTTACTACCACTACCGCTTCCGGGACAAAAAAATTTAACACCTTTAGTAGCGAGGTTTCTTAATTTATCCATAGTATAAATTAAATTAAACTAAAAAAATTCAAAATACACAAATATAATAAAATTAAATATTCAACAATTAATACAATAAATAAAAATTAAACGTAAGAGATGGAATGACAATACCAAATTTTAAAAGTATCCGAAGGTTGCGAATTTAGAAACTTCCACTCGTACTTTGTAAACGCAAAATTAAAAATTTAAAGTGCACTTTAGGAAATTAAATATATTGAATATTTGAGAATTGAGATTTGAGAGAGAATGAGATTTGAGAGAGTGAAAAATTGTGTGAAAAATGATTTGAAGGTGTAGGGTATTTATAGAATTTTTTTTGGGATTAAAAAATTATTTTAAAAGTATTTTTTTTTTTAAATTAATGGGCCCAAACTAGCCGTTTGGACCCAAAAACGTCTATATAGACGTTGGACCAACGGCTAGTTTGACCCAAAATCCCAAATTTTCAAAAAAAAAAAAAAAACTATTTCGGGCCGGGCCGGTTAACCGGCGGGCCTGGACCGGACTTGGTCCGGGCCAGGTTAGTCGGGCTCAAATTAAAAAAAAATGGTCCAGTACCCTAAAGCCCTTGGGCTTACCAGGCCAGGTCAAACCGAACCGGTTTGCGTAGGTGGGCCGGTTCGGGCCGGGTCAGCCCAACCTACTTGACACCTTTATCACAGACACATTCAATTACTTTAGTGAATTTTATCCAATTTACAGTTTATTAACAAATACACAAAATTATGAAAAAAAAATTGCATCTCAAATAAAAGTTAGAAAATAACAAATGAAAAATACATGTGAATTATATAGGTTTGTTATCTCATTCAGATTGATAGGGTAAGACCAAGCCTATCTAACCCCCTTTGCTTGTACTTATGCATGTATTAATTAAAGAGATGCTAAACACTTTATCTAGCTAGTTATAAATTCGATTAAAAAATACATATGAAAAAAAATAAAAACAAAATGCATGACTTCTACTAACGAATAAATTTAAACTCTCATATTCGTACTTGACTATTCTACGAATTAAGTAGGTGTTTGGCCATGAAAGTTAGAATTTTCTGAAGTTGGAATTGAAATTGTGCTTGATCATATCTTTTTGAATTTTTTTTAGACTTTTGGAAAGATTTTTTAAAATATAATTTTATATCCTCAAATTTTAAAAACTATCAAAATCACCCAACTTAACTAATTCACCTACAAAATACAACAAAATGTGAGAGAAGACAATAATTTTGAGAACATCCAGCTCTTATTTATAGGTCAGTGAGTTTGTCATGAATCAAAAGACAAACTATTCATGAAGTTTGGAGTGTATTTTGAAAATAGTAAGAGGAAGGGGGGGGGATTTGATATAAGTGCGATCGCGTAAATGGACTTATATGGGTGTGTATTAAATTCGGCCAAGTGTGTGAGCAAGAGAAGTATAATTAAGGGCCCTAACACACCAAAATCAGCCACTACATTGCACTAGAGGGGTTCCACTCACTTGAGGGACATTTTGGACATTTTGACTCCTATTTGTAATACACTATATAAGGAACAACTTAGGGTTTTTGTAACTTAGTTGATTATTTTTAAGACTTGAAACTTGTAACACTTAAAGTTCTCTCTCTAGTCTTGTGAGAGTGAGTTCCAACCGAAACTAGGGTAGATACAAGTGTGGATTCACTTGTGTTTGCATATTGGCTTGAAATGTTGGTGTTTAGAGAAGGTAAAGGCCCTCTTGTGTCAACGTAGAGTTAGGTCTTTGTTGCGGAAAGTGTTAAGGGTCTAAGATTGTAACAATTCTTGGGTTCTTAAGATTGTCCCTTCATTTGGTCTAAAAGATTGTCCCTTCATTTGGTCTAACTATTTATCTTGTATCTTGTTGAATCCATTGGTTTCTTGTTGTTGTTAATGAACCCATAGCTTTCTTCTTGTTGTTACATTGTTGTTCTTGTCTTGTGTTGTTAGTTTAGTATGGATGTTGGTTGGAAATTGGTGTTAAACACCACATTACATTGAGTTCTTATTGTTGATCTTGAATCCGAGAGGGGTCACTCAAAGGGTCCTCGGTTCTCTTGAACTTGTGGACTGTTTTGAGTGTATGTTTTGTGTGTTCTTGGCTGATCTGGTATCATTTGGTATCAAAGCTTATTGTTGATTTTGTTCCAACAAAATCAATCTTGGGCTTGCTAGAAAAAAAAGAATTTTTTTTTGTTAAAATCTGAAAATTCCAGAAATTTTGCAATCTGTCCATTGTTGTGTTCTTGGCCGAAAATTGTGTTCTTGTTGTCTTGGCTGAGATTTGTGTTTTTGTGTCTATATTTGGTAGTCTTTTTGCTTGTTTAGAGTGTTTCAAGTGTTGGTTTCTTTCTCACCAATACTACAAATGTCTAGATCTAAAGTTTGAGCTTAAAAGAAGACATTGTTGTTGTGAACTTAAAGGAAAAACCGTGAGTTTTGGATTTGTTGTGGAAGTTGGAGTGGGCGTTGAAGGTGTTGTTATTGTTGTTCTTGAAAGTTGTTAAGTGTTCTTGTTGTTCTTCATCACATTCTTGTCTTGACCTACTTGAAAGGTTTCTAATAGATCTTGAAAAGGTGAAGATAAAGTTACAAGACTTGTTGGTGAGGGGACTTGACAACATCACCTTGACTTGACAATAACTTTTCCTTAAATCAAGGGTCTTGTTTTATGGAATAGTACAAGTCAAAATCACACCTTTTGAGTCTTGAAGTTGAAAAAGGTTACAAGACTTACACTTTTCTACCAAAACCAAGTTCATCCATTCCAAATTGAGAAGTGACTAAGTCATCAACTTGTTAATTAGGATTAGTAAAAGTTGCGGCCAATTGAAGGGTGACACGTCACCCAATTACTGTTCACACACTAATTTAAGCTCAAACTTGGATTGTTAGTTTCTTAATTATTGATTCTTAGTTTCCTTTAATTGATCCGAGAACTAATTAACAAGCTAGTATAATCCTACTAGGTTGTCAATTAGTCATTTGAAATCATTGTTTCGTGTCATCGTTTACTTGAGTGCTTTATTCATTTTTAATTCATAGTAACTTTGGTTCAAGTTCGAACATTACATCCTTGAGTCACCAAAATAAAAATCCATTCCGACTAAGAGGTAGACTTACTCTTCAACTCAGCACAAGTTATAAGTTGATTTGCAAACATTTGTGACGGCAAGTGTGAGACCACAAAGCATGTGAGAGAATAGTGAGGATTGTTTGAAATAACGTGTGATTGTTTTGTAGGTTTGAATTGTATTGTTGTGTGTGACATTGTGGACAGATGTGGTGACTTATTGAACCGTAAATTGAAGGGATTGTTTTGGTATGGAATCAATGGAACCCGAGGCCTCAAATGCTCACACAATGGAAAATAATGCCATCAATCTCATTTTGGCTCACCTTGAAACTATGTCCCGAGATGTGGCTAGGTTGAATGTGGGTCTTGAGAAATTAGATACGGATATGGCATCAATGAGTGGGAGATTAGAACGTGTGGAAATCCAAAGGAGTCGACCTTCCACCCCTCAAAATATTTCCCCAATTAATACTCTCGAGACCTCGCACCAAATGCTATATCCACCAATTGCCACAAATCAAACCAATCTTTACTCCCGAAGACAAGAACAAGATAGAACAATACATCCTTCACTCCACTAAGTCCAACAATAAGGGTTTAGAACCCAAATACCACCACCAAACCCAAACCCTCCCATCCAAACTCCACTTGACCAAAGACCTCACTATCCAAGTCCAATCCCACCACTACAAGCTCCACTTAACCCAAATAGACCTATCCATGTTGAGGGCAATAGTAGAGGAGAACAACCTGATAGTTATGGGCCATATGATAATTACATTAGAGGAGAAGAGATAAGAGAAATACATGGTGAACCGAGAGGAGCCTATGGCTGAGAAGGAGGAGTTGGTCCTTGGAACCAACAAGACAACCAAAACTGAGAAGTTGGACTAAATAACATCAATATGGGGCTTCTAATCTTCAAGGGTGAGAGTGATCCCGAGGAGTTTCTTGCATGGGAATCCGCTTGTGAGAGGGTATTCCAAGTCAATGATCTCACCGAAGAAAAAAAGAGTTGCTACGCGATTGCTCATTTTGAGGGTTATGCTACTACTTGGTGGGAATATGTTAAACGTTTTGGAGATGTTTTAGTAGAGGGACAGCCCCCTTCTTGGTTTCGGTTAAGGTACCTCATGAGACAAAGGTACTTGACCGAAAGTTACCAATAAGAGCTCCTCGCCAAGTTGTATAACTTGAGGCAAAGAAACAAGAGCGTCGTGGCTTACTACGATGAGTTCCAACAACTTATTTTGAAACTTGATCACTGAGAGGAGAAGTAATCCATGACATTGTTAGATTCAAGGTTGGATTGTATAGGGATATCTCCTCACGATTGACACTTCAAAAATTCGATACCATTGATGGCATCTTTCAAGCCGCTTTGGAGGTTGAAAGAGAGTTAAAGGAGACATTGGGGTACAAGTACAGGGGACAATCCCGCTTGGGTTGGCACAAGGACAAGAAACACTTATTCAATGCCGAAAAACATGATGCCAAGTCTGTCCAAGCCGAGAACAAGACCTCTCAAAGGTACCCTCCAAGTAACGAAGGTAAACCGAATTCTACTTCTCATCCTAAGGGATTTAAATGTTTTAAATGTCAAGGGTGGGAGCACAAGGATAGTGAATGCCCAAACCAGAGAAATGTAAACCTTAGGGAGGGAAAATTATATTACCTTGGTAAGGAGGTAGGACTTGAATCTAATAAGGTTGATGAAAACCCTCAAGATGAAGAGCAAGAAGCCGAGGTGGAAATAGACGAAGGCGGGGAAGATATTTGTCCGATTGATGGAGAGTGTGTAGTACCTTTGTTTATGGCAAAGAGAGTCATGCTTAGTGATGGTTTAGAGGAGGAAACCGCGAGTGAGGAGGAGCCGAGAGTCAAGGTTGTGGGATTTTCCCACAAAGGCCCTTTATTTCTTACTAACCAAGATGCTAGCACTTTGCCTGGCATTCATTATTTTTATGTGCGGGTTGTAGAACATGTAAGTACAAGAAACATGCTTGTTGATCTCATGGAACACTTGGTTGAACATCTTAACCTTGGGAGGAGCCTTAAAAAGATAATTCAAAGAGGAGAGCTTGCGGGTGATGATTACTTGAATTTGTGGACAAATTTCTCTCAAGATGGAGAGAATGATACAAGTGTGATCGCCTAAATGGACTTATATGGGTGTGTATTAAATTCGGCCAAGTATGTGAGCAAGAAAAGTGTAATTAAGGGCCCTAACACACCAAAATCAGCCACTACATTGCACTAGAGGGGTGCCACTCACTTGAGGGACATTTTAGATATTTTGACTCTTATTTGTAATACACTATATAAGGAACAACTTAGGGTTTTTGTAACTTAGTTGATTATTTTTAAGACTTGAAACTTGTAACACTTAAAGTTCTTTCTCCAGTCTTGTGAGAGTGAGTTCCCACCGAAACTAGGCTAGATACAAGTGTAGATTCACTTGTGTTTGCACATTGGCTTAAAACATTGGTGTTTAGAGGAGGTAAAGGCCCTCTTATGTCAACATAGAGTTAGGTATTTGTTGCGGATAGTGTTAAGGGTCTAAGATTGTAACAATTCTTGGGTTCTTAAGATTGTTCCTTCATTTGGTCTAACTATTTATCTTGTATCTTGTTGAATCCGTTGGTTTCTTGTTGTTGTTAATGAACCCGTAGCTTTCTTCTTGTTGTTACATTGTTGTTCTTGTTTTGTGTTGTTAATTTAGTCTGGATGTTGGCTGGAAATTGGTGTTAAACACCACATTATATTAAGTTCTTGTTGTTGATCTTGAATTCGAGAGGGGTCACTCAAAGGGTCTTCGGTTCTCTTGAACTTGTGGACTATTTTGAGTGTGTGTTTTGTGTGTTCTTAGCTGACCTAGTATCAAGATTACTCCTATTTCGACCAGCCAGTTGACTATTGATTGCAGTAATAAAAACTTCGGAAAATAAAATGTTGAAGGTAAATAACACCAGATGTTTTATACTAGTTGGGACCTCTAATAGATTTTACTCCATTCCCCTTGGGTTGCAAGGAATTCTAATTGTTCTTTGTGAATAAAATCAAAGTACAAGATTGAGTCAAGCTTTTTGGCTTTAACTCACACTTTCTTTCTTTCTTTCTTTCTTTCTTTCTTTCTTTCTTTCTCACTTTGATACAATCACCGTCCAACTATGTGTTTCTCTCCTCTCTTTTTGAGTACACAATAAACTTTTAAGAGAATATAATACTTGAGTAAAGTAGAGCAAAGAACTAGAGAAGGTCGAGACAAGTGTATGTCTCTTCCTTTGACTTCCTATTCTTATATATTAGTGATTGGACTACTACTAGCCGTTGGAAGCTACAAGGTAACACAAAATTCTTCTTAGAAAAATGAATAAGAATATTTAATTTTTCAAGAATAAGTAAAGACTAAAAGAAAAATCTAACGAAGTACAATATATACATAGTAGAGAGAGATGCGTCAGTCCCATGATTTTAGCAATTTGTTTAATGCAACAAATCTTTCTCTTTTCCTGGAATGTCATGCTTCTTGATACTTAATAATATCTTCTAAAGAGTTTTTCTTCAATCTATTTAGAGCAACAAATCTTTCTCTTTTCGTGGAATACCTCTTAATATTTTTAGACAAGAGATTTTTTTGACAAGCATTTTTCTGATACATTAGTTCCATGATTTATGCACCTTAGTAACTGCAATAATCTTCCAGCAATTTTTCTTTTCTTTTTGTGAGATGTTTCCTTCTTTTTGAGTGTTTGAAAAATGATCTTTTTGAAGATTCTTTTTCCTAATTTCCTGCAATCAAATCAAGTTTAGGATCATTCATCAAAATTTAACATTATCAATCTCCTCTTTTTTATGGATGACAAAAATTAAAATACTTCCTTGATTAGGCTCTCCCCCTGAATGAGTGACTTCTGACTTTCCCTGCATGGTTAGATTAGATAGATTATTTCCCCCCTTTAACATCAATTAAAAAGGAAGAAGGATAGCATACTAAATACTATCAAGAACAATAAAATTATCTAGGCGCGGGTAAAGAAAAAAAGGTAAATCAAATCAAGTAACTTGTTTCAAAAGTATTTTGCAATTATTTCAAGAGATTTTCTGAAAGAACAAAATCTTTCTTCCAACAAAGGTTTAGTAAAAATGTCAGCTAATTGTAAATCAGTGCTCACAAAAGATAATTTAACATCTTCTTTTAAAACATGATCTCTAATAAAATGATGCTTAATATCAATATGTTTTACTATAGAGTGATGCACATGATTTTTAGATAAGCAGATAGCTCTATAGTTATCACAAAATATTTTGACAGGTTTAAAACCCAGTTCATAATCACTGAGTTGATGATAATCCAAATAATTTGGGCGCAGCACAACCTAATAGCAGTATATTCAGATTCAGTGGTAGATACAGAAACACAATTTTGTTTCTTGTTATTCCATGAGACAGGGAATTTTTTCATGAATTGGCAAGTACCACTGGTGATTTTCTCTCCACTTTATCACCTGCATAATCTACATCTAAGAAAACTTTTAAGACAATGTCAGTAGACTTAGAATACCACAAGTCATAGGAGTTTGTGCCAATAAGATATCTGATGATATGTTTTACAACAGTCAGATGAGCTTCTTTATGAGCCGACTGAAACCTGACACATTTACATACACTGAAAAGAATGTCAGGTCGATTGTCTGTAAGATATAAGCGTGAACTAATGATACCGTGATAGTTGTTCTCGTCAATATTCTTTCCATCTTCACATGACTTCAGAAAACGGTTAGAACTCATAGGAGTATTGGATAATTTGATATTTTCCATCCCACTTTTTTAAAATGTGATTTTTGGTGTACTTAACTTGGGAGATGAATGTGCCCTCAGTATACTGATGAATTTGTAATCCCAGAAAGAACGTTAATTCTTCTATCATGCTCATTTCAGATCCACTTTGCATTAATTCAGAGAATTCCTTGCACAAAAAGCATTAGTACTTTCAAAGATAGTATTATCAATATAAATTTGAATGATAAAATTTTTAGAGGAGGTTTATTTGATAAACAAATTAGTATCAATTTTTCCTCTTGAGAAATCATGTTAAATTAAAAAACTGCTCAGCCTATCATACCAAGCTCGAGGAGCTTTTTTTTAAATCCATAAAGAGCTTTTGAGAGTTTAAAAATATGATATGCAATATTGAAAGTTTTTATCCAAAATCTATGTGGTAGCAAGTGTTCACGGGTCATGGTTTGAGTCATGTATTGAAGAGTTCTATTTTTTCGTTCAACCACACCATTTTATTGATGGGATCCTGGAGAAGAGAAGTTATGAGTATATCCATGAATATCTCAAAAGATTTTGAAATCTTTATTCTCAAACTCTCCTCCATGATCACTTTAATTGGCAGAAATGTAGTAACCTTTGTCTCTTTAAACCTTTTCACAGAAAACTTCAAAATTCTTTAAAGTATCATATTTGTTAGCTAAAAACATGACCTAAGTTGATTGAGAATAATCATCAATAATCACAAAAGCATATCTTTTACCAGCAATGCTAGCAGTTCTAGTGGGACCAAAAAAATCCATATGAAGTAGCTGCAAAGCTTTAGTTGTGGAAACAATGTCTTTATGAAAAGAGTTTCTAGTTTGCTTACAAAGCTGAATGACATCACAAATATGAGTCTTTTTGAAATCAAGATTTGGAAGTCCAAACACAAGTTCATGCTTGACTAGCTTTCAATATGCCTCATGCTTGCATGATCAAGTTTTTTGTGCCCAATACAAGGATCCTCAGAGTAAATGCTAGACACATGTGTACTTCTGTCTTATTGATGGAGTCTAGAACGTACACATATCTATGTCTATTTCCAGTAAGAATTTGTCTTCCATTTTTAATTATGCACCTTATCTTTTTAAACTTACCTCCAATCTAGCATCACAAAGCTGACTGGCACTCAGAAAGTTGTACCTCAAGTTTCTGATCAAATATATTAGTAATATCACATGAATTATTAAAAGAGATAGTACCATTACCTATTACTTTGCCTTTGGAGTTATCAACAAAACTGATGTCACCTCCATCAAAATCAGTTATTATCTCAAATAGATTTTTCCTTCGAGTCATGTGATTTTAACATTCACTGTCAAGATACCATTTTTTTTAGATTTTAAGAGGAATTTTTGCAAAAACAATGTATTACTTATTTCTAGGTACCAAAATATTCTTGGGTCCCTTAGGATTACTCATTGGATATGTTGACTCAGTTTTGGGTCTCTAAATTCATCTACTAGAATTTCTAGAGCGAAATCTACAGTTGTAATATTTATAACCAGGCTTTCCACAGTGATAACAAGAAGTATAATGTTGATTAGTGATTGTATAGTATGTACTGTGACTGTGTCTCCTAGTCGAGTGGCTTAAGTTAGTTGACCTTCGAGATTTATCATAGTTTTAGTACTTTTTATGATAGGTATTAGGATTATGATTGCTCCCTTTCGTTGACTTACTTAAATTAGTTGACCATTGATATCCATCACAACTATAATATCTATTATTATGCTCACACCTATCAGATTTATCAGTTGACTTAGTTATATTAGTCAACTGATTTGACCTGACAATACTATGACTGAAATTTTTTCTAAAACTGTTAGTTTTGATTTTTAAATCATCAACTTCTTCTTGTAAGTATTCTTTTTTAATTTTACAAACTTCAAGTTCAAGTTTCCAATCTCTTCTTTCTCTTAAGAAAGCTATTTTTTTTCATGAGATTTATTTAAATCAGCTATGGCAAGGTCCAACAAATTTTAAAGTTTTGAGCATTCATTACAGGAGTTAGCTCTTACCTGGTTGGATTCTCTAATTGCCATGAAACAACAACCTCTAATGTTATCATTTTTATGGTTTGATTATTCTTCACTACCCCAACATCTTAATGCCTTTTAATTTTCTTTGGAAGGTTCTCTTCTAGATTTTGGACAATCATAAGCAATATGACCATATCTACCACAATTATAACATACCCGCATTCCTGTTATGATCAACATATTATTTTCCTTTTAAGTAATTTGGTTTTCCCCTTATTTGATTCCTAGATCTTTTGTAATTTTCAGCAACTATCCCAGTGATGAAAACAAGGTCATCTGCATCCAGTTCACCATCTTCTTCTTCATCTATAGCTTCAAAGGCTACAGTTTTCATCATGTTGTTGGACTTTCTTGTTCAAGTGAGCCTTTTCATAAGCAATGAAATCTTCTCTAACTTCATCATCGGTCATTTTATTCAATTTAATGCTTTCAAGAGCCACAACCTTATAAAGCTACTGAGGAGGAAAACTTCTAAGAATCCTTGTAATCTGATCTGCTACAAGATAGGTTTTTCCTGCAACTTTGAGTTCCCAATAATCTTGCCAAACCTGTCAAATGTTTCTTCAATAGATTCATCATCTTTCATCTTGAAAAGTTTCACAGACTAATAAACTTATAAGAGTTTATTTAACCTTCTCAGTTTCTTCATAAGTCACTTTTAATTTATCCCACATTTCATTGACAGTTTCACAGCAGTAGATCTTCTCATATTCTTCACCATTGATATTGTACATAACATTCTTTACTTTAGAGTTGATCTGAATGATCTCAATTTGTTCATCAATGTAATCTTTCAAGGATGGAATACTCTTAATAGATTTCTCATCATTTTCTGGTTTCTTTCCATCTTTGTCTTTGTTTTTAGATACAAGTGAAAGATCACCTAATTTGATTACTCTCCAAAATTTGACATCATAAGACTAGATGAAAGTCTCCATCCTTATTTTCCAGTGTGAAAAGTGTTTTCGATTAAAGTAAAGAGACCTAGTTTGGGATGTCCCTTCAAAAAATAAAGCTCTTGCAACGGTTTACACAATGATCTTTTCTCACTTGTTGTTAAGCAAATGATTGTGAGTCCTTTCTATGATAAAAATTTAAAGTAGTAAGAGGGGTGAATTACTCTTTTTTGACCCGACAGTCAGCTTTCTTCACCAGAAAGTCGACTATTGATTGCAGTAATAATGAAAATAAAATGTTGAAAGTAAATAACAACAGATATTTTGTACTGGCTGGGACCTCTAATAGGTCTTACTCCAGTCCCCTTGTGTTGCAAGGAATTCTACTAGGGCTTTGTAAATAAAATCAAAGTACAAGATTAAGTTAAGATTTTTGGCTTGGACTCACACGTTCTGTCTTTCTTTCTTTCTCACTTTGATGCAATGCCTCACCAACTATATGTTTATCTCCTCACTTTTTGAGTACACTGTAAATTTGTAAGAGAATACAACGCTTGAGTAAAGTAGAGAAAAAAACTATAGAAGGTTGAGACAAGTGTATGTCTCTTCCTTTGACTTCCAATGCTTATATAGCAGTGATTGAATCACTATTAGACATTGAAAGCTAGAAGACAACTCAAAGGTTTTTTCTTCTTAGGAAAATGAATAAGGAATATTCGATTTCCAAGAATAAGTAAAGACTAAAAGAAAAATCTAACTAAGTACAATATATACATAGGAGAGAGAGATGCGGCAGTCCCATGATTTAAGCAACCTGTTTAATGCAATAGATCTTTCTTCTTTCCTGGAATGTCATGTCACTTGATACTTAATAATATCAAGTCATGATCCAAACCAGATCCCGAATCGTGATGGATATCCCAAACCAATGAAGGACTGAGATGACCTCTTAGCATTATATCATAAGCGTAGTCATAAATAAAGTTGCAAAAATGACTCATAAGATAAGAGGTTCAGTATCTGAAATAAAGTAATATATAAAATCTTAAGAATAAAATAAAAAACAACAATCCATCACCGTATACGAAGCCTCTAACTTTCAGAATAACTCCTAAGTCGAGACATTACTCCAACTATGTCATAAAAACTATAAAAGAATAGACTGAAAATATAGGAGAAATGAACAATTGGCTTTCGGATGATGGAGGACTCACCGCATAACAGCAGATGTCCAAGAGAGAATAACGAACCACCTAACATTGCACATGATCACAAAAAAAGCCCTCGGTACCTACATCATGAAATGATGTTCATGATGTTGTAACATCCCGTATAATTCTTATCTTGATTTAGCTCTTAGTTGCATGCACGGGAAGTTTAGGGCCTGAAAATTTTTCTAAGTATTGGGAAACTTAGTCATATTTTAAGACTCTTAACTTCGAAGATTTTTAAAGTGGTCTTCCCGATCCAGAGATATTATTTTTTGAGCTAATTCATGTTTAGGGTAGTAGTTAGCATGTTGAAGAGAAGTTTTAGATTTTTCGGACGTGGATTGGATCGTATTTGAATTTCGATTTCAGAACTTCATCGTGATAGTGGCGCGTCGCGGTGGTAATGGCGGTGAGCCCTTCACCACGTCGCAGTGACCTTTTCATCGGCATTCCAGTCATAAATTTAATTGCCTGAGGGGTAATGTGGTTTTTTCCTCTCATTCTAATTCTAAATGGATGAATTATATCATCAGTTAGGGCAATTATTTTCCATTCTCTCTAATTTTACTCTCAAGCAAACCCTTCCCTCTTCCCCAAGAATAAGAATCCCATCCCTTTTCCCCAAGTAATCTTGTATTCAAGATTTTCAAGTCCAAGAATTACAAGAAAATAACCCATTCTTCAACCTAGAAAACGTAAGGTATGTGGGACTGACCTAAACTCCTTGGGTATAAGTTTTTATCGTTTTATCAAGTTTAAAGATATATAATCATGTTTACAAAGAGGGTTTTTGACATTGTTTTGAATAACATGTATCATGGACTTGTTTTGATGAAAGTAAATATTTGTCTTGAACCTCTTTTATAGAATTGAACTATAACTATATATATGTGTGTGTTTTCAGTTATACAAAGTTTATTGAGAGCATGAATAACGAACCCCCCTTTTATAATGATACCCTTTGATCCAAAGTGTTATGGGTTGTTCAAATGCATGTTTTTGAAGGAAATCTTGAGAATAAGTTCCATACAGGTGTTCATGGATTGATATGGTTTATGACATGTCGAGGGGGGTGTTTTGTTTATTATTGTAATCGTTCATTGTACAAATTGAATGACTTCATGAGTTTTAAAGTAAATGCAAATGAGATGACACCATGTGATTGTAATAATGAGAAGAGAGTGATTTTGCATAAACTCGTATGAAAATCTTTAGCAAGACTCTCTCATATGATGTTTAAAGTTCTTGGGTGGTCATTAACTTAATGATGAATAAAAAGGGCTACAGACACGTTATGGTGTAATATGAATGACTTGCAAGTCTGGGTATGATGATACTCGGTGATGATATTCCCTTAACAGAATAAGTATTGATTGTTTTAAAAGCATGAAACATGGATTTAAAGGACTAAAATTGGACTTAAAGAGAGCTAGTTGGTTATCCGAAGAAGGCTCGAGTTCAGATAACTCTTGGATTGAAATTGTGTTTTACCGGTACGAGACTTATGATATGATATCCTACATGGGAGAATAATTAGGATAACTCATATGGGGGTGTATGTAACACCTCAACTTAGGATAAGGAGTCCCACTTCGACAAAACACAAGAGGGATACTGGGTATATAAGTAAGCAAAACTTACTCCCTAGTGATGCGTTTTAAAGTCATGCGAGCCTAGGCCCAAAGCAGACAATATCACTAGTGGACTGGGTTAAGGAGTCTCTTGGGTCTTCATGGTTTGGGACGTCCGTCGCGGCTAGGGCCTCGGCTCGGGTCGTGACAAGATGTAGCATGCAGAGACAGTTAGTATAGCGAGTACTTGCATGCAACTCAAGGAAAGGGATAAAACATTTATATATTTACCAAGGTCAGTTTTAAACCAAACACATGCACAACAAATATATATATATATATATATATATATATATATATAGAGAGAGAGAGAGAGAGAGAGGAGCCGAGGTAGGGATAAGAGACATGATACATGATCATTTAAAATTTAATCTTGAACTATATAGCTTTCACTGTCATCTGCTAACCCATGGCAGTATGGGTCATTTAGTAACCCACATGCTATATAGGTCCAGTACTTTCCAACCTACAAGGCCCCAGTCCATTTTGGCCGCACGTACTGAGGTTAGGCTAATGTCACAAATATACTAAAGCCACTGCTGACACCTAATTTTTGCCCTCTCCATTCCAAATTAGTTTTTGAGTTTCTCAAATTTAAATAATTCTAAAATATTTTTATTAAGTTATTTTGAAATAATTCCAAGCCTACCTTTTGAATTTAGGTGAAATTAATATATTTTATGTTTAATTGTACAGGATCATATAATTATTAGTTAAAAATGCTTTAGAATTTATTTAGAGGAAAAAGTTGGATTAAATTGCAAATTACTTTTCTCAAAATCGATTGAAATAAGAAATCAATGACATATTAGTTTCTTAATTTTTTAATTTTTCTTTATTCAATATTTATTTTGAAATTATTGAATTTGAGAAGCTCATTAAAGTAATTAGAAGATAATTTCATCTCAACTATGTCCAATTAATTTAATTGTGGTCATTTTATTAAATATAAAATGACTATAATTTTTAATTGGACTCATTCCCTTTATTGACTCAATATCCCATGCCCAAGTTCACACCTAGCCCAATCGCCTTTCCTCTTTCTTTGCTTAACAACAACCCAACAACACCCCACTTCACCAATTGCCCATCAGCTTCCCAGCAAAGCCCAAAACCAACCTGCCTGACCGACCTGAACCATACCTCATATCTCTTCGCTTACTCGATCCCGTACAAACAACAATCCAACAACAACCGGATCAGCAACCCATTAACAACAACTTCAACCATCTATAAACAACAACTACCCAGCAATATCAAAGAGAAACAGTCGAACAACGACAAAACAACAACATCAACGACCTGACCAGTGACGGGCAACCTACCAAGAACCGAATGGCGCCGCCCCAAAATTCGTGCTACGCACGCAATTCGTACATCTCCGTATGACAAGCATGCATTTCGTATAAATAAGCTTCCAGATTGTATACGTCCCTTCTTCTCATTCGCTCACTGTACGAGCAAGGACGGAGATGCGTCAACCTCCGTCCATTTCTCGAGATTGCTTGGTAGCTCTTTGATTTGAAGAATGTTTCAGCATCTCACATCGATTCAAACCAAAAATAATTCCCCGAAATCCGTCTATAAATACACTACTATTCCTAGAGGTAAGGAGAGAGGTTGGATAGCAAAGATCCCCAATTTGTAAGAAATTTTAGCTATCGAAAAAGATTTTAGCTCGTAGTACCAATTTTTTACTCCGAAAAAGGTAAAAGCTTCACTTTTTGTGATTTCTCTTTCTTTGTGTTGGTAGACGTAATAGTTTTTATTTGTTGATTAGATGTAGCTATAATATATTGTTGTCGTTCGAATCTCATTAAATGAGTGTTTGGACTATTTGCTGTAGACACCTCGAACGCCATAGGATTTTGTAGTAGCTGATTGTTGTTTATTATATCTAATTAACGTTGTTGTTTTGGTTACTTATGTAATACATTTACGATATCAGCCAAACTTCTCGTGAAATCTGCCTAGTTCATAATACTAGAAAAGGTTTAACGAGAGAGGAAAAATATTATTTTTCTAAAACTACTTTGTAGTGTTATTCAAAATCGAGACATTTGAATAGTATTCACTTTATTGTTGTATGGATTTTATTCTGAATTTGGTTGATAAGTGGCGAAGCCAGGATATTTACGAAGGTGTTCATAAGTGAACATACGAACTAATCGAAGGGGTTCAACATTTAATATATATACATAAAAAATAATTTTAACTATGCATGTATAACATAATTTTTCGCCGAAGGGGGTTCGGATGACCCCCTCGGCAAAGGGTAGATCCGCCACTGTTGATAAGTCTTGAAATCTGCTCGTTACCTTGCCCTCTAACTGTTTGATACTTTCCAATATGTAGTTCTAATTTGAAACATAGGGTTATGACCTTTCTTCAGTAAAGTTTGTATCACTTCTTGACAAGCAAGTTCCATTTTTAAAATCACGGTACCATCTTGACTGGTAAGTTGTAGCACGTCTATGTGAAAAACGAATTCATCTTTGCTTTACTATCTTCAATTTGATGATCAAATTTTGTTGCTTTTCTCTTAGAAAATGAAAAGTGCGTAGTTATTTAACAAGTTGTGGTGGTTTAGTTTTGTGTCCCCATGCTAAAATATGGAAAATATGGAATTGTTGCATTTATTTGAATTCCTTTATTTTGTTTTGGTCTTTTGTATAGTTAGTCAATTTATCTTTAGAGTATACACCAATGGATTGCCTTGGATTCTATCCCCCTGGAGCCAATCTATGTTATTAATTTTCACAAATTTGATTACTTGTTTTGTCCTTCTTTGCATTCCCGTAAAAAATGCTAAGGTCAAATCTCGAGGTTGCTTGTGTGCAACACTTATGTTACTAGTTTAGTTTTATGACAAAAATCGCATGAATTCTTGTCCTACCAACTATTGAGTCTCCATATCCTTCGAAATAATCTTTGTGTATATTATTTTTGTGTAATGGAAACTCCTGTTTGTCAGGAATGAATTTAAACTTTCACTACTTAACATTTTATTTGAATCTTATTTCACAAGAGTTAATAATTAATCTTTCCCTCCTCAAGATCTCATGTTGATTAAATCAAGAATCATGCTCCTATGTTGTTTTGCTACTGTTGGAATAGGTATTCTCTTTGTGTGAATGGGTAAAAATAATTTATCAATACTTTGTTCTCTAGACAATTTGCCATAAGATGATTTAAATGTGCACGCGCAACGTGTTTCTTCTCATTAGATATTAATTCTTATCTTTATTTTCCTCGCATGAACAATCTCACTGGAGTCCAAATGGACTCATCCCGTCACGTGCTCCATGACGCCCCAAGGAGGCCCAAATCCTTGAGTCAAATCTTACAAAGACCCAAAATGAGTTTGAAGTCACAAAATACAAGTGTGTGTGGCTTAGTATACATGTTGTATACGTCGATACAGGAAAATGAGCAAAAGTAATGGGATATACAACTGATTTACACAATAGGAAATTGGACCCTAGTCCATGAGTTTTCAAGCCCAAAAGTTGGGCAGATTTAAAATGGACCAGAAAGGGGCCCGAATCTCTACTTTTCTTTCTTTATTTTCTTGTGTTATTTGTTTATTTATTTATAATTTAATTTAATCCAGATGAATCTTCAGGGAGCAAATCATAGTGAAATTATTCATTTATGTTGGTTATTTAATATTTTTAATTTTTAATTACTCTATTTTAGGCAAACTTAAGCTCGAAGAATAACTTGAGGATCTACTTATATACTATTATAGTTAATCCTATTATAGTTATTATCGATTCAAAATCCACATTTTAGAAGTTAGGTTAATTCTTTAGCCTAAAGTCTTAATCCGGATAATCTTGTTAAAGTTAGAATTATTTTGAAACTTTGATGTTTAGTTTATTTTATTATTTAGAATAAATTTAATGGATTAGTAGCAAATAAATTATATTTATTTGAAACAAAATTTTTAAATAAACTCAAGATTTTTAATAAGATTTTTGAGCAACTTAAAATTTTTCAAATTTAGCCAGATATGTTTAATCCATCGGGAAACACACTCTGTGAATTTTCAAAAGTGTCTAACACCTTCTTTCGAATTTACTTGAACCCTTACCCAGACTATGATTATTTTTAAATGTTTTCTTTCAAAATTACCTTTGTTTAAATGGTTTTCTTAATTTTCTAAAAATTAAGTGACGAATCTATTTTTTCTAAATTTATTTTATGAAATAAATTCATATAGACTTCTCTTTTCATCACGAAATTATGGAACATTTTTTAGTTTTTGAAAATAGATCGTAACAGCCACCATACATATTATCCTCATGTTAAGGATTATATTTATGTTAAGAAAAAATTTGGTCATCCAATTAAGGTACAACATTCCTATGTCGGCAAACATAGGTTTCAGTCGCGAAGACTTATGCCTTCACGGTGAGTTATATAATTCCCTTTAGAGCTCAATTAAAATATTTTTTGCATAACATTAATCATGAAATCATTCATTAGGACATATTCATATTGATACCGTCATACCAAGACTTGCAAGCCATTCATATCAAGCCAACAACCATTATTGTAAATATTATCGTCTCCTTAATCCCATCATTCAAAATCATACTCACATTCATCATTAAATTGCATGAAATCTCAAACAAGTCTCTTTAAGTTCTACACTTCCAATGTTTCAAAAGATAGGTTATGTAAAATCCTTGGTTACAACCAAATAAATAATGCGGGGTGAGGTTCATGTCGTTAACATCATTCAAATTCCATAACCCTTGTGAGAAACAAAATTTCCAATTCCACCATTACCATGAGAGCCAAATTCAGTTCACAATCCACCATTTAAACCATGAATGAACCATTTAAAAAAAAAAAATAATGCAAGCGTTCAACAACCAAAAACTCTCAACCCTAGTTTAATCAAACATTCACAAACATTTAATTGCCAAGTAAATTAATGAATTAATTCAATAATTTGAATTAGGGGTGTCCATCATGCCTTTTTGACGAAAGAAATTCGGAGAAAAATTTGAATCCTTAACTTTGAAGGTTGAACCCTAGCTTGAAATCGATATGAATACTTGAATTCGTTTCCCATATTCTCAATGATGAAATTGGTGAGAAAATATTGAGAAGAACTTGAATTTGAGACTTTGGGAGCTTGAATTTTCGTGAAGAATCCTTAATTGGTGTTCTTGAGAATTTGGGAGGAGAAGAATTGTGTATTTGGATTGTGGATGAGGGAAATCACGTTAGCATAGTTATAGGATGATTTAGGACATAAATGACTAGTTTGCCCTCAAAAAATTGAAGAGAAACGTGAGTTTTAGCGTCTCTGAGAACATGGGCATCCCACGTCCTTAACGCGGAGCATACAGGGTGTGCCATGCTCTTATCGCGGAGCATAGATGGTGTGTCACGTCCTTTTTGTGGACCCTCAATGGGTCGCTTGCAAAAATGATCATAACTTTTTGCTCGGGTATCAGATTAAGGCGAAATCGGATGCGTTGGAAAGAGGACTCAATTATATTTCATTTGGTGAGTCTTGAGATCAAATATTCCATATATTCAATAATTTATAAACATTCAAAGTTGAACCTTTTTGGATTGAATACCAAAATTCAGTCGATAAAAAAAGTTCTCAACTCAACTTTGCTCTAAGTGTTTCCTATGAACATTATTCACCTCTAAAGAGCTTTAAAAACTAGGTAAATGATCGTGACACATGTAGGAGCGACGTTTTGAATTCTACCCCAAAAATGTGGGGTGTTACATATCTTCTGAAGAGTTTTTCTTCAATCTATTTAGAGCAACAAATCTTTCTATTTTCGGGGAATACCTATGGATATTTTTGGACAAGAGATTCTTTTGAAAAATCCTTTTTCTAATGCATTAGTTCCATAATTAATGCACCTTAGTAACTGCAATGATCTTCCAGCAATCTTCCTTTCCTTCTTGTGAGATGCTTCTTTCTTTTTGAGTGTTTGAAAAAGGATCCTTTTGCAGATTCTTTTTCCTAATTTCCTATAATCAAATCAAGTTCAGTATCATTCATCAAAACATAACATTATCATATTTATTAAGCATATATCCTACTTAGTATATTTTTTCTCGTATTTTATTGACAACTACTTTTGAGTACGTGCTTTGCGTATGTGTCAGACATTAATAAATAGAATAATATATATATATATTAATTGATATAAAAATAAATTTTATGTATATTATGTTAGGTTTGTAAGAGGCGTGAATGAAAAATGAATAGGTGTTTTTTTCTAGAAAGACACCAAGAGAAAGGATGTAATTTGAATAAACACTTTTTCACTTTGGATGGTTATAACCTTTTTTATTGGTTGTGACTTTTTCAAAGAGTTACACCTTTTTCGAAGAGTTGCACCTTTATGAAGAGGTGCACCTTTCTGAACCATTGCTTCTCTTCATGAAGCCACACCTTGATGACTATAAATACCTGAATTTTTTCTTAGGTAAAGGTAAAATTTTGAGTTGAAAAACATCATATTCTTCTAAAAACTCTAGTGTGATCTTCAAATTGTTGAGTGAGTTCAAAGTTTCAAAAAATTTGAGATACCACTATTTTTTGAAATGAATTATTTTATCATGGGAGGAAAGATTTCATTAAAATCGGGTACTTAAGGGGAATAAATTCCTTAAGGACACACCATGAATATGGTAGACTTGATTCTATTCTTTTTCTGTTTCATCTTCATTTCTTTAAGTTGGTCTTACTATTTTCTAGAAAACAGTAAACTTCATTTTTATAGTTCATTTGATCATTTATTTGAACTTGTGTTTGAAGTTATTGGAACTTCATTGTAGTTATTGAAGTTGTTCTTAAACTTAGTGTTGAAATTCATATTGTAATATACGGATTTTGTACCCAAAAAATAACATATTATCACAACATGCTCCATGTTGAGTCTATATATGATCAATGTGTATTATATTTCCTGCCAAAACAAGCAAGAATTGAGGCAAAGAGCCTAACTAATCCATCTCTCAAATATTGTGACATATACGGATCGAATCAAAACGCTTTGAAGTAAACAGTTAAAGGTGTAACGAAAATACATACATGTTGAGAGGAGAAAGCCTTATCACTGGTACTATAACGTTTAGATAGATTGCGTCTTATTCTATTGTTATATAATATCACACATCAATAATTTGAAACCTATAATATAAGTAGGTACAGAATAAATCTACAATAGAAAGTGGGATAAAAATAAAACAGAATTATGTTGAAAAATATGTTCAATGAACATATACAAATTATACAAAGAAGAATACAAAGATGAAGACTTAATAATCTGAACAACAAACACAAAATCTAAGGATTGAAACACGCACGAAATGCTTTTTTAAAAATGATATTTGCTCTCTCTTCTCTGCGAGATTGCTATGGGATTATATGCAATAGTTTTAATGGATATGAAAAGCCTAATAAATTCTGCACTAAGCAAATAGTGAAGAGATTCTTCTAAAAAGCAAGAACTTATTGAACTTGATCTTTTGGGAAGAACAAAAGATTTTTTAAGAAAGTTGTAAAGGCTTCTCTGTAAAACGTTTCTCAAGAAACGTATTTTAGAAATGGGAGGAGGTTGGATTTAAATAGAATAGATGGGAACCATATAATAAAAGGACGCACCCTTTCTTTCAAAATACACAAATTGAAAGGGTACACCCTTTCATTAAAAGACACATTTTCATCAAAAGACACTTCATTAAAAAGATACCTCCGACAAATATTAATTTAATAAAAATAATAATCCAACAATCCTTCACTTGTTTAAATATAAATTAGGAAACTAATATCAAGTCATGTTCACACATAGAGTAATGTATCTTTCGATTTGAACATTACCTTAGTACAATGTCACAGGACGAAATCAAAATTCCACTCAACATAATAGCTTTGAACGTGCTATTCCTTTTGATAACATTGGTGACACTACACACATAAACATTTTATTCCTGATTTCCACTCAAGCATGTTTAGAACTTTTATGGTCATGTGCTATCCAATATTCATGAACATTTATGAGAGCAACTCCAACTCCCAATCGAAGCGGCACCACTTCTATGTTCGTATAGGTAAAGTTCTTTCAGTGTCTTTGTCATATTTGAGACACTTGTTACTTGAACTGAACCTCATTAAGAGTATTAGAACTCAACCCTCCAATCTATGACAACCAATACTAGTATATATCTTAAGTATTAAAACATCCACGTATCAATAACTTGTTGTCACCCTTTGAACCCATAACTATTTATTTCATAGTGCTAGATAGGGTTGACATTATTGGTGGACCTAATTAAGGAGTTTTAATATAATTGTCATGACCCGAACCCGGGCCTGGCCATGACAAAAATCTCAAGCCAACCAAGGCTAGAGACAACCTCCTTAGCCTTACCTCAAGAGCAAAATAATAAAAAAATAGCGTAAGCCAACCAAAATAATAAGATGAAATATAAATGACGAAGAGAGTTTGAGAGTTAAAACAAAACAGCAATAGTAACTAAATACTGTGCACAAAAGCCTCTAATTCAAAGAATACCAACTAAGTCGGGACATGCCCCCGACTATAAATAAAAAATCCAAACATACTAGGAAAAATAATTGAAACCAAGAAAGAGACCAGGCCTTCCTAAAGATGGGGGCTCACCACTTTATAACTTATCAACAAGAATATCTTATCACCTAACGCTGCACAAGACCCAAGAAAATCCCTCAGAACCTATATCATAAAATAATGTAGCATCCGGGGACGGTCAGTGCGTCGAGTACTGGCATACAATCCAGGGGAAGGGATAAAATAATGTATTTACCAAAAATCATATTATAAACCACATGCACAACACATATACATATATATAGGATGCAGGGATAGTGACAAGGGACATAAAATATGATCCTTTAAAATATTAGTCCTGAATTATGTATCTCATACCAACTTTCCAGACATCCACGGGCTATATGGGTCCTGTTTGCCCTACCAAAAGGGCCCTAGTCCATATTAGTCACATGTATCGGGGAATGGATAAAGACACCAAGGTGATGGCCATACAAAATATAATGTGTACAACAGACACAATAGTCGTAGACTCTCAACATCGACAAATATGGTTTCCAGTGTTGTTACCCCCGGGACTACACCTTCTTGGTAAGCTACACTATTTTCTTTTAGCCTAAATTAAAATAATTTGCATATAACACCAACCATTAACCATGGAGTCCTTTATTTAGGTATTTCTAACTTGGTATCGTCATACCAATAGGCTTGCAAGCTATTCCAATTATGTCAAACTATAACCATAATTTATTTAACCATTTAGACTCCAATTTCTGGTTCAAAATCCAAAATTATAGCCACCAAGGGCATTCAAAAATCTTTTTATCCTTTTTCTCTTTAATGCAATGCAATGTTTTTGTAAGATAAATAAATCATGTATAATCCTTATTCTTAACCAAATTAACACTGTAGATTGAGGTAAATGTCATTACCATGCCTAAATTCATTCATATTGTGAAACCCCAAGTAAAAAATTTACCATTATAATAATTCTTGAAATTCAGTTCCAAGATCCATCAATCAAAGCATGAATAACCCATTAAAAACAAGAAAAAATAATGCAAGTGTTAGAAAACAAAAGCTCTCAACCCTGGTTGATTCAATCATTCAAAAATATCAAAATACCAAGTTAATTAATTCAATAATATCATAATTAGAGTAGGGAGTGTACAACATGCTTGGAAATTTAAAGAATTTGGGGAGGAATTAAAAATTAGAGCCCGAGGAATGAAATCCTTGAAAATCTCCTTGTATTTATTAACTTGGGGGTTGGAGAGGAGAAGAGAAAATCAATAATTGATGGGTTTTCTAAGGTTGGGAGACGTTTTAAGTTGTTTTAAGGTGAAAAGGACCAAAATTCCCCCGTCATAAACTAAAAAAATAAAATTGGACAAATTACATCAAGTGGTGTGGCACACCCTCATCGTGGGGCATAGGTAGCGTTCAACGCTCTTATTGCGGGGAATAGGTAGCGTGCCACGCCCCTATCACAGACCCTCACTGGTTCGGGGTCCCGAAATAACCCTAAACTTTTTTCAAAAATTCCAAAACTTACCTAAATCATTCCTTTAATATCCCTTATCATGATTCAAGTAAAAAGTTATCATTACACATGCAAGAGGGTCCAAAATAAATTAGTCAAAATTTTCTAGGGTATCGCATTATCCCCTCTTAGGATCATTCATTCCTGAATGAGAGTTATGACATCTTTAGCACGATACTAGAAAGGGTACAGTAAAATCTAAGGACAAATTCAAAATACGACAAGAAAGGAAACGAAAATCATATCTTAAAAACTTTCCTCCATCATTGAAAACAAGAATGGGAACTTGGATTTCATATCCTCTTCTGACTCCCATGTAGCCTTTTCTACCTTTTGATTCATCCAAAGTTCTTTCACCAAAGCTATATCCTTAGTCCTTAATTTCCGAACTTGCTAATTCAATGTTTCAACTGAGTCTTCCTCATAGGAAAATGAATCCATAACACTAATATCCTCAACAGGCACCACCAAGGAAGGGTTACCCCCACACTTTTTCAATATAGACACATAAAACATGGGATAAACCAAAGCCAAACTTGCCGGTAATTCCAATTCATACACACTATTGTCAATCCTTCTTAGAATCTGATACAGAGCAATATAAAAGATTAATCTAATAAAACCTAGTCTCACCCACCTCAAACTACCTAATAGGATACCTGTTCATTCTACATTAAAAGGGCCTTAAAGGGGGCCATATGGATACTGAAATGATAACTATTATTATAAGAAAATTCAATAAGAGGCGAATGGTCAATCCAACTTTCTTTAAAGTCAATTACACAGGACCTTAGTATATCCTCCAACATCTGAATAGTGCGCTCCATTTGTCCATCCATTTGTGGGTGGAAAACAATGCTAAAGTTCACCTGCGTACCCAACCCTTTCTAAAAAAAATGCCAAAAGTAAGAAGAAAACTACGTACCTTGGTCTGAAATGATGGACACCGATGCCTTATGCAACTTAACTACTCCTGAATAAACAACTTGGCATAATCCTCCCCCGAGTAGGTGGTTCTCACCGGCAAAAAGTAAGTAGAATTGGTCATCCTGTCCACAATAACCCACATAGAGTCATATGAATTCCGAGACTGTGGAAGATCTATGATGAAATAAATATTGATCATCTCACACTTCTACATAGGCAATTCTATCCCTTGAGATATTCCACCCGACCTTAAATGTTGAATATTGACTTGTTGACAGACTATACTCTTAGAAATGAAATTCTCCACATCCATTTTCATATTATTCCACCAATAGAATTCCTTCAAGTCATGATACATTTTGGTCGAACCCGAATGAACTGTATTTCTGTACTTATGAGCTTCAGTCAAGATCCTTTCCCACAACTCATCTACATCAGGAACACACAACCTTTCTTGATATCTCAAGATACTATCTCTCCCAATCTAAAAAAACATAACCTTTTACTGTTTCACATCATTTTTTATTTGCATAGTATGGGATCTGAAACCTATTTTTCTTTGACCTCATCCCCAAGAGATGATTTAACCACGTCCCGAATAATCACTCATCCATCCTCAGATACTAAAAGGCGAACTCCTAAATTGGCCAACCGGTGAATGTCATTCCCCAATCCTCTCTTCTCTTCCTCAGTGTGGGATAGATTACCCATGGATAACCTGCTAAGAGCATCAGCAAGTATATTAACTTTACAGGATAGTAGTGCAAACTTATGTCATAACCCTTTAGTAATTCTAGCCACCTCCTCTTCCCGAGATTCAACTCTTTCTGTGTGAACACATACTATTAGCTTTTATAGTTGCAATAAATGTTCACATGTACCCATACAAATAGTGGTGCCACATCTTCAAAGAAAATCCCACAATCGTCAATTCTAGATCGTAAGTTGGGGAGTTCCTTTCATGAACCTTAAGTTGCCTGGAAGCATAAGTTATAACCTTATTGAGCTGCATCCAAACACACCTCATCTCCATATGGGAGGTGACGAGTCCAAATTTTATAAGATTTTGTTTCTCGTACTCTGTCAAATTTAAATATAGTTTAAGATATCATCCCATAGAGATTGGAAAATCTATGCTACAAACTCATGGTATTTTGCTACTATTTGAGAATCAAATTGATGAAATGAGAGTAATTTCTTAAGTCTGAAAATAATGTATGTAAAGAAATTGTGCTTAAAAGATTATCTTGGAGAGGAAGTTGGGGGTTGTTGAATTCACTTGGTATGTTTATTATAATAAAATCATTATTTTAGTAATTTCTACGAAATTGTAGAATGACTTTCTAAACTTGATTTATGTGTTTATGAGGAATAAAGACCCCTTGCGAGTAATCTTTAAATCAATAAACTTACTTGAGACAATCCCTCCGCTAGGATACAAATTGAAAGAAATAAGATAAAGACCCCTCAAATCAACAATCTTATTTGAGTCAATCTCTCTGCGAGGATACAAATTGAGACAAATAAGATAGAGATTATTTAAATCTAAGAAATACTTTGTAATAATTCTTCCGCTAGGATAAGGATCAAAAGAAGCAATTTTAAAGATTTGAAATAACAAGTGACTAAAAATTAGTATTACTTATATTTTATGAAATACTTATAATATATTTAGTTTTCTTCCTTGTGGGAAGTACAACTTAATAAAACTATAACTATAATATAAAATATCAAGTAAATTCTAGTACAAGTATTTCAACATGGAGTATTTAGCTTTTAAATAAAATCAAGTCTTGAAAGAACTAAATTAAGATTTATATTATAATATTATATCAAGTTCTTTAACGCTCCCAACACAAAGAGATCACTCCATTATGTAAGTAGAAAAGAAAAAAAAAATTTAATTTAAGAAACTAGATATATGAAAAAGACTTGAAGAAATATTTATTACAAGAGACCAACATTTTATTTTTGCTAATTTTTGGATGATTAATAATCAAAGAAATGCTTCTATTTATAAAAAATTATAATGTTGAACCAACGAATGCATTCTTTGAAGTGGTGGTTGTAACCGTCAACTTATAACTTCTTGTTCAAACCTTCACTTATTTTATTCCTTCACTTGACGAGTGTAAGTAAGCTTTCAAGTGAAGACCATCACCCATGAGCTTTTCTACTTCTTCCAAAAAATTTCATGGTTGTGACTATGAAATTGTTGTTACACCCATGGAATTCTTTTATTTATTTATTTATTTATTTCTTCTTTTAGTGTTCTTTTGTACTCTTTTTCCTGTAGAATTTGTCAGAAAATATGCGAGGATAGAATATAAGTATTCATATTTTATTTAAAAATATAATTTTATATACTAAATTATATGAATAATTTATATACATCAGGAGGCATTACAATACACAACAAACCCAACAGTACCCTCGAGTGGGGTCAAAATGGGAGCAAAAGTTAACTTGTCCTTTAACTTCTCAAAACTATCCTCACAAAAATTAGACCATAAAAACTTAACCTTTTCTAGGTCAACCTCTTAAGCAGTGCAACAATAGATGAGAAACTCTCCACAAACCTCCTATAATACTCGATCAAGCCCAAAAAGCTCCTAGTGTCAGTTGGAGTAGTGCGTCTAGTCCACTTCTCTTAATCTTTTGTGGATCCGCCATGATCTCTTCACTAGAAAAAACATGACCAAGAAAAGACACAACACTTAGCTAAAATTCACACTTAGAAAATTTTACATACAATTTCTGGTCCTTAAGGGTCTGCAACATAATTCGAAGGTGATAGGCATGATCCTCCTCACTTTTGGAGTACACCAAGATGTCATCAATGAAGACTATAACAAACAGGTCCAGAAACTGTTTGAACATCCCATTCTAAGGTCCATAAAAGCAGCCAAAGAAATAGTCAACCCAAACAACATAACCAAGAACTCATAGTGATCATATTAGGTTCGAAAGTCAGTCTCGAGAATATCAACCTCCCTGATTTTTAATTGATGATAACCCGAACGAAGATCTATCTTAAAGAAATACCTAGCTGCCTGAAGCTGATCAAAGAGGTCATCAATTCTAGGAAGAGGGTACTTATTTTTCATGATAACTTTGTTCAACTGGCGATAATCTATACATATCTAAAGATACCCGTCTTTCTTTCACACAAAAAGAATAGGAGCACCCAAGGAGAAACACTAGGACGGATGAAACCTTTATCAAGAAGGTCCTTTAATTGATCCTTTTGTTTTTTTAGTTCATATGGAGCCATACTATAAGGAGGAATGAAAATAATATGGGTATCCGGTAGAAGGTCAATTCTGAAGTCTATTTCCCTATCCAGAGGAATACCCGAAAGGTCATCAAGAAAACTTTAGGAAATTCACTAACCATAGGGATAATTAAAATGAGGGACTTTCAGAGTCCAAATCCTTGACTCGAACTAGAAGATACAGACACCCTTTGGAAATCAATTATTGAGCCCTAAGATAAGAATTAAACTTTTCTTTTTGTACTAGAGAACTCCCCTCCCATTCTAATACCGGTTCGTTTGGAAAATGAAAGGTGACCTTTCGGGTTCTACAGTCTAGAGAAGCATAACACGAATAAAGTCAATCCATTCCAAAGATTATATCAAAATTCACCATATTAAGTTCTATCAAATCCACCAATGTCTCCCTACGAAAAATGGACACCATACAACCCCTATAAATTTTTCTAGCAACAATAGACTCACTCATTGGAGTCGCAACATAAAAGGGGTCAAAAATACTCTTCAGACCAAAACCAAAGTGTACAACCACATAAGGAGTTACATACGTTTGGGTAGAACCTGGATCAAGCAAACAATAAACATCACAGGAGAAAAGTTGTAGCATAACAATGACTACATCTGGGGATGCCTCAGATTTCTAATGAGTAGAAAATGTATAAAGACAAGTTAGACCAGTTCCCATACCTGAACTAGCACCCTTTGCTGCAGGGGCTGAAGAAGTGACGATTGGGGACCTTATTAGCTCTGATGGAAACCCTAACTGTAGGACTATTCTGCCGCATACGACTAGGCTGACCAAGATTAATGCACAAATTCCTTCCCTCCTCACAATATCCATTATAAAGTTGTCCACAAAAATGACAAGGAGGGTAAGTTGGGGCCGACTTTGCTCTATTGACCTGACATTGGGCACTATGTTCCTTAGGACCACTGCGAGACTTAAAACGTCGATCACCTAAAAGATTAGGATAAGGGGCACTATCTGTTGAATAAGAATCTCTTAGCTCTTCTTCCTTTTCCACTGCTTACCATTTTACTCATTGTTCTGCTGATTTGCACCCTTCTCTACATACCTAAACTTCTTGCTCTACCTTTCCCCCCATTTTTTCTTGATTTCTTTTCTCATATTCCACCTGTTGCATGTACACTACTAACCTGGATATGTCCATATCATTATTCAGCATAGCAGTCTCACACTTTAACACTAAATCACGGGACAGGCCAGAAGCAAACTTCCTCATTTTGGACTTCATATTAGACACTAACTCTGGAGGATAACGGGACAATTGTTCAAACTTCAGTGTGTACTCCTTAACACTCTTTCTACCCTTCTTTAGATTTATATGCTTTTTAGGTTTGGCTTCCCTCAACTCTTTAGGATAGAAATATTCAAGAAAGGCACCCGCAAACTCTTCCCACAAAGTTGGCTCAATATTATTACCCCTTAACTCCTCCCACTTTCCATACCACTAATAAGCCATTTTCTTTAACTGGTAAGTTACAAACTACACACCCTCTAAATTACCAGCATGTATAACACTGAAGATATTTTCTATCTAATTGATAAACCCCTGAGGATCCTCCTAAACCTTAGAGCCTATAAAGGTTGGGGATTCAAGCTCATAAACTGGCCAACCTGAGTGACCTTAGATACACTGGCAATAGGACCAATATGATCAGATAGATGGGACTGTGATGCCATAATCTGAGCTAGTATATGGATGGAATGATGCAACTCAGCATTTGAGATATCTCTCTAAAGGGACTGAGTATAAGCATCACCATCCCGAAAAGCCCGAGAAGGACTAGTATGGTCGTGAAAACCTAGGTGGAGCAGTGCAGTCAGAAGTACGGGCCCTATACCTAGTTTGCATTCCATGAGTAGGACAAATTTTCTTCGTATTTTTCCCAATTAGGATGAAGGTTCCAACTGAGTTTCTACGACCATCAGATCATCGTGGAGTCATAATGCAGGTAAACCAGGAGTTAGAGAAAACTCAAAGTAACTAGACTCTCTAACACAAAATATAACGCAAAGATGGGAAACATTCCTAAATGCCTTGTAGAGCACTGTACACCCATAAAAGTGACTCTACTCGATACGGATTTGTAGACACCCAACGACCCCAAACCCTGCTCTGATACTAAGTTTGTCACGATCCAAACCAGGGTCTAGTTGTTGACGGGCATCTAAAGCCAAAAAAGGCCGGAAACAACCCCGTTAGCCTTACCTCAAGAGTAAAATAATAAAAAACAATGGAAGCCAACCAAAATAATAAGAGAGAATATAAATGAAGAAGGGAGTTTGAGAGTCAATATCTCATGTAACAAACGACGGTGACGTAATTAGTAAAGATGATTCAAAATATTCTAAACTTAAAAAAAAAGTGGTCATATAACATGTAACATATAAATTGCAGTAACAAAGAAGATATAATGCTTATATATTGCACTATGGGGTCGGTATAATTGGCAACACTTCCTGGCATAAAGGGTCTTTTGATAAAATAAAAAAGATATAGAAGAAACAACTGATAATGACCTTAAGAAAATATAGAAAAAATTGTAATTAGTTTAAGCATAAAAAATTATACTGCTCCTAATAAATTTAAGTATATTCTGATAAAAGAAGGAATTAGTGGGTATTGGGCTCAGATGAAGCATCCATATTGGAAAAAACAACAATAGTAACTCAATACTGTCCACAAAAGCCTCTAACCCAAAGAATACCAACTAATTCGATACATGCCCTTGACTATAATAAAAGGAATCCAAAAGTACTGAAATAATAACTGAAACTAAGAAAGGGACTTGGACTTCTGAAGGATAGAGGCTCACCACTTCACAACTGATCAACAGAAATATTAAACCACCTAATGCTAGATAGGGTCATAAGAAAAGCCCTTAAAACCTACTTCATGAAATAATGTTGCGTCGAGGGAAGGTCAGTACGACAAGTATTGGCATGCAACCCAAGGAAAGGGATAAAACAATGTATTTACCAAAAATCATATTATATATATAATGTCGAAATAGGGACAAGGGACGTGTACTATGAGCCTTTAAAGCATTAGTCCTAAACTATGTAGCTCATACTGACTTTCTAGGCACCCAAGGGCTATATAGGTCTGGCTCCCCCTACCGGAAGGGCCTCAGTCATATTAGCCGCATGTACTGGGGAATGGCTAAAGACACTAAGGCGATAGGCGTCCAAAATATAATGTATACATCAGACGCAGTGTTCATAGACCCTCAAAGTTGGCAAACGCGGTTTCCAGTGTTGGTCCCCCCCCAAGACTATACCTTCTCGATGGGCTATAATATTTTCTTAAAGTACAAATTAAAATGATTTGCACATAACACCGACCATTAACCATGGAGTCTTTTATTTAGGCAACTCCAACTTGATATCATCATATCAATAGGTTAGCAAGTTATTCCAATTATGCCAAACTATAACCATAATTTGTTTAACTATTTAAACTTCAATTTTTGGTTTAAAATTCAAAACCACAGCCACTAAGGGCTTTCCAAAACTTTTTTTTATCCTTTTTTAGTTTAATGCAATATTTTCAAAAGATAAATAAATCATGTATAATCCTTATTCAAACCAAATTAACACTGTGGGTTGAGGTAAATGCCATTACCATGCAAAAATTTATCCATATTATGAAAATCCAAGTCACCAAATTCACCATTATAATAATGCTAGAAATTTAGTTTTAAAATCCATTAATTAAAGCATGAATAACCTATTAAAAGTAAGGGAAAAACAATGAAAGTGTTAGCAAATAAAAGCCCTCAACTTGAGTTGGTTCAATCATTCAAAAACACCAAAATACCAAGTTAATTAATGCAACTATATCATAATTAGAGTAAGGAGTGTACAACATGCCTGAAAATTTGAAGAATTTGGAGAGGAATTAAAGTTTAGAGCCTAGGGAATGGAATTCTTGAAAACCCCCTTGTATTTCTTGACTTGGGAGTTGGAGAGAAGAAGAGCAATGTAAGACTCAATGATTGATGGGTTTTCTGGGGTTGACAGCGTACTACGCCCTTATCGCAGGGCGTAGTCAGCATGCCACTCCCTTATCGCGGGGCGTAGGCAGTGTGTCATGCCCCTATTGTGGACCCTCACTGGTTTGGAGTCACAAAATGACCCCAAACCATTTCCAAAACTTTCAAAACTTACCCAAATCACTCTTTTAACATCCCTTATCATTATTCAAGTAAAAAATTATCATTATATATAGGGAAGGTTCCAAAATAAATTAGTCAAAAAAAATTGGGGACTCACAATAATCATACTTGAAGATGTATTCAACAACTTTATTTTAATTGATTTAGTAAATAGATTAGTCAAGTTCATTTGACTTCATTGTTGTGATAGAAGTTATTACATCTTGATTTAACTTTCTCACATAATCATGCCAATAACTTATGTGCTTTGACTTCTCATTATATAATCTCTATATGTTTGAGATAGTGTGGCTTGACTATTACAAATTGAGTTCATAGTTTGTAAAATCAATAAATTTTCCATATAAATATAGACTCCCTCAACCACCCAACTCCTTTCCTTACTTCCATTAAAACAAGTTTAATTCTTGATTTTAAGAAATTGTACCTTCTAGGAAGGTAAACATTAATTATGTGGTAAAGTTATTTTTCTCACATAGTCGGTACCAGCGAATATCGATATATCCTTATAAAATAGTATGGAACTTAGAGTTGTATAAATATCTTGTTTTTTAAATAAAACCAAGAACTCGACTATTGACCCTTTCAATAGTGCTTGCTTACACAAACTAAGCCACAATTTTTTTTAGTTATTGGTTAACTCGATCTAGGATCAAATAGGGTACTACATTTTTATGTTTAAGTGACTAATTTATTTAGTACTTTTTCAAACTAATGAGATTAACCCAACACGTAACCCCCACTATTCTTTTTAATCATGATACACAACATAGTAGCAATATCTCCAAGATCCTTCACTACAAATTTGAAAAATAGAACCTCATTATTTTATTATAACTTCTGTATTAAGTCTTACGCTCAACATATTGGTAAACTATCACATAGTATCATATGCCCATCAAGAATTAAGATAAAGGTATACTAATTATCTCAAGTTTATGTTCTTCAAAGAATATATTGAATAATGCTAAGTCTAATATTGAATTCTAATCACATGTCAAATACCCACACACGTAACATACCAAGTGTCTTTTCATATCACATGTAGAGAAAACTGAATTCACTAACTCATGTTCTCTGGATTTCATATTCACTTAAAATACTTTCAAGTATACTCACGTGCTTGAAAATAATGTAATTTTTCATATCATCCTACAACTTGACAATAAACCTCACATATGATCTTTATGCACGAATCGAATCACATTAATCACGATAAAAAACTATTATTCTTAATTATCATGCATATCAAGATCATCACAAATATATCATCTACCCTTACATTTATGAAAATAACTTCACAAAAATCACAAAGGATAAAAATTTATAAATAAATAATAAGTAGGGTTAAGAAAATAGAACCCAATTTTTCTAAATTCACGACTTCAGTGTTGCCTTTGTACAACTCCTATTAGCAACTATCGTGAGTGTTGGCGTTGTTATCATTGCTTTCATGCAATTATGAAATTATTTGTGCTTTAACTTTTGACATTGATTATGTTGGAAAGTAGGAGAACATGTTTGTAGTTTTGATGATTGACAAATAAGAACCTGATTTACTACTTGTTGTCTTTTGTATGTTGTATCATGTGAACCAGGTCCCAGAACAGGTGTGAACCAGGTCCCAGGACCAGTGACGTGAATACAAAAGTAAATCAAGAATAAATGAGGAAGATTGGAGCCACGAAATAAACAAAAAAATACACAAAAGAGAGAAGAAGGAAATAAATAAAGAGCAAAGAAGGAAAGAAATAAAAAGAAGTAGAGTAATAAGAGAAGTCAAAAGTTTCCTTATATGTTACAATCCCCTTGTAAGGAAAGGAATCACATAATTCCTTATAGGAAACCAAGTTTCATTTTGGGAAGGAATCCTAGTTCGTGATATTATAGGGTATGACAAATATCCAGCGTATATATGACATGAAGATCATTGAGAGATGCACCCATTACATATCCACGAAATATATCATCTTGAGAGCAATAACCATCAGAGCAAAAACTGCAGACTTCATCACAACAAAACAGAAACTGGTTCACAGTTTCTGTTCGAGTTTGCATTACTGAATTTTGAAGTTTGAGAAGTCTAAGGCTAGAGTTAGTATTCTTTGTTGAGTTCATCAATTTGAGTAAATTGATAAGTTTTAAGTCTATAATAGGATAAATTTTGAGTTGTAATCTTTTCTATTATTGAACGTTGTGAGTGTGAGTAATAAGAAGCGAGTTTGACTTCTTATTTGTAGGGTGTTATAGCAAAAAACTGGTTTGACTTCTTGTATGTGAAGCGTTTTAACAAGAATCGAGTTTGACTTCTTGGAGTGTTCATACAGTGGGTTGAACAGTTGTAGTAAACTATTGAGTTGTGAGTTAAGAGTTAGGTTCTAGGATTGCAGGGTTGTAATCTTGAACAAAGCACCTTGAAGTTAGTAGAGATTGGTGAAATCCTACGCAGTGTAGGTCATGGTTTTTTACTCCCTTGAGCAAGGAGTTTTCCATGATAAAATTTGTGTTGCACTTTATTTTACTGTTTGTTGTGTATAACAACTTCTAAGACCAGGTTCTTAATACGTGTGGTGGAATTAGTTTATTTCTAACAGTTGTTATCAGAGCACGTCTTTTCAATTAAAGGCTAACACCTTGAAAAGGATCAGTTGGCTGCCCCACCAACATCTCAGAAAGGTGCTTCACAAATTCAACCACCCCTCTTCAACGGATAATATTATGGGTGTTGGAAGAATATGATGATGTACTTCATTATTGGAGAGAATCATGACCTCTGGAATATTGTATTGGATGGACAACAATCCCAATGAAGCTTAGTGAAGATTGAAATACTAGGATTCCTAAAGGGAGATTGGAATTTGATGATAATGACAAGATCAATGTTCAAAATAATACAAAGGCCAAAAATATCCTAATCTGTGACATTGGCCCCGATGAGTACAATAGGATATCTTCTTGTTCCACTGCAAAGAAAATTTGGGACACTTTGCGAAAAAACTCATGAAGGTAACTGTCAAGTGAAGAAGCTTAAGATTGATATACAAAACATAAAATATGAATTATTTAGGATAAAGAAAGGAAAGACTATTCAGAAGATGCAGACCAGGTTCATATCAATCATTAATGAGATCTACTCTCTAGGTGAAGTTGTTCCCAGAGGTAAGGTCTTTTGAAAACTGCTCAGTGTGTTTTCGGAGTCATGGGAATGTAAGTGTGAAGCTATACTTGAGGCTCATAACATAGACACACTAACTATGGATGATCTCATCGAAAACTTAAAAATGTATGAGCTTAAGAAAAATCAAGAACGTGAAATTATTAGGGTCACAAAGAAAAATAATTTGGTTCTAAAAGCTACTAAAAAGGTAGATTTTGAACCTGAGAATTTGGCATTCATGACTAAGAGATCTCAAAAGATGTTGAGGAGGAGCCTGAATTCGCAAAACAGGAACCAGGTTTTGATAAATTATGAAAAGAAAAATCATGATCAAGTGTGTCACAAGTATGACAGTCCTAAACACTTCATCAAATTTTATCCTTTATGGACAGTAGATCACAAGAAAAATAACCAAGAAAAATCTAAGGAAAAAAAGAAGTACTTGGTTATTTCATCCCATAAAATGATGAAAAAATGTGGAGCTGATGTTGTTGTTAAAAGGGTTCTTGCTAAAATGGGAAAATCTTCTGATGAATTTGAAGATGAAAAACCACAAAATCAATCACTACTGGCTATGGTGGAATTTGATGATAAGGACCCTCTAGCACTTGTCACAATTGCTGACTCAGATGGTGAACAACAGGAAAAAAGTTCCAAGGAGGACATACTTTCACACATGGCAAGTTAAGACACAGACGATGATATTGAACAAGGAGAAACTAAGGTATGTTTTCTTGATCTAAAACCTGAATTCCAAAAAATTTCCAAGAGAAAACTTCAAAATTTGGCTTATGTTCTTATTGATGCCTATTATTCTGCTTGTTCTGACAAGAATCAGCTTATGAGTGATCATGCATCTTTAAGAATGGACTATTAAACTCTTGATGAAGAAAATTGTTCCTTAAGAAACTCTTTAAAGGAATTTTCTTCTAAAGGAAAAAAACAAGTAACCACCTTTCAACAATCCTTGGAAGATGACATCGAGAAATTGACTATAAATCTTTGAGAGATTACTGAAAAGAAAAGGTTGTTGTAGGAAAATCTTGCAAGGACTAAATATTAGTTAGAACACAATAGAAAGTGGACCAGGTCCTCAACACTGCTAACTCAAATTCAGGACAGTCAAACCACCACTAAACATTGGGATTGGTTTTAAACCAGAAGAACACAAGTCCTCACAAGGTAACCCTACTGGATTAAAATTCTGTACTCACTGTGGAAAGGAAGGCCATTTTAGAAATCAATGTCAAGGTCAAATTTGGCCAAATCATAAAAATATAGATTTTATTAAAAAGGGACCTGGCTTTTGTCAGATGAATCATTCTAATATTTTTAAAAGAAATCAGGCCCTTACCCTGAAAATGCTTAAAATAAACAGTCCTTTTAATTGCGTTTTGGGGCTAGAAGAGATCTCATTCATGCTTTTACTCACAAGAAGGGACCCAAGTTAAGCTGGGTACCCAAGTTAAGCTGGGTACCCAAGACTAATATTTAACTAGTGTTTTAGGAAAAAGTGAGAGGAAAAGACAAATTATGGTAGTTGAATAATACATGTTCTGGACACATGATCGAAATGCGAGAAAGTTTCTATCACTTACATATTTCCAAGGTTACAAGGTAGACTTTGGAAAGGGATAAAAAGGGTTGAAAAATAATTTTCTAAGTGTCTTTTAGATGCATAAAACTCAAATTCTGAAACCTGGTTCTGAATGAAGGAGTCATGAAAGTCCTATTTCATAAGTTGCCCAACACTAAATTCAGTGAAGAAATGATCAAAGTGATCAAAAATCAAGAAGAATATTAGAATGTTCTAACTTCAATATTGAAGGTTCTCTCACAACAATAGGGAAAATTATGCAACCAAAACCTGGTTTGTTTAATTTTGAAGAAAGATGATGAAAAAATTAGTCTTATGAATGGCATCTTGGTGATGGTGATCTTGAAGAGCAGGTTGACAATGACAAATTTGGTATTGCTGGAGATGATTATGAGGATATGAATGGTCAATACTAGCAGAACCTGGTTCCTAAGAAGTTCTTAAAATGAGAAAATTAATAACTCAGCGGTAATCCTCATATCATTTAGGAGGTACATAAGATAGGGGAAATAAGTGTTGAGACTATGGATGGTGAACAAAAAAAAGGGGAACTATTGGATGATTAACGGGGTTCAACACAATGTGAACCTGGTTTCTCTATTCCTGAAGCTTGGTCTTATTAAGAAGAATTGACACATCTTCATGACTTCCTTAATAATTGGCTATTAAATAAATAGTTTTATGCTTGATTGGACATACAATGTATATCCAATAACTTAGTCCCTAACTGTTACAAGTACGTACCTCAGACATATTTAAAAGTTGTTAAAAGGACTGTGGATATTACCCCTGCTTTATTACTAATTACATCAAGAATTTGAGGAGGAACTCACAAAAGAGGAACCCGGTTCATTATTTATAGTCAGGTATGTACCATCCCTTTTATTATATATAGTGTTTTTTAGTATGTGTAAAACTTAAGCACTGGTGAACCTGATCCATCCTTAAAAATCCAATTCTTTCAAGAAAACCACCAAGAATCCTCTTTTTCTTTGTTATATTGAGCATCCTTCAATCCTAAACTACTTTGACAAAGAGGATCTCAGTCTTAGAATCACCCCAGTTCCAATTCAGGGAGAACCTAGTTCCTTTCTTTCAGTATCTTTATTATCTTATCCACCTCATCATTTGAACTAGGTTCATAAATCCCAAATTATGTCTTCACCTTTCAAGTGTAACTAACTATTTCTTGGGGGAACAACCTTCTTCGAAACAAACTATGATTTGTACCCTTATTGTTGTTAAATCCATCATTATTGCACTAAGTTTGATGAGTTTCTTAACCATATAAATTCTTCCACAATCGGGGTTTGAATGTAATCATGAAGAAGTTATTTGATAAAAGTACCAGGAATTAGTAAGATCTCTGTGCATTTGAACCAGGTTCCAAGAAAAAGGGTTTGATCTCATCACTCAATTGTTGTTTCACCTACATCTTGCAAATGCACAGTTTACTTAAAGCTGAAAATACTCAGCTAAAGGTGGACCTCATAAATTCTTAGCATGAAGTATCATGAAAAAAATTTGCCAAAAAAGTGCACAATGGTATGGATAAACATTCCAGCTCCTCTTTCTCAGCCTTTGTGCTCCTTCTACCAGTATATATCCTCGAGTTCCTTTTCCTCCATTTTTTCTTGTGGTGCTTATGTTTTGTCTCATACTCATAACATAATAGCTTTTCATTGGGGTCCTAAGGGCTTAAATTGGTACATGTCTACTTTATTGTGTTCCTTCTCTATATGTCTTTGTTGTGTATGTAAGATGGTTGATATCCTCAGATTGACCTACCTTATTGTCAACAAGTGTGTGTTGAATAGTGTTGCCCAAGTGGCCATGAGGTAAAATGATACTGCACTCATTGTATGTTCATTGGGTTATTTGGTTGTTGATTTTCAATGATGACAGAAGGGGGAAGTAATATGATGTGGACAAGAAATATATGATGCATTATTTGTCATCATCAAAAGGGGGGGGCGGATTTTTGGAAAGTAGAAGAACATGTTTGTAGTTTTGATGATTGACAAATAAGAACCTTGTTTACTACTTGTTGTCTTTTGTATGTTGTATTATGTGAACTAGGTCCCAGAACAGGGTGAACCAGGTCCCAGAATAGGTGACGTGAATACACAAGAAAATCAAGAACAAATGAGGAAGATTGGAGCCACAAAATAAAGAAGAAAATACAGAAAGGAGAAATAAAGAGCAAAGAAGGAAAGAAATAAAATGAAGAAGTAGAGTAATAAGAGGAGTCAAAAGTTTCCTTATATGATACAATCTCCTTATAAGGAAACGAATCACATAATTCCTTATAGGAAACCAAGTTCTATTTGGGGAAGGAATCCTAGTTCGTGATATTCTAGGGTATGACAAATCTCTAGCATATACATGGCATGAAGATTATTGAGAGCCGCACCCATTGCATATCCATGAAATATATCATCTTGAGAGCAGTAGCCATCAGGGCAAAAACTGCAGGTGTCACAACCCAAGCCGAGGCCGTGGCTGCGACGGCCATCCCGAACCATAAAGGTCTGAGAGACCCCTTAGAATGTGATCATAAGCATAATCCATACATAAATCAAAGTGCGAAAGATATAATGATATTCAATGGAGATTCATTATAATTAAAACCGTGTCAAGAAAATTATGACAATACAATACTCAACTCTCGTCTACGAAGCCTCTAACGAAAACTAACTATCTAAATCGGGACAAAGCCCCCGGTTGGACCATATACTGAAAGACTCAACGTTTAAGTAAACGCCTCCCAAAAAATGGATGGATCACCCATTTCTTTCATATCCCAAGTGTTATACTGATGTGATAGACCATGGGATTATACCACAAAATCTAAAATATAGGGGGTCAATACACAAAGGTGCTGGTACGTAGAACGATCCAAAAACTAAATATTTTTTTATACAACATAAGTAGAGCATTTATAATCCCACGGGCCATATGGAATTCGCCCTTTACTTGGTGGTCAAGCCCCCAATCCAATTTTGTTTTCGGGAATTGGAGTTCAGAAGATTGGTAATATTCCCCATGTGATCATATCGTAGGAATCCCCCTATGTGAGATGTCCTAATTATCCTCTCATGTAGGATAACATAAAATAAGTCCCACATCAGCAAAACGCAGTTTCGGGTTATGAGTTATCTAAACTCGAACCTTCTTCGGGTAACTATCTAATTCTTTTTAAGCCCAATATTAGTCCTTTAAAACCATGGTTCATGTTTTTCAAACATTCAATACTTATTCTGTTAAGGACATATCATCACTGGGTATCGTCATACCCAGACTTGCAAGTCATTCATATCATATCAAATCCACAACCCTTGTCATTCAAAACATGTAAATGACTACCAAAATACTTATCAAATCACAAGAGAGTTCTTATTATCAAAAGCATATGAAGACTTATGCAAAACACTCTCTTGACAGGACTTTAACACGTGGTGGTCAATTCATTTATTCAACATATGCATCTTTTTCAGTTAAGACACAAATACCTTTAGCATAAGAAATACCCCCTTTGAACGCGTGTAAACGACAATGCATAATGGTTAAAGAGGCATTTAAACTCAAGAATTTCCATTATTCATAAACCAGCCCCAACATTAGTTATACATAAATCTGATGATCAAAAAGGGGATCTTAAGTCATACTCTCGCAAACAATTCACAATTCATACCATACAATGTCCATAAATTTCATCATGGGGAAAGAAAATTTCACAATTCATATTCGTAAATCACTTTTTGAATTCAAATCACATATGCACAAGATTATAAATCAATTTTATGGAAAAAAAAAACATGACGATTACGTACTTTCATCAAATTTGATTCATGATGCATGTTCTTAAATTTTTTTTCCAAAACTCATACATATACATACATAACTTTAAAGTTTGTTAAAATCGTAAAACCTATGCCTATGAGATTTAGGATAGCCCCACGTACCTTAAGCTTCTTGATTGATGAAGAAATCTTGAATTGCTTATTTTGTTGAGGAAGAGTTTGGGTTTGTTCTTGAGGAAAGAGAGGGTTTTTGGTGAGTTGGTTTTTAAGAAGATGGGCAAATTATGCCCTTTTGGGTGATATAAATCGTCCTTTGGATGTTTGGGGTTGAGAGAAAAGGACCAAAGTACCCCTAGACCCTTAAGAAGCTGAAAAGGTGAGGAATAAAGCAGGCGACGCCTTTAGTCCAGAGAGATAGACCCCGTGACGCCTGCTCTATACCGGCAGAATAACCTCCGCGGCGCGGGCTTATTGCTTGCCCTTACTGCCTCTCACGAAAAAGGCCATAACTTTTTGCACGGGTATCGTATTAAGGAAAAATTGGTATTGTTGGAAATCTGACTCAATTATCTACAATTTGGTGGGTCTTGAGCTGAAAAATTCCACATATGTAAAAATTTATACATGTTTAAAGTTGACCCTTGTAGAATCGAATATCAACTTTGGACGAATCAGAGACTCTTAGCTCAACTTTGCTCTAAGTGATTTCGACGAATATTTTTAACCTCATAAGCACTTAAAAAACTAGGATAAAGATCACGATACTTGTATTCACATACAAATCATGGGATTAGAATTTACACACGTAGAAACGACGGTTCGATTTCTAGCTCAAAAATGCGGAGTGTTACATTATTTCCTCCTTGGAATCATTCATCCTCGAATGATGGGTAGGAACTTATTGTAGCTCTAAAAATATGGAATAAGAAACGTAATCTCGCAATGAATATTTTTCCTCAACAAAATATGCAAGAAAATCAAAAGAGCTTCATGATAACCCCTAGTGAAATGAGTAAGCACGAAGCGTGAGAGAATAAGAATTGATATAGAGATGATCTTGTACATGAGTTCTAGGGATCATGATCATCACAACATATGTCATGAGTTTATTAGGCATGATTTTACATCAATACTAATCATGAAATGAGATTTCACAGGATATAGGAATAGAAGCATTCTCTACCTTACCAGATACAATGAATAGATTTAAACTTAGAGACATTACTCGTCTATGCCCCAGACAATAAATAATATACTTCATCATTTCCAACTTACAATTCTCCCTTAGCGCATCTAACCACAAGAGTTTAAGTCCCACTGCATAGTACTTCTATGTTGAATCTTAATTCGGAGAAAAGAGCTACTAGCTTAAGCTATGGGACCCCATACTCTACATCCCTTCAAGAATATTACTTCACCTAATCACTACTATCAAACACCCTCTGGTTTTAATTCAGGGAGTACTAACCATATAGTACATGGGTTTGTGTTTTCATCAATCACAACAGTCAAGTCTATCATTACTACACCCACTTTATGGATCTCCCTACTAAGACCAATAAATTCGATTACTCTCACAAAGACTTTCGCCACATATCTCCTTCCTAACTAATTCACATACCGAAAGTTCATCTCCTCCTTTCCCCCTTCACCTATAACCTTAGCTAAAGAAATCACATTAAAATTTTCACATTCAAGAGCATTTACTCCCCTAACTCAAATATTACTACTCTTCCATAACTATTATCATACTATCATATGGAGGGTCATTGAGAGACCCTAGCATAAACATCATGGAAGGGAGTAACATTATTCGATTATAACATATGCCTATTGCACTACTCAAGGAGAGATATCCGATGAAGATACAATACAATAGACTCGAAGTGCTTCATACATCATATGTCTAGATCATAAATAAAGAGTCATTTAGGCATAAACATAATACAACATGAGTGCTTAGGACAGACCACAGAGAGAAACATGAGCATTTACATCATGAGTCGTATAACATAAGGTCGGAATTTATGATGCCAACGATTGAGACAGGGATTGATACTTGAAGCTATTGTTTCTCATTTTCAGAATTGAGATAGTCATGAGTTTGCATAAACCTTATCACTTTGGCTAATCCCAACGTAAAATGAATTGGTAACATATAAAAGGCACATTTTCTTAGAACCAAGCATGATGTGAGACATGGATTTATGGATCATGAGAATCGTAATCATGGAGCTTGAATACTTGAAAAAATTAGATTACTAAGACATCATTGCTTCTAGTTTGGAGGCCGGAATATGACATGACTTACATAGAGAACTCAGACCTTAGACATAGGTAGGACTTGAATACATAAGACATTAATAGGATGACCTCTTAAAATGAAGTTGGAGGAGTTTTCTTGTATAGGAATAGGTTTATCATGACTCTTTCCTGCAACTTGCCACTATGAGAAAATTGGGAACTACCTTAACTAATCATCTCTCCCTTAGAGAAAAGTCACACTCTTGAACTTGAGGATATAACCTCTCATCAAATCTATGACCACAACTCTCAACACAAAGGGGTTTCACCATGCATATAAACGCTAGACTCCCATCAATAATTTAATGTAAGGATACTAAATTCTTTTTAGGACATCCCCCTCCAGGGACACTAATCATAACTTCCTCCAAACCCCACAACCATCGACTTGTGACTAACATTATCAAGGGCATGGACATCCATGCTTCTAAACACTTAACACTCCATCTTCAACTCCTTATATTACTAGCATTACACCTCTAATCACATAACTTACAACTTAACAAAATTCGTACAACTATACCAAAGGCGCATATTTCCTATCTATATTTCCTTAATTCAACTCCAAAGTACACCATACGGCCACTCCCCAGACTTTTCTATACTACAAAATTCTAGAATGTGATCTAGGTACACGTGACACTCATACATATTAAACCTTATCTGAAAACATGCTACCTCGGGGTTCAACTTATTCTTTTATATACTTAAGCCCTTACCTACTTAATGACTTATACATCAAACCTTATCTAATAACATGCTACCTTAGGGTTCAACTTATTCTTTTATATAATTAAGCTCTTACCTACTTAATGACTCAACCACAATTCATTGTTTTAACACTAGTCTCGTGTGTATATATATCACAATTATCCACTCCTTTTTACACAAGTTTTCTACGTAGGCTATTTCACACGTCACATCAAGCCTCATAATTCATTCCCATAAAAGAAATGTCATTAGTCTTAAGCTACTATTTTTATCACCACAATCCACATCTAAAGTTCAAGCCTATTGTATAACCCCAATCATGTAACACCGATGAAGTATGTCACATACTATACCATTCCATCAAATTGGTAAATTAACCAAACTATGCCATTTAACTTAACTATCTGCCACAAGTTCATTCTCTCCACAACACTACTACCACACCTTAGAATCTACCACACACCTTCTCACGTGCAGTACTAGTTCTCAACTACTAAAGAAAACAAAGTCAAGGGGGTAAGCCACATAATAGAGATAGTCAGTCTTAATCTTATAATATAATCCATTACGATCTTATCAACATATTTCACTTTCTCACATTATAATTACTTACCCATGCATACATTTAGACTACCTTCAAATTCCATTTACACCAATAAGTCTCTTTCCATAACTTATTGACTAATCTACCCCTTTTTATTCACAACCTAGAAATGATTTCTACAACCGTCATAATTATCCATTCTGAGATCCTTCACTATTTTGAATAAATAATAATCATAGCCATTCACTTCCTTCACAGACTACAGTAAAATCTATAAATATTGCTACCACATCAATCTATCACTATAAAATGGCAACCCATCTTTCAATCAACGGTTATACAACTAAAACTATCTTATTAATGCAAAAGTCATCCCCATTCTGACGTCTAAAATTGAGACTCTATAGCTCTAACTTCTGGACCATTTTACTACCAATAGATCATGACAATTTAACATTTACTACTACTCGGGTGGAAATACTATTCCAATATTCTGATATATTTCTCTACCCTTTAGCATGACATCTGCAACAAGAATTTTGAAAGGTACTGAATACACTTCATACCTCAGGCTTAAAAGCATGATTTCATTAGGATAAAGGTATACACTCGAATCAATACACCTTAAGGCACTAATGGACTCCTCTCAAGTCCTTGTGCTATTTCATAATCTTTTACGACTTAATTAGAAAAGACCACATACTCTGAGCTTCTACACTTGAATCGACTCGGTAATGAGGCATAACTAATAAAATCAGAGTAAAGAGAGAATTTTGATAACTTTCATATGGATAAAACAATGGCACGATCTAGAGTATGAAAGAAAGGGGAAACATCTCCTAAATGCCTCGTAGCTTTCTCCTTATAAGTATGGCGCGCTACACACCCATAAAAAAGGACTCTACTCAACACGACTTCGTAGATACCCTGGGACCATGAACCATGCTGTGATACCAAGTTTGTCACAACCCGAGCCGAGGACCTGGCCACGACGGCCATCCCAAACCATGAAGGCCCGAGAGACCCCTTAGCATGTAATCAGAAACATAATCCATACATAAATGAAAGTCCAAAAGATATAATAATATTCAATAGAGATTCATTATAATTTAAACTATGTCAAAAAAATTATGATAATAAAATACTCAACTCTCGTCTATGAAGTCTCTAACGAAAACTAACTATCTAGACAGGGACAATGCCCCCGGCTGGACCATCTACTAAAAGATTCAACATATAAGTAAATACCTCCCAAAAAATGAATGTCTCACTCATTTCTGCCATATCCCAAGTGTTATGCTGATGTGATGAACCATGGGACTATACCACAGAACCTGAAGTATAAGGGGTCAACACACAAAGGTATTGATACGTAGAACAATTCAAAAACAAAATATTTTTTTATACAACATAAGTGAGAGCATTTCATAAAACATGTCATCATAAAACATTTAAAAATACATGGGCATAATTTGATGAGCTTCAACACATTTTCATGACTAAACTCTTTATTTTACTTTTGAGTTAGATGGTACACCCAACATTTCTATAATCCCACAGGCCATATGAAATTCGCCCTTTACTCGATGGCCATGACCCCAATCCAAGTTTATCGCAAGGATTGGAGTTCATAAAATTGGTAATGCCCCCCATGTGAGCATACCGTAGGAATGTCCCCATTTGAGATGTCCTAATTATTTTCCCATGTAGGATAACATATCATAAGTCCCGCATCGGCAAAATGCGATCTCGGGCTATGATTTATTTGAACTCGAGTCTTCTTTGGGTAACCATCTAACTCTTTTTAAGCCCAATTTTAGTCCTTTAAAACCATGCTTCATGTTTTTCAAACATTTAATACTTATTCTGTTAAGGACATATCATAACCGGGTATTATCATACCCAGACTTGCAAGTCATTCATATCATATCAAATCCGCAACCCTTCTTATTCAAAACATGTAAATAACAACCAAAAGATTTATTAAATCACAAAAGAGTTCTTATTATCCAAAGCATTCGAAGACTTATGCAAAACACTCTCTTGATAGGACTTTAACACGTGATGGTCAATTCATTTATTCAACACATGTATTTCTTTCAGTTAAGACACAAAAGCCTTTAGCATAAGAAATAGCCCTTTTGAACGCGTGCAAACGACAATACATAATGGTTAAAGAGGCCTTTAAACTCAAGAATTGCCATCATTCTTAAACCATTCCCAACATTAGTTATACATAAATCTCATGATCAAAAAGGGGCTCTTAAGTCATGCTCTCAAAAATAATTCACAATTTATACCATGTAATGTCCATAAATTTCATCATGGGGAAACAAAATTTCACAATTCACATTTGTAAATAACTTTTCGAATTCAAATCACATATGCACGATATTATAAACCAATTTTATGGAAAAAACCCATGACAATTACGTATTCTCATCAAATTTGATTCATGATGCATGTTCTTAAAATAATTTCCCATAACTCATACATATACATACATATATAACTTTAAAGTTTGTTAAAATCGTAAAAACTATGCCAATGAAATTTAGGATAGCCCCGCGTACCTTAAGCTTCTTGATTGGTGAATAAAGCTTGAATTACTTGTTTTCTTGAGGAAGAGTTTGGGTTTGTTCTTGAGGAAATGGAGGGTTTTTGGTGAGTTGATTTTTAAGAAGATGGGAAAATTATGACCTTTAGGATGATATAAATCATCCTTTGGACGTTTGGGGTTGAGGGAAAAAGACCAAAGTACCCCTAGATCCTTAAGAAGCTGAAAAGGTGAAGGAATAGACCAGGCAACATGCCCTTTAGTATGAGGCAATAGAACCTGAGACGCCCGCTCTATCTCGGCGGAATAACCCCCGCGGTGCGGGCTTATCTCCTTCCCTTACTGCCTCTCACGAAAAAGGCCATAACTTTTTGCACGAGTATCGAATTAAGGTGAAATTGGTATTGTTGGAAAGATGACTCAATTATCTACAATTTGGTGGGTCTTGAGCTGAAAAATTCCACATATATAAAAAATTATCCACATTTAAAGTTGACCCTTGTAGAATTGAATATCAACTTTGGATAAATCATGTTATTAGAGTTTACACACGTAGGAACAACGGGTCGATTTCTAGCTCAAAAATGTGGGGTGTTACATTATCTCCCCCTTGGAATCATTCATCCTCAAATGATGGATAGGAAATTTTTGAAGCTCTAAAAGTATGGAATAAGAAACGTAATCTCGCAATGAATATTTTTCCTCAACAATTTATTATACCAACAAGTTTCAATCTTGCTTGGCTGCAATCCATTATCTTCGCTATGGCAGACTAACTTCACGGTAGAACCTAATCAATCATGATAGATCTTTCCAATGACACAAAATATAATGTCGCCATTATAACAATAGTATACCTTTGAGCCAACCCCGTCAAACAACCACCACATCCATAATTTATAGTTTTTTTCTTTTCTTAACCAAGGAACCTATTTCTTATTCCTCTACTAAAAAAATAGGAAAGCCGACCACAAAAACCGGACACATGTGATCTATTTTTCCGCATTTGCAACCAAAAAACCAACCAAAATGCGTGGTCAGAAAAAGTGTGGTAATTTTTTTAAAACCGACCACGTGTGGTCGTTTTTTTAAAAAAATTATTTATATTTAAAATTCAATATTATTTTAAAAAAAGATTTTATAAATAAAAATAAAATTTTAAATCGACCACATGTGGTCAGTTTTGTGAAAATTAATTAATTAATTTAAATTCAAAACCGACCACTAGTGGTTGATTTTTTATTTAATAATTTATTTAATAAGATAATTTTAATTAATTATAGTAAACCGACCAGATGTGGTCGATTTTTAAAAAAAATTATCAGAAAAAACAACCACATGTGGTCAGTTTTTCTAAAAATTTTGTAAAAAAAAATATTGAAAATTTTCCAGATGTGGTCGGTTTTTCTGATAATTGTGTAAAAAAAATAACAGATATAGCTATGCTACATTCCATTATACAATACAGTCCATCAATCATTTAATATACAATCAACCACCATAAGAATACAAACATTAAAAATTAAATTATTTACAAAATTTATGGAGGTTCCAAATCCAAACTACAAAACATACAAAAGACTAAAAATCAAAACACAAGTTCACATTTCAAGTACCTAAATTCAAAATAAAAGTCACTAATTCATAATTCAAGTAACTACACTTAAACATTTCAAATCACTAATTCACTTCACAAGTTACCAAACTAAACTAAATTCAAATGAAAAATTCATATTTCAAGTACCTACACTTAGACATTTCAAGTCACTAATTCACTTCACAAATTACCAAACTAAACTAAATTCAAAATAAAAGGTTCACATTTCAAGTATCTACACCTAAACATTTTTAAGTCACTAAGTCACTTCACAAGTTACCAAACTAAACTAAATTCAAAATGAAAAGTTCACATTTCAAGTACCTACGCCTAAACATTTTCAAGTGACTAATTCACTTCACAGGTTACCAAACTAAACTTAATTACGAATGAAAAGTTCATATTTCAAGTACCTACACCTAAACATTTTCAAGTCACTAATTCACTTCACAAGTTACCAAACTAAACTTAATTCAAAATGAAAAGTTCACATTTCAAGTACCTACACTTAAATATTTGCAAGTCACTAATTCACTTCTCAAGTGACCACACTTTACTAAAATCAAAACACAAGTTCACATTTCAAGCACCTAAATTCAAACAAAGTCACTAATTCATAGTTCAAGTAACTACACTTAAACATTTCAAGTCACTAATTCATTTCACAAGTTACCAAACTAAACTAAATTCAAAATGAAAAGTTCACATTTCAAGTACCTACACTTAAACATTTTCAAGTCACTAACTCACTAGTGACAACACTTAACTATATTCAAAACACAAGTCCACCTTTCAAGTAACTACGCTTAAATATTTTCGACTCACTAATTCACTTCTCAAGTGACCACACTTAACTAAATTCAAAACACAAGTCCACATTTCAAGTACCTACGCTTAAATATTTTCAAGTTACTTATTCACTTCTCAAGTGACTACACTTAACTAAATTCTAAACACAAGTCCACATTTCAAGTACCTACACTTAAACATTTTCAAGTCACTAACTCACTTCTCAAGTGACCACACTTAACTATATTCAAAACACAAGTTCACTTTTCAAGTAACTACACTTAAATATTTTCGACTCACTAATTCACTTCTCAAGTGACCACACTTAACTAAATTCAAAACACAAATCTACATTTCAAGTACCTACACTTAAATATTTTCAAGTCACTTATTCACTTTTCAAGTGACCATACTTAACTAAATTCAAAACACAAGTCCACACTTCAAGTACCTACACTTAAATATTTTCAAGTCACTAACTCACTTCTCAAGTGACCACACTTAACTATATTCAAAACACAAGTCCACATTTCAAGTACCTACACTTAAATATTTTCGACTCCCTAACTCACTTCTCAAGTGACCACACTTAACTATATTCAAAACACAAGTTCACCTTTCAAGTAACTACACTTAAACATTTTCGACTCACTAATTCACTTTTCAAATGACCACACTTAACTAAATTCAAAACACAAGTCCACATTTCAAGTACCTACACTTAAACATTTTCAAGTCACTAATTCACTTCTCAAGTGACCACACTTAACTAAATTCAAACCACAAGTCTACATTTCAAGTACTTACACTTAAACATTTTCGACTCCCTAAATCACTTCTCTAGTGACCACACTTAACTTTATTCAAAACACAAGTTCACCTTTCAAGTAACTATACTTAAATATTTTTGACTCACTAATTCACTTCTCAAATGACCATACTTAACTAAATTCAAAACACAAGTCCACATTTCAAGTACCTACACTTAAATATTTTCAAGTTACTTATTCACTTCTTTAGTGACCATACTTAACTATATTCAAAACACAAGTTCACCTTTCAAGTAACTACACTTAAACATTTTTGACTCTCTAATTCACTTCTCAAGTGACCAAAATTTAGTAAATTCTATACATTCATGACAATTTATATGTCAAAAGTCAAAACTTTATTTACCTATTAACTTTTTGTGTCTAAAAAACTTATGTTACTTCCTATATTGTGTAACTCTCTCATTACAACTTCCTTTATGACATCTTAAAAGGATATTTTGATATGTTATCATAAAATAAAAAACTAAACAATATATCAACCATATAATATCCAACTTGATCAAAACATACAAAACATACAATAATTATGCATTAAAAATTAGTCATGTATCCATTAGAGGATAAGGATCGAAAATATATAATCAAGCCCATGAATTTATCAAAGTTAGCGAATAAAATTAATCCAACAAAATGAGGTAGCAAGGTTTAGATAGAAATTTATCTCAATACTTAGAAAAATCTAGGGTTAACTCACAAAAATTAGGCATTTTCGCACATGTTAATAAGATGATATAGAAAAATATGAAATAGAAAGAATTATTTCAAAAATCATAGCCACGTTTCATGAATTTCAAATCTCAAAATCAGGCAGAGCACACAAAGAAAGAACAGGGAAAAGAAATAAAATAAAATCCAACTTATAAAAGGAATCAAACCCGAGTGTGGATGGCATCAGTTATGGTTGGTTCGTCGTGGGAAGTTGACTGGCGGTGGTTTGCTGCATGGCTAAAAAAAAGGCGGTGTTGGCTGGCGTGATATTTTGACGGTTGGTTGGCCTTCTATTGATGGAGCAACAATGATTTTGCTAGCCATAGTGAAGATCAGGCCGAGGGAGGCACCGACGATCTAGTGAGGAAGACGCCGACGGGCTAGTGAGGGAGAATAGAGAGGCAATTTTCTGGTGGCATGGTTGTCCGTCACCGGTGGAAGCAGTGGCGCGCTGGAGTTAGGTAGTGGAGGAGGCGACAACGGCGGCAGTTGGCCGCGACTGTTGGTGCGGCTCTCCGATGGCTGAGAGGGAGAAATTGATGGAGAGGAATAGGAAGGTAGAGAGAGAAAATTGTAGAGAGGGGAGGAGGAAGGGGATCTTTTTGTCTAATGAGGTTAGGGTTTATTTTTGGTATTTTAAAAAGGATAGAGTTGAAGAATTAATCTCATCCCTTGGATCAATTTGATCCATGGTTGAGATTTAAAGTAATAAGATATTTAAAATTAGGCCACAATTGAATTAAAGTGTTGAAATTAAATTCAAGTGGGCAAAATTTAGGCTAAAATTGTCATAGATTGGGTTCAAACAATGGCTAGAATTTAAATAAAATTGAGAAGATAATTGAATTGACTTAGGATTGCTATTTTAATAACTGTAACTATAATAATGAAAATAATAAGATGTCGCTATTAAAATAACTACGCATGGAAAATCTATGTTACATAAAGACATCTATAATAATTAATAAAATATTGTGAGTGTGCATGTTTATGAAAAATTAATAAAATATTATATTTGAATTGATAAATCGTAAAAAATGATAATAATTTTTTTTTTATATTTTCGGTTGGATTATCGGTTAATTAGATTCAGTTATCTAGCTTTTGATTACTGCATACGTCACTACACGAGATATACAGATATATACATATATTCGATTGTCTATCATGCTTCCAAATGTTTGGATAGATTCTACTATTTTTTTACTACATCATTCATCGATCGATCACTACATCATATATATATATATATATATCAACTCTTGAATACATACTATATACATCACATTCACAAGTATATTACCTCATAATAGAACACATTCATTATATTCTGATGAACTATCGTTTATATATGTACATTACATTATTATAACTGCAATATAGCATAATATCATTACCTCAACTGTATGATATAGACATGTTCATTATACAAAAATTATGTTTAACGCCATTTAACGTATATACAAAGAAAAATATTTATATATATTGTAACATAAGTAAAAGATAAAGATTATGTTTAACATAATTTATTTATTTTAATTGATATACTTCTTAGTATAATTTTTTTACAAAATCAAAGATTGATTGATTTTTATTATTATTACATTGGTTATTGACTACGTGTCATCAGTGTAATTTTAAAAAATTATATATTTGATTTTACATATAATTACTTTTTTAATAAAAACTGACCACAAGTGGTCGGTTTGCTAAATAATTTTTTATTTTTTATTTTTTTAATTATAAAACCGACCACTTGTAGTCGCTTTTATAAAATATTTTAAATTTAATTTTTAAATAAAACCGACCACAAGTAGTCATTTTTTAAAAATACTTTTTAATTATATTTTTTAAATAAAACCGACCACAAGTGGTCGATTTTTTAAAATTATTTTCTTTTTTAGTTTTTAAAAAATTCAAAACTGACCACTTGTGGTCGCATTTATAAAATAGTTTAAATTTAATTTTAAAATAAAACCGACCACAAGTGGTCGGTTTTTTAAAATTATTTTCACGTTCAATTTTTAAAAATCTAAAAGCTACCACAAGTGGTCGCTTTTTTTTTTAAGGAAATAATAATTAATAGAGAAAATGGTCAAATACCTCCCCCCCCCAACCTTTACCCCAAATCCAAACTACACACTTACACTTTGAGAGGGTCCTATGACCCCCCTGAACTATTTTAAAATGAAATTATTACCCCCCCCCCCCGAACTATTTTAAAGTGGAATAAATTCCACGTCATGCCACATCATCATCATCATCTTCTTCTTCTTCCTCTTCTTCTTCTATTCTTCTTCTTCTTCAATGGCATAATGAATCATATGGAATTCACACGATATGTAATCTTATCAAAATCAAATCAACAATTAATGTCCAAAAAATATTTAATTTTCACAAAATGGCATCGCGACAATGATGGCGTCGCGACAGTAATGGCACTGGAAAATTCAAAATTCCGGTGACTTTATTTTCTAATCTAAATTGATTCAACATTCTCACATAATTCAAGTTCTTGGATGCCATTGAAGAAGAAGAAGAATAAAAAGAAATGTCATTGATGAATTCTTGGATGCCATTGAAGAAGAAGAAGAAAAAAAAAGAATTAATTGCCATTGATGGGTTCGTGGATGCCATTGAAGATGAAGAAGAAGAAGAAGAAGAAGAAGAAGAAGAAGAAGAAAGAAGAAGAAGAAGAAGAAGAAGAAGAAGAAGAAGAAGAAGAAGAAGAAGAAGAAGAAGAAGAAGAAGAAGAAGAGGAAGAGGAAGAGGAAGAAGAAGAAGAAGAAGGAGAAGGAGAAGGAGGAGGAGGAGGAGGAGGAGGAGGAGGAGGAGGAGGAGGAAAATAAAAAAAATTGTCATTGATGGGTTCTTGGATGCAAATTAATTGCCATTCTTGGAAGAAGAAGAAGAAGAAGAAGAAGAAGAAGAAGAAGAAGAAGAAGGAAAATAAAAAAAATTGAAGAAGAAGAAGAAGAAAAAGAAGAAGAAGAAGAAGAAAAAAAAAAATTAATTGCCATTCTTGGATGTCATTGAAGAAGAAGAAGAAGAAGAAAAATAATAATTAAAATTATATATATTTATTTAAAAAAATATTTAAAATAAAATTTTAATAAAATATTTTTGTTCTCACTCTCTTTAAAGAGAGTGAAACACACTCTCTTGCCATGTCAGCGTTGGAGGGGCAATAATTTCATTTTAAAATAGTTCAGAGGGGTCATAGGACCTTCTCAAAGTATAAGTGTGTAGTTGGGATTTGGGGTAAAGGTTGGGGGGGGGGGTATTTGACCATTTTTTCTAATTAATATAAAAATTATTGAAATGATTATTTGAAATTTTAAAATATAAAAGCGACCACATGTGATCATTTTCAAAAAAAAATTAAAAAATTAAAAAGCCGATTTTTTTCGACCACAATCTGTGGTCGGTGTGGTCGGTTTTTCTGTTTCTTTAGTAGCATTCGTAAAAAAAATATCATTTTTAGAACATATACAAAATATACGAAGAAGAATACAAAGATGAAGACTTAATAATTTGAACAACAAACATAGAGTAAAAGGCTTGAAACATGCATGAAACGCTTTCCTAAAAATGATATTTGTTCTCTCTCCTCTGCGAGATTGCTAGTGAATTATATGCAAATAGTTTTCGTGGATATGACAAACCTATTGAATTCTGTACTAAGCAAATAGCGAAGAGGTTCTTTTGGAAAGCAAGAACTTACTTGATCTTTTAGGAAGAAAAAAGATTTTTTTTTTTAAGAATGTTGTAAAGGCTTCTCTGTAAAAGGTTCCTCAACAAAGTTTATTTTAGAAATAGGAGAAAGTTGGATTTAAATACAATAGGAGAAAATCATACAATGAAAGGGCACACCCTTTTTTTTTCAAAAGATACAAATTGAAAGAACACACCCTTTCATTAAAAGACACATTTTTATCAAAAGACACTTCATTAAAAAAAACATCTCTTCTAAATATTAATTTAATTTAAATTAAAATCCTACAAATTATGTTAGAAGAAATAATGTTACGATAAGGAAATATATAGTACAAGATAGAATTGATCAGTAGAATTGCAATTATTTATTAGAGCTACTTGAGATAAGTGACAATGCCAAATTTTCTAATATATTGAAAATATTGCTCTTGTTATGAACTAATAAAGAATAAAAAAGAAGAATAGAGAGAATAGAGAGAGTGGTTGTTATTTCTTCTCTTAAGGAATGAGAGATCATAAGATTGTAAATACAATGAACAAAACCCCTCTATTTATAGGGGAAATTTACTCCTAGTTTGAGTAAAAGACAGATGCTTCAAATCCTAATAGATATCAAAGTAGATCTTAATAGATATTCACTATAATGTAAATACATTTATAACACTCCCCCTTGAATGTCTAATTGGTAGATAATGTGCCTCGTTAAAACCTTACTAGAAAAAACCCAGTAGGAAAAAAATCTAGTGAAGGAAAAAGAGTACACATATCTAATAATACGCATTTTGGCCGCCTCATTAAAAACCTTACAAGGAAAACCCAGTGGGACAAAACCTCATAAGGAAAAAAGAGTACAGCGCATATTAACTCCCCCTAATGAGAGCATCCTTGAACCTTTGCATCCCGATCTTGTGCACCATCTTCTTAAAAGTTGTAATTGGAGAAGAATTGGTGAATAAATCAGTCACATTGTCAGCTGAACGAATCTATTGCACGTTACTATCATCATTCTTTTGTAGCTCATGTATGTAGAAAAGATTTGGCAAAATGTGCTTCGTTCTATCTTCATTTATGAATCCTCCCTTAAGATGTGCTATGTATGCTGAATTATCTCTGTATAAAATTGTGGGTAGATTGTCATATTTCACATCATATTTTCCTCGAATGAGATGTATCATGGACCTCAACCATACACATTCTCGGCTTGCTTCATGAATAGCTATTATCTCAGCATGATTCGATGAAGTGGATATGATAGAATGCTTTGTATATCTCCAAGATATGGCAGTATCCCCACATGTGAACACATTATATATTTGAGACCGAGATTTATGTGGGATAGATGAATACCCAACATCAGCATGACCAGTAAAATCGGGACTGCAATCTTTAGAATAAAATAAACTCGTGTATCTTATTCCATTTTGATGTCTCTTGGTAGGAGTAGAAATATACCTTGCTAACAAATTGAGCGAAATGCTATATTGGGTCTTGTAGTTTTTTACAAGATACATGAGTGCACCAATTGTACTAAGATATGGTACTTCATAACCAATCCAAATTGGTATATTTCTCATTTCAGCAAATAATCTTATTGCTTTTGAAAACTCTCCAAGAGTTTCAATAATTTTCAAGCTATAAGCTCATACAATATAAGGATTATCAATAAGTTTCCTAGAAACTTTTATATTTTGAATCCTTAAAGAAGTTTTCATACAAATTTTGTCAAGTGACAATATTCAACATTTTATGTGTGACATCTTCAAGTATCTAGACTGCAAATCAAATAAGTTTTCACTTACCAAGATACACCCTTTCATATTACTTGATAATTTTTTCTACGTCAGCATGCTTAAATAAACGTAGAATTCAGATCCTTGTAATCTTTCACAATATTGCGCCAATATTGTGTTAAAGATATTGATGATATATCATTTCGTATCGGTTCACAATGCGACATAATATTTTGAGATCTCATCACTTCATTATTTTCAGGTACATGAACCTCTCATAAGGTTTCATGAAGTGTTATGTCGTAGGCTCTTCAAGAGCTCATTGCCTTCTTATTATGATTATTTGCTCCTTGTTTCATTTAAAACCGATTAGTCTACCGTGCTTCATGCATGCATAGACTTTATCCTTCAAGGATACAAAATAGGAGCACTTGCAACTTAAATATGAGATGTTTTCGGTATTTGACTTGAATTATCTTTTGAATAAGGATCTGATGGTAATTCCTAACGTACTTCATAGCTGCTTATAATCTCCCCCTTATGTTAGGAAAGCTAACATACATCCTCCATCTTCTTTGATGGATCCATCTTTGTGCATCATGGTACATTCATTAATCGTATACCGCACATCAAAACTATTAGATGGAATAGTTGGTTCATGACCTTGAACCAATTGAGAGGAAAGAAATAATCATAATTTATTGGTCTAATGCATACAAGTGTTATTGTATGCAACATATCATATTTCAGACCAACACATGAAGCTTTGTTCTCATTAGCAATGGTTTAGCTATTTATCGAAGGCATTCAATGCTAAACCATCATCATCAAGATAACTTTCTTGATTGCACAATCTGAAAATTATGTTCTTAGCTCAATTTTATTGAGCAAGCAACTATATGAATGTCAAACTGCAGGTTGACAATGAATGTACATGTGATCATCTTATTGATGCATCTTTTCAACATATCACATGATAGGTGAACGGGCCCTTATTCACCTTTTATTCTTTTAAGATTTTGAGGGGTCCAATCCCAAAATTAGTTGGTCCAACCAACTTATCATGGGAACAAGCAACATTAAAGTTCATGAAGAATTTTCTAATTCTTCAATATATGTTCAATACTCAGTATGCACATCTTCGGGATATCACAATCATTCATGTCAACTTATGAACTTTTAATCTATTAAACTCCAAGTTTACCATGGTATGTGTTTTTGCTTTAGTAAATTTCAAATTTACTATTATATGAATAAATTTCAGATTTACTACTTCAGAAGTAGATTTTAAAATTATTCAATCTCTTTCGGAGGTGAGTTGTGATACAATCACAATCAAGTGCACGTTTGTATTAATAAGTTTCTCATTTCCCAGGAATTAAATATAATCGTGCCTTAAGCCTATCAAATTATGATAGTTTATAACCCCTTTCAAGATTTTGCTACTTCAGAAGCAAATCGAGGCATACATATGATGTAGAGAATTCTTCTCTAGTATATCTTATAATCATATAAGCGTGTGAAAATATAGTCACTTTTGATGATCATTCTCATATTGTCCCTCCACGTGTATATTCGTGCATTTAATCACTTGTCTTCTTTCAGACATATTATGCACTGCTACCAAATACACCTCAAGAATGAAGTAAGTTGTCATATTTCAGACTTATCATATATTGCTACCACATTTACTTCATGGAATGGATCATATTCAATGGGTCGAATTTCATGATTTTTCATTAAACACCCATTATTTTACCTTAGCCATCATAATATCATCAATATGGTGTATTGAGATTCAAACTCAACATCTTATCCATATAAAGGTGTCTTAGGCATGAATCGATGGGACTTGAACCCAACATATTATCATCCTTTTTGATAATATTATTTTTGAGGAATAAATTTAAAATATAAATGGTTCCAAACCAATTATTTTTCCTCAAATCCAATAATAATTATATTAATAGTAGCAAAAGAAAGATAACATAAGGAATTACTAACCTTGAAAATCCTTCAGATTTATAATCTCACCTTGTTTGGCAGAGTCTCGTGTTGATAACGTGTTATGAACTAATGAAGAATAAAGAAGAAGAATAGAGAGAATAGAGCGAGTGATTGTTATTTCTTCTCTTGAGGGATGCGAGATCATAAGATTGTAAATACAATGAACAAAACCTCTCTATTTATAGGAAAAATTTACTCCTAGTCTAAGCAAAAGACAGATGCTTCAAATACTAATAGATATCAAAGTAGATCTTAATAGACATTCACTATAATGTAAATACATTTATAACATCCTAATAGATATCAAAGTAGATCTTAATAGACATTCACTCTAATGTAAATACATTTATAACAACTTTTAATATCTTTAGCTTTTACAAGAATCTATCATGTTATTTTTAATACCACGATATTAGAGAAAAATTACTTTTAAGCTTAATGAGGTCACTTAAGATTGCACGAAGCGTGGATAAATTAGTATATTCGGTACCAGAAATTGGAGGACTAAAGGTTTGTGTTCCATGGATTTACCCAAAAGCCGTGCACTGAGTCAATTCGCTAACGTAAATAAATAATTTCTAAAAAGTCAACTCCCTGACATAAATATTATTTCGTCAGTTCGCTTTTACTCGTTACAAATTTTTTAATTTATTTTTTTACTTTTACTTATCATTTTTCACTAATCAAGATAAGACACCAAAAAACTTCCTACTGTACCTTAATTGATTACTCCTAATAGCATTGAATTAATTAATCTTGTAAAATGTTTGAAAACCTTTTGAAATCTCTAAAAATCTAATTAATTGTGTTAAAATTGACAAAGTGTTTAAACCATTCATTAATAATAAAAACATTGAATTAGACAACTCAATGAAAATATTTAAATCTATATGGTTCACTAAACTTAGATTCATTTTGTCTTGTATCCATTATTATTTGAAACTAGTGATAAAAGCCACGCTTTGCGCGGTTAAAAATAACATTTAAAATAATTATATTAATAGATATTGTTGTAACTTATTAGAAAGACAACGATTTTGTTTATTATTTGCAAATGATAATTAATTGTAAATATTTGATTACATTACAAAATCTTTATTTGTGTTTAAGTATTCTGTTAGACAATAAAATTTTTGTTTCTTTATAATTTCTTCTATTTAAATAACATGAAGATGAGAGTATAAAAGAAAATTGTAACCATCAAAATACAAATTAAAAGAAAGGAATTAAATTCTCAGTTAATCAATCTATATCTTTTTTGTCAATATTTTACTCTAGTTAAAATTAAAATAATAAGATTTTAATTGCTTTGTATTTCATAATTAGTTATGTCAACCGAACCAATTTAAATTAGTAATATAATTTTTTCTGATTTTACTAATAATTACAAGAAAGCAAATAAAGGTTATTAACATTAATTAAAATTGGGTAAAGAGAACTGCTAGATTATTTTAATTTGTAACGTATTCTTACCAAAATAGTAATCACAAATATTATTTTTTCCTACAAAAGGTAATACAATTTCTTTGTTTCAACTATTCACAACTAATACTGCCAATATTTCGAATGTTTTCTCTTAGAAAAAAAGAGGTTGTAAATAATAAATATTATTATCCTTAGTCCTACTATGTGAAACAAAATTTTTTAAAAAATATACAACATAGTTAGAAAAAAAACCGGAGACAATATCATAGTAAATAAATCCATGTATATTAGAAGCCGACAAAGAAGCCGATGTCAAATTCAATAACTTTAAAAAAAAAGATGGAGAGCATGAAAAAAAATATAAATTTTAAGGCAAGTGAGCAATAAGAACCTAGGAGGAGGGAAAACACAATTTCAAAGATCAGTTAGCAACTATCTATTTTTCGTTGATCATCTTTCACGCATGATTCAAAGTTGGGTCTATACGTTTTTTATGCATCATATTCTTTTTTTGGTTTCTCAAGTTATCCCCACAGCCGGCAACCGTGAGACTAATCATCCGTTCCTCTGTCAGCACACTAAGCGGTTGGGAACTGGCCACAAAGTTTGCTCCATTCATCAGAGGCGGGGATCGAATCCCCGACCTCTTGCTTAAGGAACATGGCGCTGAACCACCATGCCAACTCTAGTGGTTTATGCATCATATTCATGAATTCAAGGAACAAACTAAATAATGAAAACTCTTAAAAAATGAATCGTGTTGTACAAAACATAAGAACATCCAAATATTTTGGTGCAATGAATTGAAGTCTCTCTCTAATGCGTTTATTTATTAGATTGATGATCTTGAAGGTTATGGACTTGAAAAGACATAGGAGTAATTAAAATAATTAAGAGTTGGAGTTATGAAATGAGAATGTGTGAGTTAAAGGTGTAAGATTGAATATCATTAAGTTATGAAAATGAAGTGGTTTGAGTTATGGAGTTGATTATGAATAAAATATTTTAAAAATAATAAATACAATATCTTTTATATATATTCAGAAAATATAACAACTAAGAAGATATGAAAACATAGCCAAAAGTCAAAAAGAGCTAATTAAAAAGAGTAATACAAGGATAATAAAAATGACATGAATTCCTAAGTCCATTAAATGAAATTATAAAGTACAAACCATAATTTAAAGAATATTAGTTACATTTCATATTAAAATCATAGTAATTGAGATCTTAAGATAACAAGCCTCAGATATTTAATGAAGTTGTTGGTAACGTATAATAACCGTTAGAGTTAATATTTCATAAGAATACCAACTTAAAAATTATGTACACATTTTTAAATGAAAATAATAATTCTAACAATAATTTTCTTTTATAATAGAATTTTTCCTAAATAACATTTCAAGAAAATAGTCAAAATCTCAATTATGTGTTTGCCAGATGCAAGGATAATTGAGCCTTTTAGAATTAAAAAGATATCTTTATATAAGAGTATACTATATTTATTATCTTTAGTGAGATTGAAATTAGTTTCCTAAACAAATAGTTTTTCGCAAAAAGTTTGGCTACATCGTTGCTTGCATGTATGTACTGGTTGAAATTCTCTTATCCTAAGACATTCTGACTATCAATGTCTCACTATATATATCGACGAAAAAAAGATGCACCAGGAAAAGCATTAGCCAAATAAAATTAAGTTGAAAATAAATCATAAATTTTAGATTTGATAATTTCATAAATAATGAATGAGACGTTTACAAAAAAAAAAATCAACGAAAATGATGGTAATATAGCTCTAAGTTATGAATTATCCTGCAACCAAAGAAAAACAAATGTAATAGAAAAGAGCAAATGCACTATATAAATAACAAATTCAAATCAACAACAACAAAATAAATCTTATGAAACAAAAATATTACTTCACCTTAAATAAGTTGAACTAAATAGTGGTACACCAAAAAGAATTTATAGAATTCGAAGAAGAGTTAGAGGAGGTGAAAAGATTCATAATTATTTTGAAACTTAAGTGTTTAAAAGACGAGTCATGCATTTTCAATTTTAATTAAAGCACAAAAAGATTTGTAACTACTAATATAAAATAATAATATTTGACATACAAAGAAAAATTGAAAGAAGTTCAAAGTTTTACCTTTACAATCAATGCAGACGACATACAAATTGCTCATATTGATTAATTAATTAATTTAAGTTATGAATATGAAAGATTTGTAGGTTATGGATATACACTAATTACTAATTAAAAGTAGAATAAATATGATAATATTTTTTAGATGATTAAACAAATTGATGACTAATACAAAGAATGATGGAAAAAATAAAAATTTTAGACTTTGTCAAATTAATTAATTTGATAATATCTCTTGATGAATCTTCTAAGACACTTAAACTTTCTTCTTTATCTTGATAATCTTGTATCAAATTAATTTGTTCTCTCTTTGATGAATTTGACACCATCATCAAACTTTTCTCTTTATCTTGATGAACTTGTGTTTGGCTATTACACAAAATGAAATTCTAAAGAATGTTTCTATTCTTCATCAAAATGATGATTACAATTTTATCACATGAAAAAAATATAAAAGAAAAAAAAAGACCAAAAAAAGAGTACTATTAAAGGAGGAGGAGAAAATGCAAATGAGTATACAATAACTCCATAGATGTTTGATATTTATAGATTGATTAATCCATAAAAATTAAGTAGAATGAAGTTGAAAAAATATATCATTTAAGTGGAGAATGCAAATAGATGGAAGTTTTTTATAATTCATGAGATATTATTAGATATAGTAAATATGATAGTGTTTTTTTTAATTAATAAATAAATTGATTAGTGAAAGAATGAAAAAAAAAAATCAAAAAAGGGAGAAAAAAGATAAATAAAAATGGAGACCATAGAGAGGTGCCACATCACCTCCTTATGTTTCTCTTATATATATATATATATTGATTGATTGATTTGATAATCTCTCTTGTTGAATCTTCCATGACATAATCTCTCTTAATGAATCTTTCAAGACCATTGAACTTTCTTCTTTGTCATGATAAACTTGTATCAAATTAAATTAATTCTTTCTTTGATGAATTTTATACCAACATCAAACTTGCTTCTTAATCTTGATAAACTTGTGTATGTTTGACTATTATTATACAAGAAAAAATTCTAAAGAATGTTTAATGATCTTCATCAAAATGATGATTACCATATTATCACATGAAAAAGATGTAAAAAAAAAGACAAAAAAATATTATTAAAGAAGAAGAAGGAGAAGGTGAAAATGATTATCCAACAATTCCTTAGATGAATGGTATTTATAGATTGATTAATTCATAAGAACTTAGCAAAATAAAGTTGAAAAGACATGTTATTTAAGTGGAGAATACAAATAGATAAAAGTTTTTTTATAACTTATGAGATATAATTACATATAGTAAATATGATAGAGTTTTTTTAATTAATAAATAAATTAATTAGTGAAAGAATGAAGAAAAAAATTCAAAAAAAGGAGAAAAAGGATAAATGAGAATGGAGGCCTCTAAGACATGCCACATAGGATTGTCTTAGAGTCTCCTTTATATATATATACTAGTGATAATGGTCGCGCTTCGCGCGATTAGAAGTAACATTAATAAATTTTTATTAATAGATATTGTTGCAAATTACTATAAAGAAAATGATATATTTTTAGCATACATTTGTGATAATTAAATGTATATAGTTAATTGAATAATAAATCCTTGTGTTTATGTATTTTGTTGGATGATAAATTTTTTGTTTTTCTATAATTTTCTTTTATATATTTAAATGAAATGAAGATCAGATTAAAAAAATTATAATTGAGGAATACAAAGTAAAAGAAAGAATTTTAGTAATTGCTTTGTACTCCATAATTAGTTATGTCAACTATTATTTCATAGTTATGCTTTAGTGTTATTCCTAGTTATTCCATAATTTAAAGAGTTTGATATAATAAAAATAAGCATTGCTTTGATTTTGAAAGTTTTATTTCGTGAAAAAAGAGGCTATAAATAACAAATATTGTTATCCTTTCTACCTTTAACTATTGATTATTGTTCTTGTAAGATGGATTCTCCTGCTCATTCGAGAAGTTTTAATAAGTTAGCTAATATGACAAAAAATATTCAACATATTTAGAAGAAAATATAATAACACAATTAACAACTATCTACTTATCTTCCATCCTCTTTCATAGTTATAAAGTTGGGTTTGTGTTTTATACACCATGTTCATGAAAATAATGAAACAAATTACATAAGATTTTAAAAAAGACAAAGGGTTTTACATGACATGAAAGGATATCAAAACGGTTTGGTGTAATAAAGCCTTTCCATTTAATGAATTTATTTATTAAAATTATTTCATACTCTTATGTCTCTTTTTGAGCAATGAATACATACAATTATGAACTTTTAGATAGAGTATTTGTTTTTCTTGCAAATATTAAAAAAAAAAAAAAAAAAAAGAGGCCAAAAAAATTTAGAAAAATAAGTACAAATTCTAGCCTAAGAGACGTGACATTTCGCTTCTTGTATTCTCCATTGTCCGCAATTGTGTGAACATGTAAATAAGAAAAAAATTAAAAAAAAAAAAGAAGACAAAAAATTAGAAAAAATAAGTACAAATTCTAGTCTAAGAGACGTGACATTTCGCTTCTCGTATTCTCCATTGTCCGCAATTGTGTGAACATGTAAATAAGAAAGAAAATTTAAAAAAAGAAGCCAAAAAATCTAGAATAAATAAATACAAATTCTAGCCTAAGAGATGTGACATTTCGCTTCTCGAATACTCCGTCGGCCACAATTATGTGAACATGTAAATGTAGCTATAGATTTCTGTAAATAACAACCTCCAAAGAAATAATACTTAAATTTCAAAATTAAAACAAAACATTGCAAAAACTTAAATAACAAAAATGAGTAGTTAAATAGATTATTGACTTACCTTTTCATGTCAAATAACTTCATGTGCATCAATTTTTTTATAAGATGATGATAATATACTTAAAAGTTAAAGTTATAGAATAAACTAAGAAAGAAAGAAAGGATGAAAACAAAAGAGAAAAAAAGAAATGACACATATGAGACCCCAAAACTATATGAAGATATATATAATGCAAAATTAAAATATGGATAGGCAATACAAATGAATTGTCAACTTAATTATGAGTAAAATAAGATAATTTTACATTTTATTTTGTAACTATTATTTTTTGATGCCACCATTCTAGATTAAAAGTTTTGCCTCAAAAATTAATAAATTTTTTTAATTATACAGTTATCGATACTAAATGAAATGAAATCATGATCTAGAGAAGGTGATTATATAACCCAATAATACTTGATGTGTTTCGATTCATAAATCAATAAATAAATTCAAAAGAGTAAATTTAAAAGAAATAATAACATATAAACAAACTAAAGTAAAGATCATAATTACGATGAGCTATATATACATATGCTAGAATATAGAGATATATACATAACCGTAAAGTAAAACTTTCAAGTATGAGACATTATGCAACAAAAATAACACATACCTTTATACACCCAGATTTAATCAACCAAAACTTCAATTAGTCACACCTACATGAAATGAAAAGCCAAAAAAAAAAAAGGGAAAGAAAGAAAAAAAGTAAATAACGAAGAAGATGCAGACAATGAAAATGGACATTCAACAACTTCATAGGTGATTTTATTTATAGAATGGTTCAAACATATGGATTAAGTAAATGAAAGTTGAGGAGATATGTAATTTAAGTAGAGAATGTAAATAAGTTTAGATTTTTGTAACTCATTTGATATAATTATTGCAATAAATATTATAGTTTTAAAAATTGATAAATAAATTAATTAATAAAAAGAATGATGAAAAAATTCAAAAAAAAAAGAAAGAAGAGAAAGGTGTCCTATTATTTTCTTATGAGTTTGTTGTTTCAATTATTATATTACTAATGTTGTAATTGTATTAACGTTACAGTTGTTGAAATTTAAGGTGGCTTAATGGAATCAGGAGAACATGGAATTCACTAGTACACTGAATGCTATATTTACTATAGACTTAAATTAATTATTAGATAATTAGTGGCATAAATTAATTAAAAATATAATAAAATTAAGAAAAATGCTCAAAAAAAAGTGAAAAAAGATAAATTCAAATGGAGATCATTGAGAGGTGTCAGCATCCTTCAATGTCTCCTTTATTATTATATATAGATTTTATTTCAGTGAAGCATTTTTATAATGAAATATTTGGTGGAAAAATTTAAAACGTTGGTATAAAAATAGTGCAGACATTTAAATTGTTTTCCTCCAATTTTTTTTTACTACAATTCCTATTAGAAAAATGAACTTCTGTCGGAATTCCACTAAAGAAAACGGATGAATTGCTCTTTGCCGAATAAAATGTTTTGATATCATTGTAACAATTACTCCATCAATGTTAGAATTTGACTTTACTTAATATTATATGGCACAATCATTAATAGGGGCAAGATTGTAAAATAGTTCATCAATCATTGTTTTCTTAATAAGCGTGTCTTCTCAATTTATGACGAGTAAAATCGAACGAATGAAGTACTACAACGATATTAGGATGTCATAATTGAACTTGATAAACAATGGGAATGGAAGTGCTTGGAAATTCAAAGGAGAACCAACGCCAACAGACTTGTGAAAATGATAGATATCAAGTGTTACAGAGTAGAGGCGGAGCCAGGATTTCAACGAAGGGGGTTCTATATTCAAAGAAAACTTAAGATTTCAACTAAGGGATTCCATATTCAAAGAAAATTTAGAATTTCAACTAAGGGGGTCCATATTCAAAGAAAACTTAGTCGAAGGGAGTTCAACACCTATTATAACCACATAAAATATAATTTTAATCATGTATAAATAATATATTTTTTTCGTCGAAGGAGGTTCGATCGAACCCCCGAACAGAAGGCTGGCTCCGCCTCTGTTACAGAGAATACTAACTTCAAACTTAGCACAACGTACTGGCTAGAAAAAAAAATGCATTTCTTCATGTAATTGGCAATGAAAAAACATTTTTCCTCTGCCTTTGCAAAAAGGCGGAAGAAAGAAGAGGATTGTTATTTAAAGAGGGGAAGTTCAGTGCTACAAGAGTTTCTTGCTTTATGCGATGGAAATTGCCGAATTCCCATCCGTTACTTCACTGCGTTTGAGATCGAGAGGGCGATAAAACACTCTGAAAAAAAACTGGAGCTTTCCAATGGGTACGGCATCACTAGAAAAAATCATTGAGATCGAGAGGACATTAAAATACCCTAAAAGAAAAATGGAGCTTTGCGATATGTATGTATATGGTTTCGGGCTCGATAGACAACCGCCCTGTTTTAGTTAGGTACAATAGATGTCAATTCAATATCCATCGAGATATAGCAATTACTGCTCAGATGAGCCATCTCAAAAATGTGCTGAGACTTGTTGGTTGTTGTCTAGAATTTGAAGAACCAGTTATGGTGTATGAATATGTCGAAGGTGTTGTTTTTCAACGTTTTCGGGTATAAGAATTTGTAATTTGACACAATAACTTCAACACTAGTTCAAGTTTAAAACAAGAACACTATAAAGTACAATAACACCCTCAACACAAGATCAAAGTGATCTTTCTAAGAAGTGTGTTTTATTTTTTCAGAAATTAAGATGAAACAAAAATGTAAAGCCAAGTCCCCCGACTTCACGGAGTGTCCTTAAGGAATAATTTTCCTCACTGTACCCGAAGTGTTGGAATCTTCCTCCCATGATAAAATGGCTTTCAATTCAAGTATAGTGATACCTCAAATAATTGAATTCATCGAACTCACTCAACGATTTGATTGATCACAAGGAATGTTTTGAAGACTAGAAGAGTTTGTATTTCAGAAAAAAATTTATACCAAAATCTATGCATAAATGCAGGTTTATATAGCCATCAAGTGCCCCTTTCAAAAGGTGCCAATGGTTCATCCGAAAAGATGTATCATTTAGAAAAGTCATGTTTATTCATTTGAAATATTGTATCTTTTTCTGAACAGACACAACTATCTGAACAGTCACTCCTTTTCCAAAACAATATGTCTTTTCATAAAAGATTGTGTCCCTCCATTTTCCATTCACACCAATTGAACCCATCAGAAAGCTTGGCGATTTACTTTTCAAAAAGGGTGATCATGATGATCAAACTAGAAGATCATTATTATCTTGGGGAAATCGACTACGAATTGCCCGTGAGGTTGCTTCTGCGACCATTTATCTCCGTACTGAATTTACTACACCCATCATGCATACACCGAGATATAAAGCCATCAAAAGTGACTATAGATCAGAGTAATGGCGTTGCAAAAATAGTGGACTTCTCATTGTCTATATCTTTGCCTCCAAGAGAATTAGAGGCAGAAGATCATGTATGCGGAACACTCGGGTATTTAGATCCTGAATATGGCTTCTCGGGTATTATTACTCAAAAAATTGATATCTATAGCTTTGGAGTACTTCTCTTTCAACTATTAACTGCAAAGGAAGTGCCAGATATTCTGTTATGAAATATTAGAGACAGTAATGTTATGAATAGAGTGGATTCGGTAATTTCAAAAGAGACGGTAGATTTGGAAGAAGAGGGTAATGCTATGAATAGAGTGGATTCTCCAATTTTGGAAGAGAAAATAGATCTTAAAAATATTCCAACCAACTTTGTCAACCGTTGTATTAAAGAGGGTAATGTAATTAATATAGCGGATCCAACCATTTTAGAAGAGCATGGAATTGAGATTCAACAACAATTGAATGATTACTTGGATCTTGTTAAGAAATGCACAACTGAATTATTCATGTAGCAAGGGAATTACGCCGAATTGAGAAGCGTTTCCGTGCCCGCACTCTTGGTCAGACATAAATGTTTATTTCACTCTTGGTCAGACATAAATGTTTATTTTAATATTTTGAGCCTAGGGTCTATCGAAAACAGTATCTCTATCGTGAAGTAGAGGTAACGTCTGCGTATACTCAATCCTCTTCAGACCTCATTTGTGAGTGTACACGGGATATGTAGTTATTGTATTTAAATTAAAGTTCCATTTTTTTAAAAAAGGAAATTTGTATGTACCGTCATATTTGAATATTGATTATTTTAAAATCTTAGATTATCTATCCAATATCGGAAAAGATGTGTATATACCCCCAAACTATCATAGATGGTACGTATATATTCTTCGTTATACTTTGGGTACGTATATGCCCTTGCAGTTAATCGTTTGGGTTGTATATACCCTTTATAATAACAAAAAGACATGCGGCACAATTCTGCATTTACCCATTTTCATTTATTTTACGGAAAAGGGACATATATAGCCCAAAACTGTCATAACTGATATGTATATACCCTTCGTTATACTTTGGTTATGTATATGCCCCCACCGTTAATCATTTGGGTTGTATATACCTTTTGCACTAACGGAGGGACACATGAAACAATCTTATGCGTTTGCTCAATTTTTATTTTATTTATTTTATCTGAAATTAAATTAATCCACTCCACTATCCATTTTCATACCCAATTTAGACCCGAAATTAAAACCTGAAACCAATTATCCGAAATTAAATTAACCCAACCCAATTAAAATAGCTAAGCCAATCCGGAATTAAAGATACTTTCAGAGACAAATATTGACCAAACCAAAGATCCGACAATTATTCACTTCTTTCAAATGCTTAACTCAAATTCATAATTCAATCGAGTTTCTCTTATGCGTACATACGAAATAAATTTTCTATTAGGCAGAGGAGAAACTCAAATCAAATTTTGGATTTAAATGAGTATTTAAGAGAAGTAAATGAAGTATCATAGTGGAACGAAATTCTCTTAATTTATAAATGGAAAACCTTTTTGGCCATAAAATTTAGTCATAATTTCGCCATAATAATAATAAATTCTATTCACACTATAAATTAGTTTCCTTTTGGATATTTTTGCCCCTTTCATCTTAAATTTAAAATTCTTTCATTACTTATTTTATTACTCTTCCTCAATACATTGAAAACTATCCCAATACATGACAATGGACTAATTAACATAATTTTCATAAATATAATTGCAGAGTACTTATTGCTTGAAAAGAATAGTCTAGGATAAAAATAATAATATAAAATTAATTAATTATATTCTCATATATCCAAAATCAGTGTGACCAAAGTAGTAGTATCTGAAATTTTTAATTTAACATTATATATTTATGTATCATATCTACTTAATTATGTGTTTTATCAAATAAATAATTCTTATTTTTTTAATCTTTAATTTTAAATTTTATATCTCTTTATGTTATATAGATAAATAGGAGGTATAGATATATATCTTAAAACCCATCAATACCTTGAATAACTTTTAGTTTTTTTTATTTTTGTTGAAATCTGATTCGTAGTTTAGTATTACATAAAATAAGCAATTATCGAAATTTCCAACGCAAAAAGTTAATTTATTTTTTATGAATTCAATTGTACAATTTTAATTATGCTATAGTTTTTCTCATGATAATTCAAATGATTTTTTTTCCATTTCAAAGCTTTTCTATCTATATTTTAAAAATATTCTATCTTTAACATTTAGAATACAAAAATTATTTGACCACAATTTTTGTGTACTATTAGAAAATAACAAATTAAAGGACATATAATAGCTATAATAGTGATTTTATGAAATTGATTTGAGACACGTAATAAATACTAATTCTCATAGCACTTGATTAGGATAAGCTTGTGCAAAACTCATTAAAATTTTGTTTAGATTTGATATAATTAGTTAATCAAAGTTAATATAATTACTTATTTTTAAAAATTACATTTAAAATTTACAAGCTATAAAATTGAATCCAATCGTCAACAATTCTAATGACACTTCAAATACTCTATATGTGAGACAAGGCTATCAATTAATTTTAACCGTGGATATGGTATTAAATCAATAATAATTCATACAAGCTAAATCTTCTAATCGATAATTAAGTCAAAAAAATGAAATTTAATTTATTCATTTTTCTCTTTATAAAGAGGTTTTCTTTCATCCAAAAATTGATTATAATTTCTTACATAGATTTTATTTTAAACTACTGAACTTCTATCGACGTCATTGCAATAAAGATATTATTATCGAACAAACATAACATAACACTTAGTGAAATTAATTTATTTAAAATTAATATAATTAGTAGATTAAAAGCAATTAAATTTAATTGTCTATTTATTTAGATATAAATTATTGTATAGATACACTTTTATAATTATTATGTTCAGTTATTAATCCTTGTTCAACCAACAATAATTACATTTGCAGTAATTATTAATTAATTTAATTTAATAATAGACCATAAAAGTATTATTCCAACAAATAATGTTTGAGAGTCATAACAATTATCAAAATATCTGATCAAGATAAAACTTAAGTTTAAATATAGTAAAAATTTAATTAAATCAGTTATAATTAGTTAATTAAAAATAATTATATTATAATCACTGATCTATTTAAATTATATTTTAAATTTACTTGTAAGACTCGGTAAGATTGTATCAAATCAAATCAAATGATTAAAATCTAATTTAATTTGATCGGCAAATATATTATTGTGATGAAACTTAGTTTTTGATTTTATGATAAAAAATTTAATCGCTATATAGACACAATATAAATTTAGTATTGTATTTTTGTAATCTTTTTTCAAAGAAGTTTATTCGACCTAGTTAACAACAACCTAGGAGAGTAGTAACAAATTAATATTGTAGTTTTTGTGCTCTTATTTTATGCCGATTTGACAACTTATGAATCATTACTTATATTTTCTATTAATATGAGCTCTAAATAAGTAATTTTATAAATTATTATGTTTGAATAAAATTTAAACTGTATATTTAATTTTTTTAAAATATAACTTTTAAATATTTCAATTGAAACACTCAAAATTCAAAGTACTTTAGTTATGATAGACATTGACATATTATAGAAATCACGAAAATTATACAATTCATAAGTGTCGACCCTAATTATGAAAATAGAGCATACATTATGCTATATTATGAAAATCTTACACCTATACTTTCCGGAATATTATACCTATTTTTTAAACATTTAAAAAAATTATGTATAAAACAATTTTAAAGTGAGAGAATAAAATAAAATATTACATTTAAATAAAATTACAAATAACTTAAGTATTTAAAGTGAAAACAACTTATTGCTCATAGTTGGTTTATCCTATTAAATAATTTGTATCATTTCATATCACACTCATTAGACACAAAATATTATTTTGTAAAATAAATAAATTATCCATTTGCTAACTTTTTATTTTAAATTATTCTCAAATTAAAAATAAAAGAAGAAAATAACAATTTAGCCTCTTTCATCAATTTCTCTCCGAATCAAAAGGTGTTGCATGAATATTAGCCTCTTTCATCATTCAATTTTTTTTATTACTATTTTAGCTTTTGCTTTTTAATCTTAATTTTTATTTTACATTATTTATGTTCCATTTCCTTTCTTTTTATTTGTCAATCATTACTTCTTGTAATTTTATGTTATGTCATGTATTTTTATTATTTATTTATTTATTTCTTCATCTAGCATAACTGATTAACTACTCAACTATTTTAATTATTGAGTTAAAATAGAATTTTATTGTTGAACAAGGTTATAGATTCATATTTTCTTTTCTTTTGAATTAAATTACGTGGGTCATACAAAATTATCGAAAAATATGAATCAATTATTTTTATAATATTAGTTATAAATATATATATTAATTTATTAATATATTTTTAATAAATAATATATGTATCTTGAATATCAATTTAGTATCATTTATAAGGGTTAGTTGCTATCAAATACGAGTCTTACTTTAGACATGGTGGACACAGGGGCGACTCAAGCACTTTGGTGTCCTAAGGCGAAAATTAAATGGAGGCCTTCAATTTTTAAGAAAAATAATATATTTTCTTATAAAGTCTATATTTTTGATATTTTGAAATGCAAAGTTGTTAATATTTTTTTATAGTTGATTTCTTCTAATAACTTTTTTTCGTTAATATAACTAATGCATTTAATCTTTCTTGAGTCATAGTACTTTAAAGTTTAAATACATCAAATTTCTAATAATTATTTACTTTTTTATAAGAAGTTTTTTTTTTCTACGAATAGTACTTAATAATTTTTTTTTATGAAAAGCCTATAATCTATTATTATGAAAAAAAAAATGAGGCCCCTCAAATTTGGGGGCCTAAAGCGGTTGTTTATTTTTTAACTATGTAGAGCCGACCCTGGGTGGACATCAACACATTATAACAATCATAAAACTCATATAGTTCATGTGTGCCAATCTAGTTAACAACAATCCTAAAAAGTCTTCCGCTAATGTTGTGGGAGGCTTATGCTCTCGTGTTACGCCGATTTGATAACTTGCAAATTATCATTTATATATGTTATTAATACGACCTCTAATTATTAATTATGTTTAAATTATTTTTTTATAGTCGTGTTGTCCGAGCCAACTTTAAATGATTTAAATAATAACAACAATCAAAAATTCAAACACACTTTAGACATAATAAACGTCGACACATTATAGAATCCTAAAAATTATACAGTTTACATGTGTTGACCCTAGTTAACAACAACTCGAGATATCAAGACGCATTAATGTTGTAGCCTTAGACCCTTAGGTTATGCTGATTTGATAATTTGTGAATCATTACTGATAATTTTTATGAATATGTCCTTTACTTAAGCAATTTTATTAAATATTTTATTTAAATAAATTTAAATTTTATTTCAATAATTTTTAAATATACTTTCAAAATATTTCAATATCGACAGTCAAAATTCAAAATACTTTAAACATGGTAGACAGCGGCATATTATACAAATTGTATAGTTCATATATTTTGATCCTAGTTAACAGCAACTCATGAGAGTCATGCATTGCTATTGTCGTCTTACGTCTTTATGTTACGTTGATTTTATAATTTGCAAATTATAATTTATATTTGTTATTAATATGATCTCTAATTAAGTAGTATTATATTTAAATAAAATTTATGCTATATATTTAGATAAATTTTAAATATAATTTAATATATTTCATTAACGACGGTCAAATTTCAAATCATTATACACATAATAGATATTGACACATTATAGAAATTGTGAAAATCATAAAATTCACATTTGTGGACCCTAGTTAACAACAACTAAAGATATCAAGACGCATTATTGTTGTAATTTTGTACCTCTATATTAAGGTAATTTGATAACTTGTGAATATTACTTATATTCACTATTAATATAATCTCTAATTAAATAGTTTTAATTAATTATTATATTTTAATAAATTTAAATGATATTTAAATAATTTATAAGTCTTATTTGAAAATATTTCAATAATGATAATCAAAATTCAAAATATTTTAGACATGATAAACATTGATACATTATAAAAATCATATTTTTCATATTTATTGAACCTAGTTAATGTTTTAAGAAAAACACTTTTGTGATAAACTTTGGAATGAAATGACTTTTATATAATAAATAAATAAATAAATTTTTGTGATAAATTCAAAATTTAGTTAACCACTGATGACCTTTATCCAAAAATATTTTAAGGAATTATGATCAATATATAATAAAATTAGTTTTAAATTTTGATAAAAAAAAGACTAAAGAGAAATTGTGGGAGAAGGACGAAAAGGGAGGGTGTGATTGGATAGAATGTGAAATTAAGGTGGGTTTTCCATTTTAAAATTAAATAAATATTCCTCTTTCATATTTAATGATAGTCATAATTTATTCAACATAAATTTTAGTTACATTTAACTTCTTGAATTTAGAAGATAGTAAAGATTTATTTTTATTTTTTTTAACGGAAAAGATTAGTATAGTCTTTATACATTTATGATCATTTTTGGGCCAAAAAATTATGGCCAAAAATATGTACTCTAATTAAATAATTATATTAATTATTATATTTAAATATATTTAAATAATTTTTAAATTTTTTAAGTCTAATTTGAAAATATTTCAACACTGGCAATCAAAATTCAAAATACTTTAAATACAATAAATGCTGACACATTATAAAAATTATATTGCTCATATTTATCAACCCTAACTAATGTTTTTAAAAAATGTGATAAACTTTAGAATTGAATGACTTTTATATAATAATAAATTTATTATTATGATAAGTTCAAAATTAGTTAATCATAGATGAGTTTTTCTAATAATATTTTAAAGGAAGATCAATATATTAATAATCGTTGATGAACTTTTCTAAAAAATATTTTAAATAATTATGATCAATGTAGTAATAAAACTAGTTTTAAATTTTGATTTAAAAAAAAAAAGACTAAATTGAAGATTGAGGGAGAAGGATGAAAATGCAATGGGTGAAGTTAGGTCGGTACCATATACTAAAGTTAATTTAATAATTTTTCTTCACATTAATGATAGTGATAACTTATCCCACATAAATTTTGGTTGCATTTAATATTAAAAAATTACTTCTTTTTTATTTAAGGAAAAGATTAGTATGATCTTTGTATATTTATGATCATTTTATGGCCAAAAAATTATGGTCATTTAGCAGCTCCCTTTATAAATTAGACAAGTAAAACGAGATGAACCTATACCACGATGACACTTGGATGTCATAATGGAACTAAATAAACAATGGTAATGAAAGTGCAAGAAAATTCAGAAAGAGAATCCAATCAATGGGCAATAAACTCAACTTGGTGTCATTTTGAGTGAAAAACAATGTACAAAGACCATAAGGAATTTTCCTTGTTCATTGAATATGGAGTACCAGTGATGCCTTATGAAAAATTGATAAGTAGCAAATTTAAGTTCATAATTAAGTATCATAATCATAGTTTTGTAATTATTTGAAATGGTAATTTGTATATGTATTTAGTGCGCAAGAAAATATTAAATACTTATATAAATAAAGTTAATTACATTATTTTTAGGTAATAACTTGAGTTTAAAAGACAAGAATTTCAGCTTTCTTAAATCACATTCACCCAATTAATTAAAGATTAATTGAAGATTTTATTTTTAAAATAGATTTTTTTTTAATGAGTTTCTAAACTCAAAATAAATTTGAATGATTAAAAATATATTTTTTGATTTTTCTCTTTCTTCTATTTAAGTTTTGTCCTTCGTGTTTTTTATTTATCATTTTTACCATTTCTTTTAATCTTTGCAATTTTTTTGTATTTTTTTCTTTTTCATTTTTTACATTTTTTTCTTTGCACTTTTTTGTATTTTTTTCTTTATTGTTTTAATTTTTCCCTTTTTGTTTTTTAAAATTTTTTGCTCTTTTTTTGTTGTTGTATTTTATATTTTAGATATTTTTTATATTTTATATTTATTTCTATTAAATTATATATTTTAAATAAATTTATTATTTATATTTGGATAGCTTATTTGTGAATATGCATAATTTATCATTTGTATTTATGTTCAAATAAGTATATACATTAATTGTGTTTGTATTTGCTTGAGTTTAAAATATACAAATATACAATATACCATTTAATACAAATGTAGTGTAAGTATTTGTATGTCAAATTTATCATTCGTATTTTTATATATATAAACATGTATCATTTATATGTGTATGGTTCAAGTTGTATAAACATGTATCATTTGATACACATATAACATTTGTATTTATATAATTTATCATTAGTATTTGTATTGTTTAATTTGTATCAATAAAATACAATTCACATCAATGATTATAAACACAAGGGTTCCCAGAAAGAAAAATAACAATTCTTTTTCACTTGTTTTAAAAATACAAATAATGCAATCAACTACAAATTCAAATACGAATAAATAAAATTGCAAATACAAATAAATATACGGTCAACTTAAAATATAAATACAAAATATTTTTTCTAAAAATGCAAGTGCATCGATGAAAATAAAATAAAAATAAAATCACAAGATAAAAATACAATATGTAGTCAACAATAAAATACAAATACTAAATAATTTTTTAAAATACAAGTGCGAATTATATAAAATACAAATGATAGTGCGAACTATAAAATACAAATACAAGTGCGAGCAATAAAATATAAATACAAGCGCAAACTATAAAATACGAATACAATTGTATCAACGAATATAAAGTATAAATAATGATGTGAATACAAATACAACAAATGATTATGGTGTTTTCATTATCATCCATGACTTGACTTGTGCTCGACGTAGTTATATTTTCTGAAAATTCAAAGAAAATATAATCCAAAAGAAAATGAGAAAGAAAAAAATAGAAAAATAAAAAAATAAAAAATAGAAGATAGAGATAGAAGAGTAAAAAACAAAAAAAAATACAAAAAAAATAAAAAGAGAAAGAGAAAAAACAAAAATGTAAAACCCCAAAAGAAAAATAAGTGAAAAAGAAAAAAAGAAGAAGAAAGAGAAGTAGAAACTAGAAATAGAAGAGTAAAAATAAAAGCGAAAAGAAAGAAAAAACAAAAAATAAAAAAAAAAGAAGAAAACGAAAACAAGATAAGAAAAATAAAAATATGAGAAAAAAACAAAAAAAACAAACTTAATAAGGAAAAACGAAAAAGGAAAAAAAAAAGAAAAAAAGTGAAAAGAAAAAAGGTAAAAAGAAAAAAGAAATTAAAATAGAAAAAAAATACAACAATAGAAAAAATGAGAAAAAAACTAACAAAAAAAAAAGAGGCAGAAAAAAAGGTTAGAGATATAAGAGAGAAACAAAGAAAAATAAGACAGGATGAGGAGCCACTAAAAATATGCTAATATTGGTATTCCACATAATTTTTTTTAATTATTGCTATCCAACATAATTTTTATAAAATATTGTAATTTAGCTTAATTATAAACTTAAATTTGTTATTTCTTTATGAAAAAATTACAGAAAGCAGTATACTTAAGACTATAATTATAATAAATAGCAACACTTTTGTAAAATTACAGTTTATAGCAAGAGTAACATTATTTTACTCATTAACTAGACAAGTGCATGTTTTACTCTCACAATTTTACATTTTTCTATTTTCACTCCACTATTTCACTTCCCCAAATATAACCATATCTTTTAACCTTTTTTTTTCATCTTATTTTTTCATCATTTTATTTATTTTATTTTATTTTTATTTTTTTATTTGCACTTTATTTTCTCTCTTCTATTTTTTTTTTTCCTTTTTCCTTTTTTTTTTCCTTTTTCATATTTGAAGATAATTATCTCCATCATCTTCAAGATTTCAAAATAAAACATCATTACTGTCTTTCACTCTCTTATATCTCTACCTTTTTTTTCTTGTTAGTTTTCTTTCATCTTATTTTTTTTATCATTTTATTTTTTTATTTTGATTTCTTTATCTTTTTCATTTTTTTCTTTCCACTATATTTTCTCTCTTCTATTTCTTTTTTTTTTTACCTTTCTCATAGCTTTTTTTTCTTTTTCTATTTTCGTTTTCTTCTTCTTTTTTCTATTTTTTTCTTTTTTTTACTCTTCTATTTCTCTTTCTTCTTTTTTTATTTTTTTTATTTTTCACTTCTCTTTTTTTCCTTTTTTTACCCTCCCATCTCTAACTTTTATTTTGAAAAGACAAATATGTATATCACATACACATATTCAAAAAACATACAAAATACATAGCCATAGATCTGGATATGTATTTACAATACAAAACATACATATGTATCTGCATATGCATTTACAGAAATACATATCTCATTCATATGTATATATAAACGTATAAGACTCAAAATATCTATAACACAAAGGACTACTATATACATATAGGTAATCAGAAAATACATGATACATATCTTAAACAGTAAAAAATACAAATAACTATATATGTTACCATCTAGAATGACATAGAACAATTCAAAGACAAATTCAACATCGTACAAAAATACATATAAATATGTATTTATATATACAAAATACAAATACATGCACATACCCCCAATTTTTTTTTAATACATTTCTGACATAATACATTTGTCTAATTGCGCTTGAACTACATATTTCTTCTTGTTCATGTAGACACCACAAATATTCTTATGACAAAAAATCATGTACTGCTCCTTTGATAACATCGCCTTAATACGTTCTTCAATATCACTGACTATGTGTCATTCTATATGTGGTGCAAACCTTGGAAGTACTCTTGCCATGAATATATGATCACGCAACACCTATGGAACAAAATAATGATATAAATTTATATTACATGTACTTTTCAGAAAGAGTAAATACATTAAATCACTCCTGAACTTGTGACCAAAACTTACTGTAGATCATAAACTAATCGGGCAATTATATACCCCCCTTAATAACTTTAAAGTGAATTTTTTAACCCCCCGAATTGCTGACGTGGCAAATTCTTTACAAATCTGTGGGTAAATGACCCAAAAAATGTAGAAAAAAGTGGGGGTCACCTTCAAAATTTTATAAATTCTCTGTCTCTGTCTCTCTCTCTCTCTCTCTCTCTCTATATATATATATATATATATATATATATATATATATATATTTAAAAATATATATGTAAAAATAAGAAATCATCTTCTTCTTCATCTTCTTCGTTGCCCCCCTTTCCCGTTCCCCTCACCCTCCAACACATCATTTCTTCATTTTTTTCGTAACCCCTCACCCATCCCATTTTTTCATTGAGGTGAAGCCATGGAATGTTCCATAAAAGGTGAAATTGAATGTTTTGAGAAGTTTGTGAATTGGAGCTTTTATGTTTTTGAGTTACAAAATTGTGAAATTTATGGTACTTGATAGGCAATTTGCGTCAAAATTGTCTCAAAGTTGACAACTTTATTGTTTTAAATGAATTTTTTCGAATTTCTATACTTGAATGAAATTGGTTTGCTTTATTCATCATGTAGAATTGAAGGTTGAAATAATGTTTTAATAGAGGAAAAACCTTAAATTGATGTGTTCATGATTGTTATCTAATGGTGTTAATAGAAAAAATAAAAAAATTGAAGGAGAAGACATTGGGGTTGGAAGGAGAAAAAAAGGGGAAGGGGGAGGGGGGGGGGGAGGAGGGGGAATGGTCTGAGGAGAAGAAAAATAATACATATATATTTTTTACTTTTTTAAATAAATATATAAAAATAGTATATCTGTGAGATTACTTTTTTTTAAAAGAAAAAACTATAATTTCTTACGTGGCAATGCCATGACATTGACGTGGCTCAAATTGGGGCGTGTGTACTTCACTCTCCGCAGTGAGAGTGATATAATATTTGTAGGGGGTAAAAAGTTCACTTTAAAGTTATTAAAGGGAGTATATAATTGTCCGATTAGTTTAGGGTCTCAAGTAAGTTTTGACTACAAGTTCAGGGATGATTTGATGTATTTTCTCTTTTACAAAAATATAATACAAAATACATAGTATGCATATGTTTTCCTTTACATAATATATATTACATAACAAAAAAATACATATAACTCTGCATATGTATTTACAGAATACATGCCTAATCCATATGTATATTACTATACAAAAAATACAAATATGACTCTGATATGTATTTACGAAATACATATCATATTCATATTAAACAATAACAAACATAACTATAATATATATCTTTATATGTATTTGCAAAATACAAAGGTAACTCTTTTAAAATAAGAATATACATATGGATCATGTATGTATTCTGTAAATACATGTGCAGAACTATATGTATTTTGTACGATGTTGGATTTGTCTTTGAACTGTACATACTATGTCATTTTAGAGGGTAACATATGTACTTATTTGTTTTCTTTTACTGTTTAAGATATGTATTAGTTATTTTTTTATTACCTATATGTATATGCATATAATTGTCATTTTTGTTATAGAGATTTTGTGTCATACATGTTTATATATACATGTGAGTCAGATATGTATTTCTATAAATACATATGCAGATATATATGTATATTTTTTTACCGTAAATACATATGCAGATTTGTATGTCTATTTATTTTGTATATTTTTTGAATATGTACATATGATATAGATATTTGTCTTTTAAAAATAATAAATAGAGATAGAAGAGTAAAAAAAATAAAAAACAAAAAAATTAGAAAAAACAAAAACGAAAAATAAAAATTCAAAAAAAGAAGAAGTGAAAAAGGAAAAAAAAAAGAAGAAAGAGAAAGAAAAACTAGAAATAGAAACTAGAAATAGAAGTGTAAAAACAAAAGCGAAAAAAATAAAAAAAGAGAAGAAAAAAATGGAAAAAATAATGAGAAAGGACAAAAAAAGAAAACGAAAAATAAAAAAATAAATAGAAAAACGAAAAAGGAAAAAAAAAAGAGAAGTAGAAGAGAGAAAATAAGTGGAAAGAAAAAAATGGAAAAGAAAAAGAAATTAAAATAAAAAAAAATTAAAAAATGAAAAAACTAACAACAAAAAATAGTTAGAGATATAAGAGAACGATATTTTGAAATTTTGAAGATCATGGAAATAATAATCTTCATATTTGAGTTTGATTTGGAAAAGGAATCTATTAATTTAAATAAGAGTAATTTATGAAAATTTAATTAGATGGGATAATTATTCCTTATTTAGCTCAACTAATTTGAGTAAAACAAGGGCAATATAGGGAAAAGGACGATAACGACACTTTAAATTAAACTATTTCCATGAAAATGGCCTTGAAATTTAAATTTCACTTTCTAGCCATTTCAATTTACTGGCTTGTTCTATACCGTTTCTACATACCTTCTATACAGTTTCTATACAAATCTTATACATATAAATATTCTATACGAAAATTATACAATTTTGATACACAATTTATACAATAACTGTACATTTTTTTTTACACGTTTTATACAACAATTATATAATTTTCAAACACTTTCTATATATATATATATATATATATATATATATATATATATATATATATATATATATATATATATATATTTTATGCATATACATATTTGATAGAACTATACAATTTCTATACATTTTTCTTATGTAGATACATATTCTATATAACAATTATATCATTTTTATATAATTTACTTATTATTTCTAAACAATAAAATAAATTAGAATATTTGACCAGTTAAAAATTTTATAGCAAAAAAAAAATTAAAATATTTTTAAAAGGCCAAATTGCCTAAGTTGAATACTGTATCAGTATTGTATATAGACTGTATCAGTATTGTATATGGACTACGTAGGTCAAAATGACCCAAATTAGGAAATGACTATAAAGCGAAAATAGTATATCCGATTGGATACTTTTTGAAAAGTTTTCAAATTTAGACTATTTGTTTTAAAAAGTGCTATAGATTGTCCTTTTCCCTAAATCTTATTCAATATGTATTTGTATAGCAACAATTTACTTAAATACAAAATACAATTTGTTATTTTTCGTAATTATAAAACTGTTGCTATAAAAATTATAATTAACACACTAATTGTTATTTCTGAAATTTTCTCCTTTCTTTATCATGATTAAGGCCCAATCAACATAAGTTGTACGAGGGCACCTTATATTTGTGACAAGTGAGCCCGCACACTCTTTTTCACTTTCATTTCCATAATTCATCTCTATTCTATGTTTCATTTTTTCCTTTTAACTCCCTCCAGCGCTACTTTACCTCTTTTTAATTTTATTAAACCATTCTCTTTTTGAATTACTAGGTTTCACAAAAATTAAATAGATAAAAAATTAATTTGCTATATATTTATTTGAGTGACTTTCAAGTTGTTTTAACTACTTTAAATAACTATTATTATTATTATTATTATTATTATTATTATTATTATTTTTATTATTATTATTATTATTATTATTATTATTATATGTAAAGTTCTTGAATGAGAGAGGGGTTATGAAGTGAAAAGGTGGCTTAATAAAACACAGTTATTAAAAACTTGTTCAATTTTTTTTCTTAAGTCTGCTTTTTTATATTTTGTCCTTGTAATAATTAAAATGAGACCTATTATGCTTTTGTAAGGAATTAAGGAGATTTTAGGGTGCAAAAATTCATAAATAGTTTTATTAGATAATTTCGTTAAGTTGAATGATCATTCCAGGAATTAGATCGATTTGTATTTCTTAGAAATCTCAAATTATGAAATCAAAAAACCAACCAAAAAAATAAAATGAGAAAAGTTCAGGGTTTTTAGGCGTATTGGAAAATACTGAAGAAAAAAGGTGTAATTTAGGTTAGTATTAAAGAAAAAAGGTGTAATTTAGGTTAGTATTAATTTATTTTTGATAATATTTGAGTTAGTATTAGGGCTGTTCAAAATCAAACCATATCCAATAATCCAACCGCAAAATTGACTTATTGGCTTATTGGTGTTGGCTTATCGGATAAACGATTGGTGAACGGATTAAAATTTTATAATTAACAGCTTATCGGTGTGGGGATGGATTACTTAATTTCCTTATCGGATAAACTATTAACCCGTTAAGAATTACCAAATATACTTATACTTTTTCACCTAGATATATAAAATTAAAATACATATTATATTTTTATAAAATATAAACTCTAAACCTAATATATCTAAATTCTAGTGTAATAACCTAAAGCCCATTACTAATTAACCCTAGTCTAATAAAAACTAAAGAGAAGTTATTAGTAGTAAAAGTAATATACTAATATTTTCTGCGGCAGTAATATGTTGACTGCTTCTGTGCTTTGCAAAAGTTATTAGGAGTAAAAGTAATATACTAATAAAAATTGACTAATATAAACTTTCGACTTTCAGATCTCTGCAAAGCAAAGACTTCAATTGAGTGTTTCTATGCTTTCAACCTTTCGAAGTGCAGATTGCTATGGCAAAGTAACACAATCAAGAGAGACAATATTTGTAAACAATATATACACGGGTTTAGAAATTAACAAAACCAAAGCTCTATTGTGCTTTTCTCTTGTAGGTTCCAACTGCAAGTACTAGAATGACTTAGTAGTCTCTTCCCTACACAACCATGTTGCATAGAAAGTTAGAAGAGCCTTCTCTTTATCACGATATAGTACTACTGTTTATCTATTTTTGCAGTCAAATTGTGGAGGTCTGATACACCACCCGATAATCGTTCGATAATTGTTTATCCATTATCGAACCAACCGATATCTTATTGGTTGGCTAGTGGATTTATAAATTTTAAAATCGATAACCGATAAGCCAAATCGTTAAATGTAATGGTTCATCCGATCCGTCCGATAAGCAGCCCTAGTTAGTATCATCCATTTTATCTATTTAATTTTTGTGAAAAATAGAACTCTCTCCATTCTATTTTATGTGGTACATTTTTATTTTTAGTTCATCCTAAAAGAAATGTCACCTTACAATATTGAAAAAAAAAACTAATGTTAAATATAGAGCAAATTAAATTTTACCTATTTAATTTTTGTGAAACATAGTAATATAAAAAGAGAAGAATTTAATAAAATAAAGAAAAAGAGAAGGAGCCTTGGAAAGAGTTAAAAGGAAAAAAAATCAAGAGAAGAAGAGGGTTTAAGAAAATGAAAGTGGTAAAAAAAGTTTCTAATAGTGGTAGGGCCGTGCAAATTTTGGTTCAAACCGTTAACCCGAATCGATAATTACTTTATCGGGTTAACAGTTCGATTTTTTTCACTATCGGGTCGGTTATCGGTTTAACATTTCCAACTAATGGGTTATCTGTTCGGGACTCGGGTTTGCTTATTTTCTTATCCGGCCACCTGATAGCCCGATAAGGAATGCACAGTGACAGTATATCCATTATAGGTGCCCATGGCCAATTCACCAAAACTGGCCCAAAACAACTCTGAAGGCCCAATTCCCATTTCCCAAATGGCCCAAACCTACTTACTACTTACTAGTTACTACTTAGAGACCTAGGGAGACGGGAGTAGTTAGGGTTTCATACTTTCATTTCATTTCAATATTTCATCTTCTTAGAAGTTCCGCCTTCCCATCAATACCGTCTTCTCCTTAACTTTCTTGGTTTTCTTCTTTGAAGCAAAAAGTGGCTCAACCGTCAACGTATTACACTCGTGGAACATTTACTGTTACTGGAACGTCATTCAAGGGTGAAATTACACTCGTGGATCGCTCTAGGATATTCGTTGAGTCCCATCTGCATAATGCATATAACAAGCTGCTATATTACTACTTAGGTAAGACTGTTAGAAGTCTTTTTTGTGAATTCTTGCTCCGGTCTACCTCGGTCAGACACTCACGCTGCGAATTGTTTCAATTTTCACATCTTCGAATTGCAATCTGTCTGTAGTCTGCCTCACTCACGCTCATCGGGTCAAAGACCGCCTTAGCCTCTCCCAGTCTCTCTCAACAGTCAAGTGGTCAATACTCAACAGGTAAGAATTTTTGTTTTTGCTCGATTTCATTCTTAGATGTTTTCTGCTAATCTACTTCATCTTCAATTCCTGCATATGACTATAGAATACTCTTTAAAACCACCAAGATTCCGATTAAGTTAAATATTCCGAAGAAATTTTGTTTTATGGATATTAGGATTATTGTTGAACTAGATATGATTGTCAGTTGAAGTGAAAAATAGATAGATTTTTGTTATATGTACTTTAGTTGATTTTCTGTTGTCAGTGATTTGCACAAATTTTTTATTTTCAGTGATTTGCACTGGTTTTTGGAATTTGCAGTATGTATGTACACTGATTTGCAGTTTTTGTTTTGTACACTATTTTTCTGTTTGCAGTGATTTGCAATGATTTTTTGTTTTCATGGATTTGCATTGGTTTTTGAAATTTGCAGTATGTATGTACACTGATTTGCAGTTTCTGATTTGTACACTGATTTTCTATTTGCAGTGATTTGCACTGATTTTCTGTTTTCATGGATTTGCACTGATTTTTGGAATTTGCAGTATGTTTTGTGCACTGATTTAATGTTAATGGTTAACCCGATAACCGAACCGATAATAATGAAAAACCGATAAACCGATAACCGATAAACTGATATCTTAACGATTCTTTAATGGTTTAGCATATATACAAACCGATAATGAATAAGTAAAACTGATAATTTTCAAAATCGAACCGAACCGACCGATATGCAGCCCTAAATAGTGGGCCGCAAAAACATTTGTCACAAATATAAAGTGTCCTCACACAACTTGTGTTGATTGTGCCTCAATCATGATAAAATTTTTCTTAGGTAGCCGGCTCTATGCCTAACAAAAACAGGCATATGCTGCCCAAATATTTATCTAAAAATAATTATGTGTCAATTTTTTCATAGAAAAAACTTTGATTATTTATGATAACAAGTATAATTTTTAATTAATATTATTTTATTTTCTTTAGCCTTTTTTCAAATAGAAGAAATCAAGAAAATTTGTTTTGCAGTCATTTTATATTTTGTCTGATAACACACACATTATCTAACTTCTTTTCCAAGCTCTTTCTTTAAATCTTTGATAAGTTTTTTTTTTCCATTCGGTGTTCGATATTCGTATTGGAGTCCGACTAATCCAAATTAGCGCCCAATAAGGCCCATTAATCAATCGTCGAAAAGTGTTGAACAAAGTGAACTGTAATTTTTTTTTTTTTTTTTTTTTTTAGATTAAGCAAGCATATTAAAGTTCGGTACACCAAGTTATCAACTTCTTGAATCATATTTTATATTTCTTACTCTTATTTTTCTTAAATGTTTCCAATTTATTGCTTATAGGATTATATTAATAGTTTTTGCAATAATAGTCTCGGTGAAAGAATCTCTTTCAACGTTAAAATTGATAAAATGATTTACCTAAAAACTAACAATTGAAAGAAAGTTATTTGAAGAAGTCAATTATAAAAAAAATGGTCAGTAAAAATTTGCATCTAAAAGTTAGAAAATAAATATTAATAAATATACATAAAGTTTATCTAGATTCTAAGCCTCTAATTAAAACTTCCCTTTACTCATGTTGAGCGGCCTCGATGCCTTATTGGATTTAGTCAACCGACATGGAGACAACTTGACGCGAGAATCAAATACGTAAGTGTTACAGGAAAATGTGACTTCAAAATTAGAATGAACATAACAGTTTAAGAATTTTTGAGATAGTAGGAACTGTTAACTGAGCAAAAAAGAATCAAACCGTTGGTCTCAAAATGGCTGGCTGGTGGAACACCCAATGTTTTCGCCTAGTTTTAACAACGAAATTAGATGGAAGAACCAACAACAAAGATTAAAATTTAGAGAGAAATCTGAACATAAAGCACAACGGAATAAACTGTCTGAAGTAGACGAATAATCGTAATCTCTGATTACCCTAACAGAGAACATGAAAGCACTTTTGTTTTTTTAAGGAGAGTAAACGGTGGTAATTTTGAGTACCTGTAGAACTGTACGAATCGACTACCAACTTAGGGACCTGGTCCCTACCTAACGTATGCAGTAATGAACAAGAATAAACACGAAAGCAACATAAACAGAACAATGTACACATAATCTTTTACGTGAAATCTCCTTGATCAAGGGAGTAAAACCACGACCTACCTCAAACGATTTTCAACCACTTCACTATCTTCAAGCAACCTCTAATACTCCTCGAATACAGACTCCATTGTTCAATGATTAACCTCCTAAACCTTAACTACTTAAAATAACTCTATTACAAGACTCCAATGTAATAATTCTATTGCACTAACTGAAACAACTAACTCTAACAGAATCAAAACCAAGATAACTCTAGCTTCAGTGTCAACTAATTCTAGTTGACACAACCAACAACGAAAACACACTATGACCACACATACAATCTATGACTAAGAGTAGTAGGTTGAACATTTACAGACCACACAACAAAGACTCAAATATAATAAGAGCTTGAGACACAAATTACCACTTAGTAGGTCCCTGTTGCAAGTGAGGCTTTGGTTGACAAATTACTTCAAGAAAGATTTAGAGTTGTTTGTATTTTGAAGCTTGAGTTTTCTTTTTGTAACTTGTTGCATATATGTGAGACAAGAAAACCTGGGACTCTTCTCATTGGCTGGAGCAAAAAAGTACAACGTCTTTGCCACCAACTTTCAGCCAACAATACTTTTTTCAGATGTATTACTGACTGAGTGCATGGGACATAGGCACGATGAACCTGGTCCCTGAGCAGTTTCATATTTATCTCTTCATGAACCACGTCCCAACATTGGTAGTTTGTCAATTATCAAAACTAAGGACTTAACAATTTCCCCCATTTTGATGATGACAAACTCATACTCTACTCTTCCACATGATCCACTACGAGTCTCACTGCTTCCCCCTGTCACTGATACCACACTCGCTACAAATCCCTTCCTCTTGTCACTGATAACATCCTTTACATATGTATTCCCCTTGTGTATAGGGACCTGGTTCTTAATGCTGACCTCACACACACTACACTATACCTTATCTTCTTCCTTTTGGCATCATCAAAGAGATAAAACATTAAACCACATAAAGATAAACACACTTGTTAACTCATGGCTATTGAGGCTACACTAACATAAGTAAATAAAATTGGAGAAATAAGAAAAATGATAGCATCAAAAGATAATATATTCATTAATCATTAAAGCCAGCATCATACAATATCCAAAAATAAGAGCATTACAAATCAAGTACAGGTAAAACCACAACAATAAAACAAGAACAAAATGGGGCTTAAAAAGAAACATGATAGAAAGGCTGAGAACACGGGGCTTAAAAGGTCAGGGCATGACAGGGACGGATTAAACAGACATTCGGATAGAGGGACCAAAAAGAGGATTGGATAACTGGCGAATAAGATGGGTGATTCTTTCATTTTTAGCTGCATGGTTCTTCAATAGTTGTTGAGTCAGGTCCTCAACTTTAGCGTCCAATTTCTAAACCTTGGCACACAATATTTCATTCTCAGTGCCCAGACCCTTACTTTCACCTGATCCCCCGTCTTGAGCCTTCAAGAAGGTTGCCTTCATGGTAGAAATCTCAATATCTTTTCCCGCAAGGCAAGCAGTCATCTCTTATAACTCACTCATCTACCTAGTCTGAAATTCATCAAGTCCGCCTCCACAAACTTTGACTTCACTCCACTTCATCTAGGAATGCACTAATTTTTATCAAAAGTAGACAATGTGATATTTTCTTGACAAACCCATTCTTCCCAGGTCCATACTGGACATCAAAATACGCAAACACCCTGTTCAAAAGAAACCCACAGGCTAATTTATGCTTACCATCCTTTGTCATCATCACCTTAAGCATATGTTCTATCATAATAGCATGAAGGTTCACATGCTTGAACTTTTTTAGAGCTTACATGAGGCACACGTTGGGGCCTGTAATAGTAGTGCGCTTCTCAGTTTACAGAATAAGAGCCTTGTTGACCAATTCAAATAAGAGTTGATATTCCCCTTTGAGGGACTTCTTTTTCACTGACTTAATGTTCAAATCATCCAACTTGCCAATGTGTCTCAAGAATTTTTCAGAGCCATATTCATCCTTCAGGGACCTGGTCCCTTGAGGGGACTGTCACGACCCGAACCAGGGCCTGGACATGACTGGTTTCTCAAGTCCACCGTGGACCAGAAACCACCCCCTTTTCCTAGTAAAAAAATACAATACAACTAGCAGTGGATGAATTCTGAATATATAGCAAGATAGGCTGAGTTCCGAACATATAATAAGATAGGCAACTCAGCTAACTCAAAAAGGAATCTAAGAGTTTTAACAACCATCCTAATCCACAGTAATCTATAAAGCCTCTAAACAAACCAAAATCAATCTAAGTCTGTACATATCCCCGACGATAACCAAAAGAATCCATTAGAAGTAGTCTAAGACATAAGCAAAATGAGTATTTAAAATGATAGCCCTTTCGGAGGATAGAAGCTCACCACTTTAAAGATGAGTGGTGACAACACATAAATTCTATCACTATGCAAAAAAAAGTTGAAGTGTCTTCAGTTTCTGCATCACATGGGAATACAGCGTCCGGAGATGGTTAGCGGGGTGAGTGCTAATATGTAACTCAGGGAAAAATAAAATAATGCCAAGTAAAAACTATGATAAAATCCACATGCACACATGTACATACACACACACACATATATATATATATATATAACACAAGATGGGATAGGGAACAAGGCTTAACATAAACTTTAAAATATTAGCCTGGTCTGTGTAGCTTAACCATCATAAAAAGGCACCCACAAGCTATATGACCTCAGCTCCCCTTACTGAAAGGGCCCCAGTGCGTGTTAGCCGCACGAACCAGAGAATAATCATATGTGCATATGCATTAAGGGTGACTCAAACACCCGGTCATATATCAAGGGTGATTTGAACACCTGGTCATTAAGCAAGGTTGAATCGAACACCCGCCCTTTTATACCCTAGGACGGGAAACGTGGTTTCCAATATCAATTCCTCGAGACCTCCACTTTCACGGACTAGATATACAAGCCTCTTTAAGCCCAATTAAAATATTTACACATTCCCATTCATTGAACCATGATACACATCTGGTACACATCATTTTTATCGTTATACCAACTACACTTGCAAGCTTATAATTATGCCATTACAATTTCATTAACTTGGGGGAATGCCTCGACCTCCTTTGTTTATTAAATCAGTGTGGGGGGATGCTACTACCCCCTTTTTTTCACCAAATGAAATTTGACTCTTTATCCTTTTATGTTATGTAATAGTTCCAAAGGTATTTTCAATGCGTATATTCTCATGTTCAAAACAAGTTTCACAAGATTGGATTGAAGTTATCACCAATTCAATTATTAAAATCCACATAATTAGGGGAATCCACAACCCCCTAGTTTATTCACCATGTCCATGCATTCCACAAGTTCAAAACCACCAATAAAGCATGAACAATTTCATATAAACTATGGGAACATTATTTAAGAAAACAATCATTCAAAACCCTCAATCCACATTCCAAAGCCAACATTCAAATCACTTGAATAACACTTTAAAATACATGCTTTAAAAATAAGATTTGGGGAAGAGTAACATGCTTGATATATCAAAAATTACAGAGTGAAATCAACCCTTGGGAACTCCAGTTGTCAATTCCTTGAAAACCCTAGAGTTCTTAACTTAGGGATTTGAGAGAGAAGAGAATATATATTTGATTGCTAAATGATGGGTACAACCCTTTTTTTTGTTTAATGGTCGTGGGGTCTAAGTGGGGGAAAGAGGTAAATGTCCAAAGTGACCTTAATTAAAAGCAGAAAATTTATCGCCAGTGACTACGGGTCACCCTACGACTCGTGATGATATGTTATTATTTTGCAAAAAAATGACTTTTAGAGTCGCCACTTAATTTATTTGGGAAAATTAAGAAAACCTTTAAATGGTTCAAACCGAAAAATCATTCAAGTTAATAAATTCTAGGTAAGTGGTTCTCATTAATATTTTAGGAAGATTTTTAAGGCACCTAAAATGTCCGCTAACTTGCGGTTATCCGGACTATTTGAAAAATGATTTCTTTTGACTAACTAAAAGAAAAAGTTGATTGTTGAAACGATGTTGATTAAGGAATATTTTGAATGTTTATGCAAAATCATTTTTTAGCGACTTAGTTAGGACGTTTAAGTAGGTTCGAAAGAACACAAAGCAAATAAGCATAGAAAAAAGAAAAAGGGGAAGAAATAAATGATTTGGACTCTTAAGCCTAAATCCATCAACCCTATCCTAATCTAATTGGACTTTCGGCCCATCTTCGCCTGTCCTAATCTAGATATTGGGCTTTGACCCATAACCTGTCCTAAACTATATTTTTGAGACCTTTTGTCCCACAACCTGATTCACCTGTATTAATAAACAACTTTGGCTTCAAGTCCCAAATAAATGAATAATGGAATAAATAAATAACTAAATAATAAAAATAAAATGACAAATAAAAAATGAGACTTTCAAGTTTCTTAGCCACTTCAACGATGAGACTTTAACCTATTTTTCTTCTTCCGACTTTTCGTATCCATATGCCATGAGATTGTCTTTTTAGGGGCTTCAAAATTGACTCGAGAATAATGGGCCTCAACGGCCCATATCGATAATGCAAAATGGAAAGAGTGCATTTAGTACCCAAATGTATTCACATGCAAAGAAAAGAAAAATGAATTAATATATGTGCAAACTTATAGGGATTAACAAGCTATATGATTCCTACTACTTTCAAACATACTCACGCGCTAGAAAACGCGAAAATGGTTCCTAGCAAATAAAGCAAATAATTTATATTTTTAATGCCACGGAAAAGTCCCAAAAAGCATTATAAAGAGAGATTATGTAAAGCAATCGTAAAGGGGTGGATCAATCAACAAGAGAAAAATACGAGGAATAAAGGATACGATCGTTTAGGTAAACAAACTATTTGTTCTAAAAGAGATCATTCTCCTGAAGAATAATCATGCTAAAATGGGCAACAAACTACACTTTGCAACAACAATAACAAACACAAAACATAATTGTATATAAACTAGTATAATATGCAAAATAAACTAACACCGCTAACCACAAGATAATACTACCGCCACAAGATAATACTAAAAATTAACTATCCGAAACCACAAACATCACTCAGCACCACGAACAAGAAAATTCAAACATAAATAAAGAATGCTCCTTACTTCAACTTAAAAATATATTCACTATATTACAACATAAAACAACAAAATCACACAAAAGAAAACACAAAAACTTCATTCAGAACCAAATCAAAATCATAAAAAATTAAAATTTCAAGAACACTATCAAACTCCCAAAGCCACTTTACTTCAACATACAAGAAATAAAATAAAATGTATTCACCAAATTACAACATGAAACAACAAAATCCCCCACAAAAGAAAAAACAAAAACTTATCTCAAAACCAAATCAAAATCATACAAAAGATGGAATTTCAAGAATATTTTTACACTCTCAAAGCTACTTTACTTCAACTTACAAAAATAAAATAAAATAAAAATATTCACCAAATTACAACATGAAACAACAAAACCTCCCACAAAAGAAAATAAACACTTGTCTCAGAACCAAATCAAAATCTTACAAAAGATGGAATTTCAAGAATATTCTCACACTTTCAAAGCTACTTTACTTCAAATTATAAAAATAAAATAAAATAAAAATATTCACCAAATTACAACATGAAACAATAAAACCACCACAAAAGAAAACAAAAACTTGTCTCAAAACCAAATCAAAATCATACAAAAATGGAATTTCAAAAATATTTTCACACTCTCAAAGCTACTTTACTTCAACTTACAAAAATAAAATAAAATAAAAATATTCACCGAATTACAACATGAAACAACAAAAACTCCCCAAAAGAAAAACAAAAGCTTTCTTCCGAACCAAATCAAAATCATATAAAATATGGAATTTTAAGAATATTTTCTAGCACCTAAATTCGACTCCAAAATAAAATTAAAAATAAAAATTTCCAAACAACAAACTACATTTTATAAGAAGGAGATATATTAATCGCACAATGTCAAACATATTTAAATCATACGAATAATACTACTTCTCAAAATTAATATGTGTGTAACTAATCAAGCAAAACTTAAACATAAAGCTGCCATATTGTTGTTTTTAAGTAATTACAGCAAAAAAGTGATGAAATTAAAAACGGAGACATGAGTTTTATATAAAAGAATAAATACACCATATGCCCTTCAAGGCTTTTACAGCGATAAACCCAACAACTATATCACAACTACGATTACCATGATTATAAAGCTAAAATACTAAATAAATCGACTAGAAGAAAGTATTCTAGAAGAAATGTTACCTGTTTTGGAGCAACAAAAAGAGACTCGAGCCACCGACGAAATTTTGACCACCACCGGAAAGCTTCGTTGCGACTCTGAGGACTTCGACGACTTTAGAAAAAAAAACCTTAACTAGAAAAAATGAGACTTTTGCTTGATAGTTTTTTCAACCTTCAAGACTTGGTAATTTTTTCCCATAATCAACTATTTATAGGAGATCAAATAGGGGTGAATTTCAATTCTCCACCGATGTGGGACAAACAACTTGAGGGGTAATTTCGAAAGCTTTAAAAAATGGGGAAATTTGAATTTTAGCTGGGTATAAAATTTTCCAGCTCACAATTTGTACAAAAAATTTGGATTTTTTGAGAATTTTAAATGAATCCAACCAATAATAATTGAGAAAAAATGATTATGCCCAAGAACCTAAGAAAAAAGCACACATATGTACAGATTCGTACAAATCCATTAAAAATGACAAATTTTGTACGTTGGTGGACACCTACACTGTTTCTAGAAGATTCTCAGGTTGCTGAAGCCGTGTGTTGGATCGGGTTGGAGCCGATCCGAAAGGTTTAGTTGGTTTTTGCGTTGAATTAGGGTTGGAATTGGACTGTCACTATTGGTCGTTGGAGCTGTTAAGAATTTGTACGCTAGTGTCGACTGTATTGTCATTGTTTTCTATTGTTGAAGAAGAAGATATAAGGTGGGGCGGGTTGTATTATTGGGTCGATTGGTTAGGCTGTTGTTGTTATTGATTTGGGTTTGTTGTTGTTAAATTGGGCTAGGAGTTTTGGGTTGCTAATGTCTAAGTGTTGGGAATTAGGGATTAATAGTGGGTAGACTATTTATTTTTGGGGGTTATTTAAAAAATAACCCCAATTAGTTTAGGAATTAGCCAATTTTTATTTAATTTTCGACCATTTTGAAAATCAATTGGCCAATTGCATCGCAATTGTGGCCAATTTGATTTTGATTATGGTTAAATTAAATAAATTGACTAAATTCAATTGAAATTCGATACAAATTAATTCTGCATTTAATCTCGAGCTTCTTGATTTACTAAAATCGAACACATATTTATCCAAATAAATTATTTTTGAGAATAAATTATATTAAATCAGAATTTTAATCATTTAAATTTATTTTCAAGATAAGCCCCCTTGATTAAAATTCAATATTCCCTAAAATAACTATATAATTTTGCATAACTGAATACGATATATATGATCGCTACTTAAAATGACAAAAATAAACATAAATAATTTGAAAAGTTTTTATTTAGATGAAATAAATATTAGAATTTTATTTAAAATTAAAGAAACTCAGGATTAAACTTCGTTGAGGAGGGCAAAAATTAGGTGTCAACAGTTATAACTCGTTACCATGAGTCATAGTCTTGATAGTAGCATAAGGCACCTACACTGGTCTGACTATGAGTCGTACCATACGACTCGTACTCCGACCTTATGACTTGCGAGGTTCAATCGTAGACACATTAGAAATAAGGGACCATTAAACTGGTTTGGCTGCGGAAGGGACTCTACGACTCATAAAGAGTCCATACGACTCCTTACGTCCTAGTCGTACTCAGCTCAGAGACTTTAGGTAAAAAACTGGTCACCCTACGATTTGGGGTCCTACGACCCGCAATGACCCCTTACGGCTCATAAGCTGAGCTCAGGTTGGGCAGTAAACTCACAATCAAGGAATTTTCCAAGGACCAAAATCTGGGGTGTTACATTCTCCCCTCAGGATCATTCATCCCCGAATGATGAATCAAGGCATCCATTAGCACAATTTTAAGACAGAACACAACCACAATTTCCTTTAACAAAGTCAGAAAACAAAGATGTTTAGGAATACACATACCTTAAGCACGATTTCCCAAAATAAGAAACACGAATGGATACTTGGACTTCTTGTCCTCTTCAACTTCCCAAGTAGCTTCTTCAACCTTGTAATTCCTCCGTAGAACCTTCACCGAAGCCACATCCTTAGTCCTCAAACAACAAACTTGCCTATTCGAAATCTCAACAAGGACTTCTTCATAAGACAAGGAATTCGAAATGCCAACACTCTCCAAAGGAACAACCAAGGAAGTATCTCCCACACACTTCTTTAACATCGACACATAGAACACTAGATGATTGGAACCCAAACTAGATGGCAAGTCCAACTCATAAGCAATATTACCCACTTTCCTCAAAATCAAGTATGGACCAACATAATGGGGATTGAACTTCCCCTTCTTTCCAAACCTCATCACCCTTTTCATGGGAGACACCCTCAGGGACACCTAACCGCCACCATTAAACTCCAACTCCCTATGCCTCACATTTGCATAGGTATTTTGGTGATCTTAAGCCTATCCCTAATCACTTTCACCTTCTCGATGGCCTGATAAACTAAGTTAGGTCCAAACAATCCAGTCTCACCAACTTTGAACCACCCAATAGGAGACCTACACCTCCTACTATACAAAACCTCAAAATGAGCCATTTGAATACTAGAATGATAATTATTATTATAAGCAAACTCAATGAGAGACAAATGATCAACCCAACAACTACGAAAGTTAATCACATAAAACCTTAAAATATCTTTCAAAGTATGAATAGTCCTTTCCGCTTGTCCATCCATCTGAGGATGAAAAGCGGTGCTAAGGTTCACCTTAGTTTCCAAACCTCTCTGAAATGACTGCTAAAAGTGACATGAGCACTGCGTATCTCAATCAGATATAATATAAATAGGCGCACCATGCAACTTGATGATTTCTTGAATGAAAAGTTTAGCATAATACTCTACAGAATAATTAATTCTCACTGGCAAGAAATGAGCAGACTTAGTCATCCCATCCACGATGACCCAAATAGAATCAAATTGACTATAAGACAACAAAAGTCCAGTAACAAAGTCCATGCTATTTACTTCCCATTTCTATATGGGAAACTCAATCTCTCGAGACAAACCACCAGGTCCCAAGTGCTCTACTTTCACTTGTTGACAAACCATGTACTTAGCCATGAAATTGGCCACATCTCTCGTCATGTTGTTCCATCAATAGATCTCTTTCAAATCATGGTACATCTTAGTCGAACTAGGATGAAAGTATACCATGACTATGAGCCTCAACCAAGATTATCTTTCGCACCCCATCAATATTGGGAATAGACAATCTACCTTAGTACCTCAAGGTACCATCACCACCAATCTCAAAATCCATGACTTTCTGCTGACCCACATCAGCCTTGATCTGCATCAAAATCGGATCCAAAACCTGCTTCTCCTTCACCTCAGTACCAAGAGATGACTTCACCACCTCTTAAACAACTACCCCATCATCCTTGAAATCCAAAAGACGAACTCTAAGATTAGCCAAACGGTGAATATCCTTCACCAAACCTCTCTTCTATTCATCCACATGAGATAATCTCCCCGTAAATAACTTGCTAAGAGCATCAACAACCACATTAGCTTTACTTGGATGATAATGGAGGCTCATATCATAATCCTTGAGCAACTCATGCCATTTTATTTGCCTGAGATTCAACTCCTTCTTGGTGAACACGTACAACAATCTCTTATGGTCTGAATATATGTCAACATAAACTCCATACAAGTAATTGAGCCAAATCTTCAAAGCAAAAACCACAACCAAAAACTCCAAATCATGAGTCAAATAATTCTCTCATATACCTTAAGCTTCCTAGAAACATAGGCTACCACTCTACCATGCTGCATCAACACACAACCTAGTCCCAGTCGGGACGTATTACAATAAACAATAACGCCATTAGTACCCTCGGGTAGGGTCAAAACTGGATTTGAAGTCAACTTAGCCTTCAAATTTTCAAAACTACCCTCACAGGCATTGGACTACAGAAACTTCACCTTTTTCAGAGTCAACTTAGTCAATGGAGCAACGATCGACGATAAATTCTCCATAAACCTTCTATAATATCCAGCTAAACCTAAGAAACTCTGACTATCAATTGGAGTCGTGGGTCTAGACCACTTCTTAACTGCCTTAACCTTCTATAAATCCACCATGATCCCTTCACTAGAAACAACATGACCAAGGAAGGCTACAATATTCAACCAGAACTCACACTTCAAAAACATAACATACAACTGTTGTTCCTTAAGAATCTGCAACATTATACGAAGGTAATTGGCATGATCCTCCTAACTCTTAGAATATACCAAGATGTCATCAATAAACACAATGACAACTAAGTCCAAAAATTGATAGAACACCTGGTTTATAAGATCCATAAATACCACCGGGGCATTAGTCAAAACAAAAGACATGACCAAGAACTCATAAGGGCCATATCAGGTATGAAAAGTAGTCTTAGGGATATCCACCTTCCTAATATTCAACTGATTATAATCCGACCAAAGATCAATCTTAGAAAAGTACTTAACACCCTGAAGTTGGTCAAACAAGCCATCAATCATAGGAAGGGGATACTTATTTTTCACAGTCACTTCATTTAATTGGAGACAATCTATACACATTTAAAGAGATCCATTCTTCTTACGCACGAAAAGAACGGGAGCACCTAATGAAGAAACACTGGGACAAATAAAACCCTTATCAAGAAGCTATTTCAATTTCTACTTAAGCATTCATTGACACCTAATTTTTGCCCTCCACGAGTAGATTTAATCCTGAGCTTCTTCGATTTTTAATAAAATCAAAATATTTATTTCATCCGGATAAATTTTTTTCAAAATATTTTTGTACGTAATTTTGTCACTTTAAATAGCGATTATATATTATCGTGTTCAATTATATGAGGTTATATAATTTGATTACTTAGATATTTATTTTATAAAATATCGGATTTTAATTTATGATTACTTTTGAAAACAAATATAATGATTAAAATCTTGATTTTAATATAATTCGTTCTCAAAATAATTTATTTGAAAAAAAAACTTATTTGATCTTATTAAATCAAGAATCTCGGGATTAAAAAGTATTAATTCATATCAAATTTCAATTTAATGTAGCCAATCTATTAGATTTGGCCATAATTGAAATAAAATTGACCATAATTGCAATGCAATCCGCCAATCGATTTTTAATTTGGTCAAAATTAAATAAATTTGACAAAATTTTAAATCCCAATTGAGTTTATATTTTAAATAACCCCAAAATTTCCAAAACTCTCATAACTTCTACCCAATTTCCACCAAAAAATAATTTTAAATTGTACTACATTGTACTATTTCCCCCCAACTTTGTCCTTTTCCAATTTTGAAATTCTAAATTGTACTATATTGTACAATTTCCCCCCATATTATCTTTCACATCTCCTTATCTTCAATTTAAAAATTTCAAAAACACCCAAAAATATTTTTCTCCCACATTGGTGGATGACAAGAAAAAAATCCTCATCATTTCCTATAAATACTTTTCTCCCACATTGGTGGAGGAAAAGAAAAAAAGCCCATTCTCTCCTATAAATTCTACCACTACTTTGGTAGAAAAAGGCATTGAAAAGTAAAAAAAAAGAGGCTAGAAAGGTAATTTTTTTTTTCCAGCAAAATAGTTATTTTTATTTAGTAAAATTTTTTGTTTCATAGAGTTGGTCGGCTAATCAAAATTTTTAAGTTGCCGGCGATATTTTTCGGTGGTGGCTGATTCCGACGAAGCTCGTACTCTTGTTTTACTGCTCCCAAAAAGGTAAACACACCTTTTTTTTTTGTTTTATTATCGTTTTCTTCTTCAACTCTTTTTTTTTCATAGTTCGTAGTTATAATTTTGTTTGCTGGAATTGTTTGATGTAGATGGCCTTGAAGATCATAGGACGTTGTGGTGTCAATATTTTAATTATTTTCATATTCATGATATAAATATAAGCTAGAAATAGTTGTATGTGCCTTTTTTGACTTTATTCTTTGATTATTATAGAAAAAGTTTCAATCTTTAGTTGAAAAACATACTCATGTCTTGTTTAAATTCATTGTTGGCGGATATATTTGTTTTTAGCATGTAAAGTTATTTTTTTTTATGTTGAAAAGAATAGTTAATATTGATTGTTTTGCCTTTTGACCTTATTCTTTAATTATTTTGGATAAAGTTTAGATCTTTGCTTAAAAACATACCCACGTCTTGTTTAAACTCATTGTTGGTATATATGTTTGTTTCTAGCATGTAAAGTTATTTTCTTTATATTGAAAAGAATAGTTAATATTGATTGTTTTGCCTTTTGACCTTATTCTTTGATTATTTTGGATAATGTTTAGATCTTTACTTGAAAAACATACCCATGTCTTGTTTAAACTCATTGTTGGTAGAAATGTTTGTTTTTAGCATGTAAAGTTATTTCCTATATGTTGAAAAGAATAGTTAATATTGATTGTTTTGCCTTTTGACTTTATTCTTTGATTGTTATATATAAAGTTTTGATCTTTGGTCAAAAGACAAACTCATGCCATGTTTAAATTCATTGTTGGCGGATATGTTTGTTTTAGCATGTAAAGTTGTTTCTTCTATGTTGGCAAAATAGTTACTATTGTTTGTTTCGCCTTAATAAAAATAGTAATTGATTAAATCAAGAATTTGTCTTTTGCTTGCTAATTATTTTAATGAATTTCAAAATCCTCATATAAGAGATGAGTACTAGCTTTATTTTCCATCCAAGATGTTTATTTCTTTTTTTTTTCTTTTCTTTTTTCGCATGTTGTTAATTTGTCAAAATGAGGAGAAAGTTTGGATTTTTGTGGCTAAATAGAATTATTTAGATATTCTTGAGTCATGTATACTATGATTGTTGAATGATATTTTACTTTTAGAGATGCTAAACTTTTATTCTAATTTTCTTACTCCTTTTGGATTGTTATACTTGTTCTTTGTGTGTGTAAAGACTTGATTCATGTCTCTCTTTGAGTCATAATGTCAAAAGAGAATCAACAATGTCTTAGAACGATAAATCATAAGTCGTTACATGTTTTTCCTAAAGTTGGCCATGAATTAGATGTATGAATCTTCTTTAATTTCTCCTTAATTGAAATTTAAAGATTCACTTTCTTGAAAAGTTAGCCTTTATTTTCTTTTGTTATATTAATTAGTTTCTATGTTTGTTAAATTTTAGAAGTCATGAGTATTTTTCTTACAACCTCATCCCTTTACTCTGGCAAACTTGCGTTGTTTGTTTTCGCATTAATTCATTAAATATGGTCTTCTTCCTTTTACTTTTATTCATTCTCATATGAACATAAATCATGAGGCATGTAAGTGGGTGTCTTTGCTTTGCATTTTATTTGTTGGCTCTCATTCTTGTACAAGTGTGCTTATCATTGTCATTCAAAAATGGGTTTTGATAGTTTCTTTTGCTTTGAAATATGTCCATTTTATGCCTTGAACGAATATTAATTTTTTTATCTTTTCTTTGCATGCAAAAAATATCTTGAGTCCAAATCTACTCCTCTCCTTTTGCATTTCGTAATGGGCTAATGAGGCCCACCCCTTCGAGTCAAGTTCAAAGTTTAAATCCAAGGTCCACTACATGACGTGCGGGTGCTAGAAGATAGACGACCCATTGATGAGGTTACTAAGAGACTTGAAAAGTCTTGATTTTTATTTTTGTCTTCATTTTATTTATTCATTTAATCATTTATTTATTTATTTATTTATTTATTTATTTATTTATTTATTTATTTATTCATTCATTCATTTGGGCCTCGAAGCCAAAGTTGTATTTTAATACAGGTGAGGCAGATTTTGGGCCTCAAAGGTCTGAAAACTAGCTTAGTACAGGTTGTGGGCCGAAAGCCCAACATTTAGATTAAGACAGGTGCAAATGAGCCAAAAGCCCAATTAGATTAGGACAGGGTCTATTGATTTGGGCCTAATGGCCTAAGTCTTTTATTTTTTCCCCTTCCCCTTTTATGTGCTTATTTGCCGTTCGTTTGTTTAGACTTAGTTAAAATCCCTACTAAGTAGTCCAAATCTATTTTATACAAATCGTTTCTTAAAATCAATCACTTTTCAACAAATCAATCTTTTTGAAGTTAGTCAAAAGATATTTTCAAACAGTTCGGATAAGCGCAAGTTAGCGGACATTTTAGGTGCCTAAAACCTTCCTAAAATATTAATAGGAACCGCTTACTCAGAATCTTCAAAACTTAAAAATGATTTTTCTATTTTGGATCATTTAGAGTATTGTAGAAAGGTTTTCTTAATTCCTTTTAAAAATTTAGTGGCGACTCTTCAAAAGTCAAAATTTTCGCAAAACAGAAATGGCGACTCTGCTGGGGATGTTTAACTAGGTTCTAACCAAATGTTTGATTTCATCTTTCGATTAACTGTTTAATCACTTACGTGTTTATATGTTTCAATTTTGTGGAATTTTAATTATTGCATCTCATAACATAATCCCGCATTGATTTATTAAATTATTTTGAGGTTTCGTGGATGTCCCGGCCCTTATTGTTCAGTTCCAAATAAAGTGTTAAAAATACGATGGGTTATTAGCACGTGAGTCATCTGATGGCTGTTCGTATTTTCAAACCCAAGTCGTCCACTTGAGAACCTGGTTCAAACCCACTCTAGACACCCAGAATAGAGCTAAACCAAAATCCTATTTTAGGCATGAGCCTAGGACGACCCATTACCCGAGAGCGTATTGGGCCCATTAGAAAACTTTTCTTGTTTGTATTGACCCCGAGTCAATTTCAGACGAATCATATTTATGTGTTGAAGAATTATATATTTATTTAATCCAATCCATTATCCTTTGGGGGTTGAGAAAAATCTTTCTTTGCTTACTTATGTGTAAGGATGCCTCAATCATACACTAATTGAGAGAGGAATCGAAGCAAGTCAAGCAAGAAATTGATCGATTTGGGCGGTTTCATATAAGGCATAGCTATACGAAAATCGCTTGATTATCAACGGATGTCGCCAATAACAAGAAGTGGACAAATCTAAGAAGTCGAAGGCCGATAGAAGAGACATTCAGGAGTTTGTATTTCCTATGCCCTGCGCGGGACATCATTCCTTTTCTTATGTTATTTCCCTTTCCCTAAAGATAATACCCCTTTTGTGAACCTTTTGTAGGCATTTATGCCATTTATGTATATCTATGAAATTGAGGGATAATGAATTGGCTTTAAAAAGGCATATATTTTCTTCAAAGTTCGTCAGGCCTAAACCCTTGGCTCAAAAAGGTCACCCTAGTTAGGATACACATTATTATAATATTTTTATGCGATATAACTGCCTTATGTGTTTATGTGCGTTTGTTTGAATCAAAGGCAAGTTTATCCACTATGCTCATGTGGATAAATTTGGCTATGACACAAATAACTCTATGTGGTTATTTCTTGTTAAGTATCTTGCATTACTTATCACGTATGGAAACTAACACATCTGCCTTTGATTTATTTTACTTTACAGATAATAGAAAACTACTCCGTGTTGAAATAAGCTGGTAGAACATCCTTACTTCACTCGGTCAAAAGCACATAAGATCCCATCCCCTAATCATCATTCAAACATGATTGGAAGTGATGAAGAAAATGCATTGACCATCAGGGATGATGTAATAATGGAACAAGGCGAGATGATTGCTGATCTAACGAGAAAATTGGAAATGCTTCAGGAGGAGATGAATTGTACTCAAAACTTGGCTAACCTAGCCACACTATCAATGCTCCCGCTCGAGGAGGACACAAAACTCCACTCTAGATCCCTCCCCTCAGTATGCCTATTCTCTGGGACCATCCAAATAATATATCATCTGCTTCCGCTCCTCAGCTTGTCCAAAACACCAATCGAGAAAATAACCCAGATACTTACCATCCGCAAAATCCAACCCTAACCCCACAAAATCCGTTCCCAAACCCACAAAATTCATTCCCAAAACCCCAGAACCCATTTTCAAACCCACAAAACCCGCTTCCAAATCCATAAAATTTGCTCCCAAATCCATAAAATTTGCTCCCAAATCTACAAAATCCAAAGATACTAAATCCATCTCCGAATCCACAAAATTCATTTCTGAATCCGTAAAATTCTTTTCAGATCCCACCAAACTACTCTCAAATTCCACAACTTTTTCAATTTCAAAAATGTCCTCCCCACCTACCAACCAACCTCCCCTCTCCTTAAAATCAAGCTACTCTTTCAAATTCTCCTCATGTCATCATATCCCTTAACATCTATAATTTTTTCCTAATCCCGAGATAGACCATTACGAGGAGAAGGAAAAAGAGTGGAGGATCGAGCATGAAAGGAAATTTTTTGGCTATGAATGGAGAGATTATGAGGATGATGAAATCTCATAGGGCGGGGGACAATGATGGTCTAGGTTACGATAATCTATGTGTTCACCCCGGAGTAGATCTACCAGAAGGATACAAGGTCCCTAAATTTGAAGTGTTCAACGGTACTAGAAATCCAATGGCCCATCTGAGAAGGTATTGTGATCAAATGGTGGGGTTAGGAAAAAATGAGGCATTATTGATGCGCCTATTCAGCCGAATTTTAAGTGGCAAAGCCTTAGATTGGTTCACATCTCAAGAACTGAAAAGATGGACAAGTTGGAGGGGCATTGACTAAAGGTTTCCTCGATAGGTTTCCGTTTAACATTGAAATAGTCCATGATCGATACTCATTAGATCAAATCAACCAGAAGAATGATGAGTGTTTTTGAGACTATGCCTTCCATTGGAGGAAGGAAGCTGCCCAAGTACAACCTCTTATGTCTGAGGAGGAAATGGTATCGATTTTCTCTCGCGCTCAGAAGGCAGAATTTTACACTATGATGGTATCCGTAGTCAGGGAAACTTTTACAGATTTGGTAAAAATCAAGGAATCGCTAGATGAAGGCATTTAAATGGGAAAGATTGTCAAAACCACAACATCATCTAAATCTTCTACATTCTCAATGAAGAAAAGAGAAGATGTGAATGCGGTCTCTTCTAATTTTGTGGATAAATTAAAGAAGAAATTCAAGTCGAGAAATATTCTTTCCTCACATCCATTATCAAGTTTTCAGCCTGTATTCTACGCTCAATCCTAATACCAAGCTCCGCTTCCAAATATTTTACCCCAGTACCAAGTTTCACAGCCAAATTATCAGTCTCATGTTCAAGCTACTCTTCCAAAAAACCTAATAAACATCCAAGCACCTCCAAACTATCATCAAGTACCTCCTCCCACTAATCAAAATCAGTATATCCCCCAATGTCCAAACCTCAAAAAAAGACCTTCCCGAAACTGCACGCCGCTGGCCGAAACTCGCACTCAACTCTTCGAAAGATTGATGAAAGCTGGTTATTTACAACCTATTCCACTAAAACCTACCAATCTCAATTCCCAATTCTTTCAGGCCGATCAAGTCTGTGCTTATCATTCAGGAGCGCCTGGGGATTAACTGAAGATTGCATCAATCTGAAACACAAGATCCAAGACTTGATTGATCAGAAGATCATCACTCTTCAGGCACCGACACCAAATATCACCAGTAATCCATTGACTAATAACGAGGGACCCACAATTAGCATGATTAAAGTAGCAGGCGAATGGATATCGAGCAAGACTATTACTAAGGTTGATTAGTAAAATTCCAAAAAGACAAAAGGAGTAGAAAAGATAGAGAGCATCATGGCTGCTTTGAGTGTCTTGAGTAAGAATTTGGAAGTAATCATTGAGCCCATTATGGTCATAAAAAAACATCTAAGTATGGGTTAGTATACCAACCAACAGAGGAGGATAAGTCAAAGACGAGTCTGCCTAGGCCCTTTTTGCTCCTTTACCAATCATTTCCCATGCGTGAGATATCAAAGGATGATGGTCTTGGGGATGGGATATAAAATCTATTCGAGGGATGCAATATTGTACCAGAAGATTTCCCGAAGTACAGTGGGGTGAAGAAGGTTACACCAGGAGAGGGTTTGCAAAACTGGACCTCCATTCTATTCATAACTCGTTGCCTGTCATGATAGATGAAAGGGTAATTACTATTAGTTTTAAAAAATTAGTGATGATCCGGAGGATGCCCTATGATCCACTTTTTTTGTCTCAAATTTTTATTTTATGTTTTACAGCTTTCAAAAAGGCATGGGCCCGCATTTGCATGGGTCATGAGCCATAGTTTTTATTTATTTTCCAAAAGGCCTCCCTTCATTTAAGAATTTATTTTTGAAATATGATTATACTATTGTCTTTTATTAACTTGTTATCATCTAACTTGGTTTATTTCAAAAGGGTAATTTAAAGCCTTCCAATGTCATGTCATGTTAAGGGTTAGACGAACAAAGCGAAGAGAATGATGATGAATAGAAAGAAGGTAATGAGGAGCAGTTAGTGAAAGATATAAAGGAATTTGAAAAAACTGATAGAAGCCCAACTTGGACAAAACTGGAGTAGTTAACTTGGGCGATCGTGATGAAATCAAAGAGACAAGTGTCAGTGATCACTTAGAAAAAGCATGCACAATTCTAATGCGGTAAAGCGATACTATGTTTGAATGATGCTTTAGTTTTGTTTCCTTGGTTTATTTGTAATCGCCGTTATGATAGTATTTGTTTTATGATGTGTAATTTCCTTGAATCCCTTTCCTTTTATGTACGAACTACGTTTCACCTGAATTCTCAAGAAAAGGATACGTAGGCGGCCTATGTCAGCTTCGGTTAACCTCTTAGGACAATTTATCCTTTCTTTTTATGTACGAACTATGTTTGACCTGAATTCCCAAGAAAGGGATACGTAGGCATCCTATGTCAACTTTGGTCAATCCCTTAGGATAATTTATCCTTTTCTTTTATGTATGAACTATGTTTCGCCTGAATTCCCATGTAAGGGATACATAGGCGGCCTATGTCGGCTTCGGTCAACCTCTTAGGATAATTTTTCCTTTCCTTTTAGGTATGAACTATGGGATGACCTGAATTCCAAAGAAAGGGATACTTAGGCGGCCTATGTCGGCTTTGGTCAACCCTTTAGATTTTTCTATATGTCCCTAGCGTAGGCCTGAACTACGTTTGACCTGATTCCTGCTTCAATGGGATACATAGGTGCCCCAATGGCTTGGTCATGTAACTCCAGGAAATGGAAACTGGGGCAGAATTTTCAAGAAGTAATCTCAAAAATTTACAAGAGGAAGATCACTATCCAACAAAGAGAACGAAGACCAATAAAGACTTCGGATCCTCTCGAGTTAATATCATATCAAACAACTTTAAAATGGGGAAGAAAATTTTAAGGGAGGCCTCAAAATTTCCACAAAACACTGGAATATATTTTAAGTTCCCAGCACCAGAGGTCAAAGTCAAACTTTAGAAGTCACCAGCTGTGAGAGAGTTTAGATAGACTAAATCTCTGGCTATGATAGAACTTCTGATAGAGAGCCTCAAAATGATGAATCCCTGATAATCCTCCATCAAATATCAGATATAGTTAGGACCAAGAGAAAGACGTTCGTTGAGCTAGTACATGACATGACTGGCAGAGATTTTCTAAAGATTTTACAAAAACTTTCAAAACTATTTTCTAAAATTCAGACTACTTTCAAAAATCTATACAAATCTTTTACTTAGTGATTGCTTAGGTATCTATTGGAACGAGGAGTCAGGGTGGAAGTACCAACATGATGGAATACCCGAAAGATAACGAGGATCAAACCAAGATCGAAGAAGGTCAACACGGAGTAGTTTGATTCAAAAAACTAATTATTTTTCTATGGATGCAGGGATCAATACACAAAATTGAGAGTCTTTTTCAAAAATCCTCGAGTGGGTTGCGAGCAACACCAAAGCATATAATGCTCAAGAACGGTATTTTTGGGTATCCCCAAAGACGGGTTTAATACCCATTTATCAAGATCCTTTTAAATTATCTATGAAGGATAAACAAAGGCGCCTTATCTTCTTTATGAATATTGTATTTAGAATTCTTTATATTAAAGCAGTAGCTAGCATAAGAGACTTTATGTCTATTAAATATTTACTTTGAGCGTAGGTGCATTCAAAGGAGCCAGCACAGTAAATACAACAATCAAAAGGATCAATCGATAGGATGACGAGTGAAAATTCTTTCTCAAAATTCATTAAAGAGACAAGAACGTTATTTGAGTGATCCTAAAAAGGGATTTTACCCATTTATTTATATCTGGTGGGTCTGCTATTTAAATACTTCTTTGAAAAAAGGATGAATAGCGAATTAAACCATTCAGATTATGATGCCGAGTATATGTCATTTAAACTTCTACAAATTTGACTGTGGTCACCAGTGAGAGTGGCATCGTGTCTAATAACTGTCTATATTGAGTGCAGGTACATCTAGAAAGCAAAAATACAGACAAACAGACTTAGGTAAAATCGTTTTCATTGACAAGAGGGCCATTACACAAAGGATTATCAATATTTAATATATGTTGACATGCGAGATATAAATGCTGGCGTCGAGGATATCATCAATATTTAATATCTGTTGACTCGCGAGACATAAACGCTGGTGTCGAGGATATCAACAATATTTAATAAATATTGACATGCGAGACACAAATGCTGGCATCGAGGATATCATCAACATTCAATATCTATTGACACGCGAGACACAAACGCCGGCGTCGAGGATACCATCAACATTCAATATCTATTGACACGTGAGACACAAACACTGGTGTCAAGGATATCATCAGCATTTAATATCTATTGATATGCGAGACATAAATGATGGCGCCGAGGATATCATCAGCATTAAATATCTGTTGACACATGAGACACAAATACTGGCGTCGAGGATATCATCAACATTTAATATCTGTTGACACGCGAGATACAAATGCTGGCGTTGAGGATATCATCAACATTCAATATCTATTGACACGCGAGACACAAATGCTGGTGTCGAGGATATCATTAACATTCAATATATGTTGACACGTGAGACACAAATACTGGCATCGAGGATATCATCAACATTCAATATCTGTTGACATGCGAGACACAAATGCAAAAATCGAGGATATCATCAGCATTCAATATCTGTTGACACACGAGACATAAATACTGGCCCCGAGGATATCATCAGCATTAAATATCTATTGACACGTGAGATACAAACGCTGGCATCGAGTATATCATCAATATTAAATATCTGTTGAAACGTGAGACACAAATGTTGGCACCGAGGATATTATCAATATTCAATATCTATTGACATACGAGACACAAATGCTGGCATCGAAGATATCATCAACATTTAATATTTATTGATACGTGAGACACAAACACTGTCTTCGAGGATATCATCAGCATTAAATATTTGTTGACACGCGAGACACAAACTCTGGCATCGAGGATATCTTCAACATTTAATATCTGTTGACACGTGAGACACAAACACTGGAGTCAAGGATATCTTATAATTTTATGAATCATCATCTGAATGCATCAAAAGCATGTGATTCAAAGGGATATCTTTAAGTCATTATCTAAAAGCGAACGACATATGAGACTTTCTAGAAATTGACAATCTGAGGGTTATCTATAAGTCATATTATTTAAAATAGGATAGTGTGAAAGATTACCTATGATTTGTTAGCCCATAGTTTATTTCTAAGCCGCAACAACATCCTAACCGGATAGTATGCAAGGTTACCCAAAGATTGATAGCTTGAAAGTTATCCGTAAGTCGCAGCTAAATCCTTATCGAAGAATATACGAGATTATCAAATTGATAAGTACAAGGGTTCTCTATAAGCCGTGTCATATCCAAGATCAATTATGTACAATATTACCCAAAGACTAGCAATTTGAGATATATCTATAAGTCATATTGTATCCAAGGTCGGATGATGTGCAGGAATACCTGAGAACTATCGATTGGAGGGGATATCTGTAAGCCATCTCTTATCCAAGGTTGGATAATGTGTAGGATTACCTAAATAATAGCAATTCAAAGGATATCTGTAAGTCGCATCGTATCCAACATCAAATAATACGCAAGATTATCCAATGATTGACATTTCAAGGGGAATCTATAAGTCGTATCGATACAAAAGATGGGCAGGACTTACCTGAGGTCACATGCAAAGATTATTGTCAATAACCAGAAAGATTATCATAGGCAACCAAAGTGGTTCACCTAAGTATAAGATTACACGATTACAGGGACCATTCTGCATAAAGTGTCGTCGATGTCCAAAAAGGTCACCCTACTTTGAAGACATATTCAACCAACAAATGAGATAAGTATGCAACAACCAAGAGGTTTGTTTTGTCTGTTGTTGCAAGTTATTTCCTTCCAAACAGGTACACGAAGGGATGACTTCATTTTTCAGACGACAACACACGTGTAGATTTAGTAAAAGACTACATACCTCTTTCATGAATTATGTTTAGCACTAACACTTTTCTTGAAACATTGTTGAGAGAATCCGAGAGGATGAAAATCTCAAATCAAAACCACAGGTGTGGACGACTCCAGATAGTACGCAACATAACATGGAACTCTTTCTTAATAGCAAAATGGGACATAGTCTAAAGATGGACGTCAAACTCTTTGGACGCGAGTTAAAAGATGATCGCCACCACCATCCAACCACACCCCTGTTAGAAGACATATGAGAATTTTGGCATATTCTGGTTTCAGCTTCACCTTTGGGATATTTTTAAGATCATACCGAGGGTAAACTTCTATTTCTTATTCGAGTGATAGGACACCTAGAGTTTTGAAAATTATATCCAGGTAAGTTCTTGCCTATGGATGTGAAGGATCCCACATTCATGGTTAAGAGGTTACAAGCCTCTTTTTCGTATCTCGATCAACTTGTCACTCATCCCGAGCCAAAGATCATCTAAAATAAGAGAATATCTTTTCTACCGATTGAGTCGAACTACAAGCAGACCGATTCCTCGAGTCTCAGGGATATGTAGGCTGGGCTCTAATTTTAAAACTCGAATACATTCCAACCTCCTCCCAAATCCCTCTATTCCCCAACTTTTTGGTTTCATCAAAAACTTTAAAAATCGAGATAGCTTGTGAATTTTTGAAAATCACACTTTAAATCAAGCTTTATGAACTACAAATGGCCTGAATGCTCATGTAACCTGAGATATGTAGGAAACCCGATATCGAGGTTCGGCCATAACTCTATGAAACTCGCGCGAAAGCTAACCTCTTTCAGATACGAATTTGTGGCCGGACAAAAATTAGGAACATCAACCTCCCTTTGCCCAGGGTTACTTGCATCCACCCTACCCAAAGGGAGGGGAAACTTGTTGACACCTAATTTTTGTCCTCCATGAGTAGATTTAATCCTGAGCTTCTTTAATAAAATCAAAATATTTATTTTATCCGAATAAAAATTTATCAAAATATTTTTGTACGTAATTTTTTCACTTTAAGTAGCGATTATATCTTATCTTAATCAATTATATGAGGTTATATAATTTGATTACTTAAATATTTATTTTATGAAATATCGGATTTTAATTTTGGATTACTTTTGAAAAAAATTTAATGATTAAAATCTTGATTTTAATATAATTCATTCTCAAAATAATTTATTTGGAAAAACACTTATTTGATCTTATTATATCGTGAATTCGGGATTAATTTTTTTTTATTTCATATCAAATTTTAATTTAATTTAGCCAATTTATTAGATTTGACCATAATTAAAATAAAATTGGCCATAATTGTAATGCAATCCGCCAATTAATTTTTAATTTGATCAAAATTAAATAAATTTGGCTAAATTTTAAATCTCAATTGAGGTTATATTTTTAATAACCTCAAAATTCCCAAAACTCTCATAACTTCTACCTAATTTCTACCAAAAAATAATTTCAAATTGTACTACATTGTACTATTTCCCCCCAACTTTGTCCTTTCCCAATTTTGAGATTCAAAATTGTACTACATTGTACAATTTCCCCTCGCATTATCTTCCACCTCACTTTATCTTCAATTTAAAAATTTCAAAAACACCCAAAACTGTTTTTCTTCCACATTGGTGGATGACAAGAAATAAATCCTCATCATTTTCTATAAATACTTTTTTCCACATTGGTGGAGGAAAGAAATAAAACCCCATTCTCTCCGATACATACTACCACTGCTTTTGTAGAAAAAGGGGTTGAAAAGTAAGAAAATAAGAGGTTAGAAAGGTGAAAAAAAATCCTTTTTAGCAAAATAGTTATTTTTATTTAGTAAAAATTTTTATTTCATAGAGTTGGTCGGCTAATCAAAATTTTTGAGTTGCCGGCGACGTTTTTCGGTGGTGATTGATTCTGACGAAGCTCGTAGTCTCGTTTTGCTGTCCCAAAAAAGATAAATACACCTTTTTTTTTTGGTTTATTATTGTTTTCTTCTTTGAAGGGGAGCCTTGGAGTGAAGGGGAGCCTTGGAATAACTGGTAAAGTTGCTGCCATGTGACCAAGAGGTCCCGGGTTCAAGCCTTGGAAACAACCTCTAGCAGAAATGCAAGGTAAGGGTGCGGACGATACACACTTATGGTGGTTCCCTTCCCCGAACACCGCGCATAGCGGTAGCTTTAGTGCACCGAGCTGCCCTTATTTTATTATCGTTTTCTTCTTCATCTCATTCTTCTTTGTAGTTCATAGTTATAAGTTTGTTTGCTGAAATTGTTTGCTGTAGATGGGTTTGAAGGCCATAGGATGTTGTGGTTTTAATATTTTAATTATTTTCATGATCATGATATAAAAATGAGCTAGCAATAGTTGTACATGCCTTTTTTGATTTTATTCTTTATTATTATAGATAAAGTTTCAAGCTTTGCTTGAAAAACATACTCATATCTTATTTAAACTCATTGTTGGTGGATATGTTTATTTTTAGCATGTAAAGTTATTTTCTTTATGATGAAAAGAATAGTTATAATATTGATTGTTTTGCCTTTTGACCTTATTCTTTGATTATTTTGGATAAAGTTTAGATCTTTGCTTGAAAAACATACCCATGTCTTGTTTAAACTCATTGTTGGTTGATATGTTTGTTTTTAGCATGTAAAGTTATTTTCTTTATGTTGAAAAGAATAGTTAATATTGATTGTTTTGCCTTTTGTCCTTATTCTTCGATTATTTTGGATAAAGTTTAGATCTTTGCTTGAAAAATATACCCATGTCTTGTTTAAACACATTGTTGGTAGATATGTTTGTTTTTAGCACGTAAAGTTATTTCCTTTATGTTGAAAAGAATAGTTAATATTGATTGTTTTGCCTTTTGACTTTATTCTTTGATTGTTATGTATAAATTTTTGATCTTTGCTCAAAAGACGAACTCATGCCATGTTTAAATTCATTGTTGGTGGATATGTTTGTTTTAGAATGTAAAGTTATTTTTTCTATGTTGGCAAAATAGTTACTATTATTTGTTTCGCCTTAATAAAAATAGTAATTGATTAAATCAAGAATTTGTCATTTGCTTGCTAATTATTTTAATGGATTTCAAAATCCTCATATAAGAGATGGGTACTAGCTTTATTTTCCATCCAATATGTTTATTTCTTTTTTTCTTTTTTTTTCCGCATGTTGTTAATTTGTCAAAATGACAAGAAAGTTTGGATTTTTGTGGCTAAATAGAATTATTTAGATATTCTCGAGTCATGCATACTATGATTGTTGAACGATATTTTACTTTTGGAGATGCTAAACTTTTATTCTAATTTTCTTACTCCCTTTGGATTGTTATACGTGTTCTTTGTGTGTGTAAAGACTTGATTCATGTCTCTCTTTGAGTCATAATGTAAAAACAGAATCAACGATGTCTTAGAATGATAAATCATAGGTCGTTACATGTTTTTCCTAAAGTTGGCCATGACTTAGATGTATGAATCTTCGTTAATTTCTCCTTAATTGAAATTTAAAGATTCACTTTCTTGAAAAGTTAGCCTTTATTTTCTTTTGTTATATTAATTAGTTTCTATGTTTGTTAAATTTTAGAAGTTATGGGTATTTTTCTTATCGCCTCATCCCTTTACTCTGGCAAACTTGCGTTGTTTGTTCTCGCATTAATTCACTGAATATGGTCTTTTTTCTTTTACCTTTATTCATTCTTATATGAACATAAATCATGAGGCATGTAAGTGGGTGTCTTTGCTTTGCATTTTATTTGTTGGCTCTCATTCTTGTGCAAGTGTGCTTATCATTATCATTCAAAAATTGGTTCTTCATAGTTTCTTTTGCTTTGAAATATATCACTTTTATGTCTTGAACGGATATTAATTTCTTTATTTTTTATTTGCATGCAAAAAATATCTCGAGTCCAAATGGACTTCTCTCCTTTTGTATTTCGCAGTGGTCCAATGAGGCCCACCCCTTTGAGTCAAGTTCATAGTTTAAATTCAAGGTCCACTACATGACGTGTGGGTGCTAGAGATAGACGAAGAAGGAAAATGGGTAAAAACCCATGATGAGGTTACTAAGAGACTTTAAAAGTCTTGATTTTTATTATTTTCTTCTTTTTATATATTCATTTAGTCATTTATTTATTCATTCATTTGGGCCTCAAAGCCAAAGTTGTATTTTAATACATGTGAGGCAGATTTTGGGCCTCAAAGGTCCGAAAACTAGCTTAGCATAAGTTGTGGGCCAAAAGACCAACATTTAGATTAGGACAGGTGCAAGTGGGCCAAAAGCCCGATTAGATTAGGATTGGGTCTATTGATTTGGGCCCAATGGCCTAAGTCTTTTATTTTCTCCCCTTCCCCTTTTATGTGCTCATTTGCCGTTCATTTGTTTGGACTCTATCCCTACTAAGTCGTCCAAATCTATTTTACACAACTTTTTTCCTAAAAGCAATCACTTTTCAACAAATCAATCTTTTTGAAGTTAGTCAAATGATGTTTTCAAATAGTTCGGATAACCGCAAGTTAGTGAATGTTTTAGGTGCCTAAAACCTTCCTAAAACGTTAATAGGAACTGCTTACTCAGAATCTTCTAAACTTAAATGATTTTTCTATTTTGGATTGTTTAAAGTATTGTAGAATGGTTTTCTTAATTCCTTTTAAAAATTAAATGGCGACACCTTAAAAGTCAAAATTTCTGCAAAACAACACTTTCAACTCAACCGGGGTCATTCTGTAAGGAGGGATAGAGATAAGACGGGTATCTGGGAAAAGATCAATCCTAAAGTCTATTTCCCTATCGGATGGAATACCAGGAAGATCGTTGAAAAAAAACTTTAGGAAACTCATTAACAATAGGGATAGATTGCAAAAGGGAATCTTAGAATTAGAATCCTTAACCCAAACTTGATGATATAGAAACCCCTTGGAAATCAACTTTTGGGCTCTTAGATAAGAAATTAACGTTTCCTTAGGTTATAGGGAACTACCTTCCCACTCAATCACCTCTTCATTCGAGAATTAGAAACTGACCCTTCAGTTTCTATTATTAAGAGACACATAGCAAAATGGAGCCAATCTATTTCCAAAATCACATCATAATCTAACATATCCAACTCTATCAAATCCACCAATGTCTCCCTACCACATATAAATACCACACAACCCCGATAAAATTTTCTAACCACAACAGATTCACCCACCTAGGTAGACACAGAAAAAGGATCAGAAACACTCAGGACCAAAACCAAAATGAATAGCCACATAAGGGGTCACATAAGAAATAGTAGACCCTAGATCAAGTAAGAAATACACATCACGAGAGAAGAGTTGTAATGTACTAGTGACAACATCAGGAGATGCCTAGAATTCCTAATGGGTGGCAAGAGCATACAGATGATTTTGGCTTGTGCCGGTACTAGAAGTAGCACTTTTTAGTGCTGTAGCTGAAGAAGTAGCAAGCGAAACATTATTAGCTTCATAAGAAACCTTTGAAGGACACTCCCATTGCATGTGTCCAAGGCGACCATGCCTAAAGCACTTATTCCTTCTCTTATCACAACTCTATGATGCATCTCTCCATAAAAATAACAAGGAGGGTAAGATTGGGCTAGTTGAGCTCCGTTGTCCTGAAATCGGCCCCCTGTTCCTTAAATCCACTGTCATCCTAGAAGTGACGATCACCAGACGACTTAGGATATGGAGAACTAGCCGTAGAATATGAACCAAAATTTCCCCATTTCTTCTTTGACCACTGCCTGCCATCTCTACCACTATTTTGTTGGCCTTCACCCTGCTCCGAATACCTAAATTTCTTACTCTTACTTTCCTTATTTGGCTTGTTTCATTTTTTCCTCCTTAACTTGCTATATGTTCACTACAAGCCTAGAGATATCCATGTCCTTGTTCAACAAGGCTTCCTTGCACTCCAACACCAAGTCCTGAGTCAAACCCAAAGTAAACTTCCTCATTCTAACCCTCATAAGAGATACCAACTTTAGAGCATAGTGAGATAATTGATAAACCTTCAGGGCATATTTCTTCACAGTTATCCTTCCTTATTTCAAATTCATTCACAAACTCCTCAACTTTTGCCTCCCTTAACCTCTGCGGAAAAAAATGATCAAGAAAGAGACTAGAGAAGTCATCCCACATAGCTGGATCAACATTATCCCCTATCAACTGCTCCCACTTCTCATACCATTGATTTGTGACATCCTTTATCTGATATGCGGCTAACTCCATACCCTTAGTCAGAAACATATACCACTCAAAAGTTCTTTTCCATCTCATCTACAAACCCTTGAGGATCCTCACCAACCTTAGAGCCTATGAAGGTCGAAGACTCAAATTCACGAACTAGCCAACTCTTATAGCCTCAGAAGAAGAAGTAACAAAAGCAACACACTCAAACTGGCATGACTGAGAGGCCACCAACCAAGTAAGCAAATGAATCAACTGGTGAAACTTAACATTAGACACATTACCTAGAGGCAATGGGGTAGAATTATCATCAGTTCAAGGAGCCCGAGAAAGACTAGTAGGGACCGATGGAAACCCACGGGGATAATAAAAAATAGGGATCCTAGATCGAGTATGTACCCTATAAGAAGGACGGATTCCGTCCATGTTGTCCTCAGGCGGGACAGAGGAGCTTCCACGAGCATTAGATCTTTGACGAGGCATGATCTGAAATGCGACCAAATGGAATTAGAGGATATTTCAACATCCTTGGCTCTACAACCCAAAAGTAGAACACAAGGAAGGGAAAAATTCCTAAATTCCTCGTAGTCTCTCCTTTTAAGTGTAGTGAACTACACACTCGTAAAAGAGACTCTACTTGGCATGGCTTTGTGGACACCCAATTAACCATGAATCCAGGCTCTAATAAAAAGTTTGTCATGACCCGAACAAGGGCCTGGTCGTGATGGGTTTCTAAAGTTCTCTGTGGATCAGAGACTATCCCCTTTGCCTAGTTAAAACAAAACATAATACAACTAGCAGTAGATAAATTCTGAACATATGGCAAGATAGGCTGAGTTTTGAACATATAACAAGATAGGAAACTCATCTAACTTAGTAAGAAATCTAAGAATTTCTACAACCATCCCAATCCACAGTAATCTGTAAAGCCTCTAAACAAACCAAAATTATTCTAAGTCGAGACATGCCCCCGATGATATCCAAAAGAATCCAATGGAAGTAGTCTAGGACATAAATAGAAAAAGACTTTAAAATGATAGCCCTTTTGGAGGATAGAAGCTGACTACTTCAAACCTAACTGCTGACAACCCAAAAATCATTTCACTGCACAGGAAAAGTAGAAGTATCTCCGGTTCCTGTATCACGTGGGTATACAATATATGGAGACTATTAGCAGGGTGAGTGCTAGTATGTAAATCAGGGAAGGTATAAAATAATGCCAAGATAAAACCATAGTAAAATCAACATGAACACATTGTGTATATATATATATAAAATTGGGATATGGAACAAGGCTTAACATGAACTTTAAAACTTTATCCTGATTTGTGTAGCTTAACTATCAAAGGAACCTATGGGCTATATGGCTCAGCTCCCCTTGCTGAAAGGGCCCCAGTGCGTGTTAGCCACATGAACTAGAGAATAATTATATGTGCATATGCACCTAGGGTGACTCGATCACCCAGACATATATCAAGGGTAACTTGAACACCCGATCATAAAGCAAGGGTGACTTGAACACCCTACCATTTAGACCCCCACGCTAGCAAAAGTGGTTTTTAACATTAGTCCCTTGGGATCTCCACTTCCACGACCTTACTACACAACCCCTTTTAAGCTCAATTAAAATATTTACATATTCCCATTTATTGAACCATAATACACATCATGAACATATTGTTGGTATCGTCATACCAACTACACTTGCAAGATTATAATTCTGCCGTTATAATTTCATTAACTTGATGAAATGCCTCGACCTCCTTTTTCTATTCAATCAGTGGGGAAATTTGATGACCCCTTTTGATCATTAAATCAAATTTGGATCTTTGTCCTTTTATGCTATGCAATAGTTCCAAAGGTATTTACAATGCGTATATTCTCATATTCAAAACAAGTTTCGCAAGATTGGATTGAGGTTATCACTAATTCAATTATCAAAATCCACATAATTGGGGGAATCCACAACCCTTAGTTATTTACCACTCATATGCACCCATAAGTTCAAAACCATCATAAAGCATGAACAATTTTATATAAACGATAGAAACATCTTTTAAGAAAACAATAATTCAAAACCTTCATCCTACATTCTAAAGCCAACATTCAAACCACTTGAATAACAACAATAAATATAAGCTTTAGAAAAATAAGATATGGGGAAGAGAAACATGCTTGAGATATTAAGAATTACGAAGAGAAATCAACCCTTGGAAGGTCTAATTGTCAATTTCTTAGAAACCCTAGTTTTCTTAACTTAGGGATTTGAAAGAGAAGAGAATATGTATTTAATTGTTAAAAGATGGGAATATCCCTTTTTGTTGATTTATGGACATGGGCTCTAAGCGGGGGAAAGAGGGAAATATCCAAAGTTCCCTTAATTAAAAACTAAAAATTTATTGCCAGTGATGACGGGTCACCCTATAACTTATCACCATGAGTCGTAGTATGGACAGTAGCATAAGGCACCCATACTAGTCTGACTATAAGTCATACTCTACAACTCATACTTTGACTTTACGACTCATGAGGACGAGGTTCAATCGTAGACATATCAGAAATAAGGGACCATTACACTAGTTTGGCTACGGAAGGGACCCTACGACTTGTAAATACTCCATATGACTCATTACTTCCTAGTTTTACTCAATTTAGAGACTTTGGGTAACACACTATTCGCCCTATGATTTGGGGTCCTACAACCCATAATGACACCTTACAACTTGTAAGGTGAGTCGTAGGTTGGGAAGTAAGATCATAATCAAGGAATTTTCCAATAACCAAAATTTGAGGTGTTACATGGGCACTCCCAACATTCCCACCAAAACTTGCTCATCAAGATCTATATTCACATCATGTACTTGTGTAATTAAATAGAGACCATTTTTAGAGAAGGTGAGGTTATGATAAAATATCCTCACTTTCTTTTCATGAAGAGTGGGAAAATAAGTCTCAAACAAGTGCTCCCACTTCTGAAACTTCTCCATTTGAATCAAAATATCCATACTAGGCATAGTATCAATCTTTAGGTCAAGCACACAACCCCTAAAAACATCCTGGGTTTTGAGTATTTCTTGCGTTGCTTCTCTTGTGCGTACCTTGCCTTTGCCTTTAGAAGTAGTATTCTTGTCACTGGGACCTGGTCCCTTAACTAATACACCAAAGCCTTTAAATGATCTAGAACTTTAGGAATAAGACCTAGTCCCTTGGTGCTTTGTGACTCATCCATCTTCCTTTTGCTATCACTGGTGGATACTAGTATTCTTATCAGCACCCTTTAGTCATTTCCTTCTTTGGTGGTAGAACAATGTATGCTTTAACTTTAGACCTTTAAGAGACCACACTTCTTGTCATATTCTCATCACTTTATTTATCTGACTCACTTTCACTCTTAGTTTCCTTCGACTCCTCCACAGGCACAACATCTGTTGTGGGTAAGTCAAACTCAACAATAGCTCTTTTCTTTAAATTTTCTTCTTTTGGGTGACATATTCATTCTCAACTAGGGTAACCTCCAATAACTTCTGAGAGCTCGACCTAGTCCCATGAACGTTGCTAGTTTTTGATGGCAACCTAGTAGTGGAAAATGCTCTTTGTTTGGTGACTTTCCATTTCAAGGGCTTGTCATCACTACATTGTGTTTCTTTTCTCCTTGGCTTTGTCAATCACTTCTAGAGTAGGTAACGAGATTTATTTTCTTCCTCAATAACCTCAGGAGGGTCATTATGGCATTTTTGCAGGGGATCCAGGGGTGTTGTTCCACTTAGGAGGAGTAAGAGTTTGGATTCTCGAGGATCCTTCTTACTTAAGGCACTTAAATAACCATTGCCCCACTCACGGTGAGATATTTGAAGGAGTCCTTTTTTTTGTAGAAAGGTCTCCATCAAACATTTGTTTATTGATAACATGAGTTCAAGAGTGCTTGATGGAATAGGTTCCTCAAGAGTGGGTAATTTGTATGGAGAGACTAATGAGGTAACTTGAGGACCAGGTTGGGATGACAATTTTAGAAGTAATGCTGGAGTTTTTTCGATGTACACATATATAAATAGGCTAGGTATAAAAGATGGGGTGGATTTACTAACTACTAACTGAAAAGTAAATGGCGGCTAATTTTGGATTTTTGGAGAAACAGTAAGCACTGCATCACTTGGAAGTGATGAGAGAGTGAATTAAATAGAGAAAATTAGATTTTGCAGGCCTGTGTCAGATGGATATGGGGGAGAGATAATTTATAAAGGTTTGGATTAATTTAGAGAGGGAGATGAAGGGGATGAATAAGACATAGTTACAGAAATTCTAGGCGGTTATGTGTTTGGAGAAATGTGAAGATAGATAGGGGTTTGGGAATTGATATAGTAGGATTTAGTAATGAATTAGATGACAAAGAGTGATGGATTGAGTTTAAATAGAGAAGTAAGGGAATAATTTAGATTTGACAAGGTGAGAGTGATGCGACGTGTTCGGATGGATGGACACGACCTTTGGGCTTAAAGTTATATTTTTCAGCCTTTAAGATAGGTGAGAAGTCTATGTAGCATACTCGACTCAAAATTAAAAAACACTCTTATTAAGAGATATGGCATGATACTAGCCTTATGAGGGACCTGGTCCCTATATGAATTTCTAAGCAAGTGTGTTTGAAACTGTCTCATCCTCCTCCTTAGTCCTTTTTTCCTCACCATGGGTGTATATATACAAAGATATGAGATTGATTTAGACATATGTATCACTAACTCACATGGATACCTTCTTACCAATTCATAGATATCCTAGAGGAATAAAGAGTACAATAGGCATTCAATTTTCCTTATCAAACACAACTTCTTCCTATTCTTTTTAAACTGGTCCCTGCCAAGTGCCTTAGTGATAATATCAACTTTTGGTCTACAGATTTTCAAAAGACCATATTGATAAATCCATTCTCCACATTGACTCTAAGGAAGTGATGTCCAATATCTCTATGCTTAGTTCTCTTGTGCTGAATAGGATTCTTGGCCATATTGATTGCACTTGTGTTATTACAAAACAAGGGGACACTGTATGAGAGAATTCAAAAGTCTTCTAATTATTGTTTGATCTAAAGAAGTTGAGCACAACATGAAGCAACTGCCACATACTCAGCATCAACAGTGGAAAGAGCCACTAAATTCTGTTTCTTCGTACCCCAAAAATTAAAGAATACCTTAAAAAGTAAGCCATTACGGAGGTACTCTTACTTCAACCAAGTACCCAGCATAATCTGCATATACTTACCCAACCAAATCAACGTTGTCACCAACAGGGTAGAGACGAACCAGGTTGGTAGTTCCTTTAAGATATCTTAGAATTTTTTTGGCAGCCTTAAGATGAGATTCCTTTAGACATGCTTAGAATCTAGAACATATTTCCACACTAAATATAATATCAAGCCTACTAGTAGTGAGATAAAGTACTAAACAAATGATTCCTCTATACATGGTCTTATTTACAGAGGGACCAGGTTCATCTAAGTCTAATTTTGATGAGGCACCAATAAGAGTATCTATGGGTTTGGCATCTTCAATGTGGAATCTCTTCAGCAACTCCCTAATATACTTTTGCTGGAAAATGATTGCACCATGAACACTCTTCTTGATTTGTAATCCAAGGAAGAAATTGAGCTCACCCATCACGCTTATCTAAAATTCACTGCTCATCAGTGTAGAAAATTCATTATCTAAGGAACTGGTTATAGCTCCAAATATGATATCATCTACATAGACTTGCACAGTCAATAAGTTTCTTCCTCTAATTTTTAAAAAGAGAGTAGTATCAATTTTTCCTTTTTTGAATCCTTTGTCCAGTAAAAATTTTGTTCGCCTTTCATACTAGGCTATGGGGGCTTGCTTTAATCCATAAAGATCCTTGTTAAGCTTGTACACATAATTTGGAAAATCAATATCTTCAAATCCTGGAGGTTGCTTCAAATACACCTCTTTTTTTAGAAAACCATTGTGGAAGGAACTTTTCACATCCATTTAAAATAGTTTAAACTCCACGTAAAAAGAAATAACAATAAGAATTCAAACAGCTTCCACTCTTGCCACTGGTGCAAGTATTTTATCATAATCTATTCTTTCTTCTTGATTCTAACCTTGAACAAGTAGCATGCCTTATTTCTAATAGTGTTACCATGCCCATCTATTTTATTCTTTTAGATCCATCTGGTCTCTATAATGGTTCTATCATCAGGACGAGGGGCCAACATCCACACTTTGTATTTCTCAAACTAATGCAGTTCTTCTTGCATGGTATTTTTCTATCACCATCTTTGAGTACCTCTATCATATTCTTTGTCTCAATTTAGGACAACAATGTTGAAAATACACAAAAATTTCTAGCTTGATTCCTGGTTTGCTTGCTAAAATCTATAGGAGTAAGCAAATTATCAAAAGAATGTGAAGACTGATGCTTCCAACTTGATATATGATGAGTAGATTGAGTTAATATAGGACCAGTTCCTATGGAGGTGTTACCCCCAGGATACTGAAGTTTAATTGAGCTTGAATGAAGATCAAGATCTTCATGAGGTTGTTGAGGTGAACCAGGTTCCTGATGATCGTGTGAGTTATCCTCATCTTCATGGGCTGAACTTGGTCCCAGGGAGTTTGTATCCTCATTTTCTCCTTCATTATCCTTATCAACATCACCATTTGACTTTTTTAAAATATTGAGAAGTTCTTCTAGATCTATATCATCATGACCATGATCCCTTTTGGAACTTTTCTCTTCATCGAACATAATTTGTACACTTCTTCTGCATATTGAGTTCTCTTGCTGTAAATCTTGTAGGACTTGTTGTTTGAAGAATTCCCAACAAAAACTCCTTCATCACTTCTTGGGTTCAATTCCCAAGGTTATTCTTTCTATTGTTAAGAACAAAACACTTGTAACCAAAAAGTTTAAAGTAACTTAACTTGAGCTTTCTTTTGATCAGAAGTTCACAAGGAGTATAATAATGAGTAGATTTGATAAGACACCTACTAGTGACATAACAAACAGTGTTAACTGTTTCAACTCAGAAGTTTTAGGCTATTCCTGTTTCAATTAACATAGTTCTAGTAATGCACACCAAGGTTTGATTTTTCTCTCCACAACACAATTTTGTATAGGTGTTCTAGGAGCTGAAAAGTTGTGATTAATCCCAAGGTTATTATAGAACTCATTGAATTTGGCATTTCCAATTTTTTTATCATGGTCAGACTGATCCCTACAATCCTTTCATTTTACTTCACTTGAACCTGCATTGCAAAGGCTTCAAACACTGAGAAAGTTCCCTTTTTAGATTTCAAGAACATGGTCCAAGTAAACTTGGAGTAATGATCACTACCACCGGGATGTACCTTTTTCCCTCTCTACTTGTAATTTTCACTGGTCCACACAAGTCCATGTGAAGAAATTCTAGGAGTTTAGAGGTACTCACTTGCTTTTTTGACTTGAAGGAGGAACTGGTTTGCTTTCCCTTCACACAAGCATCATATACTTTAATATAGGAAAATTTCACCTTTGGCATTCCTCGAACCAGGTCCTTACTGCCCAATTTGTTTAGAAAGGAAAAACCTACATGAACCAGCGTTTTATGCCACAATTTAGCAGTAACATCTTGAACACTGAGATATGTGAGATTTTTGTGTGTTACAAGATCTCAGATCAATAGCATACATGCTCTTGTTCCTCTATGTTGTGACCATGATCTCACTACCCTTGATACTGGTAATTGTACACTTGTCAGACATGAACTTCACCTTATTTCCTTTGTCACAAATTTGTGACACACTCAACAGACACTATTTAAGACTATCTACATAATGCACATCATTAATAGCTTGATTCAGACTTTTGCCAACTTTACCAATGCCTACAATGTATCTCTTTTTGCCATCACCACAGAAAACACTACCTCTTTCATAAACTTTGAGTGAGAGAAAATCTTTAATTTTTTCAGTCATATGCTTAGAACATCCACTATCTATGTACCAATGATGGCTGCTTCCTCTTGCTCTATCATGCAAACATAATCATTTATTAGCCTTGGAAACCCATTGAAATTTAAGTTCCCTATAGGATGACAAGGAAAAATATTAAATTCTTCTTGGTCCAAGCAGGTAGTGCATCATTAATTTTCTTTAATTCAAAAAGTCTTCTCAACTTCTTTATAGCAGCTAATCTTGAAGTGTAAGTGTATTTTGATATGACCATTTCAACCACAACGAGTGCACAAGAGATGGTTCTTTATAGACACATACTTGTTATGAGGATTATAAGGTGTACTTGAACTATAGAAGCCAAGATCAACTCTATTTCTTGAGCTTTGATTTGTATACTTGTCAGGACTTGAGAGGAAATGGTTCATTTGAGAGCCTTTTCAAGTTCAGCTTTGATCTTTACCAAGTCCCTCTCAAGCTCAGAGTTTTTTTCCAAGGAAATAGTCAAATCTAGATTAGCTTTTGTCAACTTTTCTTCTAGCTCAAACTGAATCCTTTTACCTTCACTCTTTCCTTTATGATTAGACTTAAGATATTTTATTAAGTCTTCCATTCAAAAAATCTTTTTCAAAGGCAAGGAATTGAAAGCTTTCTTGCAACTTAGACAATTGTTTAGTTAACTCCACCTTTTCTATTTTAAATTTATCAATGCTTTTGTTCAATAACTCTTTTTCTTTAGTGATCTCATATATAAAATCTATCAAGACAATAGCAAGGGACCTTAACTTGTTTGGTGAGTAATATTTAGGATTTTTTTAATGTATATAATGGTTACCTTGTCATCTTCTTTATCATCAGATTTATCGATCAAGAAAAAGAGAGAATCATAAATATGAACATCATCTTCAACCACCATCATTGAGACATCCTACCTTTCTAACTCATCCAACTCATTGTAGTATCTCCCCAAGCTATAAAAGCTTTCTTCACTACTCCGTTAGCAACAATTCTTCTGCTATATCTATCAGGGACTCAATCCTTCTTTTTATCTTTGTCTCCAACATTCTTGACATACTCTTTATATTCCATCTTGTAAAAAGAACAGTCCTTGATAAAGTGATCTGGTTTGCTACCCTTGTGGCATATGTCATTGCCCTTACTATACCTATTATATTTGCTTGAGTCTCCTCTTCTGGGTATTCCACCATTCCTCTTCATAACCTTGAGGAATATTTTGGTAATATATGTTGTCTCTTCATCCTATTCACTAGAATCTCCTTTCCTAAATTTTAGCACCAAATTATTTTCTTTCTTCTGTTCACTTATTGCTTTATCTTGTTATTTCTTGAGTTCATAGTTCTTCAAGTTCCCAATTAGCTTGTCCATAGTTAGGGTCTTTAGGCCCATAACTTTAGTTATAGGATTTACCTTGCTTTCCCATGACTTTGGTAAAATGTTGTAGATTTTGTGAACTTGTTTGGTAGGATTGATTATCTCACCAAGACAATGGAGTCCATTAGTGATTGCAGTGAACTAAGTATGCATTTCCTGAATGATTTCACCTTTCTTCATGTTGAAAGTTTCTTATTGAGTGGTCAACATATCGACTTTCGACTCCTTTACTAGATTGGTTCCCTCATGAGCAGTTTACAAGCATTTCCAGATTTCCTTGGACATCTCACAAGCTGAGATCATGTTATATTCATCAAGACCAATTTTACAAAAAAAAGAGTTTCTTTGCCTTGAAGTTTTTCCAATCTTCTTCCTGCTAGCATCATCAAATTCTTTTCTTGTCTGGGGAACAATTGAGGTAACTTCACCAACTTTAACTGGCTTAGTGGGAACAAAAGGTTCATCAATAATGACATCTCATAGTTCACAATCCTCATCCATAATGAAATCAAGCATTCGAGTTTTCTACCTATTGTACTGACCATTGAATCTGGTTGGTCTAGTAGTTGATTGACCCTCGTTAATATTGGTGGTGCTGCCATTGTGATGATTCTTCCTAGGTGTTAACCGTTTAGAAAGAACCTGCTCTGATACCAAATATAGAACTATATGAATTGACCACCAATATAGGGACATGGTCTCTACCTAACGTATGCAGTAATGAACAAGAATAAACATAAAAGCAACATAAGAAGAAAAACATACACATAATCTTTTACATGGAAACCTCCTTGCTCAAAGGAGTAAAACCACGACCTATCTCGTAGAATTTTCAACCATTTCACTATCTTCAAGAAACCTCGAATACAGACTCCATGGTTCAACGGTTAGCCTCTTAAGCCTAAAATATTTGCAATAACTCTATTACAAGACTCTAATGCAATAACTCTATTTCACTAATTGAAACAGCTAACTCTAACTGAATCAAAACCAAGCTAAATCTAGATTCAATGTCAACTAAATCTAAATGACACAACTAATAACGAGAACACACTATGACTACAACTATAATCTATGAATAAAATCATTAGGTTGAACGTTTACAAACCACACAACAAAGACTCAAATACAACAAGAGCTTTTGACACAAATAACGACCGAGCAGGTCCCTAGTTCAAGTGAGGGTTTGATTGATAAATTACTTCAAGAGAGATTTGGAGTTGTTTGTATATGGAAGATTGTGTTTTCTTGTTGTAACTTATTGCATCTATATGAGACAAGAAAATCTAGGTCTCCATTGGCTGGAGGAAAAAAGGCAATGTAGCTTTTCCACCAACTTTCTACCAATAATACTTTTTACAGTTGTATTGTTGACTGAGTGCATGAGACGTAGGCGCGATGAACCTGGTCCCTAAGTAGTTGCTTGTTTATCTCTTTATGAACCAGGTCCCAATATTAGTAGTTTCTCAATCCTCAAAACTAAGGAATTAACAATACCTATTTCTTGAAGAGAGGCGTCTGAATCGTTTGTTGGTGCCTCTTCGCGGGAGTTTAGTGACATAGGGTATTAATATCTATTTTAAATAAAATGGATTGTGTAGCGCTGAAATTTAAATAAGCATTATTATATTAAATGAGCTGGGGGTTTACGTAATTTCACTTTAATGTTTTGGAGTTTATGCTTTTCAGATAGTATAGGTCTACATATAGATATTCTCTTGTCTTCTTTGTGTATTTATTCTTTCATATTTTGATATATCTTAGTGAAAATTCTAACTTCGTCATTGCTTGTGTATGTATGTCCTTGAAAGTTACTTGCATCTAACTAGGAGTGTCAAATAATTGAATTAGATTGAATTTGGGCGGTCATAATTCAATGTATCATTTTTTACTAAACTGCTATTTCTTTGTTTATTCTATTATAATATAAGTACTTAATAACATACTCTATTATGATTAATATCAATTTTATTTTATTTTTTAGAAAAAGTCCTTTCTAAAAGTATTGATAAAATTTTCATAAGTCAATTTAAGTTATATTTCAGCTTAATTTTTAGATGGATTAAATAATAGCGAGTCTAAATAGGCTAAGCATCTAAGCCAATAGATGAACGAGTAAATGAATCGCCAAACTTAAATAGATGGGGTGGACAAATCATATTTTCATGGGTTAATATTATCATTCTTACATTCGATAGGATCCTATCTTTTTTTCTTCAAACTCGATCCTTATGATGGAGTAGTTTTACACGACTCCAACCTTTATCTTTATCAAAATTATAATTACATGGTGGATACATACACGTTAGCCTCATTTACATTGTGAAGATTAGATATATACACCCTATTGCACCACTTGTGCACTCATGCTAAAGTTGAAAATGACAAGTGTTACCTCTATTTCTTAATTTGGATAGGACCAACAATACAAGAATACTAAGTACTCATTAGAAAGAACCAAAAAAATCAAGTGTGTGCTTCAAGTTGCATTTCTCCATTCATGACCCAGTCATTTGTACTTCATGGAATTGAGCTTTGAGGATTACTTAGATGAGTTTGTTGACTTGTTGGGGATAATGAACTAATTTTACAATTTTTTCTTCAAATATGGCCTGGCACTTATTTTTAAAACTTTCAAACAAATAGCAATTAGAATGCAAATGTGAACATAGAAAAACACACATGGGGCGTAGGGATAATCACAGGGACGGATATATTAAGGCCTGTGAGGGTGTCACGCCACACATAAACTTTGACGGAAAATCTATACATAGGTAGGTATATATATAAATTATGTATAAATAATACGCTTGCCACCCAATGACCAAAGTCGTCGATGGTTCTAGTGCCAAATGACCTATAGTGCCGCCCAAGAGGCGCAGGTTCGAAACCCCTTGGCAGCTTAATTTTGAAAAGTTTCATCAATGCACAGTTTATGTTCCTTCTTTACTTTTATTTATTATTAGTTGAGATCATTAATGCAGTCTTATGTTCCTTCTTTACTCTTATTTATTATTAATTCAGATAATTAATTAGTGAATGGAGTATATTTGTTCTCTTTATCTCTCATAAACTTTAAGAAAAAAATTGTCCAACACTTCTTGCTTTTTCTTTCCTCCTCAATTTCACTGAATTTCTTCATGAGTCACCTATCCGAAAAAATTTCTTCATGAGTCACTTGTCACAGCCTCATCGCTCCATCGCTTTCTTAATGCCCATAACCCTTTATAACTTTGAAAGATTTTTTTGCTTTCTCTTTTAGAATATAAAAAAAGCATCAAAATTCAAGAGGATTCAAAATCGAAAGAAGTAAACACATTGTTAGAGTACGTGCCCTACTGATTTTAATAATTTACTGTACTAGTTGCCTATCTGTGAAACAGGTAAGCTAGCGTGGTTCACAGAAGTAAAACTTGAACACAATATTTTTATGTGGAAAACACCCGGCTCAGATTTAGATGAATCAGATGATGAGGATGTTAATGAAACTGCTCTAATGGCTATTGGTGACTCAGACATGGAGGATGAAGATGCAACATCTGAGGTAAGTATTCTTGAACTAAAAAAAGTTGTATCTATTTTTAAAAAGAAAAAATATTTCATTAATGAGTGCTTTAATTGATGATTTTCAAGAACTAACCTCTGAGAGGGATGAAATCTCCAGTAGTATTGAAAGCCTAAAGTTTGATTATATTGATCTAGAAGCTTGTAAAATCACTATTGAAAAGGAAAAATGCACCCTAAGAAACAAGTTAGCAAACTTGATTCATCAAATCTGAGCCTTAAGTCTGAAGTTGTAAAACTATCTCTTTCTAAAAAAGGCAAAAAGATCACAAGTGAGGAGCAAGAAAAAACTGAGTTAGAACTGATCAAGTATAAACATTACTATTCCTATGAAAAAAAGGGTGAAAACTAATCCAAAAAGTATCCAAACTAAAAATGGATCTTGAGAGGGCAAACATATAGACAAATTCTTATATAATTATTAATAAGTTGAGTGAAAGAACTTAAAATGAAAAGTCTAAATTAGGTTTTTACAAAAATTCTAATGCTACAAAATATCTGTGCTACTTATATTGAAATCTTGGACATCCTCCTACTGAATGTCCAATTGCTGCAAAGAGTAGGGATAGAAGCACAAATCTAGCAAAAGAAACTAATTCCAATTTAGCTTAGGCTAACATAAAAGGGATCAAAACTGGTCATAAGCATGTTCCGCACTTGTTGCCTCGATGGTCTAGAAGAAACCTATCATAAGAAAGGACCCAAGCTTGTCTGGGTTCCTAAAACTAAACCCTAAATTTTTTTGCAGGAAAGTGTGAAAGGAGTAAAGTGACATTGATACATGGAAAATGCTTTCTCAATACATATAAATGGATATAAACAAAAAATTCTTTCACTCTCTATATTTAAAGGTGGAATGTGTCATTTGGAGATGGTAAAAAGGGTACTATCACTGGAGTTGGGAAGATTAGTAAATCTGAATTAAGAGCATTGGAAGATATCTATAATGTGGAAGTATTAAAGCACAACTTGCTCAACATTTCACAATTATGTGACAAAGGAAATAAGGTTATCTTTACTTATGCAAGTTGCAAGGTATAGAAGCTGAATACAAAAGAGATTGTCCTAACTGCTAAAAGACACAAAAATATGTACAAAGTTGATATCATAAGAATGCCCAGTACAAAGCTGACATACTTAAGAGCCATTGAAAATGATCCTCTTCTTTAGCATAAAAGACTTGGGCATGCAAGTCTGAAGCAACAAAACAAATTGAATTCTAAGGATATGGTGGTGGGCTTATCCAAAACTAAGTTCACAGAAGAAAAGGTTTGTAGTGCTTTTGTAAGGGGAAAACATGTAAGGTAATATTTCAAAAATAAGAACCATGTCAGTACAATCAAGTGCCTCGACCTAGTCCATTTGGACCTTTGTGGACCAATAAAAGTACAAAAAAGGGGAGACAAGAGGTATGTTTTTTATAATTGTTGACAACTACTACAGGTTTACCTAAAAACTATTTATGAATTCGAAGGAAGATGTATTTTATGTATTACCTATATTTATTAAGACAATAATGAAGAATTAGGCATCTCACTAATTTCCATAAGATCTGACCATGAAACTGAATTTGAACATGCTAAATTTTTGGAATTTTGTTCAACAAATGGTATAGATCATAATTTCACCGCTCTCAAAACTCTACAACAAAATACTGTAGTTGAAAGAAAATATATAAACTTAGAAGATATGGCTAGAACAATGATGCTTACAGGAAATCTTGCAAAAAATCTTTGGGCTGAGACCATAAGTATTGTTTGATACATTGTGATTAGATGTATGAGTAGGTCCATCCTTAAGAAGACTCCCTATGCATTAATAAATGATAGAAATATAATATTGCTTATTTTAGGAACTTTGATTGTAAATGTCTCATTCATAATAATGGAAAAGGTAATTTGAGAAAATTTAATGCAAGATGTGTGACGACTTGAAATTTGATGAAATATGTAAAATTTTTGATTTTATATGATATGACTATTTATCCCTCTTCATAGTCGTACTATGGTATTTATGGGGTGTGGGGGTGATTAGCATGATTCTCGATGCATTTTGGTATCATTTGTGTGATATTATGGTTTTTGGAGGCTTTGAGAGCCTTGTTTTAGACCTTTGTGGTTATATTTTGATCCAAGAAAATGGATGGCTGAATGAACTGGACCAGCAGATCTAAAATATTAATTTTAGGATAGTAACATGGTTGTTGTGGTTTTATGACTTTTAAATCTCATTTTGATCCCTGGTTTAGAAAATTATAATTTTGGATTTCGGGGGTTGACTTTGTGAAATTGATGTTTTTTAATAATTTTGTTATCACCATTGAGTCTAGAGCATCGAATTTAGGGTATTTTCATAGTTTGTTTGTGTATGTTGAATTCCAAATGAATTTTGAGCCCCATTGAAGTCCGTTTTGAACTTAAAAAGTCTGGTGCACCAGGTTGTTGGTGCAACCTGAATCACAAAGGGTAAAACTCATTTGAGGAATTTTTTTTATGCCTTATGTACCTGGTAACATAGTATGAATATAAATAGCCCCATTTTGCTCACTTTTCATCTTGTCTCTTGAGAGTTAAGCCCTAAAATTGTGTGAGAGCTTAAAATTGAAGCTTGTGGGCACTTAGGAGGCTAGATTATGATCTATTTCTTGATTCTCTTACAGATTTAAGGTGAGAATTCACTCTTTTTCTTATTAAATTTCTTGATTAATTGTTCAAAACCTTAGTATTTGATTTAGCCCCAAATTCTAAACCTTTTTACTTGAATAATATTTTTAATCCTATAATTTCTATTTTTTTTCTCAATTTCATCTTCAAAATAATTTCGATTTGATTTTAAAACGGATTTCAAAGGTTTTACCCAATAAATCTCAAAAATGTTTTTTCTTCAATTTGAACCTCGTTTTTAACCTAATTTGACTTGGGATTTCAGCTGTAGATTTCTAAAGGTATGAGGAACACATTTTAAAGTAAAGTTACAATCTTGCCCTTTTTTTTGAAAACTCAATTCAGGGGTTCATTTTTGAACTCAAACTAAAATTAGGAAATATGGGTGTAGTTAGCCTTATTTTGACTCATAGATTCTATATTTCCTTATTTTAGTTGATTTTGGGACCGTTCATGAGAAGTTGGAATTTACCAGTTTTGATCTTCGAGGTAGGTTATGGCTTCACTCTTCAGAATGAGATGGTTAGTTAATTTGTATACAAAATGCATGTTAAGGGAATGAGAACTAATCATTAAATTGTCTATCTTAATATGTTATGCCCGTGTGGGGCCTATATGTGATGTAATTATTGAAATTGAGATATTATGCAATATGTATTACCGTGTAGGGTCCCTATGAGTAACACCCTACATTTGTGCCTAAAAAATGTTGAGTTTTAAGCACACTACCTAAGCTACTACTGGAAACTCATGAGTTAAAGGTAAGGTCACAATCCATAGGAAGGGACTCGTGACCAAACCAGTGGAGTAGCCAATATTTTAGTTCTGAGTACGACTAGGATCTTGCGAACCATAAGGTCTGGTCACGAGTCATAGGGTGTGATCCATAACCAAACTAGTAAAGGTTTCCCTGAGTCACTACCCAAACTATGAGTCTAGGAAACAACTCATACCCAGATGTTATGAGTCGTTATGTGACCCATAACGACTGGGCAACTTTTTCCTGTGTGTTTAATGAAGTGCACTTTGGTCAATTCCTTGTTTCCTCAGTTATAACCCACTACCTAATATACCCTAAAAGACCCTATAAATCCGCATTAACTATTCTTAAACTCTCTCTAATTCTCCAAGCAAGGACAATTAGGGTTTTTAAAAATTTGGCCTTTAGAGCTTAAATTCGTGATTTCCCTCCATAATTGAGATACTTTCAAGCATGCAATCTCTTACCTTAAACTTGTTTTCTCTAATTGCATAGGTTTTATTGTTATTCATGTGTATTTGAATGTGGTATTGATTTGGGTTGATGGTTTTGGAATGATGGTTACTTGAATTAGATTTTCATGGCTATAATGCGTTTGTTTATGCTTTAGTTATGTATTTTGAAACCCTTGTGGTGCATGGGTATGGTGAATGGGATGGGGGTCGAGTCATTCCTCCAATTTAATGATTTTTCTTTAGAATTTAGTTTTGGAAATTGTGTTCCCTCAACCTACTTGCATAATTAGCTTTGAAATATGGATAATCACATGATTTGGCTTACTCTCCTAAACTAATGCATTGCATAAATGGTTAAATGGAAAAAATGGTTTTTGAAAGCCTTTTTGGAAATGGTTTTAGGTTTTAAAGTGGAAGCTAGGGGTTCGTGGCATTCCCCCAACTTTATTTAATAAACTAAAGGGGGTCGTGGCATTCCCCCAAGATTGATGGAATTGGAATAGCATAGTTTTAAGCTTGCAAGCATGATGGTATGATGATATCTTTGATACATGCCTTAATGTATAATTCCTTGGATAAATGGTTGGGTTTTGTGTAAATGTTTTAATTAAGCTTAATAAGGGTTGTGTAGCTCACCGTGAAGGTGTGAGTCACAGAAAGGACGAACACTGAAAACCATGTTTGCTGTCTTGGGGGTCTTGATGTCCCTGTGCACTATTCACACTATCAATATATACATGCATCCTGGATTTATGTGGGGGTCGGGGAATTCCCTAGTCCTCCTTAGATATCTCTAGTTCGTGCGACTAAAATACATTGGGCTCTTTCAGTAGGAGAGACTAAACCCATATAGCCCGTGAGTGTCTTTAGGACGATTAGAGCTACATAATCCAAGTTAATATTTTAACTCTTATGCTATACTTTGTTCCCTATCTCTACATATTAAATATATATATGATTATTTGCATATGGTTTTGTAATAATTTTGGACTGATTGATCATGACATTTTTTATCCCTCCCTTGAGTTACATACTAGCGCTCACCCGGCTAACCGTTCCTGGATGTTATATCCCTATGTGATACATGGTTAGAAGAGACTTTTGTTTCCTTGCACAATGGTAGGTAATTTCTGGATTGTTCGAGAGTAAGATTTTAAGAGGTGAGGTTCCATTCTCTAGAAGACCCTCATTTTATGGTCTTGTCTTTACTTATGTCTTTGACTATTTTGGTGGGTTTTTAGCTACAATCGGGGGCATGTACTGACTTTGGTTGATGTTTGGTTTCTTAGGAGCTTTGTGGACAAAATATGGGTAGATTTGGTATTTTTGATTCGTAGATCCTATTTAATTGATTTATCTATCTTGTTAAATGTTTAGAACTCAATTTTATCTTGTTATATGTTTAAAACTTATCTGTATCTTGTTATATGTCGGAACTCAGCTCTATCTTGTTATATGTTTAGAATTCATCCACTGCTAGATGTATTATGTTCTAGTTGGCTAGGTTAATGGGGGTGGCCTCTGATCCTTGGTGGACTTGAGATAACTACCACAACGAGGCCGTGGTTTAGGTCGTGACATGCTTGGTATTATAGACTAGGTTCATGGTCATTGGTTGTCCAAAAAATAGTGTCAAGTAAAGTCTCTTTTATGGGCGTGTATCACACTACACTTATAAGGGAGAGGCTACAAGGTATTTAGGAATGTTTACCTTTATTTTGATCTATTTTCTGAGCTATAGAGTCTAAGGTCTTGAAAAACTCCTCTAATCTCTGTTTGCTTGGATTTCAGATCATACCTTTTTAAAGATCCGATGTTCGTGGAGACTCTTCTGTCCCAATTGAGGATAATATGGAGGAAACTCGCCCTGTTTATAGAGTTCATACCCAGTCTAGGGTCCCTTCTCCTGACTGTACTTTCTCTCGTGGAGTTTCACCAGCCCTTACTAGTCCTTTTCGGGCTGATGTTGTTCATGCCCCACCACCCAAAAAACATATTTCTAATGCCAAGTTTCATTTATCTATTCATCTGCTGACTTAGTTGATGACTTCTCAGTCTCTTCAGCCTAAACATATTGGTTCTGTTGCTCAATTTTCTGAGGTCACTAGAGTTGGTTAGTTTATGAGGTTAAATCCACTGACCTTTACTGGCTCTTAGGTTGATAAGGATCCTCAAGGGTTTGTGGATGAAATGGAGAAGATATTCAGGGTGATGCACAATTCTGATTCTGAGGGTGTGGAGTTTATCATATGCCTGTTGAAAGATGTAGTCTATCAGTGGCATGAGGAGTGGGAGCAGTTGAGGGATGATGATGTTGAGCCTGCTGTATGGGATGCATTTTCTAGTTCCTTTATTGATCATTTCTTTCCTCAGGAGTAGAGTGAAACTAAGGTAGAAGAGTTAGTGAATTTGAAAAAGGGAAAGATGACTGTGAAGGAGTATGCTTTGACGTTTCACCAACTGTCTCATTATGCCTTGGAGATTGTGTCTAGTATGTGGGAAAGAATGAAGAAGTTTTCTTTGGATCTATTTCAGGACTTGGTACTAGAGTGTAAGGCGACAATGATGAATAATGACATGGATATCTCTAGGCTTGTGGTTTCTATTTAATAAGTGGAAGATAAAAAAAAGAGGTAGGCAAAAATAGGAGAAAAGTAGAATAAGAAGTTTAGATATTCAGAGCAGGGTGGAGGTCAGCAAAATAGTGGTAGAGATTGCAGGATGTGGAGAAAGATAAAGACATAGGGAAACTCTAGTTCACATTTGATGGTTAGTTCTTCATATCGTAAGCGATTTGGTTAGCGTTGTTTTCAGACTGACAGTGAGTTTAGGGTGCAAGGTGACCAGTCTCAGGCTAGTAGAGCTCAGTCAGCCCCATCTTATCCTTCTTGCATATTATGTGGACAAAAAATCCGTGGTTAATGTGATGAATAAAGGAATCTATGTTTCAAATGTGGCCAGTTTGGTCATATTCAGAGGGAATCTCCATAAGCAAATGTTTCTACTAGAGCTAGTAAGGTTTTGATTTCTACTTCTTCAGCTCTTGCGCTAAAGGGTACTATTTCTAGTACCAGCACTAGTAAAAACTATATTTATGCTCTTGCAACCCATCAGGAATCTGAGGCATCTCCTGATGTTGTTAGTGGTATGTTATAAATTTTCTCTCATGATGTATATTGTCTAATTGATCCGGGGTCCACCCTTTCTTATGTGGTTATTCATTTTGTTTTTGATCCTAAGTGCATTTTCGATCCTTTCTATATATGTAACACCTCCTATTTCCCTAACTTAAACTAACTCTCAGTCCATGAGTTATCCATATAAATTTTTTTGAAATACTTAGTATTTTTTAGTTTAGAGCCTTCCATTGCGTAGGAAATTCAATCAGATTTCCAACGATATAAAATTTGGCTAAATCCGATAACTGGGTAAGAAGTTATGGCTACTTTAAGTTTCAATCGTTAAACGCCATCATTCAGGCCAGTAGCGCATCGCGGAGTATGTCAAAATGGCAATGGTCACTTTCCAGTGTTGCTCCGCTATATTGGTGCGTTGCGCCAAGGCTCATTTTCACATTTGTCAAATTCCTGTGAGCCTCCGTGATACCACCGCATCGCACCGATGTTCGAGTTCCCAGTTATCAGTTTCCAATGAGGGACCACGATTGTGCCACATTGCGCCACCAGTCTAGTTCCTAATTGTCGAATTCCAGTGACACGGCGCGATAGTGCCGCATCGCGCCAAGGGTGAAAATCGAGAAATTTTAGTTAATTCTAAGTTTTGATTTCCAAGGGCTTTTAGGTCTTTTTTCCCCATTTCAGTCAACCTAAACATGGGATTAAGGCCCTACATAGCCTATTATATCATTATTCACTCACTTTATTCAAGAATTAAGTCATTCTCTCTAAAAATACAAAACCCTAGGTTCAAGAATCAAAGTCAAAACTCAAGAATTTCTCCAAGAACCTTCATGAACTAATACTTTAAGGTATGTTAGGTGTTCATCTATGGGTCCCTTTAACCCATAGAGTCCAAGAATCCATTTTTAAAACTTCAAGATTTATGATTTATGATTTCCATGCGTGGAATTGAAAGTGTTCATGTTCATGATAGTAATTGGGATCTAATTCATGTTTAATTATAAGTTTCTATGAAAATAAGATAGTTATATGGTGAATTATATGAATTGCATGCTTGAACCTTGAATTTGAAATTGAATGTTGTATTCATGATTACATGTGTTGACCATCATCATGTGAAATACTCCATGCTCCCCAAGTGTTTGGTAAAATGCCTATAAGAAGTAGATAGTGGAATCTTGACATGTCATTATGTGGTCCCAAACATGTACAAGCTTATGCCTTACAAGTGTTTGATGAAATGCCTTTATGAATAAATTATGGACAAGTAAATATTGTTGTGTAAATCAAGATCATGCTATGCTTTATTTTTCATGCTATCGACTCCTGGGGTATTTAATACCTGATAATTTAGCTGTTTACCTAGAGATAATGCCAGTTACAAAATAGTCCCAGTCCTGTCATGATTAGTAGTACTCTCAGTCAGTTACGGAACTCAGTAGAACTCAATCAGCTACAAAACTCAGGAAAATTCAGTAAACTCAGTCTATAAACTCAGTCTTAGTCTAGTTTAGTTTAGTATAATCAGTTCAGTTTCTTTTAGTTGGGAGTAAGATTCAGCACCGAGTGAACCTAAGGATGGGGGCTCACCTGCCAGTAGAGGGTGTAATCCTTAAAAGCAATCCTTTCATTCCAAAACTACGTAGCCAGCGCAGGTTGAGACATCAACCTGCTAGTTGGGGGTTGATGAGGTGTTTCAACCTGCCAGATGAGGGTTCTATAGTTCTCATTAGATTACCTGTCAGATAAGGGTAACTCTCAACTTGTCTTTACCCGTCGTAGGGTACTGACACCCTTCCAATTGGGGTTACAGATTGAACCCTAACTAAGTTATCTTATCTTATTTTGGGCATGTTGGTTTGATGATTACCTCCCGCAGTCTCAGTTTTGTCTTTAGAATAGAACTCAGTTTAGTTCTACAGAATTAGGACTATCAGATATAGTCAATCAGTATCGGTAATTCAGTTATCAGTTACTTTAGATTTTTAATTACTAGTATCAGAATTCAGTACTTAGGTTTAGAAAAGCTTAGTTAAAGTATTCATGTATATGCACAGTATTACATACTCATTATTTACAGCAGTTACAGATTATTCATGTACTCTCATGTTCAGTTACTCTGTATCATTCAGTCAGTTATTGTTCCTACATATGAACCCTTGCATTCAGCCTTATCTCATCTAGCATGCCAGTACATTCCATGTTCTGAAGCATACTCTTTCTTTTTGCTATGATGTCTCATATCATAGGTTCAACCGCTCAAGTTCTTGACTGTACATGTCAGATTCAGATCAACCAACATATCAGATTTAGTAGTGAGTCCTCATCTACCGAGGATATTCTTTTATTTCATTATTATAGTAGACTCAGTATTTTAGTAGATGGAGTTAGTTGGAGAATTATCCCATCAACTCCACTTTTAGATAGTTCAGTTAGAGGCTTTTCTGATGAGATGTTCAGACAGTATTCAGTATTTTTAGATTTTATTTCAGTATTATACATTATCAGTATTTCAGATGTTTTGAACCTTATGGAATTTCAACATATTTTCCATATTTATTATAGTATATTATTTAGTTCTCTTAGTAGATTCAGTCATGGGTTAGCTTGTGGTCCTTCAGGGTCGTAAGCACCGTGTAGCATTTGGGGTACAAACTCGGGGATTTACCAACTTGGTATCAGAGCCTAAGGTTCAACAAAGTCCTAGGGATCTGAAAAGCTGCATCAAGTAGAGTCTTTTGTATGGGTGTGTAGTTCACCCCACTTATGGACAAGAGACTATGAGTTGTTTTAGGAAAAGTTTCCCTTCTTTAGTATTCTTGTTGTGCGAGTGAGCATGAGCTCAAGTTAAACTCTTAGTGTAATCCGTTTCTTCCTTTCATTTACAAAACATGCCTTCCAAAAAAACTAACAAAAGAAGAGCCAGAAATCAATCAGCACCTCAGCCCGTTCAGGCAGATCCCCTGGACGAGCATGTCTTTCATTCAAAATTCAAAGATGCATTCACTACTCTAGGCAATTTAGTCGCAACTCAGAATGAACGGCCAGCTACAATTCTGGCCAACCTAGTGGCCAATACTGTTACATCCAGAATTTGGGACTTCACCCGAATGAATTCTCCCCTATTCTTAGGATCTAAGTCAGAAGAAGATCCATAGGAGTTCCTCGATCAGGTTCATAGAGTCACAGACATCATGGGAGTAACTTCCTGTGAGAGTGCTGAGCTAGCTGCCTATCAGCTACAAGACGTAGCTCATATATGGTTTAAGTAGTAGAAGGTAGACAGGGGCACAAATGCAGAACCCTTAGAGCAGGAAGAGTTTGCCACTGCCTTCCTAGATAGATTCTTTCCCCTAGAGCTGAGAGAAGCCAAGGTGTTAGAGTACATCAACCTCAGGCAAGGAAGTATGAGCATGAAAGAGTATTCCCTCAAGTTTACTTAGTTAGCCAGGTATGCTCCATATGTATTGGCAGACAGTAGGTCCAGAATGAGCAAGTTTGTATCTGGGGTGTCAGATAGTGTGGTTAAGGAGTGTAGAACAATGATGTTGATTAAGGAGATGGACATATCCAGGATCATGGTCCATGCTCAGCAGATAAAAGAGTCTAAGATCAGAGAGAGAGAGAGAGAGGCAGAATAAGAGAGCTAGAACATGTAGCTTTAATTTTAATCAGCCTAAGTCAAAGGGCGATAACCATTCCTAGTTTCACCCAATGTCTTCAGTTCCACCTCAGTCCTCAGCCAGTGCTTCAGTCTTTAAGTTCATAAATGGTAACAAAGATAGGGCGCCAGGCTCTAAGTCTCAACATAGTGTTAGCAGTGCTCGAACAAATCCTCTTTGTCAGACTTATGGCAAGAACCACCTCGATGTCTGTAGGGATGACAGTGATGTTTGTTTTAGGTATGGAAAGCCAGGCCATAGAGTCAGGGATTATCCTTAGTCAGGTTATCAGGGTTAGTATAATCGTCTTTCAACTTAATCCAATCGCCCGAATCAGCAGGGTGCCACTTCCAGTGCCACCAGTGGGCAATACCCAAACAGGCTTTATACACATCAGTCCAGATAAGATCAGGAAAATTCTCCTAATATGGTCACTGGTATATTATAGATCTTCCATTTACATATTTATGCCTTATTAGACCCATGTGCTTTTTTATCTTTTGTAACTCCTTACATAGTAGTCGACTTTAAAGTCAAACCAGAAGTCTTAGCAGAACCATTCTCAGTCTATACCACAATGGGTTAGTCTATCATAGCCCGGTAGGTATATAGGAATTGTCCAATTATGATATCTCAGAAAGTCACTTCAACAAACTTAATAAAATTAGAGATGATAGATTTCGACATCATTCTCAGCATAGATTAGCTCTATTTATGCTATGCCTCAGTTGATTGCAGAAATAGAATTGTTCATTTTTAGTTTCCAAATAAACTAGTCTTAGAATGGAGGGGTAGTACTACAGTGCTTAAGGGTCAGTTGATTTCATACCTTAGAGCGAGAAAAATGATATCCAAGGGGTGTGTCTGTTATTTTGTGCGATTTAAAGACTCTAGTTCAGAGACTCCCAGTTGAGTCAGTTCCAGTAATAAATGAATTCTCAGATGTGTTTCCCGAAGATCTTCCTAGAGTTTCACCCATTAGGGAAATAGCCTTCAAAATAAACCTTCTTCTAGATACTCAGCCTATATTTATTCTGCAATACTGATTTTTTTCAGCAGAACTCAGCGAGCTAAAAGAACAGTTAAAGGATCTCTTAGATAAGGGATTCGTCAGACCTAGCATTTCCACATGAGGCACACCAGTTCTATTCGTGCGAAAGAAAAATGGTTCCCTCAGAATGTGTATAGACTACTGTCAGTTGAACAAGGTCACAGTCAAGAACAAATACCTACTTCCCAAAATTTATGACTTGTTTGACTAACTTCAGGGTGCTAGTTACTTTTCTAAAATAGACCTCAGATCAGGCTATCATTAGCTCAGAGTCAAAGAATGTGACATTCCAAAAATAGCTTTCCAAACTCAGTATGGTCACTTTGAGTTTCTAGTTATGTCCTTTGGTCTTACTAATGGCCCAGAAGCCTTCATGGACTTGATAAACTGAGTCTTTAAGCAGTACTTGGACATTTTTATTATAGTATTCATCGATGATATTCTTGTATACTCCCATAGCGATAATGATCACGCAGATCACCTCAGAATCATACTCCAGATTCTCAGAACTCATCAGTTGTTCACCAAATTCTGTAAGTGCAAATTTTGGATAAATTCAATAGCATTCCTTGATCATATTATTTTTGGTGATGGCATTAGAGTGGTCCTTAAAAGACCGAAGCAGTGAGAAGCTGGCTTAGACCCATATCTCCATTAGATGTTAGGAGTTTCTTGGGTTTAGCTGGCTATTACCATCAGTTTGTTGAAGGGTTTTCATCTATTGCATCCCCCATGTCCAGATTGACTCAGAAAAAAGTCTAGTTTAAGTGGTCAGATTCCCACGAGAAGAGTTTTTAGGAGTTGAAGACTCGACTCACCTTAGCCCAAGTTTTGATTCTACCAGATGGTTCAGATGGATTTATTTTGTACTGTGATACATCTAGAGTAGGTTTGGGTTGTGTCCTCATGAAGATAGGTAAGGTCCTAGCCTATGACTCTGGACAATTTAAGCCCCATAAGAAGAATTATCTGACTCACGATCTTGAGTTAGAAGCTATAGTTTTTGCCTTAAAGATTTGGAGGCATTACTTATATGGGGTGCATTTTGATTTGGTCAAAGATCACAAAAGCCTTCAACATGTATTTTCTTAGAAAGATTTGAATTTACGTCAGAGAAGGTGGTTAGAGTTATTGAAGGATTATGACATGAGTGTTCTGTACCACCCAAGCAAGGGCAATGTAGTGGCTGATGCTCTCAGTAGACCGTCTATGGCTAGTGTTGCTCATGTTGAGGATGGTAAGAAGAACTTAGTTCAGGAAGTTCATCATCTTGCCCGACTTGGTGTCCGCTTAGTCGATTCAGCAGAAGGTAGTGTACGGGTGCGGAACAGTTCCAAATCCTCTCTAGTTTCTGAGGTGAAGGAAAACATGATAAAGATCCGAGTCTTGTTAAGCTGAAATAGTCAGTCAGAGATCAGAAAGTGGAGGTTTTCTTCCAAGGGAAAATAGTGTTTTGCATTGCCAGGGTCGGATATGTGTGTAGGTGTAGATGACTTGAGGCAATGAATTCTTATAGAAGCGCATGGTGTGCGTTACTCTATTCATACAGGGTCCACTAAGATGTACCGTGACTTGTGGGAGATCTATTGGTGGAGTGGGATAAAGAGGGATATTAAAAAAATTGTAGCTAAATGCTCTACATTTTAGAAAATTAAGGTTGATCACCAGAAGCCTAGTGGGTCCATGCAGGAGTTTAGTATTCCCACATGGAAATGGGAAGAAGTGAACATGGACTTTGTGATGGGTTTGTCTCGTACTCGTCATTAACATGATTCTAGATGGGTTATCATAGACCGGATGACCAAATCAGCTTATTTCTTGCCATTTCATACTTCTTATTCAGTCGAGGACTATGCCAAACTCTATATCAGAGAGTTAGTCAGGTTACATGGAGTCACAATATCTATTATCTCAAATAGAGGTACCCAGTTTACCTCTCATTTCTGGAATGTATTCCAATAGGGTCTTGGTACCCAAGTTCATCTTAGTATAGCCTTCCACCCTCAGACAAATGATTAAGAAAAAAGGACCATTCAGACTCTAGAAGATATGCTGAGAGCATGCATTGTTGATTTTAAGGGCAATTGGGATGACCACTTGCCTTTGATCAAATTCGCATGCAATAACAACTATCATTCCAGTATTCAAATGGCTCCGTTTGAGGCTCTTTATGGTAGGAGATGTAGATATCTAATTCGTTGGTTTGAGGTAGGTGAGGCCACAGTAGTAGGGCTTGATCTAGTGTTTGACGCCTTAGAGAAGGTTCAATTAATCAGAGAAAGACTTAGGGATGCCTAGAGTTGACATAAATCTTATGCGGATATAAGGAGAAAAGATCTCAAGTTTAAGTTCGGTGATTTTGTGTTCTTGAAAATTTCTCCCATGAAGGGGGTAAAGAGGTTCGGTAAGAAGGGAAAGCTTAGTCCCCCATATGTCGGTCCTTACAGAATTCTCAGTCGCTTGGGAAAGGTAACTTATGAGCTTGAGTTGCCTTCAGATCTAGCTTCAGTACACCCAATATTCTATGTCTCCTTGCTAAAGAAATGCATTGGTGACCCAGTAGTCATAGCCCCCTTAGAGGAGTAAATATTCAGAATGATTTCTTCTTCGAAGAGGTTCTAGTTTAGATCCTCGATCATCAGATTCATAGACTGAGGAACAAAGAAGTTACCCTAGTTAAAGTTCTTTGGCGGAATTAGTCCTTTGAGGGAGCTACTTAGGAAGTAGAAACAACTATGCGGACCAAGTATCCTCACCTCTTCTCCGCAAACTCACATCCAACTTAAGGTAACAGTCTTCCTTAGATTTACTCAGTTCCATGTTCAGATATAATTACAAACTTGGTATTCTTTGTTATTGCATATTGAGACATGTATTCATGAATCAGTTCAGACATGTACTTATGCATCAGATATGCATGTTCAGTATGAAAATTCAGCTTATCAGTAGCTTCAGTCATGTATTCCATGCATCAGATATGCATGTTCAGTATAAGAACTCAGTTTGACAGTAGTCCAGTCATGTTTCAGTTATTCATGTTTAGTGTGTCAGCCCAGTCTATCAATGTTTCTCAGCTTAATCAGTCTCATTCGAGGATGAATGTTCCCAAGGGGGAGATATTATAATACCCCATATTTCCCTAACTTAAACTAACTCTCATTCCATGAGTTATCCATATAATTTTTTTGGAAATACTCAGTATTTTTCAGTTTAGAGCCTGCCATTGGGTAGGAAATTCAATCAGCTTTCCAACGATATAAAATTCACCTAAATTCGATAACCGGGTAAGAAGTTATGGCTACTTTAAGTTTCAGTCGTTAAACACCGTTATTCAGGACAGTAGCACATCACAGAGTATGTCAAAATAGCACTAGTCACTTTCCAGTGTTGCTCTGCGATATTGGCGTGTCGCGCCAAGGCTTATTTTCACATTTGTCAAATTCTAGTGAGCCTCCGCGATACCACCGCATCGTACCAATGTACCAGTTCCCAATTGTCAGTTTCCAGTGAGGGACCGCGATTGTGCAGCATTGCACCACCAGTCCTGTTCCCAATTGTTGAATTCCAGTGACACGACGCGAAAGCTCCGCGTCGCGCCAAGGGTGAAAATTGGGAAATTTTAGTTAATTCCAAGTTTTAATTTCCAAGGGATTTTAGGTCTTTTTCCCCTATTCCAGTCAACCTAAACACGGGATTAAAGCCCTACATAGCCTATTATATCATTTTTAACTCACTTTATTCAAGAATTGAGTCATTCTCTCTCATAATACAAAATCCTAGCTTCAAGAATCAAAGTCAAAACTCAAGAATTTCTCCAAGAACTAATACTCCAAGGTATGTTAGGTGTTCATCTATGGGTCCCTTTCACCCATAGAGTCCAAGAATCCATTTTTAAAACTTCAAGATTTATGATTTATGATTTCCATGCTTGGAATTGAATGTATTCGTGTTCATGATAGTAATTGGGATCCAATTCCTATTTAATTATAAGTTTCCATGAAATTAGGATAGTTATGTGGTGAATTATATGAATTGCATGCTTAACCCTTGAATTTGAAATTAAATGTTGTATTCATGATTACATATGTGACCATCATCATGTGAAATACTCCATGCTCCCCAAGTGTCTGCTAAAATGCCTATAAGAAGTAGATAGTGGAATCTTGACATGTCATTATATGGTCCCAATCATGTACAAGCTTATGCCTTACAAGTGTTTGATAAAATACCTTTATGAATTAATTATGGACAAGTGAACATTGTTGTGTATCTCAAGATCATGCTATGCTTTATTTTTCATGCTATCGAGTCCTGAGGGGATTTAATACCCAAGAATTTAGCAGTTTACTTAGAGCCAGTATTAGTTATAGAATAGTCCCAGTCCTGTCATGATCAGTAGTACTCTCAGCCAATTACAGAACTCAGTAGAACTCAATCAGTTACAAAACTCAGGAAAACTCAGTAAACTCATTAAACTCAGTCTTAGTCTAGTTCAGTTCAGTATAATTAGTTCAGTTTCTTTCAGTTGGGAGTAGGATTCAGCACTAAGTGAACCCAAGAATGGGGGCTCACCTGCCAGTAGAGGGTGTAATCCTTAGAAGCAATCCTTGCATTCCATAACTACGTATCCAACATAGGTTGAGACATCAACCTTCCAGTTGAGGGTTGATGAGGTATTTTAACCTGCCAGATGAGGGTTTCACCATTCTTATTAGAGTACCTGCTAGATGAGGGTAACTCTCAGCTTGTCTTTACCCATGGCACGATACTGATACCCTTCCAATTAGGGTTACAGATTGGACCCCAACTCAGTTATCTTATATTATTTAGGGCATGTCGATTAGATGATTACCGCCCACAGTCTCAGTTTCAGTCTTCAAAATAGAACTCAGTTCAGTTCTACAGAATCAAGACTGTCAGATATAGTCAATCATTATCAGTAATTCAGTTATTAGTAACATCAGAATTTCAGTTACTTCGTATCAAATTTTAGTACTTAGCTTCAGAAAAGTTCAGTTACAGTATTCATATATATGCACAGTAGTGCATACTCAGTATTTACAATAGTTATAAATTATCTATGTACTCTCATGTTCAGTTACTCTATATTATTTAGTCAGTTATTATTCATGCATATGAACACTTGCATTCAGCCTTACCTCTTCTAGCATACTAGTACATTTCACGTGCTGACACATACTCTTTCTTTACGCTCTTATGTATCATATCATAGGTTCGTATGCTCAGGTTCCTGACCGCACATAGACATATTCAGATTCAGCCAGCATATCAGATTTAGTAGTAAGTCCTCATCTACCAAGGATATTCTTTTAATTCATTATTATAGTAGACTCAGTATTTCAGTAAATGAAGTTAGTTGGGGGATTTCCCCATCAACTCCACTTTCAGACAGTTAAGTTAGAGTATTTTCATACTAGATGTTTAGACAGTACTCAGTATTTTCAGATGTTATTTCAGTATTATACATTATCAGTATTTCATATTTTTTAACCTTATGACATTTCATCCTATTTTCTGCATTTATTACAGTATATTATTTAGTGCTCATAGTAGATATCATTCATGGGTTAGCTTGTGGTCCTTTGGGGTCGTAAGCACCATGTATCATTCGGGGTACAAACTTGGGGTATTTTAATATATCTACCCCGGTAGGTAATTCTATTATGGCTAAAAAGGTGTATAAGGGTTGTGTGATGTCTATCTGTGGTAGGGAGATATTGGTAGATCTGATTGAGTTAGATATGGTAGATTTCAATGTTATCTTGGGGATGGATTGGCTTCATTCATGCTATGCTTCTCTAGATTTTTGGACTCGTAAGGTCAGTTTCCAATTCCCAAATAAACCAATAATAGAATGGGAGAGAAGTTTTTTAGTGCCTAAAAGAAGGTTCATTTCTTATCTTAGAGCCTGAAAGTTGGTTTCCAAAGGGTTTTTATATCATCTGGTTTGGGTTAAGGATTCTAGTTATGAAGGTCCTTATTTGCAATCCATCCTTATGGTTAATGAGTTTCCTAAAATATTTTCCGATGATCTTTTTGGTATTTCCCCAATAGTGAAATAGACTTTGTGATTAACCTTCTATCAGATACCCATCCTATCTTTATCCCTCTTTATAGAATGGCTCCAGCTAAGTTAAAAGAACATAAGTAGTAGTTAAATGATCTTTTTGATAAGGGTTTCATCCATCCTAGTGTCTCTTCATGGGTTTTTCCTGTGCTTTTTATCCGTAAGAAGAATGGATCTCTTCGAAAGTGCATAGACTATAGACAGTTGAATAAGGTGACAGTGAAGAATAAATATCCTCTTCCTAGGATTGGTGATCACTTTGACAAACTTCTAGGTGCTAGATGCTTCTCTAAGATTGATTCTTAGTCGGGTTATCATCAGTTGAAGAATAGAGAGACGGATATCCCTAAGACTGCTTTCTGAACCCGATATGGTCATTATTAGTTTTTGGTTATGTCATTCGAGTTGACTAATGTTCCAGCTATATTTATGGATCTTATGAATTAGGTATTCAAATAGTTTTTAGATTTATTTGTTATTATGTTCATTGATAATATCTTGGTCTATTCTAATAGTGAGGAGGACCATGCCAACCACCTCCGAATAGTGTTGCAGACTCTTAAGGACTAGCAATTGTATGCCAAGTTTTTAAAGTGTGAGTTTTGGTTGAATGTTGTGATCTTCCTGGGTCATGTTGTTTCTAGTGAGGGGATCATGGTAGATCCACAGAAAGTTAAGGCGGTTAATAAGTAGCCTAGACCCATGACTCCAATCGATATTCAAAGCTTCTTGGGTTTAGCCGACTATTATAGGAGGTTTATGGAGAGCTTCTCTTTTATTGTTGCTCTGTTGACTAAGTTGACTCAGAAAAAAGTGAAGTTTCTATAGTCCGATGCTTGTAAGGGTAGTTTTGAAAAGCTGAAGGATAAGCTGACTTCTGCTTTGGTTTTGACCCTGCCCGAGGATACTGCTATTTTTTTTGTTTATTATGATGCATCTCGTGTGGGACTAGGTTGTGTCTTGATGCAGAATAGTAAGGTTGTGGCTTATGCTTCTAGGTAGTTTAAGGTCCATGAAAGGAATTTTCTGACTCATGATCGAGAGTTGGTGGCTGTGGTATTTACATTAAGGATTTGGCGCCATTATTTGTATAGGATTCATGTTGATATCTATTCAGACTATAAGAGCTTACGGTATATGTTTACCCAGAAAGAGTTGAATCACAGAAAAAGGTGATGGATTGAGTTTCTCAAAGACAGTGGCATGAGTCTTCATTATCACCTAGGTAAAGCTAATGTAGTTGTTGATGCTGTTAGGAGGTTGTCTATGGGTATCTTATCTCATGTGAATGGAGAGAAGCGAGGATTGGTGAAGGATATTCACCGATTGGCTAATCTTGGAGTACGTTTGTTGGATTTTAAGGATGGAGGTATAATTGTACAAGAGGAGGTGAAGTCATCTCTTGGTGCTGAGGTGAAGGAGAAACAGGTTTTGGATCCTATTTTTATGCAGATTAAGGTTGATGTGGGTCAGCAAAAGTTTATGGCTTTTGAGATTGGTTGTGGTGGTATCTTGAAGTACAAAAGTAGATTTTGTCTTCCCTAATATTGATGGGCTACGAGAGAAGGTTTTGATTGAGGCTATGAGTCAAGGTATACAATTTATACGGGTTTGACTATGATGTATCATGACTTCAAAGAGATCTATTGGTGAAACAAAATAAAGAGAGATGTCATCAATTTTGTGGCTAAGTGTATGGTGTGTCAGTAAGTGAAAGTTAAGCACTTGAGGCTTGGCAACACATCTCAAGAGATTGGGTTGCCTATGTAGAAGTGGGAGATAATCAACATGGATTTTATTACTGGTCTTCCACGATCTCAGAATCAACATGATTTGATTTGGGTCATTATGGATATGATGACTAAATCTTCTCACCTTTTGCCTATGAAAACTACTTACTCTGGAGAGGATTATGCTAAGTTGTTTATTTAGGAAATTATCAATGTAACACCCCGCATTTTCGAACTAGTCTTTGAACCATCGTTCCTATGTGTATAATCCATAATCCAAGTGATTCTCATGTGAATATTACTTTCATGATATTTATACTAGTGTGTGAAATGCTCATGAGGTTAAAAATGTTCATAGAAATCATTTAGAGTCAAGTTGAGATAAAATCCTTTGATTCGTCCAAAGTTTGGTATTCGATTCTACAAGGGTCTAATTTAAATGTGTACAACATTTGATATACATGGAATTTTTCAGCTCAAGACCCACCAAAATATAGATAGATAAGTTATCTTTCCAACGATACCAATTTCACCTAATCCAATATCCGAGTGAAAAGTTATGCCATTTTTCATGTGAGGCATTAAGAGGTCATGATAGCCCCGTGATGCAAGGGCTACTTGACCCGACTAGGGGTCATGATGCGGGGGCTATTCCCCTACAGTTTTAGCTCCTTAAGGGTCAAGGGGCACTTTGGTCCTTTTCCCTCAGCCCCAAACGTCCAAAGGACGATTTATAGCATCTGAAAGGGCATTGCTTGCCCATCTTCCTTAATATTTCTCAAGTAAAAACCCTCATACTTTCCCATCAACAAGGTTCAAGCTTTTATTCTCAAGAAGACAAGGATTCAATCTTCAAATTCATGATTTCTTCAATAATCCATCGAATTAAGGTATGTGGGAGTTTATCCATGGGTCATCTTTCGCCCATGGAGCCCAAAACCTAAATTTCAAGTTTATAGTCATAATCTTTACATGTTTCTATGAATTTTACTTTAAAATTTTCATGAATCTCAATCTTATATCATGTTTTCATGAAATTGTTGGTGATATTAAACCTTACATGCTTGAAGGGTATTGTTTGCCAAATTTAAACCCTAATTGGTGATTTTAGAGGTGAAATTATGCTATTACTACTAGTTTTAACTATTCCCATGCTTAGCCTAAACCATGAATTAGAAGTGTTTGATGAAATGCCTACAAGAATGATTTTTGAACAAATGCTTACATATCATGTCCTTAGAGTTTTAGTGCGATTCCATGGTAGATCCTATATTCATGATTTTTAGCAACATTCCCATGTTCAAGTTCATGATCCCCATGTGTTTGATGAATTTCCCCATGTTAAAGTATTAATCTTCATGTGTTTGATAAAATGCCCAAGTGATGGGTTTCTTTGAATAACACTTACTTAATATGGTTTCAAATGTTCTCATGTGTTCTTTATTGTTGTTGCTATCGAGTCCTGGGGGTTATGAATACCCAAAATTTAGTTGTTTACCTAGTTTTTAGTGTCTACAAAATGATTTAAGTTATACCATTGGAAAAATCATTCAGTCAGTAATATGGTCAGTTGTGAGTCCGATTAAGTTAGCTCAGTCCGGTTCAGTCCCAGTATCAGTTCAATCGTTAATTATTACCTCAGAAACCGTATGCACTATTATTTTTAGAATACCATGACCTAAGATTATCAATTATCAGTTAATAGTGCATGTACCAGTTAGTATTCCAGTGTTATTCAGTTGGGAGTAGGATTCAGCACCGAGCGAACCCAGGGATGGGGGTATTCCTTCCAGCAAAGGGTTTGACCCTTAGTAGCAATCCCTGAGTTATAGAACTACATAGCCAGCGTAGGTTTGAGATATCTTCCTACCAGTTTAGGGTTGACACATATCTCATGAGTTTCCTGCTAGTATAGGGTTACTCCTTAGTCATTGGGGACACCAGTTTAGTGGATCTACACAACCAATGTTAGTAACCGTGGCAAGGTACTGACACCCTTCAAACTGGGGTTACAGGTTAGACCCCAATTAGCTGAGATTGGGATACGTCGGTTAGATGATACCTCCTACAGTCTCAGTTACAATCTCAGTAATAGTCTTAATAGTATTCAGCTCAAAACTCAGTTCAGTTTTAGGTTTGCTTCACCATAGCATACAATTATCAGTTATTCAGTTATCAGTATTTCAGAACTTCAGTTTACAGTCTATTTTAGAATCATGTTATATGCTTTGTATTGCGTTCTTAGATAATACAGTTTTCACGCATTCATGCTTAGTTGTCTCATATTGCTCAGTCAGTTCTTACCAAAGATGCATAGAACTCTACAGTTTCAGTCTAGTTATTCAGACTAAGTTTAGTCTAGTGTTACATGATCAGTATTCAGTCATTAGCTATCTAGTATTTGGTTATTAGTAGTCTGTATTCTCATAGCAGCTACTCAGTATATAGTCATTAGTTCTTCCCTTTACTTAGAGTTCATTCATTTCGTGCTCAGACATTAGTTATTTAGTTAATCATATCATCTTAGTACATGTATGTTTGGTCTCGTATGTTTATGTATCCATGTTTTATTGTATTCTAGATTTAGTTTAGTCTAGTCTTACATGACCAGTATTCAACTATCAATCATTCAGTTAATCAAATAAGCTTAGTATATGTTACATTTAGGTCTGTATGTTTTGGTATTCATGCTCAGTGTAATTGTATATTCAGATCCCCGATATTATGTTAGTTTCCATCACGTAGTTTCAGACTCAGTATTCATACAGTATCCATATTTTACCGTATCCCAGCTTCAATTCTACTTATTCTACAAAAGTAAAGAGTTTTAAGACACTTAGTGTAGTGATTCACCATCTTATCAGATTATGTATGTTACTCATGTTATAAGATATTTTCAGCTTTCAGTTTATTCCAGCCTACTGGTGAGTCTACTTACGCCTAGTCATGCATATTTTAAGATTTCGTATGAAATCAGTTTTACTTATTGCATTCACCCCTTCATACTTAGTACATTCCAGAATTATTGATCCACATATACGTTTGTGTGGCTACATTGTTTCATAATATAGGTACCATTTGTAGTCCGCACATCATGATCAGACAGTTGCAGTTTCCAGCCAACAGGTGATGAGTTCTCTTGTTTCGAGAACTCCAGATAGTTTTAGTTCATGTATAGTTTATTTATTTTTCATATGTATTGATTAGTAGTAGTTGGAGACATGTCCCATCTATCTATAGTCAGTATAATAGACGCTTCATAGATATCACTCATGTAATTTCAGTTTCTTCCATAAGATTTATCAGATTATAAACCTTTATTAGTTACATACTATTTCATATTTTAAGTAGATTATGTTTCCGCACAATATAACTTATTATTTATTGTATTATAATTCAGTTGTTTAACAGTATGCCAGTTCATGGGTTAGCTTGGGATCACTTGTGGTTCCTGGAATTGTATGGCGTCCAGGGTGTATTCTCGGGATATTACAGTCAAATTGCATGACTCTAGTTTTTATTATTTTGGATCAAGGTGCAAAGTTCTCTTCTCACTATTGACATTCGTTTCAAAAAAGTTTGGGCACGCGGGTAAACCTTAGCACCACATTCCACCCTCAGACAGATGGATAAAAAAAAAGATAATTCAGAATTTGAAAGATATGATAAGGGCTTGTGTGATTGATTTTGGTGGTAGTTGGGCTGACCACTTACCTCTCATTGAGTTTGCGTATAATAATAGTTATCACTCTAGCATTGAAATGACTCCTTTTGAGGCTCTTTAGGTAGGAGGTTTGAATCTCCTATTGGGTGGTTTGAGGTTGGTGATTCTAGATTTTTTGGTCCAAACTTGGTTCACCAATCCTTGGAGAAGGTGAAAATGATCATGTATAGGCTTCAAAGTACTTAGTCGCCAAAAATCCTACGTGGATATGAGGCGAAGAGAGTTAGAGTTCGTGGTTGGTTATTGAGTATTTTGAAGGTATCTCCTGTGAAGAAAGTGATGAGGTTTGGGAAGAAGGGGAAGCTCAGTCCCTGTTATGTTGGTCCCTACTTAATTTTAAGAAGAGTAGGCAACATCGCTTATGAATTGGATTTGCCTTCGAGTGTGGGTTCTATTCAGTAGATTTTCCATGTGTCGATGTTGAGGAAGTGTGTGGGTGATGTTTTTTTGGTGTCAACTGTTGAGAAAATTAGTATTTCAAATTTCTTAACTTATGAAGAAAATACTGTTTAGATTTTGGATAGGCAAGTCCATCGTTTGAGGACAAAAGACGTAGCTTCGATGAAGGTCCTTTGGAGGAACTATAAGTTGGAAGAAGCTACTTGGGAGGCTAAAGAGGATATGAAGTCAGATATCCGTTCTTGTTCCCCAGGTTGGATAATCATGCTTAAGGTATGCATTTTCCTACTGTCTTTGTTTTCTGACTTTGTTAAAGGTTTTGTGATTGCATTCCTATCTTACATTCGTGACAATGGATGCCTTCACTCTTTATTCGAGAATGAATGATCCTGTGTGGGGGGGAGGGGGGGGGGGGGTCATGTTACACCCCAAATTTTTGCCTTGATAATTTCTAAGTTTGGAGCTCACTGCCTAGGCTATGATTGGCACCTCACGAGTCGTAAGGTATGGTCACGATTTGTAGGAAGGGACTCTAAACCAGTGGAGTAGCCAATATTTTTGTTCTGAGTACGACTAGGACCCTGTGAACCATATGGTCTAGTCACGAGTTGTAGGGTGTAACTCATGACCAAACCAGTGAAGGCTTCCCCGAGTCACTACCTAGACTATGAGTCTAGGCAACAACTCGTAGCTAAACATTATGAATCGTTAAGTGACCTATAACAACTAGGCAGTTTTTTCCTATGTTTTAATGAAGGGCACTTTGGTCAATTCCATCATTCCCTAATTATAACCCACGACCTAATATGCCCTAAGGGACCCCATAACTCCCTATTACTCAATATTAAACTACTCTTAAAATCTCTTTAATTCTCCAAGGAAGGATAACTAGGGTTTCTAAGGATTTGGCCTTTAGAGCTTAAATTGGTAATTTTCCTCCATAATTGCGATACTTTCAGGCATATAATCTCTTCTCTTAAACTTGTTTTATCTACAGGCATGAATTTTATTATTATTCATGTGGAATTGATTTGGGTTGAGGGTTTTTGAATGATGGCTATTTGAATTAGATTTTCAGGGCTATAATGAATTTGTTTATGCTTTAGTTATGTATTTTGAAACCGTTGGGGTGCATAGGTATGGTGAATAGAATGGGGGTCAAGGCATTCCCCTAATTTGATGATTTTTGTTTGGAATTTGGTTTTGAAAATTGTGTTCCCTCAACCTACTTGCATAATTGGCTTTGAAATATAGATAATCACATGATTTGGCTTACTCCCCTAAACTACTACATTGCATAAATAGTTATATGGATAAAATGGTTTTTGAAAGACTTGTTGTCCATGATTTTTGGTTTTAAAGTGGAAACTAGGGGGTCGTGGCATTCCCCCAACTTTATTTACTAAACTAAATGGGGTTGGGGCATTCCCTCAAGGTTGATGGAATTGGAATGGCATAATTATAATCTTGCAAGCATGATGGTATGAAGATACCTATGATATATTCCTTAATGGATAATTCCTTGGCTAAATGGTTGGGTTGTGTGAAAATGTTTTAATTTGGTTTAATGGGGGTTGTGTAGCTCACCGTGAAGGTGTGAGTCCCAGAGAGGACGAACACTGGAAACCACATTTGCCGGCGTGAAGGTCTTGATGACCGTGTCATAGTTCCCATTATTGATATATATATGCATCCTGGATTGACATGGGGTTGGGGTATTCCCTGGTCTTTCTTAGATATCTCTGGTTTATGCAGCGCTAGCACGACGGGGGACTTTCAACTAGGGGAGCTGAACCCATATAGCCCATGGGTGCCTTTAGAATGGTTAGAGCTACACAGTCCAGGTTAATGTTGTAACTCTTATGCTAAACCTTGTTCCCTATCCCAGTATATTATATTTATATATATGATTGTTTTCATATAGTTTTGAAATAATTTTGGACGATTGATCATGGCATTATTTTATCCCTCCCCTGAGATACATACTACCGATTACCTTGCTAACCATTCTCGAATATTGTATCCCTATGTGATGTAGGGTCTGAAGACACTTTTGCTTCCTTTCATAGTGGTAGGTGATTTTTGTATTTTCTAAAAGTCATCTTTGAAGTGGTGAACTTCTATTCTCCAAAAGACCCTCATTTCATGATCTTGTCTTTGTTTATGTCTAGGACTATTTCGATGGGTTTTTGGCTATGGTTGGGGGCATGTTCCAACTTTGGTTGATATTTGGTTTCTTAGGGCTTTGTGGAGCGGATGTGGGTGGATTTTGTATTTTGGATTCTTAGATTCTATTCAGTTGATTTATCTATCTTGTTATATATTCAGAACTTAGTTCTATCTTTTATATGTTCGGAACTCAATTCTATCTTGTTATATGTTCAAAACTCAGCTCTATCTTGTTATATGTTCAGAACTCAGCTCTACATTATTATTCTGTTCTAGTTGTCTAGGTTGATGGGGGTGGTCTCCGGTCCTTGGTGGACTTGAGATACTCGTCATGACTAGGCCTTGGTTTGGGGTCATGACACTATGTAATATTGATAGCCTAAATTACATGTGAGTAATTGTATTGTGTTGTTGAAAATGCCTTTCTGTGGTACCATTGGTGTATTGTGATATATTCACACTTGTTGGCATATGAAATATATGGAAATTCATGGATGGACGGAAATAATGAGTGGATATTGGCTCATGTGGTTGTGGAAATCTAACATTGTGATTGGTTATGGAAATATATTATTGTGGTTGGTTTTGGAAATAATCATTGTGACTGGTTGTGAGTATTACATACTCATATCATACTCATTCATGAAATAAATGGTACTATTGTGGCAACACCTTTTATATAACCCTCCCCAAGGGATGTGCCAGGGAAGAGATATTGCAACACCTTATAAAACCTTTCCCAAGGGATGCACCTAGAAGGATATGTAGATATGAATATAGATATGGATAGTATATGGGTTGACGAACCCTTCATGGGTCCCAATTCGGGAGGTTTGCCTCCGTGGGTGTATACGGAGGTTGTGCGACAATCTCGTGTATCATCATCATCACCATAATCATCGTCATGTTATACATTGCACTTGCTTTATTGTGTTTATGTTGTGATCGAATTGCCACATTGACTTGTCATATATCTATCTTTTGTTATTTGTACTTGACGATTTTGGATATACAATTCTCCCTTGTTTCTAATTGTACGTGATATTATGTATACTTCTGTTCTATTTGGTTATTATTGTTGCAAATATATGTGATATATTAGAATTGTTAGTGCAAGTGGTATGTGCTACCATTGTGGGACATTTTATGATTGCATGTGACGTGCCCTTTATGTGTATTTTGTATGTTATATTATCTACTTTGCTCGGTCAGCCTATGATACCTACTACGTACAAATGGATCATACTCACGTCTACTATGCCCTTTCAGTGCAAGTCCTAGTACAAGTGCATCCCAGCTTGGTTGATTCGGGTGATATTTGGTATTTTCAAGGTAGTGGTTGAATTTAAGGCATCCGAATGTATTATACTACTTTCTTATAGACTATGTTTTTACTTTCATCCCAGAGACAAATTTTCTCTTGTATTTGAACATCTTATGTATTTGTTTTGGATTTGAATTGTACTAGATACATTCTTATACTGTTGACATCAGGTTTTGGAGTTATGGTTGTATATTCTTTCCGCACTTATTATCTTATATGGTTCGGCTTCATTTTAGAAGCCTTATGTTGGGGGCATTTCTGCCTTTTTCCTTTTTGTGTATCAGTTTGGGTGATATGCTTATTAAGGAACACCGAGATAAGTGCCATCAGGACCTTTAGTTTTCAGTCGTGACAAGAAGTGTTGAGGGAATTTTACTAAGATATTCTCACCATAGTAAAGCTAATAGGGTCTTAAATAAAAGAACAAACTGTGTTGAAGAAAGTGTGCATGTTGTTTTTGATGAATCCTATACCAAGACTAATATGTAGGATGAAACTAAAACTAAAGAACAAAATAGGAACAGGTTGTACAACCTGGTCCAACTAAAGAGTAGAAGGAACATTATTAGGGGGAATTGAACCACCAACAAATCCATCTTAAGTCATTGACAGTGATCCTAGTAGCTCACAAAAATTGGTGCCAGAAAGTTACAAATATCAGATATCTCATCTAATTAAGAATGTTCTCACTGATCTAACTTTTGGGATCACCACAAGATCAGGATTAAAGAACTTGTGTGCCTTTAAGTTTTTTTTATCGTTGATTGAACCTAAAAAGGTGAAGAATGCACTTCTTGATAGATTGGATAGTTGCTATGCAAGAGGAGCTTCACCAGTTTGAGAGAAGAAAGGTATGACACTTGGTACCACCACCACATGACAGATCTCTGACTAGAACTAAGTGGTTTTACAAAAATAAAGTTAATGAACATGGAATAGTTATAAGGAATAAGGCAAGGTTGGTGGTCCAAGGATACAATCTTGAAGAAGCATTAGATTATGATGTGACATTTTCTCCTATGGAAAGACTTGAAGCAATTAGGCTTCTTGTAGTATTTATAGCCTTCAAGGAATTTATTTTGTATCATATGGATGTGATGAGTGTATTCCTAAATAGATATCTAAATGATGAAGTTTATGTCAAGCAACAACCTAGGTTTAAAAGTGTTGAGTTTCTTGATCACGTGTACAAGCTTGACAAAGACTTGTATGGGTTGAAATAAGCTCTCAGGCTTGGTATAAATCATTTTCAAAATTCCTTTTAGAGCATGAGCACAAAAGAGGTAAAATTGACAATACTATTTTTTTTAAAAACTAATGACAAGGATTTGTTGATTGCACAGGTTTATATGGATGTCATTATCCTTAGCTCTACTGATATCAACATGACTCATGACTTTTCTAAAATCATAAGTAGTGAATTTGAGATGAGCATCATGAGAGAACCCAACTTCTTTCTAGGATTGTAAGTCAAACAAACTCCTGCTGAAACACTGATTCATCAACAAAATTATATGAAGGAACTAATCAAGATATTTTCTATGGAGGAATCCAAGGAGAAAAGAACTCTAGGTGACACTGCTACAAAATTAGATATGGATGAAATGGGTCCATCAGTGGAAAAAAATATGTATAGAGGAACTATTGGGTCTCTCTTGTATCTCACTGCAAGTTGACCTAACATTGTCTTTAGTGTTGGCTTATGTGCAAGGTTTTAAGAAAATCCTAAGGAATCCCATCTTAAGTCTGTAAAGAGGATTTTGATATATCTCAAACAAACTACTGATTTAGGTCTTTTTTATCCTAAAGGAAGCAATTTCAAGTTGGTAGGCCATGCTGATGTTGATAATACAGGTTATCAGGTGGATAGAAAATACACCACAAGTATTTCACACTTCCTTGGATCATGTTTGATCTCCTGGTCCACTAAAAACTAAAACTCTGTAGCCTTGTCAACTACTAAGGCTGAGTATGTAGATGCTGGATCATGTTGTGCACAACTATTGTGCATTAAACAACAATTGCAGTTTTTTGGTATGGATGTTGGTTGTGTTCTAATTTTTTATGACAATACTAGTGTCATAAATATTTCTAAAAATCTAGTTCAACATAAGAGAACCAAACATATTGATATTATACATTCTTTTCGTAGAGATAATGTTGAAAAAGGTCACATATCAATCATGTTTTGTTCCACTAAAGAATAAATTGCTGATATTTTTACTAAAGCACTAGGTAGAGAACATTTTAGTAAAAGGATAGACTTGGGAATAATTAAAATTGCATGAACTACCTTCAATGATTGGTTAGAAAAGATTCTCATTGCATACTAGCCTTTTGCTATTCAGTTCAGTTATGCATATTTAGTTGTGTGTCCCAGTTCCACTTTAATGATGACTTATTTTAAACCGTGTAGTAGTTATGCAGATTTGGGGAAAACAAAAAGTAGCGGAGCTCATGAAATATACTAGGTAGGATTTACTTGAGTTAAGTAATTAAGTATGCATTATGAAACAGCTAAGAACTCCCATTCCAATTATTTAAACCTTCAATACTCTTCTTGTAATTGCCAAAACTAAAAAGTCCAGCATTTTTCAAAATTTTTCCACCATCTTCACATCAATGTCCCATCCCTCTCTCCTATTCGGTCACTCTTGTCACACCCATTCACTCTTATATATTTCAAGTTTCTATCTTCTCTATCATTACTTCACTTCATATATTTAAAGCCTAATTAAAATCACACTCTTTCATCATCACCTCTGACCTTAAACCACATTGCTCCACTCAAAGCTCTAAATTTTCTTTAATGGATTCTTTGACTCCTTTCTCCCCAACAAAGAACGACCTCACTAATTCCTCCTTAAAATCACTTGGCATTACTATTTATCAAGACATAGCCAAATCTCCAAACTTCTTCAGCCCTTTCTATCAAAATGTCTGATCTTAGGTCCAGGAATGAGTTTTGTTCCATGGTCGATTCATTTGCTAAAGACCCTTCTTGCAATCAATCATTCAATTCTTCCTCCTCTAATCCAGTGCAAGAGTTCACCCCTCTTCAGATACTTCCTAGTGAGAAAAACCTATTCTTTCTCTTGTTCTAAAATAAGTTTGTTCTTATTTAGTGAAGAAAAATAGGGCTCGTGTTTTTATTCTTAAGGATGAACCTATCCTTGAAACATCACCTCGTCCTACTCCAATTCGAACTCTTCACACTTGAAATCAAAAGAGGCAAGAAGAAGCTTCTCTTGAGGAACCTCTTTAAGCTAGTAAAAAGAAGAAGAAGTCATCTTCTATTCCTTCCACACAACAAATTCCTCCTTCTAATTTTGATTTTCTTGTTTGATCTATTTATCAAGAATAGGCCATAAAACATCCCATTTCTAAGCCCTCAGATCTTCGACCTACTAGACCCGCTCCTTCTTCTACACCCTAAAAAAATTCTACTCTAAAGATCTCCAAATCATCTTCTCCAAAATCCAAAAGAACTCCCAAACCAAAGTCTTTAAAAATGGGTTACCCAACTTGGTCCATGCTCTGACTTAGAAGCAACTGAGGATGATGTTCCTCCCCCTAGTTACATTTGAGATCTCTGAGCCATCTGATTCATACTTGTAGAATGTACTACACTTTTAAAAGAGGTCCTTTATCTGAGGATGAGTTATCACTGGTTTTGATGGACCTGAATAGCCTTCTTTTTAGGTAAAATAGAATTTAAGGTCTGGTTTTCCTTGTTTCTTCAAGGTGATACTCAGTTCAAGTTTAAGAGACCTAAAGTCTATGATTTCTATACAAATAGGTCTGCCCATAGAGATTTTTTCAATCCTCTATGCAAGGCATCTCTATCCGTCTTCTGGCAAAAAACATAGCTCAAATCCTAACTATTTCTCTTGGAGGTTGGGATTACTATGTTAAATTTGATTATCCACCCCTAGATAACATGGCATTTGTCTTAGCCATCACTAGTAAATTCTTAGGTAATCCTATTTTTCTTCAAAATTGACATGTACTTAAGAAAAAGATGTCTCAACTTTGCCAGCTTTACTTTAATATTGTCTAAAATATGATCACACCTTAAAAGGAGAGGCACACTGAAGAAAACTACTTGGACCTCACTCTCAAGGAATTGTGTGACACTAAGGTCAAGATCAACCTGCCTAGTCTTATCATTAAGCAAATGCAAAGGGTATTTCTTAAGAATGATAAAAAGGCACATGCTCTTATCTATGGGTTTTGGTTTGGACCAAATCTTTGAAGATTACTCTATCCCAGTACAAATTTGGTCTGTTTAGACAACCAAGGATATCCTTGGGCATTTGAACCAAGTTGCGTTATCTATTTCAATGTAACAAGCTGACACTCATATGCAAAGGTTGTGCAGTGAATTAGCTGATACTTATTTTGAGTTGGTGGAAGCCCATGCCACTCATGTTCATGAGAAAGAAGCTCTTTAGGCAAGAATCCTCACACTAGAGATAGACCCTTCCAAGAAAAGGGTCGATAATGCAAAGGCCATTTGTAAGTTGACACAACTGATTGTACCCATTCCCTCAACATCTTCTGCTCCATCCTCTTAGTTTCTTAGGATTCTATTCTTTTAAGTTTTTATTTTTTCTAAGTGTCTAGGTTTTTGATGGTGTTTCTATCTTCCTATGTAGGTCATATTTTGCTAAATTAATAAAGTATCTATCTCTTTACTTAGTTCTATCTTTTTTTCTTTTTTCTATTGCACTATTTACTTAAATTATCTTACTCTGATTGTCTTGGTGATAGACCCAGTGGATATTATTTGCTTAGTACTGCACACTGGACTATGCTTTGACTACACTTTTAATGATGCCAAAAGGGAGAAGACTAAGTTGTGCAATGCTTATGACTCGGTAACTTACTTAATTCTTGCTAAAAGTTCCTGACTTAGGGCCTACAGAAAAATATCAGGATTTGCACAAGGACAAGAGGTTTGTCATCACAAAAAAAGAGGAATTTATTGGAGTTCATGAGGTTTTGGTGATTCATAAAACAGCTGAAACAGGTTAGTTGAAGTGGCTTACTAATGTCCAGGTAAAAAAAGAATAGTCCACAAAAAGGTCACTGATATGAAAAGGACAAGAGTGCTTGTGTCTGAATGGATAAAATGGCAATTGATAAACTGTACTTAATTATCAAAGATGGAGATAAAGAGTTTGAGTTTGAATACACATGAATATAAGAGAGGTTGAGTTGAAGAATGAGTTTCACTGTAAAACAAAAATCTAAAGAGATAAGAGGTTTGGAAAAGTAAGAAGTCTAATCTATTGAAAAACTCTTTGGAGAGTTATTTTTAAATAGAGGGGGTGACTTGCACAGTCATTTACGCACTTACAAAGCAAAAAGGCAATTAACAAATTGACTTAGCAGTTTGCAACTTAAAGAATGAAGAAACATATAGCTGAACCTGGTTCTCATACTTGTATAGTTAAGGAGTCTTAGTTTCTATGTATTAGGGTTGGTTCTCAAGTTGTAACTTTGATGTAATTCTAGGTTCAGTAAATTATAGGCTGAATTAGGATTATTATCTTCAAGTTAGGAAACTCAAAGACTTGGGATCACATACCTTGGTAGGTTTGTGAGTTTAGTTGAATAGGAGTTAGAGTTTATAATTCCAAGATTGCATACTCTTGCAATTGATATTGCTGAGGCTCAAAGTTATTTAGTTAAGTTGGGCTGAAATTATTTAGAGGTACCCATCGTGGGTTTGCACACCTATTTGAGCCAAGTGTTTTCAACGTGAAAATCACTGTTTCATTTACTTATACAGTTCACCTCACAGTTGAAAGGCATTAGGTAACTTATTTCACTCGTAGGTTACTCTTAAGTGAATATAAGTAAATCAGTAGGTCGCCTACTCTAACACATAACATCTACTACTACTTGACAACTATTAAGTAGGACCATTTCCCCTTTTAGTTCATTCTAGCTTCTTTTGATGTAATTATCAATGCTATTTACTTGTTGAATTTCTTTTACTAAGAAAATTATGATGTTGTTTAATAGGAAATGATGCTTAATAAATGTAGGAAGAATTTTCAAAATTTCAAAACATCCTTAAAATATTTTTTTTTAAAAATAAAATTGTGCTTTTTTGCAAAATAAATAGGACTCATGGATAAAATGTTGAAAGTGTCATTAAACATTTTCCAAATAATGAAATGTGTTATTCTTTTTCCTTTTCAACATCGACTAATAAGTAAAGTGTGTCACATAAATTAAAAGCATGATATTTTGTCTGAAGTGTGGAATTGTAGGTGCTAAGCTTTCCTAATTGGAAATAAGGGCAAATTTAGCCCAATTCGATCCTCAACTGTTCACTTAAGGTAAGTTTATCTCATTTCACATAGATAATAAACAAATTCAATCCTTCTTCCTTCATTATTTGATGTGGAATATATTTTCTTTCGGTTATATTTTCAATTAAATAAAACTCAAAAGAATGATATAAACTAAAGCATATACACTCCCTCCCTCTCTTTTGTTTCATTTTATTGTTGTTCCCAACCATGAAAGTTCATTATGGGATCTTGAATTTTCAAACTATACTTGTTTTCTTTTTCTATCAATGTAGATGAAATCTTTGTAATAGAGGAAAAAGGAAGGTGACAAGGTTTGCGTTGCATGATATGAAGATATATTTTGAACGCTGGATAGTGATGACTAAATAGCATCTGCAACTATTATCTTTTTCTTTGATATAGACAGAAGTTGGTGAACTCTTTGATATATAAACCTACAAAAAAACTCTTGAGTTCGAATGTCTCAAAGAAGAGAATTTTCTATTATATTTTAATTAAGATGTTTAATTTTAAAAAAAAGATATTCATTTGCAAGGTACTTCATCTCCTCCAGATACAATAAAAATTACCTCCTCAACTTTAGATGAGATACGTATGATGCTCGAGGTGCTTGATGACTCATTAATGATATTAAAATATGCCACATGGATGAAGATTACCATTAAGGAGAGTCAAAGTACATTGACGAGGTTGAAGGGGTGTAAAACAGGGATCGAAAGCCCCTTGGAAGGGTCATGTGCCCATGGTGCTTTGGATTTACTTTTGATCCTCTCTAGCATTTCAAGAGCGGGTCAAAACAACCTTTAGTGGGCCTTTTCTTACATTTGGGTCACTTTTGGGCCCTAATTATGTAATATTTAGTAAAACTGTAAATACTTGATAGCTAGGCTTATTGAGTAAGTTCTTTTTAATGATAATGATGAATTCATGAAGACTCCATTGGGAGTGTTGAGTGCTTGGAAAAGTCAGTGTTGAACCTTGTTTGGAAACGGTGGTTGTAAGGAAGATCCGATCCCCTTTTTGGTCAATGTAAGAGCTAGGTGCTCGTAGGTAACCAATAAGGGAGCTCATTGGGTTCGATACACCCTTTGGTTACTCTTTTATTATCTTCTTGTGTCTATCTTTCTATCATCTATCATTTTTATCCTTTTACTTTCCGTTTTTCTATTTCATTATTTCTTTAGTGTTTGCATTTATTCTCATCATCATAGATTACTCTCGTATCATTTGGTATTAGAGCCGAGCTTGATTTCATTCCTACAAAGTCAATCTTGGGCTTGTTATCTTGAAAATCAACAAAAAAGTGGTGTCAAAAATAAAAAATCCCCAAAAAAGTCACTATTCACATTTTTGTTCTTAGGTCAAATTTTGAGTTTTTGATTTTATATTTTTCTTGTGTTAGATTTTCAGTCCCTAACACAATTAGAGTCCATATATAAAATTTGAGCTAAATCAGAGTGAAATTGAGCCTTATACAATCATTGGAAGCTTGGATTTGAAAAGAAGAAGTTTAAGGTGTGTTGCAAGATTTGAATTGGATGGGAATTTGAGATAAATAATGTATGGAATGAGTTTAGAATGATGAAAGGTGCATAGGGTCAGATTTTCAACTCATTCCGATCTAAGGTGTTCTTGGTGTGTTCTTGAGAAGACTGTTATCTTCATATTCAAGTTCATCAAAAGTGAGTCTTTGATCCAAAAATGAGGAAGATAAAAGGTGAAAAAGTGTTGTGTAAAAGCATCTACAAGGTATTTCAAGTATATTCCAAAGAGAGGGACCACAAAGGGGCATTTTCTCCCATTCAAGAGGCTAGTTTGGCTGACCTGCGCCTGAGGTGCCTTAGAGCTACACCTAACCTACTACAGTAGGTCCAAGGAAGCTCAAAATAGTGACATATCAACCAGTTGTATCCAACCTATCCTCCATCTGCATTTGATATTCTGCAGTACCCCTAACGCAGCTCAAAATAGTGAGCCATCAACCATCTGTGTCCCTCCATCTGTGGCTAACATGCTGCAGCATCCCTAGTTCATCCTAAAGAAGTAAGAAACACACCCACCTATGTCCAAGGTGCTTCACAACTACTGATCAAATCCCAACAAAGCCCAAGTGCAAATCAGCCTTACTCAACACAAATTTACCCCTCCAATGCATATCAAAATCCAAAATATAAAATTCAAGTTTCCAAAGTGCATTTTAACACTTTAATTACTCCATTTCTCAAGGTTTGATTCTTTAGTTTCATTTTCTTGATTCCTAATCTCTCCTTTTGATTCTTAAATCAATCATGAACTAGTAGTTCGTCTACTAAGTTGATTGATTAGTTATTGAGTCCAAATTCTTTCATCATCCTGTTTCTTTTAAGTTTTTCTAGTTTTTATTTTGTTGCAACCTTTTGATTCAAGTTCATGAATAGTTTTATTTCTTTGAGTCATTAAACAAGAATCCACTCCGGCCGCAAAGTAGAGATTGACACCTTATTGTCCACCGGAGTATAAGCAACTTTCAACATTCGCCTCTCCGATTATGAGGATCACAAAGGTGAATTATTACGAATGTTGGTGAAGAGCTTTACTACTAATCTTGTTTGGTCATTTTGTAGGTACAAGGTGATATAAGGAAGCATATCTTTGATATCCTAGGACAATTGTGACTACGACATAGAATACTATGATTGTGGTAAAGATAGTTATGGCTACAAAGAAGATAGAGATTATGGAGGCTATGAATATAGCCACAATCAAGATATGGATGAAAATGAGAGAAACTACTTCGAAGGAGAATATATGATGAATGATGACCCTAGTTCTTATAGTGACTATGGAGATGATGAAGAGCCTTGTGAGGGTTCTTATGAGGAAGATGGGGCATGTAAGGAGTATTACACTTCCCACTCTGATCCTAGAGGTGATGTAAGTTATAACTTGTTCATTTACAAATCTTATGAAGATAATGGTGAGAATTTACGTGAGAATTGTGAAGTTTTGTATTACTCCTCTTGTAGTACTTCTTATCAAGGTCGAATTAATATGAATGGTTATTCTAACTATAGTAGAGGTTGCTCTGTTGGAATGAAAGAGTGTAAATCTCTAAAGCCTAGGGGTGCATCTTACTCTTCTTATCTTAGTGCCCAAACGTATAGAAATGAGAACCAGGGTAGATATGTAGGGTATAGTAGGATTCAAGATGTTCCTACTCTCCCCATCTTTATAATAGAGCCGGGTACTAAAGCATATCTTGATTAGGAGTGGGAGTGTGAAAGGATCTTTATGGATTATGATATGAGATAGGTAGAAAGATCAACGTGTTCCCTTAAACATATTCAAGGTCGACATCGTTGTGGTGGGATATCAAAAGAAAATCTAATAAAACATAAAGTGCCTTGAAGGAATGCATGATGGATGCCCATGTGCCAATGGGGTATATGAAGCTTTACTATAACGCCTCGAGTCTGTACCTCATACGCTACACGGTGCTCATAATCCAGAAGGACCATAAGATAACCCATGTCTGGTACCTGCTGCAATAACTGTATAATAACACTATAATAATTGCAGAAATTAGGCAGAAACAAGCCATAAGGTTCAAATATGTAATAAACACTTTCTACGGTATCATAATACCAAAAATGATACATGAATACTGAAATCTGAACAACTATCTGAAAATACTCTAGTACGGGAAGCCTCTAAACTGTTAGAACTGTAGAGCTAATGGGATAAGTCCCCAACTAACTCCGACTACTAAAAATAATACAGAAATACTGAAGTAAAACCCCGTCCTTGAATTATGAGGACTCACCACTGAATCTAATTGCTGAAAATCTGATCTGCTAAGGATGCTCTGGAGTTAGAGCGTCGGAACCTATGATATAAGACATCATAGCGCAAAAGAAAGCATGCATCAGTACTTTGAATGTACTGGTATACTCAGTGAGATAGGCTGAGATACATGGGCTCATATGCATGAACAATACTAACTGAATAACATGAGTATGAATGAATAAGAGTACGTGCATAAATACATAAACCGTAACTGAGATCGTGATAACACTGACTACTGAGTCTGAATACTGATTAACTGGTTTTTGAGTTTTACTGGTATTGTATTTCTTATTATCTTAATGACTGTATCTGACAGTCTTGAATTTTTAGGAACTATACTGAGTTCCATACTGAGTTGAGTAACTATATCTGATAGTCCTGAATTTGTAGAACTGAACTGAGTTCTATTCTAAAACTAAGACTATGAGAGGTAATCATCTAAGTGACATACCCCTCTCTAAATTGATTGGGGTCTAATCTGTAACCCCAGTTGGAAGGGTGTCAATACCGTTCCACGAGTAGAGAAAAGTTATGAGTTAACCCTCTCTGACAGGATGCTCTTTCGTCAACCCTCGCTGGCAGGAAAACTCGAATGAATTATATCAACCCTCATAATGCCTGGCAGGAAGATATCTCAACATACATTGGCTACGTAGTTCTGTAATGTAGGGATTGCTACTAAGGATCAAACCCTTTGCTGGTAGGAATACCCTCATCCCTGGGTTAACTCGGTGCTGAATCCTACTACAAACTGAACAGACACTTAACTGATTTTTTCTCTGTACTAGGTTGGACTGAACTGTAACTGAGTTTACTGTTTAGTTAAAATGAACTGAGTTCACTGAGTTTCGTTGACTGATGGAATGCTACTGAATTCTGTTAGCTGACTGAGTTTACTGAGGTTTGAACTTAATACTGAATTAGACTGGACTGATACTAAATCTTCTAAGTTTTTCCTGAGTTCTGAAACTGACTGAGAGTACTACTGATTGTGATGTGACAGATACTGTTCTATGACTGACTATGGCTCTAAGGAAACAACTAAATTGTCGGGTATAAATACCCTCAGGACTCGATAGCATAAATTAAGAGACATGGCACAAACTTGAAATATGTAGGCTAAATACTTGATCACTATTCACTCATTGGGGCATTTTAACAAACACTTGCATGGCATGAATTTGAATACATGCTAACATGATATAATTCCACTATTCAGCTCATATGCTTAATTCAGCAATCACTTGAAAGGTATAAAATATGTACATAACATCAATCAATATGTGAACATACAATTCCAAATATCAAATTCACAATTTGATGGCTTTAGCATGATTTCACATTCTAACATATATAAATCAATTTACCACACATGGAACTTCTTATGAAACATGGATTTGAAACTTAATTTGTCATTATAAATATGAATATTATCAAACCCAATAAGGAATTCTTGAAATTCATACACTTGAAGTTTAAAAATGGTTTCTTGGAGTCCAAGGGTGAAAGGAACCCTTGGATGAATGCTTCACATATCTTAGTGCCTGAATTATGAAAACTTGATTGTGTGTTCTTGAGTTCTTGATTTGAAATTTGAACACCAAAGGTTTTGTTTTTGAGATATTTTGAGAATGAATGAGTATATTTGCTATCTAAAGTGAATAATTTCATGTTTTGGGGGCTGAAGGTTGAGGAAAAAAGACCCAAATACCCCTAAGGATGTGGTCTTTTAATGACTGAGAACTGAGTTACCGACGCACAGGTTAGCATGGCGCGTCGATGGCCTCGATGCAATAGCCAATGCATCGCGCCATTTTCGCATTAATTCACTAGAATTGGACGCCGGTAGCTGGGGAAAATATTAATCAACGCGATAGTCAATGCGGCGTGTCAAGATCGCGTTGATCCACTGTTTTAAGATTCTAAAGGATCTTCAAATGAAGTTTGAAAAATCCAAAACTTTTTCAGAAATACCTATGGATATTCCTGATGATGAATCAACGTAAACATCAATGTTTAATGGACATAAAGGTCGCGAAATAAGATTGCCAATATTCATAGGCTAAAATGACACTATGTCTGAGTACTTAGCTAAAATATTCTAAGTCTAGGACCCCTTGACAAGCTTAAAGGACTGTATTAAGCTAGAAATTTTGTGGGGTATTACAATATGTCCCCTTTGGGAACATTCATCCTCGAATGAGACTGACTAAGCTGAGAATACTGGTGAACTGACTCACTTACAGGACATGAACCTTTGGAACATGACTATATGACTGATATTACTGATATACTAAATTATCATACTGAACATGCTTATCTGATGCATGAGTACATAACTGAACACAATTCATGAACGTGTGTCTGAGATTACTGATTAGGTGAGTTTTCTCATACTAAACATGCATATCTGATGCATGAATACATGACTGAAATGATTCATGAACACATGACTGAACATACAATGGTAACTGATACCAAGTTTGTAACATGAATCTGAACATGAAACTAAATAAGCTTAAGAAAAACTATTACCTTGAGCTAAGTTTGGATTAGCGGAGAAGTAATAAGGATACTTGGTCTGCAGGTTTGCTTCTTCTTCCCAAGTATCTCCCTCAACAGTCTGATTCCACTAAACAACTTTGACTAGAGGGACTTGTTTGCTCCTCAGTCAACAAATCTGATAATTAAGGATTTCAACTGGAATCTCTTTATAAGAGAGGATATTTTGAATATCTATGCCCTCTCTAGGGACTATGACTGCTGGGTCACCTATGCATTTATTTAGAAAGGAGACATGGAACACTAGATGCATTGAAGCTAAGTCTGAGGGTATCTCAAGCTCGTAGGCTACCTTTCCAAAGTTGCTAAGAATTTGATAAGGACCGCAATATCAGGGACTAAGTTTCCCCTTCTTGCCAAATCTCTTCACTCCTTTCGTAGAATAGATTCTCAAGAATATAAAATTACCGATCTCAAACTCAATATCCTCTACTGAAAATGCATGATCAAGAATATGAGAACATAAGTGATCCTGGAACGTGATACATGAACTGAATATCATGAGCTGAACTGAGCCCCTTGAATAGAAGGCTTACGACTGAGATTGGAACTTGAGGGTCAACCTATGAGTACCCACTATTCCAATTGAATTCATTATGTGAGAAAAAGTTTGGAGGTTTAGGACATGAAAGCTCGGGGGTTATAGTGCATCTCTTTCTTGGGACATTATGTCCCTCGAAGAATACTGACTTGGCTGAGATGCTGAGGAAAACTGGGACGATGCACATGGCACCTATGAACTGAGTTATGACTGACTATCTGGGATCTGAAACTGAGATATGACACATTAGCTGAGCTGATCACATAACTACCTGGTTTCCCCATCTTGGAACAGTTACTTTTATGGGACTTCGAATAGTGCGACTAGTGGGGAAACATGGGAAACCGAGCCATACGAATTTGTCCACCTGACTACTAAACTAAATTACTAGCTTTACAAACTAGCATGTGCTAAAAACTCATACTCGATTGGAGCATTTCCTTGACACTCTTTCCTTAGAGTTTCTAGTGACTTTAGGGAGCGAGGAATCTTTGCCTAGGCCGAATGAAGTGTCTGGATAAGAAATCACATTCTAGCTAAATTTCTATAATATGCGGTGAGGCCTACGAAACCTCATCTAAGATAGAATGAATAAGTCTCATGCACTGCAACTAAAATTCTTCAAACTTAGACATAACTCTCGGATTCCCTCTCAACTATACTTTCCACCTTAGCATGGCGCTTCACCTGAGACTACTGAAAATATTAACATAGGCGCTGAGCATAAGCGCATGAACATACTGTCTTATTTGATTAACTAAATGACTGATAGTTGAATACTGGTCATGTAGGATTAAACTATTCTTAGTCTAAATGACTAGGCTGAAACTCTAGAGTATTATGCATATGAGGTAAGAATCGACTGAGGAACATGAGATAACGAGCATGAATTCATGAAAGACTGTATTATTTAAAAATGCAAGACCAAGCATATAACATGGTTCCAAAATAGTCTGTAAACTGAGGTGCTGAAACAATGATAACTGAATGACTGATAACTGTACGCTATGGTCAAGCAAGCCTGAAACTGAATTGAGTTACTGATTTGATTACTGGAATGGGACTAGGATCGTAACTAAGATGGTAGTTGGGACTGTAATTAAAATTATAACTGGGACTGTAACTAAGACTCATACTGGAACTGAATACTAAGTTTTGATAACTGGATATTGGTAACTGAGGTTTAGACTAATACTGAAGTACTGGATTCTGGTGGCTAAGCAACTAATAACTGATAGCCATGGTTCTGTAGGATTATCTGAGTTCTTTACTGAATTCTGAGACTGAATACTGATTACAGGGTAGTGAATACTATACCAAACTCGACACTTAATGGAGGCCTGAGGGATAGAATATCAACATCATGGGTGGATCTACCAAAAGATCTAGGTTGAGGATATACATATCATGATATAAATTTAGTCAATTCGTTAGGAGGGTAGCATGAGTCATTGATATTGAGCCCACTATAAAGCATGACATGTGAACATGAGTCACAAGCTGTATGACTGAGTTTGGAGTTTCTGTGTTCATGGAACACGATTCTTAATCACTGAGTAAATTGGAACTCCTATACTAGGAACTATAAGCGTACATGATTTTAACCTATATGAACGTGAGCTATGATCATTGAGCTTACATGTAAGATATTTATAGATATCATGATAACTGATAGGTTTTGAGAGTCTGAAATATGATTTTGAGATGATCTGCGTGATCATTTTTGCTATGAGAATAGACAAGAATGTCATCGATAAAATTTATAACAAACATGCCCAAATACTACTTGAATGCGCAGTTTATTAAGTCCATGAAAGCTGCTGGGACATTGGTAAGACCAAAGGACATGACTAAGAATTTAAAGTGACCATACTAAGTTCTGAAAGCTTTCTTTGGGATGCCATATTCCCCAACTCTAAACTGATGATAGCCTGATCTAAGGTCTATCTTAGAAAAGTGACTGGCACCCTGAAGTTGGTTAAACAAGTCATCGATTCTGGGAAATAGATACTTGTTCTTGACTGTGACTTTATTTAGGTGATGGTAGTCAATACACATTCTGAGAGAACCATCTTTCTTACGCACGAATAGAACTGGTGTGTCCAACGGGGACACATTGGGTCTGATGAATCCCTTATCTAGGAGATTCTTTAATTCTCTAAGTTCTACTGGATCCATTCTTTATGGAGGCATAGAGATGGGCTGAGTATCTGGGAGAAGATTAATTTTGAAATTGATTTCCCTTTTGGGAGGAACTCCGGGAAGGTCTTCGGGAAACATATCTGGGAACTCATATGCTACTGATACTGATTCAAGAGTAGGGGTTTCTGAGCTAGTGTCCTGGACTCGAGCGAGATGGTAGATACATCCCTTAGCTATCATCTTTCTAACCTGAAGGTAATAAATAAGATGACCCCTAAGTGCTAAAGTACTGCCCCTCCACTCTAGGATGGGTTCATTCAGAAACTGAAACTGGACAATTCTATTTCTGCAGTCGACTGAGTTATAATAGGAATGAAGCCGATCCATGCCGAGAATGACATCAAAATCAGTCATCTCTAATTTGACTAAGTCTACTAAAGTGACTTTCTGAGATACCACAATCGGATAGTTCCTGTATACCACCGAGCTATGACAGATTTTCCCATAGGGGTAGAAATTGAGAAGGGCTCTGCTAGAATTTTGGGACTGATTCCAAAATCAAATGCTATATATGGAGTAACAAAAGACAACGAAGCTCCTGGATCTAGAAAAGCGTAAACATGTAAATGATAAACTTGTAATGTACCAGTGACCACATCAGGAGAACTTTCCTAATATTGTCAGGACTGAAGAGCATAGAGGCTATTTGGGTGTTGCCCACTGGTGGCACTAAAAGAGGCACCCTGCTGATTTAGGCGACCGGACTGAGCTGGGGGACGGTTATGCTAACTCTGGGAACCTAATTGAGGACAATACCTGACCCTGCGTCCTAGCTTACCACATCTGAAACACACATCACTGCCATCTCTGCAGATACCCTGGTGGTTTTTGCCATATTTCTAGCAAAAAGGATTTGTTCGGGCACTTTTTGGCCTTGACATTCTGGACCTCTTATTCTTTCTCCCCTTTTCCCTACACCTCTCCTCCTCACTCTACGGAGCATGGTCCATAAGCCTAGTTAGGATAACAACCAGCTGATTGTTCTGAGCAACTATTAAATAAGCTAAGGCAGTGAAAACAACTCTAAATTCACCATGAGAAACATGCTTATTTATGGGATCTTCCTGAATGTGAGAAGGGGATGACTGGTTTTTATTACTTCTTTCATTAGGTTCTCTGGAAGTCATGTACTGGAAGCATAAGGAAGAGATGAGTTAGACTGAGAGGTTAACTTGAGCTTATTCTTACTTGCACGACATAAATACTGAAAGAGGAGAAACTGTTTCTAAAATATCTTGTAGCCTCCTGTCCATAAGTGTGGCGCGCAACACACCCATGTACAAGACTCTACTCGATGCAGATTCTAGACTTCCTAGGACTCTATTAAACCTGGCTCTGATACCAAGTTTGTAAAGCCCCGAGTCTATACCCCAGACGCTACACGATGCTCATAATCCCGAAGGACCATAAGCTAACCCATGTCTGGTACCTGCTGTAATAACTGTCTAATAACACTGTAATAATTATAGAAATTAGGCAGAAACATGCCATAAGGTTCAAATCTATAATAAATACTATTTACAGTATCCTAATACCAAAACTGATACATGAATACTGAAATTTGAACAACCGTCTGAAAATACTTTAGTTTGGAAAGCCTCTAAAATGTCTGAACTGTGGAGCTGATGGGAAAAGTCCCCAACTAACTCCGACTACCAAAAATAATACTAAAATACTGAAGTAAAACCATGTCCTCAAATTATGAGGACTCACCACTGACTCTAACTACTGAAAATTTGATCTGCTAAGGATACTCTGGAGCTCGAGCATCAGAACCTATGATATAAGACATCATAGCACAAAAGAAAGCATGCGTCAGTACTTTGAATGTACTGGTATATTTAGTGAGGTAGGATGAGATGCATGGGTTCATATGCATGAACAATACTAACTAAATAACATGAGTATGACTGAATAAGAGAATATGCATGAATACATAGACTGTAACTGAGATCGTGATAACACTGACTACTGAGTATGAATACTGATTAAATGGATTCTGAGTTTAACTGGTGTTGTATTTCGGATTATCTGAATGACTGTATCTGACAGTCCTAAATTCTGAGAAACTATACTGAGTTTCGTACTGAGCTGAGTGACTATATCTGATAGTCCTAAATCTGTAGAATTGAACTAAGTTCTATTCTGAGATTGAGACTGTGGGAGGTAATCATCTAACCGACATGCCCCTCTCTAAACTGATTGGGTTCCAACCTATAACCCCAGTTGGAAGGGTGTCAATATCGTGCCACGGGTAGAGACAAGTTATGAGTTAAACCTCTCTGATAGAAAGCTTTTTCGTCAATCCTCGCTGGCAGGAAAACTCGAATAAGATATATCAACCCTCATAATTCCCGACAGAAAGATATCTCAACCTACATTGGCTTCGTAGTTCTGTAACACAGGGATTGCTACTAAGGGTCAAACCCTCTGCTAGCAGAAATGCCCTCATCCCTGGGTTAACTCGGTGCTGAATCCTACTCCTAACTGAATAGACACTAAACTGATTTCTAGTCTATACTAGGTTAGACTGAACTGTAGCTGAGTTTACTATTTAGCTAAACTGAACTGAGTTTACTGAGTTCTGTTGACTGGTGGAATGCTACTGAATTCTGTTAGCTGACTGAGTTTACTGAGGTCTGAACTGAATACTGAATTAGACAGGACTGATATTGAATCTACTAAGTTTTTCCTAAGTTTTGAAGCTGAATGAGAGTACTACTGATTGTGACATGACTGATACTGTTCTATGACTGACCATGGCTCTAAGTAAACAGCTAAATGTCGGGTATAAATACCCCTAGGACTCGATAGCATAAATTAAGAGACATGGCACAAACTTGAAATATGTAGGCTAAGTACTTGATCACTATTCATTCATTGGGGAATTTTAACAAACACTTTCATGTCATGAATTTGAATACATGCTAACATGATATAATTCCACTATTCAACTCACATTCTTAATTCAACAATCACTTGAAAGGCATAAAATATGCACATAACACCAATCAACATGTGAGCATACAATTCTAAATACCAAATTCAAAATTTAAAGGCTTTAGCATGATTTCACATGATAACTCATATGAATAAATTTACCCCACATGAAACTTATCATGAAACATGGATTTGAAACTCAATTTGTCATTATAAACATGAATATTATCAAACCCAATATGGAATTCATAAAATTCATACACTTGAAGTTTAAAAATGGTTTCTTGGAGTCCAAGGGTGAAAAGAACTCTTGGATGAACACTTCACATACCTTAGTACCTGAATTCTAAAAACTTGATTCTGTGTTCTTGAGTTCTTGATTTAAAATTTGAACACCAAGGGTTTTGTTCTTGAGAGATTTTGATAATGAATGAGTATATTTGCTCTCTAAAGTGATTAATTTCATATTTTGGGAGCTGAAGGTTGAGGGAAAAAACCCGAAATACCCCCAAGGACGCTGTCTTTAAATGACTGAGAACTGGGCTATCGACGCGCAGGGCGACGTTGTGTGTCGATGAAATTGATGTGATAGCCAATGCGGTGTGCCATACTTGCGTTGATTCACTAGAATTGGACATTGGTAGCTGGGGAAAATATTAATCAATGTGATAGTTGATGCGGCGTGCCAATCGCATTGATCCACTGTTTTAAGATTCTAAAGGAACTTCAAACGAAGTCTAAAAAATTTGAAACTTGTCCTAAAACACCTACGGACATTCTTGATCATGAATCAATCTAAACATCATCATTTAATGGACATAAAGGTCGCGAAATAAGATTGCCAACCTTCGTAGGCCAAAATAACACTAAGTCTGAGTACTTAGCTAAAATATTCTAAGTCTGGGACCCCTTGACAAGCTTAAAGGACTGCATTAAGCTATAAATTTTGTGGGGTATTACATTTACAATGTTGATCCAAGAAGAAACATTTACTCCAGAAGGGTAAGAATTTAAGGGGTTCTGGGATGCCTTCTTATGCTAGATGATTGGTGCTATAGAAACTACATCATTCAACCCATGGTTTACTATCTAGGGATACCTCGAGAGCCTCTACTTGTTTCATACTTCTTGGATAGGTATATGGTTTTCGAGAGAGTGGAGATTTCCTTCACCCGATGTGGGTAATATGAAAAGGTGTGGTGTAAGATCTTTTCCTTGGAACATGGACATTTATTCATGAGTGCCAATTGGTTTGGACAATATAAGGTTCCAAATGTACAAAATTGGCCTAAGATTTTAAAGAACCAATGGGGAGATCATCTCTTACCATCCATTCTTCCCAAATCTAAATGAGATGTAACCACTTACACCAAATCTAAAGAAATTTAGAGACAAAAGATTGAGAGGAGTAAGGGAGTGTAAGGTGGCAACCTAAGAGAGGAAAAATAAGAGGTTGTCAGGAGTTAAGTAAGGCAGTTTCCACCAAACTAGCTAACATTGTTTGTCCTTCTTTTAATAAGGACATGTGTGTAGGTCCCAATATGGCAAGTAGAGGAGAACAAGAACCAAAAGAGAAGATTCCCTTTGAAGATTTGATGTGGACAATCTTTGATACTTCCAAGTCTTGTGAGGGACCTTCACATCATGGCAAATAAGAATATTCTCAAGAACTTCAAGGAAAAATAGCTAACTCTTACACTTTTGTACATATAAATGATGATTGTATGGATATTAGCACATTAAGTGTGAGTTGTAGCTTATCTATATATGGGTCTCATAATTCTTTGCCTCATGTTGATGATGTTCCTGTTGAGAGTGTGGAAATACTAGTTGATCCTATTGATGACCTCATTGACTCTTCTAGTAAATTAAATTTGGGTCCACCTAGTATTGAAGCCAATATGATGAATGATGGTACATTGTCTTATGATAATTGTATTGACCAACTTATGGGTGAAAATAGTACACCACTTGAGGATGATTTTGATATGATTAATGTTCCTCAAATAAGTGATGATGTTGAAAATGTTGGTCAAGTAAATAAGATTGACCTTTGAGCATGTCTTTTAGTGAATATCCTATTGTTTGTCTTGCTTATAGGGATGATTATGTGTTTGAATCTTCTTCAGAACTTAATAGTTATGTTATTGAGAGTGAACTTACAAGTTCTAATCCTCCTTCATGGATTGATCCTTCTCTCTTTAAGTATAATATCGTGTTCAAAGATGGTATAATCACTCCAAGATAACCTAGTGGTGTGAATAATATTAATGGTGTGGCTCATCTAGAGGGTAATAGCCTATATTACAACCTACTATGGTGTGACTACATTCCTCCTAAAGATAAAAATCTCTTCTTTGAAGATGAGAGTACTCTTAAGGAAAAAGAATGTGAGGTTTTGAAAAGGAATGATCAATTGGGTGATGATAACTTTGATTTGCTTAAATATTTTAGAAACCTAATTCATGATTGTTTCCTATGAAAATACTTGTGGTTGTCATCCTTTGTACGACACCCCACCCTTGTTTGATAATTATGAGGATGAATTGCTTGATTATTGTGATAACTTGAATAATGATTCCTTTGATGTTAGTGGCGGTATGTGTCTACTTGAGGATTCTTCCCTTGAAGGTGAAAGTATCTATTGTTTGGAAATCATTTCTTATTCTACTTTGTGTGCTCCTATTATTGAGAATACTCATGGTGTTGATCTAAAATCTAATAGTGAATATATACATAAGAATATAGTGGTTGAAGTTAACTTTAGTGATACATTTCTCTACTTTCCATTTGCTTTCGATGATGCTTATGCTAGTGTGGAGAGTATATATTTTGATTTGGGTGATGTGTTTGGGGGGAAGAAGTGTTGTCTAGACCCATTTTTATGGCTACTCTATCTATTTGACCTTAGTGACAAATTTGAATGTGGTGATTTCCACACACAATGCTTGGTCTAATTGACAAGCAAAATTTAGATAAAGATGTTTGAATCCTTCCCTATTTTTGAAAGTTTTTTTTGGGTATTTACAACCCACTTGATATACCCAAGTTGTGCATGAGAGTCATTTCCAACAAAGATAAGCATTCATTAAAGAAGGAAAGTAATGAAAAGATTCCAGAGAATTTAACATTGTATATTTCCAATCTTGACCAAGGTTTCACTACTTGTAGGCCAAGGAGAGAGTCTTCTCTTAAAAATACTTTGGATGTATTCCATGCTTATGATCCTCTTCTTTGTGAATTTTTTACAATTTGTGACCCCTTTCTTAAGGGAAGTTGTTTGAAAGGAAAAAGTCATATGTCCTTAAATGTTTTTATTTCATCCTTGTGTGCATTATGTTCTATATCTTTTGAGCCAAATAGACTTTTTATAGATAATAGCATCTTGGATGATTCTTTTACACTTGATTCCTTTCTATACTACCTCTTTGCTTATGATGATATATATGCTAGTTTTGGATTTTCTTTATGTAGCAATAGGGATCTTGTTGGTTGGTCCACTTGTTTGAATGACAATGTTATATGGATCTTGTGGACTTTAAAACCAATTGAGGCACCACTCTTGATGTGGTCTCTTAAAGAGGTGATAAAACAATTGTGTCTTATGGCTCCTAAGATGAAGGTAGCCTTACCTTTTGGATTTAGTGATGCCATTATGACCTTTATGGTTTCCTTATCTCTTGGTGATTCCCATAGCCATCACCTTTGTGTATTTTCAATAAGTTTCTAATGTTTATCATGAAGGATCCTTGGTTATATCTTTAAGTGTGTGCAACCTTGGCATGATGCAATGATTATTTGTGCTAACCCTAACCCTCATGTCATGAGGATGTTGTATTTGTTTATCCTTCCTTTGGTTTTGCAAGGTTTGGATTTGAGATCAAATTATTTTCAAGAAGAACAGGATGATACAAGACAAATTGCCTCCGCACTTTTAGATGAGATACGTATGATGTTCGAGGTGCTTGATGGCTCCTTATTGCTATTAAAATATGCCACATGGATGGAGATTACCATTAAAGAGGGTCAAAGGACATTGACTAGGTCGAAGGAGTGAAAAATGGGGCTCGAAAGCCCCTTGGAAGGGTCATTCACCCAAGGCGCTTTGGATCCGCTCTAGCATTTCAAGAGCGGGTCAAAACAGCCCCTAGTGGGCCTTTTCTTGTATTTGGGTCACTTTTGGACCCTAATTATGTTATATTTAGCAAAACTATAAATACTTGGTAGCTAGGCTTTTTTAGTTTTTTTTGTTTAATGACGACGATGAATTCATGAAAACTTCATTGGGAGTGTTGAGTTCTTTAAAAAGCCAATGTTGAACCTTGTTTAGAAATGGTGGTTGTAAGGGAGATTCGATCCCCCTTTCGGTCAACGTAAGAGTTAGGTGCTCGTAGGTAACCAGTAAGGGAAGTCTTTGGGTATGATACACCCTTTGGTTGCCCTTTTTTTATCTTCTTGTGTCTATCTTTCTATCATCTATCCTTTTTATCCCTTTACTTTCCGTTTGTCAATTTCGTTGTTTCTTTAGTGTTTGCATTTGTTTTCGTCGTCGTAGATTACTTTCGTATCACCTACTCAGAACTAAAAAGGGATCAATCAAAATATCACCAACTAAAAACACAACTTCATATCCTTCTCATTTGACCTACAAGCTACTGCAATAGACTCACTTGGGTTGAAATCAAATGAACAACAAAAGAATGTTTATGAAGATTTACCCAATAGCGAAATTCGCAAGATACTATGAGCTATGGCCAGTAGTTTTTTAACCCTTTTACCTTATTATTCTTACTAATGATAGAGTTTTTATTGTGCTATGTGAGTATTTTATGTTATATTCTCTAACATTTGCTAACAAATTAAAAAAAGTAGAAAGATCTTAATTCTTGAACATAAGACTCATTCTCATTTAACTATAAAATACGAGTCTTTTCTTGAGTTTTATAATGTGGGTGAAAAAATAAAAGAAGAGGTGAGATTTACGAATCATTTGAAGATTCAGTAAATATAAGAGACACCTACTAATTACTATTAGGCTCAAACGCTATACACATTCTACATATTTGTATATCTCATCCTTGTGTTATTTGTAGGGGAACAATGTTAATCATCTCCACCAAACACATTATATTTGCCCATTTGAAAACAATATCTAGGCTAGATGCCTTTTGTATTTACTTAATTGGTTCAATATAATCCTTGTATATACCATTTATTATTTGACGCAACTTATTAGTTTTTTGGTTTAGAATAGCCACCTTTGCTTTAGGAGCTAAGTTCATCTTTGGAAACTTGTTTGCGATATTCTTATACTATTTTTTTATATCTTTTTAATGTTAATGAAAGTTCTATTTCATTCAAAAATAATACTTAACCAAAAACTAATACACTTTCAATAGCCTTAACTTTAACATAATCACAAACACTTACAGATAAAAATGGGGTGGGCATTCAATTTTTCGATTTGGTTATTTAATATCAGCTTGGTTTTTTGATTTATAGCTTAGCGAAAATGACAATCGTAATCGAATTGAAATAAAATTGGTTTGTTCAATTTTTGCAAATTTGGTTCGTTTTTTTTTTTTTTTTTTTGAAGGTCAAAGTAGTGGGCCTTTTTTTTTTTTGTTATGAATGGAAGTGAATAGTGACTTTGAATTTATCCCCTTTTTACTTTAATGTCTGATAAAAATTAGTATCTTAAATATTTGTAACGATCTAATTTTTTGGTAATTTTTATGAAATATTTATTTCTATGTGATTTGATCATCTTATCCCTCTCCGTAGTTGCTTTGTGGTATTTCTAGAGCGTGAGAATAATTGACATAATTTTAGATGCATTTTGACATGATTTATGTGAAATTATGATTTTTAGTGGCGTTGAGAGTCTTATAGTTGACTTCGATTAATATTTTATTGATCTATACATCGGATGGAAAATGGACTGCGCCAGCAGGTCCATAACGTCAATTTTAGATTGATAACATGGTTGGTGTGGTTTTATGGATTTTAAATCCATTTTGACCCTCGGTTCAAAAAGTTGTGAAATTAATTTTCTGGGGTCAACCTTGTGAAAATAACATTTTTTGCGAAAATATGATATCTTCATTGAGTTTGGAGCATCGAATTTGATAGGGTAGCATATTTTGTTTGCAATGACGGGATTTTAGTTGAATTCAAGGAGTCGAGGAGACTTGGACCCTATATATACTCATGTTTTTCCCTTTTCCCCCATTTTTGAGACTCGGAGTTTAGGGTTTCATACTTTTGAGCAATTTTGTAATATCCCAAACTTTCTTAGCTTAGAATCGTCCTTAAAATGTTAAGAGATAGCTTCATAAATGAATAATATTTGTTATATGTGGAATTTTCTAGATGTAGACTTCTCATTGTGTGAAAAACTTAATAAGCTTTCCAACGATATAAGATTCGCCCAAATTTGACTCTCAGTGAAAAAGTGATGGCAATTTTAAGTTCCAGTCGTAAAACACAGTCATTTCGGTCAATAGCGCGTTCTGTAAAAGGTTTAAATGATGATTGTCAATTTCCAGTGGACCTCTATGATGTTGGCGCATCGCGGAGAGGTCCAATTTCCCATTTGTCAAATTTCAGTGAGGGTCCGCGATATTGGCGCGTCGCGCCATGTTTCCAGGTCCCAACCAAGGTGGCAACACGATACCACCTCGTCGCACCACCATTCATTTTCCCAGTTGGCATTTTCGAGAGGTTTGGCGCGATAGTGGCACATCGCGCCAAGGCCAAAAATTGAGAATTTGGGGTTGTTTTCCAGTTCTGAATTAGAGTTTAATAGGGGTATTTTGGTCAATCCCCAGAGACCCAATCCGTGCAAAGCATATCATTAAGCATATACTAAAGCACTTTATGCTTATTTCATCACTTTTCTCTCAAAAGCAAAACCTAGATCATCAAACTTTCTCCCCAAGAAATCTAAATTTCTCCATTAATTATACAAGGTAATTCAAGATTGAGAATCCCCAATTCAAGAACTCTAAGAAGTCATCACCAAAGCATCAATAAAAATCCAAGATTTAAGTTTTAGCATCTAGATCATCATTTGATGTAAGTGGGGTATGAACAAGGATAATCCTTTCATCCTTGTGCCCAAAACTTTTTTTAAATTCAACTTTTACTGAATTTTATGTGATTTTCCATGAAATTCAAATTAGGGTTTACACCCATTATTGTTATTTACAAGTTTATGAGATTTCCAATGGTTTAGAAGTTGAATTACATGATTATATTCATATTTTGTGTATAGTGCACTAATTTCCAGATTTTATGATGAATTATAAATGCTTATATTATCAAGCGTGAATTTTAAGATGTTTTAACATGAGATTGATGCATGGGTCATTATGCCCTAATTAAGATTTCTTTTTCGAGATTATTTGTGTTATGAGTACCCTCAGATAAGATTATTCTCAGATTTTGATAAAGATTTGGCCTTTGGTCCTAAGCTAAGATAAAGAATCCACTTTGTTCATAAAACTTGAGATTTAACCATATGCTATTTTGAAGTGGGTTTCTTAAGATTTTGAGCATAAGAATGGGAGTAGTATTTAGCACCAAGATGGGTAAGTTACTATGGTTTCATACCCCAAAACTACGTGCCATCGTAGGATTAAGATTATTTTCACTTCTACATGGATGACTCAGATTGTTAACACTTCAGATAAAAAGTTCTATTCCGATGGCAAGGGAAGAACAACCCAACCTAATGGGAGCCAGACGTGGGACTCCACGGATGCTCATATGGTGTTTGTCGGTTAGAAGAACCCACCAATAAGATGTCCCCTACTCTTATAATAGGTTATTGGCATAAAACCTTATGATAAAAGCATATATTTTTTATAGCTATGGTTTTAAGATTCTTTAAGTCTTGAGATGAAGTATTACCCTTTACAAATTGATAAGATGATGCAGTAGCTTTCAGAAAGAACATATTTTAAAACTGAATGTAATGGCTCACAAGATTTATATTATATGCTTCATGCTTTATGATTCTCAGATTTTAGATTACTCAAGCCCACGTGAGTCATTTACATTTAGCATGCATGGTTTTATTTATAAATTTTGATAATATTTTTTACATATTGCATTCACCCCCATATACTCAGTACATCATCAAAGTACTGATCCACATATATGTCTATGTGCTACATTATTTCTAATATAGGTTCAGGTGCTCATTCTTATCAGCGTGAGTGATTTCTGAGCATCTCATCTACATTTCTGCATTTGGTGAGTCCTCATAGTTTGGGGACTTTGTTATTCATACTTTTAATTTATTAGTAGATGTTCCTTTATTCATTTCAAATAGTTTGAGTTAGCTGGGGCCCATCCCAGTGACTCTCTAGATTCAGATAGTAGAGGCTTATCGGGCTACTAGATTCAGTGTTAGACTTTTGATTCAGTATTCAGATTCTCAGTATTGTCTTACCAAGATTTGTGAGATTTAGATAAGATTTCTGCATTTATTATGTTTTCATATTCATATCTCTCCTATTTTTAGATTTTGATTTAGTAGAAAGCATCCAGGGTTAGCTCAGGACTACTTGTAGTTCAGAGCACCGTGTGGCATTCCGAGAGTTATATTTTGGGGCGTTACAAATTTTTTATCAGTTCCTACAGTTTAGTTAGTCTTAGGAAATCAGACAATCCGTGTTATGTAGAGTCTTGATCATCGGTGTGAAGTGCGCCACATCTATGAGCAAGAGGCTATAAAGAATTTTAGGAAATCATCTCTTCTTTCATGATCTATCATGCATTCAAAGTCTCTAACTTCTTCTAATTTGTGCTTTCACATGACAAAAAATTCCTCCTCGTCGAGCTAACACCCACAAAAATAATAAATAGCCACCTCGACCTGCAGATCCCTTGAATGAGAATGTGTCACATGCAGAGTTTTGGGCTGCCTTTCAGGTACTAGCCCAAGCTGTGGCAGCTAATGTTCAGGGCAACCGTCAGGCTGCATCCCTACCTCAGCAAGATGGGGACTTAGCTGCAGCCAGAATTCGAGACTTTATAAGAATGAACCCTCCAAAATTCCTTAGTTCAAAAGCAGATGAGGACCTACAGATGTATCTAGATGAGGTAAAGAAGATCACCCAAATTATACGTGTTTCTAAAGAGGAGAGTGTAGAATTGGTATCCTATAGGCTGAAGGATGTTGCATATGATTGGGTAGTGATGTAAAAGAACAATAGAGGGGAGAATGTAGCTCCCATGTCTTGGCTAATATTTCAGGATGCGTTCTTAGACAAGTTCTTCCCACATAAGATGAGGGAAGCTCAAATAGAAGAGTTCATGAACCTAAGGCAGGGCTTGATGACAGTAAAGAAATATTGCCTCAAATTTAACCAGTTGTCTAAGTACGTTTCTTATCAGATGGCTGACCCTAGGTCAAACATGAATACATTTGTGACCGGTGTGTCTGGGTGGGTAGTTAAGGAGTGTAGGACTGCTATGCTCATTGGAGACATGAATCTTCCTAGATTAATGATGCACGCTCAGCAGATTGAGGCAGAGAAGGTGAATGAAAGAGAGAGTAAATAAGAGGGCTAGAACAGGGTAGTTTGATCATGATCAGAATAGGTCTGGAAGAGGAAATCATTCATAGTTTTAGAATCATTCATCTATGCCTACACCTTCTTCAACCAGTACTCCTGCACCCAATGCTCCTGCACCCAAGAATAGGCGGGAATAGTGGGGTAAGTCTTCTATACCTAGGTCTCAGAATAGCGTGAGTAATAGGCCTAATCATACCCCATGTGCTAAGTGTGGTAAGAATCATAGAGGTGAATATTTGTGGGGTCAGAAAGGTTGTAATGGTTATGGCCATCCGGGTCATGGAATCAAAGAGTGCCTGCATGCTAGACGGGGGAATAGAGATGTTTGTCCTCAGACTCAGGCTAATAGTGCACCAGCTCTTCTAGGTCATATATCCCCTCCGGAGGGCGCCTCATCCAATACTGCTGGCAGTCAGCGCAAGAATTAGTTTTATACTTTACCATACCATCAGGAGCATGAGGATTCACCCGATGTTGTGACTGGTATGCTTCGTGTCTTTCTTCTTAATGTTTATGTGTTGTTAGACCCTGGGTCAAGTTTCACTTATGTGACCCCGTTAGTTGCTGTGAATTTTTAGATAATTTCTGAATATATACCTGAGCCTTTCTTGGTGTCTACTCTAGTAGGTAAGTCAGTAGTTGCCAAATAAATTTATAAAAAGTGTCCTATCACTATTATTTATAAAGTCATGTTAGCATAACTGATAGAGTTAGACATGGTTGATTTTGATCTTATTCTGGGTATGGATCGACTTTATTCCTATTATGCTTTTATATATTGTCGCACCCGAGTGGTGATGTTTCACTTTCCAGACGAGCCAATTTTTGAATGGTCAGGTAATTCAGTGTCTCCTAAGAGCCATTTTATATCTTATCTTAAGGCTAGAAAGTTGATATCCAAAGGTTGCATTTATCATCTAGTTTGAGTTAAAGACATTAAGTCTGAGACTCCAACAATTTAGTCTGTCTGAGTGGTCAATGAGTTTCCTGATGTTTTTCTAGAAGATCTCTCAGGGGTACCTCCCAATAGGGAAATAGAATTTGGTATTGACCTTCTCCCAGATACTCAGCCTATTTCTATACCTTCTTATCATATAGCTCCTGTAGATCTTAAAGAGTTAAAACAACAACTCAAAGATCTTTTAGATAAAGGTTTCATAAGGCCCAGTATTTCTCCATGGGGCGCTCCCGTCCTATTCGTGCAAAAGAATGATGGTTCTTTACGAATGCGCATTAACTATCATTAGCTGAATAAAGTTACAGTTAAGAACAAATATCCTCTTCCTAGAATTGATGACTTGTTTGATCAACTCCAAGGTGTAAATTATTTCTCAAAGATAGACCTTAGATCCGGCTATCATCAGCTTAAAGTAAGGGAATATGATATTCCAAAGACGGCCTTTCGAACCCATTATGGTCATTTTAAATTTCTAGTCATGTCTTTCGGGTTAACAAATGCTCCAGCAGCTTTCATGGACCTCATAAATTGAGTGTTCAAACAATATCTAGACATGTTTGTCATAGTATTCATAGATGATATCCTTGTATACTCCCGTAGTGAGGATAACCATGTAGATCATCTTAGAATTGTCTTGTAAACTCTTAGGGATCATTAATTTTTTGCCAAATTCAGCAAGTGTGAATTTTGGTTAAGATCAGTAGCCTTTCTCAGTCATATTATTTCTGCCGATGGAATTAGAGTAGATCCTCAAAAGACAGAAGTCGTAAGAAATTAGCCTAGACCTATCTTTCCGTTATACATTAGGAGTTTCTTGGGTTAAGCTGGATATTACCATTGTTTTGTTGAGGGTTTCTCATCTATCGCATCTCCTATGTCTAGATTGACCCAAAAGAAAGTTAAGTTCCAGTAGACGAATTCCTGCGAGAAGAGTTTTCAGGAGTTGAAGACTCGACTCACTTTAGCCCTAATTCTAGCATTACTTGATGGTACCGACGGCTTTGTTGTTTATTGTGATGCCTCTAAAGTTTGGTTTGGGTTGTGTGTTGATGCAGAGACGTAAGGTCATAGCCTATGCCTCTAGACAGTTGAAGCCTCTTGAAAAGAATTACCCAACCCATGATCTGGAATTAGCTGCTGTAGTGTTTGCATTGAAAATCTGGAGACATTATCTGTATGGTATGTATGTTAATGTGTTCACTGACCATAAAAGCTTGCAGTATGTTTTTACTCAGAGGGAGTTGAATCTCCGTCAGAGAAGGTGGTTAGAGTTGTTGAAAGATTATGATATGAGTGTGTTGTATCATCCGATCAAGGCCAATGTAGTGGAAGACGCCTTTAGTAGATTATCTATGCGCAACGTTGCTCATGTGGAGAATGATAAGAAAGATTTGGCTTGAGAAGTTCACCGGTTAGCCAGATTGGGTGTTAGATTGGTTGATTTAGCTGAAGAGAGTGTTTGGGTTCAGAGTAGTTCCAAATCCTCCCTAGTTTCGGAAGTGAAAGAGAAACAAGACATGGATTCTAGTTTGGTCAAACTAAAAAAGTCAGTGAGAGACCAAAGGGTAGAGGTTTTCTCCCAAGGGGGAGATGGTGTGTTAAAATACCAGAATAGATTGTGTGTGCCTTTTGTTGATGAGTTGAGATAGAGAATTATGGTTGAAGCCCATGACGCACATTATTCTATTCATCCAGGTGCTACCAAGTTGTACCGCGACTTGTGGAAGATCTATTGGTGGAGTAGTATGAAGAGAGATATAGTAGAGCTCGTAGCTAAGTGTGTAATTTGTCAATAGGTTAAGGTAGAGCACTAAAGACCTGGTGGTACGTTGCAAGAGTTTTGTATCGCCAATTAGAAGTGGGAAGAGGTTAATATGGATTTTCTAACTGGTTTACCCCATTCGCGTCGTCATCATGATTCAATTTGGGTTATTGTAGACTGATTGACTAAGTCAGCCCATTTTTTTCCAGTTCATACGTCCTATACAGCTGAGGATTATGCTAAGTTGTACATCAGAAAGTTAGTCAGATTGCATAGAGTTCCCTTGTCTATTATCTCTGATAGGAGTACTCAGTTTACTTCCCAATTTTGGAAAGCCTTTCAGAAGGGGTTTGGTACCCAAGTCCATCTCAGTTCATCTTTCCACCCTTAGACAGATGGTCAAGCAGAGAGGACCATCCAAACTCTAGGAGATATGTTGAGGGCATGCGGTCTTGATTTCAAGGGTAGATGGGATGAGCATTTGCCATTGATTGAATTTTCTTATAATAACAGTTATCATGCTAGCATTCAGATGGCTCCGTTTGAGGCTCTTTATGGGAGGGGATGTAGATCACCCATAGGTTGGTTTGAAGTGGGTGAGACCACTTTTCTTGGGCCTGATGCAGTGTTTGAAGATATGGAGAAAATTAAGTTTATTAGGGAAAGATTGAAAATAGCCCGGAGTCGTCAGAAATCCTATACAGATGTGAGAAGAAGGGACCTCGAGTTTAAGGTTGGTGATTTAGTGTATCTAAAGATTTCACCTATGAAAGGGGTGAAGAGATTTGAAAAAAAAGAGGAATCTTAGTCCCCGATATATTGGCCTTTATAGAATTTTGAGTCGTGTTGCAAGAGTAGCTTTTGAGCTTGATTTGCCCGCAGACTTGTCAGCCTTCCATCCTGTATTTCACATCTCTATGCTTAAGAAGTGCATTGGTGACTCCACTATTGTAGTTCCTTTAGAAAGCTCAGATATTTAGAATAGCCTTTCATACGAAGAGATTCCAATTGAGATTTTAGATCATCAGATCTGTAGGCTAGGGAACAAAGAAGCTTCCTTGGTCAAAGTTCTTTGGTAGAATCAGTCGGTTGAGGGTGCCACTTGAGAAGAAGAAGCAGATATGCGATCCAAGTACCCTCACCTCTTCACCGCAAACTCAGTTTTAGCTGAAGGTAACACTCTTTTTGATTCAGTCCTTTTCTACTCATATATTCAGCTATACAGTTGTCCTCATGTAAGTTCATGCACTCACAGAATTTCTCAGAAGCTCAGAATGATTTAGATTCAGTTGTTTAGTTTATTTTAGTTGTGCATGCTATAATATAGACTCAGATTCCTCAGTATTCTCAGCTTATCTATCCACATTCGAGAACGAATGTTCCTAAGGGAGAGATATTATAATACCCCAAACTTTCTTAGCTTAGAATCATTCTTAGAATGTTAAGAGATAGATTTATAAATGAATAATATTTTTTCTATGTGGAATTTTCCAGATTTAGACTTTTCATTGTGTAGAAAATTTAATAAGCTTTTCAACGATATAAGATTCGCCCAAATCCGAAACTCGGTGAAGAAGTTATGGCTACTTTAAGTTTCAGCCGTAAAACACCATCATTTTGGTCAATAGCAGGTCGCGTAGAAGGTTTAAAAGATGATTGTCAATTTCCAGTGGACCTCCGCGATGTTAGCACATCGCAGATAGGTCCAATTTCCCATTTGTCAAATTCCAGTGAGGGTCCACGATATTGGCGCATCACGCCATGTTTCTAGGTCCCATCCAAGGTGGAAACACAATACTACCGCTCGCACCATCATGCATATTCCCAGTTGGCATTTTCCAGAGGCTTGCTGCGATAGTGGAGCGTCTCGCCAAGCCCAAAATTTAGAAATTTTGGGTCATTTTCCAGTTTCGAATTAGAGTATAATAGCAGAATTTTGGTCAATCCCCAGGGCCCCAATCCATCCAAAACACATCATTAAGCATATACTAAAGCACTTTATGCTTATTTCATCATTTTTCTCTCAAAAGCAAACCCTAGATGATCAAACTTTCTCCTTAAGAAATCTAAATTTCTCCATTAATTCTCTAAGACAATTCAAGATTGAGAATCCCCAATTCAAGAACTCTAAAATGTCATCTCCAAAGCATCACTAAAGATCCAAGATTCAAGTTTTAGCATCTAGATCATCATTTGATGTATGTGGGGTATGAACAAGGATAATCCTTTCATCCTTGTGCCCAAAACTTATTTTAAATTTAAATTTTACTGAAGTTTATGTGATTTTCCATGAAATTCAAATTAGGGTTTACACACATTATTGTTATTTACAGGTTTATGAGATTTTCAATGGTTTAGAAGTTGAATTACATGATTATATTCATATTTTGTATATAGTGCAGTAATTTCCAGATTTTATGATGAATTATAAATGCTTATATTATCTAGCATGAATTTTAAGATATTTTAACATGAGATTGACACATGGGTCATTATGCCCTAATTAAGATTGCTATTTCGAGATTATTTGTGCTATTAGCACCCTCAGATAAGATTATTCTCAGATTTTGATAAAGATTTGACCTTTGATCCTAAGCTAAGATAAAGAATCCACTTTGTTCATAAAACTTGAGATTTAACCATGTGCTATTTTGAAATGGATTATATAAGATTTTGAGCATAAGAATGGGAGTAATATTTAGCACCGAGATGGGTAAGTTACTAAGGTTTCATACCCCAGAACTGCATGCCACCATAGGATTAAGATTATTCCTACTTCTACGTGGATGACTCAGATTGTGATCACTTCAGATAAGAAGTTCTATTCCGATTGCAAGGGTAGAACAACCCTACCTAACGTGGGCCAGACGTGGGACTCCATGGATGCTCATATGGTGTATGTCGGTTAGAAGAACCTCCCAATAAGATGTCCGCTACTCTTAAAATAGGTTATTGGCGTAAATCCTTAAGATAAAAGAATATATTTTGAAAGCTATAGTTTTAAGATTCTTTAAGTCTTGAGATGAAGTATTCCCCTTTACAAATTGATACGATGATGTAGCAGCTTTCAGAAAGAACAAATTTTAGAACTGAATGTAATGGCTCACAAGATTTATATTATATGCTTCATGATTTATGATTCTCAGATTTTAGATTACTCAAGCCCACATGAGTCAGTTACATTTAGCATGCATGGTTTTCTTTATAAATTGTGATAATATTGCTTACTTATTGTATTCACCCCCATAAAATTAGTGCATCATCAAAGTATTGATCCACATATATGTCTATATGCTACATTGTCTCATAATGTAGGTTCAGGTGCTCAATCTCAGCAGTGTGAGTGATTTTCGAGCATCTCATCTACATTTCTGTAGTTGGTGAGTCCTCATAGTCCGGGGACTTAGTTATTCATACTTTAAGTTTATTAGTAAATGTTCCTTTATTCATTTCAGACAGTTTGAGTCAGCTGGGGCCTGTCCCATTGACTCTCTAGGTTCAGATAGTAGAGGCATATCGGGCTACTAGATTTAGTGTTAGACTTTTGATTCAATATTCAGATTCTCAGTATTGTCTTTCCAAGATTTATGAGATTTCTATGATTTAGATAAAATTTTCGCATTTATTATGTTTTCATATTCATATTTCCCCTATTTTTAGATTTTGATTTAGTAGAAAGCAACCAAGGTTAGCTCAAGATTACTTGTAGTTCGAAGCACCGTGTGGCATCCCGGGAGTCAGATTTTGTGGCATTGCTAATTTCTTCTATTTCTAAGCTTGGGTAAGCTTCTAAATACTTGATTCAACTATTTTACTCAAATTTTATCATCTGTTTTTGTTTTAATGTGGATTAAAGTGGGAAATTGGAGATTTTGGCCCGGAAGGCTTAAAACTTGCATTTATTTGATTCAAACCCCGTTTTTGATCTGTTTTCTCTGGGGTAAGTTTTTAATCTTATAATTATCAGTTTTGTCTAAATTTCATCTTCAAAACAACTTTTTATTCTTGATTTCAAAAATCTTTTTTAGGGATTTTGTCGGTAAAGCTTAAACGTGATTTTTCTTCAATTTGAACCTCATTTTTAACTCATTTTTGCTTGAATTTTCAGCTGTAGAATCCTAAAAATATGAAAAACATGTTTCAAAGATAAAATTATGATTTTGCCATTCTTTTCTGAAGATTCATTTTGGGTATCCGTCTTGATCATGGCTTGAAAATAGGCAATATGGGTATCGTTGGCTTTCTTTTGATGAGTAAATTCTATATTTTCTTGTTTTAGTTATTTTTGTGTTCGTTCGGGAAGAGTAAGGTTTTGGAAGGCTTACGAACTTGTTTTCGGTATTTCAGGTAGGTTATGGCTTAACTTTCTTCGGACTCTCTATAATCATGAAAATGGATTTATTGTCGTGTTATGCCCATGTGGGAGCTTATATAATGATGTTATTTGATGGTTTTGGTATACTATTTACTTAGTGTGACCGTGTAGAGTCCTATATGATATTGTTGACCTTGTATACATGAAATTAGTTGTGTCTTAATTGATGAAAAAATCTAATATGGTATTAATGGTGTATTTATATATGTTTCATTTTGTTGGAATATGGCTTATATTGGAATTCATGGATGGTTCAAAACACTGAGTGGATTGTTGGCTCACTTGGTTGGTATATTAGTTGGACATGGAAATAATCATTCTAGTTGATTATGAGAATTACATCCTCATATCATATACATTCATGAAACATTGGTACCACCATGAAAATATTGAAATAACTTAAAACACTATCTTTTTTGACAAAAAATGTGATAACTTTAAAATCCTCTATCGAAGGATGTGCCGGAGAAGAGATATGGATATGGATTGTATACGGGTTGATAAGCTCTCCATGGGTCATACGCTAGGAAGATTTATCTCCGTTGGTGTATATGGAGGATGTGCGAAAACCTCATGCACCACATCATCATTATCATAATTACCATAATCATCATCATCTTCATAGCATTTGTGTTACATTATGCCTTTATTTGTGTTGTATTATCTCTCTTGATGTATAATTATCTATGTGTAATACCTTCCCCAGTACATAAATGTGTGATATTGGTTTACTTGTATTCCTTTCTCGTATTTTCTATGATGTTTGTGAATATTATAAAACTGTTAGTGGAAAGGGTGTGGGCTACTATTGTGGGATATTTTCTGATTGCATGTAATGTGACCTTAGTATGTATTTTGTATACTTTATTTTCTACTTTTCTCATTCATCTTATGATACCTACTAAGTACAAGTGAACTGTACTCACCCCTACTGCGTCCTTTTGGTGTGGATCCTGGTTCAAGTGTGCCTCGCGGTGGTTGATTTGGGCTACCTTTAAAGCTATTCGAGGTAGCGGTTGGATTCTTGATTTTGGGGTTGACTACTACCTTTATTTATTTAGACTATATCTTTATTCGTATTTAGAGACAGTGTATTCCTATTTTGGATATGTTATGTATTTGATCTCGAGTTGTACTAGTGATATTCTTACACTATGACACCAGGTTTTGGGTTTATGGTATTGTTGGTTATGTCTTTCTGCTTTACTATATTATATGGTTTGGCATCACTCTAGAAGCCTTACTTTGGTTATTGCTATTATTTTCCCTTTTGTATCAGTTTGTGTGATATGCTTACTTGTCAAGGTTCACTTTAACAAGTGCCATCATGACCCTTGATTTTTTGAGTCGTGACAAATTGGTATCAGCGCCTGGTTCCTTGGTCTCAGCAGTGTAACAATGGAATGTCTAGTAGACTCTCGCGGATCGGTACATAGATGTAACGCCCCGAAACCTAGTCCCGAGATGTCACACGGTGCTCAAGACTATGAATAGCTTTAAGTTAACCCTGTCTACATACTACTGAGTCTAAATCTCAAATGATGGAAATATAGATATAAAAGTCATGCTAGAATGCGGAAACTATCAATAATATCTGAGAATAATATCTGAAACATCATACTAAATAATCTGAATCAAAACTGGCAGTCTGACAAGCCTCTACTACTTATAGTATAGAGTCACTGGGACAAACCCTCAGCTAACTCGAACTGTCTGAAAGGAATGCTAAAATCTCATAAACTGATAAACTGCAAAATCTGAGTAATAAGTCCCCGAACTATGAGGACTCACCAACTATCAGATATAGATGGAGATGCTCGAACTACTCACGCTACTGATACTGAGCACCTGCACCTACATTATGAGACAATATATCACATAGACGTATATGTGGATCAGTATTTTGAGGATGTACTGAGTATATTGGGTGAATGTATAAGTAAAACATCATCTCATAATCATCATTTATAAAACAATGCCTACTAAATGTAAATGCCTCACATAAGCTAAAATATCTAAAATACTAAAATACGTAGAAATACAGAGTAAAACACACTTTATAAATCTCGTGAGCCATAACATTTATTTCTATAAGTTGCACTTGCATTATCTCTTTAAATCATATTGTCTAAGTGTAGAAAGGACTCACTCTTAAATCTGAGATTTAAAAGATGAAAACTGTAGCTAAAGTTTTTCGGTAAAGCATAGTCTGAATAAATTCATGAGCCTTTACACATAGTTTTCTAAAAGCTTTTCGGTTATTCTTTTCTATTAGAGAAAATACTTTATCTTAAGGAGATTCTTCTAACCGACATAAACCATGCAAGATACATGGAGTCCAACGTCTCGTCCTACTAAGGAAGAAACCTCACATAGGGAAGAGGTGTCATACTCTTGTCAGGGAGTATAACTTTATCTCAAGTGATCACATCTTATCCCACCATGAGCACTTAATCTCAATTCTACGATAGCACATAGTTCTGGGGTATGAGACCTTGGAATCATACCCAACTAGGTGCTAAATACTACTTCCTTTTTATTTGCTACGCTTATCTTGTTGGAAATCCACTTTAAAACTAGCATAAGGGTTTATTATGAAACCAGTTATGCATTTATCTGAATCAATCTGTAAATGAAGCTATTTTTCTTTCTGTAATTTGTAGTAAATCTATAAAGTGGATTCCAAAACTTATCTGAGGATCAAAAGATCAAAACTTTATTGTAAATCTGATATAATCAGCTTATAAGATGCTTAAAGCATCATCTTTCTCAAAATCTCAACATATAAACATGGGGCTTAGTAACCCATGTATCAAACTCATGTCAAAACATCATAATAATCATGCTTGATAATGAAAACAATGATAATTCATCTCAAAATCTATAATTTACTGCAATAGGCATGAAAATATGAAAATAGACATGCAATTCATCTTCAAAACATCTCAAAAACTCATAACTTTGCAACTAGCAATAATGGGTATGAACCCTAATTCAAAACTTATGTAATATCATTCAAAATCATATGAATTTAATGTAAAAGCTTGATTTTGGGCACGAGGATGGAAAAAGATCATTGTTTATAAACCCCACATACCTTGATTGATGATTAGATGGAGATTCTTGAATTATGGATTCCTATTTGAGTTCTTGGGGATGAGTTCTTGATTATCTTTCCTTGGGAATCCTCAATTTAGAGCTTTCTTGGAGAATCTATTGAGGATTTTGATTTCTTAGAGAAGAAGCTTTGTAGCTTTAGGGTTTTACTTTGAGAGAGAATGGATGGAATTGGGTATAAAGTGCTTAGAATATGTTAAATTCTTCTTTTTGGACAAATTGGGGCCTTGGGAATTGACCAAAATGCCTTCCTTAAACTTCTGGACAGAACTGAAAACGTAAGATTTTCCCAATTTGGGTGGCCACCGCGATGCACCACTATCGCAGTGGCTTACTGAAAAATAGACTAGTGGGAACTAGACATTCTCCGTGATGTGCAACCATCATGGTGACCCTTTGAAATACCATTTTGTCCATTGGTACAACGTGCCAATATCGCATTGGGCTACTAGAATCGATAATTGGGAAATTGGCCCTTTCTGTGATGTGTCAATATCGCGTCGGTTTACTGGAATGGGACAATTGGGAATTTGGACTTCTCTGTGATGCGGGGCTATCGCAGAGGGCCACTAAAATTTGACAATTATCATTTTGCCCCCCTCCTCGACGCGCCGAGTGCCCAAGTGGCACACTGTCAACTTAAAAACATCATAACTCTTTTACCGAGTGTTGGATTTAGGCGAACTTGGTATCGATGGAAAGCTTATTCAATTTTCCACACAATGGAAAGCCTAAATTTGGAAAATTCAATATGAAATAAATGTTATTAATTTTGGAAGCTATCCCTTAACATTTTAAGGACGAATTTAAGCTAGGAAAAGTACAAAGTATTACAGTAGATGTCCATATCTATCTTCAAAAGGTTATAGGATACCTTTAGTAAATTTTCCTTATTTTGTTTCTTATCATGTTGATTTCCTTCATACTTTGTGTTCTATCTCATGTTTCACTCTTTTGGGCACAAATGGTGATGACTATATCTTGTGAGGTTAGGATTCAGAGCCTTCATTCGAGGAGAGAGCCCAGTCTAGAGGGAAATTTACAAGTTATAAACGGGCTTGAGGTAGTGGATGAATATGTAAATATACTTCATCTAGGAGTAGTGCTAGGGGGATCTCCCCTAAGCCTCGTGTGTTGAAGATGTGGGTCCTATTTTTGTTCCACTGAGTTCTTCTAACCCAGCCTTGGAAGGTTTGTTGATTCACTTGTTGAAACACCCAATCGTAGCCTGGCCAGTATGTTGGCCTGAAGTTTCTACTATGACTACAACTATGGTTTACGAGTTGTAAAGACTCAAAATGAGTCATATGGTGTCTTTCGTATCCTAACCAATATAATCCCCAATTATTTCTACTTTGATAATGACTGGACCATACGAGTCATAATGACTGAGTACGATTCGTATGGTATGACTCATAGCCAAGTTAGTGTTGGTGATAATGGACACTATCCAAACTATAAGTAGGACCTTATGGGTTATATGGTGGCACTACGGGTCGTTAGGTCACTCATAGCAACTGGGTGATTAATTTTTAGTCTTTTATTAAGGGCATTCTGGCCAATTCCCCTTTTCCCTTACTTAGACCCTAAGGCCATAAATCACTCAAGGGGGTTATTTCTCATTCATAACATAATCAAAAACACTCTCAAACTCTCTAAACTCTCTAAGGTCAAGATACTTAGGGCTTCCAAGAAGTTGGTCATCTAAAGTCTTAAGGGTAGGTTGATTTCTCTCTATAAATCTTAGTATTTCAGGCAAGTTACTTTTCCCCAACTATTAATTTACAAATATCATGTGTTTATAATTGTACCTATGTGATTTAATTATGGATTATGAATATGGGTTTGAAGGTTTGGGAATGAATGCATCTTGAATTGATTTCATATGATTTTAATACAATTGTTCATACTTTGTTCTCCTGTTTTTAATCCATTGGGGTGCATGGGTGTGGGAATTGAAATGGGAATCGAGATATTCCCCCAAATTGGTGTTTTAAATTTGGAATTGGCTTTAAATAATTACGTTTCCTCAACCCACTTGTCTAAATGGCCTTGAATTATGAAATTGTCACTTAGTTTAACTTACTTACCTATATTATTGCATTGCATAAATGGTTAAACAATGAACATAGATTTTGAAGGTCTTGTTGTCTATGATTGATTTAATGAACAAAGGGGGTTGATGTATTCACCCAAGTTAATGTGATTGTTATGGCATAGAGATAAGCTTGAAAGTGTACGGGCATGACAATACCCATGGTGTGTCTTAACGGTTAAATCCTTGGTTGAATAAATATGTTATGTGAAACTTGTTTTAATTTAGCTTAATAGAGGTGATGTAGCTAAGACGTGAAGGTGTGGGTTACTTATACTGGAAACTTATGTTTGTCGACGTGAGGTTTGGTCTTGATGACCGTGTGCATAGTTCCCACTATTAATATATAATTATATCTTAGATTAATGTGGGGTCAGGGAATTCCCTGGTCTTCCTTGATACCTCTGTTTTATGCGGCTAACACACACTGAGGCCCTTTCAATAGGGGGAGTTAAACCCATATAGCCCATGGGCCTCTTTATGAGGATTGAGCTACATAGTCTGAGATAATGTTTTACCATCATGCTAAACCTTATTTCCTACCTCAACATCTATTATATATATATGTATGTATGTATGTGAACATGTACAGTGGGTTTAAAATAGCTATGATTTGGCATTATATTTACCCCTATCCCTGAGTTTCATGCTAGTGCTCAACCCACTAACTATCTTCAAATGCCATATCCCTATGTGATGTAGGAATCAGAGATACTTCTACTTTTCCTATGCAGTGTTAGGTGGATTAGCTCGATTCGTCGGTCGCTTGTGGTGAAGTGGTAAGCTTCCATTCTATAGAAGACTTGATCATTCTATTGGTCTCCTTCTATAAACTAGAATTAAAAAGTTCACATTAATGTTGTCATTGTCACTGTTAGAGTTGAGGGCATTTCCTGAACTATATTGATTTTTGGTTGTCGGTTGTTGATAATTCGTAAATATCTTTTAAGTTGCTAAGAATACTATCTTGTGTTATATTTTTGGAATTCAGCCATTGCTAGGGTATGATGATCTATTTAGCTAGGTAAAAGGGGTGGTCCCTGATCCTCATTAAACTTGGGATGCCCATCACGGCCATGCCCTGGTTCGTGTCGTGACACTTGTTGACCTATTTTGAGGATGCTCCTTAGAGAACATCTTGTGTTCCCACAGCTCTGAGCATTGCATATTCGTCTGTGCCAAAATTTTCTTATGGTGTTCCTCCATCCCCGAGTGTGGATCCTCCGGTGGTTCCTACTTCTACTTTTAGTACTCCATAGACTCTGAATATTATTCCTCCTTCAGAGTCTGCATCTAGGTTTGGTATTCTGAGATCAGGAGTTCAACCTTTATCTAATTTACCTCCCTATGTGGGAGCTCAGCCTATCATATTCACCATGCCTCCTCTTATTGCAAGTGTAGTTATGCCTTTTAAGGATCAGAAGAGGCTTGAAAGATCACTTATTTGGGTCATCCTAGGTTTAGTGGTTCCATGGGCGAGGATGCCTCTGGGTTCTTAATTGATTGTCATGAGAAGTTGCATAACGTGGGTTCGCTTGTGTCGCATAGTATTGCGTATACTAAGTATCAATTAAGGGATACCTCTAAAGATTGGTGAAGGTCACTTGTTGGTTATATACCTCTTGATTCTCTTAAGATATCTTGGAATCGATTTGCTGAGGCCTTTTTGGAGAGCTTCATGCCTTAAAAGTCTGAGGGATCAGACAAGAGATAAGTCTGATCACCTGGAGTAGGTCTCCCTGACTATTGCAGATGTAATACCCTGTACGTTTCTAGTTTAGCTCAGCCCTTAGAACTCACTTAAGACACTTAGAACCTAAAAATAAAACTAAGTGTTAGGGACTTAGTCTTATTTTTGACCTCTTAACTTTGAGGATACTTAAGTTGACCTTTCGAGCTTCGAGACAATGGTTTTTGAGTTGATACATGTTCAGGTGTGTAAGGAGCATGTCTCGGGGAAGTTTTGAAATTTTTGAACGAGGTTTGAGCCATGTTTGGAATGCAATTCTAGCAGCTCAACGCGATTAGCCTGCATTGCGCTAGTAATAGTGGTGAGAGGGTCACTACATCGCGTCAAGCCCACAAACGACATTTCAGTTACGACTTTAAACTCCAAAAGGGCATTTTGGTCATTTGCCCCCACCCTAAGTCGTAAAAATAGAAGATTAGGTGTTATTCTCAGCAAACTACACTCAATATTCATCAAATTTCTCTCTAAGAAACCCTAATTTAACTCCAAGAAATCCAAAGCTTCATCACACCCTCTTCAAGATAATCAAGGATCCAAGTTTTAAGGTCCAAGAACTTTAAGAGAAAGCCTTCAAGAACATCAATAGGAATCCAAATTCAAGTTTCTTCATCAAATTAACCTAATAAGGTATGTGGGGTTATGAACAAGGATACTTCTTTCATCCTTGTGCCCAAAACTAGTTTTTAAAGTTGAGGTTATATGAATTTACATGATTTACAGTCTAGGGTTCATACCCAAACATCATTGTTTGAAGTTTACAATGTTACAAGTAAATTTATGTGTTGAATTGCATAGCTATTTTCACATATTCATGCGTGTGACTTGATTTTTTATATATTGAGAGTTGAATTTCATTATCTTGACTAGAATTGTTAAAGTATTTCAAGATTTCTATTATTGAGCATGAAGTTGTTATGATTTAATATGATCTTCATTTATGGGTTGTAGGTGTAATACCCCAAACTTTCTTAGCTTAAATTCGTTCCTAGAATGTTAAGAGATAGCTTTAAAAATAAGTAATATTTATTTTATGTGGAATTTTTCAGATTTAGACTTTCCATTATGTGGAAAATTGAATTAGCTTTCCATCTATATAAGATTCGCCCAAATTAAAAATTCGGTGAAGAAGTTATGGCAATTTAAGTTCCAGTCTTAAAACACTGTCATTTCGGTCACTAGAGCGTCGCAGGGATGGTTTAAATGAAAATTGTCAAATTCTAGTGGACCTCCGTGATATTGGCGCATTGTGAAGAGGGACAATTTCCCATTTGTCGATTTCTAGTGAGCCTACATGATACTGGTGTGTCGCGCCATTGGACAAAATGGCAAACTAAAGGGCACCGCGATGGTGGTGCGTCACGATGGCCACCCAGTTTGGAAAATGTTGTATTTTTTAGTTCGTTTAAAAGTTTAAAGGGGGTATTTTGGTGAATCCCCAAGGCCCCAATCCGTCTTAAACATAAGATTAATCATATTCCAAGCACTTTTGCTCATTATTCATCATTCTCTTCAAAAGCAAAACCCTAGAAACCAAAAGCTCCCTCTCCAAGAAACTTAATTTCTCCAATAATTCTCCAAGGAAATTCAAAATTAAGGATTACTAATTCAAGAACTCTAAGAATTTATCTCCAAATACACCATAGGAATCCAAGATTCAAGCTTTTCATCAAAGATCATCAATTGAGGTATGTGGGTTTTTTCAACAAGGGTAATCCTTTCATCCTTGTGCCCAAAACTTATTTTTAATTATAAATTTACTGAATTTTATGTGATTTCCCATGAAATTGAAGTTAGGGTTTATACCCAATATTGCTATTTGTAAGATTATGAGATTTCAAGTGATTTACAACTTTATTTACATGATTATGTTCATATTTTCATGCACATTGCAGTAATTTCTAGATTCTAAGTTGATTTATCAATGCTTACATTACAAAGTATGAATATTATGATGTTTTAACATGAAATTGATACATGGGTCATCAAGCCCTAATTAAAGATTGCTATTTCAAGATTGTTTGTGCTATGAACACCCTATGATAAGATTATTCTCAGATTTTTGATAAAGATTTGACCTTTTGGTCCTAAGCTAAGATAAAGAATCCACATTGTTCATATGACCTGAGATTTAAAGAAAGAAAAGAATAATTAGTTTTCTTGTAAACCCTTGTGCTATTTTAAAGTGGATTTCTTAAGATCCTGAGCATAAGAATGGGAATAGTATTTAGCACCGAGATGGGTATGTTACCAAGGTTTCATGCCCCAGAACTACGTACCCCCATAGGATTATGATTATTCCCACTTCTATGTGGATGACTAAGATTGTGATCACTTAAGATAAGAAGTTCTATTCCGATGGCAAGGGTAGAACAGCTCTCCCCAATATGGGTAATACGTTGGACTCCATGAATTCTCACATAGTTTATGTTGGTTAGAAGAACCTCCCAAAAGAAGTCCCCCACTCTTAAAACAGTCTATTGGCTTAAAGCCTTATGATAAAAGCATATATTTTAGAAGTTATGGTTTTAAGATTCTTAAAGTCTTGAGATGAAGTATTCCCCTTACAAGTTGACAAGATAATGTAGTAGTTTTCAGAAAGAACAAATTTTAGAACTGAATGTAATGGATCACAAGATTTATATTATATGCTTTATTGTTCATGATTTATGATCTTCAGTTTTCAGACTACTCAAGCCTATGTGAGTCATTTGCATTTAGTATGCATGATTTTATAAATTGTGATGATATTGCTTACTTATTGCATTCACCCCATATGCTCAATACATTCCCAAAGTACTGATGCACATATACGTCTATGTGCTACATTGTCTCATAATGTAGGTTCGGGTACTCATTCTCAGCAACGTGGGTGATTGCCGAGCATCTCATTTATATCTCTGCAGTTGTTGAGTCCTCATAGTTTAGGGACTTAGCTATTCAGATTTCCAGTTTATCAGTAGATCATTTAGTATTCACTTCAGATAGTTTGAGTCAGCTGGGGCCTGTCCCAGTGACTCTCTAGTTTCAGTCAGTAGAGTCTTGTCGGACTTCTAGATTCAGTTTTAGATTTTAGTTGCAGTATTCAAATTTATAGTATTTTATTTATTAGACTGATGAGATTAGTATTTTCAGATATAGTCAGATAATTCAGACAGTTTCCGCATTTATTATGATTTTACATTCATATTCCCTTAATTTGAGATTCAAATTTAGTAAAAGGTAGCCTGGGTTAGCTCAGGACTTCTTGTAGTTTAGAGCATCGTTTGGCATGTCGGGAATCAGATTTTGGGGCGTTACAGTAAGCCCTAAGTTTATGTCTTGATATTTCAAGAAAGATGATGTTTAAGCATTCTTTGATAAGCATGTGTCAGACTTCAAGAAAAGATTTGACCTTTTGATCCTCAGTTAAGATATGGAGTCCACTCAGATTAGTTTGATTATATTTTAAAATAGATAAATGCATACCTGGTTTCCATTACAAACCCTTAAACTATTTTTAAATGTATTTTCTACAGAATAAGCTTACCAGAAAGGGAGTAGTAGTTAGAACTGAGTTGGGTATGTGTCCTAGTTCACATGCCCCAGAATTACAAGCCAACATAGGTATGGATTTAGATTATTCCCATTTATATGGATGCATATATAGGTTGTGATCACTTAGCTCAGGTTATACTCCTTGGCAAGAGTATGATAGCTCTCCCCAATGTGAGCTTTTCCCCTTAGGGGAACCAAATGTTGGACACTATGATAGATCACATAGTGTATGTCGGTTATAAAAACCTCCCTAAAGTTCCAAGATGGAATAACAGAACAACTTTTAGAAACTAAGTGTAAAGGCTCACAAATTTACTCAGTTATTCTCTTACATAAGACACTAGTTATCAAATTTTAGTTTTTATGTGATAAAGGTGAGTCCTTTTTAACTTAGCCTGCATAATTTGAAACCGAAATAAGAGTACAACTTTTTAGAACTAAGTATGGTGGCTCACAAGAATTACTTTTATGTTTTACTACTCATGATTTATCAATTGTCAGTCTTGATTATTCAAGCCAATGTTAGTCACTTACACTTAGCATGCAGTTTTTGAAATCTTGTTTGAATATTGCATTATTGTTTTACTTATGCATTCACCCCTATATGCTCAGTATATTCCAAAAGCACTGATATATATATACGTCTATGTGCTACATTATTTAATAATGTAGGTTCAGGTGCTCAGTTCCAACAACGTGATTGACCGCGAGTATCTCTATTTACATCCCGACAGTTGGTGAGTCCTCATACTTTGAGGACCCATTTATTCAGATTTTCAATTTTATGCACTATTTGATCAGTTGCTTTCAGTTCAGTTTGAGTCAGCTGGGGGTTTGTCCCAGTAGCTCTCTAGTTAATAGTAGTTGAGGCTTGTCCGACTGTTAGTTACATTACAAATTTTAAGTGTTGATTGTCAAGAATTTTAGTTTAATACATTCAGACATTGTGTTCAGTTAAATTTAGTTCAGATAGTACTCAGTATTTCAGTGTTATCGCATGCCTATATTGTCCTTGTTTTGAGTTTCAGAACTTGTAGAAGGCTTACAGGGTTAGCTTGGGGCTACTCATAGTCCCTAGTACCGTGTGACATCTTGGAACATGTTTCTTAGGTAGTACAACAGAGTATGAGGCATGTTTTCATGCCTTGTCTAGGTATTCTTATGCCAGCCTTACCACCAAATCTGAGAAGATTTAAGAGATCATGAAGGGGTAGAATTTTTCTTTTCAGTTATCTATGTTTCAGATGGTAGTGTTTGGAGCATCATTTTAGAGTATAGTCGACTATGCTAAGATGATTGAGGGTATTCTTTGAGCATCTCAGGGAGGCCCCAAGAAGATGCATCATATGGGAGAGTTCATAGGTCACACTTTTAGAGGTAGATATTCAAGAGGTTTTTGTTGATATCATGGTAGACCAGTGCAGGCAGCCTTGCAGAGCTCAGGTAGTGGGTCTTTTGGTTAAAAAGTTTAGGATGACCATTTTGGTCAAGTTGTACCTCCTTCTATTAAGTAGGATCGTAGATCTTGTTATGTGTGTGATACTAACAATTTGACCAAGGACTGTCCCCATTTTGTATTAAAAGATACTCCTATTTTAGTTGTAAAAGGTAGAGGTTCTACCAGAGGTGCGCGAGGCCGAGGTAGTGGTGCCCATGGTGTTGGCCGCGGGGCTACTCAAGTAGTTAATGGTCATGGATAGTGCTATGTTATACCCTCCATACCAGAGGAAGATGCTTAACATACTGTTATTACAGGTATCATCCTTGTTTATCTTAGATCTATATTTGTGTTATTTGATCTGGGATCGACTTTCTCCTATATGTATTCAATTTTTTCTTTGAAATTTGATTTTATTAATGAGTCTCTTTCCCTACCTATTCATGTACCCTTGTAGGAGATTCTTTAGTAGTGGATCAGGTGTACCGATCCTGTGTTGTAACTTTTGCTGAGTGTGAGACTTGGGTTGATTTGCATGTCATAGATATCATCGATTTCAATGTTATTTTGGGTATGGACTGGTTGGTGCCATACTATGATATCCTAGATTGGTATGATAAGACCATGACTTTAGATCCTTCGGGTGTGCCAAGGATAGCTTGGAAGGGTGCACTTCATTCGGGTCCCAAGAGGGTTATATCCTATGTTCAGGTTTGTCGCCTGGTTGAGATGGAATATTTGTCCTATTTGGCTCATATTTGTGATACTAGTGTTTCCAAGACTCCTTTTTTGGATTTTTTTCGTGTTGTCTATGAGTTTATGGATATGTTCCCTACGAATTTGCTTGGTATGCCTTTGGATCAAAAATTTTATTTTGCCATTGATGTTGAGCTAGGAAACAAGCCCATCTCTATTCCTTCTTATAGAATAGTCCCAACCGAGTTGAATTAATTGAAGGATCAGTTACAGGTGTTATTATATAAGGGATTTATACAACCTAGTGTATCACCTTAGGGTGCGCCTATTTTGTTTTTGAATAAAAGGGATGGGTCTATGCGTATGTGTATTGATTATCAATAGTTAAACAAGGTGACAGTTAAGAATTAGAATCCTCTTCCTCATATTAATGATTTGTTCACCAGCTTCAGGGTGCTCTGGTATTTTTGAAGATTGATTTGAGATTCGGATATCACCTATTAAGGATTAGAGCTTTGAATATTCCAAAGACAACTTTTCAGACTCGATACGGTTATTATGTTTTCTTGGTCAAATCCTTTGGGTTGACCAATGACCCAACCACATTCATGGAGTTGATAAACCTTGTATTTCGACCATATCTCAACTCTTTTGTGATTGAATTTATAGATGATATCTTGGTTTATTCTAAGGGTAAGGTCGATTATGAAGAGCATTTACATATTGTTCTTCAGACATTGAGAAATGAGAAGTTGTATGCAAAGTACTCCAAGTGTGAGTTTTGGTTAGAGTTTTGTAATGCCCCAGATCTGGTACCCGGAATATTACACGATGCTCATGATCCCGAAGGACCACAAGCTAACCCATGACTGATATCTGTACCTGTATACTGCATAATTTACTAAATAATGAGGAAACATAAACTAAAAGGCCATAAGGTTCACATAACTGAAGTAAAACATAACATCTAAACGGGATATGAAATACCCAAAACAACTAAAATATTTGTTTGAACATAATAGTCTGGAAAGCCTCTAACTGACGGAACTGTCTGAGTAAGGAGTTGATGGGACATGTCCCCAACTAACTCCAACTAATAAACTAATTACTGAGATAATGAAATTATGATCATGTCCTCGAAAGATGTGGACTCACTGCTAACTTTGATAGCTGAGACTGGAATCTACTGATGCTCTGGAGCTCGTGCCTCTGAACCTATGGTATAAGACACCATAGCGCAAATGCGTCAGTACTTTGAATGTACTGGTATGCATGTGAGGTAGGCTGAATGCATGGGGTTCAAATGCATGAGCAATACTGGCTAACTGACTAATATAAATGTGAGAATACATGCATGCATATATAGTAACTATATCTGAAATCGTGATAACCTGAGTATGATGATAAATAACATGACAATGACTGAATTCTGATAACTGATAACATGAGTTACTGTATCTGACAGTCCTGAATTTGATGGAACTAGCTGAGTTTCGTACTATATCTGAGTTGACTGTATCTGACAGTCCTGAATCTGATGGAACTAGCTGAGTTTCGTACTGTATCTGAATTGACTGTATCTGACAGTCCTAAAATCTGAAGAACTATCTGAGTTCTTGACTGATACTGATACTAAAATTGTGGGAAGTAGTCATCTAACCGACATGCCCCAAATGACGCATTATAGCTGAATTAGGGTCCAATCTGTGCCTTGATTGGAAGGGTATCAATACCGCGCCACTGGTAAGGACAACATGTGAGTGACCCTAATATAACAGGTAACTCTAGTGAGAACTGTGGGAACCCTCATATAGTAGGCTAAGCAACCTCATCTACCCTCATATAGTAGGCTATAATGTCCTAACCTATGCTGGCTATGTATTTCAGGAACACAAGAATTGCTTCTAAGAATCACACCCTCATATAACAGGTGAGTTCCCACCCTTGGGTTCGTTCGGTGCTATTTTGTACTCCCATCTGAATAGACACTGAACATGATTTTCTAAAACTAAACATTGACTGAGTTACTGACTTCTGTTGACTGACGGAATACTACTAATATCTGACAACTGACTGAGTTCATGAGATCATGGAAATTTCCTGAGTCATAAGACTGTCTGAAGTCTAAGGATCATAGATTTACTGAGAGTATCATGAAAACATGACATGGATCTAGGCACACAACTAATATTTTGGGTACAAGTACCCCCAGGACTCGATAGAAGGAAACTGACAAAGCATGACTTTCTTGAATACATAATAATCACCATAATGCATTTACTGAAACATTTAATCAAACATGTGATAGGCATAAGCTTGTACATACATGGGGATTTCATGAAAACATGCTAGTTAGACATTTTCCCTTCATTTAGGCATTAAATCAAACATATTGTAGGCATGGTACATGTAAACATCATTGTACAACAATTAAACATCATGGTCACATTCTAATTTCATCATTCAAGGGTTTAGTCATAGGTTTGCATGAATCTATATCTATAATAATTAAACCCACTTAGAAATTATCACCCAACATGGAGTAAAATTCAATTTCTCATTTATCAACGTGAACAAGAACATCCCAATCATGAGATCATAAATAAAATCCATAACTTGAAGTTGGAAAAAGGGATTCTTGGACTTCATGGATGAAAGGAGTCCATGAATGAACACTATGCATACCTTAGTTCGTGATTTTATGAGGATTGACAGTGAAAACTTCTTGGATTTGAATCCCTAATAGAAATCCTAGATTGTTCTTGAGAGAAACTTGAGAGAAGAGAGTGTATTTTAGGTGAAAAGTGGCTGAATCACGTGTTAAAGGGCTTAAATAGGGGTGGAAAATTGACCCTTTTAACCCTGGACGTGTCTTGTAAATTCAGTAAAACTTTCCCGAATTGGAACCCTGGCATGACACGGAGCTATCATGCCATGTCACTGGAATCTGACAATTGGTAAATTGAGGGATGGCGCGACACAGGGCCATCGCGTTGTCACTTCCTTTGTGACCTGGAACTTTGTTGCGACGTGTGGGAAATCGCGCTGAGACACTGGGAAACAGACAATTCTAAATTTGGACCCTAGCGCAATGCGCCATAATCACAGACCCCTACTGGTATTGCCAAATGCCATTTCCTCTTGTGGCGTGGCATACCACTGACTAATATGGCGCTGTTTTATGACAGGAACTTGAAATAGTCGTAACTTCTGACCTGGTTATCGAATTTGGATGAATCTTATATCGATGGAAATCTTATTGAATTTCCCACATGACAAAAAGGAAAAATCTTGTAAATTCATCATGGAATAACCATCATTGAATTTAGAAGCTAATACTAGACATTCTTGAGATAAAATTAGCTAGGAAAAGTATGGGGTATTACAATATCTCCCCCTTGAGAACATTCATCCTCGAATGAGACTGACTGAGAGGGGACAAAAGACAATTGATGTACATAATGAAAATTAATAACTAGAACATGATCTCATGACTAACAAACTGAACATATAATACTGGACATGCATATCTGATGCATGTGTAACTGATTTATGAATGCATGACTGAGTGTTCTGAAGAACTAAGTTTCTCTCAATGACAATGCATGTCTGATGCATAATACATATCTGAACTGATACATGAGTGCATGAATGAATATGCTATGGTACTTGATACCAAGTTTCTAATGGGAACATAAGCATGGAACTGCATACCAAGTTTATGATGAACACTGAATATGAAGCTGAGTAAGCTTACGAAGAACTGTTACCTTGAGCTTGATCTGAGTTGACAGAGAAGATATGAGGATACTTAGTATGCATATCTGCTTCTGCTTCCCAAGTAGCTCCCTCGACAGACTAATTTTGCCAAAGAACTTTAACTAAAGGAACTTCTTTGTTCCTCAATCTACGAGTCTGATAGTGTAGGATTTCTATTGGAATCCTCTCATAAGAGAGACTGTTCTGAACATCAATACTCTGAATAGGGACTACAACTGCTAGGTCACCTATGCACTTCTTAAGCAAAGAGACATGGAAGACTGGATGAACTGAGGCTATATCTGAAGGAAATTCGAGCTCATAATCTACCGTGCCGAATTGACTGAGAATCTTGAAGGGAACGACATATCGGGGACTGAGTTTTCCTTTCTTGTCGAACCGCTTAACTCCCTTCCTTGGAGAGATCTTTAGATATGCATAGTCACTAATCTCAAACTCGAGATCTTTTCTACGAACATCTGCATAAGACTTTTGTCAGCTCTGAGCAGCCTAGAGTCTTTCTCTAATCAACTGGACTTTTTCTAAGGCATCGATTACTAAGTCAGGCCCTATGATTGAGGCCTCACTAACTTCAAACCAACCAATTAGAGATCTACATCTCCTACCATAGAGAGTTTAGAATGGAGCCATGTGAATACTAGAATGATAGCGGTTGTTGTATGCAAACTCAATCAAAGGCAAGTGGTCATCCCAACTATCCTTGAAATTAATTGCACACGCCCTTAGCATATCTTCTAGAGTCTAAATGGTCCTTTCTGCTTGCCCATCTGTCTGAGGATGGAAGGCTATACTGAGATAAACTTGGTTACCAAGACCCTTTTAGAATGCTTTCTAGAAATAAGAGGTGAACTCGATACCTCTATCTGAGATAATAGATAGCAGAACACCGTACAATCTGACCAACTCCCTAATGTAGAGTTTAGCGTAATCCCCGGTTGAATAAGAGGTATAGACTGGAAGGAAATGGACTGATTTGGTCATTCTGTCTATAATGACCCAGAATGAATCATGCTGATGATGAGTTTGAGGCAAACCCATCACAAAGTCCATGTTTACTTTTTCCTACTTCTAAGTAGGAATAACAAACTCCTGCATAGGACCACTAGGCTTCTGATGCTCTATCTTAACCTGCTGACATGCAGAGAACTTAGCCACAAACTCTACAATATCTTTCTTCATCCCATTCCACTAATATTCTTCCCGCAAGTTGTGGTACATCTTTGTGGACCTTGGATGAATAGATTAGCGTACACCATGCGCTTCTGCAAGAATTTACTGCCTTAAGTCGTCTACACCTGGAACACAAAGACGACCCTGACAACTCAAAACACCATCTCCTCCTTGGAAGAAAACTTTTATTTTCTGATCCTGAACTGACTCTTTCAACTTGACAAGGCTGGGATCTTTATCTTGCTTTTCTTTTACCTTGGAAACTAGAGATGATTCTAAACTACTCTGAACCCATATATCACCCACATCTATAACAACTAAGCGAACGCCTAGTCTAGCAAGCTGATGTACTTCCTGAGCTAACTTTTTCTTACTGTCATCCACATGAGAAACACTACCCATAGAGAGTCTACTGAGAGCATCAACAACTATATTGGCCTTGCTCGGATGATAGAGGACACTCATGTCATAATCTTTCAAGAGCTCTAATCACCTTCTCTGATGAAGATTGAGATCTTTCTGAGAAAAGACATTCTGAAGACTCTTATGATTTGTGAAGACATCTACATTAACTCAGTAGAGATAATGCCTCCAAATCTTTAGGGGAAAGACTACGGCGGCTAACTCAAGATCATGAGTAGGATAATTCTTATTATGGGGCTTAAGTTGTCTGGAGGCGTAGGCTATGACCTTACTATGATGCATAAGGACATAACCCAAACCTACTCTGTATGCAACACAATACACTACGAACCCATCTGAACTATCTGGAAGAGCTAAAACTAGAGCTGAGGTGAGTCGAGTCTTCAACTCCTGAAAACTCTTCTCGTAAGGATCTAACCACTGAAACTTGACTTTCTTTTGAGTCAATTTGGGCATAGGGGATGCAATATAAGAAAATCCCTCAACAAACCGTCTATAATAGCCATCCAAACCCAAGAAACTCCTGATATCTAATGGAGAGACAGGTCTGGGCTAGTTTCTTACCGCTTCGGTCTTTTGAGGATCTACTCTAATGCCATCACCCAAAATGATATGACCAAGGAATGCTACTGACCTTAGCTAAAATTCGCACTTACTAAATTTAGAAAATAACTGATGATTTCTGAGAGTCTGAAGTATTGTTCTAAGATGGTCTACATGATCTCGCTCACTGTGGGAATAGACCATAATATCATCTATGAAGACTATGAAGAATATGTCCAAGTACCATTTGAACACGCGGTTCATCAAGTCCATGAAAGTTGTTGGGGAATTAGTATGACCAAATGACATGACTAGGAATTCGAAGTGACCATACCGGGTATGAAAAGCTATTTTTGGAATGTCATATTCTCTGACTCTGAGCTAATGATAGCTGGATCTGAGGTCTATCTTAGAAAAATAATTGGCACCCTAAAGTTGGTCAAACAAGACATTGATTCTAGGAAGAGGATACTTGTTCTTGATCGTGACCTTATTAAGTTGATGGTAGTCTATACACATTCTGAGAGAACCGTCTTTCTTGTGCATGAATAATACTGAAGCACCCCACGGGGACACACTAGGCCTGATGAATCCCTTATCTAAGAGATCCTTCAACTGTTCTTTTAGTTCTCTGAGTTCTACTTGTTCAACTCTTTATGGCAGAATAGATATAGGTTGAGTTCCTAGGACTCTACTAGATGCGGCTTTCAGACTTCCTAGGACTCTGTTGAACCTTAGCCTGTGATACCAAGTTTGTAACGTCCCGAATTTGGTACCCAAAATACTACACGGTACTCATAACCCCGAAGGACCACAAGTTAACCCATGACTGATATTTGTATTTCTATACTGCATAATATACTGAATAATGCAAAAAAATGAACTGAAAGGACATAAGGTTCACATAATTGAATTAAAACATAAAATCTAAATGGGGTATGAAATACCCAAAACAACTAAAATAACTATCTGAACATAATAGACTGGAAAGCCTCTAACTGATGGAACTTTCTGAGTAAGGAGTTGATGGGACATGTCCCCAACTAACTCCAACTAATAAACTAATTACTGAGATAATGAAATGATGATCATGTCCTTGAAAGATGAGGAATCACTGCTAACTCTGATAGCTGAGACTAGAATCTACTGATGCTCTGGAGCTCGTGTCTATGAACCTATGGTATAAGACACCATAGCATAAATTTGTTAGTACTTTAAATGTACTGGTATTCATGTGAGGTAGGATGAATACATGGGGTTCATATGTATGAACAATACTGACAAACTGACTAATATGAATATGAGAATACATGTTTACATACAGAGCAACTATATCTGAAATTGTGATAACCTGAGTATTCTGATGACTAACATGACTAATGACTAAATTTTGATAACTGATAACATAAGTGACTGTATCTGATAGTCCTAAATCTGATGGAACTAGCTTAGTTTCATACTGTATCTGACAGTCCTGAATCTGATAGAACTAGCTGAGTTTCATACTGTATCTGAATTAACTGTATCTGATAGTCCTAAAATCTAAAGAACTATCTGAGTTCTTGACTGATACTGATACTAAAATTGTGGGAAGTAGTCCTCTAACCGACATGCCCCAAATGACGGATTATAGCTGAATTAGGGTCCAATCTGTGCCTTGATTGGAAGGGTATCAATACCGCGCCACTGGTAAGGACAACATGTGAGTGACCCTAATATAACAGGTAACTCTAGTGAGAACTGTGGGAACCCTCATATAGTAGGCTAAGCAACCTCATCTACCCTCATATAGTAGGCTATAATGTCCTAACCTATGCTGGCTATGTATTTCAGGAACACAAGAATTGCTTCTAAGAATCACACCCTCATATAACAGGTGAGTTCCCACCCTTGGGTTCGTTCGGTGCTATTTTGTACTCCCATCTGAATAGACACTGAACATGATTTTCTAAAACTAAACATGGACTGAGTTACTGACTTCTGTTGACTGACGGAATACTACTAATATCTGACAACTGACTGAGTTCATGAGATCATGGAAATTTCCCGAGTCATAAGACTGTCTGAAGTCTAAGGATCATAGATTGACTGAGAGTATCATGAAAACATGACATGGATCTAGGCACACAACTAATATTTTGGGTACAAGTACCCCCAGGACTCGATAGAAGGAAACTGACAAAGCATGACTTTCTTGAATACATAATAATCACCATAATGCATTTACTGAAACATTTAATCAAACATGTGATAGGAATAGGCTTGTACATACATGGGGATTTCATGACAACATGCTAGTTAGGCACTTTTCTTTCATTTAGGCATTAAATCAAAAATATTGTAGGCATGGTACATGTAAACATCATTGTACAACAATTAAACATCATGGTCACATTCTAATTTCATCTTTTAAGGTTTTAGTCATAGGTTTGCCTGAATCTATATCTATAATAATTAAATCCACATAGAAATTATCACCCAACATGGAGTAAAATTCAATTTCTCGTTTATCAACGTGAAAAAGAACAACCCAATCATGAAATCATAAAGAAAATCCATAACTTAAAGTTGGAAAAAGGTATTGTTGGACTTCATGGATGAAAGAAGTCCATGAATGAACACTATGCATACCTTAGTTCATGATTTTGTGAGGATTGATGGTGAAACCTTCTTGAATTTGAATCCCCAATAGAAACCCTAGCTTTTTCTTGAGAGAAACTTGAGAGAAGAGAGTGTATTTTGGGTGAAAAGTGGATGAATCATATGTTAAAGGGCTTAAATAGTGGTTGGAAATTGACCCTTTTAACCCTGAACGTGTCTTGTCAATTCAGTAAAAATTTCCCGAATTATACCCCTAGCGTGATACGGCGCTATCGCACCGTATCAATGGAATTTGAAAATTGGAAAATTGAGGGATGAAGCGACGCGGGGACATCACGTTGCCACTTTCTTTGTGACCTGGATCTTTTGCGCGATGCGGGAGAAATTGCGCTGAGACACTGGGAAATGGAAAATTCTAAATTTGGGACAGACCCCTACTGAAATTTTCCAAATGCCATTTCCTCTTGTGGCGAGGCACGCCACTAACTAATATGGCGCTGTTTTACGATGGAAACATGAAATAGTCGTAATTTCTGACCCGATTATTGAATTTGGACGAATCTTATATCGGTGGAAAGCTTATTGAATTTCCCACATTAAGTAAAGGGAAAATCTTGAAAATTCCTCATGGATTAACCATCATTCAATTTAGAATCTAATACTAGACATTCTTGAGATGAAATTAACTAGGAATGTATGGGGTATTACAAATTTGTATCTTTTTGGATCATGTGGTGAATAAATATGGTATTATGGTTAATCCCTCCAATATTACAATGGTTTGTGATTAGTCTAGGCCTACTTCGCCCACTGCGATTCAAAACTTTATTTGCTTAACGGGTTTCTATCAATGTTTTGTTAAGGTTTTCTCATCTATTACTGTCCCATTGAACAAGTTGACTTAGTAGAAGATTTTCTTTCAGTGGTCCGATGCTTGTGAAGTAATATTTCAAAAGATTAAGAATTTGTTAAGGTCAACTCCTATATTGACCTTGCCTAAGGAGGGCGGGGTTTTACCGTCTTTTGTGATGCTTCTGTTGTCGGGTTAGGTATTGTGTTGATGGTGATTATGTATACTTCTCTTCAGTTGAATCCCCATGAGAAAAATTACCCTACCCATGATTTGGAGTTGTGTGCCGTTCTTTTTGCTTTGAAGTTGCGGAGGCACTACTTGTATGAAGTCCATTGTGAAATTTGCTCGGATCATCATAGCCTTCAGTATTTCTTCACCCGTCGAGATCTTAATATGATGCAGTGCCCTTGGCTTAAGTAGCTTAAGTATTATGACTTGACTCTTCTCTATCATCTAAGTAAGGCTAATGTGGTTGCGGATATCTTGAGCCAGAAATCGAGTAGCATGCATTGCTTGGAATGTCTTTTGACTCAAGTGATATCATTGGCCTTAGAGGTTCTGTCCTTAGATAACTAGATTGTTAGGCTTGTTGTTTTGACACATAGTTAGCATTCATGGAGGCTAGGTCTTCTTTAATGGATCAGATTTGAGATCATCATTTTGATGATGTGGGATTGAGGTTGATTCGGGATAAGGTGTTGAGTGGTGAGACTAAGTAAGCCTCACTTGATTCAGATGGTGTTTTGAGGATTGGAGGCCGATTTTATGTATTGACAGTAGGTGATTGGATTAGATTGATTTTGAAGGAGGCTTACTATTCCAGGTATGTTATTCATCCGGGCGTGACTAAGATATATCGTGATTTGAGATAACATTACTGGTGGGGTGGTATGAGGAGAGATATAGCAGATTTTGTAGCTTGTTTCCTATATTATCAGCAAGTGAAGGTCATGCATTTGTGGTCGGGTAGTTTAGTTCAGAGGTTACCTATTCCCTAGTGGAAATGGGAACGTATTACTATAGACTTCATGACTGGATTACTTCATACTTCTCATAGTTCTAATAGTGTATGGGACATCGAGGATTGATTAACCAAATCTGCTCATTTCATTCCGATTTAGGTTTGTTTTAGTGCTGAGAGGTTGGACCATATCTATATTTGTGATATTATGTGTCATCATGGTGTGCTAATGTCTATCATCTTAGATCGAGGTTCAGTGTTCATATCTCACTTCTGGAAGAATTTTCAAGATCAGTTGGGTACTTGGGTTGATCTTAGTACAACTTTTCATCCCCAGACTGATGGTCAGTCAGAGCAGACTATTCAAGTTTTGGAGGATATGCTTTGTGCTTGTGTGATGGATTTTGGTGGTCAGTGGAAGCAACATTTATCCTTTGAGGAGTTTATGTATTTTATTAACTATTATTTCGGTATTAATATGGATCCTTTTAAGGTTTTGTATGGTAGGAAATGTCTCTCTCCTATTGGTTGGTTTGAGGTTTCTGAGCTTAGACCTCGAGGTAAATACTTACTTCGTGAGTCCTTAAATAGAGTTCAGATCATCCAAGATAGGCTTCAAGCTGGTCAGAGTAGGTAGAAGTGTTGTGCAGACCGTAGACTTCATGCCTTAAGATTTGGAGTTGGTGATTGAGTTTTCCTTCGAGTTTCACCCATGAAGGGTATGATGAGTGATACGCCTAAATTACACCTGTCTTACGAGAGAGTAAGCGGTCGTTGTCAAATATATAACCCAACTAGGTTAGGGTCGAATCCCATAGGGAATACAATGTTCACTAAGTATCGTGGTCGTTACTAGACTGTTGATCAAAGGTTCCAAGTTAAAGGGGGTTTAATTTGTAAGTTTTGTCTCGTTATTTGTAACAAAAAGTGTAACAGTCAATGATTCTTATTGCAAATAATAATTCAATGAGAGTAGACAAACTAGAGTTATGGTTACCAAGATGTTCAAGCAGCTAGGGTTGTGAATTATTTTGAACTTTCAATTACTCACTTCAATTGCTAGAGCTATTGAATCCTATAATTTACCCATTTGTCTCTCAACCTAAATGAGTAAATTATCCTTCAATTCTCTCGAACTTAAAGAATGCGTTAATTTATTTAATTATTCTCTCATTTGGGTTGATCCCATTAAGGCATCAACCCTCAACCCAAAGTTTAAAGCCCTTAGATCCTATGTAAACCTTTATTTTTCCCAACAAACACTTTTGTATTCGAACAAGTGATGTTCTTGGGATCACCCTTCAAGTTTGCAACCAAGAAAGGTCATTATTGTGAAGACGGGTTTATATAACTTTAGTTAACCATAGAAATCAAGTGTTTTCATAACCCCAATTAGCTTTTTACATCAAGGCTCTCATAACCCTAGTTATGGGAGCTTAGCCACACATCTCCAGATAAGAAGAAGAAGTCATTATGTTTCTCATAAATAAATTCAGAAATTACTTACAAAAATCACAAGATTTGTTCTTGAGTCTTCAGAAGAGAATAGGCATAAAATGTGTAGATCTATAATTCTAGCTTGAATCTCAGAGAATACTAACTTACAATAATGTTCTCAGTTGGAAATATGATAAAAAGATACCTAAATAAAATCTAAACTGGGTATTTATATGTTCCCAGCTGCAGAGGATTTAAAATTAGAACTTAGAAAAATCACGTCCAAGTTGACGGTAGGATTGATGGCCCATCGGAAACATGATATTCCATCTCGTGGACCATCGCTAATGGTTCCAGAATTTCAGGTTCTATTAAGGGTTGATGGTCATGTTGGCAGACTATCGCTGGCTAATAGATGGTTCGTTGCATGGGCCATCACTTGATCCTTCAAGATGCAATGTTCTATTTTGTCTTGACGGCCAAGTTGGCGGTCCGTCGGACGGTTGAAGGTCTGCCACTTGGACCATTGCAGAGGTCATTCATTTGTTTTGTTTAACTCTGACGACCACTCTGGCGGTCTGTCGCATGGATGACGGTCTACCAATTTGACCGTCAGTGGCTTTTTTCTGCTATTTTTCCAAGTTTCTCCTCCAGCTAACTCCTTAACCTGAAAACACTAATATCCAATATTAAATACAATAGATGTTTCTTGAAAACATCAGATTATCCCTGGAAAAAAGATGTTCCATCTAAAGCCAGAACATCAACACCCTCAACTTAAGACAATTTCTTATCCGCAAGCAACTCAGCACCAAATCGCATACATGAACAATACAATGACAGGCAATCAACTGCTGAACTAGCCTTCACACAACCATTTACTTGTCATATCACTCACATGGGCTCAACACATCAAGATTTATAAACGGTATTATTTATAATTCAGCATACACATAAACATGGATATAATATACCACAGAGATCATCAAAACTAAGTGTAACTCAAGTGGCTCTCATAATCAATGAAATCCACCACTCCTTATATACTATGGATGAAAACCAAGACTTTCACACTCATCAAAGAATTTGCAAACATAGCATACACACCTATAGGCTTGCCCTTATCATCTAACTCTCCCTTATGGTTGATTCTCCAAGATCAAGCAAGTCTTTTTTAGGCTTATAATGAGGCTCCGGGGCTAGGTGAGGACAAATTTTGGAACTAGTGACTCAACATTAAGACTTAACTCTCTTTGACCTTGAATATTTCTCACCAAACTACTACTTTACCAGCTCATTTACAATCTCCATTTTTCATTTACACTTTGCCCTAACCACCATATTTTCTTAAGCATCATCCACCCTCAACTTATACTGATGCAGTCAGTTAAGGTGCATAATATCTTAAACAAATCAGGGCTAAATGCTTTATTTTAGCTCTAAACCACTTTTCTATTAAACAACTAACATCTTGATAGTAGCTACCCTCAACTTAGGATTTTTGCCTAAGTTAAGGTGGACAATGTCCAATATTGGACCAGGGCCAAAGCTAAGTGTTAACAACCTAAAGAGAGTTTAGCAGAGTTATTGTGAATGAACAAAACTAACATAGGCTTAAAAAGGGTTCAAAAATAGAAAAGTCTTTTTGGTGGGGTCAGTTATTTTGGCTAAGTGGACTGAAAGTATTAGGAAGCCTGCTATCACATCTTATTTCATCAACCACAGAATTGCATCAATGAACCAGGCAAGTTCTAGGTACTACACTATGCAAGAAAAAACACAAATACTCGCGCACACAGGCAACTAAGTCAAACTCATTCTACTGCTCTTAGGATTTCCATCACATGATAGTGTATATCTTACATATTAATGCCAATTACAGAATCACTAAAGGTTGCTCATATATGCTAAATGACAAGAGTAAATAATCACACAAACATGTTCATAGACTTATTCCAACATTATTCATCATCTATATACGCAATAAGATGCTAAAATAAAAGATACTTTAATAAATAAACATTAACACAGAGATATTTATATCACAACCTAAGAAAAGAAACTGCAATCCTAGACATATTGGTTCTACTATATAGCACCCGAGAGAAAAATAACATCGACAATAAAAATCCCATGGTACAAGTATACCCACCCCCACAGAAAATAAATGTGTTATCCTCAATGCATAAAATTAAAGTACAGAGGATGGGAAATACTTGTAAAGCCTCTTATTCAGATGAGGTATCAGTGAAATGTGGTGAGGCTCAAGTGGCCTCACCTGCAGCAACGTTGACCCTTATGGTGGTAGGGGTACTGACAATATCTTCTTTTGAAATTGGAGGTATCACATCCCGAGCTGGGTTTGAACTGGGCCCCCTTGCTGGGGAGGAGTTGGTAGACACTCCAGCAACTTTATCTTCTACTTTCTTCTTTCTTTTCTCTTCATCTCTCCTCGATCTTTTTGCATCTTTTCTCATAGTATAATCTTCATCCTCTTACGATGTCATTTCTTCTCTTATTCTCCTTTTGTCAACTTTTTTATCTGTGTTTTTGCCTACACTTTCATCTATCTTCTTGCCTTTTTCTTTAAATGGATTCCCCATCAAGTCAATAATACCTTCATTTTCGTTGCTTATCACCAAAGTGGGGTCAAAGATAGGCTGTTGTGACTGCTTGCTCTTTAACTTTGCTATGTCTGCTTGTGCTTGTTTAAATTCTGCCATAGCTTAGTAAGATCCAAAATGGATACCGCATCCAGCCTTTTGTTGATTCTCTCTTCCATGTGATCTATCCTAAGATGAATGTTTTGAAATGGACAGATTGATTCTGCCATAATTTGATCAACAAAAGGCTTGAATTGCGAAGCCCATGTGTCCAGCTTCTTCTTAAACTTCTTTTGCAGCTTAACCAACTTGGCAAAATTTTCCTGCGTTAACCTGTACTACGAAGAATCTTTCCCACCCATTGGTGGCATAGACTCTGATTCTGCAGATATACTAAGTGGCACATAATTAGGCGGAAAATAAGTAGTGATAGAAAAAGGGATACCTGAAGGAATTTCAAAGGTATCGAGAGTTGGCGCTGACTATGTATGGTAGGCCAGAGTTTTTGTGACTCGCATATAAAACATTGAGTCATCTTTTGATTTCTTAATGTCATTTTGTGTGTATCACAAACTGTGTTAGCAACTCCTCGAATCAGAGACACATTAGCCTATCTCCATATCTCCGTGATTAGATACGGGAACAGTAGTGCACTTATAACTTTGTGTGCCCTCATGATCATTTCATCAACAATGATTTGGGTGAAATTGATCTTCATCCCTACAATCAAACTGGCTACTAGCATAGCCCTGTGGCTATCCAAATTAGCATCCCCTCCTATTAGCATCAGTCTTAACCGAATAATAGCCCACCAGAACTTAGTTTGGAAGATAAGGGGGGACTTAGCACTGTGCTCACAAAGGTTAGTTGCCCAGGCGGGGTTGCCATCATCAGTCAGTAGCCCAAACAACCCCGGCCTTTGAGTCAACGCCGAAGTCAGACTATACTCAAGATCAGGAACCGCAGTTGGTGCCTCATAGTCAGGCCCAAACAACATCCTGTTGATTATTCAAGCTAATATATCAATGTTGACTCCTCTCACTGGGACTGATTCCCTGTTTGGTAAGTCTGATATCTTCGTGCCTTTGGGACAATCCTTCTCTATTAGAGATGAATAGTTGGAAAAAAACTCCCTCACCAGATTCAATTGATAAGAACTAAGCGGTTTGCTAATCTAGGCTAACTAATACTCATTAAACTTCCCCTCTAGTTATGGAAGTTCATGCAACTCACTCATCACTATTTGGTACTCTTCGAAGATTGGCCTTTTGATTGGCCTACTCACCGTCAGTTCCAGTCCATCAAGGAACTTGTCCTTTTATCCCTCAATATTCCACCTAAGTGCTTTCCTCATTTGAGGGTTTTTTCTCTTGACCATATTTTCCTCCTTGGTCTCTGCCTTAGCATGGTCAATTTCCACCTCAATGGGATTGGGGTTAGATGTGTTAACCCCTTCCTCATTTGGGCTCAAATAGGTACTACTAGTGCTGCTCTCACTCTCCTCTTCAGACTGGGAGAGCGTGAGGATTATTCTATCTTATTTTTGATTGTTGAAGGCAGGTGCCTCTTCACTCTTTCCCTACTTGCTTCTTCCAATAGCTTGCAATGTGGGTTTGCAATTTTTGAGAATTCTTTTTTAAATCGCTGATAAAAACCTGCATGATCAAGGAAACTATGCACTTTATTTACAGAAATGGGAGGTAGTAACTTCTCAATAACCTCAACCTTAGCTCGGTCGACCTCAATCCCCTTGGCTGAAATTTTGTGACCAAGGACAATTCCCTCCTTCACCATAAAGTGGCATTTCTCCTTATTAAGCACAAGATTAAACTCCTCGCATCGCTGCAAAGCTCTACTCAGATTCACCAAACAAAACTCAAAAGAATCACCTACTACTGAGAAGTCATCCATAAACACCTCCAAGGTGTCTTCAACCATATAAAAAAATAGACATCATGCACCGTTGAAAGGTAGCGAGTTCATTTCACAATCTAAATGGCATCCGCTTGAAGGAAAAAGTACCATACGGGCAAGTGACTGTCGTTTTTACCTAATTTTCTGAGGCTATAGAAATTTAGTTATAGCCAAAATACCCATCCAAGAAATAATACCAACCTCTTCCCGCCAACCGATCAAGCATCTGATCCATAAAAGGCATTGGAAAATGGTCCTTCAAAGTCAACGATTTGAGCTTACGATAGTCCATACAAAATCTCCACCCAGTCACATATCTGAGCGATATCAACTCATTTTTCTCGTTCGATATAACAATCATGCCCCTTTTCTTAGACACACATTAGACAAGGCTTACCCACTTACTATCTAAAATAGGATATACAACTCCTGCGTTAAGCCATTTGATGATCTCATTCTTAACCACCTCTTGCATAGGGGGGTTAAGACGGTGTTAGTGCTTAATGGTCGGGGTACAGTCATTCTCAAGCTAAATTTGTGGGTACAAATGCTTGGAGGAATGCCAATAATAGCCACAATATTCCAGCCTATTGCCCTTTTATACCTCTGGAGTACTGAGATAAGTGTTTCCACTTGATGCTTACCTAGATTTGATGTAGTAATCGTAGGTAAAGTGTTTCCACTACCTAGAAACACATACCGCAGATGGCCTGGAAATTCCTTCAACTCCAACACCGGTGGCTCTTCAATAGATGACTTAGCCGGAGGTGTTGGGAAATTTTTAAGATCTAGATCCAAATTCTTGGGAGCATAAGAATATAATCCCATTCCAGTCAAGGAATACACAGTCTCCTCATACTCTTCAATGCCTTTGCTATCAAAATTCATCAAGACTACAACCAAAGGCTTAACAACAAATTTCTCCTCTATCGGCACTTTTTGCTCATTCTCGTAATAAATATCCACAATAGAGAACACACTTATTTCCTTGTGTTGCTTCATAGATTGACACACATCAAACCAAACTACTTCATCGTTAAGCCTAAACCAGGGCTCATTAGCTTGTAAATCAATAAGTACGCTTCCAGTTGCAAGGAAAGGTCGACCCAAGATTATGGGCACCTCGAAATCCACTTCACAAACTAGAATAACAAAATTTGCAAGAAATATAAAGCTGTCCACCTTCTCTAGCACATCATACAAAATACCCACTGTCCGCTTTACCGATCTATCTACCATCACTAGTTGCATGTTTGTGGGTGTAGGATCCTCCAAACCCAACTTCTGATAAACAACAAGTGACATCAGGTTAATACTCGCTCCCAGATCACATAAAGCTTTAGCAAAATCAAGAGACCCGATAATGCAAGGAATAGTGAATTCTCCTGGGTCCGCCTTGTTTTACACCAAAGACCTTGTTAAAATAGCGCCACAATGGTGAAGTTTATCCACTGGTTCATAGCACACTGCTCTCTTCTTCATCACCAGGTCTTTTATAAACTTAGCATACCCAGGCATCTTCTCTAATGCCTCTACTAACAACACATTCATCATCAGCTGGTTCAGCATCGCCATGAATTTGCTAAACCTAGTATCATTACCTTTCTTCTTCAATCTATAAGAAATGGCGGTGGTGGTTTTGGAATAGTCGTAACCACTGCCTCCTTCTTTTTCTTCACTTCCTCTAACTCATCAACCTGCTGATGGTTATATGTACTCGCTTTACTATCCATCTTCTCAGACTCCACTGGATGGGTTTCATCATCATCTACCTCTTCTTCAATCATAACCTTAATCACAGCCTTGCCCACAGAAGGGACAAGTAATACTTTACCACTCCGAGTAGTAACTTCCATGCAAGAGTGATCATTTTGTAGATTCTGTAATGTATCGCTAGTCAAGGTACCACTCTTTCTCTGATTAAATACGGCTGTGATTTGGCTTATCTGCTGCTCTAACTACTTAGTAGAAGTTGAGTATGAATTTACTAGCTATCTCATAGAAGATAAGTCACTCTTCATCATCGTCACCCTAGCATTGGTAGCCTCAACTCCCATTAATATTTTCTCTATCATGTCCTTCATGGATTTCTTTCCTGAACTGGTAGCTGTATTATCTCGATTTCCATGAGGTACATACAGTCCACTCCTATCATTTTTATTCTTCCAACTCCTTTAGTCCCAATCTTTGTAACCAGCCTTATCATAATAGTTTTGACCTTGATTCCCATGGCTATTGCCTTGGAAACCCCCTGATTATTTAGATAGTTTTCCTCTTTCTCAGAATCAAAATCAGCTCTGCCTTGCGACCCAATAACGTTTACCTTCTCAGTCTTCCCAGACAATAAGTGTTTAGTAAGAAGATCTATTTATGTTTGCATGTCTGCCATATCTTAGTCATGCTCCTCCTCCTTCCGACATTACTCTGCTAATATAACACTATACATAGGAGGGCCTGCTACCACAGAATCCCTGTTGTGACAGCTGGTCCAACATCTCTGCAGCCTCATTAAATGTAAGCTCCGTGAATTCTCCTCCTGCTGCATTATCAACTGTTGGTTTGGTTATAGAGTTCAAGGCTCTATAGAAAGTCTCCATTAAATGCTCATCAGTCATCTTGTGATTGGGGCACTGTGTCAACTTTTTCTTGAATTGCATCCAAGTTTCATGTAGTGCCTCATTTGATAATTATCTAAAGTTGTTGATTTACTCCTTAACTGTAATATCCTGGAGGGCGGAAAGAACCTTTCTAGGAAAGCTCCTTTCAATTTTCTCCAGTTTGTTATAGAATAAGGGGCCAACTCATTCAACTACATCTTGCCTCCCCAGACAGTGACAACGGGAACAACCAAAGACGAATTATGTTTTGGCTTGTTTTGGCCAACACCAGGGTTATCAAAAGATTTGCAAATGTTGATAAAATTCACCAAGTGCATATATAGGTCATCCCTTGGAAGTCCTCCAAACAAACCCTTAAGATTAATCAGCTGTATTATGGTGCTGGTTATGTTGAACTTTACCCTAGGTGCCAGTGGATTTGGAATAATTGCTCATGTATCACCAACTTCATCCAAGTCGTCCTCCTCTTTATCAAGATCAAATTGCATAGCGGGTTGGCGGTTTGCTCTCCCTCTAGCTACCCGATATCTATTTGCAGCCACCTCTACATTCTCTGCACGCCTCCTATTTGCTAGGTTGATTAGATCATCATCCCTTAAATCATCCTCATCAGGATTAGGGTCACGGGCTGGTTGACCATCATTTTGCTGATTAACCTACGCTTTAGCCAAGGCAGCTAGTCTATCATCTTCTTATTGTTCTTTCATTCTACTAATTAGATCTGATTCAGGATTAAAGGGTAATAGCGGTTCTCCTGAACTTCTTGTGCATGGCATAAATAACAATGAACATGTAATACACCAAAAACAACAAATAAAGGTAAAATTGGGTAAACTTGATCAAAGGTCAATTAACAATCAAAAACTTAATTGACAACTGTATTCCCCAGCAACGACGCCAAAATTTGAGACACACAAATTACACCTCTCTTACGAGAGAGTAAGCGGTCCTTGTCAAATATATAACCCAACTAGGTTTGGGTCGAATCCCATAGGGAATACTGTGTTCACTAAGTATTATGGTCGTTACTAGACTATTGATCAAAGGTTCTGAATTAAAGGGGGGGTTGATTTGTAAGTTTTGTCTTGTTATTTGAAATAGAAAGTGTTATAGTCAGTGATTCTTATTTCAAATAATAATTCAATGAGAGTAGACAAACTAGAGTTACGGTTACCAAGATGTTCAGGTAGCTAGGGTTGTGAATTATTTTGAATTTCCAATTACTCACTTCAATTGCAAGAGTTATTGAATCCTATAATTTACCTATTTGTCTCTCAACCTAAATGAGTAAATTATCCTTCAATTCTTTTGAACTTAATGAATGCGTTAATTTATTTAATTATTCTATCATGTAGGTTGATCTCGTTAACGCATCAACCCTTAACCCAAAGATTAAAGCCCTTAGATTCCATGTAGACCTCTTCTTTTCCCAACAAGCACTTTTCTATTCAAACAAGTGATGTTCTTGGTCTCACCATTCAAGTTTGCAACCAAGAAAGGTCATTATTGTGAAGAGGGGTTTATACAACTTCAGTTAACCTTGGAAATCAAGTGTTTTCACAACCCCAATTAGCTTTTCACATAAAGGCTCCCATAACCATAGTTATGGGAGCTTAGCCACATATCTCCATAGAAGAAGAAGAAGAAGACATTATGTTTCTCATCAATAAATTCAGAAATTACTTCCAAAAATCACAAGATTTGTTCTTGAGTCTTCAGAAGAGAATAGGTATAAAATGTGTAGATCTATAATTCTAGCTTGAATCTCAGAGAATACTACCTTACAATAATGTTCTCAGTTGGAAATATGATAAAAAGATACCTAAATAAAATCTAAACTGGGCATTTATATATTCCCGGCTGCAGAGGATTTAAAATTAGAACTTAGAAAAACCACGTCCAAGTTGACGGTAGGATTGATGGCCAATCGAAAACATGATATTCCATCGCGTGGACCATCGCTAATGGTTCTAGAATTTTAGGTTCTATTAAGGGTTGATGGTCATGTTGGCAAACTATCGCTGGCTAATAGATGGTTCGTCGCATGGGCCATCACTTGATCCTTCAAGATGCAATGTTCTATTTTGTCTTGACGGCCAAGTTGGCGGTCCGTCGGACGGTTGACGGTCTGCCACTTGGACCATTGCAGAGGTCATTCATTTGTTTTGTTTAACTCTGACGACCACTCTGGCGGTCTGTCGCATGGCTGACGGTCTACCAATTTGACCGTCAGTGGCTTTTTTCTGCTATTTTTCCAAGTTTCTCCTCCAGCTAACTCCTTAACCTGAAAACACTAATATCCAATATTAAATACAATAGAAGTTGCTTGAAAACATCCAACTATCCCTTGAAAAAAGATGTTCCATCAAAAGCCAGAACATCAACACCCTCAACTTAAGACAATTGCCTATCCGAAAGCAACTCAGCACCAAATCGCATACATGAACAATACAATGACAGGCAATCAACTGCTGAACTAGCTTTCACACAACCATTTACTTGTCATCTCACTCACATGGGCTCAACACATCAAGATTTATAAACGGTATTGTTTATAATTCAGCATACACATAAACATGGATATAATATACCACAGAGATCATCAAAACTAAGTGTAACTCAAGTGGCCCTTACAATCAATGAAATCCACCACTCCTTATATACTGTGGATGAAAACCAAGACTTTCACACTCATTAAAGAATTTGCAAACATAGCATACACACCTATAGGCTTGCCCTTATCATTTAACTCTCCTTTATGGTTGATTCTCCAAGATCAAGCAGGTTTTTTTTTAGCTTATAATGAGGCTCCGGGGCTAGGTGAGAACAAATTTGAGGACTAGTGACTCAAAATTAAGACTTAACTCTCTTTTCCCTTGAATTTTTCTCACCAAACTACTACTTTACCAGCTCATTTACAATCTCCATTTTTCATTTACACTTTGCCCTAACCACCATATTTTCTTAAGCATCATCCACCCTCAACTTATGCTGATGCAGTCAGTTAAGGTGCACAATATCTTAAACAAATCAGGGCTAAATGCTTTATTTTAGCTCTAAACCACTTTTCTAATAAACAACTAACATCTTGACAGTAGCTACCCTCAACTTAGGATTTTTGCCTAAGTTAAGGTGGACAATGTCCAATATTGGACCAGGTTCAAAGCTAAGTGTTAACAACCTAAACAGAGTTAAGAAGAGTTATTGTGAATGAACAAAACTAACATAGGCTCAAAAAGGGTCCAAAAATGGAAAAGTCTTTTGGTGGGGTCAATTATTTTGGCTAAGTGGACTGAAAGTATAAGGAAGCCTGCTATCACATCTTATTTCATCAACCAAAAAATAGCATCAATGAACCAGACAAGTTCTAGGTACTACACTATGCAAGAACAAACGCAAATACTCGCGCACACAGGCAACTAAGTCAAACTCATTCTACTGCTCTTAGGATTTCCATCACATGATAGTGTATATCTTACATATTAATGCCAATTACAGAATCACTAAAGGTTGCTCATATATGCTAAATGACAAGAGTAAATAATCACACAAACATGTTCATAGATTTATTCCAACATTATTCATCATCTATATGCACAATAACATGCTAAAATAAAAGATACTTTTATAAATAAACATTAACACACAAATATTTATATCACAACCTAAGAAAAGAAAATGCAATCCTAGACATGTTGGTTCTACTATATAGCACCCGAGAGAAAAATAACATCGATAATAAAAACCCCATGGTACAAGTATACCCACCCCCATAGAAAATAAATGTGTTATCCTCAATGCATAAAATTAAAGTACAGAGGATGGGAAATACTTGTAAAGCCTCTTATTCAGATGAGGTATCAGTGAAATGTGGTGAGGATCAAGTGGCCTCACCTGCAGCAACGTTGACCCCTATGGTGGTAGGGGTACTCACAATCTCTTTCTTCGGAATTGGAGGTATCTCCCGAGCTGGGTTTGAACTGGGCCCCCTTACTGGGGAGGAGTTGGTAGACACTCCAGCAACTTTATCTTCTACTTTCTTCCTTTTTTTCTCATCATCTCCTTGATCATTTTGCATCTTTTCTCATAGCATAATCTCCATCCTCTTACGATGTCATTGTTTCTCTTATTCTCCTTTTGTCAAGTTTTTTATCTGTGTTTTTGCCTACACTTTCATCTATCTTCTTGCCTTTTTCTTTCAATGGCTTCCCCATCAAGTCAATAGTACCTTCATCTTCGTTGTTTATCACCAAAGTGGGGTCAAAGATAGGCTGTTGTGACTGCTTGCTCTTCAACTTTGCTATGTCTGCTTGTGCTTGTTTAAATTCTGACATAGCTTAGTAAGATCCAAAATGGATACCGCATCCAGCCTTTTGTTGATTCTCTCTTCCATGTGATCTATCCTAAGATGAATGTTTTGAAATAGACAGATTGATTCTGCCATAATTTGATCAACAAAAGGATTGAATTGCCAAGCCCATGTGTCCAGCTGCTTCTTAAACTTCTTTTGCAGCTTAACCAACTTGGCAAATTTTTCCTGCGTTAACCTGTACTCCGAAGAATCTGTCCCACCCATTGGTGGCATAGACTCTGATTCTACAGATGTACTAAGCGGCACTTAATTAGACAGAAAATAAGTAGTGATAGAAAAGGGGATACCTGAAGGAATTTCAGAGGTATCGGGAGTTGGCGCTAACTATGTCTGGTAGGCCAGAGGTTTTGTGACTCGCATCTAAAACATTGAGTCATCTTTTGATTTCTCAATGACTTTTTGTGTGTATCCCAAACTGTGTTAGCAACTCCTCGAATCAGAGACACATTAGCCTATCTGCATATCTCCGTGATTAGATACGGGAATAGTAGTGCACTTATAACTTTGTGTGCCCTCATGAATATTTCATCAGAAATGATTTGGGTGAAATTGATCTTTATCCCTACAATCAAACTAGCTACTAGCATAGCCCTGTGGCTATCCAAATTAGCATCCCCTCCTATTAGCATCAATTTTAACCGAATAATGGCCCACCAGAACTTAGTTCGGAAGATAAGAGGGGACTTTGCACTGTGCTCACGAAGGTTAGCTGCCCAGGAGGGGTTGCCATCATCAGTCAGTAGCCCAAACAACCCCGGCCTTTGAGTCAATGCCGAAGTCAGACTATACTCAAGATCAGGAACCGCAGATGGTGTCTCATAGTCAGGTCCAAACAATATCCTTTTGATTATTCGAGCTAATATATCAATGTTGACTCCTCTCACTGGGACGGATTCCCTGTTTGGCAAGTCTTATATCTTCGTGCCTTTGGGACAATCCTTCTCTATTAGAGATGAATAGTTGAAAAAAAACTTCCTCACCAGATTCGATTGATAAGAACTAAGCGGCTTGATAATCTAGGCTAACTAATACTCATTAAACTTCCGCTCTTGTTCTATATATTCTTGCAACTCACTCATCACTATTTGGTACTCTTCGAAGATTGGCCTTTTGATTGGCCTACTCACCGTCAGTTCCAGTCCATCAAGGAACTTGTCCTTTTATCCCTCAATCTTCCACCTAAGTGCTTCACTTATTTGAGGGTCTTTTCTCTTGACCATATTTTCCTTCTTGGTCTCTGCCTTAGCATGGTCAATTTCCACCTCAACGGGATTGGGGTTAGATGTGTTAACCCCTTCCTCATTTGGGATCAAATAGGTACTACTAGTGCTGCTCTCACTCTCCTCTTCAGACTGGGAGAGTGTGGAGATTATTCTATCTTATTTTTGATTGTTGAAGGCAGGTGCCTCTTCACTCTTTGCCTACTTGCTTCTTCCTCGTGCTCTACCACCACCTCTAGTCAAAGGGAGTTTGCGTGCCATAATGCCTAAAAATGGAACAAGGAATCAGTTTGCAGGTCAAAACAGATCAAAGATAGTGAAAATATGGCTTGGCGGTAGGTCTGACGGTCCATCTGTCAAGACAGAGACGGTCCACTGGACTCACCGTCAGGCCTTAACCAGTGTGTCATGTTTCTCAGAATCTTGCGATGGTTGGCCTGACAGTCCATTAGGTTACTGACGGTCTGCCAAGTCGTCCGTCGCAGCTTATCTAGTGACCCTCATGGTTGGAATCTTTGCGACGGTCCATCGTAAGTCCGACGGTCCTCCAAGGTAACCGTCACAACCCTTTTTCTATTTCAGACTTCACTTCGACATTTTGTCGAACACCTGGTATGTAACCTCCATTATTAACACAATAATTGACATGAACTTAGTGTTCAATTACACTTTTCTTACTTTCAATATATGGGTTACTAAGACTTCACCTGTATCAGTGCATAGCATGGTTCGATCTATAAAATTACAATCAAAACTGAGCACAAGCTAGAAGGAATTTTCTTTCTTTAATAACCAACAACTTACTCACTCAATATTTTGCAACTTAAAGAAGATGAATAAGGTTGTGATCATACCTTGATGGTGTAGTAACTTTACTCTACTCACTTGCAATTTCAGAAAATAAAGAAAACTTAAAGCCTTTGTCAGTGATTGATAGCTTTTGTTGTGATGAGAAGAAGGGGGGATGTGTTGTTTAAATAGGAGAGAAAAAGAAGATAAAGAGTCCTAAGAGGAGATAACTGATGCCAAATACTTTGAATTCAGAGGAAGTTCAACAGTTGTAGAATTTGAAAAGGTATCAATGTATGTAACTGCCTCTTCTTATCGATTGAAAATATTTGGGTTGGATAAAGACCATTTAAATAGCCTTCAAAATCAACCCGACCTGACCCGTAACTAGGGTTATGCTGATGGTTGACCTGATGGTCTGTCGGATGACCGACGGTCCACTAGGTTGACCGTCGTGTCTTACCAAAAACTTAGCAATCCTGATTTACTGTGATGGCTTACTCGACGATCCATCTGTGATGCGACGGTCCATCGACATGTTCGTCAATCTGTTCCAATATCCTTGAATTCCAGATTCTAGTTGACGGAGGGATTGACGGTCCGTCGGACCAGTGACGGTCTGCCAACTCGACCGTCAATCCTTATCCAGAATATCATTTTTTTATCATGGCTTGATGGCCCTAGTGACGGTCTGTCAGTCTTCCCGTCGCCCCCTTATTAACTGCAAAACTCAATCCTTCATACTTCACAAACACCTCAGATTGCATAAAAACAACAAATAAATTCTAACTATGATTACAACAACACTTTGTGGGTTGCCTCCCACTAGCGCCTGATTTAATGTCGTGACACAACTAAGTTATCCCTATTACTCAGACTTCATCAATATAGATAGTAGCTATGTATTTTATCAAGTCCACTGGACTGATATATAGCTTCACTCATTTCCTATTAACCTTGAAGACACTTCCGTCCTCATTCTTAAGTTTAACTACTCCAGATGAGTAAACTTGGTTAACTTTGAATGGGCCAGACCATTTTGATTTAAGTTTTCCTGGAAATGGCTTTAATCTAGAGTTGAAGAGGAGTACCTAATCACCTTTCTGAAAGTCTCGCTTTGCAATCTTTCATTCGTGGTACCTCTTAGTCTTCTCCTTGTATAGGTCTGCTCTTTCATACGCTCCGAGAAGGAACAAATCCATCTCATTCAGCTAACCCAATCTTAACTCTGCTGCATTATTCCAGTTTAGGTTCAGCCTCCTAAGCACCCACAACGCCTTTTGCTCTAATTTAATTGGAAAGTGGCATGTCTTACCATAAACCAATTGATACGGTGACATACCGATAGGTATCTTGAAAGCTGTTCTATAAGCCCACAAGGCATCATCAAGCTTCCTAGACCAATCTTGTCTGCTTGCATTCACCATTTTAGCAAGAATGGCTTTGATCTCTCTATTTAAAATCTCCACTTTCCCACTAGTTTATGGGTGGTATGGAGTTTCCACCTTATGTTGCTTAACACCACACTTAGCAAAGGCAGCCCTAAACACTCGATTGTAAAAATTTGATCCATTGTCGCTTATAATGGTGTGTGGCACCCCAAAATGAGAGAATATGTTCTATTTAAGGAACGCAACAACTCTCTTCCCTTCATTATCGGCCAAGGAAACAACCTCAACCCATTTACATACATAATCAATGGCAACCAGAATGTATTTCATCCTGTATCCATGGGTCCCATGAAGTCGATGCGCCGGACGTCAAACAACTCCACTTCCATTATTTTTTTCAAAGGTATCTCATGGTTCTTTGAGATTGACCCTTGTCTTTGGCATTGGTCACATCTCTGCACGAACTCATAAGCATCTTTGAATAAAGTCAGTTAATAGTAGACACTCTGCAACACTTTCCTAGAAGTCTGGTCACCTGTATGGTGACACCCAACTGGAGAAGCATGACAAGCTTCCAAAATAACCAGCATGTCCACTTCTGGGATACACCTCCTTATAATATTATCTGCACAATGCCGAAACAAATACGGCTCATCCCTGAAGTAGTGTGTGACATCATGAAGAAACTTATTTCTTTGGTGAAAATAAAGGTTCTCCGGAATAACCTCGCTCACTACATAGTTTGCAAAGTTGGTATACCAAGGAATTCTTTGTAATACAGCAGCTAAGATTTTTTCATCTGGAAAAGCATCATCAATTTCTAGCTCATCTTTGAGTGCATAACCTCTCTCCAGTCTGGACAAGTGGTCCGCAACTTGATTCTCGCATCTCTTCTGATCTTTGACTTCAAATTCAAATTCTTGGATAAGCAATACCCATCTAATTAATCTCGGCTTAGCATCCTTCTTGGCCATCAAATATCTCAAGGCGACGTGGTCTGTGTGAACTACAACCTTGGTTCCTAGTAGGTAAGCCCGAAATTTCTCAAAGGCATAGACAATTGCAAGAACTTCCTATTCAGTAACAGTGTAGTTCTTTTGAGCTCCATTTAAGGCCTTGCTTACATAATAAATAGGATGAAACATCTTATCCCTCTTTTGGCCAAGTACAACCCCAAGCGCCACTCCGCTTGCATCACACATAATCTCTAACGACTTTGACCAATCTAGAGCAGCAGTAATTGGGGAATCAACTAATTTCTCTTTAAGGCATTCAAATGCCTTAAAGCAATCATCATCAAATATGAACTTGACCTCCTTCTCCAATAGCTTGCAATGTGGGTTTGCAATTTTTGAGAATTCTTTTATAAATCGCTGATAAAAACCTGCATGATCAAGGAAACTATGCACTTTCTTTACTGAAATGGGAGGTAGTAGCTTCTCAATAACCTCAACGTTAGCTCGGTCGACCTCAATCACCTTGGCTGAAATTTTGTGACCAAGGACAATGCCCTCCTTCACCATAAAGTGGCATTTCTCCTTATTAAGCACAAGATTAAACTCCTCGCATCGATGAAAAGCTCTACTCAGATTCACCAAACAAAACTCAAAAGAATCACCTACTACTACGAAGTCATCCATAAACACCTTCAAGGTGTCTTCAACCATATAAAAAAAATAGACATCATGCACCGTTGAAAGGTAGCGGGTGCATTTCACAAACCAAATGGCATCCGCTTGAAGGAAAAAGTACCATACGGGCAAGTGAATGTCATTTTTACCTGATCTTCCGAGGCTATAGAAATCTGGTTATAGCCAAAATACCCATCCAAGAAATAATACCAACCTCTTCCCGCCAACCGATCAAGCATCTGATCCATAAAAGGCATTGGAAAATGGTCCTTCAAAGTCCACGAGTTGAGCTTACGATAGTCCATACAAAATCTCCACCCAGTCACATGTCTGAGCGATATCAACTCATTTTTCTTGTTCGATATATCAATCATGCCCTTTTTCTTAGACACACATTAGACAAGGCTTACCCACTTACTATCTAAAATAGGATATACAACTCCTGCGTTAAGCCATTTGATGATTTCATTCTTAAACACCTCTTGCATAGGGGGGTTAAGACAGTGTTAGTGCTTAATGGTCGGGGTACAGTCATTCTCAAGCTAAATTTATGAGTACAAATGCTTGGAGGAATGCCAATAATAACCGCAATATTCCAGCCTATTGCCCTTTTGTACCTCTGGAGTACTGAGATAAGTGTTTCCACTTGATTCTTACCTAGATTTGTTGTAGTAATCATAGGTGAAGTGTTTCCACTACCTAGAAACACATACCGTAGATGGCCTGGAAATTCCTTCAACTCCAACACCGGTGGCTCTTTAATAGATGACTTAGCCGGTGGTGTTGGGCAATTTTTAAGATCTAGATCCAAATTCTTGGGAGCATAAGATTATAATCCCATTCCAGTCAAGGCATACACAGTCTCCTCATACTCTTCAATGCCTTTTCTATCAAAATTCATCAAGACTACAGCCAAAGGCTCAACAACAAATTTCTCCTCTATCAGAACTTTTTGCTCATTCTCATAATAAATATCCACAATAGAGAACACACTTATTTCCTTGTGTTTCTTCATAGATTGACACACATCAAACCAAACTACTTCATCATTAAGCTTAAACAAGAGCTCATTAGCTCGTAAATCAATAAGTACGCTTCCAGTTGCAAGGAAAGGTCGACCCAAGATTATGGGCACCTCGAAATCCACTTCACAATCAAGAATAACAAAATTTGCAAGAAATATAAAGCTGGCCACCTTCACTAGCACATCATACAAAATACCCACTGGCCGCTTTACCGATCTATCTACCATCACTAGTCGCATGTTTATGGGTGTAGGATCCTCCAAACCCAACTTCTGATAAACAGCAAGCGGCATCAGGTTAATACTCGCTCCCAGATTACATAAAGCTTTAGCAAAATCAAGAGACCCGATAATGCAAGGAATAGTGAATTCTCCTGGGTCCACCTTCTTTTGCACCAAATACCTTATTAAAATAGCGCCATAATGGTGAAATTTATCCACTGGTTCATAGCTCACTGCTCTCTTCTTCATCACTAGGTTTTTTATAAACTTAGCATACCCAGGCATCTACTCTAATGCCTCTACTAACGACACATTCATCGCCAGTTGTTTCAGCATCGCCATGAATTTGCTAAACCTAGTATCATTACCTTTCTTCTTCAATCTATAAGGAAAGGGCGGTGGTGGTTTTGGAATAATTGTAACCACTGCCTCCTTCTTTTTTTTCACTTCCTTTAAATCATCAACCTACTGATGGTTATATGTACTCGCTTTACTATCCAGCTTCTCAGACTCCACTGGATGGGTTTCATCATCATCTACCTCTTCTTCAATCATATCCTTAATCACAGCCTTGCCCATAGAAGGGCTAAGTAATACTTTACCACTCCGAGTGGTAACTTCCATGCAAGAGCGATCATTTTGTTGATTCTGTACTTTATCGCTAGTCAAGGTACCACTCTTTCTCTGATTAAATACGGCTGCAATTTGGCTTATCTGCTGCTCCAACTGCTTGGTAGAAGTTAAGTATGAATTTACTAGCTATCTCATAGAAGATAAGTCACTCTTCATCATCGTCACCCGAGCATTAGTAGCCTCAACTCCCTTTAATAGTTTCTCTATCATGTCCTTCATGGATATCTTTCCTGAACTGGTAGCTGTATTATCTCGATTTCCATGAGGTACATACAGTCTACTCTTGTCATTTTTAATTTTCCAACTCCCTTAGTCCCAATCTTTGTAACCAGCCTTATCATAACAGTTTCAACCTTGATTCCCTTGGCTATTGCCTTGGAAACCCCCCTGATTATTTAGATAGTTTTCCTGTTTCTCAAAATCAGAATCAGCTCTGCCTTGCGACCCAATAACTTTTACCTTCTCAGTCTTCCCAGACAATAAGTGTTTAGTAAGAAGATCTATTTATGTTTGCATGTCTGCCATATCTTAGTCATGCTCCTCCTCCTTCCGACATTACTCTGCTAATATAACACTATACATAGGAGAGCCTACTACCACAGAATCCCTGGTGTGACAACTGGTCCAACATCTCTGCAGCCTCATTAAATGTAAGCTCCGTGAATGCTCCTCCTGCTGCATTATCAACTGTGGGTTTGGTTATAGAGTTCAAGTCTCTATAGAAAGTCTCCATTAAATGCTCATCAGTCATCTTGTGGTTGGGGCACTGTGTCAACTTTTTCCTGAATTGCATCCAAGTTTCATGTAGTGCCTCATTTGATAATTATCTAAAGTTGTTGATTCACCCCTTAACTGTAATATCCTGGAGGGCGGAAAGAACCTTTCTAGGAAAGCTCCTTTCAATTTCCTATTGGTTCACCCGTCGAGATCTTAATATGATGCAGTGCCCTTGGCTTAAGTAGCTTAAGTATTATGACTTGACTCTTCTCTATCATCTAAGTAAGGCTAATGTGGTTGCGGATATCTTGAGCCAGAAATCGAGTAGCATGCATTGCTTGGAATGTCTTTTGACTCAAGTGATATCATTGGCCTTAGAGGTTCTGTCCTTAGATAACTAGATTGTTAGGCTTGTTGTTTTGACACATAGTTAGCATTCATGGAGGCTAGGTCTTCTTTAATGGATCAGATTTGAGATCATCATTTTGATGATGTGGGATTGAGGTTGATTCGGGATAAGGTGTTGAGTGGTGAGACTAAGTAAGCCTCACTTAATTCAGATGGTGTTTTGAGGATTGGAGGCCGATTTTATGTATTGACAGTAGGTGATTGGATTAGATTGATTTTGAAGGAGGCTTACTATTCCAGGTATGTTATTCATCCGGGCGTGACTAAGATATATCGTGATTTGAGATAACATTACTGGTGGGGTGGTATGAGGAAAGATATAGCAGATTTTATAGCTTGTTTCCTATATTATCAGCAAGTGAAGGTCATGCATTTGTGGTCGGGTAGTTTAGTTCAGAGGTTACCTATTCCCTAGTGGAAATGGGAACGTATTACTATAGACTTCATGACTGGATTACTTCATACTTCTCATAGTTCTAATAGTGTATGGGCCATCGAGGATTGATTAACCAAATCTGCTCATTTCATTCCGATTTAGGTTTGTTTTAGTGCTGAGAGGTTGGACCATATCTATATTTGTGATATTATGTGTCATCATGGTGTGCTAATGTCTATCATCTTATATCGAGGTTCAGTGTTCATATCTCACTTCTGGAAGAATTTTCAAGATCAGTTGGGTACTTGGGTTGATCTTAGTACAACTTTTCATCCCCAGACTGATGGTCAGTCAGAGCAGACTATTCAAGTTTTGGAGGATATGCTTTGTGCTTGTGTGATGGATTTTGGTGGTCAGTGGAAGCAACATTTATCCTTTGAGGAGTTTATGTATTTTATTAACTATTATTTCGGTATTAATATGGATCCTTTTAAGGTTTTGTATGGTAGGAAATGTCTCTCTCCTATTGGTTGGTTTGAGGTTTCTGAGCTTAGACCTCGAGGTAAATACTTACTTCGTGAGTCCTTAAATAGAGTTCAGATCATCCAAGATAGGCTTCAAGCTGGTCAGAGTAGGTAGAAGTGTTGTGCAGACCGTAGACTTCATGCCTTAAGATTTGGAGTTGGTGATTGAGTTTTCCTTCGAGTTTCACCCATGAAGGGTATGATGAGTGATACGCCTAAATTACACCTGTCTTACGAGAGAGTAAGCGGTCGTTGTCAAATATATAACCCAACTAGGTTAGGGTCGAATCCCATAGGGAATACAATGTTCACTAAGTATCGTGGTCGTTACTAGACTGTTGATCAAAGGTTCCAAGTTAAAGGGGGTTTAATTTGTAAGTTTTGTCTCGTTATTTGTAACAAAAAGTGTAACAGTCAATGATTCTTATTGCAAATAATAATTCAATGAGAGTAGACAAACTAGAGTTATGGTTACCAAGATGTTCAAGCAGCTAGGGTTGTGAATTATTTTGAACTTTCAATTACTCACTTCAATTGCTAGAGCTATTGAATCCTATAATTTACCCATTTGTCTCTCAACCTAAATGAGTAAATTATCCTTCAATTCTCTCGAACTTAAAGAATGCGTTAATTTATTTAATTATTCTCTCATTTGGGTTGATCCCATTAAGGCATCAACCCTCAACCCAAAGTTTAAAGCCCTTAGATCCTATGTAAACCTTTATTTTTCCCAACAAACACTTTTGTATTCGAACAAGTGATGTTCTTGGGATCACCCTTCAAGTTTGCAACCAAGAAAGGTCATTATTGTGAAGACGGGTTTATATAACTTTAGTTAACCATAGAAATCAAGTGTTTTCATAACCCCAATTAGCTTTTTACATCAAGGCTCTCATAACCCTAGTTATGGGAGCTTAGCCACACATCTCCAGATAAGAAGAAGAAGTCATTATGTTTCTCATAAATAAATTCAGAAATTACTTACAAAAATCACAAGATTTGTTCTTGAGTCTTCAGAAGAGAATAGGCATAAAATGTGTAGATCTATAATTCTAGCTTGAATCTCAGAGAATACTAACTTACAATAATGTTCTCAGTTGGAAATATGATAAAAAGATACCTAAATAAAATCTAAACTGGGTATTTATATGTTCCCAGCTGCAGAGGATTTAAAATTAGAACTTAGAAAAATCACGTCCAAGTTGACGGTAGGATTGATGGCCCATCGGAAACATGATATTCCATCTCGTGGACCATCGCTAATGGTTCCAGAATTTCAGGTTCTATTAAGGGTTGATGGTCATGTTGGCAGACTATCGCTGGCTAATAGATGGTTCGTTGCATGGGCCATCACTTGATCCTTCAAGATGCAATGTTCTATTTTGTCTTGACGGCCAAGTTGGCGGTCCGTCGGACGGTTGAAGGTCTGCCACTTGGACCATTGCAGAGGTCATTCATTTGTTTTGTTTAACTCTGACGACCACTCTGGCGGTCTGTCGCATGGATGACGGTCTACCAATTTGACCGTCAGTGGCTTTTTTCTGCTATTTTTCCAAGTTTCTCCTCCAGCTAACTCCTTAACCTGAAAACACTAATATCCAATATTAAATACAATAGATGTTTCTTGAAAACATCAGATTATCCCTGGAAAAAAGATGTTCCATCTAAAGCCAGAACATCAACACCCTCAACTTAAGACAATTTCTTATCCGCAAGCAACTCAGCACCAAATCGCATACATGAACAATACAATGACAGGCAATCAACTGCTGAACTAGCCTTCACACAACCATTTACTTGTCATATCACTCACATGGGCTCAACACATCAAGATTTATAAACGGTATTATTTATAATTCAGCATACACATAAACATGGATATAATATACCACAGAGATCATCAAAACTAAGTGTAACTCAAGTGGCTCTCATAATCAATGAAATCCACCACTCCTTATATACTATGGATGAAAACCAAGACTTTCACACTCATCAAAGAATTTGCAAACATAGCATACACACCTATAGGCTTGCCCTTATCATCTAACTCTCCCTTATGGTTGATTCTCCAAGATCAAGCAAGTCTTTTTTAGGCTTATAATGAGGCTCCGGGGCTAGGTGAGGACAAATTTTGGAACTAGTGACTCAACATTAAGACTTAACTCTCTTTGACCTTGAATATTTCTCACCAAACTACTACTTTACCAGCTCATTTACAATCTCCATTTTTCATTTACACTTTGCCCTAACCACCATATTTTCTTAAGCATCATCCACCCTCAACTTATACTGATGCAGTCAGTTAAGGTGCATAATATCTTAAACAAATCAGGGCTAAATGCTTTATTTTAGCTCTAAACCACTTTTCTATTAAACAACTAACATCTTGATAGTAGCTACCCTCAACTTAGGATTTTTGCCTAAGTTAAGGTGGACAATGTCCAATATTGGACCAGGGCCAAAGCTAAGTGTTAACAACCTAAAGAGAGTTTAGCAGAGTTATTGTGAATGAACAAAACTAACATAGGCTTAAAAAGGGTTCAAAAATAGAAAAGTCTTTTTGGTGGGGTCAGTTATTTTGGCTAAGTGGACTGAAAGTATTAGGAAGCCTGCTATCACATCTTATTTCATCAACCACAGAATTGCATCAATGAACCAGGCAAGTTCTAGGTACTACACTATGCAAGAAAAAACACAAATACTCGCGCACACAGGCAACTAAGTCAAACTCATTCTACTGCTCTTAGGATTTCCATCACATGATAGTGTATATCTTACATATTAATGCCAATTACAGAATCACTAAAGGTTGCTCATATATGCTAAATGACAAGAGTAAATAATCACACAAACATGTTCATAGACTTATTCCAACATTATTCATCATCTATATACGCAATAAGATGCTAAAATAAAAGATACTTTAATAAATAAACATTAACACAGAGATATTTATATCACAACCTAAGAAAAGAAACTGCAATCCTAGACATATTGGTTCTACTATATAGCACCCGAGAGAAAAATAACATCGACAATAAAAATCCCATGGTACAAGTATACCCACCCCCACAGAAAATAAATGTGTTATCCTCAATGCATAAAATTAAAGTACAGAGGATGGGAAATACTTGTAAAGCCTCTTATTCAGATGAGGTATCAGTGAAATGTGGTGAGGCTCAAGTGGCCTCACCTGCAGCAACGTTGACCCTTATGGTGGTAGGGGTACTGACAATATCTTCTTTTGAAATTGGAGGTATCACATCCCGAGCTGGGTTTGAACTGGGCCCCCTTGCTGGGGAGGAGTTGGTAGACACTCCAGCAACTTTATCTTCTACTTTCTTCTTTCTTTTCTCTTCATCTCTCCTCGATCTTTTTGCATCTTTTCTCATAGTATAATCTTCATCCTCTTACGATGTCATTTCTTCTCTTATTCTCCTTTTGTCAACTTTTTTATCTGTGTTTTTGCCTACACTTTCATCTATCTTCTTGCCTTTTTCTTTAAATGGATTCCCCATCAAGCCAATAATACCTTCATTTTCGTTGCTTATCACCAAAGTGGGGTCAAAGATAGGCTGTTGTGACTGCTTGCTCTTTAACTTTGCTATGTCTGCTTGTGCTTGTTTAAATTCTGCCATAGCTTAGTAAGATCCAAAATGGATACCGCATCCAGCCTTTTGTTGATTCTCTCTTCCATGTGATCTATCCTAAGATGAATGTTTTGAAATGGACAGATTGATTCTGCCATAATTTGATCAACAAAAGGCTTGAATTGCGAAGCCCATGTGTCCAGCTTCTTCTTAAACTTCTTTTGCAGCTTAACCAACTTGGCAAAATTTTCCTGCGTTAACCTGTACTACGAAGAATCTTTCCCACCCATTGGTGGCATTGACTCTGATTCTGCAGATATACTAAGTGGCACATAATTAGGCGGAAAATAAGTAGTGATAGAAAAAGGGATACCTGAAGGAATTTCAGAGGTATCGAGAGTTGGCGCTGACTATGTATGGTAGGCCAGAGTTTTTGTGACTCGCATATAAAACATTGAGTCATCTTTTGATTTCTTAATGTCATTTTGTGTGTATCACAAACTGTGTTAGCAACTCCTCGAATCAGAGACACATTAGCCTATCTCCATATCTCCGTGATTAGATACGGGAACAGTAGTGCACTTATAACTTTGTGTGCCCTCATGATCATTTCATCAACAATGATTTGGGTGAAATTGATCTCCATCCCTACAATCAAACTGGCTACTAGCATAGCCCTGTGGCTATCCAAATTAGCATCCCCTCCTATTAGCATCAATCTTAACCGAATAATAGCCCACCAGAACTTAGTTTGGAAGATAAGGGGGGACTTAGCACTGTGCTCACAAAGGTTAGTTGCCCAGGCGGGGTTGCCATCATCAGTCAGTAGCCCAAACAACCCCGGCCTTTGAGTCAACGCCGAAGTCAGACTATACTCAAGATCAGGAACCGCAGTTGGTGCCTCATAGTCAGGCCCAAACAACATCCTGTTGATTATTCAAGCTAATATATCAATGTTGACTCCTCTCACTGGGACTGATTCCCTGTTTGGTAAGTCTGATATCTTCGTGCCTTTGGGACAATCCTTCTCTATTAGAGATGAATAGTTGGAAAAAAACTCCCTCACCAGATTCAATTGATAAGAACTAAGCGGTTTGCTAATCTAGGCTAACTAATACTCATTAAACTTCCCCTCTAGTTCTGGAAGTTCATGCAACTCACTCATCACTATTTGGTACTCTTCGAAGATTGGCCTTTTGATTGGCCTACTCACCGTCAGTTCCAGTCCATCAAGGAACTTGTCCTTTTATCCCTCAATATTCCACCTAAGTGCTTTCCTCATTTGAGGGTTTTTTCTCTTGACCATATTTTCCTCCTTGGTCTCTGCCTTAGCATGGTCAATTTCCACCTCAATGGGATTGGGGTTAGATGTGTTAACCCCTTCCTCATTTGGGCTCAAATAGGTACTACTAGTGCTGCTCTCACTCTCCTCTTCAGACTGGGAGAGCGTGAGGATTATTCTATCTTATTTTTGATTGTTGAAGGCAGGTGCCTCTTCACTCTTTCCCTACTTGCTTCTTCCAATAGCTTGCAATGTGGGTTTGCAATTTTTGAGAATTCTTTTTTAAATCGCTGATAAAAACCTGCATGATCAAGGAAACTATGCACTTTATTTACAGAAATGGGAGGTAGTAACTTCTCAATAACCTCAACCTTAGCTCGGTCGACCTCAATCCCCTTGGCTGAAATTTTGTGACCAAGGACAATTCCCTCCTTCACCATAAAGTGGCATTTCTCCTTATTAAGCACAAGATTAAACTCCTCGCATCGCTGCAAAGCTCTACTCAGATTCACCAAACAAAACTCAAAAGAATCACCTACTACTGAGAAGTCATCCATAAACACCTCCAAGGTGTCTTCAACCATATAAAAAAATAGACATCATGCACCGTTGAAAGGTAGCGAGTTCATTTCACAATCTAAATGGCATCCGCTTGAAGGAAAAAGTACCATACGGGCAAGTGACTGTCGTTTTTACCTGATTTTTGAGGCTATAGAAATTTAGTTATAGCCAAAATACCCATCCAAGAAATAATACCAACCTCTTCCCGCCAACCGATCAAGCATCTGATCCATAAAAGGCATTGGAAAATGGTCCTTCAAAGTCAACGATTTGAGCTTACGATAGTCCATACAAAATCTCCACCCAGTCACATATCTGAGCGATATCAACTCATTTTTCTCGTTCGATATAACAATCATGCCCCTTTTCTTAGACACACATTAGACAAGGCTTACCCACTTACTATCTAAAATAGGATATACAACTCCTGCGTTAAGCCATTTGATGATCTCATTCTTAACCACCTCTTGCATAGGGGGGTTAAGACGGTGTTAGTGCTTAATGGTCGGGGTACAGTCATTCTCAAGCTAAATTTGTGGGTACAAATGCTTGGAGGAATGCCAATAATAGCCACAATATTCCAGCCTATTGCCCTTTTATACCTCTGGAGTACTGAGATAAGTGTTTCCACTTGATGCTTACCTAGATTTGATGTAGTAATCGTAGGTAAAGTGTTTCCACTACCTAGAAACACATACCGCAGATGGCCTGGAAATTCCTTCAACTCCAACACCGGTGGCTCTTCAATAGATGACTTAGCCGGAGGTGTTGGGAAATTTTTAAGATCTAGATCCAAATTCTTGGGAGCATAAGAATATAATCCCATTCCAGTCAAGGAATACACAGTCTCCTCATACTCTTCAATGCCTTTGCTATCAAAATTCATCAAGACTACAACCAAAGGCTTAACAACAAATTTCTCCTCTATCGGCACTTTTTGCTCATTCTCGTAATAAATATCCACAATAGAGAACACACTTATTTCCTTGTGTTGCTTCATAGATTGACACACATCAAACCAAACTACTTCATCGTTAAGCCTAAACCAGGGCTCATTAGCTTGTAAATCAATAAGTACGCTTCCAGTTGCAAGGAAAGGTCGACCCAAGATTATGGGCACCTCGAAATCCACTTCACAAACTAGAATAACAAAATTTGCAAGAAATATAAAGATGTCCACCTTCTCTAGCACATCATACAAAATACCCACTGTCCGCTTTACCGATCTATCTACCATCACTAGTTGCATGTTTGTGGGTGTAGGATCCTCCAAACCCAACTTCTGATAAACAACAAGTGACATCAGGTTAATACTCGCTCCCAGATCACATAAAGCTTTAGCAAAATCAAGAGACCCGATAATGCAAGGAATAGTGAATTCTCCTGGGTCCGCCTTGTTTTACACCAAAGACCTTGTTAAAATAGCGCCACAATGGTGAAGTTTATCCACTGGTTCATAGCACACTGCTCTCTTCTTCATCACCAGGTCTTTTATAAACTTAGCATACCCAGGCATCTTCTCTAATGCCTCTACTAACAACACATTCATCATCAGCTGGTTCAGCATCGCCATGAATTTGCTAAACCTAGTATCATTACCTTTCTTCTTCAATCTATAAGAAAGGGCGGTGGTGGTTTTGGAATAGTCGTAACCACTGCCTCCTTCTTTTTCTTCACTTCCTCTAACTCATCAACCTGCTGATGGTTATATGTACTCGCTTTACTATCCATCTTCTCAGACTCCACTGGATGGGTTTCATCATCATCTACCTCTTCTTCAATCATAACCTTAATCACAGCCTTGCCCACAGAAGGGCCAAGTAATACTTTACCACTCCGAGTAGTAACTTCCATGCAAGAGTGATCATTTTGTAGATTCTGTAATGTATCGCTAGTCAAGGTACCACTCTTTCTCTGATTAAATACGGCTGTGATTTGGCTTATCTGCTGCTCTAACTACTTAGTAGAAGTTGAGTATGAATTTACTAGCTATCTCATAGAAGATAAGTCACTCTTCATCATCGTCACCCTAGCATTGGTAGCCTCAACTCCCATTAATATTTTCTCTATCATGTCCTTCATGGATTTCTTTCCTGAACTGGTAGCTGTATTATCTCGATTTCCATGAGGTACATACAGTCCACTCCTATCATTTTTATTCTTCCAACTCCTTTAGTCCCAATCTTTGTAACCAGCCTTATCATAATAGTTTTGACCTTGATTCCCATGGCTATTGCCTTGGAAACCCCCTGATTATTTAGATAGTTTTCCTCTTTCTCAGAATTAAAATCAGCTCTGCCTTGCGACCCAATAACGTTTACCTTCTCAGTCTTCCCAGACAATAAGTGTTTAGTAAGAAGATCTATTTATGTTTGCATGTCTGCCATATCTTAGTCATGCTCCTCCTCCTTCCGACATTACTCTGCTAATATAACACTATACATAGGAGGGCCTGCTACCACAGAATCCCTGTTGTGACAGCTGGTCCAACATCTCTGCAGCCTCATTAAATGTAAGCTCCGTGAATTCTCCTCCTGCTGCATTATCAACTGTTGGTTTGGTTATAGAGTTCAAGGCTCTATAGAAAGTCTCCATTAAATGCTCATCAGTCATCTTGTGATTGGGGCACTGTGTCAACTTTTTCTTGAATTGCATCCAAGTTTCATGTAGTGCCTCATTTGATAATTATCTAAAGTTGTTGATTTACTCCTTAACTGTAATATCCTGGAGGGCGGAAAGAACCTTTCTAGGAAAGCTCCTTTCAATTTTCTCCAGTTTGTTATAGAATAAGGGGCCAACTCATTCAACTACATCTTGCCTCCCCAGACAGAGACAACGGGAACAACCGAAGACGAATGAGTTGGGCCAACACTAGGGATATCAAAAGATTTGCAAATGTTGATAAAATTCACCAAGTGCATATATGGGTCATCCCTTGGAAGTCCTCCAAACAACCCCTTAAGATTAAGCAGCTGTATTATGGTGCTGGTTATGTTGAACTTTACCCCAGGTGCCAGTGGAGTTGGAATAATCGCTTATGTATCACCAACTTCATCCATGTCGTCCTCCTCTTCATCAAGATCAAATTGCATAGCGGGTTGGCGGTTTGCTCTCCCTCTAGCTACCCGATTTCTATTTGCAGCCACCTCTACATTCTCCGCACGCCTCCTATTTGCTAGGTTGATTAGATCATCATCCCTTAAATCATCCTCATCAGGATTAGGGTCACGAGATGATTGACCATCATTTTGCTGATTAACCTATGCTTTAGCCAAGGCAGCTAGTCTATCATCTTCTTATTGTTCTTTCATTCTACTAATTAGATCTGATTCAGGATTAAAGGGTAATAGCAGTTCTCCTGAACTTCTTGTGCGTGGCATAAAGAACAATGAACATGTAATACACCAAAAACAACAAATAAAGGGGAAATTGGGTAAACTTGACCAAAGGTCAATTAACAATCACAAACTTAATGTACAACCGTATTCCCCAGCAACGGCGCCAAAATTTAAGACACATAAATTACACCTCTCTTACGAGAGAGTAAGCGGTCCTTGTCAAATATATAACCCAACTAGGTTGGGGTCGAATCCCATAGGGAATACTGTGTTCACTAAGTATTATGGTCGTTACTAGACTGTTGATCAAAGGTTCTGAATTAAAGGGGGGGTTGATTTGTAAGTTTGTCTTATTATTTGTAATAGAAAGTGTTATAGTCAGTGATTCTTACTTCAAATAATAATTCAATGAGAGTAGACAAACTAGAGTTACGGTTACCAAGATGTTTAAGTAGCTAGGGTTGTGAATTATTTTGAATTTCCAATTACTCACTTCAATTGCAAGAGTTATTCAATCCTATAATTTACCTATTTGTCTCTCAACCTAAATGAGTAAATTATCCTTCAATTCTTTTGAACTTAAAGAATGCGTTAATTTATTCAATTATTCTAACATGTAGGTTGATCTCGTTAACGCATCAACCCTTAACCCAAAGATTAAAGCCCTTAGATCCCATGTAAACCTCTTTTTTTTTCCAACAAGCACTTTTCTATTCGAACAAGTGATGTTCTTGGTCTCACCATTCAAGTTTGCAACCAAGAAAGGTCATTATTGTGAAGAGGGGTTTATACAACTTCAGTTAACCTTGGAAATCAAGTGTTTTCACAACCCCAATTAGCTTTTCACATAAAGGCTCCCATAACCATAGTTATGGGAGCTTAGCCACATATCTCCATAGAAGAAGAAGAAGAAGTCATTATGTTTCTCATCAATAAATTCAGAAATTACTTACAAAAATCACAAGATTTGTTCTTGAGTCTTCAGAAGAGAATAGGCATAAAATGTTTTGATCTATAATTCTAGCTTGAATCTAAGAGAATATTACCTTACAATAATGTTCCTAGTTAAAAATCTGATAAAAAGATACCTAAATAAAACCTAAACTGGGTATTTATATGTTCCCAGCTGCAGAAGATTTAAAATTCAAACTTAGAAAAACTGCGTCCAACTTGACGGTCAGACTAATGGACCATCGAAAGTATGACGGTCCACCGCGTGGACCATCACTGATGGTTCCAGAATGTCAGGTTCTATTAAGGGTCGATGGTCATTTTGGCAGACCGTCGCTGGCCCACTGGTCCGTTGTATGGGCCATCACTTGATCCTCCAAGAATCCATTTTCTATTTTAACTTGACGGCCAAGTTGGCGGTCCGTCGGATGGTTGACGGTCCGCCACTTAGACCATCGCAGAGGTCATTCATTATTTCTCTTTTGTTTAACTTTGATGACCACTTTGGTAGTCCGTCGCATGGAAGACGGTCCGCCAGTTTGATCGTCAGTAGCCTTTTTCTGTTATTTTTCTAAGTTTTTCCTCTAGCTAACTCCTTAATCTGAAAACACTAAGATCCAGTATTAAATACAACATCAGTTGCTAGAAAACTTACAATTATCCCTTAAAAAAAGATATAAAATGTTTTTTCAAAAGCTGAAACATCAATGAGGTTCAGGAAGAGGGGCAAGCTTAGCCCCAGGTGTATTGGCCCTTTTGAGATTCTTCAGATTATTGGTGATGTAGCATATAAGTTGGCCTTGTCCCCTGATTTATCATTTGTTCATCCATATTTCATGTTTTCATGCTTTACCATTATATTTTTTTTGAGTCCTGTGTCATTCATCAAGAGTCGGTTAAGTTATCCTGGAAAAAGACATTAGGTTGTATTCTAGAGTTATTTAAATGGTTAAGGTCTAGTGGAAGCACCGACCAATAGATGAGGCTACTTGAGAGGTTGAGTTTGATATGCGTAGTTCCTACCCCCATATCTTTTTGGTTCAGGTGTTTCTCTTTCGTTAAGTTTGGGGATGAACTAGATTTTAGCGGTGGATAATCTAACGACCTAATTTTTTGGTTATTTTTATGAAATATTTATTTTTGTTTGATTTGACCATTTTACTCCCATTACGTGGTTGCTTTGTGGTATTTTTGGGGTGTGGGGATGATTGACATAATTTTTTATGCATTTTGGTGTGATATATGTGAAATTATAGTTTTTGGTAGCTTTGAGAGCCTTATAATTGACTTCAGTCAACATTGATTAATTTGTGCATCGGATGGCAAAACAGACTGCACTAGTAGATCTGAAACATTGATTTTAAATTGATAACATAGTTGGTGTGTTTTATGGCTTTCAAATCTCATCTCGCTCTCGATTCAAAAAGTTATGAAATTGAATTTTGGGGGTCAGCTTTGTGGAAATAACATTTTTTTTTTGAAAATATGATATCGTCGTTGAGTCTGGAGCATCGAATCTGATATGATAACATATTTCATTTGCATTTATAGAATTATGGATGAATCTCGAGGGGTCTGTGGAGACTTGGACCCTATATATACCCATGTTTTGCCTTTTTTTCCCAATTTTTGAGACTTGAAGCTTAGGATTTCACACTTTTGAGCAATTAAAGTGGAAAATTAGGAATTTTGGTCGGAAGGCCTAAAACTTGTATTTCTTCAATTGAAATCCTATTTTCACTTGGATAAGTTTTTAATATTATAATTATCAATTTTCTCTCAATTTCATCTTCAGAACTACTTCAGATTCTTGATTTCATAAAAGATTTTTGAAAATTTTATCGGTAAAGCTTAAACATGATTTTTCTTCAATTTGAACCTCATTTTTAACTCTTCATCGCTCGAGTTTTATACTGTAGACTCCTAAAAATATGGGAAATATGTTTCAAAGATAAAATTATGGTTTTATTTTCTTTTTTAAAAATTCATTTCGGGGGTTCGTTTTGACCCCGACTTGAAAATAGGCAATATGGGTATTGTTGGATTTCTTTTGATGCAAATATTCTATATTTTCATATTCTAGTTGATTATGAATCTTTTCAAAAGGAGTAAGGATTTGGAGTGAAGGCTTGTGGATTGGTTTTCAACATTCGAGGTACGTTATTGCTTAACTTTCTTCAGACTAGGTTGGGTAGTGAATGTTGATACAAAATCATGTTAAGGGTGTGAGAACTAATCATGAAAATAGATTTATTATCGTGTTGTGTCCGTGTGAGGCCTATATAATGATGTTATTTGATGTTCTTGACTATGTGTGATCGTGTGGGGTCCTATATGATATTGTTGGCCTTGTGTACATAAAATTAGTTGTGTCTTGATTGATGGAAAAGCCTAATTGTACTTTTATATGTTTCATTCTGTTGGCATATGATTTATGTTGAAATTCGTGGATAGTTGGAAACATTGAGTGGATTGTCGGCTCACTTGGTTGGTATATTGGTTAGACATTGAAATACTCATTCTGGTTGGTTGTGAGCATTACATCTTCATATCATATACATTCATAAAACATTAGTACCACCATGAAAATATTGCAAATACTGAAAATACTAACTTTTCCTGGAAAAAAATGTGACATCTTTAAAACCCTCTATTGAAGGATGTACTGGAGAGGAGACATGGATATGGATTATATATGGGTTAACGAACTCCCCATGGGTCCTACGTTGGGAAGATTTAGCTCCGCAGGTGTATACGCAGGTTGTGCGACAACCTCGTGCATCACATCATCATTATCATCATTACCATCATCATCACCATCATCTTTATTGCATTTGTGTTACATTGTGCCTTTATTTATTTTGTATTATCTCTCTTGATGTATACTTTTCTATGTGTAATCCTTTTCCTAGTATTTGTATGTGTAATATTGGTTTACTTGTATTTATTTCTCGTGTTTTCTATGATGTATGTGAATAGTCTAGAACTATTAGTAAAAACGGTATGGGCTACCATTGCAGGACATTTCCTAATTGCAGGTGACGTGCCCATAGTATGTATTTTGAATGCTTTATTGTCTACTTTGCTCAGCCGACTCATGATACCTACTGAGTACAAGTGAATCATACTTGCCTCTACTGTATTCTTTTGGTGTGGATCTTTTTTTATTTCGACTATGCCTTAATTCATATTCACAGACAAAGTATTCCTGTTAAAACACCCCGAATTTTGTCCCTTGAAAGTTTCATAAGCTTTAAGCTCATGGTTTTAGTAATGACTCATCATACGAGTCGTATGGCGTGGTTACAGGTCAGGTGACCCTATCCTTAAGATGTCCAGTAGATGGTGATTGGGATTCTATTATGGTTATGACTTGGGGATGTGTGTTGTTAAAGGTGGTGACGGGTCGTTAGGACAAACCTTAATCAAATTAGTAACTTAGTGGCTTGACTCTACTCTGAGTACGAGTGGCTCACTAAGAACCGTGAGGATAGGTTACGAATGGTAGGGTTGAGCCGTATGTTGTCCAGTGTCTAATCTCATGGGTTCAGTCTTGGATACGACTAGAGAAACAATTAGAGATCATGGAGTCATAAGGAGGACAGCGTATAAGTGTCCAACTCACTGTCTAGGATACGACTCATGGCAACGAGTCGTATGATGTGGTGATGAGTCGATGGATCGACTCGTAACCAAGGACGGCTTTTTACAGCTTTTATTTGGGGGGTACTTTGGATATTTCTCACTTAAAATCCTTAAGACCTATAACACCCCAAATCTAGTATCCGGAATGCTACACGGTGATCATGACCCCAAAGAACCACAAGCTAACCCATGATTGATATCTGTAACTAGGCACTGCATAATATACAGTATAAATACAGAATAAAAGGCTGAAAGGTCATAAGGTTCAAATATCTGACAAAATATAACATCTAAAAAACATGGTATATCAATACCAAAATAACTTAAATAATTGTCTGAACATACTATAGTCTGAAAGCCTCTAAAACTGACTGAATAAGGAGTGGATGGGACATATCCCCAACTAACTCCAACTAATGAAATAAACTAAGTATGGAAAGAATGAAATAATCAAATAATAACATCCTCGAATGATGAGGACTCACTGCTAGTCTGACTGCTGAAACTTCAATTGCTACTGATGCTCTGGAGCTCGTGCTTCTGAACCTATGGTATAAAACACCATAGCACAAATGTGTCAGTACGATTGAATGTACTAGTATGCAAGTGAGGTAGGCTGAATACAAGGGGTTTATATACATGAACAATATTAACTGACTAAATAACATGAACGTGAGAATACGTATATGAATACGTGAACTGTAACTTAGATCATGACATCACTAAATCTGAATACTGATAACATAAGTTTCGTATAACTGATATACTATTATCTGAATGACTATGTCTAATAGTCCTATTTACGATGAAACTAGCTGAGTTCCGTACTGAACTGGGTGACTGTATCTGACAGTCCTGAATTCTGTAGAACTATCTGAGTTCTATTACTAAGATTGAGATTGTAACTGTGGGAAGTAGTCATCTAACCGACATACCCTAAATAAGATAATACAATTGAGTTGGTGTCCAATCAATAACCCCAATTAGAAGGGTGTCAATACCGTGCCATTGGTAAAGACATGCTGTGAGTAATCCCTCATCTAACAGGTACTCTAAGAAGAATGGTGGGACCCTTATATAACAGGTTAAGCCACCTTATCTACTCTCAACTAGCAGGTTTGATGTCTCAACCTACACTGGCTACATAGTTCTGGAGTGCAAGGATTGCTCCTAAGAATCACACCCTCTAATAACAAGTGAGTTCCCATCCTTAGGCTCACTCGGTGTTGAATCCTACTCCCATCTGAATAGACACTGAACATGATTAACTGAACTGAACTGGACTGCGTTCATTGAGTTCCATTAACTGATGAAACACTACTGAGATTACTGAATTTTTGAGATTTCTGAGATTACTAAGTTTACTGAGTTTTTCTGAGTCACATGACTGACTGAGTTCTATGAATTATTTCTTGACTGAGAGTATCTGGAAAATATGACACTGGCTCTAAGTACACAGCTAAATTGTTAGGTAAAAGTACCCCCAGGACTCGATAGCATAAAACAGACAAGACATGACACTTCTTGACACATGACCATAGTCAACAATTCATAGTACAGTCATTGGGGATTTTCATGAAGTATTCGCATGCTATAAACTTACACATGAATAGGAATGCATGTAAATATATCATAATTTCATAAGACTATCTCATGAGAATTTCGTCAATTCATTACAAAGAATAACAATAATGTGGGAGTCATATCAAACATAAGGGAGAAACATGAAGTCATCAATTTTGGTCACAAATGACTCATAAGGCATAATTCATATTCTCTTAGGCATTTTATCGAACGCCTTGCATGCATATCTTTAGGCTTAGGAATGAATATTAAAAAAATACTTCATGGATACATTTTACACTTCTAATACAAGAATGTCAACCACATACTAACATATTTTAATGATAGTCATTAAATACTTTAACTTGGAAATCAAACAATAACATAAACATGGATATAATTCAATTCATACCATGGAATCCAAAGTTATATTTCAAATAGGGTTTCTTGAGCTTCATGGATGAAAGTAACCCATGAATCAACACTTGACATACCTGGGTGGATGATTTCTTAAAGATTGGTGGTGGAAAGCTTGAATTCTTAACTTGGAATTAAACACCTAGGGTTTCTTGTTCTTGGGGATTGATCTTTGAGAGAAACCCTAATCTGGTGTTATGGATGAATAAAGAAGTTATGAGCTCTGGTCTTGTATAATTAGGGGTCAAAACGGGTGGAAAAAGACCCAAATACCCTTTAAAAAATGTCTTAAAATCAGTGATCAAAAGTGTCGACGGTTTGGTCGATGGTCCGTCGGTCCTGACCGTCGCACATGGCCAGAACCTAAAATTTTTGCCTCGTCTGCAATGGTTTGGGCGATAGTCCATTGGTCCTGGCCATCGAAATTGACCAAAAGTCGGGTTAACTACCGTAGTCACGATGGCTTGGGCGACGGTCCATCGCTAGCTCAACGGTCTGTCAGCCTGACCGTCGCTTCTGGGTAGTTCCGATAGCTCTCGGTAAAACGTCCATAACTATTTACTCCGATACCGGATTCGGACAAAATTGGTATCGTTGGAAAGATAATTCAATTTTCCATATGATAAAAATTCAAAATTGAGGAAATAATATCTACTTTAAACACTAATCATTTAGGAAGTCATCACTAACTCTTCTGGTGACTAGATTTGACTTAAAGAAAGTTTGGGGTATTACAATATCTCCCCTTTGGGAATATTTGTCCTCGAATGGGACTGACAAGACTGGGAAAGTGATAACGCTCAATCTACAGCTCTCGTTTGAGTGTAAAGCGGTCGTTAGCAAATATAGAACCCAACCTGGGTTGGGTGTCGATCCCACAGGGAATAGCTTGGCCAACAAGTAAGTAAAATTACTAAACTTTTGGTGCAAGTCTCGTAAGAAGGGGGGATTCTTGTTTTGCAAGTAATGTAAACAAAAGCTGAAAATAATAAAGTAAAAAGAGAGAGATTGTTACGTTGGTTGTAAACAATGAGAATTGAAGCGTTGGGGTTATGTCCACCATCTGAGGTATACGTCTCTATTGGCTATGAGTGTGTAGAATTCTGACATGCAATTGCTTATAGAGGATTGTAGTCGATGGTAACTCCAAGCGTCTCTCGACCTAAACAAGGACTATTTCACTTTAACTCTCTCGAGCTTAAAGCGTGTCTAACGGTACGAATTCTCCAAGAGGTTAGTCCAGTTACGGCACTAGCTTTTTAATAGGAAAGGGTGTCCTACTACCTTGACATTATCTCTTTTCCAGACAAATAACTTTTCTCTCGAACAAGTTAAATGTTAGACTGGCGTATTCTTGCGTTTGCAACCGCAAAGAATGTAGATTTAAGATGAAGAGAATAATGATATAAGCAATATACGTGCCTCGAACTCACAAACTCACAGCAATAGATAGTAACTCATTCGGCTTCCATAACCCCAACAGAGAAGTTTAGTTACCCATGAATGCGAAGGAAATCACGATTGACATTGTTATTATATCACGATATTGAGCAATGGCGTGTAGATCAAGTGATAGGCGTGAGGCGTGATTCCTTAGCAAGTAACGATTCTCTTGTTGTGGAGTTTAAGAATAGAAGAGTAGATTAGAAGTGTTTGTAGTGGAAAATGAGAGGGATGGAAGAAAATTAATTGTTGAATGATGAATGTTTGATTTATTAAAAATCTCTAGCATGATAGGGTATTTATAATACCCATATCCTACTCCTACTAAGCTAATGAAATAAATAACCAAATCCTACTAGACTAATGAAATCCTTAACCCAAATGTACTAGGTTAAGGTAACATTATCATAATCCACATAAAATAATGAAATACATAACCTAATTGTACTAGGTTAATGTATCATTGTCAAAATCCAGCTTTGTGTCTGTAAGTCCCCAAAGTCTTCAGAATTGCTGTTTTAGCCCGGGACAGATTTTCCATGCAGCAGTTTTGGTCCTTTAGGCGTCCCACTTCCTTCTCCTTCGTTCGTGAGCTTTCTTTTGCGTCAAGTTAGCCATAAAATGCTGTATTTTGCATCATTTATACCTGAAACTTTCCTAGTCATATTCGTTAGCTCATTTACGGGAAAAAGGACTAAAAGTGCATGAAATATATAATTTGTTCTCAAAACTAGGCTAAAATATGGGCAAAATATATTGATATAGGCGTGTAAATCCGCCTATCATTAACACCCCACACTTAGAGCTTTGTTCGTCCTCGAACAACATATCATGTCCTTCTAAGCATCAACTTAAGGTTTTTACAGTAACAACACAAAACATTTATTAAGACAAGCACAACGATTATCAACCAAGAGTAGCTTTCCGATTATAAGTAGAAACAATTTAACCTCAAGTATAGACTCATGATGGTGATCAACTCGCATGCAAACGTTAAAGTGCATAGAATCATATACAACTATCCAAAACTCATCAACCATGTGTGTCTCACCATATAGTACCCATAATCACTCACAAATATAGCATATTTTTCAAACATGGGTCTCAAAATGTCCTTGCTCTCACTCTCACAAAGAATTCATATGTAGCAACTGATGACCATAGGCTTGCCCTTAATGTAATACTCTACTAAATGTCAGAATGCTAAGCTTAGGATCAAGTAGGTCTTTTGATGGTTGTAATGGAGGCTAAGGGACGGGTAGGACTATTTTGGCCAGGAATAGTGACTAAGTTCCTAAGCGCTTTAATACATCACTTTGTATCATTGACACTTTTTTTTTCTTTCAACCTTTCTTTCTTTTATTCTACCACCCTTGTTCTCCTCTTTTGTTTTTCAATTTTAAGCACAACTCGCTTTTCAGCTTTCTTTTCCTTTTTCTTTCCACAACATACCTCTTATGATAGCACTTTCTTTTTCATAACACATTCAAGCACCATTACAATTTATAGCATCATACTCACCTAATTTCCTCTTATGGTGTCACATGACTTTTTCACTTTAAAGAACTTAGGAGTTTGGATCATATTACGGTCTTGAAAAAAATGGATTAGGCTTACATACAAGGTTGTCAAAGAAAATAGGCTAAAGGCTCAAAAGGGTTTAACTAGGATGATTTCCATGGGTAGGTAAAACTGAAGGTAAACAAATATAGGTTGCCAAAGAAATGCCTAAATCATATCCTAAACTTACACTCCTTATTTTCGCTTTGCATACATACCAGGCAAGTTCTAGCATCATCTACACACATAGAATATACGATTATCTCACACACACAAGGCACATGGTCGACTTGCATGGAAGTAATATAGACTCTCGACCCAACAAGTGAAGGAATTGAACCACACAATATCACATAATGAGTCACAACTAGAGCCTAAACGTCTCGATAGTCACAATTGTAGCACATACTCTTGTTATAATCTCATGCTGCCTATCAAAATAGTTTCATGCGAAGCTAGAAAAAATAACAAAAACAAAAAAACTAAAACATGAAAAAAACAACAAAAAAAACAACAAAATAAACAAACATAGATGCGATAGAGAAGTATAGCATACGATACCGCCACCCCACACTTAAACGGGACACTGCCCTCAGTGGAAAATAAATACGAGGAACCTGGTTAGTCGGACTCTTCCTCAATGTCGGGGGTCATACCCCCTTCTTCGAAATCGTCATAAGAGTCGTCGTCAGAGTTCTCCTCCTCGTCAGAGTCTGGCAAGCGTCGATCGTCATCAGTCGGCACATCATCATCTAGAGGTTCCTCAAAGTATGTACCTACTCCACATATCTCCCGTGCATGAATATTCATTGGATAGTCATGGTCCAGCTGTTGGAGCTCTGCAGCAGTGGGAACACGACCTCCGCTCATCATTGTAAACCTCATCATGCCGTACATATGGTGGGAGAAACTCTCATCCCGAGCATGTCTCTCTGCCGTAGTAAGGTTGATGCCATGTGTTGATTCAGCATCTTTGACCTTTGTGAGGTCAACCTTCTTCGGATTGTGTGGGAGTTTATGATCAGCTGGTTCCTCTTCGATATCCTCCTTCCGCAAGATTGCTGTCAACAAATTGCCAAATGTGAAATGAGACCTTTTGTGGAGTCTGGCCTTCCTCATGGTAGATCGAATGATTGCCCCAAAGTTGATAGGGACATTCGTCATCAAAGCATAGACCAAACACACTTTATCTCTCGATATCTTGGTGTATTGAGTCCCAGGAATAAGACATGAGTTGACAATGCGCATCCAGATTCTTACTTCCCTATTTAGTGGAGCATAGGGGAAGGTGTTGTGTCGGCCGGTTTCTTTATGTCTGCCCCACCTTGCCATGGATCTGCTTCCAAAAAGCGTGTGTCGTATTGCTCTATAAGGAGGCCTGCTGTACAACTCTTTGAATGGTGCTGTGTCGATCGAAGGTAAGCCAAGAAAAGAGTTGATCCAGTCCGCGGTGAGATGTAACACCTGGCCCCGAATTTTGACTTCATTGCCTGTTGTGTTCGGCGACCAGTTGGCATAAAACTCTCTTGTTAGATCAAGATTACACTCTCCCATGTCACGGAAGATGAAATCCAACTTCAAAGCCATTATTTTTGCCAACATATGCGGCTCCTTCTTTGCTAAGGTATCCTTGTTGATCAAGTCGACGTGCACATATTTTCTTTCTTTGTTGCTGTTGTACCATGCTTTGGCTTCTTCCTCAAGAACCCATTTTATTCCGAACATTCTGCGTGGTAGTTGTGCTGAGGATGATTCTCCTTGGTCTTTTCGACTTCTCTTCTTGCCCCTTTGGGAAGTGGTCGCCTTCTCCTTGCCTTGCCTTGCCTCGCTTTAGGTGCCATTGTACCTGAGACTAGAAATAGTGTTAGTTGCAGCACAGTCTCACTTGATACAATCTATAAGAAAGCATTAGGGGTACCACCCCACACTTAGTTTTGTTAACACAAATCAGTGAGGTGAAAGTAGTCGATTTACTCAGATTTCATCGAGATACGTTTTAGGATTGTATTCCGACAAGAAAATCAGCAATGCATCACTTACTTGCAGCCATTGGACTATTTTCATGGTAGATATAGAAACACTACTACATAGGGGTTACCACATTGAATCGTTATTCTTACAACAATCACAACCTCCTAAGTCGGTAGGCACTATAAGTCTTATCCCTATGACCGGGATAGTCTAACATGTAAGTATCCAAACAACAATCTTAAGCAATATTCATAGCCATAGAAATTCCGCAAATATCATAACAATGCTATTGAAACCAAATTCAAGTTGGAAACAAGTCAAGATTTTCCTACGTATATGTTCACTCACATGATTTTGCAACAACAATCCAAACACATGAACATCACCAACAATCTTATATAATTTAGCAATTCATAATAGCCATAGCAACGTAGTACTTACGAGAAATAAATGAAGAATAAGAGAGTACTTACTTGCTTGAAACTTGTGGAGATGGTTTTGTGAATTGGAAGAGCAAAAGAAGAAAATTTTGAGAAGATTTGGAAGAGTATGCGGCGCCTTTAGGGTATTTTCTATTATGGTTGTGTTATAAAACTAAGTCCCCTTTATATAGGAAGAGTATGGGTCGGGTTATGACCCATTTACACTCGGTTTTGGGGACAAAAATCCTACATATGCGGCGCATAATACTCGGCATATCAATGACATATGCGGCGCATTGTCTATGGCATAATGGGACATATGCGCCGCATAGTCTATGGCATTTGTAGACATATGCGCCGCATAGTCTATGGCATATGAGATACTGAGACCAAATGCCATAGCATAGGCGGCGCATAGTCAAAAGCATACCTAGGAATAGGCGGTGCATAGTGTATAGCACACTAGATTCCGAGACCTTAGGCTATAGGATAGGTTGTGCATCGTTCGTGGACTAGTTTTACCAAGGCCTAGCCTTCCTCGAAGCCTATTTTAGCGTGAGAAAGGCTCAATCCATAGCCTTATGCATCACCCTTCCTAACTTACCAGGTTTACCATACAATGCGTCCAAATCGTCAATTGAAATCAATCTCCTCGTTCTACATTTTCTCAAAAACACTAAAAATGATTAGAACGATGGGTTGCCTCCCATCAAGCGCCTTAGTTTTGGTCGTGGCACGACTCTTATTTTTGGATTTTTATTTATCAAAAGCAAAACACTTACTAGAATGAAATGAAAAACGATAAACGATAAACGATGGGTTGCCTCCCATCTAGCACTTGATTTATTGTCGCGGCACGACATAGTTACCTCGAGTACTCAGACTTCATCGGGATAGATGGTGGATCATTTTCTGAATGGATTCAGACGACAATGAGGCTTACTTGTAGGAGGGGTACCAATTATATCATCAATAGTCCAACCCATAGCTCTTGTGTATCTCTTCAGAGTAGAGATGAGAGCCTCTACGTGCTGTTTACTTAAATCATCCGCACTCACCGGAAGTATCTTTATACTTTCCAAGAACACATACCTTAGATAATCGGGGAGCTTTTTCGATTCTAGCATTGGTGGCTCTTCAAGGGAAGTCTTCGCTGTAGGTGAAGGTTGATTCTTAAGATCACGGTCCGGTTGCTTAGGAGTATGGGAATAGGACTCTATTTCTGTTAGAGCACCTATAAGTTCTTCATAATCTTCATCGTCCTCATGCTCAACCTTCAGCAGCGCAGCAGATAATGGCTCAACAGTAAGCTGTTTCTCTACAGATAATGCTTTCTTATCTTCATAATGAACATCATCTACAGAGAACACATCCATATATTTTGGCTGCTTCATCGCTTTGCACAAATCAAAACAAATCACTTCGTCATTCATTCGAAATAAAAGCTCATTATCTCTCATGTCAATAAGCATACTTCCTGTTGCAAGGAAAGGACGTCCCAAGATTATGGGAACTTCAGAATCCACCTCGCAATCCAAAATCACAAAGTCTGCAGGAAAAATGAAGGTAGACACCTTCACCAACACATCATTCAAGATACCCACAGGTTGTTTTATCGACCTATCAGCCATCACGCGCCTCATATTGGTTGGTGTCGGATCGCCTAACCCCAACTTCTTGTAGACGGATAGTGGCATCAAATTAATGCTAGCACCCAGATCGCACAATGCCTTAGCAAAATTCATAGATCCAACCGTGCAAGGAATAGTGAAAGCACCAGGGTCTGCTTTCTTCTGTACTAAGGACCTTGTGGCAATTGCACTGGAATGATGAATATTATATGCCGGCTCATAGCTTACTGCCCGTTTTTTTGTCAACAGGTCCTTTATGAATTTAGCGTACCCAAGCATCTTTTCTAGCGCCTCTACCATCGGAACATTAATGGTCAGCTGCTTCAACATGGTCATGAATTTGCTGAACTTTGTATCATCCGCCACCTTCTTCAATCTTTGAGGAAAAGGTGGTGGTGGGTATGGAATTGTTCTCTCCATGGCTTTCTTCTCCTCTTGCTTCCGTTTTTCAGCTTTTCCAGGCTGCACGTTGTGAGGAGTGATGTTAAGGACGTTAGGATCGGCTGCTGTGGCATCTTCCCCTTTCGCCTTATCATTAATTTCCGCTTCTTCGTCAACCACTTGCTTGCCTTTTTCTGAAGTTTCCAGCACCTTACCACTTCGGGTAGTGATGGCCATGCATGACCCATCATTCCTTGGGTTTTGCACAGTATCGCTAGGTAAAGTGCCAGCCTTTCTTTGATTGAGTGCTGCGTAAAGTTGGCTCAATTGCTGCTCTATTTGCTTGATTGAAGTGGAATGAGAATCAACTAGTTGTTTCATGGAGGACAAATCATTAATTACCTCAGTAACTTCCGCGCTCGTTGATTCCACTCCTTTCACTAATTTAGCCATCATGTCTTCCATACTTCCAGAATTAGATGTGGTGGTATCACGTCTACCAGGGGGAACGTACAAACCACTCTTTTCATTGTTTTTCTTCCAACTACCTTGGTCTTTGCTTCCATATTTATCATAATAGTTCCGACCTTGGTTTCCTGGGGTATTCCCACGGAAACCCCCCTGATTGTTCAAGTAGTTGGCCTCCTCTTCCGAATCAGATTCGTCTCTTCCTTTTAGCGCCACAGCTTTCACTTTTTCAGTCTTTCCTGATAATAAATGTTTTGTCAGAAGATCCACTTGCGTTTTCATGTGCGCTAAATCTTGATCACGTTCTTCTTGTCTTCTTCTTTGGTCTGCAGTCATGCCTATAGATAAAGTGGGGCTTGCTACCTCGGAATCCCTGGTATGCCAAGCTCTACTTTGTTTCGTCATGCGATCTAGCATATTGCTTGCTTGACCAAAGGTGAGGTCCATAAATGATCCTCCAGCCGCATTATCCACCACTGGTTTAGTTATTGAATTCAAGGCTCTGTATAGTATCTCCATTAGGTGAACATTAGTCATATGATGGTTTGGACACCTCGCTAGCTTTGTCTTGAACCTCTCCCATGTTTCATGAAGAGCTTCAGTGGGAAGCTGACGAAAGTTGCTGATTTCATCTCTCAATTGTGCTCTTTTGGATGGCGGAAAGAATCTTTCTAGGAAAGCGTCTCTCAATTACCTCAAATTTGTAATAGAATCAGGAGTCAGCCCATTCAACCATAGTGTTGCCTCCCCAGACAGAGACAATGGAAATAGACGTAATCGAATTGCATTCTGACCAACACCAGGATTGTCAAAAGACTTGCATGTAGAAATAAAGTTGATGAGATGCATATTCGGATCATCGCCTGCTAATCCACCAAATAATCCCTTGAGTTGCAATAACTGAATCATGGTGCTCGTGATGTTGAACTTGGCTCCGGGGGCTAATGGTGGAAGAATAATGGCTCCAGTGGCACCAGCTCCATCAAGATCATCATCATCATCATCGAATGGTATTTCACGTTGTGCATCCATTGATGTACTGAACAAAAAACCTGCAGTAAACAAAAATGAAAACTAAAAGTAAAAGTACGAGAATCTTTGACCAAAGGGTCTAGTAATTATCACGAACATGATTGACACTTGTATTCCCCGGCAACGGCGCCAATTTTTGATAACGCTCAATCTACAGCTCTCGTTTGAGTGTAAAGCGGTCGTTAGAAAATATAGAACCCAACCTGGGTTGGGTGTCGATCCCACAGGGAATAGCCTGGCCAACAAGTAAGTAAAATTACTAAACTTTTGGTGCAAGTCTCGTAAGAAGGGGGGATTCTTGTTTTGCAAGTAATGTAAACAAAAGCTGAAAATAATAAAGTAAAAAGAGAGAGATTGTTACGTTGGTTGTAAACAGTGAGAATTGAAGCGTTGGGGTTATGTCCACCTTCTGAGGTATACGTCTCTATTGGCTATGAGTGTGTAGAATTCTGACATGCAATTGCTTATAGAGGATTGTAGTCGATGGTAACTCCAAGCGTCTCTCGACCTAAACAAGGACTATTTCACTTTAACTCTCTCGAGCTTAAAGCGTGTCTAACGGTACGAATTCTCCAAGAGGTTAGTCCAGTTACGGCACTCGCTTTTTAATAGGAAAGGGTGTCCTACTACCTTGACATTATCTCTTTTCCAGACAAATAACTTTTCTCTCGAACAAGTTAAATGTTAGACTGGCGTATTCTTGCGTTTGCAACCGCAAAGAATGTAGATTTAAGATGAAGAGAATAATGATATAAGCAATATACGTGCCTCGAACTCACAAACTCATAGCAATAGATAGTAACTCATTCGGCTTCCATAACCCCAACAGAGAAGTTTAGTTACCCATGAATGCGAAGGAAATCACGATTGACATTGTTATTATATCACGATATTGAGTAATGGCGTGTAGATCAAGTGATAGGCGTGAGGCGTGATTCCTTAGCAAGTAACGATTCTCTTGTTGTGGAGTTTAAGAATAGAAGAGTAGATTAGAAGTGTTTGTAGTGGAAAATGAGAGGGATGGAAGAAAATTAATTGTTGAATGATGAATGTTTGATTTATTAAAAATCTCTAGCATGATAGGGTATTTATAATACCCATATCCTACTCCTACTAAGCTAATGAAATAAATAACCAAATCCTACTAGACTAATGAAATCCTTAACCCAAATGTACTAGGTTAAGGTAACATTATCATAATCCACATAAAATAATGAAATACATAACCTAATTGTACTAGGTTAATGTATCATTGTCAAAATCCAGCTTTGTGTCTGTAAGTTCCCAAGGTCTTCAGAATTGCTGTTTTAGCCCGGGACAGATTTTCCATGCAGCAGTTTTGGTCCTTTAGGCGTCCCACTTCCTTCTCCTTCGTTCGTGAGCTTTCTTTTGCGTCAAGTTAGCCATAAAATGCTGTATTTTGCATCATTTATACCTGAAACTTTCCTAGTCATGTTCGTTAGCTCATTTACGGGAAAAAGGACTAAAAGTGCATAAAATATATAATTTGTTCTCAAAACTAGGCTAAAATATGGGCAAAATATATTGATATAGGCGTGTAAATCCGCCTATCATCAGAAAGCTGATAGACTAATCTTACTTAAGGGATGTGAACATTTGAACATGTCTATATGACTGAAACTTTGATGTACTGAAATCTCATACTGAATATGCATCTCTAATGCATGGATATGTGACGGATAGTCTTCATGAATGCATGACTGAAATTACTGAGAAGCTGAGTTTCTCATTATGAGAATGCATAACTGATGCATAAATACGTGACTGGCATGATACATGAACATATGACTTGATATGCAAGGTATTTGATACTATGTTTATAACTTTAACTGAACATGAATCTGAATAAGCTTAAGGAAAACTATTACCTTGGGCGGAGTCTGAATTTGTGGAGAAGAGGTGAGGATACTTGGTCCACATGTTTGCTTCTACTTCCCAAGTTTCTCCCTCAATGGACTGATTCCTCTAAAGAACTTTGAATAGAGGGACTTCTTTGTTCCTTAGTCTGCGAGTCTGGTAGTGAAGAATTTCGACTGGGATCTGTTCAAAAGAAAGGTTGTTCTGAATGTCTAAGACCCTTACCGGGACAACAACTGTTGGGTCACCTGTGCACTTCTTTAGCAAAGAGACATAGAACAATGGATGGACTGAGGCTAGATCTGAAGGCAATTCGAGATCATAAGCAACCTTACTGAAACGCCTGAGAATTTTGAAGGGACTGACATATCGGGGACTGAGCTTTCCCTTCTTGACGAACCGTTTCACTTCCTTCTTAGGAGATATTTTCAAGTACACATAATCACTAATCTCTAACTTGAGATCCTTTCTACGCACATCTGCATAAGACTTCTGTCGTCTCTGAGCAACCCGGAGTCTTTCTCTGATCAACTGGATTTTTTCTAAGGTATCGAATACTAAGTTAGGCCCTATAACTGAGGCCCCACTAACCTCAAACCAACCTATTAGAGATCTGCATCTCCTACCATAGAGAGCTTCGAATGGAGCCATCCGAATGCTAGAATAATAGTTGTTGTTGTATGCAAACTCAATCAAAGGTAAATGATCATCCCAACTGCCCTTGAAATCAATTGCACACGCTCGCAGCATATCTTCTAAATTTTAAATGGTCCTTTCTACTTGACCATTTGTCTGAGGATGAAAGGCTATACTGAGATAAACTTGGGTACCAAGACCTTTTTGGAATGCTTTCTAGAAGTGAGAGGTGAATTAGGTACCTCTATCTGAGATAATAGACAATGGAACACCGTACAATTTGACCAACTCTTTGATATAGAGTTTGGCATAATCCTCGGCTTAATAAGAGGTATGGACTAGAAGGAAATGAGCTAATTTGGTCATCCTATCTACAATGACCCAAACTGAATCATACTGGCGATAAGTACTAGGCAAACCCGTCACAAAGTTCATGTTCACTTCTTCACACTACCAAGTAGGAATATTGAACTCCTGCATGGACCCACTATTCTTCTGATGCTCTATCTTAACCTACTGACATATAGAGCATTTAGCCATGAACTCTGCAATATCTCTCTTATCCCACTCCACCAATAGATCTCTCATAAATTACGGTACATCTTAGTGGCCACTGGATGAATCGAGTAGCGCACACCATGTGCTTCTGAAAGAATTTGTTGCCTCAAGTCAACTACACCTAGAACACACAGACGACCATGACAACGTAAAATACCATCTCCCCCTTAGGAGAAAACCTCTACTTTTTGATCTCTGACCAACTCTTTCAACTTAAAGATACTAGGATCTCTATCTTGCTTTTCTTTCACCTCAGATACTAAAGATGATTCTGAACTATTCTAAACCTATATACTACGTTCTGCTAAATCAACTAAGTGGACACCTAGTTTGGCAAGATGATGGAATTCCTGAGATAACTTCTTCTTACTGTACTCAACATGAGAAACACTACCCATAGATAGTCTACTGAGAGCATCAACCACTATATTGGCCTTGCCCGAATAATAAAGGACACTCATGTCATAATCTTTCAAGAGCTCTAACCACCTTATCTGGCAAAGATTAAGGTCTTTCTAAGAGAATACATACTGAAGGCTCTTGTGATCTGTGAATACTTCTACATAAACACCGTACAAGTAATGCCTCCAAATCTTTAAGGATAAAACTACGGCTGCTAACTCAAGATAATGAGTCAGATAATTCTTCTCATGGGGTTTAAGCTATCTGGAGGCGTAGGCTATGACCTTACCATGCTGCATGAGGACACAACCCAAACCTACTCTGGATGCATCAAAGTACACTACGAATCCATCTGAACTGTCTGGAAGAGTCAAAATTAGAGTTGAGGTGAGTCGAGTCTTCAACTCCTAAAAACTTTTCTCGCAAGGATCTGACCACTAAAACTTGACTTTCTTCTTAGTCAATCTGGACATAGGGGATGCAATAGAAGAAAATCCCTCAACAAACTGATGGTAATAGCCATCCAAACCAAAGAAACTCCTGATATCTGATGGAGATATGGGTCTAGGCCAATTTTTCACTGCTTCGGTCTTTTGAGGATCAACTCTAATGCCATCACCGGAGAAAATATGACCATGGAATGCTACTGACCTTAGCTAAAATTAGCACTTACTGAATTTGGCAAACAGATGATGTTTTCTGAGAGTCTGCAATACGATTCTGAGATGGTTTTCATGATAATGCTCACTGCGAGAATAGACAAAAATGTCATCTACAAAGACTATGACTAACATGTCCAAGTACTACTTGAACACACGGTTCATCAAGTCTATAAAGGCTGTTGAGGCATTGGTAAGACCAAAGGACATGACTAAGAATTTGAAGTGACCATACCGAGTACGGAAGGCTATTTTTGAAATATCACATTCTCTAACCCTGAGCTGATGATAGCCTAATCTGAGGTCTATCTTAGAGAATCAGCTGGCACCCTGAAGTTGGTCAAATAAGTAATCAATTCTGGGAAGTGGATACTTGTTTTTGACCGTGACTTTATTGAGCTGACGGTAGTCTATACATATTCTGAAAGAACCGTCTTTCTTGCGCACGAATAAGACTGGTGCTCCTCACGAGGACACACTGGGTATGATGAATCCCCTATATAGGAGATCCTTCAACTGTTCTTTCAACTCTCAAAGTTCTTCTAGTGCCATTCTATTTGGCGGAATAGATATAGGCTGGGTATCTGGAAGAAGATCTATGCCAAAGTTTATTTCCCTTTCGAGAGGAATTCCTAGAAGATCTTTGGGAAAGACATCTAAATATTCATTCACTACTGGGATTGATCCAAGATTGGGAGTTTCGAAACTAGTGTCCTTAACTCAAATAAGATGATAAATACATCCCTTATATATCATTTTTCGTTCCCGATGGTAGGAAACAAGCAGACCCCTGAAAGCTGAAGTTTAACCCCTCTACTTTAGGACAGGTTCATTCGAAAACTAAAATGACAAATCTGTTTCTATAGTTGATTGTGGCATAGAAGGAATGAAGCCAATGCATGTCGAGAATGACATCGAAATCAGTCATCTCTAACTAAACAGTTTTACCAATCGAGATATGATATTTTTACCCACTTGGATAGATACTGAGAATGGCTCTACTAGAATTTTAGGACTTACCAAAATCAACTGCTATATAGGGAGTAACAAAAGACAAAGAAGCTCCTGGATCTAGCAAGGCATAAATATGTACATGAAAGATCTGTAACATACCAATAACAACATCAGGAGAATTATCCTGATCCTATCAGGACTAAAGAGCATAGAGTTTGTTTGGGCATTGCCTACTGGTAGCACTAGAAGAGGCACCCTTCTGATTCGGGTGATCGTACTAAGCTGGAGGGAGATTATGCTGACCCTAAGGACCTGGATAGGGAAAATCTATGACTCTATGGCCTGGCTTTCCACATTCGAATAAAACATCACTGCCAGCTCTGCAAGTACCATGATGGTGCTTGCCACATGTCTGACAAAGAGGATAGGTTCGGGCACTGCTAACACTGCCCAAAGACTTAGAGCCTAGCACCCTATCTCTGTTGTCGTCTCTAAATTTTAGCACTGGAGCACTGGCTGAGGAAGGACATGGAATGGATGACTTTGGGCAGAATTTAGAATGACTTCCACCCTCTGACTTAGGCTGACAAAGTTGAAACTACCTGTCCTTGATTTCTTATTTTGCTTCTCTCTCATCTTAATCTTCTGCTCTTCTATCTGTTGAGCATAGATCATAAGCCTGGATATGTCCATCTCACTAATCAACATTGTAGATTTGCACTCATTGACCACACTATCATTTACCTTAGAAACAAACTTACTCATCTTAGCCCTGCTGTCTGCCACTACGTGAGGAGCATATCTAGCTAATTGAGTAAACTTAGGTGAATACTCTTTCACTGTCATGTTTCCCTACATGAGGTTGATAAACTCTAATACCTTAGCTTTCCTCAGCTCTAAGGGAAAGAATCTATCAAGAAAAGCAGTGGCAAACTCCTTCCATTCTATGGGTCCTACATCTACATCCCTCTTAGCTTTTCACTGTTTGAACTATGTGTGAGCCACATCCTACAACTAATATGCAGATAGCTCAGCACTCTCAATGTCTAACACCCCATGATATCTGTAACCTTCTAAACCTGATCAAGGAATTCTTAATGTTCTTCGTCTAACTTAAACCCAAAAAAGGATGGAGGATTCATTCGGGTAAAGTCTCGAATCCTAGCTGCAGCTGAATTGGCTACTGGGTTGGCTGGAATGACAGATGGTCATTCATTCTGGGCAGCAACTGAATTAGCAAGAGTAGTGAATGCAGCTCTAAACTCTACATGAGAAATATGTTTGTCCAAGGGATCTGCTCGGACAGACTGAGGGGCAGACTGATTTTCGTTTCTTCTCTTGGGAGGCATGTTCTGTAGAAGAAAGGGAGAAATAAATTAGATTGAGAGTTAAATTTGAGCCTATTCTCACTGGCACGACATGAATACTGAAAGAAGAGAAACTATTTCTAAAACATCTTATTGCCTCCTGCACATGAATGTGGCGCACAACATACTCATGCACAAGACTACTAGATGCAACATTCAGACTTCCTAGGATACTATTGAACCTTATGCTCTGATAGTTTGTAATGCCCGAAATCTGATATCATTCATTGAGTTCCGTTGATTGACGGAACACTACTGAGATTACTGAATTTTTGAGATTTCTAAGATTACTGAGTTTACTGAGTTCTCTTGAGTCACATGACTGACTGAGTTCTATGAATCATGGCTTGACTGAGAGTATTGATGTTAGGCGTATTTACACGCCTAAAGCACCTTAATGTACCCATATTTTAGCAAAGTTTTGAGGACAAAATATATAATTCCTACACTTTTAGTCCTTTTTCCTGTAAGTGAGCTAACCAACGTGATTAGCAAGTTTTCAGGTATAAATGATGAAGATTTCAGCACTTTATGGACTGTTGGATGCCAAAGGAAACTTCACGTAAGAAGGAAGGCAGCTTCTGGAATCTTGTGGACTGAAAGTGATGCATGGAGAACTTGTCCCGGTCAAAAATAACATTTCTAAAGACTTGGGGGATCAGCAGTAACTTAGTAGGATTAGGAAAAGTATACAGTAACCTAGTAGGACTAGGACAAGGATAAAAACCCTATTTCAGTAGGACTAGGACAAAGATGTTATAAAAACCCTATTTGCTGAATTTTTCAGCAAGCTTTTTATTATTCACTCATTCAAGTCTTTTTCATTCAACTTCCGCTCCTAATTCACGTTACAATTGTTAACAGAGAAAAACGCTAACTCGTGGGAAACACCAAGAGGAAAAACGTCAACCTTGTTGTGACGCCACACTCCTCTCCAATGTGAGATCATTCTAGTTTTGATATGATAATAATGTTTATTGTGATCTCCGTTGCGCTCATGAGTAGCTAAACTTCTCTGTTAGGGTTATGGAAGCCTTATGAGATACTATCTATTGCTATGAGTTTGTGAATTCTTGATACGTATGCTGCTTATATCATTACTCTCTTCATCTTAATTGAATTCTTGTGGTTGGAAACATATAGAATACGCCAGTATAGCATTAACTTGTTCGAAAGAAAAGTTATATGTCTGGAAAATAGAGAATGACAAGGAAATAGGGCTACCAACCCCTGTTTAAAAGTTAGTGCCATAACTGGATTAACCTCTTGGAGAATTCGTACCATTAGTATACGCTTTAAGCTCGAAAGAGTTAAAGTGATATAATCCTTGATGGTCGAAAGACACTAGGATTTACCATAGAATATGAATCTCTATAAGCGCATGCATGTCTGAATTCCGCATAACTCATAGCCAATAGATACGTAAAACTCATAAGGTGGACATAACCCTAACTTACAATTCTCATTGATTAAAACCTACTAAACATTCCGTTTTTCTTTGTTACTTTGATACTCTTAATTCACGCTACAATTAAATCTCCCCTTTTTCGTAGAATTTTCGATCAACAGTCTACTAATCGTTGCATACTTAGTGACCAAGTATTCCCTGTGGGATTCGACACCCAACCCAGTTGGGTTCTATAGTTGACAGCGACCGCTTACACTCTTACGAGAGTTGTAGTTTGAGCGTTATCAAATTTTGGCACCGTTGCCGGGGAATACAGTTGTCAACTAAGTTTGTGATAGTAACTAGACCCTTTGGTCAAAATTCTTAGATTTTACTTTTAGTTGTTGTTTTTTTTTTATTCAGGTTTGTTTGAGTGCATCCCAAACACTCAAAGTTCAGGTCAACCGTTATTACCCATAAATCCTGAACCTCAACTTATTGGCAGAATGGATGCACAGTGTGACATTGACAGAAGGGCGGCTCAACAGGAGCAGGCTAGATTAGCTGCACTGGCAGCTTCTCAAGTACATCAACAGAATATTGATAACCCAGGGAGAGTAATAAATCCTAATGATGAGGACCTGGGTGATGATGAGTTACTGAATCCTAAGCGTACTGATGAGGTGGCGGCACCTATGCATAGGAGGGAACGTCAAGCTAGAATGAGACCTGACCGCTGAGCTGTGCAGGCTCCTTTTGATGATGATGATGACGATCTGGATGGAGCTGGTGCCACAGGGGCTATTATTCATCCACCCTTGGCACCCGGAGCTAAGTTCAATATCATTAGCACCATGATTCAGTTATTACAGCTCAAGGGGTTATTTGGTGGACTCGCAGGCGATGATCCGAATATGCATCTGATCAACTTTATTTCAACATGCAAATCGTTTGACAATCCAGGAGTTGGGCAGAATGCAATTCGGCTGCGCTTATTTCCATTGTCTCTGTCTGGGGAGGCAACTCTATGGTTGAACGGGCTAACTCCTGATTCTATTACTAATTAGAGGCAACTGAAAGACGCTTTCCTAGAAAGATTCTTTCCGTCATCCAAGAGATCACGGTTGAGAGATGAGATCAACAATTTCCGACAGCTTCCAACTGAAGCTCTCCACGAAACATGGGAGAGGTTCAAGAAGAAGCTTATACGGTGCCCAAATCATCAGATGACCAACATCCACTTGATGGAGATATTATACAGGGATTTGAACTCAGTGACTAAGCCAGTGGTTGATAATGCTGTAGGTGGGTCATTCATGGACCTTACTTTTCTTGAGGCAAGTGATATGCTTGATCGTATGACAAAACAGAGTAGAGCTTGGCATACCAGGGATTCTGAGGTAGCAAGCTCTACCGTATCTATTGGCTTGACTGCAGAGCAGAGGTGTAGACAAGAGGAACGTGACCAAGATATGGCTCACATGAAAACACAGATGGATCTTCTTACCAAGCACTTATTATCAGGGAAGACCAAAAGGGTGAAGGCCGTTGTATCATAGGGAAGAGATGAATCCGATTCTGAGGAAGAAGCGAACTACTTGAATAATCAGAGGGGTTTCCGAGGCAATGCCCAAGGAAACCAAGGTCGGAACTATTATGATAAATCTAGATACAAGGACCGCGATCAAGGTGGTTGGAAGAATAAGACTGACAGGAGTGGTTTGTATGTTCCTCCTGGAAATCGTGAGGCTGTGGCGTCTGGCTCTGGGAAGATGTCCATGAAAGATATGATGGCAAAGCTGCTGAAAGGAGTGGAGGCAACTAATACGGGAGTGAATGAGGTGAAGAACGATTTGTCTTCAATAAATCAATTGGTTAACTCACATTCCACTTCAATAAAACAGCTGGAGCAGAAATTGAGTCAACTTTCAGCGACATTCAATCAAAGAAAAGCTGGAACACTACCTAGCGACATAGTGCAAAATCTGAGGAATGATGGATCGTGTATGGCTATTACTACCTGAAGTGGTAAAGTGTTGGAAAATCCATATAAAGGCAAGCAGGTAGTTGATGATATAGCGGATAATGTTATTGATGCAGAATGTGAAGAGGCCGAAGAAGCTAAAGAGTGTGTTCATGACGTCACCCCTAGACGTCTGCAGCCTGAAAAGATTAATAGTTGGAAGCAAGGTAAAAAGAAAGTGGTGGAGAAAACTATTCCTCTTCCACCACCACCTTTTCCTCAGAGACTGAAGAAGAAGGCTGACGACACTCCTGAAAAGGTTGATAATCGGAAGCAAGATAAAAAGGAAGTGGTGGAGAAAACAATTCCCCTTCCACCACCATCTTTTCCGCTGAGACTGAAGAAGAAAGCTGATGATACCAGGTTCAGTAAATTCATGACTATGTTGAAGAAGCTGACTATTAATGTTCCTTTGGTGAAAGCGCTAGAGCAGATGCCCGGATACGCTAAATTCATGAAGGACCTTTTGACAAAGAAGCGGGCAGTAAGCTATGAGCTGGCAGATAATGTTCATCATTGCAGTGCAATCGCTACAAGATCGCTAGTTCAGAAAAAGGCAGATCCTGGTGCTTTCACTATTCCTTGCACGATTGGATCGTTGGATTTTGCTAAGGCGTTGTGCGATTTGGGAGGTAGAATCAATTTGATGCCGCTATCCGTGTACAGAAAGTTGGGGTTGGGTGACCCTCCACCAACCAATATGCGACTCGTGATGGCAGATAGGTTGGTAAAACGACCTGTGGGTATCTTGAATTATGTGTTGGTGAAGGTTTCTACCTTCATCTTTCCTGCAGACTTTGTTATTTTGGATTACGAGGTTGATTCTGAAGCTCCCATAATCTTGGGACGCCCTTTCCTCGCAACTGGAAGTGTGTTTATTGACTTAAGATCTAATGAGCTTTTATTTCGGTTGAATGATGAAGTCATCCGTTTTGATGTATGCAAAGCAATGAAGCAGCCCAGCGATATGAATGTGTTCTATGTAGATGATGAGAAAGAATTATCTGTAGAGAAGCAGCTTACTGTTGAGCCACTATCTGATGTGCTGTTGAATTTTGAGTGTGAGGAGGCTGAAGAATATGAAGAAACCGTTTGTGCTCTAACAGCGAATCAATCTTCACCAACAGCGAAGACTTCCATTGAAGAGCCACCAGTGCTAGAATCAAAAGAGCTCCCCCGTCACCTATGGTATTCGTTCTTGGGAAGTGGAAATACACTTTCGGTGAGTGTTGCGGATGATTTAGGTGAACAACACGTAGAGGCTCTCATCTCTGATCTGAAGAGGTACAAGAGAGATATGGGTTGGACTATTGATGATATAATTGGTATCCCTCCTGAGATATGTATGCACAAGAGTCATCTCGAAGAATATTGCATGCCTACAAGTAAGCATCAGCGTCGTCTGAATCCATTCAGAAAACGATGCACCAAATATCTCGATGAAGTCTAAGTAATCGAGATAACTATGTCGTGCCGCGACAATAAATCAAGCGCTTGGTGGGAGTCAACCCATCGTTTTTAATTGTTTTTGTTGTTTTTGTTTTCCTAGGATTTTGTCGAGCCACGACCAAAACTAAGGCGCTTCATGGGAGGCAACCCATCTTTCTAATCATTTTTGTTGTTTTTTAATAAGTGTAGGTGCAAGAGGTGTAAAGAAGGAGATTGGTTTCAAATTTTGATTTGGAAGTATTGCATGTTGAAGGTGGTAAGTTGGGAATGAAGAAGCAAAAGGCTATGAGTTAGGCATTGCCTATGAAAATCTAGGCAACGAACAAGGCAAGGCCTATGCTATGGCCTAAGCTCTATGAATCTAGAATGCCATAGCATAGGCGCCGCCTATGCCTAACAATACCATAGCATAGGCACCGCCTATGCAAAACCCTTTGGCTCTGAATTTAGAATGCCATGGCATAGGCGCCGCCTATGCCTAACAATGCCATAGCATAGGCGCCGCCTATGCAAAACCCTTTTGTCTCTGAATCTAGAATGCCATGGCATAGGCGCCGCCTATGCCTAACAATGCCATAGCATAGGCGCCGCCTATGCTCACTTTTTGGTCTCCTAATCTGATTCCAAACGGGTCAAAACCCGACCCAAGCTTGTCCTATAAATAGAACCTTAGTCTTAGAACAAAAATGCATTGCAAATTCAACCTAAGCGTCGCCTTTACTCTCCAAATCTCTCAAAAAAAATCTTTTTGCTCTTCTAACCTTGCAAGATCATCTTTCGAGGCCATCACCAAGTAGAATGGACCCAAAAGGACGACAAGTGAAAGACAAAGCGTCCACCTCACAGAAAGGACAGAAAAGGTCAAGAAAAGAGCAAGCTGAGACCTCCTCTCTAAAAATACCTCGACATACTTTTGGGATCAAGTGGGGTACATTTTGAGGAAACTCTGAGGATGACGACTCTGATGATGATTCCGACGCAGGGGGTATGACCCCAGACATAGAAGAGGAGTCCGACTAATCAGGTTTTCCTTATTTATTTTCCACTGAGAGCAGTGTGTCCTGTCTAAGTGTGGGGTGTTGGTATTTGTATGCTTCTTGTACTGCTTTGCCTATATTTATTCTAGGTCTTGTTTGTTTTAATTAGTCGTAATTAGTTAGTTTAAATTCTAGATTTTTTTTTAGATTTTGCATGAAATTGTTCTGATAGACGGCATGGTAGTATAACAAGAGTTTGTGCTAAATCATTACTATTGAGACATTTAGGCTCTACGTGTGACTCACTATGTGATAATTGTATGGTTTAATTCATTCATCTGTTGGGTCAAGAGTCTATACTGCTCCCAATAAAGTTGACCATGTGCCTTGTGTGTGCGAGGATATAGTATATTCTGTGTTATGACTGATGCTAGAACTTGCCTGGTGTGTGTGTAAAGCGAGATAAAGAGTGTGAGTTTAGGAGATGATTTAGGCATTTCTTTGGCAGCCTATAATTGTTTACCTTCTTTTTACCTACCCGTGGACATTATCCTAGTCAACCCTTTTGAGCCTTTAAGCCATTTTCTTTGACAGCCTCATATGTAGCCTAATCTATTTTTTTAAGACCATAATTTGATCCAAATTCCTAAGCGCTTTAAATTGTAAAGTCATGTGACATAATAAAAGGAAATTGGGTGAGAGTGATGCCTTAAAGTGAATTGGTACTTGAATTTGTTATGAAAAAAAATGGCTATTATAGAGGTGTGTTATAAAAAAAATGAAAAAGAAAATAAAAAAGAAAAATACAAAGTTGATTCTATTTAAAATTGAATAACAAAAGAGGTGAGAAGGGGTGGTAGATTAAAAGAAAGTAGAAAGGTCGTTTGAAAGAAAGTGTAAATGGCATAATGTGATGTATTAAAGCGCTTAGGGAACTTAGTCACTATTTCTGGCCAAAATAGTCCTACCCGTCCCTTAGCCTACATTACAACCTGTAAAGACCTATTTGATCCTAAGCTTAACATTCTGATATTAGTAGAGCATTACACTAAGGGCAAGCCTATGGTCATCAGTTGCAACATATGAATTCTTTGTGAGAGTGAGAGCAAGGATAATCTTATACCCATGTTTTGAAAAATGAAATACTTATGAGTAATTATGGGTGATATATTGTGAGACACACATGGTTGATGATTTTTGGGTAGTCTTGTATGATTCTTTGCGCCTTAACTTTTGAATACGAATTAACCATCATCACGAGTCTATGTTGGAGGTTGAATTGTTTCTAGAAGTGATTAGAAAACTACTCTGTGTTAATAATTGTCGTGCCTGTCTTGATGAATAGTTTGTGCTGTTACTGTGAAACCCTAAGTAGATGTTTATATGGACATGATATTTTGTTCGAGGACGAACAAAGCTTTAAGTGTGGGGTGTTGATGTTAGGCGTATTTACACGCCTAAAGCACCTTAATGTACCCATATTTTAGCTAAGTTTTGAGGACAAAATATATAATTCCTACACTTTTAGTCCTTTTTCCTGTAAGTGAGCTAACCAACGTGATTATCAAGTTTTCAGGTATAAATGATGAAGATTTCAGCACTTTATGGACTGTTGGACGCCAAAGGAAACTTCACGTAAGAAGGAAGGCAGCTTCTGGAAGATTGTGGACTGAAAGTGATGCATGGAGAACTTGTCCCGGGCAAAAACAGTATTTCTAAAGACTTGGGGGATCAGCAGTAACTTAGTAGGATTAGGAAAAGTATACAGTAACCCAGTAGGACTAGGACAAGGATAAAAACCCTATTTCAGTAGGACTAGGACAAGGATGTTATAAAAACCCTATTTGCTGAATTTTTCAGCAAGCTTTTTATTATTCACTCATTCATTAATTCAAGTCTTTTTCATTCAACTTCCGCTCCTAATTCACGTTACAATTGTTAACAGAGAAAAACGCTAACTCGTGGGAAACACCAAGAGGAAAAACGTCAACCTTGTTGTGACGCCACACTCCTCTCCAACGTGAGATCATTCTAGTTTTGATATGATAATGATGTTTATTGTGATCTCCATTGCGCTCATGAGTAGCTAAAATTCTCTGTTAGGGTTATGGAAGCCTTATGAGATACTATCTATTTCTATGAGTTTGTGAATTCTTGATACGTATGCTACTTATATCATTACTCTCTTCATCTTAATTGAATTCTTGTGGTTGCAAACATATAGAATACGCCAGTATAGCATTAAGTTGTTCGAAAGAAAAGTTACATGTCTGGAAAAGAGAGAATGACAAGGAAATAGGGCTACCAACCCCTGTTTAAAAGTTAGTGTTGTAACTGGATTAACCTCTAGGAGAATTCGTACCATTAGTATACGCTTTAAGCTCGAAAGAGTTAAAGTGATATAATCCTTGATGGTCGAAAGACACTAGGATTTACCATAGAATACGAATCTTTATAAGCGCATGCATGTCTGAATTCCGCATAACTCATAGCCAATAGATACGTAAAACTCATAAGGTGGACATAACCCTAACTTACAATTCTCATTGATTAAAACCTACTAAACATTCTGTTTTTCTTTGTTACTTTGATACTCTTAATTCACGCTACAATTAAATCCCCCCTTTTTCGTAGAATTTTCGATCAACAGTCTACTAATCGTTGCATACTTAGTGACCAAGTATTCCCTGTGGGAGTCGACACCCAACCCAGTTGGGTTCTATATTTGACAGCGACCGCTTACACTCTTACGAGATCTGTAGTTTGAGCGTTATCAAGTATCTAGGAAATATGACATTGTCTCTAGGCACACAGCTAAATTTTCGGGTATAAGTAGCCCTAAGACTCAATAGCATGAAACTAACAAGACATGACACTTCTTGACATATGACCATAGTCAATAATTCATAGTACAATCATTGGGGATTTTCATAAAGTAATCTTATGCTATAAACTTACACATGAATAGGAATGCATGTAAACACATCATAATTTCATAAGCCTATCTCATGAGCATTACGTTAATTCATTACAAAGCATAACAAGAACGTGGAAGTCATATCAAAGATAAGGCCTTTCAGAAAGAATACGTACTGAAGGCTCTTCTGATTTGTGAATACATCTAAATGAACACCGTACAAGTAATGCCTCCAAATCTTTAAGGCAAAATCTACGGCTGCTAACTCAAGATCATGAGTCGGATAATTCTTCTCATGGGGTTTAAGCTGTCTGGAGGCGTAGGCTATGACCTTACTATGTTGCATGAGGACACAACCCAAACCTACTCTGGATACATCACAATACACTACAAATCCATCTGAACCGTCTGGAAGAGTCAAAAGTAGAGCTGAGGTAAGTCGAGTCTTCAACTGCTAAAAACTTTTCTCGCAAGGATCTAACCACTGAAACTTGACTTTCTTCTGAGTTAATCTGTACATAGGGGATGCAATAGAAGAAAATCCCTCAACAATCTAATGGTAATAGCTAGACAAACCTAAGAACTCCTGATATCTGATGGAGAGATGGGTCTAGGTCAGTTTCTCACTGCTTTGATATTTTGAGGATCAACTCTAATGCCATCACCGAAGACAATATGACCAAGGAATGCTACTGACCATAGCCAAAATTTGCACTTACTAAATTTGGCGAACAACTGATGATTTTTGAGAGTCTGCAATACTATTTTGAGATAGTTTTCATGATCATGCTCACTGCAGGAATAGACGAAAATATCATCTATGAAGACTATGACGAACATGTCCATGTAAAGTTCATAAGGGCTGTTGGGGAAATAGTAAGACCAAAGGACATGACTAAGAATTCAAAGTGACCATACCGAGTACGGAAGGCTATTTTTGAAATATCATATTCTCTGACCCTGATCTGATGATAGCCTGATCTGAGGTCTATCTTAGAGAATTAGCTGGCACCCTGAAGCTGGTCAAATAAGTCATCGATTCTGGGAAGTGGATACTTTTTATTGACCATGACTTTATTGAGCTGACAGTAGTCTATACATATTCTGAGAGAGTCATCTTTCTTGCCCACGAATAAGACTAGTGCGCCCCATGAGGACATACTAGGTCTGACGAATCCCTTATCTAGGAGATCCTTCAACTGTTCTTTCAACTCTCTGAGTTCTGCTGGTGGCATGATATTTGGCAGAATAGATATAGGATGGGTATCTAGAAGGAGATTTATGCCAAAGTTAATTTCTCTTTCAGGAGGAATTCGTAGAAGATCTTTGGGAAAGACATCTGAATATTCATTCTCTACTGGGACTGATCCGAGACTAGGAGTTTTGAAACTAGTGTCCTTAACTTGAACAAGATGATAAACACATCCCTTAGATATCATTTTCTGTGCCCGATGGTAGGAAACAAGCTAACCCCTGAAAGCTGAAGTGTTACCCCTCTACTCTAGGACAGGTTCATTCGAAAACTAAAATGACAACTCTATTTTTGTAGTCGACTATGGTATAAAAGGAATGAAGCCAATCCATGTCGATAATGACATCGAAATCAGTCATCTCTAATTTGACTAAGTCTGCTGATGTGACTTTCTAAGATACCATAATCGGACAGTTCCTATATACCTGTCGGGCTACGATAGTTTTACGCACTTGGGTAGATACTGAGAAGGGATCTACTAGAATTTCAAGACTTACTCCACAATCAACTGCTATATAGGGAGTAACAAAAGACAAAGATGCTCTAGCAAGCCATAAATATGTAAATGAAAGATCTATAACGTACCAATAACTATATCAGGAGAATTTTCCTAATCCTATCGGGACTGAAGAGCATAGAGTCTGTTTAGGAATTTCCCACTGGTAGCACTAGAAGAGGCACCCTGCTAATTTGGACGACCGGACTGAGCTGGAGGGCGATTACGCTGATCTTGAGGACCTGGCTAGGGACAATCTCTGACTCTGTGGCCTATCTTACCACATCCAAAGAAAACATCACTGCCAGTTCTGCAAGTTCCCTGATGGTGCTTGCCACATGTCTGACAAAGAGGATAGGTTCGGGCACTGCTGACACTGCCCGGAGACTTAGAGCCTAGCGCCCTATCTCTGTTGCCATCTCTAAATTTTAGCACTGGAGCACTGTCTAAGGAAGGATATATAACGGATGACTTTGGGTAGAATTTAGAATGACTTCCACCCTCTGACTTAGGCTAATAAAGTTGAAACTACCTGTCCTTGCTTTCTTATTCTGCTTCTCTCTCATCTTAATTTTCTTCTCTTTTATCTGTTGAGCATGGATCATAACCCTGTCTATGTCAATCTTACTAATCAACATTGTAGATATTCACTCACTGACCACACTATCATTCACCCAAGAATCAAACTTACTCATCTTAGCCCTGCTGTCTGCCACTACATGAGGAGCATATCTAGATAATTGAGTAAACTTAAGTGAATAATCTTTCACTGTTATGTTGCCCTGAATGAGTTTGATAAACTCTAATACCTTAGCTTTCCTCAGCTCTAGGGGAAAGAATCTATCAAGAAAAGCAGTGACAAACTCCTCCCATTCTATGGGTCCTATATCTACACCCATCTCGGCTTTCCACTGTTTGAACCATATGTGAGCCACATCCTACAACTGAAATACAACTAGTTCAACACTCTCAATGGATGACACCCCCATGATATCTATAACCTTATGAACCAGATCAAGGAATTCCTGAGGGTCCTCATCTGACTTAGACCCAAACAAGGATGGAGGATTCATTCGAGTGAAGCCCCAAATCCTGGTTGCAGCTGAATTGGCCACTGGGTTGGCTGGAATAATAGTTGGTCATTCATTTTTGGTAGAAACTGAATTAGCAAGAGTAGTGAATACAGCTCTGAACTCTGCATGAGAAACATGTTGGTCTAAGGGATCTGCTTGGACAGACTGAGGCAGACTGATTTTCGTTTCTTCTCTTGGGAGGCATGTTCTGTAGAAGAAAAAGAGAAATAAATTAGAATGAGATTTAAATTTAAGCTCATACTCACTGGCACAACATGAATACTTAAAGAAGGGAAACTATTTTTAAAACATCTTATAGCCTCCTGTACATAAATGTGGCGCACAACACACCCATGCACAAGACTCTACTAGATGTGACTTTTAGACTTCCAAGGTCACTATTGAACCCTAGGCTCTGATAGTTTATAATGCCCCAAATCTAGTACCTGGAATGCTACATGGTGCTCATGAACCCAAAGGACCACAAGCTAACCCTTGACTGATATCTGAAACTGAGCACTGTATAATATACTGTATAATTGCAGAATAAAAGGCTGAAAAGCCATAAGGTTCAAATATCTGATAAAATATAACATCTGAAAAACACAGTATATCAACACCAAAATGACTGAAATAACTGTCTGAACATGCTATAGTCTGAAAGCCTCTAAAACTGACAAAATAAGGAGTTGATGGGATATGTCCCTAACTAACTCGAACTACTGAAATAAACTAAGTACTAAAAGAATAAAATAATCATATAATAACATCCTCGAATGATAAGGATTCACTGCTAGTCTGACTACTGAAACTGGAATTGTTACTGATGCTCTAGAGCTCATGCTTCTGAACCTACGATATAAAATACCATAGTGCAAATGCATCAGTACGATTGATTATACTAGTATGCAAGTGAGGTAGGATGAATGCAAGGGGTTTATATACATGAATGATACTAATTGACTGAATAACATAAATGTGGGAATATATGCATAAATATGTGAACTGTAACTTAGATCATGACATCACTGAATCTGAATACTGATAACATAAGTTTTGTGTAACTGATGTACTATTATCTGAATGACTGTCTCTAACAGTCCTATTTCTGATGAAACTAGATGAGTTCCGTACTGAACTGGGTGACTGTATCTGACAATCCTGAATTCTGTAGAACTTTCTGAGTCTTATTACTAAGACTGAGACTATAACTATGGGAAGGAGAACAGTGGGACACTCATATAACAGGTTAAGCCACCTCATCTACCCTTAACTAGCAGGTTTGATGTCTCACCTATGCTGGCTACGTAGTTATGGAGTGTAAGGATTTCTCATAAGAATCACACCCTCTAATAACAGGTGAGTGCCCATCCTTAGGCTCACTCGGTGCTGAATCCTTCTCCCATCTCAATAGACACTGAACATGATTAACTGAACTAAACTTGACTGCATTCATTGAGTTTCGTTGACTGACGGAACACTACTGAGATTACTAAATTTTTGAGATTACTGAGTTTACTAAGTTCTCCTGAGTCTCATAACGGACTGAGTTCTATGAATCATGGCTTGACTGAGAGTATCTGGAAAATATGTCACTGGCTCTAGGCACACAGCTAAATTGTCGGGTACAAGTATCCCCTGGAGTTGATAGCATGAAACTGACAAGACATGACACTTCTTGACATATGACCATAGTCAATAATTCATAGTACAATCATTGGGGATTTTCATGAAGTATTCACATGCTTTAAACTTACACATGAATGGGAATGCATGTAAACATATTATAATTTCATAAGCCTATCTCATGAGCATTACGTCAATTCATTACAAAGCATAACAATAATGTGGGAGTCATGTAAAACATAAGGGAGAAACATAGATTCATCAATTTTTGTCATAAAATAAGTCATAAGGCGTAATTTCTATTCTCTTATGCATTTTATCAAACACCTTGCATGCATATCTTTAGGCTTAGGCATGAATATCGAAATAATACTTCATGGAAATATTTTACACTTCTAATGCAAGAATTTCAACCACATACTAACATATTTTCATGATAGTCATTAAAGACTTCAACTTGGAAATCAAACAACAACATAAACATGGATATAATTCAATTCATACTATGGAATCCAAAGTTATATTTCAAATAGGGTTTCTTGAGATTCATGGGTGAAAGGAATCTATGAATCAACACTTGAAATACCTGGGTGGATGATTTCTTGAAGATTGATGGAGAAAATCTTGAATTCTTGACTTGGAATTAAATACCTAGGGTTTCTTGTTCTTGGGGATTGATCTTTGAGAGAAACCCTAATTTGGTGTTGTAGATGAATAAAGAAGTTATTAGCTCTGGTCTGGTATAATTAGGGATCAAAATGGGTGGAAAAATACCTAAATACCCTTTTAAAAATGACTTAAAATTGTTGATCAGAAGTGACGACGGTTTGGTCAACGGTCCATCATTGGCTCAACGGTCCATCAGTCCTGACTATCGCACTTGGCCAGAACCTAAACTTTTTTCCTCGTCTACGATGGTTTGGGCGACAGTCCATTTCTTTCTCAATGGTCTATCGGTCCTGGCCATCGCACTTGACCAGAAGTTGGGTTCACTGCCTTAGTCGCGAGGGTCCGTCAGCCTGACCGTCGCTTCTAGGCAGTTCCAACAGTTCTTTGTAAAACATCCATAACTTTTTACTCTGATACTAGATTTGGATGAAATTGGTATCATTGGAAAGATAATTCAATTTACCACATGATTAAAAGTCGAAATTAAGGAAATTCAATTTGATTTAAAAATTAATCATTTCGGAAGACATCACTAACTCTTCTGGAGACTAAATTTGACTTAAAGAAAGTTTGGGGTATTACAAGACCCCATGTCCATATAAAACTTTTTGGTCATTTATTCCATACTTTAAAAGATTAAACATCCTCTTTACTCTCTCAAATCCTCTCAAGAAAAATTGGCTAGGGTTTCTCCAAAGTGGTCATCTAAGGGCTTAAGGATAAATTTCTCTGTAAATCTTTGGAATTCAGGCTTGTGACTCTTTCCTCATTGTTAGTTTACTTAAAGCATATGTTTAAAACATTGTTCATGAATCATTAATGGTGGTTTTGAAACCAAGGTTGAGGGGTTTGAATCCGTATCATTGAATATTGTTTTCTATGGTTTAAATTATGATTATGAATGTTTTAATTATTTGATTTGCACATGTGGGTGCATGGGAATGGTGATTTAATTGAGAGGTCATGGTTGAACCCTAAAATTTGATGAATTTGGCTTTGGTAATGGCATTCCCTCAAACTGTTTGTGAAATTATCAATAAAAATGATATTGTCACAAGTTGAATTGTGTTTTGAACTAAGGCTTTGGCATAACCATGAAAATAATTAATGGAGGAATTTATAAAGTCTTGGATCTCCATAAATTAAATTTAATTAAAAACCTCATGGGGTACACAGAAATCCTCCAAGTGATTTTTAACAATGGAGTCAGTGGGGTACATGGAAATCCCCTAAGTGTTGTCTAATAACATTGCTTGCAATCTATAGTCAGTATGATGATACCACTTTATAATGCCTTAATAATTGACTTCATAAATTGGTGGTTTATTTATATGCTAAATGTCTTAATTAGGCAATAATGGGGATTGTGATAGCTAGCTGTGAAGGTATAAGTCCAACGGACGGACACTGAAAACTCATGTTTGCCGACATAAGAGTTGGTCTAGGTGACCATAGTCTTGCGGGGTACACGAAAATCCCCTAATTCTATACTTGTATATATGTATCATGGAGGGCGAAGGGTACACGGGAATCCCTGACCCATATAGTATCTCTGGTTCATACGGCTACATGCACTGGGGTTCGTTCAGGGGGTAACACTGGACCCATATAACCCGTGGGTGAATTTATGACGGCAAATCAACACAATTCAGGTTAAGATTTTAAATGCATGCTAAACATTATTTCCAATCTCGGCACGGTATATATGTATGTATGTGATTTCATATGGTTATTTTGTTGGTTTTGATAGATGGTGTTACTTTATTTGTAATACCCCGTACCTTTTCCTAGCTTGAAATCATCTCAAAAATATTAAGAGCTTTCTTGGAAAGATGAATCCACTTTTGTACACGTGGAATTTTTAAGATTTTCACTTTTTGTCATGTGGAAAATTCAATAAGCTTTTCATCGTTATAAAATTTGCCTAAATCCAATAACCAGGTAAGAAGTTATGACTATTTCAAGTTCTCATCGTAAAACAGCGCCATATTGGTCAATGGCGCGCCAGACCACAAGCTAAAATGGCAATTGTCCTTTTCCAGTGTCTCAGCGCGATTACCTCCATGTCGTTCCAAAGTTCCAGGTCACAAAAGAAGGGGCAATGAAATGGCTCCGCATAGCGTCATCCCTCAATTTCCCAATTGTCAATATCCAGTGATACGGCTCGATAGCGTTGCGTCGCGCCAAGGGTCCAATTCGAGAAATTTCACTGAAATTAAATAATGCATCCAGGGTTAAAAGGGTCAACTTCCCACCCCTATTTAAGCCCTTTAACACATGATTCAGCCATTTTTCACCCAAAATATACTAGTTTATCTCAAGTTTCTCTCAAGAACAAGCTAGGGTTTTCATAGAAGATCCAATTTCATGAAAGTTTCACTGTCAATCTTCACGAAATCATGAACTAAGATATGTGTTGTGTTAATTCATGGAGTAATTCCATCCATGAAGCTCAAGAACCATGTTTTATCTATAAATTATGGTATTTATGTTGTGCGTCATTTGTAATTATGCTGTTGACGTTGATTGAGTTCAAAGTTTGAATCTTTGTGCGTTTATCATGATATTATGTAACCATCCAAGATAAAATTCATGAATTTAGTTGCTTATGATGTGTAATTTGATGAATTCACTTATGCCCTAAGTTGTGCATGCAAGGTGGTTGATAAAATGCTTGAAAAAAGTTAAAATCATGCTTTATAGCTCAAAACATAAGCTAAATGTGACAAGTTTGTCATCCTCCTATGTTAAATGGTTTCCATGCTATCATTGTGAAATGTGTATGTTGTCGGAATGGCCAGAATATTAGAATATGAGATTATGATATAATTATCAACATTCTCATCCATGTTAGATAGTATGATAACCCTGCACTTCATGAAATCCACAACTTATTAAATTATGTATTGTTGAAATGGGTCTTGTACTTGATAAAGTCATGCTTCATCAATTTTTATCTATCGAGTCCTGGGGGTACTTATACCTGAAACATTAGTAGTGTGCCTAGAGCCATGTCATGTTTTCATGATACTCTCAGTCAAGTTATGATCCTTAGATTTCAGACAGTCTTATGACTCAGGAAATCTCCATGATCTCATGAACTCAGTCAGTTGTCAGATATCAGTGGTATTTCGTCAGTCAATGGAATTTAGTAACTCAGTCCATGTTCAGTTCAGTAAATCATGTTCAGTGTCTATTCAGATGGGAGTAGAAATTAGCACCGAGCGAACCCAAGGATGGGAACTCACCTGTTATATGAGGGTGTGATTCTTAGAAGCAATCGTTGAATTCCAGAACTATGTATCCAGCATAGGTTGAGACATCATAGCCTGCTATATGAGAGTAGATGAGGTGGATTAGTTTTCTATATGAGGGTTCCCACAATTCTCACAAGAGTTACCTGTTATATTAGGATCACTCACATGTTGTCCTTACCAGTGGCACGGTATTGACACCCTTCCTATCAGGGCATAGATTGGACCCCAATTCAGCTATAATACATCATTTGGGGCATGTCGGTTAGATAACTACTTCCCACGGTTTTATGTTACAGAATCAGGACTGTCAGATACAGTCAATCAATCTTAGTATGGAACTTAGATATTTCTATTAGATTCAGGACTGTCAGATACAGTCACTCATGTTATCAGTTATATTTAGATTCTGTAATCATGTTATCACAGGTATTAGTGTCAGTTGTTACGTTTCATGCATGTATTCTCACGCTCATGATAGTTAGTCAGTTATTAATATTGTTCATGCATTTTAACCCCATGCATTCATTCTACCTCATATGCATACCAGTATATTCAAAGTACTGACGCATTTGCGCTATGGTGTCTTATACCATAGGTTCAGAGACATGAGCTCCAGAGCAACAGTAGATTCCAGATATCTGCAGACAGAGTTAGAAGTGAGTCCTCATCTTTCGAGGATATGATTATTTCTCTATTATCTCATTAATTAGTTTATTAGTTGGATTTAGTTGGGGACATATCCCATCAACTCCTTACTCAGACAGTTCAGTCAGTTAGAGGCTTTCTAGACTATCATGTTTTAGACTTAAGTATGTTCAATTTAATTTTGGGTATTTTATTACCCCACACAAATGTTATATTATTAGATCATGTTTAGTATTGAACCATATGGCCTTTCAGTGCATGTTTCTACATTATTATGTCATATTATGTAGTGTACAGGTACAGATATCAGTCATGGGTTAGCTTGTGGTCCTTTGGGGTCATGAGCGCCATGTAGCATTTCGAGTATCAGATTTAGGGCGTTACAATACAGTCAATCAGTCTCAGTATGGAACTCAGATAGTTCCATCAGATTCAGGACAGTCAGATACAGTCACTCATGTTATCAGTTATATTCAGATTCGGTAATCATGTTATCACAGTATTAGTGTCAGTTGTTATGTCTTATGCATGTATTCTCATGCTCATGATAGTTAGTCAGTTATTATTATTATTCATGCATATGAACCCCATGCATTCAGCCTACCTCACATGCATACCAGTACATTCAAAGTACTGACGCATTTGCGTTATGATGTCTTATACCATCGGTTCAAAGATATGAGCTCCAGAGCAATAGTAGATTCCAGATATCCACAGACAGAGTTAGAAGTGAGTCCTCATCTTTCAAGGACATGATTATTTCCCTATTATCTCATTAATTATTTTATTAGTTAGATTTAGTTGGGGATATGTCCCATCAACTCCTTACTCATACAGTTCATGTCATGCCTGTGAGCATAATCTCAAGCTAATTTCTCAGTCTAATCTGTTTCTCCCTTTCTTCTACAGAACATGCCTCCTAAAAGAAGAAATAGGAATCAGCCAGCCCCTCAGCCCGAAGAACCTTTGGGCGAACATATTTCTCATATAGAGTTTTGAGCTGCATTCACTACTCTTGCTAACTCAGTTGTTGCTCAAAATGAATAACCAGTTTTTGTTTCAGCCTACCCAGTGGCTAATTCTGTTGCAGCCAGGATTCGGGACTTCACCTGAATGAATCCTCAAACCTTTCTTGGGTCTAAGACAGATAAGGACCCTCAGAAATTCCTAGATCAGGTGCAGAAGGTGGCAGACATCATGGGGTGACTACTATTGAGAGTGTTGAGCTAGCTGCATATCAATTGCAGGATGTTGCTCACACTTGGTTCAGCAGTGGAAGTAAGAGGGGGCAGACGATGTAGGGTTAGTTGAGTGGGAGGAGTTTGCTTCAGCGTTACTTGATAGATTCTTTCCCCTAGAGCTTAGATAAGCTAAGGTGTTAGAATTCATCAACCTCAGTCAGGGCAATATGACAGTGAAAGAGTATTCTCTTAAGTTTACTCAATTAGCCAGATATGCCTCTCATGTAGTTGCAGATAGCAGGGCAAGGATGAGTAAGTTCATTTCAGGGGTGAATAATAGTGTGGTTAATGAGTGTAGATCTTCTATGCTGAATAGTGACATAACTTTAGCCAGACTCATGACTCATGCTCAGCAGATAGAGGAGCAAAAGATTAAGATGAGGGAGAAACAGAATAAAAGAGCGAAGACAGGTAGTTTCAACTTTGCTCAGCCTAAGTCAGAAGGAGAAAACCATTTTCAGTTTTATCCTAAGTCATCAGTTCCAGCTCCTTCTTCAACCAGTGCTCCAGTTCCTAAGTTCTGAGAGGGTAACAATGATAGAGCGTTGGGCTCTAAGTCCCAGGGCAGTATTAGCAATGCTCGCACCTATCCTTTTTGCCAGATTTATGGCAAGCACCATCAGGGTATTTGTAGAGATGGCAGTAGTATTTGTTTTGGATATGGCAAGCCAGGCCATAGAGTTAGAGACTGTCCTCAGCCAGGTCCTCAGGGTCAAAAAAATTTCTCCTGGGCTTAGTTCAGTCGCCCAAATCAGCAGTGTGCCACCTCCAGTGCTACTAATGGGCAATGTCCAAATCATATTTATGCTCTTCAGTCCCAACAAGATTAGGAAAATTCTCCTGATGTGGTTACCACTACATTACAGATCTTTCATGTGCATGTTTATGCTTTGCTAGATCCAAAAGCTTCTTTGTCTTTTGTCACTCCTTATAAAGCAGTCGATTTTAGCGTCAGTCCCAAAATTCTAGTAGATCGTATGTGTACAAAAAGAATCTGAAAGGACTTCTCCGACTGAAATTCTACATGAATTTGATAATTTTAGTACTTCGCCAAATGCATACCTACTTAAAAGATGATGGTTGATTTTGGTCCATCTTCACACCCTACTGCGAAGAAACAAAAATTGATGAGGAGTAAAAAAAGTGAGTTCACGTGTAGCAAAGATAAAAAAAAAATAGTCAGCTTCGTTGTCTAAAGAAAAACATTTGGCAGGTTCATAAAAAGCTCATTCAAAGCCTCATGTTTCCTTGGAAAAGACATAGTTGTGAATAATGTTAAAAAGAGGGATGCAGATAATACACCTTCTACTGTTAAGAAAAAGGAATCACTTTCCATGTCAGATTTGGACGACATAAAGTCATATGTTAAGACTAATGTAAGTATAACATTTTTTTGGTATGCGAGTTAATCATAATACATATTTCAATATGATACATAAGGTATATCCATAAGGTATATCAGCATATTGCATTGACAAATTAAATAAACATTAACTATGTGTTATTTGACATCACAAATCAAGTATAAGGTATATCCATTGAATAATCGTTATTCACGAGGTAGGTTGACATGAAATTCAATGATCTTCAAAAGTAGATGATGGACCATTATACAGGCATTTTGGAAGTTGTGAAAGAAGGTTTTGCTTCATAAGACAAGGTATTCAAAATTTATCATTAATATCACTATATTACCATATTATTCTAATTTGTTATCATGCAGGTTGTTCATTCTCAGTGCATAAAAGTGAAAAATATATTCCCGATAAATAAGGGGATCCTCCTCAATCTCATAATTAGCACAATACAGATGTTAAAAGTAAAAATATTGTAGAGGATGTAGGACAATCATCTAAAGTAGGTGGAAATGAAGGATGAGTTGATGAGTGCTTAAAGGTAATAGGAATTAGACATTTGATTGTTAATTAAATTGACTTAATTGTATGATTGATTTGTTTCTACTTGCTCAAAGTAGTATCCTTAAAAAGTTCATTTATCATTAATAGAAGTGTTGTGAAATACCTCACACTTTTCTTAGTTCAGTTCAGCTTTTAGTACATGCACAAGAGGCTTAGAACCTGAAAATTTAGCTTAGTGTTGGAGACTTAGTTTTATTTTTAGACTCTTGTCCTCGATAATTTTTAAATTGACCTTCCTAACCCCGAGATGTAAGTTTTTGAGTTAATTTATGTTCAAGAGTGTAAGTAGCATATCTCGAGTGAGTTTTGGAATTTTCAGATGAGGTTTGGACCACGTTTGAATTTCTAAAATAGTAGCTCACCGCGATTGCACTGTGTCGCGGTGGCTACAGCGGTGGAAGCCTTGGCGCATCACGGTGAGAGCCCAAATGGCGTTCCAGTTATGAATTTTAATTTTCAGGGGCAGTTTAGTCTTTTTCCACTGCCCCCTAATCGTGAAAACATAGGATTAAACAACTAAAAGGGCATACATTGTCCACATTCCCCAATTTCATTCAATAAGAAACCCTTAACTCACTAATTGTTCATCAAGATAAACCTTCCCCCATCCAAGAAAGATCAAGGATTGGGATTTCCAAGCTAAGAACATTCAAGCTTATGATATTCTTCAAGATTTAATCCTTAGAGGTATGTTATATGTTCATCCATAGACCCTCTTCACCCATGGAGTCCAAGAATTCATCTTTTATGTTTTCAATTATGAAATTACATGTTCATAATGATTTATCTCCATGAATATTTTATGAATTTTGATTATACATAATGTTTACAATCTATTTTCATTGAAAGCAACCCTAACACGTTTTAAACATGAAATTTCATTATTAAATTTCTTAGTATGGTTTTAGTATTGCAATTATGCTATTCCCACATGTTTCACTCATTTCCATGCTTAAGTTCATGAATTTCTTACCATTTAAATTTCAAGTGAAGATTATAACTTATTTCAAGTGGAATGCATTATAGAATGTTTTAAATATGGTGGTTTCAATATCATATTCATGAGAATTAAGAATAAATCCTCAGTTTATGATCTTGTCATGTGATCGTGATATCTCATCATGTTTAAAGGTATTCCCATGTTTAAATTCATGTCTTCCATGTGTTTGATGAAATGCTTAAGTGAATAATTGTGAACAATAATTTCCCTTCCATGGTTTCGAAGGTTTTATGCATCCTTATTGTTATAGTGATTGAGTCCTGGCGGTTATGACTACCAAAATTTAGCTGTTTACCTAGTTTTCAGTATCTACAGAATGATTTTAGTCATACCATGAGCAATATCATTCAGTTAGTTAATACGGTCAATTGTGGGTTCAGTTAAGCTTAGTTTCGTCCAGTAATCAGTGTTAGTTCAGTTGGGAGTAGGATTCAGTACTGAGCAAACCTAGAGATGGGATCCCACCCGTCAGTTAGGATTGGGTTTTTAGAAGTAATCTCTAAGTTCTAAAATTACGTAGACAGCGTAGGTTATGAGATGTCGTCCGCCAGTTTAGGACTGACACTCTTAGGGATCACCCATCAGTTTAGGACTGATCTCAAGGGTCACCTGCCATATTAGGAATGACTCCACATCCATTGTATTACCCGTGGCATGGTACTAGCACCTTTCTAACTAGGGTCAAAGGTTGGACCCAAATCAGTTCAGTTTAGGCATGTCGGTTAGATGATACCTCCCATAGTTTCAGTTTTAGTATTCAGTTCAGAACTCAGTTCAGTTTTGCTTGACCATAGCATACAGTTTATCGGTTATTCAATTATTAGATTTCAGTATTTTAGTTTACAGACTATTTCAAAATCATGATATATGTTTGGTCATGCATTCTTAAATTTTACAATATTCATGCATTCATATCCAGTTATCTCATGTTATTTATTCAGTCAGTTATTATTCAAACACATGAGCCCATGTATAGTAGCCTAACCTCATCTATCATACCAGCATATTCAAAGCACTGACCGCATACTCATTTCTTGCATTATGATATATCATATCATAGGTTCGGACGCTCAGGTTCTCGATCGCACTAAGATATTCCAGCGCATCACAGTGGTTAGTCCTCATATTTTGAGGGCTGATTATGTTTATTTTAGTACTTCAGTCCAGTAATCAGTCGAAGTTAGTTGGGGACATGTTCCATCAACTCCACATTCAGTCAGAGGCTTTGAGACACTTTCAAACAGTTCTCTAATTTTCAGTTAATTATCAGTCTTTACGTTATTACTTTCAGATAGTTGTTTTAGATTTAAGAGTTCAGTAATGTCTTAGTATTATAAAACCTTATGGCATATTCAGTTATTCCGTATATGTCTATCTTTTATTAATAGCTTCATTTTGTGCTCACAGCAGGTACCAACTCATAGGTTAGCTTGTGGTCACTTATGACTGTGAACACCATGTGGCATCCACGGTGTATTCCTGAGGCATTAAAAACTTAGTATTAGAGCCTAAGGTTTTAAAGTATCCTAGGGAGTATGAAAGCCGCATTGAGTAGAGTCTTGTGCATGGGTGTGAAGCGCGCCACACTAATGGGTAGGAGGCTACAAGACGTTTTAGAAAAAGTTTCTATTCTTTTATTGTTCATGTCGTACAAATGAGCATGATTTTAAGTTAAAATTTCTTTATAATTTTCTCTTCCTTCCATCTACAGAACATGCCTCCTAGTTAGACTAACGAAAAGAGAAACAGGAATCATCCCGCACCTCCTCCCATTTAGGAAAATCCCCTGAACGATCATATTTCTCATGTTGCATTCAGAGTCGCATTCACCACTCTAGATCACTCAGTAATATCTTAGAATAATCATTAGGCTTCTATCCCAGCCAATTCAGTGGCTAATACGGTCGCAGCTAGGATTCGAGATTTCACCCGAATGAACCCTCTATTGTTTTTAGGATCCAAGTCTGATGAGGATTCGCAGGAGTTCCTCGACATGGTTCAGAAAGTAACTGACATTATGGGTGTGACTTCTAGTGAGTGTGCATATTTAGGTGCTTACCATTTGTAGGATGTAGCTCACACCTAGTATAAGTAGTGGAAAGAAAATAGAGGCGCAGATACAGGACTTGTTAAGTGGGAGGAGTTTGCTACAACCTTTTCAGATAGGTTTTTTCCCTTGGATTTAAGGCAAGCTAAGGTGCAGGAGTATATCAACTTGAAAAAGGGTAACATGAGTGTGAGGGAGTATTCTCTTAAGCTTACCCAGTTGGCTAGGTATGCTCCTAATGTAGTGTCTGATAACTGGTCTAGAATAAGTAAGTTTGTTTCTAGTGTAGCTAATAGTATAGTCAAAGAGTGTAGGATTGATCTATTAATTGAGGAGATGGACTTATCTAGGATCATGGTTCATGCTCAGCAAAATGAGAAGGAGAAAGCTAAGGAGAAGGAAAGAGAGAATAAGAGGGCTAGGACAGGTAGTTTTAATTTTTCTCAACCAAGATCAAAGGGTGGTAGGTGTTCTCAATTTATTCAAAAAATTTCATACCTATATCTTTCTTTAGATAGTGTGCCAGTACCAAAGTTCAGGAATAATAGTCGGGATGAGGTGTCAGGCCCCAATACCCAAAGTAGTGGGAACAGTGGTCGTACCCATCCACTTTGCAGAGACTGTGGTAGAAGTACCTAGGTGTATGTAGAGAAGGTAGTGATATGTATTTTGGGTGTGTTAAGCCAGGCCATAGATTTTGGGAGTGTCGAGTAATGGCTCAGAGGGGAAAGGATTTGCGTCAGCAGGGTCAGTCCAATCGTCCTACAATTCCATCTGGTCGCTCGACTCAGCAGGGCGCCACTTCCAGTGCCACCAGTGGACAATGTCAAAACAGACTTTATGTACTCCAGTCCAGACATGATCAGGAAAGTTCTCCTAACGTGATTACGGGTACGTCACAGGACTATCATATTATTGTGTATGTTTTAGTAGACCCCAAAATTTCTCTTCCTCTTCATAACCCCTATTTAACTATCGAGTTTAGTGTCAGTCCTGAAACCTTAGCAGAGCCCTTGTCAGTGTCTACCTCAGTAGGTAATCTATCCTGGCTAGACGAGTATACAAAAACTGCCCCATTTCAGTATTCCAAAAAATTACTTTAGTTGATTTCAGAAATAGAGTCGTTCAGCTTCAGTTTCTAAATAAATCGATCATTGAATATAGGGGTAGTACCTCATTTTTTAGGAGGAAGGCGTGTTTTCATATTCTTTATCAGAATCCTATGATAGCATATGATTTAGAATTAGAGGTATGAAACTCAGAGTTTAGCAACAGTAGTTGGGATGACGTTATCTGAATTTGAGTAGATTATATTTCATGGGGCTAGTTGGATGAAAGGTGAATTAGTAGGCTTGAAGTAGTGTATGCAAGAATTTAGGTTTGTTGATTCAAACATATGTTGTGGATGTGATATTTGTAGGCTATGATGAAAGTAGTATGGTTATTAAAGATTTGGGGATATCCATGTTATGTGTTAAAATCTAAGTTTGAATCTTTGAAGGTTGAGCTAATAGAAAGAGGATTTGAAAATTCTAAGTTAGTCAATTTTAAGTTGTTACATAATGACCATTGTGGCTATAGAGGTCTAGGAGTTGTATCTCAGAAGAAATTACAAGCAACAAGTTTTACATTATTGAGCATAGTTATTTAGGGTGATTTTACCAGTTATGCATAGTATTATACTCCATATTACAGAGCAAATCGGTGGCAGTTCAGTTTAGATATGTTAATTAAGTGGTTCCCAGATTTAGTGTAATGACTTTAAGCTTAAGGGGAGATGATAGAACAAGTAACCAAGTTAGGATCTCTAATTCTTGTGGAACAACATTTGAGAGAAAAATGCCCAATCCATTCTTACCTCAGTGAAAGGTTTTCAGTCATCACGATATCTACTCATTCCTTACATGTCAGCTCCATGATCATAGTTCATGTTCATGCACATCACAGAAAATTTTGTACAATTCCAGTCCCTAGTATAAGGAGTTCCATTTTACTCAGTCGTAAGAACCATGTTTCATGAATTTACGAACTCCAAAATTAGGTCATACAGCTTATGACTCAAGTTCTCATGCTTTATAATATGTTCAGTTTCAGTACTCAGGCTACACTCTCAATGATCAGCGAAATTCAGATTTTTGTTATGTATATCCTCAGATTTGATTTCTTGATGAATTCATGTCATTGATACTCTATTCCTCATGCCTCAATTTTAGATTCCAGATATTCAGTTATGATTCAGTTGTAAGAGTCCAATGTATCATCTTTGTCTTTCCTTAGTATTTCAGTCAAGACAGTATCATTCGAGGGATGAACAATCCCAAGGGGGAGATGTTGTAACACCCTCAAGTTTTCATGTATTAAATCTCTCAACTTTTCTTCGCAAAACCAGATCCATCCTAAGGCAGTGGTTACTCATAAGTTGACTCTCTCATTTCTATCTCAGTCATATACTCACCTTCATGTCATTGCATGCATTCATGTATCAGTTCAGTCAGTCATCATATTTCAGACTCAGTCATATAATCATGTTTACAGTTATGTATGTTCAATAAGTAATCTCAGTTCCTTCAGTACTCTCAGCTTAATCAATCTCATTCGAGGACAAATATTCCCAAGGGAGAGATATTGTAATACCTCATACTTTTCTTTGTTTAGTTTAGCTTTTTGTACATGCACAAGAGGCTTAGAACCTGAAAATTTAGCTGAGTGTTGGATACTTAGTTTTATTTTTTGCCTCTTAACCTCGATGATTTTTAAATTGACCTTTTCGACCCTGAGACGTAAGTTTTTGAGTCGATTCATGTTTAAGGGTATAAGTAGCATGTCTCGGGTGAGTTTTGGAATTTTCAAATGAGATTTGGAGCACATTTGGATTTCCAAAACAGAAGCTCACCTCGATTGCACTGCGTCACAGTGGCTATAGCGGTGGAAGACTTGGCGCGTTATGGTGAGAGCCCAAACGGCGTTCCAGTTATGAATTTTAATTTCCAGGGTAAGTTTAGTCTTTTTCCGCCGCCCCCAAATCATGACAACACGGGATTAAACATCTAAAAGGGCATATTTTGCCCACATTCAACAAAAAACCCTAAATTCTCTAATTGTTCATCAAGCTAAACCTTCCCCCCATCTAAGAAATATCAAGGATTGGGGTTTCCCCAAGAACATTCAAGCTTATGATATTCTTCAGGACTTAATCCTTAGAGGTATGTTAGATGTTCATCCATGGGCCCGTTTCACCCATGGAGTCCAAGAATCCATCTTTTATGTTTTAAATTATGAAATTACATATTTATAATGATTTATATCCATAAAGATTTTATGAATTTTTGGATTATACATAATGTTTACAATTTATTTTCATTGAAAGCATCCCTTACACGTTTGAAGCTTAAAATTTCATTGTTAAATCCCTGAGTATGGTTTTAGTATTGCAATTATGCTATTCCCACATGTTTCACTCATTTCCTTGCTTAAGTCCATGAATTTTTTACCATTTAAATTTTAAGTTAAGATTATAAATTATTTTAAGTGGAATGCATTATAGAATGTTTTAAATATGGTGGTTTCCATATCATGTTCATGAGAATTCAGAATAAATCCTCATTTTATGATCTCGTCATGTGATCGTGTTATCTTATTGTGTTTAAAGGTATTACCATGTTTAAATTCATGTCTCCCATGTGTTTGATTAAATGCTTAAGTGAATAATTGTGAACAATGATTTCCCTTCCATGGTTTCAAAGCTTTCATGTATCCCTATTGTTATAGTGATTGAGTCCCGGGGGTTATGAATACCCAAAATTTAGCTGTTTACCTAGTTTTCAGTATCTACAGAATGATTTCAGTCATACCATGAGCAATATCATTCAGTTCTTTAATACAGTCAGTTGTGGGTTCAGTTAAGCTTAGTTTCGTTCAGTAATCAGTGTTAGTTCAGTTGGGAGTAGGATTCAGCACCGAGCGAACCTAGAGATGGGGGCTCCCCCGCCAGTTAGGACTGGATCCTTAGAAGTATTTCCTAAGTTCCAGAACTACGTAGACAGCGTAGGTTATGAAATGTCACTCGCCATATTAGGACTGACACTCTCGGGGATCACCCGCCAGTTTAGGACTGATCCCAGGGGTCAACCACTACATTAGGACTGACTCCACAGCCATTGTTAGTACCCATGGCATGGTACTATCATTCTTCTAACTGGGGTCACAGATTGGACCCTGATCAGTTCAGTTTGGGGCATGTCGATTAGATGATACCTTCCACAGTTTCAGTTTCAATATTCAGTTCAGTTTTGCTTGACCATAGCATACAACTTATTAGTTATTTAGTTATCAGATTTCAGTATTTTAGTTTACAGAATATTTCAAAATCATGTTATATTCTTGGTCATGCATTCTCAGACTTTACAGCATTCGCGCATTCATATCTAGCTATCTCATGCTATTCATTCAGTCAGTTATTATTCATACATATGAGCCCATGTATATCATCCAAACCTTATCTAGCATACAAGTACATTCAAAGTACTGACCACATACTCGTTTCTTGCACTATGATGTATCATATCATAGGTTCGAACGCTCAGGTTCCCGACCGCACTTAGACATTCCAGCGCATCAGCAGCAGCAGCAGTGGTGAGTCCTCATATTTCGAGGGCCGATTATGTTTATTTTAGTACTTCAGTCTAGTAGTCAGTCAGAGATAGTTAGGGATATTTCCATCAACTCCACAGTCAATTAGTTAGAGGCATATTCAGTTATTCCGTATATGTGCATCATTATGATACATCTGGTATCAGAAAATATAAAATACACTGCAAATCAACTTCTTTACAATATAATAAATAGCATATAACTTACCATCATACATGATGACTTTGCCTTGTTCAATTGAAGAATTTGTTGAAACTTACCTCCCAATGAGCTTTTAGCAAGAAAGCTAGACCTGCCTCTATTTTTGCGATTCAAAGCACCAAATAAGATTCTGATTTGTTCAAGAAAATCTAAAATTGGCAGTTCACGTGCCTCAACAAGACGAGAGTTGATACATTCTGCAATGTTGGAAGGCATTATCCTTCCCCTATTTATTGGAGCATGAACTCGTGACCACTTTTCATATCCAGTATTTTTCAGATATTTCTTTACTCTATTGTCAATCTTTCCCACTTTACACAGAAGCTCATCAAAATCATCCAACTTATACGATTTAGTCATGGCAAAAAACTTGTTGGTCAGCTTGTCCTTACTCTTTCTATAATTCGTGCAGACATTACTCCAAAGATGTCAAACACGTGCAAAATATGGTATACATGGATAGACTATACTAACAGCCTTGATTATGCTTTCATGTCTATCAAAGACAACAAATATATTATCGCGCTCATCGTGAGCACACTTAAATTACTGAAAAAACCATGTCCAGGAGGAATCATTCTCAGAATCTACAGCCCCAAATGTAAGTGATAATATATGACCTGCTACATAAGATCAATGAATAATTATGTCTAATTTATATAACACTTAGCATCATTTTGATAGAAAAATATAAAAGAATGAATACGTCCAATACCTGTTCCATCTAAGTGTGCTAGCTGGAATGAATGTTTCTTTATATGGTCCACTCATGTGACTACCGTCTACTACCACAACAGGCCTACAATACTCAAATCCCCTAATAAATGGATGTAGTTCTATGAATAGAAATAGAAACTGATTATCGGGAGACTTTCGCATTCTTATATGTGAATTGGGGTAAACAGAATTCAACATGTATATGTAGGTAGGCATTTTCTTATATCAATCTGTCGGTCGCCCTCTCAATATCTTTAAAGCACGTTCTTTAGCACGCCATGCCTTCATGTAATCTATGTCCAAACCAAGTTTCCGTTATATATCTTCAATAATGTCACTTGGTGTGATTACTCTTTTATGGTTCAACAACTTTGGAGTAGTTATTCCAACTGCAAAAGCAAATATTGCATGCTGCTGATCAAAAACTCTGTCTATTAATGAACATGTATGTTCATCATTGAAATAGCATACTACGAAAGTATCAGAACCAAGCTTATATGAGGCCTTGAATAACCAACTACATTTCAGAGAGTTGCACATCAAGATATAACTGAAAGAAAAACCAATAAAATGTATCACAAATATAAATATCTGTTAATCTATTATTAAATGTATCACATAAGGTATATATGTATCTCACTACTTTTACACTATGTCACACTATTTAAATATTAATCACAAATTTTGAAAGTAATCATATTTTTTCATGTATGCTACAGATTTCATATACATTTATTATTTTGATATCAATATGAAATACAACTAAATGTTTCATAGAGGACTTATATGTATAACATACTATAACTAAATGTATCACCTTTTTTATTGAAATAAATACTCCATCTAACATATGAATCACCATTATACAAATATGATGATAACAAATGTATCATTCATATGAATCACCTTTAAACTATAAAATCTCAAATTTTATTATGCTTTATCAAGATAACACAATTCACAGTAAGCAAATAAATATATGAATCACAAACTACAACAAACAATATATAGATCCACGTTTATAAAAGTATCAGAAAAATTAACTTGCAAAAACTAAAATCAACAATGCCGGGTAATTTAGGAAAATGTATCACTACAATTTTCAGATGTATCAATAATATATAAAATCTGAAATTGATGATGAACAACTAAAATCAAACCTCTGTTTGTCAGAGTCAGCTCTGAAATTGAACCTATGCTTGATTGCATAGTTATGCATTACCGATACAAGAGTTGCTTTGTTTTTATACTTTTGTTTCACCTTCACAACACCGTTATAGCAATTAGTTATTAGTTCTTCACCACCCATATCAACAACTGGTAGAGATTCAACATTACCAACTATAGCTACTGCAAGTCCAGACGACTTAACAATATCATGGCACTTAATTGTCATATTATTTGTGTCGAAAGCATCACTATCAATTACAATATCAGTTGTTGTAATACACAGTGGATACTTTCCAAATACAAGTTCATGTTTCAAAATCTGAAGAAAAAGCTTCATAACCATATCATTATGAATCTCCAATGCTGATAGATACGTCAATTTTCAATTGAATTGATATAGCTTCCATTAAATTTCGGTAAGAAGATTTTTCATGAATGACAATACCATTGATCCGATAGTTATCGTACCTACTCTCTGAAACTCAGACTCCGAAAGAACGCAATAAGACAGTCATGATCTCCATTAAAGTTAATCAGAAAATGAAGAAGGAAGAACGAATAATTTTTTTGTTATAATTCAAAACGATACATATGGTTTGCTTCAAATTTGAAATCTGGTCGAAGGGAATTGCGGATTTTCTGTATATAGGTAACCTATCTTATAACCGATTGAGCGTGATTTGCTCTGCAGAGTAAAACAAAATTCATTACTTCCTAAAATAAATATCTATTCTATTTTAAATGTATCACTTTTTATATGTATCACGTTATAACATATGTATCACGATTTTAAAAATTTGGGATCTGATGTAATTAATCAAATTATTGGGATAAAATATAATAACACTTAAACATTCAAGGATTTATGTAAGTTTTCCTTAACTAAAACCTTAAAATCAAAACCGAATCAATAGCCAATAAAAGAAATTGTAAATCATTTTAAAATCGTTAACCCAATAACCCGATATCAATAAATCAATAATATGTTTATCAGTTCGATTTATTGATCGAACCGATTTTTGCACACTTTTTTGGGAAAAAAACGTATATAGCAATTATTAGATAGAAAATTACAACTTATAGCATAACTTTCATTTTTTTCAAGTTGTAGTAAATCTTATAAAATAAAATAAAATAAAAACGTCTTTGTTTCTTTCAAAAAAGTAATTACTGAAAAGAAAAATAAAGATTTAATACAACTAATATGCAATAATCCTTCCTTAAATATAGTTATCCTTAATTATTGATATCAATCCACCCCAAATCCCTCTAACCATTTTTCTTTTCTCCTATTTTAATGCCTCCATTAAGAGTTTCCATCTTCATACACTACCTTCTTTTTATACACCATTCATTAAATCTTAATTTAATACAAAAGTAGATGTGATAGAATCTTGATTCAAAGAGAGAAGCATATAGTGTATGGAATGAGTATATAAATTAGTATCACCTAAATTTAATATCACAATCCATAAATATCAATTTATATATCTATTTCATACAAATGTGACATGTAAGAAAACACTTTATAAACTGATTCCATTCAATTTATAATCTTAAGTATATCTTCTTAATTGAATATCACAATCACATTATACTCATTCCATATAAATATAACATGTAAGAAACTATTTGTATAAATCTTGAATGTAATATTGATATTATACAGGTTTCATACATGAAGTAATTCAAAAAATACAAGTTTGTATATTTATTTCATACGCTAAAATAAATAATAACGTATAATATTTGGTGAAAGTCGATTTCTATACCAACTTCTGCAATCATTATACTTATTTCATACTGATTTTTTACAGAATTCATACACGAAACATTATAATAAGTATATACAAGATAATTTTCATTATATTATTCTTATGAAAGATTACGGTCTATATTTAAATTCTTATTTATGTCGTTACCAACACAAACTGATTGTTCAATATTTTTTCTCTAATATCCATTGACATATCTTTTATTGTTATATACAATGAGTATTTAATAAAGAAATTGACAATACTCCTTATATCATATTATTTTTAAAGAACAAAAGGAAAATTAGAAGAAAGAAAATTTCTGATGAAGGAGAACAAATCGTTGGTTGAATAATGATTCACAATGGAACAAATCGTTGGTTGAATATTCTAGAAATTCTATGCGAAGGAGTAGAATCGAATTTTGGTTTAGACATGATTCGCAATGGAGAATGAAAAAAACAAATATATCAATTTTATGTTTTTCGGAAAGAAAATGAATATTATCTTAAACCCACTTTTTTTCAATGAAGAAGATGAATATTATATGAAACCCACTTTTTTTCAATCTTGTATTTTCAAGGAAAGAATATGAATATTATATGAGTAAGTTAATAGAATCAGAATTTTCAATAAATTTTTGAAAGGTTGAGTATTAGAATGGAGAAAGAGAATATATATTTACCATAATTATCAATACACAATCTAAGAGAAATATTGATTACAACCCTATAAATATGGAACTGATTTTAAATTATATAATTAAAAATGAATTTTGAAAGTACAATTAAAATAATATATCTTATAATAAGTTGCTATAACTTGTAACTAAATTGCTATTAATGCAATTATCTAAAAGTGTTGCTAAAATTTATTATTTTAGATCTAATAATACTATAGGGGATAATTTTCTCCACTTTTTTCTTGATTACAAAGTCTTTCCTCGTCTTTCTCTTAAAGCGTAGTTGAATTGATAGATCAGTTTTTTTAATTGAACAAAATACCAACACACATTATGACATAATAATAAATTTGTATGTTTAGAATGAAAAATGAATAAGCACCATTTTACACTTGGAAATTATTTTTTGGCATACAAATAAGGTGAGGGAAAAGGAGAACATCAGTAGAGAAAAATAACTTACAAAATAAATTGCGAGTCGAACTGCACAAAGTGGGGTGCATGCAATTGACACAGATAAACAATATAGCTAGTTTTCACAAAATGTAGTGGAGGTTGATGGCAATGGAGGTTAATAAGCTAAAAATCACACTACTAGCCAGTCTAGCCTGATTAGTTAACTTTTCAAAATTTGTTTTTTTGGAAATCGTTTTTTTGTTAGAAGTGTGTTTCAAAAAAAGTGTTTTAGAGAATAATAGTTTGTGTTTAACTAATCAATTTAAAAAGTACTTTTAGCAATATTAGAGCATTATTTTGTGTTTGGTCAAGATTTTAAAAGTATTTATGAGGGAAACCTATTTTTTTTATATTCTATAAAATTGTTTCTACTATTACTCAAAACACATTTTTCTCCTAAAAATTCGATCAAAAATCTCAGCCTTCTCAAATCATCAATATTTGTACAACAACTAAACACTTTCTTCAAGTACTTAGTTGACCAAATCCAAATGGATCCCTTTTTTTAGAATTTGTATCTCTACTTCCAACCCACCAATGCAATCGACACTTTGCACTTTTTAAACTAAAACTGTAGGAGTAAATAATGAATTTTCTTAGGCCTATAAGCTGTAAATAAACAACAACAACAACCACAAACTCAGTGTATTCTCACCTAGTGGGGTCTGGGGGAGGTAAGATGTACGCAGTTCATACCTCTACCTCTAAAGAAGTAGAAAGTCTGTAAATAAAATTTTTAAAATTATAAAATTAAGAAAAAATGATTTAAAATTATATTTGTCTGACAAGTGGCTCAAGCCTCCAGGGATGGGTTCATCAACAGCCCCACTTCTTTGAATATTGATCAGTGATGCTAGAGAGACGTTGTTATGGATAAATTGTAGCATGTAAATCTTTGCCTAAATGTTGTTATTCGTCATTAGCTATTTGGGATGCATGCAATTGGCATGAGGAGGTGATCTAGTGGGCTGCTTATGTCTTGTTGGGCTCAAGTTCAGAAATATTCTAAATGAAATTTACATATATACACAGAATAACTTTAACTTATTACTTTAAATCTCATATTGGAAAAGTAATTACATAAATCCCAAAGTAATTATTTAAATTTTTATTTTTTTTTAACTTTCTCTCTCTTATAGATTATATATCCCAAAATAAGTTGCTTCTCCCATATTTTGCTCCCATTACACATTCAGTTTTCTCTCCATTATTGAAATCGATTTTTCATGCCCAAATTCAAGCAACGTATACTTCGAGATTTTCGATTTGTAATTTTTCAAGCATTAATTGCAGTTTCTGATTTTCTTCATTATTTTTTGAATTTTTTTTCAGCTTTACCAAATCAGAATATTATCCAATTCTTATTGATTGCATGTTGATTTTTATGAAATTACCTTATTTTGTAATCTCATTCCAGTTTGACAGTTGATTTTTTTTTCATTTTTTTCATATAATACAAGTCAGATCTTTGAATTTCTTATTTTATAGTTGCGACTGCTTAATTAATATAGTATAAATTTGGTAATAGATTCTCGTCCTACCTTTAGTTTAGGACTTAGTCAGTTAGATGCTCAAGAAAAAAATATTTTCGTTGATTTTATTCCTGGTACATTTGATTATGAAGAACTCAATTTCGTAGAGAACCGTTCCAAGCACCGAAACGCCCCGGTAACCATGAAGAAATTGAAGGAAGCGGTCAGTTCTAGTTCGAAGAAGTCAGCTTCTAAATTAACAAGTAAGAAAAAGGTTGATGATTTTGGACGACCACGTCTTCCAACAGTATAGATTTTATACTATTTGATTTAATACAGTAAATGGTTAATTATAAGTTGATAATCATTTTATAGGATTTTACAGTGTGAATACCTTATATAGGTTGTAAGATTAATGTGTTCAGTCAATTCAGTTGTGCATACCTTATACATTACTTTATTTATCGAACTAATGTATAATATAAGTCTTCTGCTTTATATTTCATTATATTATACAATAAGAATATTTATTACATAAAAGAGGCAGTTATTGTATTAAGTGGAATTATACTTTGTGAATGTCTGAATATTGTATAAGGTTACATTATACATTCTGATAATCTTGTAGATAATTTATGTACAAGTTAAATATTTTATATGTATATTGTGATATTATACATCATGGAAGATTATATTTTAATGTATAAGCTATAATAGATCATGCATTATACATTAGTTATTTTGGAAGACTAAATAACAATATAAAACTTTTGTTATATATTTCATTATGTTATACATTAAAAAGTTCTTATTACATAGAAGAGGCATTTTATGTATTATTTGGTATTATACGATTAGAAAGGGTTAATATTATATAAGGTTACATTATACCTTCTGATAAGATTATAGGGCATACATGTTTAATGTTACTACTTAATATGTATAGTATGACATTATACATTACTGTAGGTATTTTTTAAATGTATAAGGTGCCCACATACATGTGCGACTTTTGTATAATGTTATCTTTAATATTGTATCTGTTTGATGCCATCTTTTTATCTCTAAATTAGAGTATGATTTTATATTTCCAAGGAATGAAATACCGTATTGACAAAGTTTCGGCTCACCCATTGCATATTGGTAGCTTATGTAACCGTGCTTTTGACGAAGACAAAAAGACTTATTTTAAAGAAGATATTTTTGTGGCATTTAGAAATATAATTTTTGGGGTATTTCTCGACAGGCCTCAGTGCAACTGGATAGGGCAAATATCAAAATGTCTCATGATGCTAGAAATTCAACAGGATAATAAGGATGAGATTCACGTGTGGGTACAAGGGAATATCCTAAAATTTACGATGCTTGAGTTTGTCATTATTATCGGTCTTAAATGTACCGATAATATTTATTAGTATATGTATTCTTCATCGTCAAAATCAGCTTTGATGTCGAAGTATTTTTTCAACGTTGTAGCTGAAATACCTAGGTCAAAACTGATACAACGTGTGAAGATAGAAAATTTTGATAAGTCTGAAGATGCACTGAACCTTGCGATATTATACTTTGTTCATACATTTTTTTTTCTCAGCATCGTGAATCATTCATCAGTTTAGCCCACTTCCATATGGTTGAGAATGGTCGGTACAGACATTTTCCTTGGGGAAAAAATTATATTTGATAAGTTGATTAACTCTTGAAGGCAGGATTTCTTCATCGTAAAGCAGTTATATTCTTTGGGTGGTATGCCACACATACTCAATGTTTGGATGTTTGAGTGTTGCTCTAAGGTCAATAAAAGAACTGTTGTCCTTCAGAGAAACATCATCCCAAGAATATTCAGCTGGTCTGTGGAATGTACCAGGCCTAAGTATGAGTCTTTTATGGCTGGCATGTTCAGTAAGGTAACTATATAACCTTTTAATTATTTTCTTTTTCAATTCAATTTATTGAAGTCCTAATATTTTATTTTGAAATTTACTTTTTCAGTTTTCTTACAAGAATTTACAACCTACAAGTGAAGAAGTTCAGAGGTTGGATTTGTATTTTACAGAAGATTTTGAGATATTTGATCCATTTTTAACATCTGTTGCTTCCACATCTGCTGATCAAATGTTGAAAAAGAGAGCTAATGAAGATCAATCGTGTGTTGTTACTGCAACTGAAGACTTTGATGATTTCAGCACTATACCACTGCGGAAAATTCTACTAAGGACTGGTTTATCTTTACCTTTATCAGCTGAACAAGCATCCAAGAGAAGAAAGACAGTTATGTTTCAGAAAGAGAGTTTAGGAAGAAGGATGACAAGAAATCTACACGTGCTCGTTCAATACGTCATGTGTCAGGTTCTTTTTCTAAAAATGGTTCTTTTTCTCAAAATCAAGAGGATTCAACAGATAAGGCATCAACTTAATTTGAACATGGTCATCAAAGAGAAATAGATGTGTCTCCTGAGCGTGACCAAGTTAAATTTGTTCCTTCATCTACCACAACACCTCAAGGAACTTCTAAGTTAACTATAGACATGGAGGAGATAAAGACTTACATCAACTACTTTGTAAGTTAAATTTCTTATTGATAATCTTTTAAAAAAAAGATTGAGGTGTTTCTAATATTATATTTTTTTCTGTACGTTATAAGGTTGAAAAAAAGATTATTGAGCTGGCAACAGTAATATCCAATATACCTGCTGAGGTCGTTAAAGCTTTGAAGAAAGAAGAAAATAAAGAATCACCGATATTAAAAAAATTTCATTCAATTTATATTTCTTTGATGAATTGTTCATACATGAGTATTATTTATGTTATATAAGATGAGAAAATGGTTGATAAGGAATAAGGTCGTGAAAAAGAATAAAAAAAATAGGGTAGTCCATCTATGAAGGATTTGCCGATACTTTTTTGTCAATCATGTTGGTTTGTTACTGTAAATCTGCCTAACTACCATATGTACCTATTTTTTTCGTTATTAAATAGCATGACGATGAGGACAAGGGTCTAGTGAATAAAATCGCAAATGATGAACCAGTTGCAATTCAATCTGTGGACACGAATATCCAAGCATGTGTCAACACGTCTACTGAATGTACAACAACAACTGATGTTCAAAGCGATCAGAAGGTATATTGAACAAATGTTACATATATAAATGTTTAAGTATTACTGATTGTGTATAGATATTTATGAATATCACTATACATATATATATGTTATGCATGATTAGTTATCTAATACTATTCCTGAATCACCTTACATATATATATATATATATATATATATATATATATATATATATATATATATATATATATATATATATATATATATATATATATATGCATGATTAGTTATCTAATACTATTCCTGAATCACCTTACATATATATATATATATATATATATATATATATAACTGTTATGTTTAACCACTTTGTGTTTTGCTATGTATGATTGACACTATACACATATAGGTTATGTATGATTAGATTTATACATTCATATGTAATCTTTATACATAACAAATTAATATCACAAGTATAAAAAATTTTATTCATTTAATTTTATATTACTTTGATAAAATATTCATACATATGTATTGTTATTTTATATAGAATGAGAAAATTATTAATAAGAAACAAGGTCGCAAAGAAGAATCGAAAAATCAGGACAGTCCTGATATGAAAGATTTGCCGGGATTTTTTTGTCAATCATGTTGGTTTTTAGAATAAATCTGCCTATATACATGTAGCACCTTTTATTGTTAGAAAAAGGTTCCTAATGTTCTCAGCTGAAGATCAAGATTATTGGATATTGATTCTTCCATGATTTCTGGCATGGTTGAAAAGTTGTCTTCAAAATTAGTATTGTTTGTTCTTGATGAAATTTGGGAGATGATGATTTTAGGATAACATATTCTTTGCTTTATACATGTTGGGTGATGAAATTGAGTTGTGGAGTTTCTGATAGGTATTGAGATTTTTGTGCAAGGATATGAACTCATTGTACTCAAACTTTGAATATGTAATCGTGTTTTTTTTTTGCAAGGATAAATGTTACGTATTACTAATTGTGTATAGATATGTATGAATAACCTTATACATATATGGATTATGTTTTTCTATGTATGATTCTTCTTATACATATATAGCTTATGTATAATTGTACTTATACATTCATTTATTAGACTTTACATAACAAATTTATATGCGTGCATGTAGGATACTGTCGATGGCACAATAACAGATTCAGTTCAAGATGCTATTGATGCACTCTTATTTAGTTTGTCAACACCTTCAACTACAAATTCATTGAATGTTAATACTCCAAATTCAATTACCGAGAGTCAATGAATGCTTTCCGACAATCAGTTTCCACCTGATTTCTCGGATGCTCAAGTTCGGGAGCGTGAAGCCATAAAAGCACCAGTAAAAAGGGACCGAAAGAAGTTAAGGATTTTCAGGTTCCCGTACATCATAAAATTTGATTCAAACTCTAAGGATTAGGGAAATTCTGATAATGAAGAGAAGTAGAAGTATGCTTTCGATGGTTGTACCATTTACCAAGAGTTGCCTAATGAATTGATGTTCGATTACTCTCAATGACTTGTTGTAGGGTTATTGAAATATCATGCTGCCAAGTAAGTTATTTGAAAACTTTTTTTATTTTTTTTAGAATACTACGTCAGCATAAATATTTGTGATGTTTACACCTTGTTAATTGTGCAGGAAACAAACGGACGGTCACTATTTAAAAAATTATTCAGGATTAGGTTATCCATAGTTGTACTTTGTCTTTGCACAATCATAGATAAAGAATTTATTCTACTTGATATCGCAATGCAATACATGCTGGAACGATGAGGTAAATTAAACTTTCTTTCATATCATACATGTTGTTACTGTTGGAAAGTTAACTGTAATACCATATCATACATGATGTTATTGTTAGAAGGTAAAGTTATTTATACAATATGCAGTATAATCTTGCATCATACATAGAAAATGATGTAAAATAATGAATTAAAATCTTAAGTAACAATACTGCAGTTGGAATGATGTCGAATATGCAGTAAAATGTTATGTATAATACAGAAGCATAATGATGTAGAATAAATATTATTTTATTACATACAATATACAGTAAAATATTATGTAGTAAACTATAATACCTTATTTAAAAAAATAGGACTAATACATGTAGCACAATTTATTTTCAGAAACTTTGTATAACATATTATCTTACCTGTAGCACCTTTTATTATCATACATTCAACATGCAATAAAAACTAATATCCAATACTGAGGTAAAATGATGAAGAATCAGGAGTAAAATCTTGCCACATATATATGAACTGAAATTTAATATCTAAGAGTCCATGTAGCACCTATTTTTGTTATAAACATAACTGTAATATCATATCATATATGTTGTTATTCTAAGAAATTAAAGTTAATATTAGAATCGGCAGTAAAATATTGCATTATACATAGAGAAGGATGTATAATACTTTATCATACATTTAGTGGCATTCATTCATACATTAGTGTGATAAAATAGATACATAATAGAAGCTGAACATTAAGTTGTATTGTTTGATTATTTTTTATTTTTTACCTTATTTGCACATGTAGCATTAGATGTGTTCTTCTAGCACTTGAGAAAGAAATTGAAGTTGAAGTTGTGTGATAATTATAGATATACAAAAACTTGCTGCTTCTTTAAAACATATATCGAGGAGACATAAAGTCGATATTATCCAGATGGTCCAACAGTTCAGATATCTACGCAAGAAGACTATGCAGAATCATATGTTGTGGCTAAGAATAAAGATACAATTACAAAAATAATTAATGAATTATGTATTCCTGATAGATTACCATGGGATATGGTTGATGAGGTATATGTTCCTGTAAATTGTGAAAAAAAAAATCACTGGGTGTTGGTTGTAATATGTTGAAGGAGAGAGTGATACGTGTGTATGACTCATTATTAAGTACAAGAAAAAGAGAACCACCAAATTAAATATAAAAATCGGCAGTGATGTTGTCTACTTACTTTTCAGACAGTGTTTTTTGTAAAAGACAGAGCAAATTAAATGGGCAACACTGGAAGCGTATAAAGACAAGCTTGATCCGCACACTCAACTTATCAATCAAAACTCATTTGATGTTAACTACGTTCAAAACATACCACAACAAGCGTCTGCTAGTTTGTAAGTGATTTTGATTTATATTTTTTAAATGTATTATCATGTTATAATTATTGAACGGACTGTTATTACATTATTTTTTTAAATCAGGGACTATGACGTCTTTGTAGCTGCATATGCAGAAATATTAAGTGAAGGACTGTCAATGAATTCATGTGATTTTGATGTTGTAAGTTAACGTGTACGCTATGCTTCATTACTATGGCATTACAAAGTGACAAAGGCGAATGAAGCGTAAACAAGTGATAATGGTGATCCTCCTCGTCCAAGGACTAGTTATATCCAATCAACCGACAAAATTGTAATTGTTACTTTGGAGTAGCACTTTTTTAAAATAGTCTGTATGGAAACATCTAATTGTTATTTTAGTAGTTGAAGTTAAATAGTTACAATACTTGTTATTTTTTTTGTGTAGGATTTTAATTTAGAATTTATGAATGTCCTTAATCTTATTATACATACATATCTTTTTGAAGAAGTGTATTGCAATGACGTACAACATATTGTATTATTACTATATAACTTAGTAGATATTATGTTTGTCATACATTATATTATATAGAACTTATAAAAATAAATTACACATTAATGTGTTATTCTATATCTAACACATTGTATTATTTTCAGTATATAAATTCTTTTATAAGTTAATAATACATTGAACATGAAACTCATACATTTAGATTTATGTATTACATAACATCATACAAATTGTTAAAAGTTTAGTACTTAATAGAAAAGAACAAAAATTTTAACATCATACATATTACTAAACACATAATACACTTAAGTATAATACATTAAGTATCATACATCTATGTATAATGTAACACGTTGTATTATTTCCAATATGTAAATTCTTTTATAAGTTAAATAATACGTTGAACATGGAACTCATACATTTAGAGTTATGTATTACATAACATCATACAAATTGTTAAAATTTTATTACTTAATAGAAAATAACGAAAATTTTAACATCATACATATTACTAAAGTATAAAATTATATCATAATTTTATTACATACTGTTAATGTATTTTACATTTGTTACTTTGTGATTGTTTACAATATTAAATTTATGATAGAAACGCAAATAAGAGTAAGTTATACCAAAAATAATTTATATCATACATATACACTTAAGTATAATACATTATCATACGCATAACACATTATTGAATGTCAACTAAAATTTGCATAAAATGCGACAATTGAGTGTGTCTTTTATTTTGTTCTTTAAACATAAAACTGTACATGTTGTCAATTATAAAGGTAATAAATAATTCAATGCAATATGATCTATGTATAATGTAGAACATTGTTATGAAAATGTCAAACAGTTATTAAGAACTAAACTTCAAACAACAATATAAGACATAATTCAAAATGATTCAAGAGTATGAACATATAATAAGTAAAATGATTATTCAAACGAAACCAAACTAAGCATCAGCATATAGATAAATAAATTATCTTCATCACGTTTTCTTTGGGAAGAAATCGTGGTCCTTTGGTTGTGACCTGCACGTCCGCATTTACCGCAACAGTTCGAACTTGAAGTAAGTGATTCACTTGATTTCAAGTGTCTTCCTTTCTTTGGCCTAGCCGGGGGTCTTTTGTATTTGGGTGGCACAACTTCATCATCAACAAATTGTGAAACATTCCAATCCTTCATGTCTGGCATTGGAACTATCGGGAGTTCATACGTCTTTACAATGGTGTTTGGGCTGTACAATTCTGAGCAGTAACAACCATAATATATTACATCAATATTTTTTCTCTTTAATCAGCAATTGCGTGTGGACAGTGTATTTCATCAATTAAATATCGGCCATAGTTGCACGTGTCATGATCAATATAAATAATGTACCTCCTTCTTGATTCATATACACAGTAAAGATAACTACCAACTGCCTTAACCTATTAGAAATGAATTATTTAATACAGATGCTAACATAAAAATTTATAATAAATAAAAAAGACATTTAATTACATAAATATTCTAATGCATACCATCATCCATAAAGCCTTAGCCCCATTAAGAGTCAGAATTTCTTAAAATCTTCTTCCGAGTGTTGTGTTGGTATAAGATGTAATTTCACTGTTCTTAATTCTAACTTCTTCAAGGAAACCTAGAATAGGAAGTTCTCTAGCCTCTACCCAGCAACCGTTAATACATTCGACTATATTAGAGGTCATCATTTTACCTCTATAAACAAGCAAATGACATCGAGACCATTTTTCATAACCAGCTTCTTCCAGATATTCCTTAACCCTGTGATCAACCTTAGCAACCTTTGACATAATGTAATCAAAATCTTCTTTTCTATAAGTTTTAGCCATGAAATAATAAAGGTCGCTAAGTCTATCTTTGCTTTTTCTAAAATATGTGCAAACATTTTTCCATAAATGTCAAATACATGCTAGATGGGGGACATTAGGATAAACAATGTTCACACCTTTTATGATACCCTCGTTTCGATCCGATACAACACACATATTGTTCTGTTTCACAAATACTTCCCTAAACTGATAAAAAATCAAGTCCACGCATTGTCATTCTCCGAATCCACAACACCTTAAGCTAATGGCAGAATACATCCTAAATAAAAAAAAATCCAATACAATATGTGTAGGTCAATAATATAGGTACTGGTTTTACAAGTCTATAAATTATTATAGATACAATAGCAATGTATAATAACTTACAATACATAGAAAAATGCATAATAATCAGAGACTAATGTTTAAAAGTAATGGACAATACCTACACCATCAAGTGTGCTTGCCAATACAAATGTTTCTTTGCATGAACCGCTTAAATGAGCACCATCAACAACTACAACAGGTCGAAAAAATTTGAAATCCCTTATCATGGGATGTAAGGCAATAAACAAGTATTTAAAATCATTATATAATGTCTTATGCACCCGAATGTGCGATTCAGGATAAACCTGGTTCAGTATATTGATATAATGGGGCATTTTTTGATATTCATTCGTTGGTCCACCTCTAAGCATTGCAATTGCCTTCTCTTTTGCGTGTCAAACCATCATGTAGTTAATATCAACTCCATAAACAACCTTCATCTCTTCAATTATGTCCATGGGTGTGTGTATTCTCTTATAATTAATTAATTTTGGTGTTGTAAATTCACTCACAAAAGTTGTTGTCACAAACAAGTTATTCGATACTCTATTACTAAGACTGCATGTATGTTCCGAATCAAATCTTTTTATCACAAATATTTCTGAATAATTCATACAAGACACCTTGAGGATTCATTTGTAGTATTTGTTACGACAATGCAGTATATAGCTGCATCAAATATAAACAGGTAGTCAATGTATTATAATATAGACATATAATTCATGATTTTAATTAAAATGCTTAATTTTTGGTTGTTATAGTTTCATTATACATTTGTCCGAATGTATAAGTATATATTATACGTTACTAACACAATTTTTCACTATAACAACAATAAAACGTCAAACCAGCAATTCGATCAAAACATCTGATAGATTATAACCACACATCAAACGTTCAACACATTAAAATAAAATTTTGGTTCATATCTTTATTTGTCAGATCGTTTAGCTTTGGTGTTGAAGTCATTTGCTATTGCATATTTTTCCATTACCGCAATCAGAGTTTGCTAATCCTTATACAACTGCTCAATTTTTATTTTGATGTTCTTGCAATCAGTAATGAAGTTTTTCACTTCAAATTCTGAAACGTATAATGAATACTAATTTTGCTTTTCAATGACCGTTAATGCAACAAAACCATATTCACTATCTTCAATACAAAGAACAACACCTGTTTCTGTATCAAACTCGATATCCTTATTCGATTTATCGAAAACGGAAATACACAGCAGAAAATTAACCAATCAAGAAAATTATTTCTTCAACTCAACATAAACCCTAACTCCATTGTCATTCCTTATGATAATTGGAGAAGAATTACCTTCAACAATGTATTTTACTTTAATTTTTTTTACAAACTTCGTCAATATTCAATTTCATAGCGATCGTAGCAATCAACTTCAAGAAGGTTATACTTTTCGATACAATAATTGCATCATTTTTGTAGGATTGATAAATAATTTTCGACTCCCAAATACCCAAATAATGTAACAATATGAAGATGTTCATATTGATTTTTTTGAGAATTGAAGAAAGTAGTAGACGAATTTTTTTTCCAGAACGTAACTCAACAAAGAAGAATATTTACTGTGGTGTTTAAGAAAATTTTTGAATTTAAATTTCAGTTACTATATTTAATCATACACATCATAATGCTAGGTATTTAATGGCGTTAATTGAGGAAGAGAAAGATATTATTTGATTCACTTTCCATAAATATAGCTCAACCAATTTTCTCATACATTCCAGCAATGTATGAGGGTCAACCTAATGTATGAGTATATTTCTGAAATTTGGGAGAGAGAAAGACTGCCGAAATTTTAAGTAATTACTGTAACTAGGGAAGAAATTTATGTGGTTTATACATATTCTAAAGTAGATTGATATTTTTAATATATTAGTCATAAAAGAAATTTATAAAAATGATTTTTACCAGATGTAGTCTTGACTTTTTGACCTTGCTTAAAAAAAATTTCCCATAAAATAGATATTTTAGTTTGGCAATATAGTTTGGTGGACCCTTGTACTATGTCTGTTTTGTAATGTGGATACTCCTACTTACATGTTTGTCATCTGGACTCTTTAACCACTAAAAAGTAATATTTTAAACACTTTTTGGTGAGTGTAACACACTCGCCCCACGTCAGCTTCCACGTCATTTTAAATACTACATTAAATTTCACATTATTTTTAAAATGCCACATAAAAGATTAAATATTAAAAAAATAAAAATTGAGAATTGAGAATTAAAAAAAAAAATTAAAATGAAATAAAATGACTCAATCTCTCTCTTCTCTGTCTTCTCTCTTCTCCGTCTTCTCTCTTAACGTTGTTTGATATCTTTGGGTTCAGTGAAGTTGACGATTTTGAGTTTGACGTTGACTCATTTTTTCAGTTGTCGGAGTTTGGGATGTCGGAGAAATACTACGGCGATGAATCCATAAACTTTCAATTCTCTTATGTAGCCATTGTACATAGATTGTACGGTGCAAATTGAGGAGTCCAAAGCATATGCACGATAACTTGCTTAATATGTTTATTTCCTCTTTCCCATTTTTGTGTGTTCTGCCTATACTTAGGTAAGCAAAGAAAAATTATAAGCAGAATTTGACCTAATGGCATTTAACTTAAAGCTTCCAAGACAAAAATATGCACTTTAGAAGGGAAAATTTCACAACAATCTAAGCTGATTCCTGGGAAAAAAAGGATGAATTCGGCGAGTTTGATTTTGACGATTTTGCACTTGAAGCTCGGTAGTAGACATAGAGTAAATGGTGGGGGTTGGAGGGGGGTTAATGGTGGTGCTGCAGCTCTAATTCCAAGGCAGCCTTGGGCTATGAAAAGATTAGAATTTTGCTTTTTATCTACACTTTGTTTAAGGTTGTTCTTTGATACCCTTATCTTGTTTTTGCAATTTTGAAGTTGGGTTGTGTATAAGATGGGAATTTTGATGTTTTTCTACACTTTGTTTAAGATTGTTATTTGATACTCATATCTTGTTTTTGACAATTTTGAAGTTGGATTGTGTAAAAGATTGAAATTTTGATATTCTTCTACACTTTGTTTAAGGTTGTTCTTTGATACCTATATCTTGTTTTTGAAAATTTTGAAGTTGGGTTGTGTAAAAGATTGAAATTTTTGTGTTTTTATAGACTTTGTTTAAGGTTGTTCTTTGATAGTTCGTTGGTTTTGGAGGAGATGATGGTGGTGGTGAAAGAAAGAGTGGGGAAAATGGGTTTTATGTTAAGGGCGTGTTTGGCGGTGATAGAGAAGAAAATGGAAATTTGGGTTGAGATGATAAAAAAAAAAATTTAATTTTTTTTAATTCTAATATTATTTTAATATAAATATATTGCTTCACTCACTCATACACACGTGAATACACGCGTCATATCCTAGTCAGCACTTTTAATGCCACATAGATCAGGTCAACGGTCAAAGGGTTTAAAATATTGAGTTTTATTGAGTTGAGGGGTTCAAATGACAAAAATGTAAATATGAGTATTCACATTACAAAACGGACATATTACAAGCATCCATCGAGTCATTTTACCTCTTAGTTTTACCTATAAGATAGATGTTCAAGACAGTGAACCTACACAACTAATCAAAAATTTTGTCTTATAGAAAAAGATTAAACTTAAGTATGTTACTCATCAATAACTAACATATTTAAGTTCTAACTTTTATTCATAAGATGGTGAATTTGCTCAAATGATCAAAAGTTCTACCTTAATTGACCATAAATTTTGTCTTATTGGCTAACGGTCAGAGTTAATATTTTTAAGATTATTTTATGTGTTTGGAAAATTTTTGCTAATGCTTATTTTTTTTATTAACATTTCTTTCCTTTTATTTATTTATGGTTTATTTTTAGATTTTATATCTTTTTATGTTACATTTATTTGTACAATATATACTCAGTTGTTATTCTCAAGCTTAATTTTTTAAAGTTTTACTAAGCGGGGACAAAAATTAAGATATAATATTTTAAGATAAAATTCAAGATCAAACACTTTAAGAACCCATTTGGTCATAGATATCTCGAGTGGTTTTTGAGAAAAAAATTAACAAAATTGTTTGGCCTCAAAATCTGTCAATTTTTTGCAAAAGATCCAAGATTTCAAAAACTAGAAAAAATGTGTTTTTGCGTCAAAATCTAATTTTATTTTTTTTTTAATTCAAAACATACCCCAACTTTTTATATTTTATAAAAATAACTTATTAAGTATTAATCAAATTATAATTGGGAACAAGCGAAGTTGAATAAGTTGCTTTCTTGTAGATCGCTTTTTCTTATTGCTTTGTTTATACTTAAAAAGAGTTACGCCGTTGTAGTATAGGATCAGTGATGCTTGTACCTTTTTTAATTGATTGGTGAGTGAGATAATTGTGTTGTACCTTATATATATATATATATATATATATATATATATATATATTACTATTATATATAAGAGACAACCCAAGGACTTTGATAGTTCTCACAAAAGTTTTCAACTTAATTTGTCTTTTCAATAAATAACTTTTATGTCATGATTTTATCTTTTATAGTAATTTGATTAATTTTTTAATCTTATAATATAGTGACATTTGGTTGATATGGAAGAAGTTACTTGAGAAAATTGAAGGAAAGGTGTCTTTTAAGTTTTGAATGAAGGATTGGTGACATTGACCAGCAGATAGGGTCAAACATCATTAAGAAACTTGATTAAGTTAATTGTGGACTTGATTAATATTTTTAAAACTTTCTAATCTTTTCAAAAATACAAATCAACACAACCCACACCCCTCTTCAATCCAAATCAACCACTCTCTCCCCTCTCTCGACAGCTTCTCTCAACTCTCTCCCAACTAACAGTTCTGCAAAATTTCTCTCTTCAACCCCCAACGACTTCTACCTCCGGCGACAAATATTTGGGCTTCGATTTACCCTCTTTTCTCCCTTCAACCCCCGGTGACTTCTACCTCCGGCGACAAATAGTTGGGCTTCGAGTTCCCCTCTTCAATTCAAATCAACCTGTCTCTCATCCCTCTCTCGACAGCTTCTCTCAACTCTCTCCCAATCAACTGTTCTGCAAATTTTTCATTTCAATCCTTTTCGACTTCAACCTTCAATCGACGTGACAGCCTTGCTCTCCGGCCACAACAGCTTTGAATTCTTCATCGTTCCTTTTCTTCTTTCACGGGTAAAAATTTATGGTCTTTTTAGTTTTGAAGAAAACGAGGAACTTGAGCCAACTTCTCTTATAGTATTGGTTAATAATTTCAATATTTGTTGCATTACTTTGAAATACGGTCTAAATAAAACCCTAATTTTTGGTATTTCTTCTCTTCTCTTTTCGAAGTGAATTATGATATTTTCTTGTTTGTTGCATTTTTTTGAAGTTTGATTTTTATTGTTTGTGTTTATAAAAATAAAATGAAAATTTGGGTTGATTTGTTCTGTTCTTGTTCTTGGTAAAAATGGTGAAATTGTTGTTTTTTGTTGAACAAAATTGTGCTACTGTTTTTTATTTCCTCCGATAGATTACCCATCAGGTGCAACATATTAACCATCTGGTGCAACATATTAACCATCTGATGCAACAAATTTATCATATGATGCAACAGATCAACCATCTGATGCACTAGAGAAACCATCAGATTAAAATTCTGATGCTACAGATTAATAATCTGATGCAACAGATTAACTATCTGATGCAATAGTTTTACCATATGTTGCAACAGATTAAGCATCGGATAAAAAATCTGATGCAACTAATTAACCATCTGGTGCAATGGAAGAACATCAGATTAATGATCTGATGCAACAGATGAACCTCCTGTTGGATAAAATCCTATCAACTCTTCCTACAGGAAATGTCCAAGACTTGATTTTTCCAACTGATCATTCATCTGGCGCGATAGACGACCCTATGTTGGAAGAAATCTAAACAATATTGACCATTGATAACTGTTCCAACAGATCACTCATGTGTTGCAACAGATATGTGACTTATTGCACAAACCATTCATCTTTCTCAATAGATGAGTGATATGTTTTGTATTGTCGCAATAGATTACTCAGTCGTTGCTACAGGTTAGTTAACTCCTCTGACAGATCACTCATATGTTGCAACAGATATGTGATCTGTTGCATAAACCATTCATCTTTCTCAATAGATGAGAGAGATATTTTGTATTATCGCAACAGATTACTCAGCCGTTGCTACGGATTATTTAACTATTCCAACAAATCACTCATATGTTACAACAGATGATGTCACAATATTTGTGTGATCTATTGAACAGACCATTCATCTGTCTTAAAAGATGAGTGATATATTTTGTATTATTGCAACAAGTTACTCATCTGCTGCAACAGTTTGGTTATATGTTGCAACAGATATACTACCTGGTGCAACAGATCAATGATTTGTTGCAACTGTTATTTTACTATTTTGCTTATTTGATTTACTGTTATCCCTTTTTAGCGATGCATTAATCAATAATAATATATTATTTTATGTTCTTGTTAATTTTAGATAATATGGTTCCCAAAAGAATAGAAATCGAATTAAGTCCAAGTAAAGGAATAAGTGAAGCAGCTAGGCTACATCCACCACTCTATGAACTTGCTTTACAAGCGTTATCTCAATCGGGAGTAGAATATGATGAACATGGGGAGGAGAAATATTTCAAAAGAGATGATGCAGATGCTAATAGCCCTTCCACCGAAGAGTTGGTCAAAGCCTTCAGCATTGATCGTTATTCTGTGAGAATGCAGTGCGATGGTGCCGCATATTTAACGAGTGATTTTGGTGGTTAAGTCAGCTATGGGAAAATCTTTCGACGCCTTTAGAAAAATACTTTGAGAACAAAAATTTGATGCTTATTTTAGGGACAGCTGCTTTGGGAAATATCTTGATTTAACGGAGGACAACAATGTTCGTTTCCAAATGAAAATGGTATATGAACTTCTCAAGCATAGGTTTATGTATGAAAACAAAGTTAAGATGGATGAGGCGTGGATAAATTACTGTGGCATGCCTGTTTGTTTTGGTTGGAAAGAGTTTTTCATAGTTATTGGACTAAAATATTATCCTCTTTATCAAGTTATACCTATTCTAACCCAAAAGAAAAACACCCCTCACACCCAAAAAAGGCAAAGGTAAGTTGTGTGATCATGGTGACCTGGTGTCCATTGTTGGTCCAAGCTTCAAAAATAAAAATTTGATAGAAGCATTGAAAGGTAAAGGACTTTCAAAGAAGCACAAGCGGTCATTGTCCTTAGTTTGGTTTGTACATAATATTCTTTGGGCGAGAGACGTTAACAACAACATAAGCCTCGATTTAATAAAGCTCTCCGAGGATCTTGAGGCGTTTAACAGCTATCCTTGGGGGTATGAAAGCTTCAAAATGACTGTCAAATATTTGTTGACTCCGTTAGCGCCAAAGACAGTCAACTTATATGGCTTTCCATGGTCTTTCATGGTAAATGTTTCTTTCTTCTATTATGATATCATTTATTTTTTTCACTCAATAATGGTTTTGATTTATTAGTGTTATTTTATAGGCTTGGGCTTTTAAAGTCATTCCTTATTTGAGACAACAAGTGAACTACCAGGAAGGAGTTTTCTGTCCAAGAATCTTGAGATGGTTGTCGGCCAAAACTGATAAAAATGCAAAATTTCTTGATCTCTTCAACCCACCGAAGGATGCAGTAAGTATAATTATAATTAATTTTTTCTTTTAATTAATGATTTTTTTTGAATGATCTAATCATCATTCTAATATATGTAATGATTTATGTTAGATTGTGCATCCATCGCTAGTTCCGACCGATCTAGAGTTGAAGATGCCATTTTTTCTTACTTTACAGTCTGTGCAAACTTTATCGGACCCTAAGGTCATCGACAGAATAAAAATAGAATTGTTTGGAGCAACAGCCATTACAAGAAAAATAATTTTGGAGGGTGGGCTTATTGTTGTTGATGGTCTTAGTAGTGATGGAGCTGTTAGTGGTGGTAGTGGTGTTGTTGTTGGTGCTAATGATGCTCCTCTTACAGTATTTAAAGCAAATCATTATGAGTATAATTATACTGGTTATACAGATTTTATCTCTCCCAGCGAATGTTCTGCATGCAAATGTCAAGACTGTAGGGCGAAATATGATGTACTGATTAATGCTATTAATACATTAACTGTTTTTATAAAGTAATTGACATCTAAGAGGGGTCTCATTCCATCAAAGAGGATTTTATTTCTATCCGCTCCATTAGAGATTAGGGCTAAGAGGAGAAGAAGAGTGATTTCCAGGGCATTATCAAGCATCCAAAAAAGCAAAATTGCAACTCCTCTGTCTGTGTGTTGCACTGAGCAACGTACAATGTCCAAAGAAGAGCATCATGAGCTGAAGAAGGTGAATATATTATATGTCTTCCAACTGACAAAACAAACAGACACATATTTGTTTCAACAGATGACATATCTGCTAAAAATTATCAAACAAATATATACATCTGTTGCAACAATTGACTAATTAACCTGTTGCACCAGATACTTTATCTGGTGCAACATATGTCTCGTCTATTTTAGCAAATCAAACAGCTCTTCATACCATTTTTATTTGTACCAACAGACGACCTATCTGCTGTAACAGATGATTCATATGTTGCAACGGATGGTTCATCCATTGAAAATTATCATACAGGGTCTTCCTCATGTAGAAATTTGTCCCAACAGTTGATTCATTATTACAAAAGAAATATAATCTGCTTGGGACAATTTAAAATGGGAGAAAGACCTGTTTGATTTGCTAGAAGAGATAAGTTATCTTTTTCCATTTTGTTGTATCTCCGTGATTAGCATTGACCAATTCTAGCTTTCCAGGTGGATGTAGAAGAAGCTACTGCTGAACAATATTGACAATATGCTACTCTTTTTATGGATATACGGATCACAGAAAGCGCAGAAATCATACGTAAGAGACAATAAAGATCTACGACGAGCAAAGCCGAATTCTATAGCACTGGATGAAGAAAACTTGTCCATACTGAGTAGATCTTTATAGCTTGAGCCTGTCAAAGCAATCCTTGGCAGTATACTTAAATTTTTGTTGATGTATTTGTTGAGATCTGTACCCATAAGATTTTTTTTACATTTCATTTATTCGTTGACTTATTTCAGCTAATTTATAAAGGCTTCAATTTATTTTATTTTGTCTACAAATTTTATTTATTCCTTAGATTTGAACTTATTGATTGAAAAGGAATACTAGATTCAAATATTGCAATAGATAATGTATCTGTTGCAACAGACGACACATCTATTGGAAAAATCAAACAGATTTAGACATATGTTGCAACAGGTAGGTGATCTATTGGAATTTATCAAACAGGTCTTCCCACTGTTGATACAGATGGACTTTAGATAAAAACATCGAGATAATGCAACAGATGACTAACCTATTACAACAGATAAACTATATGTCGGAACAGGTAGAATAACTGTTACAATGGATGGAGAATCTGTTACATAATAAAAATTCAACTTTTGTTGGACTTAAAAAATTATCACTACGTGTAAAAAGGTTAAAGTGAATTGAATTGAAATAAAAAAGGCGCAACCCATCGACGGTGTTCAGTTCAAACACCTAAAATAAAATAGGCATCAAGTAGATAGTGTTTATTTTAAACACGTAAAATAAAATAGGCATCAAATGTGTCAGTCTGGCACATTTCGCTGACTTGCCGTCACTTGGCCCTCAACGGTCATTTTTCCCCCCATTGTCTTATATATTCATCTTCCTCCTAAAATTTAACCCTAAATTCCCAAATCTTCTTCTTCGTCATCATCTTCTTTTATCTATCCAAATTCTTCAAATTATTTCTTTTATTTTTTTAATTGAGCTTGACAATGTCGAGCGCATCTTCCACTTTTTTTTATGATAAAGATTTTTGATATTGTAAGTGCAGTCATGAAGCTCTATTAAAGACTTTTTGGACTCAATAAAATCTGGGTTGTAGGTTTTTTACTTGTAAGATTTCAAATGTAATATTTTTTTTATTTAATTAGTTGATTAATTAATGACTTATAATTATTTTGTAATTGTATTCTCTTTTATATAGAAATTGGGTGGATGCGATTACTTTGATTGGTATGAAGAACGACACCCTTGACAAGCAAATCGTGTAATCTGGGTTTGTTGAACAAAGTCAAGGCTTCTTAAGAGAAACAAAATCGTGCAAGAAGATACTACATTGTTGTCATTATTGCTACTGGTTTGGTGTTGTTGGGCACATGGATATTCAAGCCTAATTGCTAAAAATTTTATGGTGGTGTGTGTATTTGCTACTGGTTTGGTGTTGTTGAGCACATGGATATTCAAGCATAACTGTTTGAAAATATCAAAAAGATTTAGGCATATGTTGTAAAATTTAGGTCATCGGTTGGAAATTATCAAACAGGTCTTCCCACTGTTGCAAAAGATTAGACTTAGATTATTAGATTATTCATAGAAATAACATCGGCGTAATGCAACAGATGACCAACCTATTGCAATAGATAAACTATCTGCCAAAACGGATTAAATATATTTTACAAAAGATTGACAATCTAATCTATTGCATTATAAAAAACTCAACTTCATCAGAAAAAATTATTGCCACTACATGTACATGTAATAAAGTGAAGGGTGACTTGAAATTAAAAAAATTTATTTCACACGATCTTTTATATACATAGGCTTCAAGCGTCCAGTTAGTACCCCATAAGCCCAAACCTCCTGCATGTTTACCACAGCATTTTCGTACAGAAAAGTCATTGGCTCGGCCATTTCTGTGCCGATCAGCAAACATTCGATGTGTGCAAGAGCGTGCGAGCCGCTCGCTTTAGCGGCATCATCTTTTGGAAGGATCATTCCCTTATTTTGACCTTCAAAATCCCAGGATTTCTTCATCAACACTTCCTTTGGAAAATGATTCATCAGTTTACTCTACCTCAAAAAGAGGGGTAACAGCACCATCAGTGGCTCCACGAGGAGAAAAAAATCGAAATCGTCGACGAGAGGTACGTTGGAGTCATAAACATTGATTTTTCCCTCCTCGAGTAGTATCTCAGCAGCCCGATAATGCATGTCGTTCACACTTATGACTGTAAGAATCCTTTTTGCCTCGGTCCAACTCTTGCCGTGTAGATTTGGCATGTCCCCTCTAACATAGTTTATCATTTCTTCTTCATCCAAGACCAACGTAGGAACTAGGAAATCAAGTCCCACTCCAAGGGATAACGCCTCCCCATTGAGTTGATTGTACCTATCCTTGAGCTTCTTGCAGAAGTCGAGGTCCATTATCCTATCGGCAGTGTCATAAGCTTCCCGGTACGTTAATTGTCTTTTCCTCATGAGGCAGAGAATTATGTCAACATGTTGTGAGATAAGAAGTCAATTTTTAAAAAGGTTAGTAATAGTAAAGATGCAATGGATGGTCCATCTATTGAATAGGGTCCATCCAATGTAACTTATGCAACAGATGGATAATAAGTTGCAACAGAACCACTACCAGTTGCACCAGTATACCCAGCTGTTGCAATAAATGCGAAATCTGTTGTGTAGCTTCTTCTTTATGGGGTAGATTAGAAGGGATAGGTTAGGAAAAGTAAACTTTCCTTGTCCTCGTACGGCATCTGCATATTAGTCATAGTCTGGAAGTCTTGGGGGGGAAAGGGAGGCCTGGGGTAATCTGGTGCGCCTGGCTTGGAATTTTTGGCCTGTCGCAAATCCCTCTTCTCTTCGGCGCTAAGTTCTGTGTATATGTCCACCTTCTTGACTGGCCCCTGAACTTTAACAGCTTTTGGAGAGGGAGGAATTACAATTTCTTTTGATTTTCGACCGGAGAGTACGTCTCTAATTGCTCTTAATATTGGTGTTGCTCTTTGCAGTCAACCACCTAAACATCCTTGGATGAGAAAACTCATCCGAGTAATCTATTAACTGCTTTCGGAGGTGAGGAATGGCTTCAAATGCCCAAGCCTAATAAATGTACACAGGAAGCAAGCCAACAAAAAAGTCATAATAACTATATTCAATATAAATTAATGGATGAGTAAAATTAGTGATTAATTTTACCATGAAAGCCCAAGGAAAACCGTATAATGTGGTCGTCACTGAGGATAGCTTTGTCAGTAAATATCAAACAGTCAAGTAGAAGTTGTCATATCCCCAGGGATAATTGTTGAATTTATCAAAATCCTCAGCACGTGCCAACAAATCATCTTCTATGACTTTGTTGACGTCTCTTGCCAATATAACCGAATGGGCAAACCAAGCTAAGCACAATTGCTCCCTGTACTACTCTGGTATGGTTTTGTCCTCGAGATCTGTCAACAAATCTGATGCTTTGTAGCCACGTCAAGCAATGTCAAACAAGCCATCTATTCTTTCCTTGCATTTTCTTGCCTTGGATGTTTTACGGGGTGGTGGTCCTTTTGGATGATGGCATCTCAAGCTCGTCACTATGGCAAACTCTTGAAAGACAAAACAAACGGGTATGTCACAGTAGTTGATCCAGATTTCATCCATCTTCTTTTTGCCCCCTTCTCCAGATCTTTATCATCTCCCGCGTACTTGATCCTGCGCTTGAGAAGACCATATACCATCGTTATAGGGAAATGGATACGGGCAGAGGGGTCCTCAGGCAGCTAAAAAAGCGTCCAAAGCAGCTCTTTTTAAAAAGTCCGCCTATGTTTTCGTTCTTCATAATTTTCATAAAATGTTCAAAAAATTTCCCCATCTGACATTTAAGTACAATTTGACCAGTTAGTTGTTTTCCTTCTGGGTCATTTATCGGCGTCGCAACTTGAAACCTTTCAATACTAAAAATTTTGATAGGATCATGCTGGGATGTCGATATTAATTCACGCCCCATTGGTGATCCATTATCATCATGTTGATGATCATCCTCTTTCTCTTTCTCACTCTCCAATTCTTCCTCTTTCTCACTTTTATTTTCTTTATCACCATCTACGGACCCTTTTCCACCTCTCTCAATGTTGTTTTCATATCTCTCCTCATCTTTACTTTTTCCTGACTGAGATTGTTCAGGAAGCTCCTTCGAATACCTCTGTACTGTAGCCTTTTTTTTGGGTGGTCAGACGTTGATCCACTTTCACTTTTTTTTCTTTTGGGAGACATGTTTTACCTACAGACAAAGAAAAACAAAAATTACATTACAATTGATGTATGCATAGATTTTAAAAAATACATTACAAACACCATGAATATCGACACACCAACAGCCACCACCACAAACACCACCAACCAATCCTAGTAAAACAAACACCACGAATACCGACACACCAATATCCACCACCACAAACACCACCAACAAATGCCAATAAAACAAACAACATAAATACCGACACCACCGACAGCTACCAGAACACCACCAACTAATGCCACCACTAGTGCTACCACGACGACCACAAACACCACCACAACCACCAACACCACAAACACCATCCAACAATACCACGACAGTCAACGGAACACTGCGACGGAAACTAGAGATTTCTCGAGTTCTTTCTATAATTTTACCATCAAAACTCAAAATTGTAAACCCATTCTCGAAGATAATACAACTAAAAGTTTTATTTTTCATTATTAACTTAAAAGCCCTTATTTTTTAGAAAAATATAACAAATATAGAGCTCTTCTCGAACTCTGTTTCCTACGAAGACAAAGAAAACAACTGATACAAGCAAGAATGAAGTCAAAAATAACATCTATATGGTCAAAATGAGAAGAAAAATGATCTGTTGTGGAGGGTTGAGCAAATTTTTTGAGTAGTTGTTGTCTGTACTATATTGTTGAGTGGGAATGAGAGAGAAAGAGCGAGACCTCAAGATTTGAAATGATGAAATGTTTTGTATGGGTTGATTTGTATTTTGGAAAAGAATGACAAGTAGTTTTGAAAATATTAATTTGGTCCGAATTGATCTTAATTATTTTTAAAATCATAAAATATATGCATAATTTTTAACCCTCTCATCATGCAATTTCCAAAAGGGTAATTCAATTGAAATTGTATAAAAACAATTGAAGTTGTAGTTGACCGAGTACTCTAGTTGGCCCTATGAAAACTCACCCCTGGTCCTAGATTAATCAATTTAGGTACTATTAGTCTACCATATGAACTCAATTGAAATTGTAAAAAACAAATGTTTAATATGTTGCATCAGATTTATCATCTGTTATAAATTATCAATCAGATTAGGTAACAACAGATTATGAATCTATTGTAAATTATCAAACAGATTAAGTCATCTGTTGCGATAGATTACCTATCTGTTGTAAATTATCAAATGGATTATCATATGTCACAACAGATTACCCATATGTTGTAAATTATCAAATAGGCGTTGCCATCTATTGTGGCTGACCCTATGAGAACTCACCCCTAGTCCTTGATTAATAGATAGTTTACCCTATAAGAACTCACCCCTAGTCCCAGATTATTCAATCAAGGTATTAGTACCCTTGTCCTAGATTAATCAATTAAGGTATTAGTCTAACATATGAGGTAGTAAGAATTGGTTTGGCTCAAAGTTATCGATTGACGACTCTGGTCGGGAGGAACGCAGTACCGTCTCATCATGCAATTGCCAATAGACTCAATTGAAGTTGTAGTTGACCCTATGAAAACTCACCCCTAATCCTAGATTATTCAATTAAGGTATTAGTACCCTAGTCCTAGATTAATCAATTAAGGTATTAGTTTAATATATGAGGTAGTGAGAATCGGTTTGGCTCAGAGTGATCGATCGACGACTCTGGTCGGGAGGAACGCAGTACCGTCTTATCATGCAATTGCCAAAAGACTAAATTAAAGTTGTAGTTCACCCTATGAGAAATCACATTCAATTAAGATATTAGTCTAACATATGAACTTAATTGAAATATATATAAACAAATGTTCAACCTGTTACAACAGATATCTTTTTTGTTGGATCAAATCAAATAGATTATATAATCTGTTGCAACATATTACGCATCTATTGTAAACTATCAAACAGATTACGTCATTTGCTGCGACAGATCACAAATTTTTTGTAAACTATCAAATAGTTTAAGTCATCTATTGAGACAGATAACCCATCTGTTGTAAATTATCAAATGGATTAAGTCAATATCACAATAGATTACCCATCTGTTGTAAATTATCAAATAGGCACTGTCATCTATTGTAGTTGACATTATGAGAACTCACCCCTAGTCCTAGATTAATCAATTAAGATATTATTTGAACATATGAGGTAGTAAGAATTGGCTCGTCTCAGAGTGATCGATCGACGACTCTTGTCAGGAGGAACGCAGTCTCATCTCATCATGCAATTGCCAAAAGACTCAATTAAAGTTGTAGTTGACCCTATGAGAACTCACCCCTAATTCCAGATTATTCAATTAAGGTATTAGTTAAATATACGAGGTAGTAAGAATCGGTTCATCTCAGAATGATCGATCGATGACTCTTGTCGGGAAGAATGCAATACTGTCTCATCATGCAATTGCGAAAAGACTCAATTAAAGTTGTAGTTAACCCTTTGAGATCATTCATTCATCCCTAGTTCCACCTAGATTGATGTAGGTACTATTATTAATCTTAACATTAAGTTAATGAGAACTCATTTCAACTCAGAGTGATCGATCGATGACTCGGATCGGGATGAACGCAATACTAACATCATGTAAATGCAACGACTCAATTGGATTTGTAGTTGACCCTGTGGGCTCATTCATTCATATATCGTTCCACCTAGATTGATGTAGGTACTATTATTAATCTTAACATTAAGTTAATGAGGAGCTCATTCTTTCATCCCTAGTTCCACCTAAATCAATTGCAATGAAATCTGTTGTAACAAACGACTGAGCTGTTGGAGAATTTCAAATAGATAACAATATCTACTATAACAGATGCCATATTTGATTTAATTATCAAATAGACATTTGCATTTGTTATGACGGATGACTGAGCTATCGGAAATTTTCAAACAGATATTGATATCTGTTGTAATAGATGACATTTCTGATTTAGTTATCAAATGGACATTTCCATTTGTTGTCACAGATGACTGACCTGTTGGGATTTTTCAAACAGATAGTTAAATCTGTTGCTATGGATGACATATCTGTTTGAAAATCTTTTTTTTCCTTTTAATTTTAAAGCAAGCTTCTGTCCGAGTAGATAAAGTAGTAGTAGTACTAAAGGCGGTAAAAAATATTTCTTGGATAACTCAAAAATCTCATTGAGTAGTCTTGTCCTTTCTTTTCAATGTCACCCATTTTCTTCCTCATGCCCCTCAAATTATTAGTGAAATATTAATTAATGAATATTGAAACCCCTAAACTTCTTCTGTTTCATATTGACTTGGCACACCTATTAAGAAAATATTAATTAGGGGCTTTTTTTACTACCAAATTAGCCTTATTAATTATGCTTTGAAAATATAAATTTGAATAAATACACTTTGTTTAGTCATTTAATATTAAGGGTAGTACATCTAGAAATTAGAATTATCTCATCTCTCCACTCCTCTCCTTCAGCCCTAAATTTATTTTATTCGTCTCTCATATTTTTTTTTATCCTCTTTAGGGTTATCACAACCTTTTTTTCTCTCCTATTTCTCATAAATTTTCGTTCGGATCTAAAGTGATCCATATCCATATCTTAGATTCCCCGACTGAAATTGTTGTTTTGACCCCCTTTTGACATTAAGGTATGATATGATTCACTATTGCTCTTTCATTCTCGTCTTCTTATTGCAAGTTATTTACATCTTTTTTTTTATTTAATTACCATTTTCCCATATCATATTTATTTAAAAAATTTGAAGGAACTTTTAATTATTGAATAAACGAATCGAGAATTTTTATTACAAGATGCGAAAAAAAGTCATCTGTTGGGAGAAGTTTAAAAGTCTTGTTGGCAGTATTATTTTTTTATGTATTTTGTTTGTTTCTTTGTTGTTGATGTTGTTATTGATGATGTTGGTGGGGTTGGCATTATTGGAACTTGTGGTGTGGTGGTGTTGACAGTGGCGGATTCAGGTTTTTTAGACGGTGGGTGTTTTTTAGCTTAAAAATAGTGGAGTCCAAACAATCAACACAAGGAATAAGGGAGAAAAAAAATAAAAGAAAGTTTAAAGTGAATAAGGAGAGAAGAGTTGGTTATCAAAATTAAAAAAAATATGTGTTGAGTGGAATTGAACTCAAGACCAAAAGAAATAAATAGCCTTAGGCACCCATAAACAACAACTAGTCTAACCAAAAAAACTCTTACTATAGGTGCTCACTAATTAAATTATATATGTTTTTTCTTAATTTCCATATACATAAATAAAGTTCGATACGAGTTCAGTCTGTGATCGCGCACCCGAAGGACTCCATATGGGTCTTTCCCTGGTTGTTGATGGTGTTGGAACATAGGATCTATGCTTCTTTGTTGTTGATGATGTTGTTGGAACAAATGTTGTTGTTTTCTATGTTGTTGATGTTTTTTATTTGTTGTTTATAGTTTATGTTGTTGTTGAAGTTGCAACAGACGGAGCAACTTTTGGAACAAATCAAACCACCAGAAAGGCTGTTATGTATTCCAACAGACTCCATATATGTTGCAACAGACTCCACATCTGACGCAACAGACTCCACATCTGACACAACAGACTCCTCATCTGATGCAACAGACTCTACATCTGTTGCAACAGAAGGATAATTTTCTTTTTGTGACATAAATTTTTTCTTCTTCTTTGTAGATATAAAAGGAACTGAAAGTTGATCAACTTTTGCCTGACCATCACAAGAGGCTGCAGTAAAGATAGGTTCGGAGGAATAAGATGCATGCAGATAGAACCACTTCATATGTGGGAGGTATGTATTACTGATAATGTTATCGTGGAAACACACATAGAGTACATTGATTTTGTGAATGCTGTTTTAACCTATTAGTCATAGATCATTCAAACAAAATATTTACAATTTTACAGTTAAGTTTGGTAGGTCCGAACTGATAAGGCTGAGGGACCATGAATATGGTTCTAATACCTTGTTAAGATTTAATGTTGGATATTGCTAATGTTTATTTGTCATGCCTTCTATAGACTTTCGTTGTGGCAAGTATTTCTGCCGATGGTGTAGACTTTTGCATGATGGGTATGTTGTCCTCTATATGGTAGAAGAATGATCAATCTTTCCCCTCCTTGCTTATCTTATGCATGCAAATGTGAAGAGTGCAAGGCAAAACATGATGGTGTTATTAATATTGTTAATGCATTGACGGCTGATGTAAAGGAATTGATATCTAACAGTAGTGTCATTCGATCAAAGAGGATTTCTGTTTCATTCACTCCATTAGAGATTAAGGCTAATAGGAGAAATAAATTAATTTTCAAGGCATTATCAAGTATCCGAAAAAAGAAAAATTTTGGATCTGATAAAGGTAAGAAGATAAAAAGGGGTGGGGAATAGGAAGGAAAAATTGAATGCTAGATTTAGTTCATCTTGTTTCGTTATGTAGAGATACTCCATCTAATTTTGAGTGTTTTTTCTTTTTAGGATGGTGAGGAAAGCAGAATATCTCCATCATTATCTAATACCGAAAATAAGACATCTGATGTTATCGAACCACCAGACTGCCCTATGAAGTTTGATAATCCAGAAGATGTCTTTGCTCGAGTTAGTCAACAATTTAAACGATCTCAATCACTTGGTTTTTATGCTGATCAATCTTCTCCGTAGAAGACAAGATATCAACAGAACTGCTTGACACAGCAAAAGCTGATATCGATAGATTACTGTTTATGTCTTGTCAAGACTTGCTTCTACCAAAAAACTGTTCTGCATTGAGTGTTGCACTATCCATATATGCTGCAGCATAGGATTTATCAGCCGAGAGAGCGCTTGCCTTGGAAAACCTCAAAGAGAACCTTCCATACTTTTCCTTGACTTTGCGTAGAGCTAAGAAGGACCAAGAGGAGTATTATAAGAAAGCTACCAAGAAAGAAAGTGAGTGGTCCTCGTTGACAAACTCACAAAAGATCAAGAGATCTATACTGAGCTTAACGACCACAATGACAAAATGATTGAATTGGAAGTGGTGGTGACTTGACTTAGTCAAACAAAAAGCCATAACTGTTCATATCCTCTAATTAAATAAAAGTGGTGACATTTTAAATATGTAAATTAGGAAAAAAATGGATCTAAATACAACATTTTATATTTTTATTGTATTTTGGAAAGAGACAGATTGATAATCTGTTGCAAAATATATTTCACCGGTCAGATAACTTATAATACAACATATGGACAATCTGTTGCAATAGATGGATATATCAGTTTGCTTTTCCATCAGCTGTGGCATATTTTGCAACTTGTTAGTCATCTATTTATTCAATTTCATCGAGAGCAATAGATTATTCCAAACACTTCTTGGACAAACTCAATTTTTGCTCTTGGATTGCTTCTCTTTTTTTCTTTGTATCCTTCAAGCTGGCCTCCAAATTTAATTTTTGCCATCAATCCAATAGCAAAAATTTAATTTGGTTGAAGGTTGCAAAGAAAAAAAGAGAAGCAATCCAAGAGCAAAAATTGAGTTTGGCCAAGAAGTATTTAGAAAAATTGATTGGTCTCGATGAAATTGAATAAACAGATGACTAGCAAGTGCAACAGATGCCACAGCTGATGGAAAAGAAAAATAATATATCCATCTGTTGCAACAGATTGTCCATATGTTGTATTGTAAGTTATTTGACAGGTGAAATATATTTTGCAACAGATTACCAATCTGTCTCTTTCCGAAATACAATAAAAAAGATAAAATATTGTATTTAGATCAATTTTTTTAATTTAGATATTCGAAAAGTCACCAGTTTTATTTAATTAAGGGATATGAACAGTCGTGGCTTTTTGTTTGACCAAGTCCAGTTCCTTCCAATTCAATCATTTTATAAATAGGTCCCTCCGGCCTCCTCTCACTCTCACTCCTCACTCAATCGTTTATTCTACTATACTTACAATACTAATATGGCTGATCCAGATTCGTACAATAAGGTTCATATCGAGTCCTTGCAGGAACTTCAAAGGCAGTTTGATGAACTCCAGAGGGATTTGGCCGACTTCGGAGCAAGGCTGAGGAGGGCCCAGCTGTTGGCGGATGAAAATTGTCAGGTTGATAATAATAGTAGTAGTAATAATAATAATAATAATAATAATAATAATTAGGTTATGTTTTTTCTTTCTTTTAGCGTATGTATTTTCTTTTTTTATATTCGATCTACCTATAAGGGATTCAAAAAAATCCATGTATATGTTTGGTTTGGTTTGGTTTGGTCAACTTTGAATTTTTAATTCTTATTTAATATTTAATTATCATTCTATTTATTCCCTATTCTCAACATGTCGACGGTTGGAGGTAGGGATTGAGCACTTGTGGCAACAGATGGTGGTGAAAGTGATGATGAGAAATTCTCCTAAAAATGGTTCGTTAATAAATAATAAGTAACTAAATGATATTATAATCGTAAAAGAAAGATTATTTAATTTTAAAAAAAGTCATAACATTTGATTAATTTAATTAAGATATATGATGATATGATTTTTAAGAAAAAAGTTAATGAATAGTCGTGACTGTGATTTTTGTCTAAACACATTCAACAAACAAAAACAAAAAGCGTTTCTGATGCATCAAATTCTTCATCTGTTGCGACTGATGAATCAGTTAGAAGAAATTAAAAAAGCTCCTTAAACAGATGATCGATTTATAGCAACAGATGGTATATCTTTTGAAACAGATATCTGATCCAACAAATATTCAATCTGTTGCCATAAATCAATTAATAAAAATGGTTATTAAAGAAAAGAAAGAAACGGAACGATTATTGAAATCAGGTGTATTCGATTTTTAAATTGAGAAAAAGGTTATTTAAATTTAATAAGCTGAAAAGTCATGACTTGTCACAATGATAAAAAACTCACCAGCTTGATTTAATTAAGTCATTTCTTTTCGCGGAAAAGAATAAGAAAATAAATGATAAACACAATTTAAACCATAAGAAACTCACCAGAAATATTCTTGTTTTTAAATCTTCTTTATTAATTTATATAATTAAAAAGTCAGAAAATTTGGATGTCATGAAGATAATTTATTTTTAAAAAAATATATATATTATATGTTGCAACAGATATATTATCTGATGCAACAAGTTAACTATTTGTTGCAACGGATGATATATCTATTGTAACAGATGATTTATCTGATGCAACGGATATATAATTTGTTGTCCAACTCAGTGTAAAAAAAGTAGTTGCTGGAAAGAACTAATTATTTTAATAATTATAAAGCTGAAAAGTCATGACTTATCACAATATTGCTTAATTTAATTAAGTCATAACATTTTACAATAATCAAGAATGTCATTAATAAATAGAGGTGAACAGTTGTGCCTTTAAATCTGCTTTATTAATTTATATAATTAAAAAGTCAGAAAATTTGGATGTCATGAAGATAAAAAAAAATTTAAAATATATATATTATATGTTGCAACAGATATATTATTTTATGCAACAGGTTATCTATTTGTTGAAATGGATGATATATCTGTTGTAACAGATAATTTTTCTGATGCAACAGATATATAATCTGTTGTCCAACTCAATGTAAATAAAAAATGATTCCTGGAAAGAACTAATTATTTTAATAATTATAAATCTAAAAAGTCATGACTTATCACAATATTGCTTAATTTAATTAAGTCATAACTTTTTACAGTAATCAAGACTGTCATTAATAAATGGAGGTGGATAGTTGTGCCTTTAAATCTGCTTTATCAATTTATATAATTAAAAAGTCAGAAAATTTGGATGTTATGAAGATAATTTATTTTTAAAAAATATATATATATTAATGTTGCAACAGATATATTATCTTATGCAACAGGTTATCTATTTGTTGCAACGAATGATATATCTGTTGTAATAGATGATATATCTGATGCAACATATATATAATCTGTTTTCCAACTCAGTGTAACAAAAAAATAATTCCTGGAAAGAACTAATTATTTTAATAATAATAAAGATGAAAAGTCATGACTTATCACAATATTGTTTAATTTAATTAAGTCATAACTTTTTACAGTAATTAAGAATGTCATTAATAAATGGAGGTGAACAGTTGTGCCTTTAAATCTGCTTTATTAATTTATATAATTAAAAAGTCAGAAAATTTGGATGTCATGAAGATAATTTATTTTTAAAAAAATATATATATATTATATGTTGCAACAGATATATTATCTGATACAACAGGTTATCTATTTGTTGCAAATAATGATATATCTGTTGTAACAGATGATTTTTCTGATGCAACAGATATATTATCTTTTGTCCAGCTCAGTGTAAAAAATAAAAACAATTCCTGGAAAAAACTAATTATTAATAATAATAAAGCTAAAAAGTCATGACTTATCATAATATTGATTAATTTAATTAAGTCATATTTTTTTACAGTAATCAAGAATGTCATTAATAAATCGAGGTGAACAGTTTCGATGTTTTGCCTAACTCATTCAAGTTCAATCCTCTATAAATAGGTCCCTCCTTACTCAGTCGTTCATTCTACTACACACTATTTATTCCTTGCTCTTGTTACACCTTCAACTACTTTCTTTTCAAGGACTTGATAACTTTTTCCTGTCTCTGGTAAGTTTTTTTCTTAATTTTTATGTAAATATTCGTTGTATATTACATTACATTCGAATTCTTTATTTTCTTTACTTTTATTTTTACGTGTGTTTTGTCAACTTATGTGTTTTCTAGATATGGTTGTTCCTTTGTGGGATGTCGCTATTTTACGAGACGCCATGCGGGAACTGCAGAAGGAGGTTCATGACCTGCATTGGGAGTTGGCCGCCGTCAAAGTAAGGATGTTGTGGGAGATCCGCAGGCTGAGGAGGACGTTGCTGCTGCCCGTTGAAGATTGGCCGGCCGGCCATATAAATAATAATGATGATAATAATAATTAAGCATTTTTTTTCTTTTATCTATGTATTTTTTTTGTTTGTTTTATAAAAAATTATGTTTGATGCACTTGACTTTTTATTTCTTATTTAATTTTCGTGTTGTCTATTTCTATTTCTTAACGAATGACATGTCTACAATTAAGAAATAATTTGATTCCAGTATAAATAGCAAGAACATATGAGTTATCTGTTAGGTTTGTGTTTATGACAGGAGCTGTATTTTGTTGTTCGAAACATATTAGTAATCTGATGAAACAGATTATTTATCTGTTGAAACAGATTACTAATCTAGTGTAACAGAATACCCATCTATTCGATTCATATTACAGGCACCTAGAACCCATAAACTTGAATCCAACATGAGTCTACTGTTACAACAGAACATTTATCTAGTGCCGCAGATAATGGATTTGTTTAAACAAATTGCTCTTGTATTTCATTCATGTTAGCATGCTAGCTATTGTTGAAAAAACAACACACTAGCAGTTACCCAGATTCAACTAAAAAGCATAATCTGACTTACCAAAGTCTCCTCTCAAGTAAATTCCAAAGTTGAAAGTGATTTACAAAATAAAATTTCACATAAGAATTTGGTCAAAGAGCAGCAGTTGAAGTAACAACAACAACAATAACAACAATGGTCAACAAGAAGAATATGAAGATGATAATGAAGTATATGATGATGATAACGAATCGAAAGATGATGAATAAAGCAGCAGCAACAATGAACAACAAATATCACGAAGAGAGAGAAAATAACAATGGATGAGGAGAGATAAAAAAACACTTTTTTCCCTTCGTTCCCCATTATATATTAACTAACATTTGAATCAAAGTGTAAATTTAAAAATTTGTGGATTATTTTGAAATTTCTCAAACTTTCTTAAACCATAATTAAGTAATTGTCACCTCTACTCAATTATTAAGACTTATGTCACCTACACCTCATTTGAAATCTCTTTTGTCACCTGTGGCCCAAACCTCCAAGTTACTTTGTCTTCTTTTTTGCTATATGGACCTTTGCACTTGGTGTATGTCTCTTAGTATGAGAAGCTATTATTAAATTTTTTTTGTAATTTTAATTATTTAATTAACTATTTAAAAATAATAATTGGGAGTAGGGCGGGGTGAATTAGGGAGGAGATTACAAAGCAAAAAATTAAATATTTACCAACAAAGTAGTGTTTAGATAGTTAACCAATTGAAATATTCAAATTATCATATTGTTTAACTAATCGATAAATCATTTTTAGAATCTTCCATTATAATGTTTTGTTTCTCAGACTTATATATTATTTAATAAATTCAATTGCAAAATATAAACGTCAAATATCCTTTAATTAATTTATTTATTAAATTATTTTTATTTCGTGCTTTATGAGGTACAAGACCAAAGAGCTGGAAAAATTTCCTTTGCTACTCGCAAGACTAAAAGTTTTAATTTGACTATCTTTTGTTAATTTTTTAATCAAAATTAATTATTTAATTAATTTTTATAAATGAAAATAACCTTAAAAAAATTAATATTTTATATGAACTTTTATTTAAAGTAGTTTAAGAAAAAAAAAACATTTTGATCGTGGAGAACTTTTTTTGTTGCATGAATAATTCATCACTTTTTTTCTTATTTCTTAGTATTAATCTTTAATAATTTATTTTTCATGAGAAAGATTTTTGTACAAACTAGTTTAGGATACATGCTTTGCACGTGTGTCTTAAATCAATGTATAAAATTATATATAAAAAGAATAAAATAATTAAAAGTAGCAATGATGCTAAAATAAATTTATATATATTCAAACGATGTAAATAAATATTGTATGTCAAATATGTCATTGTCCGTCGTATAAAATTAAGGATCATGCTTCATACAATTCAATTATTGATTTTGTATAAGTCATATGTAATTTTTAAAGTTATTAACTAAAAGAAATAAAGGAATGATGAAAAGATGAGAAATGAATGCAAGAAGATGACTAAATATAGATGGAGTATTAAAATGGGTCATAAATGATGTAATGAAAAATTATAAAATAACTCTCCGTGAAATAAAATAAAGAGAGATTTATTAATTATTCAATGCTTTCAAACAAAGTATGAATGCATGCAAAACATCTTATTTTAATATTGTTCTTTTTATCTTCTTTAGGTCTAAACCCTTGAAGAAAGGTTTATAGACTAATTAACCAACCAAAAATTTGACCCCTAGTATCATACTTATCCCTATGCCAATATCCTCGGACAATTTCTGCACTACTTAAGAGTATTTGTTCTATTATTTTATTTTTTTTAGCTACGACTCTTTTTGTTTTCTTAGAAAAAATCTGAGTCAATTTAAGTTACACCAAGACTACTTGTTGTCCTATTAATTTATATTTTACCATGACACTTCGACTCCTATTAACACATTTATTCTTTTTTTCTATTGCAATTATAGAAACTTTTTATATAAGGTAAAAAATTTATTAATTTAGGAGTATTAAAATTATGATTTCTTACTTAAAACAAGTTAGAATTTTAATTAATTTTTAAGTCCTAAATGTAAAGATTATAATTAAATGATAAATATTTTAGAAAAATAGTAAATGACTATTTTGTTTATTGTAGAAACTTTTATTGAAATATAAAATTATATATAAACAAAAAAAGTGTTAGAAATCAGAAATTGATGATAGAATAAATTTTATATCATTTAAATGATTTAACGTGTACCAAAACAAGGAAAAGGACAATCATTAGATTCTATTATTTAAAATAAGATGATATACCACATCTCATCATTTATTCACAATTGAAATAGTTACATATAATTAAACTTTAAAAGAGAATTCATATAAAATTAGAATGACTAACCAATTTCTCATTATGAAATGCCGCGATTCAAAGGATCCGGTAAAAATTATAAATAAGTCTGTTTTAAATTATTAGTTATTTATGTCATTATAAACAAAAATCATAATTAAAATTTCTCAATTAACAATTATCTATCAAGAATACATGATAACTTATTCTTTTTCAACTTCAAGAACATATTAAAATCATAAAAGAAAACTTTTCAATTAGCAATTGTCACTCAAATAACAAGATAATTTATTCTTGTAAATATAAAAAAATACTAAAATCTAAGAAAACTTACCTACACAAGAACATTTATCTCTTCAATGGACGATACTATTAATATTTCGCCAATAAACTTCTCAATTGATAATTGTCTATCAAGAATATGTGATAATTTATTTATTGTAAGCTTTGAGAACATACTAAAATTCTAGAAACTTACTCGAAATGTCAATCAAATGTATCTATTTAATCATAGATACTATCAAGGTTTTATACATCAAGAATATACTAAAATTATTTTTAAAAACTTACCTCAAATCACAAGCAATTTGCCTCTTCAATTATACGATACATCAAAATTTCACAAAAATAGAAGTGCTTTTCAATGAGCAATTGTCTATCAAGAATACATGATAATTTATTTTGTAAATCTTAAGAACATATTAAATTTTAGAAAACTTATTCAAATCACAAAAATTTATCTCTTTAATCACATTTACTATCAATATAGTAAATATCAAGAACATGCTACAACATCCAAAAACTTACCTCAAATCATATACAAACACGTCCCTTCATAATAAGATATATCGAGATTTCACAAAAAAAAAAAAAAAAAAATCAATTAGCAATTTTTTATCAATAACAAGTGATAATTTATTTATTATAAACTTCAGAAACATAATAAAATTTAAAGAACTTACCTCAAATCACAATAAAATTTACATACATTAATTAAAAAAATATCTATATCTAAACCTGTTTTTTCTTTACATGTGGTAGTTTTGGAGAAAGAAAATCTAAACCTAAATTGAGAAAGACAACTATGATCAATTATTCAATTAAAGAATCCTAAGTTTAAAGTGATTCAAAAGATAAATAAAATTAGCTTAAAATGAAACAAACTTTAGGTTTAAAAATTCAAAAAGAATTCCACGCATGATAGGTTTTGTTTTCTTTTTTTCTTTAAATTTTTTTCCCAACTTTCAAGTTTTTATTAGACTTAAAGACTTTTTTTCCTTTTTTTGTAGAGTATTAATTTTTGCTTTTAGTGCAATGTGTTTTATTATGCCCCTTTTTTTCCTCTCTAATTTAGGCTCTTTTTTCAAGTACAAAAGGAGAAAAAAATTACCAACATTATTCTTCATATTTATATATATATATATATATATATATATATATATATATATATATATATATATATATATATATATATATATATATATATATATACCATATATTGTAGGACTCCTATTAAATATTATAAATATAATAATTGAAAGAAATAAGTAAAAAGACACTTTTGTCTATTGCAGAGACTTTTAATGAATGGTAAAAAATTCAAATCATTTTTCTAAGGGTCTTCACACTTTTAATATATTATAGATTATAGATTATAGATTATAGATATAGATATAGATTATAGATTATAGATATAGATTATAGACTATAGATATCGTGGGAATGAAGAAGAGGGAAAAAAAGGTTAAAATTAGTTATTGTAGGAAGTTAGATTTTATTTCTATCGAATTGAGTATGGTTTTGATGTATTTCTTAATTATTTTTTATAAATTAAATAATTTTTTGTGGACAATTTTATCCATTGCTTTTAAAAATATCAAACATATCTCATATACTAAAAATTAAAATTATTGATAAAGCTAAAAATTAAGGTAATGATATGAATTAAGATCAAATTATTTTTAAAATATTTTTTCTGGTCAATTGAGAAACAATATTTTTCAGCATCAACTATAGAGAGAGAATCAATTGATTTTCGATGTTCATTTTAGCGAGTCTAATCTTTTTTTTCTTAATTTAGTATAAAATTAAGCTTAAAGTACCACATTTAAATAGCATGAATTCTTGTCACGTGAAATTATAAATAAAATCATATATTTTCCATCACACACAAGAAGACTTAAGTAAAATAATTGATCCACTTGATGACTTTCATCTTCATCTTCCTGATTGCAAAGATGAACTTGAATTGAGAAATTAGAAAAGAAATTAATTATATGCTCATAAATTAGTTAACTAATATTTTTTAATTTTTATGATATTTGCAAGTTATTATTATTATTATTATTATTATTATTATTATTATATATATATTAAATTATTATTCATAAAATATCAAAGGAAAAGGACATGGCATGACCATTTTAAAACAAAATGGCCCATAATTGAAAAGGTGGACATGTTGTAGCCAGTCGGTTAAAGTAATCCCCTTTTTTAGCCATTTGGCCCAATTGGACACATGCAGTCTCTATACTCAATTGATACACTTTTATACCACATTGATACACTTTTATACTATATTGATACACTTTTTAGAAAAAGAGAAAGGAAATTCTATGCAAGCACATGCAGTCCCTATACCCAATTGATACTCTTTTATACCACATTAATACAATTTTATGCTACATTGATACACTTGCAGTGTCCATATACTCAATTGATACTCTCTTATACTAGATTGATACATTTTTAAAATGCATGTAGAAACTATATAGAGTCGTATAAAATATGTATCTAAATAATAATTGCAGTTAAAAATTGTATAGAATATGTATATCTATTTTCTTTTTGATGTTTGACTTGTTTTATTTATAGTTCCTCTTTTTGACTTGCAATAATGTTGGGATTGGTTTTTGGATTTAGGGAATTGCAGTTGAACTGTTAAAGAAAGTTGGAGTTAGGTTTTCCATTTTGAGTTTGAGTTGCATTATCTGCTCCTCAAAATCCTATGTATTTGTTTTGGTCAAATAAAGTTTCTTATAGTAAAGCTTTCTCGTGGCTTTTTTGATTGTCAATGTCATCATTCCATAGATATACATATAGCATGTTTCAACGTATAACAATTGTGGTTATGCTAATTTCAAAAAAGAAATAGAGTTAAAAAAAAAAGCTGCAAAAAAAAAAAAGTATAAAAATAGTGAAAAAGCACAAAAGAGCAGTGATTTTTTTATAATAGAATGAAACATCAATTTTTTTTAAAAAAATAGAACATAAAAAAAAAGCAGCAAAATTAAAAAAATAAAATAAACTAGCATTTTTTTTTAAAAAAGGAAAAAAACGAGAAGTAACCAGCATGCAAAATCCACACTTTTGCTTTGCAAAAGGAAAAGTTGAATTGCATATAGCTAGGTACATGCAATAAAAAGAAAAAAAGATTGACGTGGGTGTGGAACATTTTTTAAAAAAATGAAAAATTGGTCAAAGATAATATCATATTTATGTTTGGTATATCATAGGAAGTGGAGCTGCTGCCGCTTACTGCTTAACTTTTTATCCATTGGCATCATGATCGAGTGTTATTTTTTGGGTTTTTAAATTTAGGTGCTAGTTTTGTGGAATTATTTTAGTTTTAGGTGTTATTTTTGTCCTTTCTCCAAATATCAAATTACTTGAGTTTGGGTCCGGGCTTAACACAGGCCTTATAAAACTAGGCTATATATAAGGGCGAATATCTCATTTTGGTAGTCCTCACATGACTGTATTTTGTCTATTTCATCCTTAATTAAGTTTTAATGACCTTTCATGATCTCATCTATTTTAGTAAATTTGAACAATTACATGGACATTTAAAATGCTATACAAAAATGATGAGTCATAAAGAAGTGATAGTGATACTATAAAATATCTATTTATCCAACTAAATTTAAAATTAATTCAAAATTTTATTATCATCTTTTATGTGGTATAATAGTAATTTAATTTAAAAAATACTTTTTTTAATCCTCACAAGAAATTTGTGAAAATTTAATAAACTTGTAAGGATTCATTGAAGAAACATCTACAAAAGATATTTTATCGAGTCTAACTTTTAATTATTTAATTTATCATAAATCATATAATAGCTTGTAACATCAAATATTTTTATATTAATCAAATATTGTATTATTTAAAAAAAAAATGAATTAGCCAATGTAAAGTTTTATTGAGAAAAAATAATGAAACTAATTATGCATAAGGCAAAAATCAATTTAGATCGTTAAAAGCTCTCATTCAAAAACTTTCAGTAAAATAAAAAGGAGAAAATTTTTCTTGTGTGCATTTGTTTGAAAATTAAAAGAAAGACTAAAATATATCACAAGAAAAATTATTATTTTTAACTTATAAAAGCTTTTACTCCCTCCACTTTAATTTATTTGTTTGATGTTGACTTAACACAAAGTTAAAAAAAAAAAAGTAACGAATATTTTTAAATTTTATGGTTTTAAACTAAAAATATGTAGAAAGGACCAAAATATTTATTGATTTTGTTGTCTTAAACATGTCATGTGGAAAATTAAAATTAATGCAAGAAAGAAAAGAGGTATTTTTTAAAAAAATGAACTAAAAAAGGACAAAAATTAAAACAAATATATAATTTAATATTTTAAAAATATTAAAAAATATTCAAACTAGACTGTTAACTAATATAATAGTACAAAAAGCAAAAATAGAAAGTTAAAAAATACAAATATAAATGTTAATGTAGTTTGGGCCCGGGCTTAACACGGGCTAAACGACACTAGTATATATATATATATAAGCAAAACCAAAAGCATTAGAAGAAGTCAAGTAGCAATATAAGAATAAGCCACGTGGTGATTTTAAGACAAAGTTAAAAGATATTATAATAAAAGTTTTGAATTGAAAGATTAAGTATTTGAATTTGAATTACATTTTTCTTTAAAAACATATTTTCTTTATTTTAAAAATGAAAACCCATAATTAAAGAGTTCTAATAAACATTTACCATTTCAAGCTTATCTCTTTTAAAATTTAAATGTTGTAAAATATATTTAGATATAATTTATTTACATATTAGAAAAGATAAAAACATTATTAAAATAATAATAATAATAATAATAATTAGTAGTAGTAGTGGTAGAAGCAATAGAAGTAGTATGTAGAAGTAGGATAATAATAATAATAAACAAAAATAGCAATATTAGTACATATTTAGTAGTAGTAGTAAGTGGTAAGAATAATTAAAAAATCAATAATAGAAGTTGTGGCACATATAATAATAATAATAATAATAATAATAATAATAATAATAATAATAATAATAATAATAATAATAATAATAATAACAATAATATGTTGTTTACTATACTGAAATATGTCATATGTGGTTTGATTTTAAATCATTTTTTCAATTCAAATATAACGTTATAAGATAAATATGCATTGTATTTGAAAAAAATAAAGATAATGAAAAACTTATCTTCTTCCAACAAATTGATATGTTATTTGAATTTCAATGAAAGTTGAAATGGAATGAAATTTTACCTTCTTAATCTCTCTTATATATACTCTAATACATAATGTTACGCTTAATTTATTTATGACACTCTTCATATTCTTCGTTTTATAAATTTATTTTTGTTTAACATTTTTAACAAGACATTTTTCTTTTGTATTATATCCAGGCTTGAATTCATATAAGGGACATTTTTCGTTTTGATTTTGTAAAAGTAAAATTGTAGAAGAAATATACATACTACTCGATTAAAATAATAAAGAGAAACATTGATATTTTACATGGATATCTTTAAATTTATGCACACATGCATATAAGCTATTAAAAAAATCTTCATTATTCTCAAATTATTTAGGAAAGTTTATATTCAATGATTTTTACTATCTAAATATGTAAATCGGATTTAATTAATTTTAAATACCAGATAAAATCTAAGTTGCGATATCTTATCAAATTTTATTTGAATTTGAGGTGAATTTTTTTTTAAATTTGATAAAAATATATATATATAAATCTATGGATAACATTACATACAAGAGTTAATATTTAGAAAAACAAAGTAAAAAAAAAAAAGAAAAATGTGGTGATGACTAAAACTCAAGCAACAACTCAAATTTTTACATTGATAATTTCTTGTGTTGGTAATTTTTATAGATTAGTTTTTTAATTGAAAACGGTAAATGTTTAATCACAAACTAAAATAGTAAATTTTCAATGATGTAGCTTATATTATAATTAAATATGATGTAGATAGTTACACATTTAAAATTTTTTTCATATAATGAATTCATGATTTTATTTCCTTTAAAATTCATATTTCAGAAATTTAAATGCACTATAATTTTTTTTTAATTCTTAGGAAAACTTAATAATTTTTTAATTTAATTTAAAATATAAAATTTTAAGGTGTATATGAAATAAAATTATTTGACAGAGGTGAAATTGTTTAACTTGAAGTTAAATCATAATTATTTTTGACATATTAGTTTATTTTGGACTTTTCTTCTTATCTAAGTTCAATTGCGAGATAAGAGAGAAGAACAACAGAAAAAAATTCATTTAATTCAAAGTTAAATTAGAGAAAAATAAAATAATTAAAATCTAGTAGTAAAATAATGTATACCAAGAGAGGACGGTTGGGGGTGGGGGAATTTTGAACTAATTTAAGAAATAATGAAGTAATTAAATAATATACATATCACTATTATAGATTTTAAACTGAGGAGAAGTGAAAATAGAATAAAAATTTAAAATAAAATTAAAATCAATATTAACAATCTAATATTTTTAAATTATGAAGAGTATAGTAAAGAAATGTGAAACATAAAAGTTTTTTCACATTACTTGATTGTTTTTTATTTATATAAATTTAATTTGGGGGGGGGGGGGGGAGTAATATAATTAAGAAAAATCTGAAAGATAAAAAGTTTTCTGTTAATTGGATGATTATTTTTACTTATATAGATTTGGTTAGAGGTTGAGGTTTGGGGAGGGAGAGGGAGAGGAATTTCATTGAGAAATAATATGATAATTGAACTGTGTTTTAAGCTTAATAATGCATCCCTATATGAAACTATTTAACATAATACTTTAATATGATCCACAGATCGCGCGGGTACGTAAACTAGTTTATTATAAAATGAAATTTGTGTCAAACATATGAGTATTTTTAATAGTTTTTAGAACATATTAATATAAATTATATTTCATGTTTTTTCTTAAAAAATTAAAATATATTTTCTAAAAATTTTGACCAAACACATGTTGAAACTTCATCCAAAATTAACTTACAAAAAATATTTGAAAATCTATGACCAAACACTAGCTAAGAGACAATAGGCATAACCGGCAAGGGTTATGGTAGAGTTGAAAGTACTTCTATAACGATCGGTTTTTTGATGAAATATGTGAATTATGCATTTTTGTGTGATTTGACTGTTTTACCCCTTCTCGTAGTTGCATTATGGTATTTTTGGAGTGTGGGGGTGATTGACATGATTCCCGATGCATTTTGATACCATTTATGCGTATTGTGGTTTTTGATGGCTTCGAGAGCCTTATTTTGGACTTATATGGATATTTTAAATCCATAATAGAATCAAACAAAATAGATGTTAAGGTAAGAATTTACCCTTTTCTTAGTAATTTCTTGATTAATTTCTCAAAACCTCAAAAATCTTAAGGCTTGATTTTAAACCTCAATTTCTCTCCTTTTCATTTGAATTATATTTTTATCTTATAATTACTAGTTTTTTTTTATTAATTTAAGAGAAAATGGCCAAAATCCCCCCAACCTTTATTCCAAATCTCAACTACACACTTATACTTTGCGGGGGTCCTATGACCCCCCTGAACATTTTAAAAATGGAATATTAACACCCCTAAAGGCTGACATGGCAAGAGAGTGCATTTCACTCTCTCAAGAGAGAGTGAGAACAAAAATTATATGTTAAAATTTTATTTTAAATATTTTTTATATAAATATATATAATTTCAATTATTATTTTTTCATATTCCTTTTCTTTTGTATTCTTCTTCTTCTTTTTCTCAAAACAAAAAAGTCCAAGAACTCATTAATGGTGTTTCCTCATCTTCTTCATCTCAATTTCATTATCTTTCTATATCTTTCTTGAACTCATTAATGAAAATTATATTCTCGTATCAATTAATTAATTTTTAAGGACAAGTATTGATGGAAATTACACCATTCTACTTTGAACTGAACAAAAATCTCACTACCTAAATACTCTCAATATGCAGCTCAGCCCTATTTCCAATTTCTCATTTTCTTCTCATGGTAATTCACCATGGAACCTGAAAAAGCCATTGCAATTGAAAATAAAGAAGAAAATCACCGCCCTGTGGAGCCCACCACACGTTTGATGAAATGCCAAACTGAAATTCGACTTACAAAAATATTGTTGTTGTTGAAAGGAGTTACAGTAGAATTTTGGGGTTGTAACATTTGCAACATACATCAAAATCGATTACGGAAAATGGGTTTTGCAGCATACATCAAAATTGATTATGAAAAAATGGGTTTTGTTGGGTACATTTGATGCAGCTGAAGAAGCTTCGGAGTATAAAATTAAATTTCAAAAAATTAATCATAAAAATGAAAATGATTTGAAGAAAAAAATAAAGCAAAATGGGGAATGGTGAAGAGAGAGAAATTTTATTATGCATGAAATAATATATAAAGAGAAAAGGAAAATATATAAAGTAAAATAATTAACATTTTAGATAAAAAAAAAATATGACGTGGCATGATGTGGCAGCGCGTGCAGGCCACGTCTTGAAACAAAATTTGGGTATAAGCTTTTAGACGGGTATATATTCAATTTTTAAAATATTTAGGGGGTCATAGGAATTCCGCAAAGTATAGGTGTATAGTTGGAATTTGGGGTAAAGGTTGGGGGGGCTTTTGACCATTTTCTCTTAATTTAACCTTCAAAACAACTCTGATTCTTAATTTTAACCTGAATTTCAAAGATTTTACACGGTAAAGCTTAAAAATGATTATTCTTTGATTTGAAACTCGTTTTTTACTTGATTTTCAGCTGTAAATTCCTAAAAATATGAGAACAAAATTTTGAAGTAAAGTTACGATTTTGCCTTCTTTTTTGAAAATTCATTTTGGAGTTCTGTTATGGCCCTGAACCAAAAGTAGTCAATATGGGTGTGTTGGTTTTGTTTTGATGCGTAGATTTTATATTTGATGTTTTTAGATGAGTTCGGAATCGTTCGTGAAAAGTAAGATCATGGGGTCAAAGCGTATCTGACCGGTATTGACTTTTGAAGTAGGTTATGACTTGACTCTTTCAAACTGAGTTGGGTAGTAAATTATGATACAAAATGCATGTTAAGGGTGAGAACTAATCATGAAAAATGACTATTTATGTGTTATGCGCGTATGGGGGCCTATATGTGATGTAATTGTTGAAATTGAGATATTATATGATATGTGTGACAGTGTGAGGTTCTATGTGATTTTGATAGTCCTGAATACATGTGAATAATTATATTGTGTTATTAAAATGCTTAATCTGGTACCATTGGTGTATTGTGATTATATTCATACTTTATTGGCATATGAGACGTGGAAATTCATGGATGAAACAAAAATAATGAATAGATATTGACTCACATGGTTGTGAAAATATATCGTTGTAGTTGGTTGTGAAAATATATCATGTGGTTGGTTGTGGAAATACTCATCGTGATTGATTATGAGCATTACATCCTCATATCATACCCATTCATGAAACATTGATACCACCGTGACAACACCCGAGTAACACTGGCAATAACTTTTTAAAAATCCTCCCCGAGGGATGTGCCGGAGATGAGATATTGTAATACCTTATAAAACCCTTTTTGAGGGATGTGCCGGAAGGGAGATATGAGATATGTGAATTGTATATGGGTTGAACCCCCCCTCCCCCCACCCATGGGTCCTGCATTGGGAGGCTTGCCTCTGTAGGTGTATACGGAGATTGTGCAACGATCCCGGAGGTTGTGCGACGACCTCGTGCATCATCATCATCATCATCGTCGTCTTCGTCATCATCATCATCATCATCATCATATACATTGCACTTACTTTAATTTATTGTGTTTATATTGTGTTGTATTGCCATATTGACTTGTCATCTATGTAATTGTCTTATCTTCTTTTACTTGTATTTGATGATCTTGTATATGCATGTTCTCCTTTGTTCTATTTATATATGATATAATGCATACTTGTGTTCTATCTTGGTGTGATGTTATGATATATGTGTGGGCTACCGTTGTGGGGTATTTTTTTATTGCAGGTGACGTACTCTTAGTGTATTTTGTATGCTTTATTTACTACTTTTCTTGGTTGGCCTATGAAACCTACTGTGTATAAGTGGATCATACTCATGCCTACTGTGCCCTTTCGGTGCAGGTCCTAGCCCAAGTGCGGCTTAACTTGCTTGACTCGGACGATTATTGGAGCTTTTAACGTAACGGTTGGGCATTCATGTATTCAGATTCACCTCTATCTTTCTATATTAGTTATGTCTTTATTAGTGTTTAGAGATAGATATTTTCGAGTCCCTATATGTACGGAGTCACATTTGTCATGGAGTGTTTTGCCCTTAACATGAAGCTTTCCAACACAAATCAAAATTTAATCGAACTTCAATACGAATATTGAACATCAGGTGATAAAAAAAAATAATAGGCGTAATTTCCTCCTTTGCTCGACTACATTTATTATTCTTTTGTATTTTGACATCTCTTAGTAACAAGTTTTGGCTCTATCATTGCTTGTGTACATATATTTTCTTACCACTTAGTGGGGCTTTGGACTGTATGTGACAAAAGAGTTTTAAAATGAAGTGTGGGTGACACAAGTTTTAATAATTGAGTGGGGGTGATAATTACTTTATTAAGGATTAAGAAAGTAAGAGAAGTTTGAAAATAACCCACAAGTTTTTTAATTTACACTTTGATCCAATGTAAAACCTAATATAACTAGAAACAGAGGGGGGAAAGGCATATTTCTCTCTCTTCTCATTTATTGGAATTTTCTCTCTCTTTGCAATCTTTGTTGTTCATTATTGTTGTTGCTTTATTCACCATCTTCTTTATTATCATCATCTTGTTCTTCATTATCATCTCTTCTTATTTAGCATCATCATCTTCTTATTGTTGAACATTGTTGTTGTTACCACTACTGTTGCTACTTGATAAAAAAAATTTAGGTCAAATTTTATTCGTATATCACTTGGGAATTACTTATTAGGTGATTTTAGTAAGTAAAATTATAATATTTAGTTGAATTTCTCATCTGAGTATATCTGCTACTGATGTTTTTTCAACAATGGATAAAACATGTAATGTGAATCCAACAGATGAGTAATATGTTGCACAGATTAGTAATCTGTTGCACAGATGAGTAATCTGTTGCAACAGATAAGTAATCTGTTGCAACATATAAGTAATCTGTTGCAACATATATGACTAATCTGTTGCAATAGATTACTCATCTGTTAGATTCATATTATAGTTTGTAACATGAATCCAACATATGGGTCAGCTATTGCAACAGATTAGTCATATGTTGCAACAGATTACTCACTTGTTGAATAAATGACTCATATATTGGATTCATGTTGCAGGTTCTATCCATTGTAGCAGTAGTAGATATACTAAATAAAAAATTCAACAAAAATCATAATTATACTTACAAAATCACCTATGTAGTAATGTCCAAGTGATATACGAATAAAATTTGACCTAAAAAATTCCAAAACATTCAACAGGGACACAACGAATAAGTGAAACACATAAAAAAATTTATGAAACCGGTAAAGAAAACAAAAATAGTATATCATACATCAAATGCAGAAGGATCAAGAGGACAAACGTTTGAGTTCTCCTAAAAACGTTTAAGTTTCCTAGTATTTTAATTGCTTTCTAATGGATGACCCATCTGTTATAACAGATTTTCTATTTGTTTGATAAGTTTTCAATAGATGAATCATCTCTTGCGACATGTTAGTTATCTGTTGATTCAAATTAAACAATTATTAGTAATAACTAAATCAATTTACCTAAAATTAAAGACAAGTCTTTAAGACAATGGGACAAACATTTGAGTTCTCCTAAAAATGTTTGAGTTCCCTAGTATTTTAATTATTTTCCAACAGATGACCTATTTGTTGCAACAAGTTAGTCATCTGTTGCAACTAACGCTTATAACAGTTTAGTTATTTGTTGATTTAAATTAAGCAATTATTAATAATAATTAAATTTATTTAATTAAAATTGAAGACAAGACATTAGACAAGGAAAAAACGTTTGAGTTCTCCTAAAGAACGTTTGAGCTTTAGTATTTTAAATTATTTTTCAACACATATTTTATCTATTTAATAATTTTCAACAGATGGGTCATATATTGCAACAAATGTCTATATCTGTTTGACAATTTTCAATAGATGAATTAGTTGTTGCAACAAGTGAGTCATCTGTTGCAATAGATATTTATATCTGTTTGGTCATTTTCAATAGATGTTTTTATTTCTTTGGTCATTTCCAACAGATTACTCATCTGTTGTAATATATTAGTCATCTATTGATTCAAATTACGTCATTATTAGTAATAACTAAATTGATTACTAAAATAAAATATGAATCAATAAGTTCAATTACAGTTTCAATTAATCTCATGGTAATTACAAGATCAACTAAGCATGTTCGTCCTGAGTAGAGTGATCAATTGATCAATTTTATTTGAAATGATTCAAATAAAGTCATCATTAGAAATAACGATATTGATTTAACTAAAATTAAAGATGAATTAGTAAGTTCAATTACGATTTCAATTAATCTCACAGTAATTACATGATCAATTAAGTGTTTCGTACTAAGTAGAATGATTAATTGACCAGTTTTATTTGAAATAATTCAAATTAAATCATTATTAGAAATAACTATATTGATTTAACTAAAATTAAAGATGAATTAGTAAGTTCAATTACGATTTCAATTAATCTCGTAGTAATTACATGTCAATTAAGTGTTTCATCCTTAGCAGAATAATTAATTGATCAATTTTATTTGAAATGATTCAAATTAATCCATTATTAGTAATAACTATATTTATTTAACTAAAATTAATCATAAATTGATGAGTTCACTTACAATTTCAATTAATATCATAGTAATTACATGATTAAATTCATCCCGAGTTGAGTGATCAATCAACCAATTTTATTTAAAATGATTCAAATTAAGTCATTATTAGTAATAAATAAACTGATTTAACTAAAATTAAATATAAACTTACAATTTCAATCGATCTCATAGTAATTAAATGATCAACTAAGTTTATTCGTCATGAATAGAGTGATCAATTGACAAATTTTATTTGAAATAAATCGAATTAGGCTATTATTTGTAATAACTAAAATACTAAATTGATATAACTAAAATTAAAGATGAATTGATAAGTTCACTTATAATTTCAATTAATCTCATAGTAATTACATTATCAATTATGTGTATTCGTCTCGAGGAGAGTGATCAATCGATCAATTTTATTTGAAATGATTAAAATTATGTCATTGTTATTAATAACTAAATTGATTTTAACTAAATTAAAGATGAATTGATAAGTCCACATACAATTTTAATTAATGTATTCATCCTTAATAGAATTATCAATTGATAAATTTTATTTGAAATGATTCAAATTAAGCAATTATTAGTAATAACTAAATTGATTTAACTAAAATTAAAGACAAGACCTTAGACAAGGGGACAAACATTTGAGTTCTCTTAAAAATATCTGAGCTTTAGTATTTTAAATTATTTTCCAATATATATCCAATATGTTTGATAATTTTCAAATGATGAGTCATATATTGTAACAACTTAGTCATCTGTTGCAACAAATGTCTATATTTGTTTGATAATTTTCAATAGATGGGTCATTTATTGCAACAGGTTAGTCATCTGCTGCAGTACGTGTCTATATTTGGTAGGTCATTTTCAACAAATGTCTTTATCTGTTTGGTCATTTCCAACAAATCTCTTTATCTATTTGGTCATTTTCAACAGATTACTCATCTTTTGCAACATGTTAGTCATCTATTGATTCATATTAAGCCATTATATTAGTAATAATTAAATTAATTTAACTAGAATTAAACATGAATTAATAAGTTCAATTACAGTTTCAATTAATCTCATGGTAATTACGTGATCAACTAAGTGTGTTCGTCCTGAGTAGAGTGATCAATTGAGCAATTTTATTTGAAATGATTCAAACCAAGCCACAATTAGAAATAACTATATTGATTTAACAAAAATTAAAGATGAATTAGTAAGTTCATTTCCAATTTTAATTAATTTTATAGTAATTGCATGATCAACTAAGTGTTTAGTCTTAAGTAGAATGATCAATTGACCAATTTTAGCTGAAATAAATAAAATTAAGCAATTATTAGTAATAATTAAATTGATTTAACTAAAATTAAAGATGAAGTGATAATTTTAATTATGATTTCTATTAATCTCATAGTAATTACATGATCATCTAAGTATATTCGTCTTGAGAAAAGTGTTAATTGACCAATTTTATTTGAAATGATTCAAATTAAGACATTATTAGTAATAACTATATTGATTTAACTAAAATTAAAGATGAATTGATAAGTTCAATTACGATTTCAATTATTCTCATATTAATTAGACGATCATCTTAGTGTGTTCGTTCTGAGTAAAGTGATCAATTGACTAATTTTATTTGAAATGATTCAAATTAAGCCATTATTAGTAATAGCTAAATTGAATTAATAATTACAATTTCAATTAATCTCATAGTAATTACATGATCATTTAAGTGTATAACCTATTGCAACAGATTTAACTTGTTGCAACAGATGAGTCATCTGTTGCAACATATGACTTTATCTGTTTGTCATTTCCAACAGATTACTAATTTGTTGCAATAGATGACTAATCTGTTGTAACAAATGTCTTTATCTGTTTGGTCATTTTCAACAGATTACTCATCTTTTGCAACATGTTAGTCATCTATTGATTCATATTAAGCCATTATATTAGTAATAACTAAATTGATTTAACTAGAATTAAACATGAATTAATAAGTTCAATTACAGTTTCAATTAATCTCATGGTAATTACATGATCAACTAAGTATGTTCATCCTGAGTAGAGTGATCAATTGAGCAATTTTATTTGAAATTATTCAAACCAAGCCATAATTAGAAATAACTATATTGATTTAAATAGAATTAAAGATGAATTAGTAAGTTCACTTACAATTTCAATTAATTTTATAGGAGAAAATACATCAAACCCCCCCTCAACTTGTAGCCAAAACTTACTTTAGACCCTAAACTAATCGGGTAATTATTTACCCCGCTTAACAACTTTAAAGTGAATTAATTTCAACCTCAAAATCAAAATCCCACTCTCACAACGGAGAGTGCACTACACACGCACCATGTCATGCCAAATCAGTGTCACATCAGTGTCATGTCATTGCCACGTAAGATATTATAATTTTTTTTTCTAAAGCAATCCCACACACATACGTTTTATATAAATATTTTAAAAAAAATATATATATGTACTATTTATATATATATATAAAATATATATATAAATAGACCCCCCCTTCTTCTTCTTCATCAGCCCCCCCCCCCTCCCTTCTTCTTCTTCTTCATCAGCCCCCCGCACCCCCTTTCTCTTCCTTCTTCTTCTTTCTTTCTTGGATATACGTAAGATTTGCAACTTGAGCAAATCAAACAACGGACTAAATACAAATACATGATCTCAAAAATAAACCAATACACAAAATTTTAAATCCAAAACACAAACAAAATTGCACAATCCGATATGAAAAAATAAAAGCAATAATAGCATTTGCCTTCTCTACTTTTTTCTTTTGACAAAATTGGGAAGAAGAAAACTAATCTTCACTTTACTTCCAAGCTCTTCCAAAATTGGGAAGAGAAACTTGCACTAAAATCTCAATTGAAAAAGCTCAATTCCATTTCCATCAAATACTAAATTCAACAAAAATCACTTCCGCTACAATTAAAAAAACCTCCTCAGATCTATCTAAAACTAACTCTTCTTTGCCAAAGAATAAAATAACCAAAGAAACACCACCATTAAAGACCTCAATGAATTCAAATCCAAAAATCGATCTTCCACAAGTAAAAATGCTAAGAAAGAAACACACCAATACATAAAGAAATGGGTGTGGGGGTTCGAAGAAAATGAAAAAATGGGGTGGGTAAGGGTGTGATAGGAAGAAGATGAAGTTGGATTTTATTGTTTTTTTCTTGATTATATATATATATATATATATATATATATATATATATATATATATATATATATAATTAAAGAAAAAGTGTTCCCTTTTTAAAAAAATAAAACTCACGCGTTTTTTTTTTGTCATGTCAGCCGTAAGGGTTGAAATTAATTCACTTTAAAGTTATTAAGGGGGGTAAATGATTGTCCGATTAGTTTAGGGTCTAAAGTAAGTTTTGCCTATAAGTTGAGGGGAGATTTGATGTATTTTTTTTAAAATAATTACATGATCAACTAAGTGTTTAGTCTTAAGTAGATAGATCAATTGACCAATTTTATTTGAAATAATTAAAATTAAGCAATTATTAGTAATAACTAAATTGATTTAACTAAAATTAAAGATAAATTGATAATTTTAATTACGATTTCAATTAATCTCATAATAATTACATGATCATCTAAGTATATTTGTCTTGAGTAAAGTGTTAATTGACCAATTTTATTTGAAATGATTCAAATTAAGACATTATTAGTAATAACTACATTGATTTAACTAAAACTAAAGATGAATTGATAAGTTCAATTACGATTTCAATTATTCTCATATTAATTAGACGATCATCTTAGTGTGTTCGTTCTGAGTAAAGTGATCAATTGACTAATTTTATTTGAAATGATTCAAATTAAGCCATTATTAGTAATAGCTAAATTGAATTAATAATTAAAATTTCAATTAATCTCATAGTAATTACATGATCATTTAAGTGTGTAACCTATTGCAACAGAGTTAACTTATTGCAACAGATGAGTCATCTGTTGAAAATTATCAAACAGATATACACATATGTTGCAACAGATTGGTCATCTGTTGTAACAAATGTCTTTATCTATTGGTCATTTCCAACAGATGACCAATCTGTTGAACCTTATGAATTTATCTGTTTGTCATTTCCAACAGATTACTAATCTGTTGCAATAGATGACTAATCTATTGCAACAGATGTCTTTATCTATTTGGTCATTTTCAATAGATTACTCATCTTTTGCAACATGTTAGTCATTTATTGATTCATATTAAGCCATTATATTAGTAATAACTAAATTAATTTAACTAGAATTAAACATGAATTAATAAATTCAATTGCAGTTTCAATTAATCTCATGGTAATTACATGATCAACTAAGTGTGTTCGTCCTGAGTAGAGTGATCAATTGAGCAATTTTATTTGAAATAATTCAAACCAAGCCATAATTAGAAATAACTATATTGATTTAACTAGAATTAAAGATGAATTAGTAAGTTCACTTATAATTTCAATTAATTTTATAGTAATTACATGATCAACTAAGAGTTTAGTCTTAAGTAGAATGATCAATTGAACAATTTTATTTGGAATAACTAAAATTAAGCAATTATTAGTAATAACTAAATTAATTTAACTAAAATTAAGCAATTATTAGTAATAACTAAATTAATTTAACTAAAATTAAAAATGAATTGATAATTTTAATTATGATTTCAATTAATCTCATAATAATTACATGATCATCTAAGTATATTCGTCTTGAGTAAAGTGTTAATTGGCCAATTTTATTTGAAATGATTCAAATTAAGACATTATTAGTAATAACTACATTGATTTAACTAACACTGAAGATGAATTGATAAGTTCAATTATGATTTCAATTATTCTCATATTAATTAGACGATCATCTTAGTGTGTTCGTTCTGAGTAGAGTGATCAATTGACTAATTTTATTTGAAATGATTCAAATTAAGCCATTATTAGTAATTGCTAAATTGAATTAATAATTACAAGTTCAATTAATCTCATAGTAATTACATAATCATTTAAGTGTATAACCTATTGCAACAGATTTAACCTGTTGCAACAGATGAGTCATCTGTTGAAAATTACCAAACAGATATACACATATATTGCAACAGATTGGTCATCTGTTGTAACAAATGTCTTTATCTATTGGTCATTTCCAACAGATGACCAATCTGTTGCAACATATGACTTTATCTGTTTGTTATTTCCAACAGATTACTAATCTGTTGCAATAGATGACTAATCTGCTGCAACAGATGTCTTTATCTGTTTGGTCATTTTCAGCAGATTACTCATCTTTTGCAACATGTTAGTCATCTATTGATTCATATTAAGCCATTATATTAGTAATAACTAAATTAATTTTATTAAAATTAAACATGAATTAATAAGTTCAATTACAGTTTCAATTAATCTCATGGTAATTACATGATCAACTAAGTTTGTTCGTCCTGAGTAGAGTGATCAATTGACCAATTTTATTTGAAATGATTCAAACCAAACCATAATTAGAAATAACTATATTGATTTAACTAAAATTAAAGATAAATTAGTAAGTTCACTTACAATTTCAATTAATTTTATAGTAATTACATTATCAACTAAGTGTTTAGTCTTAAGTAGAATGATCAATTGACCAATTTTATTTGAAATAATTAAAATTAAGCAATTATTAGTAATAATTTAATTGATTTAACTAAAATTAAAGATGAATTGATAATTTTAATTACGATTTCAATAATCTCATTGTAATTACATGATCATGTAAGTATATTCGTCTTGAGTAAAGTGTTAATTGTAATACTCCGTACTTCTACCTAGCTTGAAATCATCTCAAGGATGTTAGAAACTTACTTTGAAAGATGAATCCACTTTTATATACATGGAATTTTTAAGATTTTCACCTTTTTTCATGTGGGAAAATTAATTAGCTTTCCAACGATACCAATTTCGTCCAAATTCGGTATCGGGGTAGAAAGTTATGGTCGAAAAACTAAAGGAAGTCAAAACCGCCCAAGTGCGACGGTGAGAGCCGACGGACCGTCGAGCTAGTGACGGACCATCGCCCAAATCGTCACAGCAGAGACAGTGAGACCACATTCTGCCTAAGCACGATGGCTCAGGCCGATGGATCGTCGAGATAGCGACGGACTATCGCCCAAGCCATCGCAGCAGAGGCAGTGAACCTCTATTCTGCCCAGGTACGACGGTCAGGACCGACGGACCGTCGACCCTGTGAAGGACCATGACACCCACCATCGTATAGTTCATTCAGTTATTTTAAAGTTATTTTAAAATGGTATTTGGGTCTTTTTTCCACCAGTTTTAACCCCTAATTATATCGGATCAAGGCTCATAAGTTCATTATCCATCTACAACATCAAATTAGGGTTTTCTCTCAAAGATAATCCCCAAGAAACAACATCCAAATCTTCTTTAAGAAACTAAGAGATTCAAGTTCTTTAAGTTCAAAAACTTCAAGAAACTCACAACCCAGGTATGTTATGTATTGATTCACGGGTGCCTTTCACCCATGAAGCACAAGAATCTCTTTTCAAAATTTAAGATTTGTGCATGTATGAATGTTCATGATTTAAATTGAATTGAAATTTATGTTCATGATGTTGTGGGGTTTTGATTCATGTTTTAAATTACATTCTTCCAATGATTGACCCTAGTATATGAAGATTTTCATAATAACCATGATAAACCCCTTCAATTTACAAGTTGATTGATGTATCCATGCTTATTAGATGTGTTGATGATTGTATAACCAAATTATGCTCCCCATGTGTTTGATTAAATGCCTATGTAAAGGAAAAGTGTCATACTAGTATAATAATATGAAAGCCCCATTCATGTACAAGTTCATGCATGTCAAGTGTTAGATGAAATGCCTTAATCAATGAGTTATGGATATATGTATGGTCATTGTGGTGCTTTAGAACTTGTACTTCATGAATTCTCTAACTTATTATATTATGGATTGGTGATATGGTCATGTATTCAAGAAAGTCATTCTTTGTCAGTTTCTTCCCATCGAGTCCTGGGGGTACTTGTACCCAAAAGTTTAGCTGTGTGCCTAGAATCAGTGTCATGTTTTCAAGATACTCTCAGTCAAGCCATGATCCATAGAATTTAGTCAGTCTCATGACTCAGGAAAACTCAGTAATCTCTGTAGTATTCCATCAGTCAACAAAACTCAGTTAACTCAGTCTAGCCAGTTCAGTTAATCATGTTCAGTATCTATCCAGATGAGAGTAGAAATTAGCACTGAGCGAACCCAAGGATGGGAACCCACCTGTTATATGAGGGTGTGATTCTTAGAAGCAATCCTTGCATTTTAGAACTACGTAGCCAGCGTAGGTTGAGATATCATAACCTGTTAGATGAGGGTAGATGAGGTGGATTAACCTATTATATGAGGGTTCCCACCATTCTCACTACAGTCACCTGTTATATGAGGGTTACTCAGAGATTGTCCTTACCAGTGGCACGGTATTGACACCCTTTCAATTGGGGTTACAGATTAGACCCCAACTCAGCCATAATGGCGTATTAGGGGCATGTCGGTTAGATAACTACTTCCCACAGTTTCAGTATAGAATTAGGACTGTCAGATACAGTCATTCAGTCTCAGTAATAAAACTCAGATAGTTCTACAATATTCAGGACTGTCAGATACAGTCAACTTAAAATAGTATAGAACTCAGCTAGTTCCATCAGAACCTAGACTGTCAGATACAGTCGCTCAGTATCAGTTATTTAAGTTATACAGATATCAGTATCTCATATTATCAGTACTCAGGCTCAGTAATCATGTTATCGCAAACTCAGTTATGGTTATTATGTATTCATGCATGCATTCTCACGTTCATGTTATTCAGTCAGTTAGTATAGTTCATGCATGTGAACCCTTTGCATTCAGCCTACCTCACATGCATACCAGTATATTCCAATGTACTGACGTATTTTTGCTATGGTGTTTTATACCATAGGTTCAGAAGCATGAGCTCTAGAGCATCAGTATCATTCCAGTCCTAGCAGTTAGAGTTAGCAGTGAGTCCTCATCCTTCGAGGAAATTACCATTACTTTATTATCTCATTAATTAATTTATTAGTTAGAGTTAGTTGGGGATATGTCCCATCAACTCCTTATTCAGACAATTTAGTTAGTTAGAGGCTTTTCATACTAGCACATTCAGATAGTTTATTTTAGTTGTTTTGGCTATTTCATACCCCAGTCATATTTTATGTTTTATCAGTTATGTTACAGTTTTGAACCTTACGGCCTTACAACCTTTATTTCCATATTTATACAATATATTATGTAGTGGTCAGGTACAGATATCAATCATGGGTTAGCTTGTGGTCCTCGGGGGTCATGAGCACCGTGTAGCATTTCGGGTACTAGATTCGGGGTGTTACAAACCTGGTATCAGAGCCTAAGGTTCAATAGAGTCCTAGGAAGTATGAAAGCCACATCTAGTAGATTCTTATGCATGGGTGTGTTGCACGCCACATTTCTGTACAGGAGGCTATAAGATGTTTTAGGAACAATTTCCCTTTTTTCAGTATTCATGTCGTGCCAGTGAGCATAATCTCAAGTCAATCTCTTAGTCTAATCTATTTCTCATTTTCTTCTATAGAACATGCCTCCTAAAAGAAGAAACGGGAGTCAGTCAGCCCCTCAGCCCGAAGAACTTTTGGGTGAACATGTTTCTCATGCATAGTTTAGAGCTGCATTCACTACTCTTGCTCAGTCAGTTACTGCTCAGAATGAATGACCAACTGTCATTCCGGCCAACCCAATGGTCAATTCAGCTGCAGCCAGGATTCGGGACTTCACCCAAATGAATCCTCCATCCTTTTTTGGGTCTAAGTCAGATGAAGACCCTCAGGAATTTCTTCATCAAGCTCAGAAGGTTGATATCATGGGGGTTACTTCTAGTGAGAGTGCAGAGATAGATGCATATCACCTGTAGGATGTTGCTCACACTTAGTACAAATAGTGGACGCTAGAGAGGGCTATATATGCAGGGCCTATTGAGTGGGAGGAGTTTGCTACTCCATTCTTAGATAAAATTTTCCCCTGGAGCTGAGAAAAGCTAAAGTATTAAAATTTATCAACCTCAGGCAGGGAAACATAATAGTGAAAGAGTATTCTCTTAAGTTTACTCAATTAGCTAGATATGTTCCTCATATGGTTACAGACAACAGGGCTAAGATGAGAAAGTTTGTTTCTGGGGTAAATGATAGTGTAGTCAATGAGTATAGGTCCGCGATATTGAATAGTGACATGAACATAGCTAGGCTTATGGCCCATGCTCAGCAGATAGAAGAGAAAAAGATTAAGATGAGGGAGAAGCAGAATAAGAAAGCAAGGACAGGTAGTTTCAACTTTGCTTAGCCCAAATCTGAAGGAGGAAATCATTCTATGTTTCGTCCTAAGTCAGAAGTTCCAGTTCCTTCTTTAGCTAGTGCTCCAGCTCTTAGATTCAGAGATGGTAATAGAGATAGAGCGCTAAGATCTAAGTCTCAGGTCAGTGTTAGCAGTGCCCGCACCTATCTTTTTTGCCATACTTGTGGCAAGCACCATCAGGGTATTTGTAGAGATGGCGATCATATTTGTTTTAGATGTGGAAAGCCAGGCCACGGAGTCAGAGACTGTTCTCAGCCAGTTCCTTAGGGTCAGCAGAACTATTCCCCAGCTCAGTCTGGTCGCCTAAATTAGCAGGGTGCCACCTTCAACGCTACTAGTGGGCAACATCCAAATTGACTTTATGCTCTCCAGTCCCGGCAAGTCAGGAAAATTCTCCTGATATGGTTACTGGTACATTACAGATCTTTCATGTGCATGTTTACGCTTTGCTAGATCCAGGAGCTTCTTTGTATTTTGTTACTCCCTATATAGCAGTTGATTTCGAAGTCAATCCCAAAATTCTAGCAAAGCCCTTTTCACTCTTTACCCCAGTGGGTAAAACCATCCTAGCCCAATGGGTATACAAGAACTGTCCGATTATGGTATCTTAGAAAGTCACCTCAGCAGACTTAGTCGAATTAGAGATGACTGATTTTGATGTTATTCTTGGCATGGATTGTCTTCATTCCTGCTATGCCACAGTCAGCTGCAGAAATAGAATAGTCCAGTTCCAGTTTCCGAATAAACCTATCCTAGAGTGGAGAGGTAGTACTTCAGCTTTCAGAGGCCAGCTTATTTCCTACCTTCGAGCAAGAAAAATGATATCTAAAGGATGTGTCTATCATCTTGTTTGAGTTAAGGACACTAGTTCCAAAACTCCCAGTCTCGAATTAGTCCAGTCGTGAATAAATATTCAAATGTCTTTCCCGAAGATCTTTCAGGAATTCCTCCCGAAAGAGAAATAGACTTCGGCATTGATCTTCTTCCAGATACTTAGCCTATATCTATCCCGCCATACAGAATGACACCAGCAAAACTCAGAGAATTGAAAGAATAGTTGAAGGATCTCCTAGATAAGGGATTCATCATACCCAACATATCCCCGTGAGGTGCACCAGTCTTATTTGTATGCAAGAAAGACGATTCTCTCAGAATGTACATTGATTATCGTCAGCTTAATAAAGTCACGATCAATAACAAGTATCCTCTTCCCAGAATCGATGACTTATTTGACCAACTTCAGGGTGCTAGCTATTTTTCTAAGATAGACCTCAGATCAGGCTATCATCAGCTCAGAGTCAGAGAATGTGACATTCCAAAAATAGCTTTCCGTACTCGGTATGGTCACTTTGAATTCTTAGTTATGTCCTTTGGTCTTACCAATGCCCCATCAGCTTTCATGAACTTGATGAACTGGGTGTTCAAGCAGTACTTGGATATGTTCATCATACTCTTCATAGATGATATTCTGGTCTATTTTCGCAGTGAGCATGATCATGCAGACCATCTCAGAATCGTACTTTAGAATCTCAGAGATCATCAGCTATTCGCCAAATTTAGCAAGTGTGAATTTTGGCTAAGGTCAGCAGCATTCCTTGGTCGTATCATTTTTGGTGATGGCATTAGGGTTGATTCTTAAAAGACCAAAGCGGTAAGAAACTGGCCCAGACTTGTCTCTCCATCAGATATCAGGAGTTTCTTGGGTTTGGTTGGCTATTATAGATGGTTTGTTGAGGGATTTTATTCTATTGCATCCCCTATGTCCAGATTGACTAAGAAAAAAGTCAAGTTTTAGTGGTCAGATCCTTGCGAGAAAAGTTTTCAGGAGTTGAAGACTCGACTCACCTCAGCTCCAGTCTTGGCTCTTCTAGATGGTCCAGATGGGTTCGTAGTATATTCTACTGCATCCAGAGTTGGTTTGGGTTGTGTCCTCATGCAGCATGGTAAGTTCATAGCCTACGCCTCCAGACAACTTAAACCCCATGAGAAGAATTATCCTACTCATGATCTTGAGTTAGCAGCCTTAGTATTTGCCTTAAAGATTTGGAGGCATTATCTATACGGAGTTTATGTGGATGTGTTCACAGATCACAAGAGCCTTCAGTATGTCTTTTCTCAAAAACAACTCAATCTTCGTCAGAGGAGGTGGTTAGAGCTTTTAAAAGATTATGACATGAGTGTCCTTTATCATTTGGGCAAGGCCAAAGTTATGGTCGATGCTCTCAGTAGACTGTCTATGGGTAGTGTTGCTCATGTTGAGGACAATAAGAAAAAGTTAGCTCAGGAAATCCATCAGCTTGCCAGACTAGGCGTTTTCTTAGTCGACACAGAAGAGGGTGATATATGGGTTCAGAGTAGTTCAAAATCATCTCTAGTTTCTAAGGTAAAAGAAAAGCAAGATAGAGATCCCTGCCTTGTCAAGTTGAAAAGAGTCAGTCAAGGATCAGAAAGTAGAGGTTTTCCCTCAAGGGGGAGATGGTGCCTTGCATTGTTAGGGTCGTCTTTGTGTTCCAGGTGTAGATGACTTAAGGAAACGAATTCTTGCAGAAGCGCAGGTGCGCACTACTCTATTCATCCAGGGGCCACAAAGATGTACCTCAATTTACGGAAGATCTATTAGTGGAGTGGGATGAAGAGAGATATTGTAGAATTTGTGGCTAAGTACTCTACATATCAGCAGATTAAGATAGAGTATCAGAAGCCTAGTAGGTCCATGCAGGAGTTCACCATTCCTACTTGGAAGTGGGAAATTGTGAACATAGACTTTGTGATGGGTTTCCCTCGTACTCGTCATCAGCATGATTCAGTTTGGGTCATTGTAGACAGAATGACCAAGTCAGCTCATTTCATTCTAGTCCATACCTCTTATTCAGTAGAGGATTACGCCAAACTCTATATCAGAGAGTTGGTCAGCTTACATGGTGTTCCATTGTCCATTGTCTCAAATATAGGTACCCAGTTTACCTCTAATTTCTGGAAAGCATTCCAAAAGTGTCTTGGTACCCAAGTTTATCTCTATACCGCCTTTTATCCCCATACAAATGGTTAAGCAGAAAGGACCATTCAGACTTTAGAAGATATACTAAGGGTGTGTGCAATTGATTTCAAGGGTAGTTGGGATGACCACTTGCCTTTGATTGAGTTTACATACAATAAAAACTATCATTCTAGTATTCGAATGGCTCCATTCAAAGCTCTCGATGGTAGAAGATACAGATCTCCAATCGGTTGGTTCGAAGTTAGTAAGGCCTCAGTTATAGGGCCTGACTTAGTATTTGACACTTTAGAGAAAGTCCAGTTGATCAGAGAAAGACTTCGGGTTTTTCAAAGCCGATAGAAGTCTTATGCAGATGTGCGTAGAAAGGATCTCGAGTTCAAGATTGGTAATTATGTCTATCTAAATATCTCTCCCATGAAGGGAGAGAAAAGATTCAACATGAAGGGAAAGCTCAGTCCCCGATATGTCGGTCCCTTCTAGATTCTCAGTCGATTTGGCAAGGTAGCTTATAAGCTCGAATTGCCTTCAGATCTAGCCTCAATTCATCTAGTCTTCTATGTTTCTTTGCTTAAGAAGTGCATAGGTTACCCAGCAGTCGTTGTCCCTATTCAGAGCATAGATGTTCAGAACAGCCTCTCTTATGAAGAGATTCCAATCGAAATCCTAGACTATCAGACTCGTAGACTGAGGAACAAAGAAGTCCCTCTAGTCAAAGTTCTTTGTCGAAATCAGTCAGTTGAGGGAGATAATTAGGAAGCAGAAGCTGACATGCGGACCAAGTATCCTCACCTCTTCTCCACTAACTCAGATCAAGCTCAGGGTAACAGTTCTACTTAAGCTTACTCAGTTTCATGTTCAGAATTCCATTACAACTTGGTATTAAATATTATTGCATATTCAGTCATGCTTTCTTTTATCAGATCAGTCAAGTAATCATACATCAGATATGCATTCTCATTGTGAGAAAACTTTGTTCCTCGAAACACTCAGTCATGCATTCATGAATCAGTTACTTATGCATCAGATATGCATGTTCAGTATGATAAATATTAAGTTTATCAGTCATGCTAGTCATGGAGTCATGTTACAGTCATTCATGTTCAGTATGTATGTCAATTTATCTTCTCCCCTCTCACTCAGTCTCATTCGAGGATGAATATTCTCAAGGGGAGATATTGTAATACCCCGTACTTTTACCTAGCTTTAAATCATCCCAAGGATGTTAGAAACTTACTTTGAAAGATGAATCCATGTTTATATATGTGGAATTTTTAAGATTTTCACTTTTTGTCATGTGGGAAAATGAATTAGCTTTCCAATGATACCAATTTAGTCCAAATTTGGAATCGGGGTAGAAAGTTATGGCCAAAAAATAGAAGGAAGTAAAAAATACCCAAGTGCGACAGTGAGAGTCGTGGGACCATCGAGCAAGCGATGGACCATCGCTCAAACCGTCGCAGCAGAGATAGTGAGACCACATTCTACCTAAGGGCGACGGCTCAGGCCGACGGACCATCGAGAAAGTGACGGACTATCGCCCAAGCCATTGTAGCAGAGGCAGTGAACCCCTATTCTACCCAGGTACGACTGTAATACCCCAGGAAATTTTTCGTTAAAATTTTGTGCTTAAACGTGTTGGGTTCTATCTTCTAGAATGAATTATAAATTTTTCGTGTGGAATGTCTTAGATTATAACCCACCATTGCGTAGAGTATCGAATAATCTTTCCAACGATATGTGGATCATCCAAAACGTACACCCGAGCGACGAGTTATGAACATTCCGATCGAACCGTGAATAGTAGTGAACAGTAAAATGTGCAAGAAAAAGTACTGGGGACTGGCGTATTTTTGCTCCAAATTTAAACAATCATAACTCCTTGTACATAATGATCAGGGTGATCTACTATATATCAACGGAAATCTCTGCGAGTCCTCTTTCCAATGAAATTGGTTTCATCCAATTTGTCTATCGGAGCAAAACGTTATGGTCAATCTACTTCAGCCTATCAAAAGCGAATTTTTAGGTCAACTTCAAATGATCATAACTCCTCATACACAATGATTTGGGTGAGATACTATATATCAACGGAAATATATGAGAGTCCTCTTTCTAATGAAATTGTTTTCATACAATTTGGATATCGGAGTAAAACGTTATGGTTGATCTACTTCAGACTATCAAAACAGTCCATCAAAGGACAGATTCGAGAATTATTTGATTTTTAGGGGCGTTTTGGTAATTTCTCCTCACCCAAAATCTGTCCAAACCCTATATTAAAGCCTATTAGAAGCATTATATATTATATTTTATCAAATTCCCTCAAAAAGAAAACCCTAAGCTCCTACATCCAACTTCAAGAACCTCCAAAGTTCACCATTAATTCTGCAAATTTATTCAAGATTCCAAGTTCCTAGTTCAAGAACTCCAAGAACCATCATTCAAAGGCACGATTAAAATCTCAAAAATGAGTATCGATCTAAAGTTCATCATTCAAGGTATGTGGGGTTTTTCAATAAGAACTCTCTTTCGTTCTTGTGCCCAAAAGTAATTTTCTTTACAAAGGCATGATTTTTATTTGATTTTTTACGAATTTGAAGCATGAACCCATATCTTATGATGATTATTATGAAATCTTGATGTTTATGATTTAGAAAGATGAATTTACATGTGTGGAGATATAAAGCATGAATCTTGAATGATATTTATCATGATTTTGATATTTGGGTCATGAATCCCCATTGGAAATTGTGTTTTTTTAGAAAGTGTGTGGTATAAGCACGTTGATGTTGAATATTTGAGATATTTTGAATGATTTGACCTTTTGGTCTTAATGGAGTTGTTTTAAACTCGAGTGTGAAAGGAATCCACAACGTGGTTGATTTTGATAGATGGAAAGCATGATGGCTCCCGATGTATATTTATATATTACTGAAATTATTTTGTTATGGATTATCTTTGAAATGATCTTAGCTAAGTCCGGGAGAAATCTTTAGCATCGAGTGGGAGGTATAAAGTGACCTTACTTCCTTAGAACTACGTGCCCCCATAGGAGTGAGACTGAGGCTGATTTATATAGTGATCACTAGTTTGTGTGGATTTGATATCGATAGTCCTACTCTGATGGCAAGGATAAGATGGCTCTCCCCAACGTGGGTTATACGTTCGACTCCATGTAGCTCACATGGTTTATGCCGGTTATAGGATCTCCCAGTGTGTGTGTATTTCCTTGTGTCTATGGTGAATGGTGAAATTATTTGAAAGTGGAATTTTGAAAGTTATTCTTTCGAAAGATTTAAATGATAATTACATTATGAGAATTGATATTCTTGATGAACTGAAAGTGATTGACAAATTATATGATGACTCACATGTGTTATTGTACTTATTTCATCCTCTCATGATTATGATGATTTTCTTTGAGCTATGTGAGTCTTTCATACATCCTGCGTATTTTTTATAAATATTTATGATGATGATGTTTATACAGCTGCATACACCCCCATATACTCGGTTTCTTTCCATGGTACTGACCCATATCTTTGGATGTGGGCTGCATTTTCTCGGAATGTAGGTTCAGGTGCTCAGTTCCAGGTTCGACAGTGATTCTTCGGGCACGCTATTCTACATCCTCTGTTGTGGTGAGTCCTCATGTTCTGAGGACGTGATGTCTAATGTTGATTTCACGAAATTGTTTACATTTGATAACTGAGTATGAGTCAGTTGGGGCATGTCTCAATGGCTCACTGTTTTTATTGATTTTCTTAGAGGCTTGTCAGACTAGTATAGATGTTGGGAGTTGACTAATAAGTCATATTTTGTTATCTTTCTGAAATTCTTTTATTCTTGGATGATGATTACTCTATTGATATTTGAGGGTTATTTATGGAAACCCCATTGATTTGTGGTGAACTGAATGAAAATGGCTCAAAGGGTTAGCTTGGGGCTACTCGTAGCCTCAAGCATCGTGTGACGCTTCGGGACCTATTTTCCGGGGTGTTACAAACTTGGTATCAGAGCCTCAGGTTTTAAGGTTTCCTAGGGAGTCTGACAAGCCGCGTTAAGTAGAGTCTTGATCATCGGTGTGTAGCACACCAAATCTATGAGCAAGAGGCTACAAGACGTTTTAGGAAAAAGTGTGATTCTTTCTTTTAGAAGTATATCATGCTTAAAGTGTCTCTCTCTGCTATTGATTCGTGCTCTCCTCTTTCAGAAATATGCCTCCACGTTGAGCGAGAAGAAATAATGATGGTCAGCAACCTCAACCCACTGACCCATTGAATGAAAACATGCCTCATGCTGAATTTTGGGCAGCCTTTCAGGCGCTGGCCCAAGCTGTTGCTGCAAATGTTCAGGCCAACCCGGCCCCAGCTCCATAGCAGCAGGGAGGTGATTCAGCTGCTGTCAGGATCCGTGACTTCATGCGGATGAATCCACCGGAATTCTATGGGTCCAAGTCTGATGAGGATCCACGATTGTTTTTAGAGGAGGTGCGGAAGATTACTCAGGTGATGCATGTATCTAAGGAACATAGTGTGGAGTTGGCTGCGTATAGGTTAAAAGACCTTGCTTATGACTGGGTTGTTGCTTGGAGGAAAGGTAGAGGTGAGGGAGTTGTCCCTACAACTTTGCAAGAGTTCCAGAATGCATTCCTGGATAAGTTTTTCCCTTTGGAGATGAGGGAGGCGAAGGTGGAAGAGTTTATGAACCTGCGACAGGGCTCTATGACTGTTAGGGAGTACTGTCTAAAGTTCAATCAGTTGGCCAAGTATGCTCCCGACTTAGTGGCTGATAATCGGGCTAGTATGAGTAAGTTTGTGACTGGAGTGTCTAGTTATATGGTTAAGGAGTGTAGGTCTGCTATGCTAAATAGTGAGATGAATCTTTCTAGGATGATGACTCATGTCCAATAGATTTAGGCAGACAAGATTAAGGAGAGAGATAGAATGAGAGAGAATAAGAGAGCTAGGTCCGAGCAGCACGGACAGGGTCAGACTAGATCGTAGGGAGAGAGTCGCCCTCAGTATCAGGATCGTTCGTCTATACCAGCACCGTCATCTGCTAGTGCTCCCGTTCCTAGAGGTAGGTAGGAGCAAGGTAGCAGGTCATATGCATCCGGGTCCCAGTACAGTGCTGGCAGTAATCCAAATCGTCCCCTGTGTCCTAAGTGTGGTAGGGCTCATTCGGGTGAGTGTTGGGGTGAGAAGAGGGGTTGTTTCCAGTATGGTGACATGGGTCACAGAGTTAGACATTATCCACAGGATGGACAAGGGCATTGTGACTATAGCCCTCAGACCCAAATTCAGACTGTTAGTGCTCCAGTTCCAGCGACTCACCCAGCCCCAGCTCAGGGCGCCTCTTCTAGCAATGCTGGCGGGCAGCGCCAGAATAGATTCTATGCTTTACCATCCCGCCAGGAACAGGAGGACTCTCCCGATGTTGTTATTGGTATGCTTTGTATATTTCAGTTTGATGTGTATGCTTTGTTGGATCCTGGATCCAGTTTCTCATATGTTACACCTTTGATTGCTGTGAATTTTGAAATGAGTCGTGAGATTATTCCTGAGCCTATCCTAGTTTCTACCCCAGTGGGTGATTCGATTGTTGCCCAGAAAGTGTATAAAAAGTGTCCTGTTACCGTTCTTCATAGAGTTTTGTTAGCTGATCTGATTGGGTTAGACATGATAGATTTTGATGTGATTCTAGGTATGGACTGGTTGTATTCTTCTTATGCCTCTATTGATTGTCGGACCCGAGTGGTCAAGTTTTAGTTTCTGGGTGCATCCGTGTTTGAGTGGTCTGGGAATTCTGTGTCACCCAAGAGTCATTTTATCTCTTCCCTCAAAGCTAGAAAGCTTATTTCCAAAGGGTGTATTTACCATTTGGTTAGAGTCAAAGACACTAAGTCTGAGACTCCAAGTCTTCAGTCTGTTAATGTGGTCAACAAGTTTTCTGATGTCTTTCCGGATGATCTCCCATGGATACCTCCTGATAGAGAGATAGAGTTCGGGATTGATCTTCTTCCCGATACTCAGCCCATTTCTATTCCTCCTTACCGTATGGCCCCTGCAGAACTTAAGAAGTTGAAAGAGCAACTCAAAGATCTACTAGATAAGGGTTTCATAAGGCCTAGTATTTCTCCTTGGGGTGCTCCTGTGTTGTTTGTAAGAAAGAAAGATGGCTCTTTGCGTATGTGCATTGATTACCGCCAACTAAATAAAGTCACCGTAAAAAATAAGTACCCCCTTCCGAGAATAGATGATTTTTTTGACCAATTGCAAGGTGCAAGTTATTTCTCAAAGATAGACCTTCGTTCCGGCTATCATCAACTCAAAGTTAGGGAGTGTGACATCCCAAAAACCGTTTTCTGAACTCGTTATGGCCATTTTGAGTTTCTTGTTATGTCTTTTGGGTTAACTAATGCCCCAGCAGCTTTCATGGACCTCATGAATCGAGTGTTCAGACCATATCTGGATATGTTTGTCATAGTGTTCATCGATGATATACTGGTGTACTCCCGTAGTGAGGATGAACATTCTGATCATCGTCGAACTGTCTTGCAAACCCTTAGAGATCACAAGTTGTTTGCCAAGTTCAGTAAGTGTGAGTTTTGGCTAAGGTCAGTTGCTTTTCTAGGTCATATCATTTCTTCCGAGGGTATTAGAGTTGATCCCCAAAAGATCGAAGCTGTTAGAAATTGGCCTAGACCTATTTCTCCAACTAATATCCGAAGTTTCTTGGGTTTAGCTGGCTATTACCGTCGTTTTGTTGAGGGTTTCTCCTCTATAGCATCTCTTATGACTCGGTTGACCCAAAAAAAAGTGAAGTTCTTGTGGTCTGAATCTTGTGAGAAGAGTTTTCAGGAGTTGAAGACTCGACTCACTTCAGCCCCTGTTTTGACTTTGCTTGATGGTGTTGATGGTTTTGTGGTGTACTGTGATACTTCGAGAGTTGGGTTGGGTTGCGTATTGTTGCATAAGGGTAAGGTAATAGCTTATGCTTCTAGACAGTTGAAACCCCATGAGAAAAATTACGCCACCCATAACCTTGAGTTGGCTGTTGTTGTGTTTGCTTTAAAAATCTGGAGACACTATTTGTATGGTGTCCATGTTGGTGTTTTCACTGATCATAAGAGTCTGCAGTATGTGTTTACCCAGAGAGAATTGAATCTTAGGCAGAGACGATGGTTAGAATTGTTAAAGGACTATGATATGAGTGTGTTGTACCATCCGGGCAAGGCCAATGTTGTGGCGGATGCCCTAAGTAGAGTGTCTATGGGTAATGTTTCGCATATGGTAGAAGGTAAGAAAGAGTTGGCTTGTGATGTACATCGTTTGGCTAAATTAGGGGTTAGGTTGTTTGACTCTGCTGAAGGTAGTATAGGGGTTCAGAGTAGTTCTGAATCCTCCTTGGTTTCGGAAGTGAAGGAAAAGCAATACTTAGATGCTAGTTTGGTCAGACTGAAGGAGTCAGTCAAGGACCAAAAATTAGAGGTTTTCTCCCAAGGGGGAAATGGTGTGTTGAGATTGCAGGGTAGATTGTGTGTCCCGAATGTTGATGATCTGAGACAAAGGATTATGGTTAAAACGCACAGGGCACGATATTTTATTCATCCTGGTGCCACCAAGATGTACCGAGACTTACGGGAAATCTATTGGTGGAGTGGCATGAAGAAAGATATAGCAGTGTTTGTAGCTAAGTATGCAACATGCCAATAGGTTACGGTTGAACACCAAAGACCTGGTGGTATGATGCAAGAGTTTAGTATTCCCACCTGGAAGTGGGAAGCGATAAATATGGACTTCGCGATTGGTTTACCTCCTTCCCGACATCATTATGATTCCATTTGGGTTGTGGTTGATAGGTTGACTAAGTCTTCTCATTTCTTGCCTGTTCATACTTTATATACTGCTGAGGATTATGCTAGATTGTATATCCTAGAGCTAGTCAGACTGCATGGAGTTCCCTTGTCTATCATTTCGGATAGGGGTACCCAGTTCACTTCGCAATTTTGGAAAGATTTTCAGAAGGGTCTTGGTACCCAAGTGCTTTTGAGTTCTTCTTTTCATCCGCAGACCGATGGTCAGGCTGAGCGGACCATCCAGACCTTAGAGGATATGTTGAGAGCTTGTGCACTTGACTTTAAGGGAAGTTGGGATGATCACTTACCGTTGATAGAGTTTGCTTACAATAACAGTTTCCACTCTAGTATTGGCATGGCTCCGTTTGAAGCCTTATATGGGAGGAAGTATAGATCACCCATAGTTTGGTTCAAGGTGGGTGAAGAGGATGTGAGTGGTCCTGATTCGGTATTTGAGGCTATGGAAAAAGTTAAGTTGATTAGGGAAAGGTTGAAAAGTGCGCAGAGTCGTCAGAAGTCATATGCGGATGTTAGAAGGAGAGACCTTGAGTTTGAAGTTGGTGACCTAGTGTATCTAAAAATTTCACCCATGGGGGGGTGAAGAGATTCGGAAAGAAGGGGAATCTTAGTCCCCGTTGGGTTGGTCCTTACAAAATTCTTAGCCGTGTTGGTAAGGTAGCTTATGAGGTCGAGTTGCCTTCTGAGTTGTCCTCTGTTCATCCAATATTCCATGTCTCCATGCTTAGAAAGCATATTAGCGATGTTGTGGTAGTGGATTCCTCTGTGAGTGTTGACACTCAAGAAAATCTTTCTTTTGATTAGATTCCTGTTGAGATTCTTGATTTCAGTGTTCGAAGACTAAGGAACAAAGAAGTTCCCTTAGTCAAGGTGTTGTGGCGAAACCAATCTGTTGAGGGTGCAACTTGGGAAGCTGAGGCGGATATGCGATTCAAGTACCCGCACCTATTTTCTGCGAACTCCGATCAAGCCGAAGGTACCGTTCTTTCCTAAATCATGCACTTTTGATAAAAGTTGCAGCAGTTCAACTGTCATTTATTATGTGTTCAGCTGTAGTTTCTTGAATTTATGCATTCTATGTTGCATTCGGAGTGAGAAACGATGTGGTGATGAGTCTAACGAATGGTTTCAGCTGTATGTTCTATTCCCTATCTAATCTTGGTATGTCTAGCGTCATTCGAGGACGAATGATTCCAAAGGGGGGATGATGTAATACCCCGGGAAATTTTTCATTGAAATTTTGTGCGTAAACGTGTTGGGTTCTATCTTCTAGAATGAATTATAAATTTTTCGTATGGAATGTCTTAGATTATGACCCACCATTGCGTAGAGTATCAAATAAGATTTCCAACGATATGTGGATCATTCAAAACGGACACCCGAGCGACGAGTTATGAACATTTCGATCGAACCGTGAATAGTAGTGAACAGTAAAACGTGCAAGAAAAAGTACTGAGGCCTGGCGTATTTTTGCTCTAACTTTAAATGATCATAACTCCTTGTTCATAATAATATGGGTGATATACTATATATCAACGGAAAGCTCTGCGAGTCCTCTTTCCAATGAAATTGGTTTCATCCAATTTGTCTATCGGAGCAAAAGGTTATGGTCGATCTACTTCAGCCTATCAAAAGAGAATTTTTGGGTCAACTTCAAACGATCATAACTCCTGGTACACAATGATCTGGATGAGATACTATATATCAACGGAAATATATGAGAGTAATCTTACTAATGAAATTGGTTTCATCCAATTTGGATAGTGGAGTAAAACGTTATGGTTGATCTACTTCAGATAATCAAAACAGTCCACCAAAGGACAGATTCGAGAATTATTTAATTTTTAGGGGCGTTTTGGTCATTCTCCCTCACCCAAAATCCGTCCAAACCCTATATTAAAGCCTATTAGAAGTATTATATGTTATATTTCATCAAATTCCCTCAAAAAGAAAACCCTAAGCTCCTACATCAAACTTCAAGAACCTCCAAAGTTCACCATTAATTCTGCAAATTTATTCAAGATTCCAAGTTCCTAGTTCAAGAACTCTAAGAACCATCATTCAAAGGCCTTATTAACATCTCAAAAATGAGTATCGATTTAAAGTTCATCGTTCAAGGTATGTGGGGTTTTTCAACAAGAACTCTCTTTCGTTCTTGTGCCCAAAAGTAATTTTCTTTACAAAGGCATGATTTTTATTTGATTTTTACGAATTTGAAGCATGAACCCATATCTTATGATGATTATTATGAAATCTTGATGTTTATGATTTTGAAAGATGAATTTACATGTGTGGAGATATAAAGCATGAATCTTGAACGATATTTATCATGATTTTGATATTTGGGTCGTGAATCCCCATTGGAAATTGTGTTTTTATGAGAAAATGTGTGTTATAAGCACATTGATGTTGAATATTTGAGATATTTTAAATGATTTGACCTTTTGGTCTTAATGGAGTTGTTTTGAACTGGAGTGTGAAAGAAATCCACAACGTGGTTGATTTTGATAGATGGAAAGCATGATGGCTCCCGATGTATATTTATATATTACTGAAATTATTTTGTTGTGGATTATCTTCGAAATGATCTGAGCTAAGTCCGGGAGAAATCTTTAGCACCGAGTGGGAGGTATAAAGCGACCTTACTTCCCTAGAACTACGTGCCCCCATAGGAGTGAGCCTGAGGCTGATTTATATAGTGATCACTAGTTTGTGTAGATTTGATATCGATAGTCCTACTCCGATGGCAAGGATAGGACGGCTCTCCCCAACGTGGGTTGTATGTTGGACTCCATATAGCTCACATGGTTTATGTCGGTTATAGGATCTCCCAATGTGTGTGTATTTCCTTGTGTCTATGGTGAATGGTGAAGTGATTTGAAAGTGGAATTGTGAAAGTTATTCTTTCGAAAGATTTAAATGATATTTACATTATGAAAATTGATATTCTTGATGAACTGAAAGTGATTGACAAATTATATGATGACTCACATGTGTTATTGTACTTATTTCATCCTCTCATAATTATGATGATTGTCTTCGGGCTATGTGAGTCTTTCATACATCCTGCATATTTCTTATAAATATTTATGATGATGATGTTTATACAACTGCATACACCCCCATATACTCGGTTCCTTTCCATTGTACTGACCCACATCTTCGAATGTGGGCTGCATTTTCTCGGAATATAGGTTCAGGTGCTCAGTTCCAGGTTCGACAGTGATTCTTCGGGCACGCTGTTCTACATCCTCTGTTGTGGTGAGTCCTCATGTTTTGAGGACGTGATGTCTGATGTTGGTTTCACGGAATTATTTATATTTGATAACTGAGTATGAGTCAGTTGGGGCATGTCTCAATGGCTCGCTGGTTTTATTGATTTTCTTAGAGGCTTGTCAGACTAGTATAGATGTTGGGAGTTGACTAATAAGTCGTATTTTGTTATCTTTCTGAAATTCTTTTATTCTTGGATGATGATTACTCTGTTGATATTTTAGGGTTATTTATGGAAACCCCATTGATTTGTGTTGAACTAAATGAAAATGGCTCAAAGGGTTAGCTTGGGGCTACTCGTAGCCTCAAGCACCGTGTGATGCTTCGGGACTCATTTTCCAGGGCGTTACAACGACGGTCAGGACCGACGGACCATCAACCCAGCGACGGATCATCGCACCCAGCGACGGACCATTGCACCCATTATCGTATAGTTTTTTCAGTTATTTTAAAGTCATTTTAAAAGGGTATTTGGGTCTTTTTCCACCCATTTTAACACTTAATTATATCAGATCAAGGCTCATAAGTTCATTATGCATCTACAACATCAAATTAGGGTTTTCTCTCAAAGATAATCCCCAAGAAATAAGATCCAAATCTTCTTCAAGAAACTAAGAGATTCAAGTTCTTCTAGTCCAAGAACTTCAAGAAACTCACAACCCAGGTATGTCATGTGTTGATTCACGGGTCCCTTTCACCCATGAAGCTCAAGAATCTCTTTTCAAAATCCAAGATTTTTGTATGTATGAATGCTCATGATTTAAATTGAATTGAAATTCATGTTCATGATGTTGTGGGGTTTTGATTCATGTTTTAAATTACATTCTTCCAATGATTGACCCTAGTATATGAAGATTTGCATAATAACCATGATAAATCCCTTCAATTTACAAGTTGATTGATGTATCCATGATTATTAGATCTGTTGATGATTTTATAACCAAAGCATGCTCCCCATGTGTTTGATTAAATGCATATGTGAAGGAAAAGTGTCATACTAGTATAATAATATGAAATCCCCATTCATGTACAAGTTCATGCATGTCAAGTGTTTGATAAAATGTCTTAGTCAATGAGTTATGGATATATGTGTGGCCATTGTGGTGCTTTAGAACTTGTACTTCATGAATTCTCCAACTTATTATATTATGGATTATTGATGTGGTCATGTATTCAAGAAAGTCATGCTTTATCAGTTTCTTCCCATCGAGTCCTGGGGGTACTTGTACCCAAAAATTTAGTTGTGTGCCTAGAATCAGTGTCATATTTTCAAAATACTCTCAGTTAAGCCATGATCCTTAGAATTCAGTCAGTCTCATGACTCATGACTCAATAATCTCAGTAGTATTCCATCAGTCAACGGAACTCAGTTAACTCAGTCCAGTCAGTTCAGTTAATCATGTTCAGTGTTTATCTAGATGGGAGTAGAAATTATCACCGAGAGAACCCAAGGATGGGAACCCATCTGTTATATGAGGGTGTGATTCTTAGAAGCAATCCTTCCATCCCAGAACTACGTAGCCAGTATAGGTTGAGACATCATAGCCTGTTATATAAGGGTAGATGAGGTGGCTTAACCTGTTATATGAGGGTTCCCATTGTTCTCACTAGAGTCACATGTTATCTGAGGGTTATTCATAAATTTTCCTTACTAGTGGCACGGTATTGACACCCTTCCAATTGGGGTTACAGATTGGACCCCAACTCAGCCATAATGGTATATTAGGGGCATGTCGGTTAGATAACTACTTCCCATAGTTTCAGTACAGAATCAGGACTGTCAAATACAGTCATTCAGTCTCTATAATATAACTCAGATAGTTCTACAGTATTCAGAACTGTCAGATACAATCAACTCAAAATAGTATGAAACTCAGTTAGTTTCATCAGCACCTAGACTGTCAGATACAGTCCCTCAGTATCAGTTATTTTAGTTATACAGATATCAGTATCTCATGTTATCAGTACTCAGACTCAGTAATCATGTTATCAGAAACTCAGTTATGGTTATTATGTATTCATGCATGCATTTTCACGAGATCCAGAGCATCAGTAGCATTCAGGTCCCTGCAGTCAGAGTTAGAAGTGAGTCCTCATCTTTTGAGGACATTACCATTACCTTATTATCTCATTAATTAATTAGTTGGAGTTAGTTGGGGACATGTTTCATCAACTCCTTATTGGAACAGTTCAGTCAGTTAGAGGCTTTTCATGCTAGCACATTCAGACAGTTTATTTCAGTTGTTTTAGGTATTTCATACCCCAGCCATATGTTATGTTTTATCAGTTATGTTATAGTTTTGAACCTTACGGCCTTACAGCCTTTATTTCTGCATTTATACAATATATTATGCAGTGATTAGGTACAGATACAAGTCATGGGTTAGCTTGTGGTCTTCTGGGGTCATGAGCACCGTATAGCATTCCGGGTACTAGATTCGGGGCATTACATTAATTGACCAATTTTATTTGAAATGATTCAAATTAAGACATTATTAGTAATAACTACATTGATTTAACTAAAATTAAAGATGAATTGATAAGTTCAATTACGATTTCAATTATTCTCATATTCAATACACGATCATCTTAGTGTGTACGTTCTGAGTAGAGTGATCAATTGACTAATTTTATTTGAAATGATTCAAATTAAGCCATTATTAGTAATAGCTAAATTGATTTAATAATTACAATTTCAATTAATCTCATAGTAATTATATGATCATTTAAGTGTATAACTTACTGCAACAGATTTAACCTGTTGTAACAGATGAATCATCTGTTGAAAATTATCAAATATATATATATATATATTGCAACGGATTGGTCATCTGTTGTAACAAATGTCTTTATCTGTTGGTCATTTCCAACAGATGACCAATTTGTTGCAACATATGACTTTATCTGTTTGTCATTTCAAATAGATTACTAATCTGTTGCAATAGATGACTAATCTGTAGCAACAGATGTCTTTATTTTTTTGGTCAGTATCAACAGATTACTCATCTTTTGCAATATGTTAGTCATCTATTGATTCATATTAAGCCATTATATTAGTAATATCTAAATTGATTTAACTAGAATTAAACATGAATTAATAAGTTCAATTACAGTTTCAATTAATCTCATGATAATTACATGATCAACTAAGTGAGTTAATCCTGAGTAGAGTGATCAATTGAGCAATTTTATTTGAAATAATTCAAACCAAGCCATAATTACAAATAACAATATTGATTTAACTAAAATTAAAGATGAATTAGTAAGTTCACTTATAATTTCAATTAATTTTCTAGTAATTACATTATCAACTAAGTGTTTAGTGTTAAGTAGAATGACCAATTGACCAATTTTATTTGAAATAATTAAAATTAAGCAATTATTAGTAATAACTAAATTGATTTGACTAAAATTAAAGATGAATTGATAATTTTAATTATGATTTCAATTAATCTCATAGTAATTACATGATCATCTAAGTATATTCGTCTTGAGAAAAGTGTTAATTGACCAATTATTTGAAATGATTCAAATTAAGACACTATTAGTAATAACTATATTGATTTAACTAAAATTAAAGATGAATTGATAAGTTTAATTACGATTTCAATTATTCTCATATTCATTACACGATCATCTTAGTGTGTACGTTATGAGTATAGTGATCAATTGACTAATTTTATTTAAAATGATTCAAATTAAGCCATTATTAGTAATAGCTAAATTGATTTAATAATTATAATTTTAATTAATCTCATAGTAATTATATTTTTATTTAAGTGTATAACCTATTGCAACAGATTTAACCTGTTGCAACAGATGAATCATCTGTTGAAAATTATCAAATAGATATACAAATATGTTGCAATAGATTGGTCATCTATTGTAACAAATGTCTTTATCTGTAAGTCATTTCCAACAGATGACCATTCTGTTGCAACATATGACTTTATCTATTTGTTATTTCCAACAGATTACTAATCTGTTACAATAAATGACATTTGTTGCAACAGATGTCTTTATCCGTTTGATCATTTTCAATAGATTACTCATCTTTTGCAACATGTTAGTCATCTATTGATTCATATTAAGCCATTATATTAGTAATAACTAAATTGATTTAACTAGAATTAAACATGAATTAATAAGTTCAATTACAGTTTCAATTAATCTCATGGTAATTACATGATCAACTAAGTGTGTTCGTCCTGAGTAGAGTGATCAATTGAGCTATTTTATTTGAAATAATTCAAAACAAGCCATAATTAGAAATAACTATATTGATTTAACTAAAATTAAAGATGAATTAGTAAGTTCACTTACAATTTCAATTAATTTTATAGTAATTACATTATCAACTAAGTGTTTAGTCTTAAGTAGAATGATCAATTGACCGATTTTATTTTAAATAATTAAAATTAAGCAATTATTAGTAATAACTAAATTGATTTAACTAAAATTAAAGATGAAGTAATAATTTTAATTATGATTTCTATTAATCTCATAGTAATTACATGATCATCTAAGTATATTCGTCTTGAGAAAAGTGTTAATTGACCTATTTTATTTGAAATGATTCAAATTAAGACATTATTAGTAATAACTATATTGATTTAACTAAAGTTAAATATGAATTGATAAGTTCAATTACGATTTCAATTATTCTCATATTAATTACACGATCATCTTAGTGTGTTCGTTCTGAGTATAGTGATCAATTGACTAATTTTATTTGAAATGATTCAAATTAAGCCATTATTAGTAATAGCTAAATTAATTTAATATTTAAAATTTTAATTAATCTCATAGTAATTACATGATCATTTAAGTGTATAACCTATTGTAACAGATTTAACTATTAGCAACAGATGAGTCCTTAGTTGAAAATTATCAAATAGATATACACATATGTTGCAACAGATGGGTCATCTATTATAACAAATATCTTTATCTGTTGGTCATTTCCAACATATGACCAATGTATTGCCATAGATGACTTTATTTGTTTGTCATTTCCAACAGATTACTAATCTGTTGTAATAAATGACTAATCTGTTGCAACAAATGTCTTTGTCTAATTTTTCATTTTCAATAGATCACTAATTATTACGACAGATGATCCATCTGTTGCAATAAATATCTTTATCTACTTGGTCATTTCCAATAGATTACTCATCTGTTGCAACAGATGGGCCATTTGTTATCAATCTATCTTTAATTTTATTGTAATAGTAAATAATCTTGTGTTGTTATTTAATTTTAGTCTATGACCATTCTCTCAACCAAACACATTCTTTCTAGTAACTGATTCTTTGCACTCCCGAATGCTCAAAAACCTACACCTCACAACATCTTAAAAAAAATAGGCAGAATAAAAAAAATAAGAATAAACTCTGTCAATCAAATATAGATTTTCTCATTCATTACATAAAAAATATTTACAACATTAAGTAGATCCGATAAAATAAACTACATATGATAAAAAAATATATAACCTAATTATTATGATTATTATTATTGTCAATCGAAAATCCATTGGGCAGCAGACCCCTCAGCCTTCAAATCCCACGATGAACCCTTGCTCTCGCAGCGCCCAACTCTCACTCAATTTTATGAACCAACCTTTCAATTTCCTACACGGTGCCAAGTAGAATAGCCATGTACCAAATTATATCAGTTAAATCTAGAAAATGCATGAACAAATAATGTAAAATACTAAACCACATATACTACCAACTGTTAGTTTAACAAAAAAATAGATGCATGCTAATAATTTTCATATTAGAACAAGAAAATAAAATATACCTTAACGGATGAACAACAAATTTATTTTTGAAAGAGATGTGATTGAAGATGTAATGGCGGTTTTATGCAAGACAAGATGCAAGAGATAGAGCTGAGGAGACCTATATATAAAAGATTGAATGAGTGAGTAGTGCAGTGTGTTAGGCAAAATATCATGACCGTTCGCCTCTTTTTTAATAATTATATCTCTTAATTAAATCAAACTTGGTGACTTTTTGGTTATGCAAATTAAAAATAGATTTAAATACAAAAAAGGTGAATAGTCATAACTTTTCAGCTTTTTGGTATTTTAGTTATTTAAATTAAATATCTACAAAATTGTGTTTATCATATTTTTTTCATATTATTTATTTACGAATCATTTTTTTAATTAAATGATCAAAAAGTCACGACCCTTGAGTTCTTCCAACAAATGATCTATTTGTTGCAACATATGGTCCATCTGTTACAACAAATGACCCTTCTGTTGCAACATATGACTCATCTGTTGGAGTAATTGATTCATTTTTGCAACATATGGTTCATCTGTTGCAACAAATTATTCATTTGTTGTAACAGATTATTCATTTATTGAAAAAATAAATCAATAGCAAGATTTATTCAATAGAAACAATAACAAATCATTATTTATCAATGCACCATTTTTACCATGGGATTAATTGAAATTGTAATTGAACTTACTAATTCATCTTTAATTTTAGTTAAATCAATATAGTTATTTCTAATGATGGTTTAGTTTGAATCAATTCAAATAAAATTGGTCAATTGATCACTCTACTCAGGACGAACATACTTAGATGATCATGTAATTACCATGAGATTAATTAAAATTGTAATTGAACTTATTAATTCATATTTTATTTTAGTTAAATCAATTTAGTTATTACTAATAATGGCTTAATTTGAATCAATAGATGACTAACATGTTGCAATAGATGAATAATTTGTTGGAAAAGACCAAACAGTTAAAGACATCTGTTGAAAATGATCAAACAGATATAGACATCTGTTGCAATAGATGACTAACCTGTTGCAATAGCTAACTTATCTATTGAGAATTATCAAATAAATATAGACATCTATTGCAACAGATGAATAAATTATTGCAACATATGACTCATCTGTTGGAAACTACTAAATAGACAAGATATGTGTTGAAAAGCAATTTAAAATACTAAAGCTCAAATATTTTTAGGAGAACTCAAACATTGGTCCCTTTGTCTAAGGTCTTGTATTAAATACTTGTCTTCAATTTTAATTAAATTAGTTTAGTTATTATTAATAATTTCTTAATTAGAATTAATAAATGACTAACCTGTTATAAACATCTATTGCAATAGATGACTAACTTGTAGTAATAAATAGGTCATCTGTTGGAAAATAATTAAAATACTAGGGAACTCAAATATTTTTAGGAGAACTCAAATGTTTATCCCATTGTCTTAGAGACGTCTTTAATTTCAGCTAAATAAATTTAGATATTACTAATAATTGCTTAATTTGAATCAACAGATGACTAACATGTTGCATCAGATGATTCATCTGTTGAAAACTATCAAACAGATAGAAAATCTGTTGTAACAGATAGGTCAACTATTAGAAAGCAATTAAAATACTAGGGAACTTAAATGTTTTAAGAAGAACTCAAACGTTTGTCCCCTTGATCCTTTTTCATTTGATGTATGATATAATATCTTTATCTTTTTTACCTGTTTCATGAATTTTTTCATGTGTTTTACTTATTCGTTGTGCCCCTGTTGAAATTTTGGAATTTTTTAGGTCAAATATTATTCGTATATCACTTGGGCATTACTTCATAGGTGATTTTGTAAGTAAAATTATGATTTTTGTTGAATGTCTTATTTGGTGTATCTTGTAATATCACAAACTTTCTTTAAGTCTAATTTGGTCTCCAAAAGATTAAGGGATGACTTCCTGAGTGAGTAATGTTTAAACAATATAGAATGTTTCTAATTTTGACTTTTAATCGTGTGGGAAATTGAATTAGCTTTCCAACGATACCCATTTCGCCAAAATCTGATGTCGGAGTAGAAAGATATGGAAGTTTTATAGAGAACTGTCTGAACTGCCCAGGAGTGACGGGCAGGCTAACAGACTGTCGAGCTAGCGATGGACCATCGCTCCATCCATTGCAACCGAGGCAGTAAACCTTTTCACTGGTCTAAGTACGACGGTCAGGCCGATGGACTGTCGAGCTAGCAATGGACCATCGCCCAAGCCGTCGTAACTAAGGCAGTAAATACCTATTCTGGTCCAAGTGTGACGGTCAGGGCGAAAGACCGTCGAGCTAGCGATGGACCATCGCATGAGCCATCGCAGATCCCGTTCAGCAATTTAAAGTCGTTTCTAAAAGAGCTTTTTGGTCTTTTTCCACCCTTTTAACACCTAGATATATCAAAACGAAGCATAGAACTTCAGATTCATCCAAAACATCAAAAACTAGGATTTTTCTCTCAAGATTAACCCTCAAGAGAAAGACCCAATTCTTTATCCAAGATTTCACCATAGTTGTTGCAAATTAATTTAAGATTCAAGGTTCTCAAGTCAGAAGCTTCAAGAACCCTCACTCAAGAGTACGAAAAAGAGTCTCAAGCAAGCTTGTTCATCTAAATTCATAATCTAAGGTATGTGGGGTTTGAACTAGGACACTATTTTCGTCCTTGTGCCCAAAAGTTGTGTTAATTACAAAGATATATGATTTTACATATTTTCTTACGGAATTGAAGTATGGGTTTATACCGTATATTGTTATTCTTGAGATTTAAAATGATTCTAATGTTTTAGAAATTAAAGTACATGAGTATGTTGAGATTATAATGCATATTACGGAAATTTCCAGTTTTTTATATGATCTATGAATCTTTGTGATATCAAGTATGAATTTTGCAATGTTATAACCTGAGATTGATATATGGGTCATTAAGCCCTAATTGAGATTATGATTTCTGAGAACTTTTGTGCTATAAGCACCCATGAATTGATATTTTGAGATTTTTGAGAAAGTTTGACTTTGATGGTCATAATAGATTTGAAATCCACTTCACTAAATGAGATTGCAGATTTCTTTATTGTTGGTTTCATTGTAAACCATGAGATTATTTTAATATGGATTTCCTTGAGATGAGCTTAGCTAACTAAAGGGTGTAGTATTTAGCACCGAGTTGGGTAAGTTACTATGGTTTCATACCCCAAAACTATATGCCACCGTAGGATTGCCTGACGCCGAGATAGTGATCACTGAGTTGAGGTTATACTCCCTAGCAAGAGTATGACGCCTCTCCCCAACGTGAGGTTTCTTCCTTAGGAGGACAAAACATTGGACTCCATGTAGCTCGCATGGTGTATATCGATTAAGAGAACCTCCCTGCTAGTAAAAGTAATTAAATAGCTTTTGAGTATTTTCCCTAAAGTTTTGAAAGATATCCTAGTCAGTAAAGATTTTTAGATAATGAGTGTTAAGGATCACAAGCTTATTCAAATATTGTTTTACTTGAGATTTCATTTTCTAAGTTACAGTCCTGGCTTTCAAATACAGAGGTGAGCACTTTACTACTTAGTCTGTATATTTTGAGAAGAGACTAGAAATACAGATTTCCAGAACCAAGTGTATTGACTCACGAGATTTATGCTATACGTTTCATTATTCATAATTTATGAGATTTATATTTTTGGAGTTATTCAAGATATGTGAGTCAGTTATATCAGCATGCATGATTTCTATAAAAGATTGATGATGTTGTTGTCTTTAATTATTGCATATACCCCTATATACTCAGTACATCCTCAAAGTACTGATCTATATATACGTCTGTGTGATATATTATCTCATAATGTAGATTCAGATGCTCAATCTCAGCAGGGACAGTTATCTCCGAGCATCTCATCTATATCTTTATCCTTTTTGAGTCCTCATGGTTCGAGGACCTATATCTGCAACTTTTTCTACTTTCATGGTATTTTGAGTATTACTTTCAGATTATTTCGAGTCAGTTGAGGGTCTGTCCCAATGGCACTCTAGTTTGAGTAGTAGAGGATTTGTCAGACTAGACGATCAGTGGTGTTTTATACTTTTCAGTATTGTGCTATTCAGACAGTATTCCTTTGTTATTTTAGTTGAAATGTTATATGACAGTACCTTTTTTTTGCTCTATTTTTCATTGGAGTAAGTTCTAAACTTAGTAGCAGGCTTAAAGGGTTAGCTTAGGTCTACTTGCATCCTTAAGCACCGTGTGACGTCTCGGGATAAAATTTTAGGTCGTTACAAACTTTGTTTCAGAGCCTAAGGTTTAAGAAGCCCAAGGGAGTCTGATAAGCCACGTTATGCAGAGTCTTGATCATCGGTTTGTAGCGCGCCACATCTTTGAGCAAAAGGCTACAAGACGTCTTAGGAAAAAGTCATCTCTTTTATTCATAATCTGTCATCTTACAGTTGTCTCACTCTACTATTAATTCATGCTCTTTTATGATAGAAAATGCCTTCTCATCAAACCCGCAGAAATAATAATGAGCAACCTCAGCCTGCTGATCCTCTTAATGAAAATGTGTCTCTTGCTGATTTTGGGCAGCTTTTCAGGCATTAGCCCAGGCAGTCACCGCTAACATTCAGGCCAATAACCAGGCTGCAATTTTGCACCAGTAAGGAAGTGATTTAGCTGCAGCTAGGATTCGAGATTTTATGAGGATGAATCCGCCAAAGTTCTATAGGTCGAAGGTAGGTGAGGACCCACAGTTGTTTCTTGAGGAGGTGAAGAATATCACCCAAGTTATGTATATTTCTAAAAAAGATAGTGTAGAGCTGTTCTCTTATAGGCTGAAGATATTGCTTATGATTGGGTTATGGCGTGGAGGAAAAATAGAGGGAAGAATGTTGCTCCTATGACTTGGCAAGTGTTTCAGGATGCTTTCCTGGACAAGTTCTTCCCACTTGAGATGAGGGAAGTGAAGATAAGGGAGTTTATGAACCTAAGGCAAGGCTCTACGACAGTAAAAGAGTATTGCCTCAAGTTCAACTAATTAGCTAAGTATGCTCCTGACTTGGTAGCTGACACCCGATCTAGTATGAGTAAGTTCGTGACCGGTGTATCTGGTTTGGTGCTAAAAGAGTGCATGACTGCTATGCTTAATAGGGATATAGATCTATCCAGACTGATGATGCATGCTCAGCAGATTGAGGCAGATAAGACAAGAGAGAGAGAGAGAGTAAGGGGAAATAAGAGGGCTAGATTGGAGCAGTTTGAGCATGGATAGGCTAGATCCCATGGAGGGAATCAGCCCCAGTTTCAGAATCGTTCATCTATGCCAGCGCCTTCATCAGCTAGTGCTCCCGCACCCAGAAATAGGCAGGAGCAGGGGAATAGGCCTTCTATGTCTAGATCCCAGAATAGTATGAGTAACAAACCTCGTTATCCTTCATATACTAAGTATAGTAGGGACTATCCCGGTGAGTGTTTACCCGATCAGAGGGGTTGTTTTGGTTATGGAAAGATGGGTCATAGACTTAGAGAGTGTCTGGATGCTAGGCAGGGGATCTGAGATGTTCATTCCCAGACTCAGGATACCAACGCCCCAGCTCCTTCTCAAGGCGCTTCATCTAGTACTAGTGGTAGACAGCGCCAGAATAGGTTCTACGACCTACCATCCCATCAGGAGCAGGAGGATTATCCCGATATTTTTACTGGTATGCGTCGTGTCTTTTGCTTTGATGTTTATGTGTTGTTGGAACCTGGGTCAAGTTTCTCCTATGTGACCCCATTAGTTGCTGTGAATTTTAAAATGAGTTTCGAAAATATCCCTAAGCCTATCCTGGTTTCCACCCCACTAGGAGATTCAGTCGTTGTTAAGCAAGTGTATAAGAAGTTACTGTTCTTCATAAGGTCATATTCGCTGATTTAATAGAGTTAGATATGGTCGATTTTGATCTTATTCTGGGTATGGATTGGATTCATTCCTGTTATGCATCTATAGATTGTCGTACCCGTGTGGTTAAGTTTCAATTCCCAAATAAGCTAGTTTTCGAGTGGTCGGAAGTTCAGTATCTCCCAAGAGTCATTTTATATCCAATCTCAAAGCCAGAAAGCTAATATCCAAAGGTTTCATATATCATCTAGTTCGAGTTAAAGACACTAAGTCTGAAGCTCTAACTCTTCAGTCATTCAGCATAGTTAATGAGTTTCCAGATGTTTTTCCAGAAGATCTCCTAAGGGTACCTCCCGATAGAGAGATAGAATTCGGGATTGACTTTTTTCCCGATACATAGCCTATTTCTATTTCTCCATACCGTATGGCACCCACAGATCATAAAGATTTGAAAGAGAGACTCAAATATCTTCTAGATAAAGGTTTTATAAGGCCCAGTGTTTCTCCTTGGGGCACACCTATCCTGTTCGTGCGGAAGAAAAATAGTTCTTTGCGTATGTGCATTGACTATCGTCAGCTTAATAAGGTCACATTCAAGAATAAGTACAATCTTTCTAGAATTGATGACCTGTTTGATCAGTTGAAAGGTGCAAGTTATTTCTCAAAGATAGACCTTAGATCCGGCTATTATCAGCTCAAAGTAAGGGAGTGTGATATTCCAAAGACAGCCTTCCAAACCCGTTACGGTTATTTTAAGTTTCTAGTCATGTCTTTCAGGCTAACCAATGCTCCTGCAGCTTTCATGGACCTCGTGAATCGAGTGTTCAAGCAGTATCTTGATATGTTTGTCATAGTATTCATAGATGATATTCTTGTTTACTCCCGTAGTGAGGATGACTATGCAGATCATCTTAGAATTGTCTTGCAAACTCTTAGAGATCATAAATTATTTTCCAAATTCGGCAAGTGTGAGTTTTGGCTAAGGTCAGTAGCATTTCTAGGTCATATTATTTCAGCCGAAGGTATTAGAGTTGATCCCCAAAAGACAGAAGCCATGAGAAATTATCCTAGACCTATCTCTCCATCTGACATTAGAAGTTTCTTGGGTTTAGCTAGATATTAACATCGTTTTGTTGAGGCTTTCTCATCTATTGTGTCTTTCATGACTCGATTGATCCAAAAGAAAGTTAAGTTCTTTTGGTTAGATTCCTGTGAGAAGAGTTTTCAAGAGTTGAAGACTCGACTCACTTCAGACCCTGTGTTGACTTTGACTGATGGTATGAATGGTTTTGTGGTGTATTGTGATGCCTCTAGAGTTGGTTTGGGTTGTGTGTTGATGTAGAGAGGTAAGGTTATAGCCTGTGCCTCTAGAAAGTTGAAGCCGCATGAAAAAAATTGCCTGAACCATGATCTTGAATTGGCTGTTGTGGTTTTTGCATTGAAAATTTGGAGCCACTATCTGTATGGTGTTTATGTGGATATGTTTACTGACCACAAAAGCTTGCAGTATATGTTTACTCAGAGGGAGTTGAATCTTAGATAAAGAAGATAGTTCGAGTTGCAAAAGATTATGATATGAGTGTGTTATATCATCCGGGAAGGCCAATGTAGTGGCAGACGCCCTTAGTAGGTTTTCTATGGGCAGTGTGGCTCATGTGGAGAAGGATAAGAAGGAGTTAGCTCGTGAAGTGCATTGTTTGGCTAGATTGGGTGTTAGGTTGCTTGATTCAGCAGAAGGTAGTGTTTGGGTTCAGAGTAGTTCCGAATCCTCTTTAGTATCGGATGTGAAGGAAAAGAAAGACATGTATCCTAGTTTGGTCAAACTGAAGAAGTCAGTTAAGGGCCACAAGGTGAAAGTTTTCTCCCAAGGGGGAGATGGTGTATAGAGATATCAGGATAGATTATGTGTTCCTGCCGTTGATGATTTGAGGCAGAGAATTATGGCTGAGGCACATAGTGCGCGATATTTTATTCATCCTGGTGCTACCAAGATGTACCGCGACTTGCGAGAAATCTATTGGTAGAATGGTATGAAGAAGGATATAGCAGAGTTTGTGGAAAATTGTGCAACTTTCCAACAGGTTAAGGTAGAGCACCAAAGGCCTGGTGGTGCAATGTAGGAGTTTGGTATCCCCACTTGGAAGTGGGAAGTGGTGAATATGGATTTTGTGACTGGTTTACCTATTTCGTGTCGTCATCAAGATTCTATTTGGGTTGTTATAGACAGTTTGACTAAGTCAATGCACTTCTTTTTGGTGCATACATCTTATACAGCTGAGGATTATGCTAGATTGTATATCCGGGAGTTAGTCAGGTTGTATGGAGTTTCTTTGTCTTTTATCTCAGATAGGGGTACTCAGTTCACTTCTCAGTTTTGGAGAGCTTTTCAAAAGGGTCTTGGTACCCGGGTTCTCCTTAGTTCCGCTTTTCATCCGCAGACAGATGGTTAGTCTAAGAGGACCATCCATACTCTGGAAGATATGTTGAGGGCATGTTCTCTTGATTTCAAAGGTAGTTGGGATAAGTATTTCCCATTGATTGAATTCGCGTATAACAACAGTTACCACTCTAGCATCCAGATGGCCCCGTTTGAGGCTTTGTATGAGAGGAGATGTAGATTACCTATAGGTTGGTTTGAAGTGGGTAAAGCTGCTTTGACTGGACCCGATGCAGTATTTGAGGCTATGGAGAAGGTTAAGTTGATCAGAGAAAGGTAGAAGACAACCCAGAGTCCTCAGAAGTCATATGCAAATGTGAGAAGAAGGGATCTTTAGTTTGAAGTTGATGACTTGGTATATCTGAAGATTTCACCCATAAAAAGGGTGAAAAGGTTTAGGAAAAAGGGGAAGCTTAGTCCCCGTTATGTTGCCCCTTATAGAATTCTAAGTCGTGTTGGGAAAGTGGCTTATGAGGTTGAGTTGCCCGCAGATTTATTAGTTGTTCATCCCGTCTTTTACGTTTCTATGCTTAAAAAGTGTATCGGTGATTCCATTATAGTAGATCCTTCAGAGAGCACAAATATTCAGACCAGTCTTTCTTACGAAGAGATTCCAATCGAGATTCTTGACCATCAGATCCGTAGGCTAAGGAACAAAGAGGTTCCCTTGGTCAAAGTTCTTTGGCAGAACCAGTCAGTTGAGGGCGCTACTTGGAAAGCAGAAGCAGACATGTGAGCCAAGTAACCTCATCTCTTCTCCGTAAATTCAGATTTATCCGAAGGTACTACTCTTCCTTAATTCAGTTCCGTTCTAATCATGTGTATTAAACTATAGTTGTCTTCTCTATGAGTTCATGCATTCTCTGAAGTACTCAAAAGATTAGAATGATATAGAGTAAGTTAATCCATTTATTTCTACCGTGCATCCTCTGTATTCTTAGCCTAACTAGTGAATTTCGAGGACGAATGTTCCCAAGGAGGAGATATTGTAATATCCCAAACTTTCTTTAAGTCTAATTTAGTCTCCAAAAGATTAAGGGATGACTTCCTGAGTGAGTAATGTTTAAACCATGTAAAATTTCCCTAATTTTGACTTTTTATCGTGTGGAAAATTGAATTATCTTTCCAACAATACCCATTTCCCCAAAATCTGATGTCGGAGTAGAAAGATATCGACGTTTTACAGAGAACTATCTGAACATCCCAGGAGCGACAGGTAGGCCGACGGACCGTCGTTCTAGCCATCGCAACCGAGGTAGTAAACCCTTTCACTGGTCTAAGTGTGACGGTATGGTCGACAGACCTTTGAGCTAGCGATAGACCGTCGCCCAAGCCGTCGTAACTAAGGCAGTAAGTACCTATTCTGGTCCAAGTGTGACAGTCAGGCCGATAAACTATCGAGCTAGCGACGGACCATCGCACGAATCATCGCAGATCCCGTTCAACAATTTAAAGTCATTTCTAAAAGGGCTTTTTGGTATTTTTCACCCCTTTTAACACCGAGATATATCAAAACGAAGCATAAAACTTCAGATTCATCCAAAGCATCAAAAACTAGGATTTTTCTCTCAAGATTAACCCTCAAGAGCAAGACCCAATTCCTTCTCCAAGATTTCACCATAATTGTTTCAAATTAATTTAAGATTCAAGGTTCTCAAGTCAAAAGCTTCAAGAACCCTCACTCAAGAGTATGAAAAAGAGTCTCAAGCAAGCTTGTTCATCTAAATTCATAATCTAAGATATGTGGGGTCTGAACAAGGACACTCCTTTCGTCCTTGTGCACAAAAGTTATTTTGATTACAAAGATATATGGTTTTACATGTTTTCTTATGGAATTGAAGTATGGGTTTATACCCTATGTTGTTATTCTTGAGATTTAAAATGATTCTAATGTTTTAGAAATTGAAGTACATGAATATGTTGAGATTATAATGCATATTACGGAAATTTTCAGATTTTTATATGATCTATGAATCTTCGTGATATCAAGTATGAATTTTGAAATGTTATAACCTGAGATTGATATATAGGCCATTAAGCCCTAATTTAGATTATGATTTCTGAGAACTTTTGTGCTATAAGCACCCATGAATTGATTATTTTGAGATATTTTAGAAAGTTTGACTTTGATTGTCATAATAGATTTGAAATCCACTTCACTGAATGAGATTGCAGATTTCTTTGTTGTTGGTTTCATTGTAAACCATGAGATTATTTTAATGTGGATTTCCATGAGATGAGCGTAGTTAACTAAAGGGAGTAGTATTTAGCGTCGAGTTGGGTAAATTACTACGATTTCATACCCCAAAACTACGTGCCACCGTAGGATTAAGACTTTTAGGCATGAGGCCGAGATAGTGATCACTGAGTTAAGGATATACTCCCTGGCAAGAGTATGACGCCTTTCCCCAACGTGAGGCTTCTTCCTTATGAGGACAAAATGTTGAACTCCATGTAGCTCGCATGGTGTATGTCGGTTAAGAGAACTTCCCTGCTAGTAAAAGTAATTAAATAGATTTTGGGTATTGTTCCTAAAGTTTTGAAAGATATCCTAGTCAATAAAGATTTTTAGATAATGAGTGTTAAGGCTCACAAGCTTATTCAAATATTATTTTACTTGAGATTTCAGTTTCTAAGTTACAATCTTAGCTTTCAGATACAGAGGTGAGCACTTGACTACTTAGTCTATATGTTTTGAGAAGAGACTAGAAATACAGATTTCCAAAACCAAGTGTATTGACTCATGAGATTTATACTATACGTTTCATTATTCATAATTTATGAGATTTACATTTTTGGAGTTATTCAAGATATGTGAGTCAGTTATATCAGCATGCATGATTTCTATAAAAGATTAATGATATTGTTGTCTTTAATTATTGCATACACCCCCATATACTCAGTACATCCTCAAAGTACTGATCTATATATACGTCTGTGTGATATATTGTCTCATAATGTAGGTTCAAATGCTCAATCTCAGCAGCGACAGTGGTCTCCAAGCATCTCATCTACATTTTTATCCTTGGTGAGTCCTCATAGTTCGAGGACCTATATCTACAGTTTTTTCCGCTTTCATAGTGTTTTGAGTATTACTTTCAGATCAGTTCGAGTCAGTTGGGGGTCTGTCCCAATGGCTCTCTAGTTTGAGTAGTAGAGGCTTTGTCAGACTAGACGATTAGTGGTGTTTTAGACTTTTCATTATTGTACTATTCAGACAGTATTCCTTTGTTATTTCAGTTGAAATATGATATGATAGTACCTTTGTTTTGCTCTGTTTGTCGTTAGAGTAAGTTCTAAACTTAGTAACAGGATTAAAGGGTTAACTTGGGGCTACTTGTAGCCTTAAGCACCGTGTGACATCTAGAAATGAGATTTCATATCGTTACATATCTGCTACTGCTACAATGGATAGAACCTGCAACATGAATCCAACATATGAGTCATCTGTTACAACAAGTGAGTAATCTGTTGCAACATATGACTAATCTGTTGCAACAGATGATCCATATGTTGGATTCATGTTGCAACACTATAATACAAATCCAACAAATGAGTAATCTTTTGCAATATATGACGCATCTGTTGCAACAGATTACCCACATATTATTGCAACAGATTACTCATCTGTTGCAACATATCGCAACAGATTATCCATTTGTTGCAACAGATTAGTCATATATGTTGCAACAGATTACTTATCTGCGCAACAGATTAGTCATATATGTTACAACAAATTACGCATCTGTTGGATTCACGTTACATGTTTTATCTATTGTTGAAAAAATAGCAGTAGCAGATACGTCTAGATGAGAAATTCAACTAAAAAATAACAAACATAAAAAAAAAATAACAAACACCAACAAATCAAGTTCCTCATTTTCGTCATAACTAAAAAGTCCTAATTTTTTACCTGTGAAAATCGAAGAGAAACGATGAAGAACTCAAAGTTGTTGTCGCCAGAATGTTGCAACAGATTAGTCATATATGTTGCAACAGATTACTACTCTGTGCAACATATTAGTCATATCTGTTGCAATAGATTACTAATATGCGCAACAAATTAGTCATATATGTTGAAATAGATTACTAATCTGCGAAACAGATTAGTCATAGATGTTGCAACAGATTACTCATCTGTTGGATTCACGTTATATGTTTTATCCATTATTGAAAAAACAACAGTAGCAGATACATCCAGATGAGAAATTCAACTAAAAAATAACAAACATAAAAAAATAACAAACACCAACAAATCAAGTTCCTCATTTTTTGTCATAGCTAAAAAACCCTAATTTTTTACCTGTGAAAATCGAAAAGAAATGATGAAGAACTCGAAGTTGTTGTTGCCGGAGAATGTTGTCACATCGATTGACTGTTGAAAGTAAAAAAGGAACGAACAAGAACTCAAAACTATTTGTCGCCAGAGGTTGAAGTTGCACAAGATTGAAGGGAGAAATTTGGAAAGTTGTTGGTTGGGAGAAGTTAGAGAGAGAAACTATCCAGAGAAAGAGAGAAGAGAGATCGATTTGCAGAGAGAGGAAAGTTTTGTGGGTGTAAGTTGATTTGTATTTTTGAAAAGATTAAAAGGTTTAGAAAATATTAATCAAGTCCACAATTAACCTAATCAAATTTCTTAATTATGTTTGACCCTTTAAGTTGGTCAATGTCATCAATCCTTCATTCAAGACTTAAAAGTCACATTTCCGTCAATTTTCTCCACTTATTTGCATGCATTTGACCAAGGGTGTCATGATTGGATTGAATTTGGGAGATTCATAATTTTGTGTATCATTTTTACTAACTTGTAGTTTCTTTAGTTGTTCTTTTATAATTTTTGAATACTTAATTTTTAATATTACGGCTAATATTAATATTTTTTTTAGAAAAAAGTCTTTTTAAAAATATTTTGAGAAAGTTTTACATAGATTAGGGAAAATTATAGAAAATGACCAGTCGGTCATCTTTTTTACAGGAAAATTGATCGATCTCTGTTAATATTACTTGAAATAACCATTTGGTCAAATTTTTCTTCTTCTTCCTTCTAATACAACCATTAATGACTTTTTCTTCCTCCTCCATGATTTAAAAATTTGACGTGCCACAAACATGAACGATTCGGAGTGAATAACATATTAAAAGACTTGAAATATTCAAAGAAGCTCATATTTAAAATTTGAGTTTTTAGAGAAGATTTTGCATTAATTGGAATTGAAAGAACTTGCAATATAATAGAATGTCATAGTACTAGAAGCCGTTTTGTTGTTGAAATTCTTTTCTAAAGAATAATTTAATGGTCGAGAATGCCTCAAAGAACAAATCCTTTTGCAGTTAACTTTTTAATGTAAGTATCAACTATCAATATATTGGAAGAGAGGCTAGTTGCTCTAACACTGGCAGACATGATGAACTAGAACTAGACAGTCATGGCATCCCACGTTTTTTTTTGAATTGCACTTACTTGAGAGTGTTGTGTTGGGTTCAAAATCGAGAGGCCGTCATGCGGAAGCTATTAGTTGCAAATCATCATGGTGATAATTCAAAAGACACATAAAACAATACTAAAAAGCTTAATATTATTATATAATTTGGCCAATTGACCTACATATAAAATCTAATATTAAAAGTATAAGAACTAGTGATAGAGAAAATTACCCCCTAAACAAGGCTCTTAAATGACTATATTGTGGATGTTATTATGTTGTTGTATGAGAAGAGGAATCTTCTATTTATAGAGATCAAAAACTTTTTCTCCAAGAAAGAGGTTAGACAAATATGAAAGAGTTTTATATTTTCTTAACATGTTGGCGACCTGTCTGCCTGCACATTCTTTGTTAAGATAATTAGTAATTTTAAAACTTTAATATATCTAGTAGGAATAACTGAACAGACGATATCAATATATCAAATACATAGTTATACATCATATATACATGTTTATACATCATTTACGCAAATTCAATACATCATATATACATTACATAAATACAATATTGATACATCACATATACAACATATATATACAGTTATTTTATTGTACAATATTAATGCATACATTATATGTCAATATACATGTTTATACACCATTGATATATACATTTATATAATATTGATACATTACATATATATTAAGTGTACATACAATACAATATCAATACATTAATTATAAATCTAATATAAATAAAATTATTTTTGTTAAATTTTTTTAATGTACAATTACATAACCAACAAAAATGGTCGAAACATTCCAACGTGTTATGAAATTTGACTGACCTACATAAATTGTTGTTACAGAAAAGAGAGAATGGAATTAATACATTGGCTATTTTTTTTGTAATTTTTTTTTTATAGCTAGTTCATTTTTGGGCTATTCTTTTATAAACAAAACTTGGTTATATTTAAATGGATTGAACAGTACGAGTCAAAATGAACTGAGCCAATAGATGAACGAATCAATGATTTCCTCAATTTGAATGAGATGAACAAATTATATTTTCATGAGCTAATTTTATCAACCGATAGTATTCTTTCTTATCCTTCCTTTTTTCCAAGATTCATCCTCATGGAGGAGTAGTTATGCACGACCACAACTTGTACTTTTATCAAAAATCATAATTACATGGAGGAGGCATAAATCTTATCCTCATTTACATTGTGACTGATTGGATCTATCCACTCTATTCTATTGCACCACCTGTACACTAATGTTAATCTGAAAATGACAAGTGCTGTCTTTATTGTTTGGATAGGACCAACAATCTAAGGATACTATGTACTCATTCGAGAGCACCAAAAATATCAAGTATGTCCATCAAGTTGCATTTCTCCACTCATGAACAAAGCATTGTACTCCAGGGAATTGAGCTCTGAGGATTAGTACGAGAGTTTGTTGACTTGTTGAATGATCTAAGTTTACATTTTTTTTCCTCTTCAAATCTGGCGTTGCACTTATTTTTCAAACTTCGCAACAAGTAGCAATTAGAATGCATTTTAGAATCCAAGTGTGAACTTCATTTTTACATTTAGCAATTCACCACTTCATAGTAAACATTTTTAGTTGTCCCTGGACCAACCAATTGTTGTATTCATCTCACTGAACACCAATAGTACTAAGTACTCTCTCAATTTATATTATTGATCCTTGCTGACTTAACATATCCTTTAAGAAATTTTAATTAGAGGTCTATTTTATTAAACAAACCTTATCAATGATACTTTGAAAATTTGGATTTGACTATTATGTGATAAATTAATGTTAAGAGTAGTATGAAAAAGAAGTAAACTTTCTTAATTATATAAATTGAACAGTAAATTGAAACAATTATTTTTAATACAGAGATAAAGTAAAACGAAACAGAGGGATTACTACAAAAGATTCTCATACTTGTATTCCTTAACTTTCAATCTTAGCAACATGAGCCACTTTACCTTTTCAAGGACTGTGATGCTCCCAGATTACTCCTTTATTTGCTTGTATTGACGTTTAATGAAGGTGAATTTAGAATTTTATTTGATGGACGATTTAATTTTTGAAGTTCTTAATATTGGATTCATTGCCATTTTTAATTTTTTGAAGCTTTTGTGGATTTTTCAGATAAAAGTTAAGACTACACATTGAAAATATTGAACACAAATAATGAATTCAGTGTTCATTGAGTAATTCAAATTTCATTCTTGATACTTCACTTATGTTCTCTAACTTTTGAAATAGAGACCATCGCCTTTTACGGTGTTCTCTATGGATTTGATTTTAAAAAAATTTAAAAATATTTCTTTTAAGAAAATAATCTTTTTAAAAATAAGAAAAATAATTTTCTTTATAAAGATAGGTAAAATAAGTGACATTGTCTCCTTCCGCTCTTACAATCGCCCACTCCACCCCCACCCCACACCGCAATAACCATCACCATACCTCTACCCATTCTTACTATTTTGTGTTAAATATATGAAAATAATCTTTTAATAATATCTTTTACTTTCATAGTGAACAAAAAAAACACAGGAAACCACTTGTTTTTCTTTCCCTCCCTAGTCCCTACCGAACACGCCCTTAGCTTTCTCGACTTTCGATTTTGTTACGTGGAAATAACTCAATGCACTTAAAATGCGTAATATCTGTTGCTTGTAGTGCTATTACTCTCTTCGTCCCCAAATACTTGAAATATCACCATCACTCTTGGTACAAAAAAGAAAAAAAAAAAATTAATAATTGAGGTATGTTTAAAAAAATAGTTAGTGATAATTTAAATAAAATCTCAAGAAAAAAAAAACGTGATACTTTAACTATGTTTTTGACTAATTTATTTTTATAATAATGAAAAACAAAGTGGATTTGATTTTTCTTATCTGGAACAAAAATTTATATTACAAGAGCTGTTCGATTTAATGACCACAAGTGTATCTTCCAAACCTTCCCTAGATGTTCTCTCCTTAATTAGTCCCTGCAAGGAGACATACTCTCCGATTTGCTACGTAACATGTTAATGTCACATCAAACTAATTAATAATTTCACTGTACCTTTCTAATCCCTACCAAAAATTGTCTTTTTTTGCTTTTGCATTTTTTGTTAGTAATAAGTCTCATCTAAACTTTAATGCAAATGAGTAATCAAACAACTACTACTACTTCACAACTGACTAAATCCATCTCCTTAAAAATAATGCTACTAATTCGTTGGTTCCTTCTACTAATGGTGATCAAGGGGGTCTGGTTTTTTATGTTAAAAACGATATATGAATTGTTTCGTCAAAAAATTTAAATATTTGGAAAAATAACATATTACATTTCACTTAATGTTCAGTGTTTTTTTTCTTTTTCCCCCGCAATAATCGCTCAGATGGCTGCTACATTATAAACTGTGGCCAGCTTGAAGATTTCTTCATCCAAAAAAAAAAAATCATATAGGCCCTAACTATTGCTTGCACTTTACCTACCACAATTTCCTTGCCTAAAAGAGATGTTTAGCAACTAACTACTAATATAATCTCCATATTAATTATAAGCTGATCTATTTAGCAACTTTATGAAAAAGGAACTGCAAACAAACAGAATAATGCATATTACTGGTGGTTGTTGCTCGATTACTCGAACCAATAGAAGTGTAAATCGCGCAAGTGCAGCCGAAAAATGTACCATATTGTTAAGTGATAAATCAGAAACTAAGTTGTATTAAGTACATGATGGTGTATTAGTCAGATCCTGATAGTAGTTGAGCAAATTAGTTAAAAGTTAAGAGTTAGTTATAACTAACTCTGTACACCTATATTATATATATTGTTACACAGATTATTTTTTCTCAATCAATGAATTACAACACTCTCATTTACTCTTCTTTTTCTCTTTTACTCTCCTTTATACATTCATCTCCATTGAAGTCTTTCAAGAACTTCACATGTGTGTACTTTATTTCATGGTATCAGAGCCCACGAGTTCTGAATCCTAAGAACTCTATCAAGATCAATTTTGAGAGGATTGAAGGTGCAACTTCTGCTAAAATAGTCTTCAATTCGAGTCAGCTCATTTATGCCAATTCTGTGATTAAAGCTCTCTGCCACTACTAAAAAAAGGTCAAAAAGCGACGGCTAGCGTCGCTTTTTTGGCCAAAATCGACGGAAAAGCAACGCTGTCACTTGCATCGCAAAAGGTCTGTTGCTTTTTGAAAACAACAGCCTGCGTCGCTTTTTTTACAACGGACGGCGTCGTTTTATGAAAAAAAAGTTTTTTAGTTATTTTTAGAAAAAGCGACGTTGTGTGTCGCTTTTTGTTCTTCATGTGAAGAACACATGATGAACAAAAAGCGACTGACATCGTCATTTTATTGAAGAAAGAAATTATTTTTTTCAGAAAAAACGACACTGCCCGTCGTATTTTGAGAAAAATAAATTAATTTTTTAAAAAAAAGCGACGTTGGTCGTCGCTTTTTGTTCTTCACAATGAACACAAAAAGCGACGGACAACGTTGCATTTTTGAAAATTTATTTTAAAAAATTGTAGAAAAGCGACAGACAATGTCGCATTTTTGAAAATTTATTTTAAAATTTTTTAGAAAAGCGACGGACAAAGGGGACCCTGTCCGTTGCTTTTTTGCATTTTTTTTGGGATGCAGAAATTTGCATTTTCTGCATCTCACCTGCCAAATAAAAATGTAATTCAATATATACATCCTCATGCAACACACATTTCTAAAATAACCATTCAACGCACTACATTATATAAACATTTAAGCAATTCAAATCAACAACACTTAAACAATCAAATCCAAAATCCAAAACACTTAATAATTAATCCAACAACAATCAAAACACTTAAACAATCCTAAAGTTTTTTTCATTAGAGTCTATAGGCATCCTAGATTTCTTCTTAGCAGTTGACTTCGAACTCTTATCAGGACGAGGCCGATCACCTTCACCACCAGATGTCATCTGTATGCAAGTTTATATCAAAACATATAAAAATCAAGTCATTAGTTCATATTTCATGTGACTACACTTAACTATTTTCAAGTTACTAGTACACATTTCAAGTCACTACATTCAAACCATTTTCAAATATCTAATTGATATTTTATTTCACCGTGCTTAATCATTTTCAAGTAACTAATTCACATTTCAAGTAACTACACTTAACCATTTTCAAATAACTAATTCACATTGCAAGTCACTACACTTAAAAAAAAATTCAAGTCACTAGTACACATTTCAAATCACTACCCTTAACTATTTTCAATTAACTAATTCACATTTCAAGTCAATATACTTAATCATTTTCAAGTGACTATACTTTATTATTTTAAAGTTATTAGTACACATTTCAAGTGACTACACTTAACCATTTTCAAATCACAAGTTCACAATTTCAAGTAACTACACTTGATCGTTTTCAAGTCACAAGTTCACAATTTCAAGTAACTACACTTAATCATTTTCAAGTCACTATACTTAATAATTTTCAAATAACTTATTCACTAGTACACATTTCAAGTCACTACACTCAAACCATTTTCAAATAGCTAATTTACATTTCAAGTAACTATACTTAACCATTTTGAAGTACTACACTTAACCATTTTCAAGTCACTAGTACACGTTTCAAGTCACTACACTTAACTATTTTCAAATAACTAGTAGACCTTTCAAGTCGCTACACTTAACCATTTTCAAATAACTAATTCACATTGCAAGTCACTACACTTAACCATTTTCAAATAATTAATTTACATTTCCAGTAGGGTTGGGCATTCGGTTTGATAGTTTAATATCGATTCGATTTTTTGATTTTCGGATTGACAAAAATGATAATTGTAACCAAAACGAAATAAATTTGGTCCGGTTCGGTTTCTACAAATTCGGTTCGGTTATTTCGGATTTTTATTTCGGTTTTGAAGATTGAAGTAGTGAACCTCTCTTTGTTATGACTGGACATTTAAAATTAATGATTTAAAGAAAAAATCAAACCTATTTTTTATTTTCAGATATAAATAACTCAACATGGATGAAACTAAATGATATAACCGTAAGTTTAACATAATATATAACTTCATTATGCATAAGTTTGCATAAAAAGTCAGAACTCGGAAGAGTGATCGCTGCCGAAAATATCATAGTCAGCACTGCGGGCTGCAGTCCATAATGGTCGTCTGGTCGCCGGCTCTGGTGTTGTTGTACAGACGACGATCTCGCCGACGGTCTATGATTCGATCGATTGTTCGACTATTGGACTGAAGTATGTTGTTAGTTGTATGTGGCATGCTATTACTTATAAGTTATTAGGGTTGCAATTACATATTTATATTATATTATTATATATTAAATATTATATATTTATATAAAATAAAATATATATATTATTAATTATTTACAGAATTTTGGTTAATCGGTTTATCCGAATTATTTTTTTCAAAAACCGAAAACCAAATTGTTTAGCCGAATTTCAAAAATTAAAAATTGAAACCGATTCGAAAAATCAAAAAATCAAACCGAAATTAAAATTTCGGTTTGATTTTTCGGTTTAAACCAAAATATGCCCAGCCCTAATTTCAAGTCACTATACTTAACTATTTTCAAGTAACTACTTCACATTTCAAATAACTATTCTTAACCATTTTCTCGTAACTACTTCACATTTCAAATAACTACACTTAATCATTTTCAAGTCACTACACTTAATCATTCATTTCAAGTCACTATACTTAACCACTTTCAATTAACTAATTCACATTTCAAGTGACTACACTTAACCATTTTCAAGTCACTAGTTCACAATTTCAAGTAACTACACTTAACCGTTTTAAAGTCACAAGTTCACAATTTCAAGTAACTACACTTGATCATTTTCAAGTCACTACACTTAATAATTTTCAAATAACTTATTCATTAGTACACATTTCAAGTCACTACTCTCAAACCTTTTTCAAATAGCTAATTGACACTTCAAGTCACTATACTTAACCATTTTGAAGTAACTACACTTAATCATTTTCAAGTCAAAACCCGAGTTCACCTTTCAAGTACCTACACTTAAATATTTTCAAGTCACTAATTCACTTCTCAAGTGACCACACTTAACTATATTCAAAACACAAGTTCTCCTTTCAAGTACCTACACTTAAACATTTTCAAGTCACTAATTCACATCTCAAGTGACCACACTTAACTATATTCAAAACACAAGTTCGCCTTTCAAGTACCTGCACTTAAACATTTTCAAATCACTAACTCACTTCTCAAGTGACCACACTTTACTAAATTCAAAACACAAGTTCACATTTCAAGTACCTACACTTACACATTTTCAAGTCAATAATTCACTTCTCAAGTGACCACACTCAACTAAATTCAAAACACAAGTTCATCTTTCAAGTAACTAAGTTCAAACCACAAGTCACTTATTCACTTCTCAAGTGACCACACTTAACCAAATTCAAAACACAAGTCCATATTTCAAGTACATACACTTAAACATTTTCAAGTCACTAATTCATTTCTCAAGTGACCACACTTAACTATATTCAAAACACAAGTTCACCTTTCAAGTAACTACACTTAAACATTTTCGACTCACTAATTCACTTTTTAAGTGCCCACACTTTAGTAAATTAAAAACACAAGTTCACATTTCAACTACCTAAACTTAAACATTTTCAAGTCACTAATTCACTTATCAAGTGACCACACTTAACTATATTTAAAACACTAGTTCACCTTTCAAGTAACTACACATAAACATTTTTGACTCACTAATTCACTTTTCAAGTGACCACACTTTAGGAAATTTAAAACACAAGTTCACATTTCAACTACCTAAACTTAAATATTTTTAAGTCACTAATTCACTTCTCAAGTGACCACACTTTAGTAAATTCAAAACACAAGTTCACATTTCAACTACCTAAACTTAAATATTTTCGAGTCACTAATTCACTACTCAAGTGACCACACTTCAATAAATTCAAAACACAAGTTCACATTTCAACTGCCTAAACTTAAATATTTTTGAGTCACTAATTCATTACTAAAGTGACCATAATTTAGTAAATTCAATTGACAAGTTCACATTTCAAGTACCTACACTTAAGCATTTTCATGCAAGTCCAAATAAGAAGAAATCAAATAAAAAAATTTCAATTGAATTTCATCAAATTCAAATCACAAAATATGTTAAAAGAAGAAGAAACAAAGGAGTAGAAGGCAACTTAAATTTAACACGAAACCAAACCTGGGTATGGATTCTAACGAATCCATCACTTTTCTAGTGAAAAACGGGTTGCATGGCTGGCGGATTTGCTGGCGGAGCCGGCTGTAGCGGTTGGTGTTGTGGGCTTGTACATGTTGATCGGTTGGTGGGGAAGATGCAGTGGCGCTGGCATCTTTTCTGGCTGTTGTTGTCATTGGTTGTTGTTGTTGATCCGATGGAAGGCGACGATTGGTTGCGGTAGTTTGGTTCACGAAGAAGATAAAGGGAGATGGGTTTTGGCGGTGGCTAGAGGGAGAATAGAGGGAGGCAGTGGCTTCACCGACCGAAGAGGAGAGAGAGATCAGCGGGAGGCGGTTACTTTACTGGCCGATGGTGTGAATGACACGGTGATTGGATAGTGGCACCGGGTAAGGAGCATAGAGCGGCGGAAATAGTTGCCCACTTCTACGATAGAAGGCGGCGGCGTGGTTTTGTTTTAGAGAGAAGGGAGAGCAGAGAGAGAGAAGCAGATGTTGTTAAATGGATTAAGGTTAGGGATGGATTAAAAAGGAAAGAGAGAGAAGGTTGATCTTAGTCGTTGGATCAAATTTGATCTACGACTGAGACTAAAAGGATTTAAAAAAAGGCTAATATTGAGTTTTAATTTTGAGAAAAAAATTGACATCAATTTGTCTAAAATTGACATCAATTAAGTATAAGAAATGGCTAAAAGTTGAATACATAGAGAAATCAAATAAAGTAGGTTGTTATTTAAAAACAATAGTAATAATAATAATAATAATAGAAAATTATATATAAAAGCAATAAAATTGTTCTGTCGGGTAATTCCAAAAGAGGAAAATTGAAATAGGTATTTTGATTGAAATAGGTATTTTGATGGGTTGGGTCGGGACAATGATACGTAGTGGCCGGTGTTGGCTGGCCGGCGACTGTTTCACTTAGAGAAAATAGAAGGGAGAGAAGAGAGAGAAGAAGGAGGTCAAATGCGGTTGTTTTGAGAAAATAGTGGGGATTAGGGTTTGTTGTTGATTTAAAAGGAAAGAAGAAGAGTTTTAAATCTCAGGCGTTGGATCATTTTTTATCGACGGCAGAGATCAAACTAATCTGAAAATGTTCTAGAATTTAAATTCCAATTTGAGATAAAAAAAAAATGGCTAAAATTGTCATTAACTTGATACAAAATGGCTAGAAAATAAATAAATTGAGAAATTGAATTAAATTAGGGATTCTATTTTAATAAATGTAGAAATAACGAGAAAAATAGTAAGACGTCGATATAAAAATAAACTAAGCATGTAAAAATTAATGTTATGTAAAGTTACTATATAAAATAGCAGCCTAAGAGGGGTATTGTAAGGTCAAAATTGGGTGTCAACATAACTAACCCGATTTAATCCCACAAATTGGGTCTATGGAGGGTAAAGTGTACGTAGATCTTATCGCTAAGGTAGATAGGTTTTTTTCAATAGATCCTCGGTTCAAGAAAAATAGTCTGAAGCAGTTCAATTTCAAGAAAAAAAATAATAGTGAAAGTTGAGTTAATATTGATCGTTGAACAAATATGATGATCGATTGAGATTAAAATTGAGGAGATGAGTCAAATTGGAATTAGAAATTGGGTTAAAATAAGATTGAATTGGAGATTTCGATTAGGTTAATACAACGTATTAATCTGATAAATTGTCGGTTAATTAGCTTCATTATTATAACTTCAATAGTGTATTATTACCTCGATCATATGATGTTAACGTATTATTCAAAATATTTTGATATATAGATTCAGTTAGCTAGTTTTTAACTATTATGTATATCACTATATGAGAGATACGTATTTATACATATATATTTGACTGACTATCAACTTTGTAATATGTACTATATACATCACATACACGAGTATATTACCTCGTAATATAACGTATTTCATATATACTCTGATGAATTGTCCTTTAATTTAGCTTACATTATTATATTATAACTTCAACAGTATATTATTACCTTGATCAATCGATTGTATGATATCAATGTATTCAATATATATAGTTGATTGACTATCAACTTCGAAATATGTACTATATACATCACATACATAGATATGTTACCTCATAATACAACATATTTCATATATACTCTAATGAATTATCATTTAATTTAGCTTATATTATTATATTATAACTTCAACGGTATAGTATTACCTTGATCAATCAATTGTATGATATCAATGTATTCAATATATAATTTAATACATTTAATTTTCTTAAATATAAAAATTATTTATTTAATAGTGAATTAAAAATATCAAATATCGACGGACAGTGTCGTTTTTATAAAGTTAATTTTTATTTATTTTTAACAAAAGAGACACTGTCCGTCGCTTTTTGTAAGAAATACAAAAAAAAAAAAAAAAAAAATTATAACAGATAGCGTCGCTTTTTCTATATTTAATATTTTAAAAAAATTATAGCGATGTTGTCCGTCGATTTTAATAAAAATAAATAAAAATAAAAATTAAATTAAAAAATCGACAGACAACGTCGCTTTTTTATCATAAAGTTAATTTTTATTTATTTTTAACAAAAGTGACATTATCCGTCGCTTTTTGTAAAAATATACAAAAATAAAAATAATAAAAAATTATGATGGATAGCGCCGCTTTTCTATAATTAATATTTTAATAATAAAAAATTATGGTGACATTGTCCGTCAATTTTAATAAAAATTAAATTTAAAAACCAACGGACAAAGTTGTTTTTTATCATAAATTTAATTTTATTTATTTTTAAAAAAAGCGACGTTGTCTTTCGCTTTTTGTAAGAAAAATTAAAAAAAAAATTGTAAGGATAGTGTCGCTTTTCCAGAATTAATATTTTTAAAATAAAAAATTATAGTGACATTGTCCGTCGATTTTAATAAAAATAAAATTAAATTTAAAAATTGATGGACAACGTTGCTTTTTAAAAATTAATTATTATTATTTTTAAGTAAATAACGACGCTATCCATTGCATTTATTAAAAAATTATAAATTATTTGTTAATTAGTTGGCACAATAATCCGTAAAAAAATGACGGATATTAAAACGTCGGTCGTCGATTTTAATAAAAAGTAATTAAAAATTAAAATCAAACTAAAAAAGCAACGACAATGTCGCTTTTCTCGTCCCTTTTTAAAGCGACACAGTTCGTCACTTTTTTTTTGCGTTGCTTTTTGGTCTTTTTTTAGTAGTGTACATTTTTGCATTCCTGGTCAATTCTGCAAATCTGAAAGTAAATGAATGAACAATCTACAGAAAGTCTGGGAAATCTTGGAAGGAATTCAACTCCTTCTCAAACCATACCTGCAGATAGACAATTTGGTTCGATTATGGATCACAATCATCTCTTGTTCCTGCAATCATCTAATGTAAGTGGTATCTCCCTTGTTTCTATTTAACTAACTGGTACAAAAAACTATGTTATTTGGATTAGATCCATGCGTATAGCACTATTAGGTCGAAATAAAATGGGAATTGTCGATGGAACTTTAAAGAAAGAAAAATTCAGAGAAGAATCGTGGGGACAATGGGAGAGGGTAAATGTTGTGGTGTTATCCTGGATCATGAATACTGTTTCTAGTAATCTCTTGAGTGGAATTGTCTATGCATCTACTGCATGGTGTGTGTGGGAAGAACTGAAAGAAAGATTTGACAAAGTTAGTGGTTCAAGAACCTTCAACTTATACAGACAAATTACAACTATCTCGCAAGGAACAATGTCTGTGTATTTTACTAGACTCAAAGATTTTGGAATGAGTTAGAGTCACTTGTACCTATTCCTGGTCGTGAATGTTTGCAATCCAAAGAGTTTGTTGAGTATATCCAAAGACAGAAACCATATCAGTTTCTGATGGGGCTAAATGAGTTATTTATACAGGCTAGAAGCCAACTGTTACTAATGAACCCTTTACCCACAGTGAATCAAGCCTATGTTATAATCATAAATGATGAGAGTCAAAAACTTGTTGTTATCAACTCTACTGGTCTGTTAGGGGCTGCACCTAATAGATATTACCATATAGTCATGTATTCCAAAAAAGGTCCATCTAGGTTTAGAAAAGAAAGAGATTCTAACATACAGTGTGACCACTGCAAGATGAAGGGGCATGTTAAAGAAAAATGCTATAAGATTGTAGGCTGTCCATCCAACTATCCACCTAACTTTAACAAGAAAAAAAGGTTTGGTCCAAATACTGGAGGATCTACATATCATAATGTACATTATGTTCAAGCTGAGGTTGAAAATGGATCAGATGTCAGTGGAAACTGTCATATGTCAAATACAAATGCAGTGAGTACTAATCAAAGTACATACAATAGTCAGATAGTGGCTAATGTGATAGGCATATATCAACAGATGAATTATGAAAAGAATCAGCTGAGTCAGCAAGATGGAGCATGTGTCTTTACTAAAAATAGTATGATCAGCTACTGTAGCTTTCACACAAGTCAAACCAAATCAATACTAGTGCCAATATGATCAAAACAAGTGATGTATTTGGTGACATTGCAGGTTCAGGTATGACTAAGGCTCTGTCTGTATCTACTAATACAAAAGGTTGGATTATAGATATTGGGGCTACCAATCATATGGTATCTAATATTAATATGCTTGATACACATGCAATAACTGAAACTATCAATCCAAAAAGGGTTCATTTGCCTAATGGTGACATATCAGTAGTCACTCATACATGTTCTAGTACTATATATTCACATATCACATTAAAAGATATATTTCACTTGCCTCAATTTAGATATAACTTATTATCAGTATCCAAGGCCACAAAAGAACTGCATTGTGCTGCTTTGTGCTACCCTGACTTTTGTATTTTTTAGGATCTCTCAAGTAGGAAGGTGAAGGAAAATGGTAGAGAAGAATAGGGCCTTTATCTGCTTAACCATCTTTAGAATGCATCTATCAACAATAATATAGTATTGGAAGCTAGAAATTCAAAGAAAAACCATTTTCTGAGTCAGTTGGATATCAGTCTTTGGCATAGAAGATTAGGACATATGTCTGAATTTGTACTCAATAAGTTGATACCTAATAAAAGGCAGGCTATTACTGATATTGTAGAAAATTTTTCTGTGTGTCCTTATGCTAAACAAGTTAGAAATTTATATCCTGCAAGAACTATAAAAAATAGTAATAATTTTGAACTAGTTCATATGGATTTATAGGGACCATATAAAACCCCTACTATTGAAGTAACAAGTACTTCTTGACTATAGTTGATGACTATTCTATAATGACATGGATTTACTTGTTAAGATTGAAGTCAGATGTATGTGTGGTTTTTCAGTACTTTCTTGCTTTTGTACAGACTTAGTTCAATAAAATAGTAAAAACCTGTAGAACGGATAATGGTTCAGAATTTGTTAACAAAATATATACTGATAAATTTAAAGAATTAGGTATCATTCATCAAAGGACTTGTGCATATTTCCCTCAGCAAAATGGTGTAGCTGAGAAGAAATATAGACACATATCATAAGTAACAAGAACCCTAAGACTGCAAGCAAATATTCCTATCAAATTTTGGGGGCATTGTATTCTTGTTGTTGTATATCTTATAAATACATTGCCTTCATCTGTGATAAATAGCTCCTCTTATGAAAAGTTATACAATAGAAAACCTTCTCTAATGCATCTAAGGGTCCTAGGATGTCTATGCTATGCTAAAATTCTTACACAAGATGACAAGCTTCTATCTAGAAGTAGACAAGTTGTATTTATGGGATATTCTAAAACACAAAAAGGATATCTTTTGTATGACTTAACAAATAAATCTTTCTTTGTACATATAGATGTCCTATTTAGAGAAATAGAATTCCCTTTCAAAGACAACATGTGTCACGACCCGAGCGCCCCTATTCTATCTGGCAATCATACACAATGTTCATACAATGTAAAGAAAAGAGGAAGATTAATAAACAGAAACATGGTCACTTTTTAATTCAAATGGACAATAAAAAATAAAGTTCATAACATTCAGAGTACATGACTCTGATCTGCGAGATCTCTACTAACTAAAAATATCATCTGTCTGAACTCTGGGACAAGGCCCTCAGTCGGACCATGAATCAAAATAACATAACCATGACAAGTTTCGTAACCAGGCCTTCCGAAGTAAGGGAGGCTAACCAGCTGCAACTTTTGTCAAGTCAATCTACTGCTTAACGGGACCCCGAGACTGAGCCTCAAATCCTGAAATATAGGGATCAATACAATTGTACTGGTATGCAGAGCAATCTAAAATAATGTATCTTTATTAAACATAAGTGGGAGCAATTCATAAAATATTTTAGATATAATATATGAAAACACATGGGCATACTTTAAAAGACTTTGAACAATTTTTTGAAATTATAACTCATTTTTTTCTTACTTTTGAACTAGGTGGTACACCTTACAATCTGTAATTCCACAGTCTATATGGAATCCTCCCTTGACTCGGCGGTCAATCCCCCAATCCAAGATTGCTGCCAGGATTGGAGTATCAATAAGGGGGACACGGAAGATCACACAGCAGAGTGCCGAAATCCCTAATTAAATTAACATGTCATAGTAGTGCACAAGATCACAAAGCAGGGATCCTAACCATAGTCCCAATTTGGGATGAAATGAATCAAGGTACATAAGATCACAAAACATAGTACCATAACCCCATGTCGGTAAATCACGATTTCTAGCATTGAGTCTTTCAACTCGTACTTTCTTTGGGTAACCACCTAACTCTCTTTAACCCCATTTTTAGTCCATTCTAAACATGTATCTTTCTGAAATCAAATTCTGAAAATCTGAGTAAAATCTATATTTTAGTCTGTTCTGAATCTGCTATGACATTCATCTGCTTTGGTATCGTCATACCAAGACTTGTAAGTCATATGTCTAAGCCATATAGTATCATGTTACAATCCTTTCATTCAAAATAAAGTGTTTGGACCACCAAATCATTCAAATGGTATAAGAGAATTCATATTTCAAAACATATGCCAAACCACACAAAGATTCTTTCTTTTCAACATTTCAACAAGTGGTGGTCAATTACTCAAAACAATCATGAAATCGAATAACTCTTAACTTGTAATTCAAAAAGTAACATAATGAGAGAGGAAATTTGTTCTTCATGCTCTCAATTCATACTTCAAAACTGAAAACACATTTATACATATACACGAGTAAAGTTCGAATTAACAAAAGGCCTCAAGACCAAAATCATACATCATATGAAGGATTTGAAATACTTACTTTTCATTGTAATTCAAGCGTTTTATGAAAACATGATTCCTCAACATTCAAAACATAAAATAATGATTTAACCATGCCCATGTAGTTAGGAAATCCCTACATACCTTAATCGATGAAGAATTCGCGAAGAATTGATCCCTTGCACTGAATGTTTCACCCTAAGTTATTTTTCTCCTATTGTGTTCTTGAAAGATGAATTAGGGATGTATGAGTTAAAATGTTATTCGTGACCCTAATTTCATTTAAGGATGTTTAGATACGGTTTTGGAATGTAAAAAGACCAGGTTGCCCTTAAAATGACTTAAAAATAAAGTATTTATGTCATTGGGCCATAGGGCATGCGAGGCATTGCCTATAGCCTAAGCTAGGTTATGTTGTGCATTGACCATCTCCTAAAATAGGTTGGGCGTCATATTTACTATCGCCTAATCTAGGCTAGGTCGCATTGCCCATGGAACAACATTTCCAGTAGCCTTAGGCGATTACTAGGCGACGCACTCCACTTTGCAAAGTCATAACTTTTTGCTTGGGTATAGGATTGAGAAAAAATTAGTATCATTGGAAAGAAGACTCGAATAACTTTCATTTGACATATAGTAGGCTCTATAACTCATCATATTCTATGAGTAATAGTCGATGGAAGTTGACCCACATTGAAACGTCCACTAAAACATAATCGATAGAAATGTTTTCAACTCGTCTTAGAGTTTGGGGATTCTTGTGACCTCAATTCATAATCAAAGGTAATCCTACACTATAGGAGTGATCACCACACATATATTAACACAGAATTATTTAATTCGGGTCTATACGCATAGGAACGATGGTCTAAATTCTAGACCAAAAGTACGGGGTGTTACATTATCCCCCCTTGGGATCATTCATCCCCGAATGATGGATGGGGATTTCTTGAAGCTCTAAAAGTGTAGAATAAAGAACGTAATATTGCATTGAACATTTTTTCTCAGCAAAATATGCAAAGGCATCACACAATATTCATGATAACCCCTAGGGAAACGGGTAAGCACAAAACATGGGAAAACGAAACTTGACAGCGACATGATCTTGGCATGTGTTTTATGTCACATCATCAACACATTGTAAGACATAAATTTTCCTAAGAGTCCTTGGCCTGATTAAGATTGGTACAAGACATGAGATAAGATTCTCCGGGGACATAAGAATATTAGCATTCTCCATCTTACAAGATACAACAAAAAGACTTAAGCTTAAAGACACTACTTGTCTATGACCCAACTAATAAATTACAAGCCTCATCATTTCTAACTTACAATTCTCCCCATACACCTCCAAACGCATGAGTTTGAGTCCTACTGTGAAATACTCCTATGTCGAAGCCCTAACTCAGAGAAAAAATATGCTAGTTTAAGCTATGGGACTCCATACTCTACATCCCTTTAAGAAGATTACTTCACCTTATCACTACCATCAATCATCCTAGGGTTTTTTTTAGATTCAGGGAATATAACCACATAATGCATGGGTTGCTTTCAACAATCACAACATTCAAGCCTATCGTTACTTTACCTACTTCATGGATTCTCTCTCTAAGACCAGCAAATTTAATCATTCTCACAAAGATTTTAACCATATATCTCCTTCCTAACCATTTCACATAACGAAAGTCCATCTCTTTCTTCCTCCTTCTCCTTCAACCTTAGCTCAAGAAATCACTTAAAACTTTTCACCTTTAACAATAGCTACTTCCCAACCTAAAACATCATCATGCTTCCATACCCACCATCATACTAATATACAGAGGGTCATTAAGGGACCCGAGTACAAGCATCATGAATGGAAGTAACACTATTAGACCACAACTTATAGTTATTGAACTACTCAAGGAGGGACATGAAATAAACATACGATAGAATAGTCACGAAGTGCTTCATAATCAAGTGTCTGGATCATAAGTAAAGAGTCGTTCGGCCTAAACACAACACAACATGATTTCTTAGGATAGACTATAGTGAGAAACATGGATGCTTACATCACGAGTCGTATAACTTAAGTTTGGAATTCATGAAGTCAATGATTGAGACAAAGACTTCTACTCGAAGCTATCACTTCTCATTTTAAGAGTGAAATAGTCATAAGTTCGCACAACTTTATTATTTTAACTAATCCCGACATAAAATGAATTGGTAACGTATAGAGAACATAGTTTCTTAGAACCAAGCATTATGGGAGACATGGATTTTAATGGATCATGAGCAAAATAATAAAGATATTGGATACTTGGAATATTAGATCACTGAGGGACATTATTGCTTCTATTTTGGAGGTCAAAACATGACATGGATTACATAGAGTGCTCCAACCATAGACATAGGCTGGACTTGAGTACATAAGACATTGGTAGGTGTTAATTCAAACCAAAGTAGGAGGATATTTCTTGAATAAGAATTCATTTATCAACCCTCTTACTTGAAACTTGACACCACAAGAAAATTTAGGAATTACTTTAATCTATCATCTCCCTCTTAGATCAAAGGTACATTCCTAAATTTATGGTTATACCTTCACACCAAAATCTATAGCCACAACTCTCAACAGAAAAAGTATCTCACCATACACATAAGTGCTAAACCCTCTCTGATAAACTATACTCTGAAGGCCTTATTTTTCAAAAGTGCTACTCTTAGCTCTCGCTAGCCTCTATAGCCATCACTCTATAACTCCTACTCTTATGAGCATACGCCTCCACACACCTTATAACATAAGTTACCAACATAAACTATTTCAAATATTGCATCAAACCACTAATTCCTTCCCACAAAACACACATTATCAATCTTAAGCTACTGTTTCCACCACAACAATCCATATCTTATGTAACGATCCATTTCGTCGTTACTAAATTATTCACACTAAATTCATGAAAATTCTTAATTTTTATTCCTCAATATTAATTTGGGTCCAAATTAGCCAATATTTTATTTATTATGTCACCTTAAACTTTTCGGCAAAGATTTTAGCCTTCGGATGTGTCTAGATAGACTCAAGCAGATAAATTTAATTATTCATGAGTTCTAATATCAATAAATTATTTTGAAATTTATTTAGCTATTAATTAAGGTCGTACAATATCCCTAACACAAAGTTAAGTATAAAACTTTCTTTTCGATACAGTTTCGATATGGGTTTCTATTAGGACCAACTTTAAACGATAATATCTCTTAGAATATAAGTAGTTACGAAACCCAACACCTATCAAATTAAATATCTCTGAGTCATTTTTCTAACACAACAAACCGTTCCTTAATCCGAATTTGGAGTAAAAAGTTATGGCTATTTTACTGAGCACTGTTTGGGCTGAAAAGGAATTTCACTGTAGCAAAAATTCTAATGATATTTAAATCAGTTTTAGCCGTATTTTAGGTCTAAAAATCTCAAATTTCATTCCCCAATCCTAGAGAGGTGATTTTCCAAGGCTTACGTGAAATTCCTTCGTTGAGGTAAGTTTATTCATTATTTTCTGCGTTTTTTAATCCTTTAACATCTTAGAATCCTTAGAAAGACCTTTAATGATAGAATTCTTTTGGGGAATACTCATGGGTGTTTCAGTATGACCCAGAGTTGATTTTAATCTATAAATTAAAGATTCCTAACATGAATTTCTTAAACTAGATTATGAATTTTGATGGTTAAGAACCTTGAATTCCGTAAAGATGAGACCTTTAGCATAAAAACTCCATTAATGGAGATAGGTTATGCTTGAAAGATCTAATAAATGATTAATTAAACTTGGGAGATGATATAGACCTTGAATTAAGGGTAGAATTAGTGGGTTTAAATCTCCCAAGATATTTATTTGAGAAGTAATTATTTAATTACTTTTATAATTGCTTGATATTTAGATGATTGATTATTCCAAGACATGAAGGAAAGGAAAGAGCATCTCTGTAGCATCTTGGTTCTTTCAAAAGCTTGGCGTCCAGGTAGGCTAAGTTTAATGAGTAGAAGATTGTGTTATTTTATATTTTCATAACTTAGAATTGATAGGAGAAAGCATGTCTAGGCCTAAGGGCATGGAGTTGAGGTGGATAAAGACACGAGTACTTAACTTTAATCCCAAAAACTATATTATTGATTGATTATGTGATGTTTATGATATTATGTATTATGTGCTCGAAAGGAGATTGTGGCAAATGTAGTATATGAACATGATGTTTTTTAGTTGTTTTAGTGAAAAACTTTGTTGAGTTGTAATGGTATTAAGTTGTATGTATTGTGCAATAATATGATGAGGAGAGTTATATTAATATTGAATATTAATGGGCACAGTAATAACTAAGGGATAGACGACTTGAATTAGTGTGATCATTGTATTATGTGGAAAGAGGTAGAGGATAATAATATGCGTGAATGTACTAGTTATAGGTGGTGATGTTAGAACCAAAGTTGTGGTATTTAAGAAGATAATGATATTTTTAATAATTAATGAGTAATTAAGTCTTCAATAGTGACTTGTATGCATAAGAATTAAATTGTGATTTATTTTATGATATTCTTGTTTTGATATTGATAAAAATACTATATCTATTGAATGCCCATGAGAGGCTAAATTGGTGATAATGATGGTTTATTGAATTGTGTCTATGAGTGACTTGTTTGATAATGATAACTCATTAAAGTAATGCTATGAATACTTGTTGATTGGTATTCGGACATGCTTGAAATTATTGATGGTTGGATTGTTGATGCGTGTATAAATGATTGTTGAAAATTTACTTGATGGAATTATTTTATGACTTTAAGTGTACTTGTAAACTTGGTACATTGTTGTATGCTGTCAGGTTGTGTAAATTTGATATTGATAATACTTGTTTATATTGGATCGGGTACCACATCGGTACGGATATATATATATATATATTAGATCGGGTACCATACCGGTATGGATATGTATATGTTGGATCGGGTACCACACCGGTATGGATATGTATATATTAGACCGGGTACCATGTTGGTACGAATATGTATATGTTGGATCGGGTACCACGCCGGTATGGATATGTATATGTTAGATTGGGTACCATGTCGGTACGGATATGTATATGTTGGATCGGGTACCACGCTGGTACGGATATGTATATGTTGGATCGGGTACCACACCGGTAAGGATATGTATATATTGGATCGGGTACCATGCCTGTACAGATATATATATATTGGATTGGGTACCACGCCGGTACGAATATATATATGTTAGATCGGGTACCACACCAATACGGATATGTATATGTTGGATCGGGTACAACGTCGGTACAAATATGTATATGTTGGATCGGGTACCACACCGATACGGATATGTATATGTATATGTTGGATCAGGTACCACGCCAATACGGATATGTATATGTTGGATCAGGTACCACGCCGGTACAGATATGTATATATTGGATCCGGTACCATGCCGGTACAGATATGTATATTTTGGATCGGGTACCATGTCAGTATGGATATGTATATGTTAGATCGAGTACTACGCCGATATGGATATGTATATATTTGATCGGGTACCACGCCAGTACAGATATGTATATGTTGGATCGGGTACCACTCCAGTACGGATATGTATATGTTGGATAGGGTATCACGCCGGTATGGTACATGAACATAGATTGTTCCCTACAGGTCATGACTATTTAGGCAAAAATAAGTCCCATAGCATGTGTGTCACGCCTTAAATCCTATTAGGGTGGACAGGCACCCGTAGCCGTAAAGGTCCGAGAGAACCAATCCATACCCATTATCGCATCAAAATCTATCATTTCTAACTCAACCAGGTCAGCCATTGTATCACGACCACAAATAGTTATTATACAATTTTGATACACTTTGCTAGCTGTAGTAGATTCACCAATCGGCGTAGACACTTCAAATGGCTTAACTAGCAATTTTGGTGTTCTTTTGAACTTTCCAGCAACCAATGGAGTAACATATGATAATGTAGAACCCAAATCAATTAATACATATACATTATGTGAAAATATGGACAATGTACTTGTAACCACATCCGGAGAAGTCTCTAAATTTTGTCGATCTGCTAGAGCATATGTACGATTCTGAACTCCACTAGAGCTAGTTGCTCCATTAGTACCTCTACCACGACCCATAGGCTATACATCTTTACCTGAATAAGGCACCGATGATGATGATGCAATGGTTGATCCAGTAGGTCGTGCCATACCACTTATACCCCTTTGTGGGCATTCGCTCATCATATGCCCCGACGTACCACACCTAAAGCAAGCATTTGTCTCGAACTGACATGCACCTAAGTGAATCTTTCCACATTGTTTACATGGCTTCTGAGGAGGACATAATTAGCTCATACTTCCTTTCTCTTGATACCCTGTTGTTCATGAACTCTGACTCTCACTTCTTTGCCCAAACTGGTTGCCTTTGGACCCTTGAAACTGTGGTATAGCACTAGTTATAGGATAAGAAGATAATGGCCTGGGTGTTCTATTAAAAAACGAAGGCTTAAACTCACCTTGGGATGCCATGAACTGCCCCATAGATCTAGCTCTCTTGGAATACCCTCTTTCCAATTCTTGTGTTCTTCTTTGCCTCTGATTCTCCATTTTTTGTGCAAAAGTTTGTATCCTTTCTATGTCCATGTCTTTGTTCAAAGCAGCAATAGTATAAGCTCTAACTAGATATGGATCCAATCTATCCACATATCGATGAACTTTATCATCCATAGTAGCTACTACATTAGGAGCATACCTAGCCAAAGAGTTAAACTGGAGGTTGTACTCTCTCACGCTCATATTCCCTTGGTGAAGATTCAAGAACTAATCTTCACGGGACTGTCAAATCTCAAACGGAAGGTAATGATTAAGAAATGCCTCTTTAAACTCTTTCCATGTAGCTGAAGGTGCATCGATACCCCTAGATCATTTCCAGTCCTCATACCAAAATATAGCCTTCCCTTTTAATCTATATGCTGCTAGCTCCACTTTCTCCTTACCAGATACATGCATGACATCTAGAGACCTTTGGATTTGATCAATAAAGTCCTGTGGTTCTTTATTAATATCTAATTCGGTGAATATGGGAGGATCCAATTTAAGAAAATCCTGCATCCGTAGGCTAGCTGCCCTATCTGCACCACTAGAACCTGTGGTTGGAATGGCTTGTCCTTGATCTTGTCCAACAACTATACGAGCCAAAAATTGCACCTCATTCCTTAGATCTTAGTCAGTAGCATTAATAGGTGGTTCTGAGGATGCGGTTCTTCTCCTCCTTAGTTCTTTTGGAGATGGAGGAGTAGAAGAAGTTTGTGATACAAACTCAACTTGAGCCTCACTTTGATTAGCTCATCTAGGGGTGACTTGTTTGTCCCTTATCCGGCAGCCACGTTTACTCGCTTACCTATATTCTTACTCCTTGTAACTGGAATCTTTACTATAATGAGAAAAATACAGGTTTAATGGTTAAATATGACTTCACCTACGACTTGGGATCTATTGCACGATCTAAGATATGAAAAAAAAAAAACTAAATGTCCATAGCCTCTTGTTTATAGATATGGTGTACAACACCCATAAGCAAGACTCTGCATAGACACGGCTTTGTAGACTCTCTAGGATGACCTTCTTTGAGACCACTTTTGTCATGCCTCAAATCTTATTAGGGAGGACAGGCACCCGTAGCCGTAAAGGCCTGAGAGAACCAATCCATACCCATTATCGCATCAAAATCTATCATTTGTAACTCAACCAGGTCAGCCATTGTATCACGACCACAAATAGTTATTATACAATTTTGATACACTTTTCTAGCTGTAATAGATTCACCAATCGGCGTAGACACTTCAAATAGCTTAACTAGCAATTCTGGTGTTCTTTTGAACTTTTCAGCAACCAATGGAGTAACATATGATAATGTAGAACTCGGATCAATTAATACATACATTATATGAAAATATGGACAATGTACCTGTAACCACATCCGGAGAAGCCTCTAAATTTTGTCGATCTGCTAGAGCATATGTACGATTCTGAACTCCATTAGAGCTAGCTGCTCCTTTAGTATTTCTACCATGACCCATAGGTTGTACAAACATAAATATAAATTTGAAGCTTTTGACACTACCCAAATCCTTTTATGACTTTTTTATCTGAAAAGAGTTTCCTTTATTATGCAAAAAGGTTCACTTTTTACTCCTTAATCCTTATTTTTCTTTAAAATCATGATGAACTGTTTTTAAAGTAATAGAAAAAGTGTGTTCCTTTTTTTATTAATTTATGCTAACATTCGAGAATAAATGTTGCTAAGGAGGGGAGGATGTGACACCCCGTACGTTGCATGTACATTTTCTATTTATATATAACTTGGTATAGCCTTGTGGTAGGTAATGGATGAGATTTGTTATGTGAATATTAATGGTGTAGATGGAATTCTAGATATTTCCCGTACCTTTTTATGTGACACAATCAAGTTAACATCGATACAACTATTTAACTTGGAATCGTATGTCGGTATTTGAATCTAAAGTTTAAAGTGATCAGGTGTGTACAAGTTGTAAGTTAGATTAAGGTGATTAGGAGCTGAAAATGGAATAAAATATTAAGGTTCTTTCTTGATTTAATTAAGCTAGTAGGTGAGTCACCTACTTGGGTTATATGAGCCAAGTCCATGAATAAGACTTGGGCCTTTATTAGTATACTTATTTGGGCCCAAATTAAGTAAAAGAAGAAGGAAAATGGAGAAAAGGCCCAATGCTCAAATCTGCCAAGGCCCAAATATATTTAATCCCAACTAAGAAATTAAGCAAGTAGGTGCATCACCTACTTTGACATTTTGAGTTGCTTGAACTCCTTAAGTAGGTGCATCACCTACTTTGACCAATTTGATTAAATTTGTGGTCCAAAATCAGCTAAATGGATGGCCAAAATTAGGGACTTTATAAGGCCAAATTGCTGGTCATTTTTCCTCATTATTAAGTCACAAAAAAGGGGTTACTTCACAAATTCTCTCTACTTTCTTTTAAATAACAAGGAGCAGCCCTATTTTCCTTTCTAAGGTTCTTGGAGAAACCCTAACTTTTGCAGCCAAAGGTAAGTGAAAACACTTATGGTTTAGCTTAATTATCTCATGGAAGATTAGGAAAACATTCTATAAGTGATTAATTATTAATTCATGGAATAATATAGAACAAGCTACTTGTTCACTTTTTCTTTGTTATTAAGAGATTTCTTTTCTTCTTTGATTTAAAGTGTGAAGGAAAGTGAAAGTTGAAGTTCTTGAGGAGTTCAAATTAAAAGAATAAGTTGCAGAATTAAGGTAAGGTGACTATCCATTTTGTTCTCCTTATATATGAATTTGGGAAAGAATTATAGATGTGTTGTTATTGAGAACTCAAGAGATGATGAGTTCAATAATTGATTGCTACAATAAAAAGGGATTTGGGACTTTTTTTGTGGACTGTTTTGTATGTATATCTTATGGGATGCCAGGTTGATGTTGGGGAAAGGTGTGACTAGTTTAAATTGAAATATAAAAGAAAAATGTGGTGGTACACCACCGAACTAATTATTGCATATGTTTACTTCCCAATCTGTTTTGTGTATTGTTTGGAGGGTGTAATGAAGGTGAGGTGGTTTCGGAGAATCTTATAAGAACATTCATGGTAAGTGGGTGCAATTGGAGAAGAAAAGGGTTAAAATAACACCCTTGATTAATAGATTAATTGCTTACTGCCCGGTTACTGTTTTGGTGAAGTTAAGTATCCCAAATATGTTGATTGGTTGCTAATACTAGTTTACCAAATATTCTATTATAGATAAGTAATCTAAAAGGCGGGAAGTCAAGTTGGATTAGTTTGGGAGTTAAATAACCAGGTATGTAAGGCATACTCTATTTTGCACTTTTTGGCATAAAATCGGACATTTGTTCCATCAAGTAAGCTTCCAAGGTTATCCTATAACAAGTGATACATAATAATAGCACATTACATTACATTTAGCCAATGACCTTATTCCCACTCTCTAATGTGTTAAAACACCTCAATACATTCTTATTATTGAATCTGCACGTCTATTTTCACTAGAAAAATTCAGAAGTTCTCCGTTTACTCAAATAAGACCCATGTGTATTTTCAGCTCCTAAACACTTCATTTGTGTGCCAACAACTCCCTAACTCATTGTTTTGCATTAAGTTCCTATTTACATGTCTCTTATTGGTAGATTATTGTTTCAAGGTACCATAATGTTATGACCACCAAAGTAACAATCTCAAAAGCTAAATAAACTAACGTAAATCTATAAAACGAGTGGCATCTCAGGGGCATAAGCCTAGCATGGGTCGATCCCAATGTTCCTATGTGGGTGGAAGCTCAGGGGCATAAGCCTAGCATGGGCTGATCCTAATTTATCTATTTACCACTGATCAGTTGGTCATTTGCATGATATGGCTTACAAAGATTATGAAGTAAGAAAGGTAAAAAAATGAAGAAAAGAATGTAATGTACGTCGTCCCACAAGTATAGATATAGGTGGTCAACTAGTACTACTTATACACTTGTATCTAATTTCTATTGAGTTCTTGTATCATGTGTTGTTACCTTCAGCCCTATGTATTCAGTACATATTTTTGTACTGACATCCCTCACGGGGGACCTATATTTCATGTTACAGGCACAAGTGCTTCAGCCAATACACCTCGCTAGTATGAGCACAGGCTATTCAGTGACTATTGGTGAGCTCCAGGTTGGTTCGGGGCTTTTCAATTCTGTTCCATATATTTTGGTATTGTAAAGTAGTCAAGAGTAGGGTGGGGGTTTGTCCCAACCCTAACTAAGTCTATGTATCTTTTAGAGGCTTTGTAGACTAATGTAAAGTTAAACATGGTAGTGTTTTGTCTTTTAGATGTGGTGGCCCCAACGGCCAAGTGTTGTATATAATTTTATGCTTGATTACGTATTTATTCTCATCGATGCATAATATCATATTTGTTAGAACCTTTGGTTGTCATAGTTACATGCTTGAGAAGTACAAGGTTATGGATTGGTTCTCTCGGGCCTTTATGGCTAGGGGTTCCTGTCTGCCCCAATAGGATTTGAGGCGTGACAATGTGTGTACATATTTGTGTTGAGTCTGTGGATATTTACGGTATGGTTGATACTTTTGATGGTTATGTGGCTTAGTTCTGAGCACTGTTTGATCTGTTATTGTTGTATTGTTGATTCATTAGGTATTTTATTGTGTGATATGTATCTAAAAAGTAAAATTGTGTACTTACTTATATGTTGGTTGACTTGTTTCATTTATACGTGTTTTAATTGTAGCTTACTAGAATGGCTAGTTATCATTCTTTAATATTATAAGAGAACATTTGGTTGTTAGCCCGAGAGTTTAGTATGGGTTGTCTATGATTACGGATTTGTTCCTGTGAATATGAGTAATGAAAAAGATAAGGTGAATAAAGAGGAATAGTGATGTATTAGGTTGGATTGTGGTTGATGGTGTGAATTAATGAGGCTAGAGTATGTTAGTAGCGAATATAATATTGATGGAGTTGGAAGAGTAGTTGGATGATGTAACTTATATAGGTAAACTAATAATATTATTACAACCTTAGTTGAATTATATTTCATTCAAGAAGTCATGATTTATTTTCCTTAATTCTATTTTATGATTATATAAACTAACACGGTCGGTCGATGATGCCTACCAGTACATATGGTTGTACTGACCCTACTTTTCTACATTCCTTCTTGGAGTGCATACTGGATACAGGTTAGTTTGTAGTTACTAAATGGATAAAGATATTCAGTACTAACTTCTGCACTTTCTTTCTGGCAGATATTAGAGTCTTTGTGTTCTTTATTTTATTGTCAGTCGATGCTGTAGTAGATAGCTCTTGTACATGTTTGGCCAAGTCTTGGGATAGTGAAAGAAGTTTTTAAAAAAGTTTACTTATTAATACTTAATTTATGTTATTAAATTTAATCCAGTATTTTCCTTAAAAACAGAAGTCTCCCGCATATTTTTAGTTGGGTAGTAAGGGTTCTCCTAGCTATTTAGAATAGCGTAGGCGCCCGCACGATCCAGTAGTTTAGGTCGTTAAATCTAATTTTCTAACAACACCAATCATATGAATCATGCCAATACATACACATCACGGGAGAGAATCTATAACATGCCCGTAACAATATCTGGCGAGGTCTCTGCATCCTAGTGGTTAGATAAAGCATATAACTGATTGCGACCACCAACAACAACTGAAGTAGTACCCTTAAGAGGAGGGGTTGTAGACGCAGCTTGGGACTTATCTACCCCTATATTCCCTCCAGCTAAAGGACAGTCTCCCTGAATGTGTCCCACTTGACCGCAAGAGTAGCAAGTCCATTTCTCGAAATAACACTTTACTGGATGGTTTCTCCCATAAATGCTACAATGAGGAAATGATCTAGCGAGATGGGTCACACTTCCCTGGGACTGGGTGACATGAGCCCTAGGCATATATCTTGACTGTAACCGTTGTTCACCAAAAGGACTAGGCGCAGGTGCACTTGATGAAGGCTGAGCATTACTCCAAAAAATTTTCTTCGACTACTTATTACCCCAATTATTACCACCCTGGTGGTGACTGTTATTCTAGTCTGTAGATTTGGCCCTCATGGCCTGCTTGTCTTTTCCCTTGCCTCTGTCAACCTTTTCTTCTGCTCTTCAATCTGTTGCATATGAACGGACAACCTGGAGAAATCCATGTCTCTATTCAGAATTGCTCCTTTACACTCCAACACCAGATCATCCGAGAGACCAGATACAAACTTCCTCATGCGGGATCTCATATTACCCGCCAATTCTGGTGCATAAAGGGATAACTGGTTGAATTTCAATGTGTATTCCTTGACACTCATTTTCCCCTATTTTAAGTTCATGAATTCTTCGGACTTTGACTCCCTCAATTCATGAGGAAAGAACCCACCCAAAAGCCTCCACAAAATCACCCCACATGAATCCTCCCTTTCATTATACCATTGACTTGTCATATCTTTCAACTGATAAGCCGGCAGTTCAACCCCCTCGACTTCATTCGCATGCATAACCCAGAAAATTTTCTCTAACTCATCAATGAACCCTTGGGGTTCCTCCTCAACCCTCGTACCCATAAACTTGGGTGGGTTCAGCCTCATGAACTGACCAACCCGTGTAATCTCCGATAAACTAGACACATACCCCACATCTTCAGACAGACGGGCCTGAGAAGCCACTAGCTGAGCTATCATATGCATCGACTGTCAGAACTCAGCATTGGATACCTCTTTCTGGGTATTCTAAGTACGGTTGAGTCCAGATCAAGGGGCCCGAGGTGGACTAGTCTGAACAGGAGAGACTCCTGGAGTAGCAACAACCTCAGGAGTACGAGATCTATTATGAGTCTGCATCCCAAGGGTAGGGCGGACATCCTCAGCCTGAGTATTCTGTTCGTTGGATCTACAGGAAGGCATGGTAACTTTCTGAAATAAGGGATATCATTGATTAGAGGACATACAGATTCTATAGCACGAACTAAATCATAAAAGAAGAGGAATATTCCTAAATGCCTTGTAGCCTCTTACTTATAAGTATAGCTCGCTACACACCCATAAATGGAGCTCTACCCGACTCGATTTTGCAGACACCCTGGGACCATGAATCGTGCTCTGATACCAAGTTTGTCATGACCCGAGCCGAGACTTTGGCTGTGACGGGCATCTCAAACCATGAAGGCCTGAGCACCCCTATTCTACATGGAAATCATACAAAATGTTCATACAATGTAAAGAAATGCGGAAGATTAATAAACAAAAACATGGTCACTTTTTAAATTCAACTGAACAATACAAAATAAAGTTCATAACATTCAAAGTACATGAATCTAATCTATAAAATCTCTATTATCTGAAAATATCATTTGTCTGAACTCTAGGACAAGGCCCCTAGTCGGACCATGAATCAAAATAACATAACCATGATAAGTTTTGTAACCAGTCCTTCCAAAGTAAGGGAGGCTCACCAGATGCAACTTCTATCAAGTTAATCTACAGCTTAACGGACCCCCGGAACTGAGCCTCAGATCATGAAATATAAGGGTTAATATAATTGTACTGGTACGCAGAGCAATCCAAAATAATGTATCTATATTTAACATAAGTGAGAGAAATTCATAAAACATTTTAGTTATAAAATATGAAAACATATGGGCACATTTTAAAAGACTTTAAACAATTTTTTGAAACCATAACTCATTCTTTGTCTTACTTCTGAACTAGGTGGTACACCCTACAATCTATAATTCCATGGGCTATATGGAATCCACCCTTGGCTAAGCGGCCAAGCACCCAATCCAAGCTTACCTCCAGGATTGGAGCATCAATAAGGGGAGCACGCAAGATCATACAGCAGGGTGACGAAATCCCCAATCAAATTAACATGTCATGGTAGTGCACAAGATCACAAAGCAAGGATCCTAACCATAGTACCAATTTGGGATGACATGAATTAAGGTACACAAGATCACAAAGTATGGTACCATAACCTCGTGTCGGCAAATAATGATTTCTAGCATTGATTCTTTCAACTCGTGCTTTCTTCGGGTAACCACTTAACTCTCTTTAAGCCCATTTTTAGTCTTTTCTAAACATGCATTGTTTTGAAATCAAATTCTAACAATCTGAGTAAAATTTGTTTTTTAGCCTGTTCTGAATTTGCTAGGGCAGTCATCTGCTTTGGTATTATCATACCAAGACCTACAAGTTATATGTCTAAGCCATATAGTATCATGTTACAATCCTTTCATTCAAAATAAAGTGTTTCGACCACCAAATCATTCAAAAGGTAAAAGAGGATTCATATTTCAAAACATATGCCAAACCATGCAAAGATTCTTTCTTTTCAACATTTCAACAAGTGGTGGTCAATTACTCAAAACAATCATGAAATTGAATAACTCTGTAACACCCCGTATTTTTGGACAAGTCTTTGAACTGTCATTCGTATGCATATAAGTTATAATCCAAGTGATTCTCATGTGAATATAGGTTTCATGATCTTTATAATAGTGTGTTAAATACTCACGAGGTTAAAGAAATCATTTAAGGCCAAATTGAGCTAAGATCCTTTGATTCGTCGAAAGTTTGGTGTTCGATTCTACAAGGATCTGCTTTAAACATGTATAAATTTTTATTTATGTGAAATTTTTCATATCAAGACCCACCAAAAGATAGAAAATTAAATTAGTTTTCCAACGATATCAATTTCGCCTTAATCCGATACCCGAGTGAAAAGTTATGCTATTTTTTGTGTGAGGCAATAGGGGGTCGCGATAGCCCTGCGACACGAGGGCTGCTTGACCAAACTAGGGGTTGCGTCGCAAGGGCTGCTTGACCCAAGTAGGTTCCGCGACGTGGGGGCTATTCCCCCACAGTTTTAGCTTCTTAAGGGTCAAGGGTCACTTTGGTCCTTTCCTCTAAACCCAAACGTCCAAGTGATGATTTATAGCATCCAAAAGGGCATTACTTGCCCATCTTCCTCAATATTTCTCATGTAAAACTCCTCCCCTTTCCCAAGATCAATAATTCAAGCTTTTCCTATCAAGAACACGAGGATTCAAGCTTCAAATTCATGATTTCTTCAAGAATCCATTGAATTAAGGTATATGGGAGTTCATCTATGGGTTTCCTTTCACCTATGGAGCACAAGAACCCTTTTTGAATTTAAAGTTATGAGTTTTACATGTTTCAAGTTTAAAGTTATGATCTTTACGTGTTAATATGAATTATATCGATGAAACTCTCATGAAATTAGATTATGCATCATGTTTATGAATGGTCTTCGTTGAAATTGCCTTGATATGTTTGAATGGTGATTTTCACATGTTAAATCCTTCACCCATCTTACGAATGGTCTTCGTTGAATGGTGATCCTCATGTGTTTGATTTCAAGTTAAGAGTATATGTATTTTAAAGTGGAATGAGCCAATATATATTTTGAAAGTTATGATCTTCATATCAAATCCCTAAGTGTGAATTGATTCGTGTAGCCATGATATTTTCGCATTCTTGCTCATTCCCCTGCACAAGTTTAGGGACTCCACATGTTTGATGAATTTCCCATATCATGTTCAACTAGTTTCAAGATGAATCCCCAAGATATAGATTTTTCTATGTAACTCTATTGTTCCCTCATGTTTAAACATCCTTATATTCAAGCTATGATATTTATATGTTTGGAAGAAAGGCTCAAGTCCTATTTCACGTGAATTCCACGTAATTCCTCAAATCATGATTTTAGTTATGTAATCATGCTATGCACACATGTTTAAGATATTCCCATGTCCAAGTTCATGATCTCCATGTGGTTGATAAAATGCCCAAGTGATGGGTTTATTTAGGTGATGCTTACTTATTATGGTTTCAAATGCTCTCATGTGTTCTTATTGTTATTGCTATCGGGTCCTGGGGGTTATGAATACCCAAAATCTAGCTATATAACTATAGAATAGTTCCAATGAGTGTCAAGAACATTAGTAATTAGTCAGTAACAGAACTTAGTAAACTCGGTCCAGTACAGTCAGTCAACACGATCAGTGTCAATTCAGTCAAGCCTAGTACAGTCTAGTGATCAGTTTGGTGTCTATTTAGTTGGGAGTAGGATTCAGCACCAAGCGAACCTAGGGTTGGGGGATCGCCTGCCAGTTGAGGGTATGACCTTTAGTAGCAGTCCCTTAGTTCCAAAACTACATAGCCAACGTAGGTTAAATATAACAACCTGCCAGTTGAAGGTTAATAAAGTGTTTACCTTCCAGTTGAGGGAAACATATATCTCACCTGCCAGATGAGAGTGATTCTTTAGTGGATCCACATAGCCATTGTTAGTACCTGTGGCACGGTGCTAACACCCTTCCAACTGGGGTCAGAGGTTAGACCCCAAATCAACCTATATCGGGGTATGTCGGTTAGCTGAACACTCTCACAGTTACAGTTTCAGTATTCAGTCTTCTATCTAAGTATTTAGTAAAGAACTCAGACAGTTCTACAGAACCATGGCTATCAGTTATCAATTACTTAGCCATCAAAATTCAGTACTCCAATTTCGGTCCAAACTTTCAGTTATCAGAACACAGTACTCCAGTTTCAGTCTAATTTAGACAAATGTTATATGCGCAGTATTGCACATTCAGCATGTTCAATAGTTACATTTTTGCATGTACTCTCATCGAGTTACTTTATAATGTTAATTCAGTCAGTTATCATCTTATGCATATTAACCCATGTTTATCAGCCTACCTCACTTGATCAGCTCAGTACATGTATGTTTGGTTTTGTATGTTTATGTATTCATGCTCATTATAATTGTATATTAAGATCCTCGAGTTATGTCAGTCTTCATCACGTAGTTTCAAACCCAGTATTCATACAGTATCCATGTTCTACCGTATCCCAGCTTCAATTCTACTTATATCATTAAAGTAAAGTTTTACAAAACTAAGTATAGAGATTCACCATCTTATCAGATCATGTTTGTTACTCATGTTTAAGATATTTCAACTGTCAGTTTATTTCAGTCTCTTGGTGAGTCTACTTACACCTAATCATACATGTTTTAAGATTACGTATGAAACTAGTTTTACTTATTGCATTCACCCCTACATACTCAATACATTCTAGAAGTACAGATCCACATATACGTCTGTGTGGCTACATTGTCTCATAATGTAGGTACCAGTTATAGTTTACACATCATGATCAGACAGTTATAGCTTCCAGCCAATAGGTGAAGAGTTCTCAAATTTCAGAAACTTCAATCAAATTTAATTCATGTACAATTCATTTATTCTTATGTATTTATTAGTGGTAGTTGGAGGCATATCCCAGCTACCTAAAGTCAGTATAGTAGAGGCTTCTAGATGTCAGTCAGAGTCAGTCATGTAATTTTAGTTTTTTCTTTCAGATTAATTAGATTATAAGACTTTATCAGTATTGTATCTATTTTAGATTTTCAGTATGATTATGTTTCTGCACAGTAGAACTTGTTATTTAATGTATTATAATTTAGTTGCTTAACAGTATGCCAGTTCATGGGTTAGCTTGTGATTCTTTAGGGTCATAAGCACCGTGTGGCATCCGGGGTACAGACTCGGGGCGTTATAAACTTGGTATCAGAGCACAGATTTCAAGTGTCCTAAGGTGTCTATGAAGTCGTGTCTAGTAGAGTCTTGCGGAACGGTATGGGGACGTTTGTACTTTTCTTTGAGAGGCTACAGGGCATTTAAGAAATGTTTCCCTTCTTTCAAGTCTCAGATCATGCAGTAGAAGTGTTATTTATGCAGATCCTCATCTTGCTCTATTCATGCCAACTCTCCTTAGTTTTGAGGCAACAAAAATAGTGAAGCTTAAATCCCTACAGGCAGAGTTTCCTCAGCCAGTCTCGACAGACAGTAATGGGATTGCAAGCAGGCTCAAAATATCCCACTAGTTCCCTTATGTTCTAACTTTTGAAAAATATTCATTCTTATTCATGAAAATCCTACATTAAGCCGAAGTTAGATGTGCTTTCAGATCCCTCCTCAGAATCCTATAATAGTATATGATCTAGAGTTAGAAGCTTGAACCCAGAAGTTTAGCAGTAGTAGAGTTGGGATAGTGTTATCTATAACACCAATCCTATAAAGTATGCCAATACATACACATTACGAGAGAAAATCTATAACATACCCATAACAACATCTGGCGAGGTTTTTGTATCCTGGTGGTTAAATAAGGCATATAACCGATTGCCGCCTCCACCGGCAGCTTAAGTAGTACCCTTAGGAGAAGGGGTTGTAGATGCAACTTGGGACTTAGAAACCCCTATATTCCCTCCAGCTGAAGGACACTATCCCTGAATGTGTCCTACTTGACCGCAAGAGTAGCAAGCTCATTTCTCAAAATAACACTTTCCTAGATGGTTTCTCCCATAAATGCTACAACGAGGAAATAATCTAGCGAGATGGTCATGCTTTCCTGGGACTGGGTGACATGAGCCTCAGGCCTATCTCCTGACTGGAACTGTTGTTCACCCGAAGTCCTGGGCGCAGGTGTTGTAACGCCTCGAATCTGGTACCCAAAATGCTATACGGTACTCATGACCCCAAAGAACCACAAGCTAACCCATGATTGATATTTGTAACTGAACACTGAATATTACATTGTAAATATGCAGAATATAAGTTGTAAGGCCATAAGGTTCAAAACTAAACTAATACTGAATATAATACAATATTTTTAATGGGGTATAAAAATATCCAAAACTGAAATAAACTGTCTGAACACATGTTGTAGTCTGAAAGCCTCTAAACTGTCTGAAAACTGTGGAGTTGATGGGACATGTCCCCAACTAACTCTTAACTACTGAAATAATAAAGTAATAAAATAATCATGTTATCCTCGAATGATGAGGACTCACTACTAGTCTGGATGCTGAACGTCTGATTGGGAGCTCGTGCTTCTAAACCTATGGTATAAAACATCATAGCGCAAATGTGTCAATACGTTGAATGTACTGGTATGCAAGTGAGGTAGGCTAAATGCAAGGGTTTATATGCATGAACAATAATAACTGACTGTATAACATGAACGTGAGAATACATGCATGAATATGTAACTGTAACTCAGATCGTGATAATGCTGACTCATGAATTCTGATAACATGGATTTACTGATATCTGAGTACTGATACTGGGATACTGAATGACTGAGTCTACTGAATCCTAAGGAACTAATGTCATATTACTATAAAAGAAATAACTGTTTCGAACAGTTCTGATTATAAAGAACTGGTTTGATTTACTGTATCAGACAATCCTAAAACTGAATACTGATAACATGAATGACTGTATCTGACAATCCTAATATTGATGGAACTAGATGGGTTCTGCACTATACTGATTTGGTTGTATCTGACAGTCCTGGATTTCTGTACAATTGAACTGAGTTCTATTACAAAAACTAGATCTGAAATTGAGACTGTGGGAGGTAATCACCTAACCGACATGCCCCGAAACTGAACTGGTGGGGACAACCTGTAACCCCAGCTGGAAGGGTGTCAGTACCGTGCCACGGGTAAATATAAACTGTAAGTATACCCTCTCTGACAGGGAGCTCTTCCGTCAACCCCTCCTGTAAGAAAAACTCAAATGAGATGTGTATAGTCCCTAGACTCGTAGGGGTACATCTCAACCTATGTTGGCTATGTATTTCTGTAATATAGGGATTGTTACTAATGATCACACCCTCTACTAGCTGACAGTGTGTGTCCTCATCCCTAGGTTCACTCGGTGCTGAATCCTACTCCCAACTGAATAGACACTGAACTGATTATACTGAACTGAACTATTACTGATCATATTGTATAATTGATTTGAATTGAGTTCACTAAGTTTTGTTGATTAACGGAATATTACTGATATCTGAGGACTGACGGGGAGTACTGAAGTTACTGAGATTTCTGGGAATAATGAGGTTACCGAGATTATTGAGTACTAATGTTACTGAGACCACTGAGGTCATTGAGATTACTGAGTAGGACTAGACTAATACTGAATTTACTGAGTTTTCTTGAGTTATGAGACTAACTGAATTCTAAGGATCATGGCTTGACTGAGAGTGTCGTGAAAACATGACACTGGCTCTAGGCACACAGCTAAATTTTCCAGTACAAGTACCCCCAGGACTCGATAGCATGAAACAGATAGCACATGACACTTCTTTAACACATGACCAATATCAACAATTCATAATACATTGATTAGGGGATTTCATGAAGCACATGGTTATCATAGTCTTGTACATGAATGGAATTGCATATAAACATGTCATACTTTCTTCAACCTAATCTCATGGACATTCCCTCAACCATTCATAATGCACACAATATCATAGAAGTCATTCTTAGTCATAGGGTAAAGCATACACTTATCGTTTGGGTCATAATTAAGCTATAATGCATAATTTCTATTCTCTTAGGCATTTTATCAAACACCTAGGATGCATGACTTAGGGAATAGGCATAACCATCAAATTAATACAAAAAAACTCCATATTTCAACTCAACTTCACATGTTTCAGACCATATACTAGCATAGGTTCATGAACAAAACATAAAGATTCCAACTTGGGAATCATACAACCATAATCACATGAAAAAAATATTCATAATACAAGATTTAAAACTTGATTATTGGGCTTCATGGATGAAAGGAATCCATGAATGAACACTGTTCATACCTTAGTTCTTGATTCTATGAAGATTGACAGAGAGATTCTTGAATTTGAGTCTTAGATTCAAATCCCCAATTGAAAACTCTAGTTTGTTCTTGAGAAAAACTTGAGAGAAATAATATATTTTGGGTGAATTATGGCTGAATCACGTGTCATTGAGTATATATAGGGGTGAGAAATTGACCCTTTTAACCCTTGAACGCGTATTTTAATTCTGTGAAAATTTTCCACCCTGTACTCCTAGCGTGACGTGGCGATGTTGCGTCGTGTCACTGGAATTTGACAACTCTGAATTTGAGCCTTGGCGCGATGCTCCATAATCTCGGAGGCTCGCTGAATTTTGATGATTTCCATTTTAGCTGGCTCTGCGCCGCGTTGATGGCTCAGGTGGCACACTGTCTTACTAAAATGACTCTAACTCTTCGTCCGGGTGTTGAATTTGAGAGAATTTGGTATCGATGGAAAGCTTATTAAATTTTCCATATGATAAAAAGTGAAAATATTGAAAATACCACATGTATAAAGTGGATTCATCTTTGAAACAAGTCTTTAACATTTTTTAGACAATTTTAAGCTAGGTAGAAGTATGGGGTATTACAATATCTCCCCCTTGGGAACATTCATCCTTGAATGAGACTGATTTAGATGGGAGAAATGATAAGTTGAAGTACATACTGAACATGAACAGCTGAAACATGACTACCTGACTGATATTACTTAGATTCATACTGAGCATGCATATCTGATGCATGATTTTATGACTGAGCTGATACATAAATGAATGACTGAGAGTACTGATAAGTTGATCATGCATATCTGATGTGTGAATACATAACTGAACTGACTCATGAATATGCAACTGAACATATAAGGGTAACGATACCAAGTTTGAAATAAAAACTGAGCATGGAACTGAATACCACTTTTATAACTGAAACCTGAACATGAAATTGGATAAGCTTAAGAAAAGCTATTACCTTAGGTTGAGTCTAAGCTTAATTACTAAATATGCATGAGCGAAAACATGAGAACGTAACTGGGTCTGGAACACGATAAATGAGCTGAATATCGTGATCTGAACTAAGTACCTTGAATATGTGGCATACGACCGAGATTGGAGCTAGAGGGTCAACCTATGGGTACCCACTACTCCAAAATGGATTCGTTATGAGAAGAGAGCGGCATGTTTATGTCATGAAAGTTTCGGGGAATTATAGTGTATCTCCCCCTTGGGACACTAGGTCCCTAGAAAAATACTAACTTGATTGCGATACTGAGGAAATCTGGGATGATGCACAGGGCACCAACGAACTAAATCATGATTGAATATCTGGGATATGAAACTAAGGCATGATACATGAACTAAGTTAAACACGCAACTACCTAGTTGGTCCATCTTAGAATGATCACATTCATGAGACTCCGAATAGTGCGATTAAGTGGAAAGATGGGGAAACCATACCATCTGAACTTGTCCATTCTGACTGCTAAACTGAAGTACTGGCTTTGCAGACTAACTCATGATGAAAACTTATACTCGATCGAAGCATTTCTATGACACTCTTTCTATAGAGTTCTAATGACTGTAGAGAGAAAGTGAATCTTGGCCTGGTCTGAGTAGGATATCTGAATGGGAGATCGCTACATGGCTGGGGTTCTTGTATTAGGAGGCAAGGCCTATGAAACATCATCTAATATAAAGTGACCAAACCTTATGCACTGCAACTGAGACTGCTGAAAAGGTTCACATGGTGTTGAGCATGAATGCATAAATATACTAATTTATCTGATTAACTGAATGACTTATAGATGAACGCTGGCATATAAGACTGAACTATACTTAGTCTGAACGACTAGCCTGAGGTTGAAGAGTATTATGCATAGGAGGTAAGGACTGACTGAGTGACATGAGGTGACTGGGCATGGATTTATGAAAACTGTATTACTTGAAATTGTGAGACCAAGTGTATGACATGATTCAGAAATATTTTGTAACTGAGGTACTGAAATACTAATGACTGAGTAACTGATAGCTATATGCTATGGTTGGGTAATCCTGAAAGTGAACTGAGTTTCTGATCTGGATGAACTAGGACTGGGACTGAGATTGTAGCTAAGACGATAATTAAGACTGTAACCATAACTAAGACTATAACTGGGATTGAATGCTAGTTTTCTATAACTGAGGTTTAGACTGGTATGAAAGCACTGAATTTTAATGGCTAAATAACTAGTAGCTGAAAGTGATGGTTCTGTAAACTATCTGAGTCCTTTACTGGATACTGACTACTGAATGACGCTGTAACTGAGGCCTGCGGAATGAAACATTAACACTACGAATTCACTGAGGTATCTAAACTGAGAGTATATGTGACATAATCTGAGTTTGATTGAACCCTAAAAGTGAAGTCATAAATCATGTGGGCTAAGTCTACTGTAAAGAATGACATGAGTGCATGACTCATGAGCTGCATGACCTGAGTCTGATGTTTTTGTACTCATGGAACTTCATTCGTAACACAGAGAAAGCCGAAACTCCTCATACTAGAAACTTAAATCACACTCTATTTTTATGGAAAGCGCGAGAATATAAGTTGGGTGCATGGAATTGTGACATAAAGCATGCATAAGTATCGGGAGGGTTGAAGTACAAAACTTCGTATTGCGATAGGAATAGGTCGGGAATCACCTTCCCTTATTGATTTACTACACATACTGGTATTACTACTAGAACCTGAAGGCCTGGATTTCTGAGATATCATAACCGGACAGTTACTGAATGCCTGTCGGGCTGTGTTAGACCGACTCACTAGGGTTGAGACTAGAAAAGGTCATGTTAACATTTGGTCTGACCTTAAAGTTGACTGCTATGCAAGGAGTTACAAAAGAAAAAGAATCTCCTAAATCTGAAGCAGCGAGAACATGTAAATAAAGGATCTGTAACATACCAGTGGCTACATCAGAAGTACTTTTCTGATCCTATCGTGACTGAAGTGCATAGAGGTTGTTTGGGTGTTGCCCACTAATAGCGCTAGAATTGGTACCCTGCTGATTTGGGCAACCGGACTGAGCTAAAGGATGACCATGTTAACTACGAGGATCGGGTTTAGAATAGTCTCAGACCTTATGGCCTGACTCGCCACATCCGAAACACATATTACTTCCGTCTCTACACACCCTTATAATGCATACCACACTCTTCGCAAAGTGGATGAGTAAAAACCCTGCTCTCACTACCCTGGCGCCTCATCTCTACGGTCATTTCTAAACTTTGGTGCTGGTGCACTAGCTGAAGATGGAACTGGGGCTGGAAACTTCTGTCTATGTTAAGAACGGTTAACACCCTGCGACCCTAGCAAAGAAAAACTATAACTACCAGTTTTGGCCCTCTTATTTTCCCTCTCCTTCTTCTTAAGTTTCTGCTCCTCAATCTGCTGATCATGGACCATAAGCCTAGATATGTCCATCTCCTTAATCAACATCGCAGCTCTGCACTTCTTAACCACTCTACCTGATATCCCAGACACAAACTTACTCAATTAGGATCTACCATCTGCTACTACATGGGGAGCGTACCTGGCTAACTAAGTAAACTTTAGGGAATACTCTTTTATGCTCATGCTACCTTGTCTGAGGTTGATGAACTCTAATACTTTGGATTCTTTCTGCTCTAGGGGAAAGAATATATCTAAGAAGGTTGTAGCAAACTCTTCCCACTCTATGGGCTCTACATCTATACCCTTATCTACCTTTCACTGCTTGAACCACGTATGGGCTATATCTTGTAGCTGATAAGCGACTAACTCTGCACTCTCATTGAAAGTCACTCCCATGATGTCTGTGAATTTCTGAACCTGGTCGAGAAATTCCTGTAGATCCTCTTCGGACTTAGAACCTGAGAATAAAGGAGGATTCATTCGGGTGAAGTCCCGAATCCTGACTGCAGCTGAATTGGCCACTGGATTGGCCGGAACAACAGCTGGCCGTTCATTTTGAGCTGTGAATGAATTGGCTAGAGTAGTGAATACATTCCTAAATTCTGCATGAGAGACATGCTCATCCAGAGGATCTGCCTGAACGGGCTGAGGTGCTAACTGATTTCCCATTCTTCTTTCGTTAGCCCCTTTGGGAGGCATGTTCTGCAAACGAAAGGGAGAATGGATTAGACTGAGAGAAAATTTTGAGCTTATGCTCACTGGCATGACATGAATACTGAAAGAAGGGAAACTGTTCCTAAAACATCTCATAGCCTCTTGCACATAAGTGTGGTGCACAACACACCCATGTACAAGACTCTACTAGATGCGGCTTTTCAGACTTCCTAGGATACTATTGAACCTTAGGCTCTGATACCAAGTTTGTAACGCCTCAAATCTGGTACCCAGAATGCTACACGGTGCTCATGACCCCAAAGGACCACAAGCTAACCCATAACTGATATCTATAACTGAGCACTAAATAATACATTATAAATATGCGGAATATAAACTGTAAGGCCATAAGGTTCAAAACTGAACTAATACTGAATATAATACAATGCCTGTAATGGGGTATAAAAATACCTAAAACTGAAATAAATTGTCTGAACACATGTTGTAGTTTGAAAGCCTCTAAACTGTCTGAAAATTATGGAGTTGATGGGACATGTCCCTAACTAACTCCGAACTACTGAAATAATAAAGTAATAAAATAATTATGTTATCCTCGAATGATGAGGACTCACTTCTAGTCTGGCTGCTGAATGTCTGATCTACTAAGGATGCTCGAAAACTCGTGCTTCTAAACCTATGGTATAAAACATCATAGCGCAAATGTGTCAATACGTTGAATGTACTGGTATGCAAGTGAGGTAGGCTAAATGCAAGGGTTTATATGCATGAACAATAATAACTAACTGTATAACATGAATGTGAGAATATATGCATGAATACATAACTGTAACTAAGATCGTGATAACGCTGACTCATGAATTTTGATAACGTGGATTTACTGATATCTGAGTACTATCTGACAGTCCTGATACTGATTGAACTAGCTGGGTTCCACACTATATAGATTTGACTGTAAATGATAGTCCTGGATTTCTGTAGAACTGAATTGAGTTCTATTACTGAAACAGGATCTGAAACTAAGACTGTGGGAGGTAATCATCTAACCGACATGCCCCAAAACTGAACTGGTGGGGTCCAACCTGTAACCCCAGCTGGAAGGGTGTCAGTACCGTGCCACGGGTAAAGACAAGCTGTGAGTATACCCTCTCTGACAGGGAGCTCCTTCGTCAACCCCTCCTGTAAGGAAAACTCAAATGAGATATGTATAGTCCCTAGACTCGTAGGGGTACATCTCAACCTACACTGGCTACGTATTTCTGGAACGCAAGGATTGCTACTAAGGACCACACCTTCTACTGGCTGACAGTGTGTGTCCTTATCCCTGGGTTCACTCGGTGCTGAATCCAACTCTCAACTAAATAGACGTTGAACTGATTATACTGAACTGAACTGTTACTAATCATATTGTATAACTAATTTGAACTGAGTTCACTAAGTTTCATTGATTGACGAAATACTACTGATATTTGAGGACTGACGAAGAGTACTGAAGTTACTGAGATTTCTAGGAATACTGAGGTTACCGATATTACTGAGTACTAATGTTACTGAGACCACTGAGGTCACTGAGATTACTAAGTAGGACTAGGCTAATACTGAATTTACTGAGTTTTCTTGAGTCATGAGACTAACTGAATTCTAATGATCATGGCTTGACTGAGAGTATCATGAAAACATGACACTGGCTCTAGGCACACAGCTAAATTATCGGGTACAAGTACCCCCAGGACTCGATAGCATGAAACTGACAGAACATGACACTTCTTGAACACATGACCAATATCAACAATTCATAATACATTGATTTGGGGATTTCATTAACCACATGGTTATCATAGTCTTGTACATGAATGGAATTGCATATAAACATGTCATACTTTCTTCAACCTAATCTCATGGACATTCCCTCAACCATTCATAATGCACACAATATCATGGAAGTCATTCTTAGTCATAGGGTAAAGCATAAACTTATCGCTTGGGTCACAATTAAGCTATAATGCATAATTTCTATTCTCTTAGGTATTTTATCAAACACCTAGGATGCACATGACTTAGGTCATAGGCATGACCATCAAATTAATACAACAAAACTCCATAATTCAACTCAATTTCACATGTTTCAGACCACATACTAGCATAGGTTCATGAACAACACATAAAGATTCCAACTTGGGAATCATACAACCATAATCACATGAACAAAATATTCACAATACAAGATTTAAAACTTGATTCTTGGACTTCATTGATGAAAGGAATCCATGAATGAACACTGTGCATACCTTATTTCTTGATTCTACGAAGATTGACGGAGAGATTCTTAAATTTGAGTCTTGGATTCGAATCCCCAATTGAAAACCCTAGCTAGTTCTTGAGAGAAACTTGAGAGAAATAATATATTTTGGGTGAATTATGGATGAATCGCGTGTTATTGGGTATATATAGGGGTGAGAAATTGACCCTTTTAATCCTTGGACGCGTATTTTAATTCTGTGAAAATTTTCCGACCTGGACCCCTGGTGCGACGCGGCACTATCGCACCGTGTCACTGGAATTTGACAACTCTGAATTTGAGCCTTGGCGCGATTCTCCATAATTGCGGAGGATCACTGGATTTTGACGATTGCCATTTTGGCTGGCTCTGCGACGCGTTGATGGCTCAGGTGACACACTGTCTTACTAAAATGGCTCTAACTCTTCGCCCGGGTATCGGATTTGGGCGAATTTGATATCGATGGAAAGCTTATTCAATTCTCCACATGATAAAAAGTAAAAATATTGAAAATACCATATGTATAAAAGTGGATTCATCTTTGAAACAAGTCTTTAACATTTTTTAGATGATTTTAAGTTAGGTAGAAGTACGGGGTATTATAGGTGCACTTGCTGAAAACTGAGCATTACTCCAAAACTTTTTCTTCGACCACTTGTTACCCCAATTATTACCACCCTGGTGCTGGTTATGGTTCTGGTCTGTAGATCTGGCCCTCTTGGCTTGTTTGTCTTTCTCTTTTGCCTCTGTCAGCCTTTTCTTATGCCCCTCAATCTGTTGCATATGAACGAACAACCTGGAGAAATCCATGTCTCTATTCAGCATTGCTTCTTTACACTCTAACACCAGATCATCCGAGAGACCAGATGCAAACTTTCTCATGCGGGCTCTCATATTACCCGCCAATTCAGGTGCATAACGGGATATCTGGTTGAATTTCAATGTGTACTCCTTGACACTCATTTTCCCCTGTTTTAAGTTTATAAATTCTTCGTCCTTTGACTCCCTCAATTCTAGAGGAAAGAACCGATCCAGAAAAGCCTCCACAAACTCATGCCACACCGAAGGTTCAACATCTCTACCCTTCGAATCCTCTCATTCATTATACCATTGACTTGCCACATCTTTCAACTGATAAGCCGCTAGTTCAACCCCCTCGAATTCATTTGTATGTATAACCCAAAAAAAAAATTCCAGCTCATCAATGAACCCTTGGGGGTCCTCCTCAACCTTCGTACCCGTAAACTTGGGTGGGTTCATCCTCATAAACTGACCAAACCGTGTAATCTCCGATGAACAAGACACATACCCCACATCTTCAGACCGACGGGCCTGAGAAGCCACTAACTGAGCTATCATATGTATCGACTGTCGGAACTCAGCATAGGATACCTCTCTCTGGGTATTCTGAGTGTGGATGACTCCAGATCGAGGAGCCCGGGGTGGACTAATCTGAACAGGAGGGACACCTGGAGTAGAAACAATCTCAGGAGTTCGAGCTCTATTACGAGTCCACATCCCATGGGTAGGGCGGACATCCTCAGTTTGAGCATTCTGTTCGTTGGATCTACGGGGAGGCACGGTAACTTTCTGAAATAAAGGAAATCATTGATTGGAGGACATATAGACTCTATAGCACGAACTAAATCATAAAAGAAGAGGAAAATTCCTAAATGCCTTGTAGCCCCCTGCTTATAAGTGTAGCGCGCTACACACCCATAAACAGAGCTCTACCCGACATGATTTCGCAGACATCCTGGGACCATGAACCGTGCTCTGATATCAAGTTTGTCATAACCCCGAGCGAGACCCTGGCCGTGACAGGCATCTCAAACCATGAAGGCCCGAGTGCCCCTATTCTATCTGGGAATCATACACAATGTTCATACAATATAAATAAATGCGGAAGATTAATAAACGGAAACATGGTCACTTTTTAAATTCAACTGGACAATACGAAATGAAGTCCATAACATTCAAAGTACATGAATCTAATCTGCGAAATCTCTACTAACTGAAAATATCATCTGTCTGAACTCTGGGATAAGGCCCCCAGTCGGACTATAAATCAAAATAACATAACCATGACAAGTTTTGTAACGAGGCCTTCCGAAGTAAGGGAGGCTCACCATCTGCAAATTCTGTCAAGTCAATCTACTGCTTAACGGGACCCCGAGACCGAGCCTCAGTTCCTGAAATATAGGGGTCAATACAATTGTAATGGTACGCAAAGCAATCAAAAATAATGTATCTATATTTAACATAAGTGAGAGCAATTCATAAAAGATTTTAGATATAATATATGAAACACATGGGCATACTTTAAAAGACTTTGAACAATTCTTTGAAATCATAACTCATTCTTTGTCTTACTTCTGAACTAGGTGGTACACCCTACAATATGTAATTCCACGGACTATATGGAATCTGCCCTTGACTCGGCGGCCAAGCCCCTAATCCAAGTTTGCCGCCAGGATTGGAATATCAATAAGGGGGACACGCAAGATCACACGGCAGGGTTCCGAAATCCCCAATCAAATTAACATGTCATGGTAGTGCACAAGATCAAATCAGGGCTCCTAACCATATTCCCAATTTGGGAAGACATGAATCAAGGTACACAAGATCACAAAGCATCGTACCATAACCCCGTGTCGGCAAATCACAATTTCTAGCATTGAGTCTTTCAACTAGTACTTTCTTCGGTAACCACCTAACTCTATTTAAGCCCATTTTTAGTCTATTCTAAACATGTATCTTTCTGAAAGCAAATTCTGAAAATCTGAGTAAAATTCGTATTTTAGTCTGTTCTGAATCTGTTATGGAATTCATCTGCTTTGGTATCGCCATACCAAGACTTGTAAGTCATATGTCTAAGACATAGTATCACGTTACAATCCTTTCATTCAAAACAAAGTGTTTGGACCACCAAATCATTCAAATGGTACAAGAGGATTCATATTTCAAAACATATGTCAAACCATGCAAAGATTCTTTCTTTTCAATATTTCAACAAGTGATGGTCAATTACTCGAAACAATCATGAAATCGAATAACTCTTAACTTGTAATTCAAAAGGTAACATAATGAGAGAGAAAAAAATTTCTTCATGCTCTCAATTCATACTTCAAAACTTAACACACATTTATACATATACACGAGTAAAGTTTAATTTAACATAAGGCCTCAAGACCAAAATCATACATCACATGAAGGATTTGTAATAGTTACTTTTCATTGTAATTCAAGCTTTTCATGAAAACATGATTCCTCAACATTCAAAACATAAAATAATGATTTAGCCATGCCCATGTAGTTAGGAAAGCCCTACGTACCTTAATCGATGAAGAATTCACGAAGAATTAATCCTTTGAGCTTGAATGCTTAACCCTAAGTTGTTTTTCTCCTATTATGTTCTTGAAAGATGAATTAGGTATCTAAGAGAGTCAAAACGTTATTTGTGACCCTAATTTCATGTAAGTATGTTTAGGGAGGGTTTTGGAATGTAAAAAGACTTGGTTGCCCTTAAAATGATTTAAAAACAAAGTATTTATGTCATTGGGCCATAGGGCATGCAAGGCATTGCCTATAGCATAAGCTAGGTTGTTTCGTGCATTGCCCATTGACTAAAATAGGTTGGGTGTCGCATTTCCCATCGCCTAAGCTAGGTTGGGCGACGCATTACCCATGACACAACATTTCCAGTAGCCTTAGGTGATTGCTAGGCGACACACTCCACTTTGCAAAGTCATAAATTTTTTCTCAGGTATAGGATTGAGGCGAAATTGATATCATTGGAAAGAAGACTCGAAGACCTTTCATTTGACATATACTAGGCCCTCTAACTCATCATATTCTAGGAGTAATAGTCGATGGAAGTTGACCCACGTTGAAACGTCCACTAAAATTTAATCGATAGAAATGTTTTCAACTCGTCTTAGAGTTAGAGGATTCTTGTGACCTCAATTCATATTCAAAGGTATTCCCACACTATAGAAGTGATCACTACACATATATTAATACGAAATCATTTAGTTTGGGTCTATACGCGTAGGAACGACAGTCTAAATTCTAGAGCAAAAGTACGGGGTGTTACAATATGCCTGAAGTACCACTCTTCAAGAATATTGAGAGATTCTCTTCTGAAGAGATGCATACTTCTCATGTATCTCATACAACAAACACCAACTTTCTCTCTACTGATTTGCATGAAACAAATAGAAGTACAACATTTACTCATACTACATACACCATCCAAATGCAGATAAATCATAGTGATCAAGACCATGGAGTCGCAATTTAAAATTCTACTACAAATGGAAATCAACCAACCAACCTGATGCCAATCAGATCATCTACTAGAAATAGACAACCTCTATATAGATGAAAGATTTCATTTCTCTGCACTCAACCCATCATGAACTCCCTTATAACATTGCTAACTATGTCTCTTATGATAACCTGTCTTCAAAAAATCAAAATTATTTATTTGTTTTCTATGTTGTTATAGAGCCAAAGACATATGAGAAGAAACTAAGGATCCTAGATGGGTAGAAGCAATGAAGTCAGAAATAGAGGCTCTACAAAGAAACAATACTTGGACCATCACTACTCTACCAGCTGATAAAAATCCATAGGTTGCAGATGGATCTTTAAGATAAAATACAAGGCTTCGAGAGAAATTGAGAGGTTCAAGGCAAGACTTGTTGCCAAGGGGTACAACCAGCAAGAAGAAATAGACTACCAAGAAACTTTCCCCCCTGTGGTAAAAATGATCACAGTAAGAATAGTCTTAGTTATTGCAGCATCAAAACAATGGCATGTATATCAGATGGATGTCTACAATGCATTCCTTCAAAGGGACTTATATGATGAGATATATATAGATCTTCCACAAGGTTTTGTAAGCCAGGGGGTGATTAAATCAGTATGCAGACTCACAAAGTCCTTGTATGGACTTAAACAAGCACCTAGAGAATGGAATGTTAAACTGAAAGATGCCTTACAAAACTCGAAGTTCAAAAAAAGCCAGTTTGATCACTCACTCTTTACGAGGAAAAGTGAAAAGGGAACTGTGATAATTCTTGTATCTGTAAATGGTCTACTGATTATTGGAGATGGCTTGCAGCTGATAAAAGAAGCAAAGGATTCACTGCAATAAGTATTTAAAATGAAAGACCTAGGAGAGTTAAAATACTTTCTTGGAATAGAGTTTGCAAGATCTGAGAAAGGTTTTATTATGCATCAAAAAAAGTATGTGCTGGAACTCTTATCAGACCTTGGGTTATCAGCAGCTAAACCAGCATTAACACCTATGGATCCTAACACAAAATTAACTAGCAAGGAGTATGATGAACTCAAGAAGGACAAAGACCGCATCCAGGATCCTACACTAACAGATATCAGACCTTATCAAAGGTTGATAAGAAAATTATTATACCTAACTATCACTAGGTTTGACATTGCTTACAGTGTACAAACACTAAGTCAGTACCTACAAAAACCAAAAAAAACTCACATGGAAGCAGTACTGGGGATAGCAAGATATGTTAAGAACCAGCCAGGTCAAGGTGTGTATATATCTAGTAAACCAATTGAAGAATTGACTGCCTACTGTGATGCTGATTGGGCAGCTAAACCAGCATTAACACCTATTGATCCTAACACAAAACTAACTAGCAAGGAGTATGATGAACTCAAGAAGGACAAAGACTGCATCCAGGATCCTACACTAACAGATATCAGACCTTATCAAAGGTTGATAGGCAAATTATTATACCTAACTATCACTAGGTTTGACATTGCTTACAGTGTACAAACACTAAGTCAGTACCTACAAAAACCAAAAAAAACTCACATGGAAGCAGTACTGGGGATAGCAAGATATGTGAAGAACCAGCCAGGTCAAGGTGTGTATATATCTAGTAAACCAATTGAAGAATTGACTACCTACTGTGATGCTAATTGGGCAGCTAAACCAGTATTAACACCTATGGATCCTAACACAAAACTAACTAGCAAGGAGTATGATGAACTCAAGAAGGACAAAGACCGCATCCAGGATCCTACACTAATAGATATCAGACCTTATCAAAGGTTGATAGGCAAATTATTATACCTAACTATCACTAGGTTTGACATTGCTTACAGTGTACAAACACTAAGTCAGTACCTACAAAAACCAAAAAAAACTCACATGGAAGCAGTACTGGGGATAGCAAGATATGTGAAGAACCAGCCAGGTCAAGGTGTGTATATATCTAGTAAACCAATTGAAGAATTGACTGCCTACTGTGATGCTGATTGGGCAGCATGCACACAAACCAGAAGATCAGTATCTGGATACTTAGTCAAGCTAGGTAACTCATTGATTACTTGGAAGTCAAAGAAACAAACTACCATCTCCATAAGTTCTACAGAAGCAGAATACAAGAGCATGGCCTTTACTCTATCTGAAATAACCTGGTTACTTGGACTACTGGATGATCTAGGCATGAGGATTAAACTACCAGTTAAGTTGTTCAGTGACAGCAAATCTGCAATGCAACTAGCAGTCAACCCTGTGTTTCATGAAAGATCAAAACACATTGAAATTGACTGTCATTTTATCAGGGAAAAGATCCAAAAAGAACACATTCAGCCTCACTACATTTCAACCACAGAGCAACCTGCTGACCTACTAACCAAAGGTCTCTTCAAGGCTCGACATATGTATCTTGTTTCCAAGTTGGGAGTGTCAAACATCTTCATGACACCTAACTTGAGGGGATGTGTTAAGTGATAAATCAGAAACTAAGTTGTGTTAAGTACATGATGATGGTGTATTAGTCAGGTCCTGATACTAGTTGAGCAAATTAGTTAAGAGTTAGTTATAACTAACTCTGTACACCTCCATCTATATATATATATATATATATATATATATATATATATATATATATATATATATATATATATATATATATATATATATATATTACTTCATCACAGATGTAAAGAAAGTTACACACATTATTTTCTTTCAATCAATGAATTACAACTCTCTCTCATTTACTCTTCTCTTTCTCTTCTACTCTCTTTTATACATTCATCTCCGTTGAAGTCTTTCAAGAACTTCACATGTGTGTACTTAATTTCACATATAACGCCATCATTGTTAACATGGTGCATAATTATATGTGAAAAAATAGTTGTAATTTCAAAAAAATACTAGATTTTGAACTCATAAATTTCAAAGTACAATTATTCAACAACAAATGGCGAACACCTGAGCTTATCAAATTTAAATTCTTAATTTGGTTCTTGACAGCACAATTGTTAGGACTATTGCCCAAAGAGATTTGAAACAGATATTTGACATGATTAAAAGATAAGCCAGGAAATGTACCACAAAGTCGGCGTCTATAATCAACTTATTCAACTGAATTCAATATTTTTTACTATGATTATATATATGTGAAAAAGTTACTAAATTTTTCAGAAAAAAATTAAAAATAAATACTAAATTGCAAAAACGTAACTTTACAAGTACGATAAGTTGAGAAACAAGCACTAGAATCTAGGAATTTAAATTCAAGATCTGCCTCTTTAAATACGCACCTAATCCGATGAGTTCTGAAGCAGAAACAGAACATGATTAAAAAGACAGCTAGTACAAGCATAAGCACTAAAATCTATGGACATTACCCACAAAAAATTCCCATTGGAGTCAGTGAAAAATATCTTTGCTGTAGAAAATTATCTCCCACCAAATTTCTCACGGACGTTCTCATTAACGTCCATGGGAAAGTCTACTTCAAAGGGCAATCATAGAAAGGGCGTGCAAGCTTTCTTCATCCGTCTCCCAGAACTGTACATGCCTTGCACGTGTCACTCTCTCGTACACAAGCCGAATAGCTCTTTCCCACCTCATACTACTCCGACGAGTTGGGGGCTGAGAATTGAGTGTAATTTGACTCATTTGGAAGAAAAAGAGCCTCACTGAACGAACCAAATTAGAGTAAATTTGGTGGAGAGGTTTTAAATTACAAGCTGCTAGCCTTATTAGGAAAGGACATAACAAACTTACAATTAAAGGAGTATTTAAACTTCGAGAAGACGCTAACAAATTCAGCTTTAAAGCAATCAGTAAATGCAAACCCATGAATTAATAAGTTAATATATTTGGTTTTTGTGTGTCTGTGTTTTTAAATTGTTGGACAGTTAATGGATAAGTGAGAAGAATTGAAGACAGACTTGGAGATAAAATAATATTAAAGAGAGAGAGAGACTATAATCCAAATAAAATGTAATGTATGTAGGTAGTAGAAACGAGTGTATGCAAGTCAACATTGAAGGGTGTACGTTTTGTGGATGAGAAGTCAATATCATGACATTTTATTGTCCTTCCTAATTCCTCCTCGAGAAGGTAGAGTTTGATTTAGCTTTAATTGATTAAAGAACTCCTTTTTATTCATGTGAAGTCATTTGACTTGATACAAATTTTAAAAAGAAAGAAAGATTACTGAAAAGAAAAATACATCACAAAAATTGAGATGAACAGAGCAACTTATAAACATCAACACTGAAAAACTCTTTATAAGTGTTTTAATTGATTTTATAAATAATCAGAACTTTTTTTAGATAAAATTAGTGATTAATTGAAATTTTCATTAAGGTGACATTAAGACTTAAGAAGTAAGTTCGATAGAGTAGTTACTAGATCGACTATGACTATGTTGGGTGGAGTAGAGTATTAATTGTTCACAAACTACCCATATCTAAATGTTTATATATCTATATGTTTACAAATAGATTTGTTGATACACCGGATATGTTGTTGTTGTACTCCCTCCATTTCGAAATAAATGAATTATTAAATTTTAGCACACAGATTAAGAAAAAAACATCAAAGACATAAATTTAATATAAATTTTTATTTTTACCCTTAAAGTTTCTTTTACCCAAAAAAAGAAAAAACTACTATCTCTTTTGGTTGTCAAATCATAAGGATAATTTAGGAAAAAAATTCAACAATTCACTTATTTTGAAATACCAATAAATAGTTCAATAATTCATTTATTTCGAAACTGAGGGAGTATTAACTTACTCTAACTCGGTCTTTCAGAAACACATCCAATAGGAAAAGGCAAACTAGTGATAATTGATGACACGCTCCAAAAGGTTAGAAAATGGAAGTGACGTGCATAGAATTATTGAAAGGAAAAAAGCCAGAGTCTGGCTAACTGTTATTGTCCAGTACTTCTATAAAATAATTGGTAATTGGAGTCCACAAATATCTCATCCATTTAACTGCTTTGGAAAGTGGAAAAAGAAATTCTACCTATACACATGAATTTGTTAAGTAATAATTTCACATCATGTGTTGAGGACTTGGATCAGGACAAGTACTGGGCCTAGTTTTAAATATCCTAGCTATTTTTGTTCCTGCATGTCAATTGGCAATAGAAATTTAGTGGGAAATGAATGACAGCAACAGTGTCACAGAGATTTATTAACCATCTCTGTCTGCTTAATAATAATTTCTAGGTTGATTTAGAACTTTTTACCTGGGATATATGTTTTATAGGCTCCTTATGGTTAAGAAATGAATTACAACTCGATCAAGCAGCCATAATTCTTCACCATGACTGAGGTTTTTAATCTTCAAACCAGGTAACAAACCGGAGTACAAAAGTGTGTTTTTACAACTAAAGTCTTTCAACATACTACAAATAAAGCGATGAAGATGACTTTTAAAATGGCGAAATGTACAAAACACTTAGAATGGTAGATCAATCCACTCAAAATACAGACCTAGATGGAGAACATCTGCGCACAAGGCCACATTTAGGTAATATAATCACACAGGAAGTAGTTATCAAGGAGTTGCAGACTGCAGTATTACACAGCAAGCAGTGCTGACAGTGACAATCACTGGAACCCTAACATCCTCGAAGCTGTGGCCTTAGAATTTGGGCTAGACCTTCATTGTCAATGTATTTATGCCATGCAAGAGTGAGGAGTACGATGACTTACAGCTCTGGCCTTGGATGGCACTGAGATGATTATACTCTGCATCATGTCAAATTGAGCAAGACAACTGATGCACTCTTGGTTATAAGAACGCATAATCCACAATGAGGTCACCAGTTGATGGATCGAAAGATGTTCTAATTTCTGCTGAGTGGCAATCAGTGGTGGCAGAGCTATGGCTCCCCACAGCCAGGGGCTCCTTCAGAAGCTTTACACCTTGCTTCCAGTATCTTTGCTCTAAATCAGATGAAGATCATTAAGTTAATAATGCAACTTCACGTCAAGGATAAAGGGATAGTGCAAAATTTTGTGGAAAAATGAAAAAGCAAGCAAGCATATGACACCCCAAAAGAAATGTCTCAGCAATTATTGTCAAGACTGCAACTTCTCAAAGACACACCTGGTCCTGTAGACAAGACAATGGACTCCTCTGAATCCATCACCCAGTCAATCCAAAGAACAAATCCATGACATTTTCCACGTGCAATAAATTCTACCTGCAAAACCTTGGATTTGTGAGCTAATGTTGCAAACCGCCTTTAATGTAAACAAAAATATATCCTGCAGAACCCTGATGGTTTACATGTAAGGTTGATACCTTAGCTTTTCCAGAACATGAGCTTATCAGTTTCAAGAAATTGAATTCCATGATAGTAACCATGTCACTCATTTCCTGTAATTTACAATCTTAACTTTATCAACAACAGACTTAATTTGGTTGCATTAGATAGTCTCATTTGTAGCATTCTTCTTCAGAAACGATGTAAACTACCTTGCTCTCCCCACATTGCCAGATTGAAAAAGGCAGAGTAGGATTCTCTTGTCCAGAAGGTAAACCTCCACATGCCCCTAATGTGGAATTGACAACTGAATGATCAAAACCTTCAATATTTTGCAGGCACCGATGACTTCTCCAAAGGTCCTGCAAAAACAGTTTAACATGTCCATCACATGATTAGTAGTTGTCACGTGGTTAAAGCATTGAACAGACTGCATCTATAAGCTTACAGGAAGATACATTGCACACGCCTTTAACAATCCTTTGCAAGGCATAATTACTGCATCTTCTGATAGGATTGAATCCAATAAGCTTCTTTCCTTCCTACATATGACATCAGGATCAGAACGGATACTTATACCAATTCCATGAAGAAAGTTTCAATGTTTACAGTTACCCCCCCACCCCACTTCACACAAAAAAACAAAAGAAGAAGATTTTTTTTTTTAAACTAAAAAAGAAGAGAATATTTATACAAATTCCATGAAGAAAGTTCCACAATTCTTTTACGGAAACGAACAACCCAGCCCCACTCAGTGGTTAATGGTAGCAGGTCACACCATTGCATTGTAGTAGCGGTCATTTCTGATTTTCAGAATTTCCAAATCTGGAGATTGTTTAGGCCAAATAGTAACCGCACCATAATGTAGCATCATATGAAACAAAATTATACTTCTGGAATACAGTAAACCCCACCCCAACCCCCTCCCCAGACCCCCTAGCCAAGAGCCCAACAACAGCCTTATCCCATTTTACTCACTTATGGTTGGATGTAAAGGTTCTTGCCACTGGGATTTCACTCCTAATCAGAGCTTAGAATAAGTTAAATTACAGCATTATGTGATAACCGCTTTTAACAAACGAACTAATGCTCAGTTACTAACCCCCTCCCCAGACCCTCTAGCCAAGAGCCCAACAACAGACTTATCCCATTTTACTCACTTCTGGTTGGATGTAAAAGTTCTTGCCACTGGGATTTCACTCCTAATCAGAGCTTAGAATAAGTTAAATTATAGCATTATCTGATAACCGCTTTTAACAAACGAACTAATGCTCGTTTGGTAGTAATCATATGGTTACGTAGTTCTTTAGTGTTGATTGTGATTCCTACATGGCTCGCAAGAAACTGTGTTGTGCATAGGCATTCTGATTAAATTCAAGTGGTTGATATAGGAAAATATGGAGTATTGTTCTTCAAGTTATTTTACATTAAGGTAGATAATACATGGTTCATTAATATAGTGCTTCTGCACAGCTGAAAGAGATGCAGAATCCAGAAAGACAAAGAAAGCCCTTTTGTTTCTGTTTTTGGAGAAAAATAGCATAACAGGGGGGGGAGGGGCCATTTGGAGATACGAATAACACCTACTTTGAAAGAAAGAAGTAACTTAGACATCAGCTAAAGCATACTTCCTCAATCTATTCTCCAGTGTAATCTAAAAGTTGTAAAAGATACGGGTAGCATGGCTAATTTTACAAGCTCCATACATAGTTGCTCAGTGAAATGCTGGCTAAGATTTTGTTACAGATTACAACCCATACATGTTATCAAAACTCTAGTGTTAATGATATCAATCCTCTTTTGCTGTTTTCAAAAGACATAACTGCTGATCAGCACTATCAAGTGTCAAGAGATTTATCGAAACAGTAGGCAAAATCACGAATAAAAGCAAATGCAAGAAAGATGAAACAAGTACTAATCCAAACAGACGAAACTCCAAGACTCTTGTCAAAAGGATAACTAAAATCAGCAGAACGAGTTACATCACTTACCAAAATCGCAGATTTTGCCACGGGAGCACACTGTTGTTTCCATAATAGAAAGGTTCTCCAACAATCAAGTCAATCTACAAAAAACAACAATTCATCAGCATTTGCAAGAAAGTGGTATAACGTCAAAGTTACATATCATGGGAAAAAAAATTTGAAGAGACAATGAGAAGCTGCGATCTTGGTTGAGGTTCAAAGAAAAAAATGCTAAATATGAATTCTCTACCTTTCTCTTACTATTTTGAGAGGTCAACAGTTCGCAGATCTTTTGGACTTCTACATGATCCTTTGAATAACCATTTGAAGCTGCAACAGCTTGCAAATAATGCACACCTCTCTCTTGCAATCCTGGAAACAGTGAAATCACATGAGACCCTTTTGTGAGATGGGCCAGAGCAACAGCCAAAAATATGCTATCATCCACAACAACGCACAAGGAGGGCATTTTCTGCTTCATCTGTAAGGAGCAATGAAGCACTATTACTTTAACTGACAAATTGTAGTAAATAAAATTAGTAAAGATTGCTAAACAAGCAATTAGTTCCATGCAAAAGATAATAACATACACAATTAGGGGTGTCAAATGGGCGGTTGGGTTGAGATTGAAAATACTAAATGGGTTGAATTGGATATCGGGTTGGGTCATGACCCGTCCAAATTCACTTTGGGTTGAAATGGGTAAAAATCGGGTTGGGTCTTGCCCCGGCCAATTTGACCCGCTTAGACTAAAAAATATTAACATAATGATATTTACCCCTTGTAAACCCAACTCAAGAAAATAAATTTGGATGGGGTTGAAAGTTGGGTGGGTGGGTAGAGAGTGGGGGTGGGGTGGGGGTGGGGTAAGAAATTTTTTTTAATTTAATTTTTTTAAACTAAAAATTATTTTTTGGGGAGGGGTGTGGGGTAGGGAGTAAGGGGTTGGGATGCGGTTGAGATAAGAATTTAAAAAAAAAAAATTAAAAAAAAAAAGTACTTTTTGGGAAAGGGGTATGTCATGGGGGTGGGGTAAGAATTTTATTTTTTTAAAAAAAAAAAAAATTAAAAAAAAAATATATACTTTTTTAAAAAAAATTGAGAGCAGTGTCGGGGTAGGGGTGTGGGGGGTAGCGAAGGGATGGGGGTTGAGGTAAAAGTTTTTTTTTCTTAAAAAAAAAGAAATTTAACTTTTTTAAAAAACTATATTTTTTGGGATAGGGTATTGTCGTATAAGGGGGTGCAGGGGGTAGGGGGAGATGGGGTTGGGGTAAGAATTTATTTTATAAGAAAAGATTATTTATTTATTTTTAAAATATATTTCTTAAAAAAATATCTTTTTTGTGAGGGGTAGGCGATGCGGTGAAGGGGGAGGGTAGGATTTTGATCGTGAGGTAAGAAAAGATTTTCAATTTATTTCAAAACAATTATAAGGATTAATTTTTGGGGGTGGGGGTTCGGGGTGTGGGTGTGGGGATGAGGTGGGGTGAGGGCAAAAAAAAAATTTATAAAAAGCTTTTTAAGAAATAAAAATAATATATTTAATGGAGGGGGTGGGGGTGGGGTAAGTTGGGGTGAGGTGATGTGGGTCATTTTGAGAGTGGGAGGACACATTGTCCCTTGTTTTTTCCTAATTTCATTAAGAAAATTATTTTTCTATTAAACGGGTTGAAGTGAAGATTGAATTTGGCTCATTTGAACCCAATTTAAAAATGTGTTGAGACTTAATGGGTTGAGAATTACCCAATAGTAAATTATCTTGAACCCAACCCATTAAATATTGGGCGGGCCAGGCGGGTCAGCTTAATTTGGGTTCATTTTGACACCTCTATGCACAATCCTACATTATAAGCACACCTGATGTTTGGCTAACTTTGTTCCTCAGTTCAAGAGTTAATGCAGGAAGCAAAATGAGAAATGGAAGGATGAAAAGATACCCCGAGAAAACAAGAAAAAGATTTAGAACAATTAACTTTTCTTCTATTAGAGAATTAGAACAATAAACTTGAGGAGTTATACTGAGGAGATTTTTCTTTCTGGCACAATACCATGGAGTTATACTCGCCAGTGTCATTAAAATTTAAAAGTGATCACTCCTGCTTCTTAAGAAGAGAGGGTTTATTGCTTCTCTGGGTGAAAATTAAAACCATACTCCTCCTGAACCTACTACCTCTAGATCCTGGATTCACCTGTGTATTAGATGTCAGTGTCCTCATGGAGTGGCATATGCAGCATGAGGAGAGTTCATACTCAAGTAAAGAATCACCACACCAGCAACTAGGTACTTCAAGTTTCAAGAAAGTGAGGCAGAAGGGGACAGGGAAGCTTATCAAAAAAAAAAAAGTAGGCAAGAGGGAACTGGGAAATAAGCAACTATAAGTTAGCAAGGAAAATATGAAAGCATAAGGGCTTCAGGTACATCAAAAGCAAACCAGGATACGATGGACCAGCATTGCAAACATCTGAATAGGTTTTCATTTGTAGTGTACAGGTTAAGGTCCATAGTTCCCAATTTTAAAGAACACTACACCTAATGGATGCACATGTACAGACATTCCTTTGGCATATGTGGTTCCAAGGAAAAGATGTGATAACTTACGGCATTTTTTATAGCTGTTAGCATTGAGCATCTCCAACTGACATCACAGTATAATGCAATTTTTTCTGGTGGCAGAGTTATCTGGTACTTCTGAGTGCTGAGCTCACTTCGTCCAAGTTTCATGTTCTGGGACAAAGTCTCCATCTCATATGAAATGCTAGTATCAGTGTGAGCAGCCAGCAAACTAACATTTTCATCCTTTAATAAAGACAACCCTTTCATTGGGATGAACCAAACACACTGTTTCCAATGGTCACACCAGTTGTCACAACCTATAGTGCATTAGACAAGCACAAATAAGGAATAAAGTTTGACTGTGATATTAGGAAGATTGTTACTTAACTTTCCATTTATACACGTGAAAGACACCAACAGCAAATATAATAATGTGAAAGAATACTCCTTGGTTATATAAACAGCTTTTTAAAGCAACACATTTACCAGGCAGTAGAGTAGGAAACTCTATACAACAATGTTAAAATGATATCTCCCGTCAACTTTTTTTCTTTTGAGGTTGGGCAACTACAAATATTTTAAAGGACCACTATAAAGTTTTACAACGAATCCCCATCTCCAACGGTTTGTCAGCGCAGGCAGCACACTTAACATGAATGTTGTTGAAATCCATAAGTGAAAAAGCATTCAGTTCTATCCAAATTGCCTCTAGAAACTCCAGAAGTCTTAACTCATGGTAAAAAGAAGGGAAAACATAGAGATACTCCACTTACAGCTGATGGATACATTTGGTCCTTCCACATTAGATGGGCAGCTTATCCATTTTGGTGCAGGGGAGTAGAAGACAGTGCCGCCTTCATCAAGCTGGAGCAACCACCTAAAAAGAAACTAACTGATAGTTATGTTTCACATAAGAATGTAAGAGAACTCAATCAGTTCAGCATCATAATAATACCATGAGATTATAGCATGAATAGTGCCAGTATCAGTAGCTTTTACACTCAGTTTGGTTTCACGATGACTATCTGGCCTTCTCCAAAAGTCAAAGTCAAATACTTTGAAGGGCTCTGACAGCTGTAGAAATTGAAGTGAGAAGGTATTTCAACAATTGTCAATACAGAAACATCTTTTATTCAGAAGTACTTTACCAATTTGATGTCCTCTTTCAATGCATCACAATGCATGGAAAATTGTTGGTGTTTGACACATACAGCTGCATCCATTTCCTCAGGAACAAGACGAATTCCATCTAGTACTCCTTTTTCATTGTTAAACAAATCGTGCAGCTTCCACAAATCTGTGCTTTCTACCAGCTGAAAGGCGGATTGGGGAAAAGAAAACTGATTTACAACCACAAGAATGTAGAGGTCGGAACCTATCCTATCAAATTTAGTCCATCACAAGCAAGTAATATGATGGCAGACAAGTTACTACTGACTGGCTAAGTTTAATAAATATAAAGGTTAAAGGAATATCAGATCATTTACAGATCTGAAGTGAGCTTCAAAATAACTGTATTCATGATAAGTTTATCCAAAATTTACTGAGAAGCACTTGAACCTGCACATGCACCTGAATTTAAGTTGATGCAAAAATAGTAAACTCAGTCTGACAATCAGGAAATACAAGTTATCTACACAGCAGCAGGCTAAAGGATGATTCAACTATTGTCTTCAAGGCCTACCAAAAACAGAACTGGGTTTTGAGTCAGGACGACTAACCAGCCAGTTTATGGAAAATTGGAGGTAAAAGCTGAACATCCTGCAACCAAAGGGCCCTGAACAAACCCAATTGGTAGAACAGATGTAAAACAATTGGTACACCAATTTATTTATTTCTCTGATAGTGTAAACCCGAATTTCTTTTATAGTGATAGTATTGCACAAAATGAGCTCTTCTTTTTCTTTCTATCATCTATATGGTATCAGGTATCCTATTGTCTACTTCTCTAACTTGAGGTAATAAGATTTGGGCAATGCAGAAGCTCTGATTTTAAGGTGAAATGACCCACATCTGTCATTAGATAGGTGACACAGGTAGGATTCTTGGCAGATTATCCGATGTTCCGTTGTCTTTTTATTGCATTTCAGAATTGTATAATGTTATTCTTTTATTTATTTGATTTTCTTATCAGGACAGTGGCACAATGTTTCTTTTCGATATGTAATTAAAGTTTTTATAAAATCTGTGCGCTAAGTCAGTGCCATAGGCATAATTGCAGGTAACGCAATCCTTCTATTGTGTTTAACAGTCCAACTGCATCATGTACAATAAACCCATTGCACCAAAAAGTTACCAAAAAGGGCATCTCTGTTTAAGGTTGTGTGTGTTACTCTTTTTTCCTTCAACGATTATATTGTTTCTTTCAAAGCAGAAAATCCACCAAATGGCCTGAGATATGGAATTTCAAGTTTTCAGAGATTTCTTACTAAATCCCTCTCTGTTCCAGCCTTAAAAATATTCAACTACGGAATTAGGCATGGTCCAACTTATGCCTAGAATTAAAAAGAAACATGTTCCATTACTGGCTCGTGATCCTACAGGAAGAGGTGGCAAACTTCTTTTTCAGTAAACTAAAATGCAGGAACAGATGACAATGGTACATGTTTCTTTTTTTTTTTTTTTTGGTGACTGGTGTCCATCCAGCTTTCACGCTATTATACATGACTACTTTCTTTTTCAGTTAATTTGGATACTTTGAGGTTTTCTCTAGCTTTGGGCTGGTGATTAATCAAATTACTCATTATTTTCAGCACAGAGACTACTCATAGTAAGTCATTGCTCTTCTGACTCCATTTGAGATTTGACCAGGAGCCCCTTTGTGGGTCTATGTCATAACCATGTGATGTAGAGCTAGTCCTAAGAACGAGTAAATAAAAGCCAACTATAAGAAGTAAATTAAACTTAACAATCAGCAAAGAATACTTAAATATAATAACCTTGGTCAAACACCTGACCATAGATCGTTGCTCGGTAAGGCACTGTTTTTGGATTGTGAGTCAGCAGCTTGTCATGAGCATGCTGCAGAGTTGGAATTAAGCCTTCCCCCAAAAGCTCAGAGTCGAGTATTTCACTAACCTGAATTGAATGGTAAACAAATATCAAGTACTTATGAAACAATGACACACGCTTGGTTAAAAATCAACCATTCAATCTTTTAATATTAATAAAAAAACAGCAGATGTGCAGCATGGATCTCCATTAAGAAAAGATGTTCAGGAAAGGAGGCAAACCACCAACACAAATGAAAAAAACTCAAAACAAACTAACCAACACATTATATCTAGAACATACACCATGCTTGTTTTTGTCCAAGTGGTAACCTTCAAGTATGTATAGCATCGCCTTAAGTTCTAGTTGTAGACCAACGACCAGGTTGATGAGATTTTAATTAGACTCGATTATGTCTCTATCTGAATTATCATCCAGTAAAAATATATACTCCATTCTTCCCAACTTATAATGACACTCTTTCTGTTTTATAATATCCCAAAAGCTTGAACAATTCGACTTATAATATTATAATTATTACAACTTTCAAGAATTTAAATTTATTTTATTATCAAATATTAAACTGTAAAGTTATGTTTTCCTCTACGAACTCACTTTTGAGCATTATTGTACTGTTTTATTCTCATTACCACTAATATAGTACTCCCTCCAATCAGATAAATATCATACACTCTTTATTTGGAGCTATTACAATGTCAGACACCATACCATTGATAGTATTAATTTATGCACTTTCACAACTTTTAAAAATTCAAAATTATTTAATTTTCAAACTTTTGAGGTGATGTTTTCTCTTTCAAACTAGTCACCCACTATTTTTAAGTAAAAGAGTGTCATTCAAAATGAAAAACAGAGCACATATTCTTAACAATTTAAACTCCACGTCTAGTTGCCAAATGGATAAAAATAAAATTTAAAAAAAAAAGAAAAAAAGTTGCCAAATGGACAAACAGAGTAATTAGCATACACACGATTAAAACATATAGAGCAACAAACACGGATATCCACAAAACTTAAAAGTAGAAAAGCGCCATGTTAAATAATGTTACATCAATAAGATCAGAAAAGGATTGAAAATTGTTAACATTTAAACAGTAGATATATGTGAATGCATCTATCATTCCATCAGTCAAATTCTGCAAGTAAGATTGCCTAGACTACAAAGTACTTGTTTTGTTTCCCAATTAGATGTCCCAGCAGAAGTATCCTGATTAGTTGTCAATCATGAGCACACGTTAAGCAGAAGTATTTCAATGCTCTGAATCCAGTAAACAGAAAAAGGATATGCTCTGAATCTAGTAAACAGAAAAAGGCTAGTGTACTCACAAGTACGTCTGCCCGTGAAGGCATGTCCACACCAACTTCTAGTTCATCTGACCTCTTGTTGATGATGCGGATTTTTCTTTGCATACCATTGGCATGCAAAACCTTCCGCATCAATTTTACCATAGGAAGATATGACTCACATGCAGTAACCATTCCCTTAGAGCCCGAGCTCTCCACTGAATCTCCATGACCCATTGCTCGGGCTGACATCATAGATAGTAAACCAGTTCCCGCTCTGCAATTTGTATCAAGAATCAGAATCTAAAATATAATTTTTTGACTCCAAATTAACAAACCATACATCCACCCATGACAAGTCTTATGGCCTACACTATTGTGGAAAAATTTTGTCAACAGTAAGTCATAGTTTATAGGACCAAACTGTTCTCACCTTTTTTCAATTCGTTGTTGTTACTTTGTATATTACTATGGAATACATTTTCTTTCATCTATTATCATCTTGAATCATTTTTTGGTGTTTCCCCTTTCAATTTTGTTGCTTACTTCTGATTCTGAAGAAACTGAAAGGATAAAGAGCTTACAAGAGACCCTCTTTAGTTCTTCATTTTCTGCTGATTCCATTTTTATACATAAAGGGGTTGAGTTTTGAACAAAGTTAAAAATTAAGAGTTCGTCAAGTGTCGAGGAAATATTCTTCATGAAAAATGTTTTATCTTGGGAATCATTTACTGGACAATTTTACAATTGAAGAAGTAGTTGCCTTATAGTAGCAATTACACAACATGGAATATAAGGTATGTCGACAGTATTTCCAGTGATTCATCTATAGTTATACATATTAAAAGCCAGCACCAATGTATAAATATCGATAGAAGCAAAACCATATGAAGTAACAGTTGGGATTTGTATATCTTAGAGAGAACATTTTCAGCATTTCAAATTAATTTAAAAGTCGCCCCAGTGCACTAAAATCCCACAATGCATGGAGTCCGGGGAAAGACCGGACCACAAGGTTCTATTGTAGGCGCCTTATATTGCATTTCTGTAAGAGGTTGTTTACCCGGCTTGAACACACGACCTCCTGCTCACATAATTGGCGGAGCCAGAAATTTTGTTAAGGGTGTTCAAGATTTTATAGATACAGTATGAAAAATATTTTTTGACCTAAATACTTCATATAATTTTCTATATTCATAATATAATTTTTCGATGAAGGGGTCCAACTGGCCACCCTTCACTGCTCAGTGGTGTAACTCACACGGCAACAACTTTTTCAGCTAAGTTAAGGCTCCCTTTCAACATTTCAAAGTAATTTAAAGGTCAGTCTATGGCACTAAGCTCCCGCTATGCACAGAGTCTTGCAAAGAGCCGGACCATATAGGTCTATTGTACTCAGCCTTAACAGGTTGCTTCCATGGCTCCAACCTGTGACCTCCTACTCACGTGGCAGCAACTTTACTAGTTACATTAAAGCTCCCTTTCACATTTCAAAGTAATTTAAAAGGCAGCTCGATGCACTTAGCTCCTAGTATGCACAGAGTCCAGGGAAGGGCCGGACCACATCGGTCTATTATAGACAGCCCAAGAGGCTGTTCACATTACTCAGGCCCGTGACCTCTCACACAACAACCAACAACTGATCACACGACAAAAAACAACTTTACCAGTTATGCTGACAACCCCCTTCAACAATTCAAAGTAATTTAATTAAGTGAATACCCAATATCGAGAACATGGCAGGGTTTAGTTATGGTTTTATCAATGGCCTCCCTATAAGCTTTATTCCTGCGAGTATCATTAAGCATATCAAGATAGGAAGTATTAGCAAGTAGCTGTTTCATAGAATCTCCAGAAGCTTCATCTTCTTCTTCAATGACGACCCATTCAGTGCTTCCGGTTAATGGGTCAACTTTCAGCTGGAACATTCGTGACACGGAACTCATGCTTCCGACAGTGAAGGACTTTGGGGAGCAAGATTTTGGAGTATTGGTAAAGCAACGGAGAAAAGAATTGGGGTTTAGGGTTTTAGGGAAAAGGCACTGCATAGTTAACATGGTCTACATTCATTTCTGCTTCAATTTTGTACTCTATTTTACTTCTCTCTCTCTCCTTTTAATGATCATAGTGTTGAGCAGTTTGGGTGTATTTTAATTAATTTTTTAATGAATTTTACAGATATTTGCTACATTCACCAACGTCCAACAACAACAGGTATTCATAATTTTGATTAATAGGCTGCAGATGAGAATAAATCAATTAGTATTTGTCTAGATTGAAATTTAACATGAAATATTATGATGTTTAACTCAATTCATCAATTATTAGGTTATATTTTTGGTGTAATTTCTTTTCTTTTATAGATCTCGGGTCAATATTCGGTGTACGAGCTCCGTATTAAGTTTCAATCAATTTAAATTTACATAAAAATTGCATATATTTACGTAGTCTATTTTTACTTGTCTATTCATAACTTGACACATTCCAAGAAACAATAAATTATTATATTATATTATATTATATTATATTATATTATATTATATTATATTATATTATATTATATTATATTATATTATATTATATTATATTATATTATATTAAAAGTGTGAAGAATTTTAGAAATGTCGTTTAAACTTTTTGGCTTTCATTAAAAAATTTTACTTTAGACAAAATCGTCTTTTTACTATTTTTCTAATATTTAAAAGTTAAAAATTAATTAAATATATTTATGGTAAACTTTTCCTTATTATAAATCATCTAAATTAATGACAACTAAATACTTTTTTCATTAGTTTAATAATTTTAAATCAACTAAATTTGATTTTAAGAAAAATAAAAAAATATAGAAATAAATATAAAATTATTATAATAAGAAAAATTTAAGAAGTATCGAAATTTTAAAAGTTTTAAGTACGTGTAAGAATATAATCAATGATTTTGTAGACTTTAAACATAAGGAAATATTTTGAATATAGAAAAAAATAAAAAAATAATTGTACTGTAAATATGATTCAAATTGGTTTGTTTCTCTTAATGTCTAGCGGCAAGGAAAAGAGGTTGAAAAGTAATTTGAACTTTTCGCACATCATTAAAAATCTCCGCAATAGATATTATTTTTTAATTTTAAATAATCAAACGTTACACGTGCAAAGGCACGTGTAATTAAACTAGTAATAAGAAAATAATGTACACAAATAACAAATTATCACAAAATTTTAAACTGGACAAATGTTATTAGATATTTAAATTTATGATTTTGAACTTATAAAATTAATAGAAAAAATATTAAGTACTTCTGAATAAAGTCTGACTTCCTCCCTTCAGAAAGACATACATCTTAGTAAAGATAAAAAAATATTTATTACTCCGTTATAATCCTTAACTTTCAAATAAAATCCAGTAGATATTACACATTAGTCTTTAGCTTCTAAATTTCAGATAAAATCCAAATAATTCCTAAAGTTTTGACAATCACTTAAAATCATCCGTTAAATATAAGTGGATTGCAATAGTCTCCCAAATATAATTATCACTTTGTTTCCTTGGGAGAATTCTCCTTTTTAGAAACTTTGGGTATTGCATGCATATTAAGTTCAAGAAGAGTAATATGTTAATTCATTTGATCAGGTCAAATGAGGGGGGGAAAATGAGATTCAAGTTTAATTCTTGAAGAATGCGCGCAAGTTGGGTTTGAAGTGGTAAATTGAATTGTCTAATATCATTTTCAGAGTTACTACAATGTCTAAAGAATAAAGGTGGAATACAATCTCATTATATAAGAATAAATTTTTATATAAAATTGTGATTACTATAAGAGTATCAAACTATTAATTCATAATATGAAAATTGGAAAGTAGTATAGTTATCATGAGAATGAGGAGAAATGTGTCTCTTTTTGAAAACTAATTTAGATTTATGCTTGGGTGATAACAACAAAAGTCATTTTTGTGTAATGAAAGTAATTTGAAAAACTAAGGACTAGCTAATGTCTACTGGATGTCAATTAATTACTTTTAACATTATACGGTGATTGTTGGTGATATTGGCTAACGGTGGTTGTTGATAGTACTACTCACTAATGATGATGATTGATTGCTAATAGCAGTGGTTGGTGGTGACGTGAATAATTATGGTGGATGATAGTGAGCTAATGATGGTGGTAAATGATGGCACATGGAGGTTAATGACATATAACAGTGATTAATGGTGATGATTGTTGACAGTAATCGATTGTTGTTGTGGTAATGATGGTTGATAGTAATGATTGTAAATGATTATTGATGATGGTTACACCTTATTATAATGGCAATAGTAGTGAGATCTATCGGTAGTGACAACAGTTGATAATGATTGATGATTATGATAGCAATAGCGCGTGGTGACTAATAATGATAATGAATGAAATTGATGAACTGTCATCGTTTTAGAAATCCTTGAATAATCATTGAAACTCATTAAGTGGTTGAAACTTGAAATATTAAAAATGCATTTAATAATTCAAATCTAAAAAATAAATTAACTTAATGACTAAAATCTGAATAATTAAAATTAAAACATTCGCTAAGTGTAAATAAATAATGCCTTAATATGTTTTTCATCAATAGAGAAGAAGAATAGAGAGAATAAAGAGTAATTGTTATTTCTCATTCTTGAAGATGATTTACAATGAAGGAAGCCCTTCTATTTATAGGGGAAATTTACTCCTAATTTCTGACTAAAAGACAGATACTTTAAATCCTGATAGATCTTATCTATATTCTTGATAGACATTCACTATAATGTAAATACATTCATAACACTCTCCCTTGAATGTCTAATTAATAGATAATGTGTCTCATTAAAACCTTACTAAAAAAAAATCCAGTGGGATAAAAAATCTAGTGAAGGAAAAAGAGTACACATCTCTAACAATACGCATATAGGTTGCCTCATTAAAAACCTTACAAGAAAAATCCAACGGGACAAAACCTTGAAAGGGAAAAAGAGTACAACGCGTATTTGCTCTCCCTAATGAGAACATCCTTGACCTTTGCATCCCGATCTTGTGCACCATCTTTTTGAAAGTCTTAATTGGAGGAGACTTGGTGAATAAATTAGTCACATTGTCACTTGAACGAATCTGTTGTACGTTAATATCACCATTCTTTTGTAGCTCATGTATGTAGAAAAACTTTGATGGAGTGTGCTTCGTTCTATCTCCTTTATGAATCCTCCATTAAGATGTGTTATGCATGTTGTATTATCTCTGTATAAAATTGTGGGTACATTGTCACATTTCAAAACACATTTTTCTTGAATGAGATGTATCATGGACCTCAACCACACACCTTCTCGATTTGCTTCATGAATAGTTATTATCTCAGCATGATTCGATAAAGTGGCTACGATAGACTACTTTTGTAGATCTTCAAGATATTGCAGTACGACCACATATGAACATATAGCCTATTTGAGATCGAGTTTTATGTAGGTCAGATAAGTACCCAACATCAACATGACCAATAAGATCAGGGCTGCAAACTTGCTAACAAATTAACTAGAAAAAAGGTTATATCAGGCCTTGTAGTATTTGTAAGATACATTAGTGCACCACTTGCACTAAGATTAGTACTTCATAACTAATCTAATTTGGTATATTTCTCATTTCAGCAAATAATCTATTGCTTTGAAAACTATCCAAGAGTTTCAATAATTTTCAAGCTATAAGCTTATACAATATAAGGATTATCAATAAGTTTCCCAGAAACTTTTATATTTTGAATCCTTAAAGAAGTTTTCATATAAATTTTGTCAAGTGACAATATTCAATATTTCATATGTGACCTCTTCAAATGTCTGGACTGCAAATCAAATAAGTTTTACGCTTACCAAGATGCATCCTTTCATGTCACTTGATAAATGTTTCCACGTCAGCATGCTCAAATTAACGTAGAATTCAGATCCTCGTAATCTTTTACAATATTGCACCAATATTTTATCAAAGATATCGTCGACGATTTCTCATTTTGTTTCGGTTCACAATGTGATATAACATTTTGAGATCTCATCACTTCTTTATTTTCAGGTACCTGAACCTCTTATAAGGTTTCATGAAGTGTTATGTCGTAGGCTCTTCAAGAGCACATTACCTTCTTATTATGATTATTTGTTCCTTATACTTTTCAAGGATTATTTCATTTAGAACCGATTGATCTACCACTCTTCACACATGCATAGATTTTGTCCTTTAGGGACACAAAATAAAAGCACTTGCAACTTAAATATTTTGTCCTTTAGGGACACAAAATAAGAGCACTTGCAGCTTAAATATGAGATGTTTTCGGCATTTGACTTGAATTATCTTTTAAATGAGGATCTGATGATAATTCCTAACATATTTCTTAGTTGCTTATAATCTCCCCCTTATGTTAGGAAAACTAACATACATCCTTCTTCTTCTTTGAGGAATCCATCTCTGTGCATCATGGTATATTCATTAATCGTATACCGCACATTAACTATTAGATGGACAATGTGTAATTCCTGACTTAGAACCAACTTCGAGGGAAAATTAATCATAATTTATTGGTTTGATGCATACAAGTACTTTTGTATATAATATTTTAAACCAACACATGAAGCTTTTGTTCTCAATGGTTTAACTATTTATTGAAGGCATTTGATGCTAAACCATGATCATCAAGATGAATTATTTTGATTGCACAATCTGAAAGTTATGCTCTTAACTCAATTTTATTGAGCAAACAACTTTATGAATGTCAAACTACAGGTTGACAATAAACGCACATGTGATCATCTTATATTGATGCATCTTAATAGATCACATGACTAGTGAACGGGCCCATATTCATCTTTTATACTTTTCAGATTTTAAGGGATCCAATCTCAATATTAGTTGGTCCAACCAACTTATTATGAGAACAAGCAACATTAAAAGTAACGAAGAATATATGTTACATACCCAGTATGCACATCTTTGGGATATCGCGATCGTTCATATCAATTTATGAACTTTTATACTAGTAAACTCCAAGTTTACCATGACATGTACCTTTCTTCTTTAGTAAATTTCAGATTTACTATTACATGAATAAATTTCAGATTTACTACTTCAAAAGTAGATTTCAAAATAATTTTTCTCAGTTATTCAGTCTCTTTCGGAGGTGAGTTGTGATACTATCAGAATCAAGTGTACGTTTGCATTAATAAGCTTCTCATTCCCCAGGAATGGAATATAATCATGCCTTAAGCGTATCAAATTATGATAGCTACTACAAAAGCAAATTGAGGCATACATATGATTTATTACTACCACATTCAATTCAAAGAATGGAGCATATTTAATGGGACATGTTCACCAAATATCCATTATTTTGTCTTAGCCATCATAATATCATCAATATGGTGCATTGAGATTGAAACTCAACGTCTTATCCAAATAAAGACGTCTTAGACATAAATTGGGACTTAAACCCAATGTTATATTGATGTCTTACTCTTTTGATGAGATAGGACTTGAATCCATCATTTTTCCCTCGCACATAATAGGCAAAGCATAAAGAAAAGTTTAACTTGAATATCTATAAACAGATTGTCACTTGATTATATGTTAAAATCTTATTCAAAATTGTACAACATGCCAAGTGGTGAAATTTATTCATATTTATCTTTAATATTCGGGTCACTTAACAAACTGTTGCTTATGGTATCATGACAATGAATAAGGAAAAGCAAACCAACAGAGAGAAAAATTAATATTAACGTAATATGCCACCTTGATAATATGATTCATAACTCCAAAAGCTCATAGTAAGAAAAATCTTTTACGGACTAGTCATTATAATATAGATTCAAATATTTAAAGTTCTGCAACTCATCGTAAAAACATTTCTACATTAACTCTTGATGAGATCTCAATTAATTTTGATCAGAGACTCACGCTGATAACGGGGTAGAGTCTCGTGCTGTTAACGTGTTATAAAACAATAAAGAATAGAGAAGAAGAATAGAGAGAATAGAGAGAATAAAGAGTAATTGTTATTTCTTATTCTTGAAGATGATTTACAATGAAGGAAACCTTCTATTTATAAAGAAAATTTACTCTTTATTTCTGACTAAAAGACAGATACTTTATATCCTGATAGATATCAACTAGATCTTGATAGAACTTATTAGATCTTGATAGATCTTATCTATATTCTTGATAGACATTCATTATAACGTAAATACATTCATAACATTATCATCTTAGCAATCCTTTTATCTTTGGAAGTTTTTTTCGTGGATGACTCCTTCAAAATTCAGATAGACATAAGTCCCAAGTAGCAAAATCAGGAGGTCAAAAAGATGGATCCGAAGATTAAAATAAGATTTTGTAAAATAGACTTGGGGAAAAGACATCGTTTTCACCCCAAACTATACCCGAAAAGTCGAAACCACACCTAAACTATACTAATGACCTATTACACACCTAAACTATAAAAAAATGAAACTATTTACACCGCTACCACCACTTGCATGTGGTGTAGTGTTTTACACGCGCTGCCACGTCAGCACCACGTCAGTAAAAAGTATCACTTTTTTATAGTTAAGGTGTGTAATAGGTCACTTATATAGTTTAGGTGTGGATTCGACTTTTCGACTATAGTTTGGGGTGGAAACGATGTTTTTTCCCTTAATGTTTTTAGCCGTTTACTTTTGTTATTTAATAGGCTGGACGCGCCTAAAATAAATGTAACACACGCGCCTTAGAATGGGATCGCGGGGAGGTAATAATATCACTTTTATATAGTTAAGATATGTAATAGGTCACTTATATAATTTAATTATGACTTACACTTTTCTTATATAGTATAGGTGAAAATGATGCGTTTTCCCAATATACTTGAGATCAAAGACTTTGTCATACATGCATATACAAAGTATCATGTAGTTTTGTCTTATATCCTCGTTTGCGCTCTTTTTCTCTCCTTTCCATATCATAAAATTAAATTAAACACATAGAGTCACCAAAAGATTAATCTTTCCCTCATATTAATGGGAACATAATCAATTCCAATCACAAACTTTTATATAGTGGAATAGTACCATGTACCCTGTTGTCATCATAGTTGATTAATTACTTGTGAAACAACTATTCCCTCGTTAATTTTTAGTTGTCACGTTTCGTTTTTCAAGAGTTAATTTAATTAATTTTTAAAATATTAAAATTAATTTAATATTTTAAAATTAAAATTTAAATATTTATAACTATAAAAAAAATTACTATAAATTGTATTTTTCTTCTCATATCAGTATGAGTTTAAAATGAAAACTATGACAACTAAACACGACCAAGGGAGCAGCAAATATGGTATGTACTTTGTTTCTTAAGATTAGGCTAGTCAATTGGTTGTCATTTAGTTAATTTTTTGTTTGTGCGTCTCCTATTTTCTTAATTTCATTTTATAAGAATTTAATTGCTTTCTGGTCTCAATTAATCCAGAAAGCTAATCAACCGTTTTTTTTGGACTGTCAATTAAGCTTTAGCTACATTTTAAAACAATTTAAATTTTAGTTATTTTTAATGCAAAAAAGTAAAAATTGGACTACCTATGGCCAGAAGAAAAACTCCAACATAATAAGTTTGAAATCTAAATATTAAAATTGAAGTTCAAAATTTAAACTCTAAAAAATCATAATAGCAAGATTTATTTGAACTTCATAATATTATTGAAACTCCGGTAACATGTCATTGAGTTTGAAGAAGTATAATAAGTGAATAGTCACTCTATTTCACTCATAATTGATAATACCTAAAAAACTTATATCAAGATTAAGGATGTAAAGTGAAATATTTCAAAACTCATACGGTACATATTTTCTTCACGAGATATCATGAGTGAAATAATTTTTAATATTATTTCAGTGATGGTATCAATTTCATTGTTGGTATTTGGTATCTAACAAACAATTCTTGTATATTATTTCAGTCATGCTGTCTAGAAAATTATTATTTCACTTCAACTATATTACAAACCAACTTAACAAATTCCTTGAGTTTGAACCTTTATCAATCTATTCCAACTTCAGCATATTGGATTTTGAACTGCCTCAACTCCAAGCTCTAGGAACACTCCGTTACTTAGGTTTTCTATCTTTACTTGTCTAATATACTAAAAATAGAGATATCACGAGCAATACATGTTTAGTTTAAAAAACCAACAAATAATTTACCAATATTGTATTTATTTTATCCTTGTTTTTAAATTTTATTCATTACCCAATATATATTCCAAAGAATTAAATTTATTATATTTAAAGGATGATATAGTAAAATTACCCATGTTGTTGCGAGTTTGGCACACACAAGTGTACGCGGTCTTACAAGTAATATAGTGACTCTTGTTGTTTAACTATTCATGCACACCAAATCAATTCTTATTATTTATTCAAACGATGTAATCAAAGATTCATGAAGTTTAAAAGGCAAAACTAAACGCTAAACTAAACTAAAGATGATAAATTTGGGGTTGAAGCAGTATCACGGAGGATTCCAGAGTCAAGACATACTCACAATCATGTATAACTATGATTTCTAGCCAGTGTTGGTGTTTATCGTGATTGTTGATCTACGAGGTTGATAGTATATCTTGGAGATGGCCACCCTCTAAGTCATCTATCCTAATTAGTCTCACAACTACATCGTTGAGCGAGGATGTGAGTGATCTCTAATTTGGATGGACTAAGTTATCTTCCTGTTTTATTAATCAAGTGGAGCATTTAGGTATATCTCTATCCTAACCGAAAATCTTCTCTTAACAAAGTAAATATAAGATCCACACTTCTTACACTCTTTGTTCCATCTCTTGAATTCCGTGGTCAGTTCACCTAAAGACTATAGATTTACGCTTTAGAATAGTAAAGAAAGACCACAAAAATAATCACATGACATGATAAATATATAAATCAACTAATAAACTATAATTAAGCAATCATGTTATAGTGTCAGTCATAGAAAGAGAGAGTTTAACCACTCATAGATTTACAAAGAGTCACCATAGTCGAGTTCATAAAATAAAACTACAAGAAAGAAAAGTAAAAGAACAAAGAACCCTTATTTGAGCTCCTTGATGTCTTGTTTGTTCCCCAATTCATGTGTGATCTCCAGATGTCTTGTAATTACAGATAAGTGCTCTTTATATAACCTTTTAAAAGTTGTTCATAAGTTGTCCCACACGAAATATATGCATGGACCACTTTGCTCGATACCTAAATCAAGTAGAAAAATTAATTTTAGATATTTGAGAGGAAATGGGGGAGGGCGCGGGAGGGAGGTTGCACCTCATGGCCAAGGCCAAGGAGGGTGCGACACAAGCCTATAGTATGGAAAAGAAAGTGTAACCTCATACTAGGGGGTGCGTCTCTTGGATCCCTCCCATGCTATGGGGGTGCGACACATGACTGTCACCATAAGGTGAGGTTTCGTCCAATCTTTGTTCTCTTATTCTCATCTACTTATTTCTTGTTTTCCCACTCCTTATGGCTTGTGTGTAGGCTTCATTTAGCTTTCATAGATTTCCCAGTGGTATCCTATAACAACTCATAAAAATATTAGTCCATACAACACAATAAAGCTCCTTAAAGTACACTAGAACAAGTGTGGCGTGGGCTAGCCTAACTAGTTTTTTCGTTTAAACTCTATTTGATCTTTTTGACTCTTGACTTATTTCAAATACATCTTAAACACTCTAGACATGAAAATTAGTACAGAAAGAATATTTTATATTTTACTAAGCACACCAGGTTATACTCAAAACTAAGCTAAATGCATGAGATAATGACACTTAGGTGTATAAATACGCCTAAGATCACCACTCATACTTAAATATTTATTAATCCTCGATCAACTCTTTACACGAAGCAAAATCAAGGAAAAATCTACATCACTATTTGAACTAGGACACTCAATCTAGAACTATAATGACTACATGACTAGGAAGTACTACATTATACATGTCGTATTTCAATTGAACACATATATACTACTTCAAGACATCCTAGCCTCAAGAGTTGACTCTATAATATCAATAAACTCATGAAATTATTCAATTAGGGAATAAAATAAGTTACCCATCCTCATCAAACATGTTCCATCCACGCCATGGGTGCATTAAATTCTGCTCACTCTCTCAAAGAATTCGCATGTCACATAAGATGAACCATAAGTTTTCCCCTAGTGTAGTATTCCACTAATATAAGAATATAAAATCTCAAGATCAAATATGATTTTAAAAGTTGTAATGTAGATTAAGGGATAGGTAGGAACTATTCTGGCCAGTAATTGTGACTAACTTTATCAAGCACTTTAATACACCATACTTTTATTAGGCCCATCTTCAACTAACCTATTTTTCACCACTTTTATCTTCACAACTCTCTTTTGTTTTGCCCCATATCTTGAAGCTAGCTTAAACATCTTTAGTAGAGAGTATTTGCTATCAATACATGATTCACTTCTTTTGATCAACTTTTTTTTATTACACTATTCCCGACCAAAAACACATAAACTTCTTAAACACACCCATAGTAATTACTTTGGGGCTTCAACTTCACTTTTTCCTTCTTAAATTTTACACTCCTTAACATTTTAATTTTTCAGCTAAAGCACTTAGGAGTTTTGGATCAAATTACTATCAATTGAAAGAAAATGAATAGGCTACATATGAGGATGCCAAACAATAGTCTAAAGGTTCAAGGAGGTTAACTAAGATCATCCAGAAAGGATAGATAAAACAAGTATAAAACATGGTTGTCAATGAAATGTCTATACCATCTCCAAAACTCAACATTCTTTATTTCTCTTCGCAAACACATTGGGTAAGTTCTAAACATCAATATGCAAACATGAAATATAACAAACACCTCACACACATGACACATGTTTAAATCAAGATGGATCACTGTAGACTTTCAACCAAGAAATCGCAAGAATTCAAATTTGAGCCAATGTCACACAAGAGTCAGATAAAAGAGCCTAGGTGTCTTACAAAAGTCATTCAATTTTCACATCATGCCTTAGAATTCAACACCACTTGCAATAAGTAATCATGTGTAGCACCTAGTTAGAGCATCTCTATTTATTCCAAATGAATTTTTTTTAAAAATTACTCCTAAAATAAAAAAGAATATTGGGTTCAAAGGGCTCTCCTCGAAAAAGAATCATAAAGAAAAATCGAGGGATGGGTAAAGTGTGCTTCTACTAAACGGACCAAACAACACAAACTGAAAATAAACAAAGATAATTTTTTTTGTAATTTTTAAATTTTAGTCAAAAACTTGTGAATAAATAAAAATAGGCATTCTATAGCGCACTTCACTCAAATAAATCAAAAGATTTCACGCCCCATACTTAAAATCATACTTTGTCCTTAAAGTATAAATCAAATTAAGAATAAGGATTAGAAATACTTTTTGAGGCCTCTACGCCTAGCTAGTAATATGTCACTTTCTCATATTTTCATCATGGGGTCCAGGGGATCCCGCACTTAGTTTTTGACATGCTCCTTAGCTTAAATTGTTGATACTTAGACTTTTTCAAACCTGTAAAATAAAAAATAACAAAAACAAATGTGACACTAAAACAAACATAAAAATAAAAATTAAAAATTACTTACTACATATTAGGTTGCATCCCAACAAACACCCGATTTAACACCGTGCCACGACTCATCAACTTTTTTCTCCACCTTGAGGATATACATTTCAACCCCAGCATCACATTTATCCTTTTGATTTGCTCTTACAGTGGTGGTACAAAGTGAAGAAATCAAGTAATGAATGATGCATATTAAACCGCTTGGCTCTGAAGCGAGGCTTGTAATTGTGTTGCTTGTTTGGTGCAAATTTACAAATGTAGGATTTTATACCTCATCGTCACACTCTTCCATCATTTCAGATTATTCCAAAGACATGTAATCATATAAACATAATGTAGAAAAGTGCATTGAACATCAGACGTCACAATCTGTTTAGTCAATTGGTAATTCAAGTCACAAATATCTAGGTTAAATTGCTCTATCACTTGTATGAGCTCATCTCTCTCTCCTGTAGTTGGGTTGCCATGATTATGAGACCATTTCGAAGGAACTTATATCATTTAATTTATTGCTCTCGTTTTATAAGCCAATCTTCATTTTTTTTGTGTCAATATCAAAAATAACATATTGATCATAATAGGGGTTCAGATGAGGGGGATAAAAGTTGGGACAATCCCTCCAATGGCCATCCTGACCACCACACATATTGCATACATTCAATTCAAAAATAGATTTGGTGTACACAATTCAATTCTTTGAATACAAATACAACTTTTATCCAAGTGGAGTCCTCTACAATATGAATAAGGAAATCCGACGTCCAACCAATATCCATCCCAATCTGACGTATCAAAAAGAGTGATAGAAAAGGAAAAGAAAACTTTGTACAAAAACAAACTATATACAACTCAAACAAATAAAAAGAAAAAGTTTAATCTAAATAAACAAATAACACCAAAGTCCCAGCAACAATGCCAAAAATTTATTGCGACTTTGGCATACATAAGTGTACCAGTTTTACAAGTAATATAGTGGATTTTGTGAGATGGATGTCGAATCCACAAAGACTTATCATTTAGCTATTCATATAAATCAAATCAATTCTTATTATTTATTCAAGCAATATGACCAAAGATTCATTAAGTTTTAAAGATAAAACTAAACACTAAACTATACTAAAGATGATAAACTTGAAGTTGAATAATACCAGAGAGGATTCTAGGGTTAATACATACTGACAATCATGCATAACTATGATTTCTAGTCAGTGTTAGTGTTCATCGAGATTGTTGATGTAAGAGGTTGATAGTATAACTTGAAGATGGTCATAAGTCATCTATCCTAATTAGTCTCATAAGTACATCATTGAGCGGGGATGTAAGTCTCTTATTTGAATGCACTAAGTTATCTTTCCATTTTATTAATCAAGTGGCGCATTTAGGTAAATCTTATCCTAATCACAAATCTTTCCTTGACAAACTAAATATAAGATCCACATTCTTTACGCTCTTTGTTCCGTCTATTGAATTTTGTGGTCAGTTCACCTAAAGACTATCGATTTTTCCTAAAGTTTGCAACTCTTTAGAATAGAAAATCAAGAATACAGACATGATAAACATATAAACCAAAAAAACCATAATTAAGAAATCATGTTGTAGTATCAACCCTAAAAAGAGAGTGTTTATACACTTATAAATTTATGAAGAATCACCATAGATGAGTTCATAAAATAAAACTGCAAGAAATAAAAGTAAAAGAACAAAGAACCCTAGTTTGAGCTCCTTAATGTCTTGTTTGCCCCCCAATTCGTGTGTGATCTCTAGATGCCTTGTAATTGTGGCTTAGTGCTATTTGTATAACCCTAAAAGTCATCAATAAGTTGTCCCACACAAAATATATGTATTGACACTTTTCCCTCAACTTAAACCAAGTAGAAAAATCAATTTTTGAAAAAAAAAAATTGGGAGGGGAGGGGGGAGGGGTGTAAGACCTCAAAAATTTGCTATTAATTTATTTTTGATCCTCCCATGTGTGTAATGATAATTTTTGACATGAATTATGATAAAATATGTTAAAGGGGATGTATTACGAAAGTTTCAGAATTTTTGAAAGGGGTTTGGGGTCATTTCAGGACCCCGGGGCAATAAGAGTCCGGGATAGTGGTGTGCCACACCACTTAGCCTCTGCGATAATATCACGGCATGCTGGCTAAACACCATAATAATGACGTTCCATACTGCTATGTAAATTTTTCCCAATTTTACTTTTTTCACTTGGGGGTAAGGGCTTTTTGGTCCTTTGCCCTATTAAATGACATAAAGTCCCTTTTTATTCCCCATAACCATCAGTTATAAACTATTATATTTGCCCTTCTCCTCTTAATATCACCAAGTCAAGAAATTTAAGGTTTTCTCAAGGATTTTCATTCTCTGGGCTCTAAACTTCAATTCCACCTCAAATTCTTCTAATTTTCAGGCATGTTGTACACTAACCAACTTGTATTTTATATTATTGCATAAATTTATTTAATAATTATGTGTTTTAAATAATGGGCTTGAACTTCGGTTGAAGGTTTTTTCTTGTTAATACTTGCATGATATTTTCCCTTGTTTTAATGGGTTTCTTATGCTTTAATTATTGGATTTCAGAACTGAATTTCAAGAACTGTTATCATGGTGAATTTGGTGATTTTTGTTTTCACAATATGAACGAATGTTGACTTGGTAATGACATTAACCTCAACCCACATTGTTAAATTGGATTTGAATAAGGATTATGCATGATTTATTTATCTTTTGAAAATATTGCATTATATTAAGGGATAAATGGATAAAAAGTTTTTGAATGTTCTTGGTGGTTATGGTTTGGATTTTTAATTCGGTAATTGGAGTCAATTGATTAAATAGATTGGTTTGGCATAAATGGAATAGTTTGCAAGCTTATTGGTATGAAGATACCAAGTTGGAAAATTCCTTAATGAAAGACTCCATGGTTAATGATTGGTTTTTGTGCAAATTATTTTAATTTAGACTTAAAGAGAATTATGTAGATCATCGAGAATGTGTAGTTCTGGGAAAACCAATATTGAAAACCATGTTTGTCGATGTTGGGGGTCTATATAAAGACATCTTTTCCCTCCTGAACTTATCCTCTAAACTCACTTTAGCACTTAAACTTAACTTTCGTTTATTTACCCACCTTAACATCTTTAAAGTGAATTATTTTCACCCCTCAAGACCGAATACCACTCTCACAATAGAGGGTGTGTTACACTCGCCTACACATCAACGCCACGTCAATGCCACATCGGAGCCACGTCATTTCCACGTAAGAAGTTCAATTTTTCTAAAAAAAAAATAATTCCCCACACTTTATTTTTATATATATTGTTTTTAAAATAAAAAATATATATTTACTATTTTATATATATATTAAATAAAAAAAGCACCCCCCACCCCCATTTTCTTTCTTCTTTACACCCCCCACCTACCCCGCCCACCCCGCCCACCCCACCCCCTACCCTATAACGCAGCCCCCTCTCCTTTTTTCTATCTTCTTCAAACCCACCTCTCTCCTCACCTCCATTTTCTATCTTCTTCAAACTTAAAGCATATTACCAATTCAAGAAACAACCAATTCAAGAAACAACAATTATTCCTTCATCAAACCACCAATTCAAGAAACTCAAATTTCAGGCACAACTTTACAACATCATCAGAAAACTCCAACAATCAATTTAGAACGAACTCATTTTTTTTTGTTTTCAAGCTTTTTCAAGCTTCAACAATGGAGGATACAAAATTAAACTAGCAAAATTCATACCAATCAAACTCAAAATTCAAATACAACTTCACGTCATCATCAGAAAACCCCAATAATCAATTTGAACATCAACCACAAATTCGACAAACTCATTTGGAAATAATTGATCTCTGCACAAATCCCAAGAAAACTCTTTTTTGGAAATAATCAATTAGCTATGACTCTTGGTTTAGGAGGAGGATCCAGTTTTGTGGTCCCTCGGAATTTTAGATTACTTGAGGAACTCGAATGTGGTGAAAAGGGTATTGGAGATGGTACGGTGAGCTATGGGATGGATGATGGAGATGATATCTACATGCATTCCTGGACTGTCACCATTATTGGTCCACACAATTATGTTTATGAAGGGCGTATTTATCAGTTGAAGTTATTCTGCGACAAAGATTATCCAGAGAAGCCTCCAAGTGTCCGATTCCATTCTCGAATTAACAAGACATGTGTCAACCATGAGACTGAAGTGGTGGAACCAAAAAAGTTTAGTGTACTTGCAAATTGGACGAGAGATTACACCATGGAAGAAAATGGGGATCGAAAATTAATGGTTGAAGAAAATGGGTGAGGTTGTTAATGGAGAAATTGATGGTTGAAGAAAATTGGTGAGGTTGTTAATGGAGAAATTAATGGTTGAAGAAAATGGATGAGGTTATTGATGGAGGTATTGATAGTTTAAAGAAAATGGGTATTGTTGTTCTTGATCAATTGAAGAAGAAAACAGAGCGGGGGTGTGGGTTGGCGTGGGGGGGCACTGAAGAAGAAGGATGTCTTTTTTAATACATATTAAAATAAAAAGTGGGACCATATCAATTTTTAAATAAAAATGTGCTTTTTTTCTTTTTTTTTTTTAAATTCCACGTCAGAATTAGGGGTGTATATAATCACTTTAAAGATGTTAAGGGGGGTAAATAAATGAAAGTTTAGTTTAAGTGCTAAAGTGAGTTGAGCGGACAAGTTTGGGGGGGGGGAACATGTCTTTTCTCTATATTTTTAGACTGCTATCCTTGGTGTCATTAGCCATTCCTTAATACATGTGGCTATCATGGACTGAGGCCTTTTAGGCAGGGTGAGCCGGACATATATAGCTCGTAGGTGCTTGGAATTTTGGTACGAGCTACTAGTTCAGGCTAATGTTTTAAACTATCATGTCTCATGACCTTTGTCCCTATCCCGACATCTTCTATATATGTATAATTATTGTGCATGTGATTTATGGATGAATTTTCGATAAATACATTATTTTATACCTTTTCTTGGGTTGCATGCCAGTATTCCCCGTACTGGCCGTCCCTGAAAGCTACGTTATTTCACGATGTAAGGTCCGAGGGATTTTCTGGTGATCCTGTGCAGCGTTAGGTGGTCTAGTTCTGATGTTGATCAGCTGTAAAGTGGTGAGCTTTCATCATTCGAAAGGCCTAGTTATTTCCTTAGTTCCTTTCATATTTCTAGTACTTATGGATTTTTTTTGTCATAGTCGGGGGCATGTCCCAACTTAGTTGGTATTCTTGGGCTAGAGGTTTTTGTAGTGATAACGCTCAAACTACAGCTCTCGTAAGAGTGTAAGCGGTCGTTGTCAAATATATAACCCAACTAGGTTGGGTATCGATCCCACAGAGAATAGCCGGTCACTAAGTAAGCAAAGATTATTAGACTTTTGGTGCAAGTCTCTTAAAAGGGGGGATTTTGTAGCGTGCAATAATGTAACAAAATAGTAGAGTAAAAACGGAAAATAGCAAAGTAAAAAGGAAAGAATGTTCAGTAAGATGTTTAACCAATGAGAATTGAGAGTTGGGGTTATGTCCACCTTATGAGTTATACGTCTCTATTGGCTATGAGTTATGCGGAATTCAGACATGCATGTGCTTATAGAGAATTGTATTCTATGGTAAATCCAGGCGTCTTTCGACCATCAAGGATTATTTCACTTTAACTCTTTCGAGCTTAAAGAGTGTCTAACGGTACAAATTCTCCAAGAGGTTAATCCAGTTACGGCACTAACTTTTTAACAGGGGTTGGTGCCCTATTACCTTGACATTATCTCTTTTCCAGACTTATAACTTTTCTTTCGAACAAGTTAATGCTATACTGGCGTATTCTATGCGTTTTCAACCACAAGAATTTGCATTAAGATGAAGAGAATAATGATATAAGCAGCATACGTGTCACGAATTCACAAACTCATAGCAATAGATAGTATCTCATAAGGCTTCCATAACCCTAACAGAGAAGTTAAGCTACTCATGATTGTAACGGAGATCACAATAAACATCCTCATGATCTCACGTTGGTCACAAGGGTCGTGCTTTCTCTGTCAGAAAGTAACGTGAATAGTACTAAATATCGAAGAAAATAGAATTGAATAGAAAATAGGATGAATGAGTTGAATTGTAAGGGTTGAATGAATTAATGAGTGAATGAATAAAAAGTTCAGCACAATAGGGTATTTATAACACCCATATCCTATTCCTACTAGGCTACTGTGTACTTATCCTAATCCTACTAGGATACTGCGTACTTATCCTAATCCTAATAAGTTACTGCTGATCCCCAAAGTCTTTAGAATTGCTGTTTTTGCCCGGGACAGGTTTTCCATGCGTCACTTTTAGTCCCTAGGCGTCCAAGCTCTCCTTTCCTTCTTTCGTGAAGCTTCCTTGGGCGTCAAGTTATCCATAAAATGCTGAAATCTTCATCATTTATACCTGAAAACTTGCTAATCACGTTTGTTAGCTCACTTACAGGAAAAAGGACTAAAAGTGCATGAATTATATATTTTGTCGTCAAAACTTAGCTAAAATATGGGTAAATTATAGTACTTTAGGCGTGTAAATACGCCTATCATCAACAGTATTGGGATGTTATGGTTGTTATGTTTGACTTACAAACTTTCTCTTTACTTATTTATTTACTTTGGATATCTTGGTTGGCTTTCTCTATGTATTATTCTTATTATTGAGCTCATGAGGCACAACTAAAAGAGGGAGGGGTATTTACATCTTTGGTAGGCTTAGGATGTCCATCACAACCAGGCCCAGGTTTGGATTGTGACAATCTTGGTATCAGAGCACGGTTCAGGGTCGCTAAGTGTCCACAAAGTTGTGTTGAGTAGTGTCTCTTTTATGAATGTATAGCATGCCACACTCATAAGGAGGAGGCTACGAGATATTTATGAATGTTTTCTTTTTTTTGTGTTCTATTTCGTGCTAAGAGTGTCTAGTTATCATAAACTTCTCTAACTCTTGGCTTATTTGCATTTCAGATCATGTCTCCCCGAAGATCTGACGGTAGTAGGAACTTACTGGAACCTCTGTCCCACCTAAGGAAAATACGGAGAAAATTCCCCTTATTCATGGAGTGCAGACTTAATCTAGGGTCTCTGTCCTGACTGCACCGCTTCACCTGGGGTTCCACAGGTCCCTACTAGTCCTCCTCAAGCTTTCTGGGCTAGTGATCGGATTGTGTATCATAGTCTCGTCGATCTGATCATGTTGTTCCCATTTTCAATTCATCTAAGGTCACCCGGGTTGGCAAGTTTATGTGATTGAATTCCCCAACTTTCACAGGATCTAAGGTTGAGGAGGATCCTCAAGGGTTTATTAATGAGATAAATAAGATCTTCAAGGTGATGAATTCTATTGATTCAGAAGGTATTGAGTTTGCTGCTTATCAATTAAAAGATGTGGCTTACCAGTGGTATGCCGAGTGGGAAGAGCTGAGGGGTCAGAATACTGAGTCGATTGTGTGGGAAGAGTTTGTGGGTATCTTTCTTGATTACTTCTTTCCTCAGGTGTTGAAAGAGCTTATGGTCGAAGAGTTTGTGAACTTGAAATAGGGTAAGATGAGTGTTAAGGAGTATGCACCAAAGTTCGAACAACTATCTCATTATGCTTTGAAGTTGGTATCTAATATGAGGTCCAGAATGAGGAAATTTTCTTCTGGTTTATCCCGTGATTAGGTGTTAAAATATAAGGCTGCTATGCTAAAAATAATATGGATATATCCAGGCTAGTGGTGTACATGCAACAGGTGGAAAATGAGACAAGGAAGTAGGTAGAAATGGGAGAAAGACAAAGCAAGAAATTTAGGTATGCAAAGAAGAATGCAAAGTATCAGAATAGTAGATAGATAGTACAATGGACTAAGAACAAGAACTGGGGAAATTCTTATTCGTCAGCTAGTGCTCCTTATCCTAAGTCTTTAGGTGATCGTCATTTTTAGTCTAGTAGTGGTCCTAAGGCACAGGGTGCCCAGTCTCAGGCCATTGGAGCTCAGTAAGCCCCACCCTATCCTCTTTGTCGATTTTGTGGACAGCTTCATCGTGGATATTATGAGGAGGGGAGGAATTTATGCTTTCTCTGTGGTTAGCTTAGTCATCTATAGTGGAATTATACTATAGCTAAAGTTGCTACTAAAGATAATAAGGTTTCGGTTGCCATTTTTTAGCTCCTGCACCAGGGTGCTACGTCAGGGACCGATAATGGCCAGAATCGCCTTTATTCACTTGCTACTGCCTACTCGTCAAGAATCTGAGGTATCCCGATATGTTGTCAATGGTATATTATAGCTCTTCTCTCGTGATGTTTATTATTTGCTTTATTCGGGTTCTACCCTGTCTTATGTGACCCCTTATATGGTTATGTACTTTATTTTTGGTCCCAAAAATATTTTCAAACCCTTCTCTATTTCAACTACTGTGGGTGAGTCTATTATTGCTAGAAAAATCTATAGGGGTTGTGTGGTGTTTATTCTTCATAGAGAGAAACATTGGTGGATTTGATAGAACTTGATATGGTGGATTTTGATGTAATCTTGGGGATGGATTGGCTCTATTCATTCTATGTTTCTCTGGATTGTAGGACCAAAAAGGTCAGGTTTGATTTTCCTAATGAACCGGTATTAGAATGGTAGAAGAGTTCTCTAGTTTTAAAAAAGAGGTTTATCTCTTATCTTAGAGCTTAGAAATTGATTTCCAAAGGTTGTCTGTATCATTTAATTCGGGTTAAAGATTCTAACTCTGAGAGTCCCTATTTTCAATCTATCCCTGTGGTTAATGAATTTCTTGAAGTTTTTTCTAATTATCTTCCTGGAATTTCTCCCGATAGGGAAAGATTTTGGGATTGGCCTTCTATCGGACACCTATCCTATTTCTATTCCCCCTTATATGGCTCCGGCTGAACTAAAGAAACTAAATGAGCAGTTGAAGGATCTTTTTTATAAGGATTTCATCCGTTCTAGTGTTTCTCCATGGGGTGCTCCTGTGCTTTTCTTGCAAAAGAAAGATGGGTCTCTTCGGATGTGTATAGACTATCGTCAGTTGAATAAAGTTATAGTGAAAATAAGTACCCTCTCCCAAGGATTGATGACCTCTTTGATCATTTTTAGGGTGCTAAGTGTTTCTTGAAAATTGATCTCCGTTCAGGCTATCACCAATTGAAAATTATGGAGGTTCCCAAGACTGCTTTTTGGATATGATTTATGTTATTTGAGTTGACTAACTCTTCGACTGCTTTCATGGATCTTATAAATTGGGTGTTCGGGTAATTTAAAGATTTGTTTATTATAGTCATTATTGAAGACATCTTGGTGTACTCCAAAAGTGAGGAGAATCATGCCAATCACCTCTGAATTGTGTTGCAAACTCTTAAAGACCAGAAATTGTATGCAAAATTTTCTAAATGAGAATTTTGGCCAAGTGCTATGACTTTTCTTTGGCATGTTGTTTCTAGTGAAGGGATAAAGGTATATCCACAAAAATTTGAGGCGGTTAAGAAATGGCCCAGACCCACGACTCTAACCGACATTAGGAGTTTCTTGGGCTTGGCAAGGTACTATAGGAGATTTCTGGAGAGTTTCTCATCCATTGTTGCTCCGCTGACGAAGTTAACTCAGAAAAAGTTTAAGTTTTGTTATCCGATGCTTATGAAGGCAGTTTTGAGAAGTTAACGGATAAGTTGACTTCTGCTTCTGTTTTGACTCTACCTATAGGTACTGAGGGGTTCATTGTGTATTGTGATTCCTACTATGTGGGACTGAGTTGTGTTTTAATACAGCATGGCAAGGTTGAATCCTATGCTATCAGGAAACTTATGGTTCATGAGAGGAATTACTCGATTCACGATCTAGAGTTGGCAACTGTGGTCTTTGCTTTATAAATTTGGAGCCATTATTTGTAGGTGAATGCGGATATTTATTCAGATCATAAGATCTTACTGTGTGTGTTCACGCATAAGGAATTGAATCTCAGGCAGAGGTGGTGGCTTGAATTGCTTAAAAATTACAACATACGTTTGCATTACCATCTAGGTAAAACTAATATTATTGATGATGTTATTAGCAGGTTGTCCATGGGGAGCTTATTTCAAGTTACAGAGGAGAAAAGAGGACTGGTGAAGGATACTCACCGGTTGGCTAATTTAGGAGTTTGCCTTTTGTACTTTGAGGGTGGAGGGGTAATCGTTCAAAAAATGGTTAAATCGTCTCTTAGTGCTGAGGTCAAGGATAAACAGGTTTTGGATCCCATACTCGTGCAAATTAAACATGATGTGGGTCAGCAAAAGGTTATGGCTTTTGAGATTAAGGGAGATGGAATCTTGAGATATCAAGTAAGGTTGTGTATTCCTGATGTAGATGGGTGGGTTGCGGAAAAGGATTTTGACCAAAGCTCATGAGTCCAGATATACAATTTATCCGGGTTCAATCAAGATGTATCATGACTTGAGGAAATATATTGGTGGAATAAAATGAAGAGGGATGTGGAAAATTTTGTTGCTAAGTGTATGGTTTGTCAACAAGTCAAAGTTGAACATTTGAGGTCGGGTGGCACTTTGAAAGAGATAGAATTGCCTATATGGAGGTGGGAGATGATTAATATGGATTTTGTTATGAGTATTCTACGGTCTCAAAATCGATATTATTCTATTTGGGCGATTATGGATAGAATGACCAAGTCCGCTCACTTTCTGTCAGTGAGGACTAACTACTCAGGAGAGGATTATGCCAAGTTGTTTATTCAGGAGATAGTTAAGTTGCATGGAACGCCCGTGTCTATTATCTTTGAACGAGGTACGTAATTTTACTCTTACTTCTGGTGTTTTTTCAGAAAGAGTTGGGTAGTCAAGTGAACCTTAACACCACTTTCCACCCTTAAACGGATGGACAAGCAGAACGTACGATTCAAATGTTGGAGGATATGCTAACGTCCCGTGTGATTTATTTTAAGGATAATTGGGTTGAACATTTGGCTCTTATTGAGTTTGCTTATAATAACAGTTATCATTGCAGCATCCAAATGGACCCTTTTGAGGCTCTTTATGATAGAAGGTCCAGGTCCCCTATTGGATGGTTTGAGGTGGGTGAGACTAGGTTGTTTGGCCCTGACTTGGTTCACCAAGTGCTGGAGAAGGTAAATGTAATTTGAGAAATATTTAATACTACTCAAAATTTCCAAAAGTCTTATGTGGATGTGAAGTGGAGAGAGTTGGAGTTTGAAGTGAGCAATTGGGTATTCTTAAAGTTTTTTCCAATGAAAAGATTTATAAGATTTGGGAAGAAGCAGAAGCTTGATCCCCGTTATATTGGTATGTATCAGATTTTTAGAAGGACTGAAAATGTTGATTATGAATTGGAGTTACCAGTGAATTTGGCATCGATTCATCCCATTTTCCACTGTCCCTGCTTAAAAAATGTGTGGGCGGCCCTTCTTTGATAGTTCCCATTGAGGATATTGGTTTTACGTATTCGTTGTCCTATGAAGAAGCTCCGGTCAAAATATTGGATAGGCAAGTTTGGAAATTGAGGACTAAGGACATAGCTTCAGTGAAGGTTCTTTGGAGAAATCAAAAGGTAGAAGAGGCTACATGGAAGTCAGAAGAGGATATGAAAGCCAAGTACCCATTTTTGTTTTCCATGTTGGATGAAGGTGCTTAAGGTATGAGTTTTATTTCCTCTTGTCGCATTTTGAATTTGTCCTTGAATTCCACTGTATTCTTTCTACTATCGTGCTAAAATATCCTAATCTCTCATTCGGGGATGAATGATCTAAAGAGGGATTATGTAAGACCCCGAAAATTTGAGATTAATTTATTTTTTATCCTCTCGCGTGTGTAATGACAATTTTAAATTTAATTATGGTATGGGATGTTAAAGGGATGTTTTGGGAAGTATCAAAATTTTCAAAAGGGTTCGGGGTCATTTCGGACCCCAAGGCAGTAAGGATCCGCGATATTAGCATGCCACAACACTTAGCCTCCAGATAAGAGCGTGGCACGCTGGCTAAGAACCACGATAGCGGTATGCCACACTACTATGTAAAATTTGCGTAGTTTCATTTTTTTTCACTGGGGGCAAGGGTTTTTTGGTCCTTTGCCCCAATAAACTACATAAAGTCCTTTTTTATTCCCCATAAGCATCAATTATCAACTCTTAGCTTTGCCCTTTTCCTTTCAAATTCCCCAAGTCAAGAAATTCAAGGTTTTATCAAGGATTTTCATTCTCCAGGCTCTAAACTTTAATTCCATCTCAAATTCTTCTAATTTCCAGGCATGTTGTACACTTCTTAACTTGTATTTTATACTATTGCATCAATTTATTCAATAATTATGTGTTTTGAATGATGGGTTTGGACTTGGGTTGAGTTTTTTTTTTGTTAATACTTGCATGGTATTTTCATTGTTTTAATGGGTTTTTATGGATTAATTAATGGATTTCGAAACTGAATTTCAAGTATTGTTATCATGGTGAATTTGGTGATTCGGGTTTTCACAATATGGATGAATGTTGGCATGGTAATGGCATTAACCTCAACTCATATTGTTAATTTGTCTTTGAAAAATGATTAAACATGATTTATTTATCTTTTGAAAACATTGCATTGCAATAAGGGATAAATGGGTAACAAAAATTTGGATGCCCTTGGTGGCTATGGTTTGGATTTTTAAACTGGTAATTGGAGTTAATTTAGTTAATTGGATTGGCTTGGCATAAATGGAATAGCTTGCAAGCATATTGGTATGACGATACCAAGTTGTAAAATGCCTTAATGAAAGACTCCATGGTTAATGATTGGTTTATGTGCAAATTATTTTAATTAGGGCGTAAAGAAAATTATGTATCTCACCGAGAAGGTGTAGTTCTAGGAGAGACCAATACTGAAAACCACGTTTACCGATGTTGGGATCATATGACCATCGTGTCTGATGTACACATTATATTATTGGACGGATATCGCCTTGGTGTCCTTAGCCATTCCTCAGCACTTGCGGCTAACATGGACTAGGGCCCTTCCCGCAGGGGGAGTCGGACCCATATAACCTGTGGGTGCCTGGAATGTCGGCACGACCTACATCATTCAAGCTAATATTTTAAACTATCAAGTTTCATAACCCTTGTCCCTATTTCGGCATCTTATATATATGTATAATTTTTGTGTGATACAAATCGACTACGAACACATAAAAACATCCAAGAACAACAAGGATAATCGATAACAAGATACAACAACAACACTGGCAGCAACAACAACACATGATAATGAAAAAAAAAACAAATGCAATAAGATAAAGATAGTTTAACATAGATTATCACAAAAAACTAAGAACGTAAGAGTGTTTCAAACTCTAAGACCCCTAAATCTTGTGATAACAACACTAAACTCTTACGTGAACCGTAGAAGAACTCAAATCACCTCAAGAACTCACGTTTCAAGCAAAAAACGCAACACAAGTGATTCCACACTATGTGCTACCCTAGTTAAGGATGGAACTACTCTCTCAAGAGAGAAATGTTTCAAGTGTTACAACTTCAATAACAATAATCAACTAAGCTAAAAATAACCCTAAAGAAGTCTATTTATAACTATTACAAAATGACATAAAAAGAACTAAACTACCCTTAATGAAAAGGGCACCCATGGAGAGTAACTAAGGGGCGACTTTGGAGTGTTCTAAATCCCCTCTTCACACTTCAATATGTTCTACATTCCATATTCATAAATATGTCTTGAAGATTTTGTAAGTCCTGAGCTTGGGTCTTTGTGAAAAGGTCTTGTACTCTTTGCACCCGTATCATCCTCTCTATCTTGAAAGGAATTTGACCTCAAATTCACTCCTTGTAGCACACAACGGTCTTTACCTTGGTGTGTGTCGGGAAAGCCCACTTTCTCCTTTGGAAGTACATATTTTTCAACCTGCAAATAAGAAGATTGGATACTAGGCAAAACGCTAGTATCTAGGTTAGTGAGTAACAAGGGAACCTTGTGGCCAAGTCCCACAATTAAGGACTTCTTTCCCTTTGGTTGCATTATTTCCTCCCCTTTTTCACCTATACTACTCTCGGTTTTATCTTTCCTCCCACTCTTTCCTTTATCCTACAACTTCTTCACTCATTGATGGACTTCATTCACTTATGAGGGTAAGAGAGGATGGAGTGTGAATTATTGGCCCTTGAATTCAAGAGAGTACCAGTTGGTTCTACCATCATGCTTGGTAGATCTATCATATTTCCATGGCCGACCCAATAATAAGTGACAAGCTTGCATTGGGATGATATCACAAAGCACCTCATCTTCATAGTTTCTCACCTTAAACCGAATCACTACTTGTCGGGTTACCTTCAATTCTCCATACTCGTTCAACCATTGGAGCTTATACTAACTTGCATATAGAGTAGTAGGTAACTTCAAATAGTCCACCATGGAGGCACTAGCAACATTGGCATAACTCCCACTATCAACAATCAAGGAACACACACCTCCCTTAATAAGACACTTGGTATGAAAAAGATTCTCCCTTTGGCTTGGATCATCCAATGCCTTACTAATTATGAATCTCTTCACCAAAAAATTAAGTACTTCAAGTTCTCCACCTTGTGGCCAAGTATCCTCTCCATCACCCTCACTTTATTTTTTGGCTTCTTCTCTCTCTCCATCTTGAGAGTCATCATCATTCTCACACTATTTAATTCCCACCTCTTCTCTAAGATAATACAATTTCCCCTCCATAGGATCACATTTCTCCAATTTGGACATTCACTAGCCTTGTGTCCCCACCCTTGACATTTTGAACATTGAAAACCCTTAAAATGAGAAGGAGGGTTAGGATTGCCTTCATTTCTTTGAGGACACTTTTAAGCAGCCTTAGCCTCGGGTTATTTAGCATTGAATGAGTGATTCGTATCTTTGTGCCAACCCAAGGATGATTAAGCCTTTGATTTATAAGTCGACCTCTTTTTGTTCTCTCTTTCAATCTCTAATGTCGCTTGGAAGATGTCATCTATAGTATTAAAGTTGTGAAGGTCTATGTGTGTAGAGATGTCCTTATTCAACCCGACTTTGAAGTGTATGATGTCGTGACTCACTTGTTCCCCTCGGTGATCAAGTTTCAAAATGAGTTGTTGGAACTCATCATAGTAAGCCATGACGCTCTTATTACCTTGCCTCAAATTGTACAACTTGGTAAGGAGCTCATTTTGATAGCTTTCGGGTAATTACCTTTGCCTCATAAGGTACCTCAATCTAAACCAAGAAGGGGGTTATCCATCAATCAATACATTTCCAAATCGCTTGACATACTCCCACCACATAGTGGCATAACCTTCAAAGTGAGCTATTGCATAACAACTCTTTTTTCCTTGGTAAGATCATTAACTTGGAAGATTCTCTCACATGCGGACTCCCATGCAATAAACTCTTCAGGATCACTCTCACCTTTGAAGATTGGAAGACCCACCTTGATGGAGTTTATGCCTACATCTCTATATCTATTGCCTTGATGATTTCCGTGGGAAACTCTACCATCATGACCTCGAAATCCCCTTGTTCCATCCTCCTTCCTCTTATCCCTTCTTCCATCATATAGGGTTCATCATAAACTCCATATCCCTCTTATTGATCCTCTCTACCATATCCCTCTACATGGATGGGTGGATTTTGGACAAGTGAAACTTGATATGAAGGAGTGGGATTTGGTGGAGGTGGGGGCCTTTTGATTTGGAGGAGCTTGGAATGGAGGATTTGGGTTTAGGGGTGGTATTTGGGTTCCAAGTCCTTCTTGTTGGACTTGGTGAAGTGGAGGGTGGATTGGTCTATTATGGTCTCGGCTTTGGGAATAAATGGTGGTTTGATGTGTGGCATTTGGTGGTTGTCTTAATGGATTGAACATTTGATGCAAAGTTTCGGGGGTAATGGTTACGAAAGTATTTTGATCATGCCCACTTGACGACACATGATAGTGTTAAAGAGTAGAAGGTCAGGAACTTCTTTAACTTTCTACCCGTTCTAACCTCCCACTAATAGTGGACACATCCCCCGTTAATGAAGACAGATCTATTTGCATCTTGCCATGCTACAGGTAAAAATCTTAAGGTGAGCTAAAATGGTATTAGTATCATTGTTGTCCACAGTTTGGGAGGTTGTTCCGTCGGTCTCTATTGTACCTAAAGATACTTACAAAAATAACAAACAAGATAGCTTAAAATATCCTCACCACACTCTCACACTTGATTACCTCACACTTGGTTTCACAAGTATTGTAAGTCGGCTAACAACCCGTGAGAAGTTGAGGGGTGAGTTTACTCTTGCCTGGAATGGATTTTTGTTTGAAGACTCAAAGAAACCTTGTTCGGACTTGAGCCAAGAATTACAACAATTTACAAACGACAAAGGTACAAAAATAACGCAAACACGAAGAAACATACTCAAAACTAATTTACAACCTAGTAGATGATTGCTAGTTTGCCCATTAGTACTAGAATCAAAAAAATTGAAACCAATTGAAACAAGGAAAAGAAACTAAGAATTCCAAAAAATTTGAGCCTATGATGACATGGCAGCCACCTATTGGCCGATGAAATATTATTGAAGTTTGAATTTTTTTTGTTTCAAAATTGAGTTGTTCAATCTTCAATTGGAAGAGAGAAATTTAGACTATGGTAGGTAGACACACAAAAATTTAGGATTCCTTTTTAAAATTCATAGAGCTTTGACCTTCTTGCATTCTTTTGGAAAGACAACCTTTTTGCAAGTCTTGTCTCCTTTTCTTTTTTAGCTAATCTTGAAAAGTGCCCTTACTCCTTTTTGGTAACAAGGCTTTTTGGAAGCCTTTTGTCTTTTTACTACTTTGGTGTCTTGGAAGTGTTTCCAAGACAAACAAGGAGTCACACTCTCTTTCCCTTGTTTTAAGATCAAAAAACATTCTTTGAAGCTTCTTCTTCAACACAACATGGAGAACATCAAGAACAACAACAACAACAATAGTCTTCCACAATCTTCAACAACAACTTAAAAATATCTGAAAATTTTGGATTTAGACTCTAGAAGTGTTAGTGAGAAAGAAGTAACACTAGAAACAACCAAAACACACAAAAATATCCTAAATCTAGACTCAAACCTTCGGCCAAGACACAAAAACAAGAACACTATTTTCGGCCAAGGTACAAAACAAGAACAACTACTATTTTTTTGTGAGATTTTTCTAAGTAGCAATCCCAAGATTGATTTTGTTGGAACAAAATCAAGCCTTGCGCTGATACCAAATGATACGGATCAATTACGAACACACAAAAACAACTAAGAATAATAAGGAAAATCAAGAACAAAACACAACAACAACAATGGCAACAACAACAACACACAATAATGGAAACAAGACAATAAATGCAATAAGATAAAGATAGTTTAACATAGATTATCACAAAAACCTAAGAACCTAAGAGTGTTTCAAACTCTAAGACCCATAAATATTGTGATAACAACACTAAACTCTTACGTGAATCCAAGAGGAACTCACCTCACCTCAAGAACTCACGTTTCTAGCCAAAAATGCAACACAAGTGATTCCACACTATGTGCTACACTAGTTACGAATAGAACTAATCTCTCAAAATAGAAATGTTTAAAGTGTTACAACTTCAATAACAATAATCAACTAAGCTGAAAATAACCCTAAAAAGTCTATTTATAGCTATTACAAAATGACATAAAAAGGACTAAACTACCCTTAATGAAAAGGACGCCCTTGGAGTGTAACTAAAGGGCAACTTTGGAGTGTTCTAAAGCCCCTCTTCACACTTCAATATGTTCTGAAGCCCATCTTTATAAATATGTCTTGAATATTTTCTAAGTCCCGAGCTTGGCTCCTTGTGAAAAGGTATTGTACTCTTTGCACCTGTATCATTGTGTATGTGGTTTATGACTGGATTCTTAGTAAATGCATTATTTTATCCCTTTTCTTAGATTGCATTCTAGTACTCGTTGTACCGACCATCCCTGAACTCTACATTATTTCATGATGTAGGATCCGAAGGCTTTTTTGGTGATTCTGTGCAACGTTAGGTGGTCTGGTTCTCTTGTTGATCAGTTGTGAAGTGGTGAGCCTACAACCTTATGAAGGCCTAGTCATTTTCTCAGTTCTCTTTATATTTCTAGTACTTATGGATTATTTTTTTCATAATCGGGGGCACATCCCGACTTAATTGGTGTTCTTGGACTAGAGGTTTTTGTGCACAGTATTGGGATGTTATAGTTGTTATGTTTTAACTTACAGACTTCCTCTTTACTTATATATGTACTTTGGATATTTTGGTTGGCTTCCACTATCTGTTATTCTTATTATTGTTCTCATGAGTTACAACTAAGGAGAGAGGATGGGTTATTTTCGACCTTGGTAGGATTGGGATGCCCGTCACGGACAGGCCCGGGTTCGGATCGTGATGGGTGAGGGTGGGAGGTTGTACTGCATGACCTATAGCAGGCTAGGGGATGTGGAGAAGGACTATATCATAGACAAGGCAGTGTAACCTTACCCTAGGGGTGCAACACATGTCCTCTCCTATACTATGGGGGGGGGCATGGCTGTCTCTACAAGGTGAGGTTTCTTCCAATCTTTGTACTCTTCTTCTCATCTACTCGTTCTTTGTTTCACCTCTTCTTGTGGCTTGTGTGTAGGCTTCATTTAGGTTCCGTAGATGGTCCAATGGTATCCTATAACAACTCATAACAAAAAATAGTCCACACAACACAATAAAGCTCCTCAAAGTACACTAGAACAAGCATAGCGTATGCTAGCCTAACTAGTTTTCTCATTTAATTTTCAATTTGATCCTTTTGACTCTTGACTTGTTTCAAATGCATCTTAATCACTCTAAACATGAAACTTAGCATTAAAATACACAAAGAACACTCTATACTTCATTAAGCACACTAAGTTATCCTCAAAACTACGCTAAACACACGTAGATAATGACACTTAGGTGTATGAATATGCTTAAGATCACCTATCATTTATTGTTTTCCGAATGTGTCATGTCATTAGTGGACAGGTAAAAATGAATGGAGGAAGTATTTTTTGGGTTCAAGATTAAAAGTGTAAATGGAAAATGAGGGAACCAAGTGGAGGAAAAAATTGAGATAACACTCAAAAAATGGAAAGTGTACTAAAAAATAGAAAGTCTACTAATTCTTCTATATTGGTGGGAGAAAGAAACTTTTAAGTGTTTATATTAAGAAACACTTACTCCACATGGTAAGTGAGGCAAGAACCAAGAGGTGCTTCGCGCCGTCGTCGTCGCTTGCTCGGCTTCAGCTTCGGATTCGAAAAATGATCGATCGATGATATCTATCTTTTAGACAAAATTTATTTAAAACAGTCCAAAAATCCAAAAAAGAAAAACGCAACAGTAAACTGTTCCTCCATTAACGTGCATGCATGTAGTACAGAAACAATTGCAGAATGCAAAATGCTGCTTCGAAAGAAATGCAACCCTTCGATGAATTAACACACTGATTCAGGAAAGAAAATGTCTGTTCAGATAGTTGTGACTGTCCAAAAAAAGACACAATGATTCTTTGAATAGACATGACTGTTCATAAAGGATACACCTTTCCGGTGAACCATTGCCACCTTTCGAAAGGGGCTCCTAATGGCTATATAAACCTGCATTTTTCACATGTTTAGATACAAAAATTTTCCTGCATTAAAACACTTCTTGTTTTTTGAAATACTCTGTATGATCATCTAATCGTTGAGTGAGTTCGAAGAGAATCCAATCGTTTGAGGTACCACTACAGTCGGATTGTTAGGCCATTTTATGCTGGAAGAAAAATTTTACAACCTTGAATACTTGAGGGAAATTATTTACTTTAAAGACACTCCGTGAATTCAGAGGACTTGGCCTTTTTATGTTTCATCTAATTTTCTGAAAACACACTTCTTTGAAAGGTTATTTTGATCTTGTGTTGAAGACGTTGCATAACTTCATAAGTGTTCTTGTCTTATACTTGAACTTGTGTTGAAGTTGTTGTTACCAAAATACAGATTTTGTGTACCCGAAAACAACAGTATTTCGTTGTTGGTGTTCGAGTGAATAGTGACAACCATTGATACTATGCACTACAAAAAAGCCTCAATTTATGGGGGTTGTTTTGTCAATTTGCAGCGATTTATGACCCCCACAAATTGAATTACGGCGATTTTACAAAAATGCCACAGGTATCCTTGCCACGAGCATATTTGCGGTGGTTCTAATAAACCTCCCCGCCACAATATGACTTTTAAATTTGTGGAGGTTTTTAATATCAATTTGTGATGATTTAGAACTTTCTCAATATGATCTCAATATTTTAAAAAATAGGTTTGTGTGAGTTTATAGCTGTCATGATATGAGATCAATATTTGTATACTTCTAATTTATGAAGGCTTACAGCTGCCACTAAGCATCACTTTTTAAAATAAAAAAAAATATGAAATTTGATTTACATCAAATTTTCAAAATAATAGGAATCAATAATTTTACTAACAATACATTTAACATAAATCAAATTTCATCAAACGAAGTCATATTAATAAGCTTCACAAGTCTAAATTCATGTTGAATTGATGTAATACGAACTTGTGTATAATAACCTAAATATTACAATTTTAAATTCTTAAGAATCTACATAGTTCCACATCAAATAAACATTAAAATATAAGCATTTCCTTGGTGATTTCAGTTGTAGACTTGTAGTCACTTAACCCTTTGTTTATAACTTTATGATAAAGTGAGCTCAATATCTGCATTCGACTGAAACAACGAAATATTTATAAATGATTAGATAAACATATATTGATGTACATATTACCTAAACTCAGTTAATGATCGAGTATGAATGATTTTATATTGTTGTAAGAACTCAAAAAAATTCTAAAATATGTAAAAGTATAATGAGTTAAGTTTAACAACTTGCAAAGTATGCCTATAGATTAAATAATAAAAAGAATAAAATTATAAATTTCAAATTCTAGTGTGGATTCTCAAACCCAAATAACAAAGAATTACCTTTATGTTCACAAAATTATTTAACATCCATCCTGCCTTATTGAACCTGCAAAAGATAAAATAATTATCAAAAATCACATACAAAATTAAATTGAACAAATAGATGAGGTGAGTATGAGTATCACTCATCCTCCATGTTTACGCACCTAAAGAAAAAAAAAATTAAACAGAGATGAGGCAAAATGAGAGGACGAAGGGAGGAATGAGGGGAAAAGAGGTGGGATCAGGGTGCTTGTACGTGGGAGGATTGGGTTATTAATTAGATTGATTTTTAGATTTTTGGGGAAATTTTGATCTTTAATAGTTTTAAATTTCTTTATTTTTCTTTTAAAGGGGGGAAAGACATTAGGATTTTGGTTGGGTTTGGGTTCAAATGTAGAATGAGAAAATTTTTATTTTGGTGCATAAAATATTTTTTTTCAAAAAATTTATTAGTAATTATTAATTAAAAAATTTTATCTTAAAAATTAATTATTATATGAGCATAAATAAAGTTAAAATGCATATAAAATAAATATAATAAATATTATTATTGACTTGGATACTAATTTTTATTTTAAAGAGCACATAATAAATATATATAATGCATTTGAGCTAAAATTGATCATACAATATTTGTCTTAGCTTTAATAGTTATAAAATTTAAATTATTATGTGATGGGGCAACCAAAATTACCAATTTACATAAATATCTAATACAAAGTAGTAAAGTATAAAATAAAAGATTGAAATGAAATTGGATATACAAAGTAAAAAATATATATGGAGAGAGTATCTTAATAGGTAAGAAAAATAAAAGATAAAAATATTACAATCCTATTAAAATGAAGAAGGAGAAGGGTGTGCATTTGTGTTTATATATAATGAGTTAACTATTAATGTTAGTTATTATATATCATATAATTTGAACATAATAAAAAAAATATAAAAAAAATATAATTTCTAAAAGTAACAAATTTTAATGAATTTGTAGTAGCCATTAATTGCCATAATTTATAGTGAATCGTGACAATTTTCTAACCTCCATAATAGAATTGCCACAAAAAAAAATTATATTATGGGAGTTAGAACAAAACGGCACAAAATGAATTATTAATGAAATTTCTTAAAACTTCCACAAATAAACCACTACAAATTGCCCATTTTTTAGTGACGTAACTATGAAACAATATAAGGTCCTACGCACCATAGACAGACAAAGTCTAGTGTCGATGTTCTCAAATTTATCTTGAGCTAATTAGACCTAAGACATTAAATCCATTGAAATAGAAAACTTAAAGACTGCCCGGTTCATTATTGTATCTGCTATATGCATAGTTCAGCGAAGGGACGGACCACATTGGGTAATATCAAAAATGGGGATATTGAATCCTTATCAAATTTATTTAAATCCTTCCGTGGAGCTACGAATACAAGTTACAATTGAAATCTTGTTATATCTCAAGTTAACTAAGTTAAGTTGCAACTAATTGTGGCTAAAGATGGGGGAATGTAATTCAAGTATTCAACTATATTAATCAACTAAACATATGGGGAATCTTAGTAGCTTAGTTGGTTAGTTACCTGAACTCTCACCTTATAAGGTGAGAGGTAAGGTGAGAGTTCGATTCTCCACATTGTAATCACCTATCCCTAATTATTTTTTTTTTCTTTTAAATCAACTAAACATATATCTGAAGCTAAGCAATGTTTAGGAAGGGTCCCTTCAGAAGGGAAAATACTGGAAAGGTATGTAAATTAATTAATGTGTAATAATTCTTGTTTTTTTTTGTTTTTTTTTTGTTTATAGTAATGAAGTTTCCACTGAAATGAAGCACTAGAAGAGAAGCTTTTAGAAAAATTAAAGAATCTTTAATTAGTAATTATTTAGAATATATAAGTCTAAATAAAACAAAAGAAAACTCACAAAGATTAGCCTACCTAATTACCTTAATATCTAGTATTGAAGCAAAATTAATAATCCATTTGAAATCTAGAAGAATGAGACACATACCACCTAATTATGATAAAATCAGATTTAGATATCCACCAAAATATTATAAATATGGTTTAAATGAATAAAGTACAAAAATACAAAGAATTAAAAAAAAAAATCTGAAAAACGTAAAGAATTAAAAATAAGAATAGAAAGACTACATTATAATATATTTGCCGGAGTTAGTAAAACTCAATAAATGCACAAAAAGATGAAATATCAAATTTAGAATCACAAATAGATAGTTTAGAATATATATATATCAACATGAACTATTTACAATAAAATGAACAAAGAAGAATTTATAATAGATGAAAAAATATATGAAAATCACGAAGGATTAAAAATAAAAATAGTATTTTCTAATCTAGGAAGAAGATATAAGAAAATAAGTGAGCATTTATATTTAATGTTAGAAAAAGAAGAATTAAAATTAGAAGATAAATTGACAGCTATGGTAAGAATAGAAAGGGAAAATGAAGAAATAGATAGAAAAAAGGAAATAGAAAAAATAAAACAACAAACTACAGAAGAAATAAGAAAAATAGAAGAAACTAAAAATAGTAGGATTGTCGAATTAGAAAAAGAACTACAAATGTTAAAAGATTTGTATGAAGAAAGACAAAAAGAAAAGGAAGAAAAGGATAAAGAACAAAAATTACTAAACGAAATAAATCAATTTAAAGAAAAAATAGAAATAAATAATATAGATGTTGAAGAGACAGATAATTATGATTCAGAAGATAGTGAAACATATACAGAAATATTAACAAATACAAAAAATTTAGAAATCAATGAAAAACAAGAAGTAATTAATGAAGAAAACTTAGAAAATATCAAAACAGAAATAAATACTCTTGATAAAAAAGAAGATCAAAATATAATACCTAGTACATCAGAAATAAGAAAACCTACATATTATAAGAATAAGTTTAAAAGATATAATCTAAAGAAAGAGTATGGCAAATGGACACCAAAACAAATAGTTAATAAAAATTATAACTTTTTAGACTTAGACTGTGTAATAGATACAGAAAAAATAATACAATCATGGATAGGATATATGACAAAATAATTATTAGATAATAATTTAAACGTAACAGATGCACCAGAATATATAGAAAGAACACTAATAGGAACAGTGAAATTATGGTTTTCAAATTTAACTGAAAATAGCAAAAAAATATTAAGAATAACTGATAAACCTACAGAAGGAACATTATCAACAACAACTAAACTAACACCTATAGAATTATTAAAAAAATATGAAACAACTATAAAAGATGAATTTGGTAGTATGACAACAATAGAAGAAGAACAAAATGAAGAAAAAGATATTATGTAAAAAATTATAAATACAAAAGACCATATAGAAAAAAGAAATCTATAAAAGAATGCACTTGTTATAATTGTGGAAAATTAGGACATTTAGCTAGAGATTGTAAATTACCTAAAAATCCAAAAAATAAACAAATATCAGAAATAAAAATAGAAAATACAGAATATATGCAGATAGATTATATAGATTATGAATTAGAAAGTGAGGATAATATATACGAAATTTCAGAAAATGAAACAGATAATGAAATAGATAGTGAAATAGATGAATCAAATGACTGAAGAAGGTATACAAACGAACCAAATGACTGAAGAAGAAATAAAAATAATAACAAAGGAAGAATATTTAAATGATGAAGGAACAGACCAAAAAATAATATTTGACAGTAACATATTTGATGAAATAAAAGGAAAAGAATTAGACTTAAGTGTAGAAAAAATATTTTAAATACCAACAATAAAAAATATATTTACTAGAAAAAAAGAAGAATATTATGTAGTAAACCAAAAGGAACATGTAATAGGCTGTAGATATGCAAAAGGTAAAACTAGTATACCACTAGTAACAAAAAGAATAATTAATAAAGAGATAAACGATATAAAAAGTAGAGACCCAATAAACCTTGGAGGTACAGAGATATTAATAAAAGCATGTTTTAGAGAAGGAATAGATACACCAATAGAATTATATTTAGCAGATGATAGAATTATAAAACCTATAGAAAAAAACATAATAACTGTCATAAAAGGAAATTTAATATACCAAAAATTTAAATTTATAATAAGTGTGAATTATTCAGTAGCAGTAACAGATAAAAATATAGATAAATCATTAGTATTATCTTGGAAAATATCAGGAATAGAATTAACCCCAGGAAGTAAAATATTTACAGCAAGATGCAAAAATTTATATGTATTAACAACAAAACATAAAATAACAGGAAAAAATAAGATTAACAAAATACAAATAGAAAGTCCATTCAAACAAATTGTAAAAACAATAGATAATAATGATTATAGCTATAGAGACATAGATATAGAAGAAAATTTAGAAATAATAAATGATAGAATAAGTACAACGAAAAGAATAACTTATGAAAAAACAGAATCATCAAGCTCATAAAAAAGAACAAGTTATGAAACAAGTTCAACAGATAATTTAAACCAATATTACATAACAGGAAAGGTAAATGAAAAAGAATATTTAATACTCTTAAATACAGGACAAGAAGAAAATTATATAACAAAATATCTAGTAAAAATGAGGAAATAAAAACTGATAATAATATATGCCCAGATCTACCAAGAAGTTTAATAAATATTAAAAATATAGCAGAAAAATAATAATAATAGGAATTAGAAAAATAAAAATAGAATTTGAAGTAAAGGAAGAAATGCAAAAACCAGACATAATATTAGGAATAAAATGACTAGAACAAGTAAAACCATATAATATAGAACATACACAATTAACCATAACATATAACAGAGAGAAATTATTCTTAAGAAGAGCCTTAACATGAAATGAAAATATATGTATTAATGAAGATAGTAGTAGAAAGATATTACAGTAGATATTATACGCCTATGATAGATACAGGAGCAGAAGCTAATTTATGTAGATATAATTTCTTACCAGAAAGTAAATGGGATAAATTAAAAACACCAATAATAGTTAAAGGATTTAATAATGAAGGAAGCTTAATTACTTATAAAGCTAGGAATGTAAAAATACAAGTATGGGATAAGATATTAACAATAGAAGAAATTTATAATTATGAACTAACATCAAAAGATATACTTTTAGGAATGCCGTTTTTAAATGAATTATACCCACATATAATAACTAGAACAGATTGGTGGTTTACAACACCATGTAAACAGAAAGTAAGAGCAAAAAGAGTTAGTAATAAAATAAGAAAGAAAACTGATTAGATAGAAGGAAGTGAAAAAATTACACAAAAGTTAGAAAATACAAAAAATACTGAAGATACAATAGAACTAGTCGTATTTTCGATAAATAAAACAGAAATAATTATATTTTTAATAAATAAGATGGAGATAATTAAGAAAAAATTAGAACATTTATATAGTGAAGATCCATTAAAAGGATGGAGAAAACATAAAACTACTATAAAAATTGAATTAATAGATAAAAATAACATAATAACCCAGAAACCATTAACATATAATTTTGATGATTTAAAAGAATTTAAAATGCATATAGATGAATTATTAGAAAAACAATATATACAAAAAAGTAATAGTAAACATAATAGCCCAGCATTTATATTAAATAAACATAGTGAACAAAAAAGAGGAAAAAGTATAATGGTTATTGATTATAGAAATTTAAATGCAAAGACTATGACATATAATTATCCAATACCAAATAAGATATTAAAAATAAGACAAATACAAGGATATAATTATTTTAGTAAATTCGATTGTAAATCAGGATTTTACCATTTAAAGTTAGAAGAAGAATCTAAGGAATTAACCTCATTTGCGGTACCACAAGGATTTTATGAATGGAACGTATTACCATTTGGATATAAAAATGCACCAGGTAGATATCAACATTTTATGGATAGTTATTTTAAACAATTACCTAATTGTATAGTATACATAGATGATATACTATTCTATAAAAAAACTAAAGAAGAACATTTAAAATTATTAGAACAATTTACAAATATAATAGAAAAATAAAAAATAAGTCTAAGTGAAAAGAAAGCTGAAATTATGAAAAATCAGATAGAATTTTTAGGAATATAAATAGATAAGAGTGGAGTAAAAATGCAACAACATATAATACAAAAAATAATAAATTCGAAAGAAGAATTACATACAAAAAAGAAATTACAATCATTTTTAGGATTAGTAAACCAAGTAAGGGAATATATTTCAAAATTAGCAGAAAGCTTAAAACCATTATAGAAAAAATTAAAAAAGGATGTAGAATATAACTATAATGAAGAAGATAAAAAACAAGTTCAGGAAATAAAGTTACTTTGTAAAGAATTACCAAAACTACAATTTCCAGATGAAAATAGAAAATTTATATATATAGTAGAAGCAGATGCTAGTGAATGTAGTTATGGAGGAGTACTTAAATACATATATGAAGCAGAAAAATTACAACACCGTTGTAGATACTACTCAGGTACGTTCAATGAAATAGAAATAAAATGGGAAATAAATAGGAAAGAATTATGTTCATTATATAAATGTTTATTAGCATTTGAGCCATATATTGTATATAACAAGTTTATTGTACGGACGGATAATATACAGGTACGTTGGTGGTTAACAAAGAAAATACAAAATTCAGTTACAACAAAAGAGATTCGGAGACTAGTCTTGAATATATTAAATTTTACATTTACAATTGAAGTAATTAGTACTAACAAAAATGTTATTGCAGACTACATATCAAGACAAAGCTACACAGACTGATATAATAGAAGATGATGCTTTAGAAAAGATATTCAAAACCCTAACTACGCTTTCAATGAAAGTGGACAGTATGGGTAATGAAATAGAAAAGCTAAAGACTAATGAAGATAAACTGAAGTCTATAGCTACAAATCAGATAACTCAGCAGTGTGCAGAGCTATGTCGATCGGAAGACATTAAAATTCCAGAGCTAGAAGGAGACGTTGGGACACTCCTCAAAACCCATAACGTTTATCAATCTACTTTTGCAGGTACAAGCAAATGAGTTAGGAAAAACACAAATATGAACCTAAACAAGTTATTTGATAAACCATATATTCCAAATACATCAAAAGATCCCATGTTTATACCCCCACAAATTACCACATACCGAGATAGTTTAAATCAAGATAAAAAGACCTACAACTACATAGCCCGAACATATATAGAAAATATCTACAATGTACAAACCTTTTTAAAAACTAACCCCAGAGCTATAAACATCCAAGAACCAGATACAAACTATATAACCCAAAGATTGACCGGATACAATAAACTAATTGCTTTACCTAAAATCAAACCAAGTCTAGTTAAAACTTGTTACGAATATGGACTACTCAGTACTGTATATACCTCTGACGAAAATGAGAGATCCACTATACTGGAAATATATGAAGCATTTAGCATTTTTAAAAGAATAACCAAAGGTACCCTATTTTTTATAAAAATTTACACGGCACCAGCAGAGATATTATATGATGAAGTTAAAAAACCCATACAAGTCGTAAAGATAGAAATGACACGAGATATGATTATACCACAAGATATTATTCCACAACCAGAAATACCTAGAATTGAGATACCAAAATTTTATGCAAATAAGAGGATTATCGGACTATCTACAATTTTGCAAGAGCTAGCAAACACATACCGCAACCAAAATCCCATCTGGAGTTATTATTCAAGAAATCATGTACTAATATATTCAAATTCAAAGGAATTACGAGAAACAGATATGGAAACTATTAGGCAATGGATTTTGACGTTGCTCAAACCAGAGACGGAACCTATCGCCAGAGCTATCAGAGAAAAAATTATTTCAGAAGAATTATTAACCAGATATTGCAAGACAATTGGACATAAATATCCAGATCATAAATGTTCAAAATGTAATGGAGGAGATAATGATATCCCAGAAGTTCAGCTAGAATAGAGAAAAAATCAATCAAGAAGATAAGAACGCCAGCTGGAAAATATAAGATATGAAGCAATAATGAAAATACGGAGCAAATAATAAAAAGAAGACATATGGAAGATTAGATATCTTTCAAGATTAGTTATCTTTCTTCATTTACCTAAATTATTAGCTACTTTTTGACTTTTTGGCAACATGCCATTATTAAGTTTTGTCTTTTTGTAGAAAAAATTTATGACCTTTGTAAAGTGTAAAGTTTTTCTACTTTTATAGATAAAAACTTTTGTAAAATAGGTGGGTAATAGATTAGGACAGATGTAAAAATGTAAAACGTTTACGGATTTTCTTAACAATAGAAATAGAAGAGCATTTGCTCAGAGGAAGGCAATCCTTCATGAGTTGAAGCACAAATACTCTCTCTTGTTTACAACAAATATTTTGCTTACTTATTAAAAAACAGGTATATTTCAATGAAAAAGGCTATGGAGGAACAAAACTTAGAAATATCAAACCTACCCGAACAGGTATATTTATTTATGATTATGAATAGCTAAATTCATAATTCCCAACAATCATGGTATGATAAAATAAATTCATGTTAGTTACTTTATAGTAGAATTATTCGAGGAATAATATGTTAAGAAGTTTATTAACAAAGTGGAAAAAGAGAAAAATCCCTAAGAACTATGTCATCCTAAAGGTGAAACCAACGAGGCAAGAAGCCGTGGTGGGGAGTAACTAGAGTAGAGGAGCTGTTTAAGGGAAAAATATCCAGATTACCATGCTAATAGTGACCGAAGAACATGTTATTTAAGAATAATCTAGTATATAGTAATCTAAGATGACCATATTTTGTTATGTATATGATTGAAGGGAATATTTTGAAAATAGCAATTTTATGAAAATGAATAATTTATTTATCTGATGTAATGGTAGATAAATTTAAAATACTTATTTTGTATGTGATTAAGGATATAGGAATAATAGATATAAGGAAAATCATATTAGAAAAAATATTCGGTAGAGATTATATAGCTAGAATAAATTACATACCACACTTACCTAATTACTCTTATAAATACCTACGTACACATCAACTATGATAAATCACATATATCTAGAATTTTGGAAAAAAGATATGAAAAATATACAATTAGTAGAAAAACAAATGAAAACAAATTTAAACAAATACATGGAAACTAAAGATATAAAATATATAGAATTCCTTAATGAAAATATGCAAGAATTACTTAGACTAACACAAACAACTAGAAAATATTATGAAAAAATATTTAATCGAACTTAAATGACAGACGATATTAAAATATTTGTTTTATATATACTTAGAGATATAGAAATTATAGACATAAAGAAAATAATATGGGAAAAATTACAAGATTATGAAGAGGAAGAATTATTAAACAATATAGAAAACTTACACATATATTATGAACATCAATATTACTTAGATTCAGATGGATATTATTTAGAATAAATAAATGTTAGAATATATAAAAAAAATTAGAGAAAGACAAAATTGGATATATGAAGAAGTTAATTACAGAAATCAACTTGAAATAGAAAAAAGACAACTAGAAGAAAAATTACTTAAAATAAAATTAACCTTAGAAAAAGAAGATACATGTAATAATTTATTTAATACATACGAAAAATTATTTAATACAGATGGACAATTACCTATACATGAACAACAACTATTAGTTAATCAGATAAAGAACATAAACCTACGCATTGAATATAGCAAAGATAGAATAAAATACTACACAGAAATTACTAAAATTTCAATAGGATAAAATAATAAACTACACAAATTAATGAATACATCTTACGAAAAGAATAAATCATTAAAAGATATCGAAACTAAACTATATAGTTTATACCTAGAATACAAAAGATTACATAGTACTAACGAAGATCCTAAAACATTAGATAATTTAATTACGATAATATCTAATTTAGAATATTAATTAATAAAACATCTTAAGTCAAGAAGATAAAAATGAAAACTAAACCAACCAATAATATACACGAAATAATTTACTTAAAAATAAATACTTATTACTTAATAACTATTTATCATTTAGTAAAGTTACCGCGCCTAATCCGCATCCCCTACAATTGGAAATTTTTCCTATAATCATCAAATTTTTCAAAATCCTTGGTCTAACTTTATTAGTGTAATATCCAAAATAAAATAAAATGGATTATTCGTTTGCAAAAGGAATAATTAATTCCGATAAAATAATTGATAATTGACTTACTCCACATGGCTAAACTTTGCAGTGTTATCTTTATTTTCCATATTTTCAAAGATTCTTCTAGAAAAATAGTTATCTTCCGCAGCAAATAATTTTGGTCATGTCAATAATATTTGTAAGAACTGGTTTAAGTTTGATTATTTAAAGTTAAATAATTTTATTTATTACGGAGATTTTTAATAAAGTGTAAGACTTTTAATCACTTTTCAAAAATCTGTCACACTTTAATATAATAATGTAAATACAACCATATATTTTAGTGCAAACACATATATATTTGGTATTTCTTAAGCACATATAAACATGAAAATTTGGTATTTCTTATATTTTTTTTATTCTAACACTTTTATATTTATTTTTAGATTTTTCAAATCTTCTTAAAATCAAATTTAGTTGATTTAAAATTTTTAAACTAATGAAAAAAGTATTAGTTGTCATTAATTATAATGACTTTTAATAGAAAAGGTTTTAACATAAATATATTAATTAATTTTCAACTCTTAAATATTAGAAAGAAATAGTGAAAAGACAATTTTGTCTAGAGTAAAGACCTTTAATGAAAGACAAAAAGTTCAAACGATATTTCTAAGGCCCTTCACACTTTTACTATTATACTAGTCTGACCACACGTGCCTCGCACGTGTAACATTTAATTATTTAAAATTAAATAATTTTGTCTATTGCAGAGATTTTTAATAAAGTGTAAAAGTTCAAATCACTTTTTAAAAATCTTTACACTTTAATATAATAATGTAAATATAAACATATACACATATATATTTTACCACTAGAAGATTCAAGCGGTTGATGGAACATCACTTTTGCATTGGCCATATAATACCTCTTTCCCTTGTTGCCAGATGCTAAGAGAGACACATCAATTTGAACCATATTTGTGTTAGGTTATTTTTCTTTTTGTTTATACTTAAAATCTTTCCTTATTATTTTTAAAGTCAATTTTTCGCAAAATCATTGATTGCATTTTTATTGCGTACTTAAACTTTTTAAAATCTGGTACTTCTTAAACTTTTCTTATTCTAATAATTTTATATTTATTTCTAGATTTTTCAAATCTTCTTAAAATCAAATATAGTTGATTTGAATATTTTAAACTAATAGAAAAAATATTAGTTGTCATTAATTTTGATGACTTCTAATAAGGAAAGATTTTACCATAAATATATTTAATTAATTTTCAATCTTAAATTAGGAAAAAATAGTGAAATTCTGATGACTTCTAATAAAAAAATGTTTTACCATAAATATATTTAATAAATTTCAACTCTTAAATATTAGAAAAAAATAGTGAAAAGACGATTTTATCTAAAACAAAGATTTTTAATGAAGGGTAAAAAGTTCAAGCAACATTTCTAAGGTCCTTCACACTTTTAATATGTTATAGATAGATATAGATATAGATTATAGATTAGAGATTAGAGATATAGATAAGCTTTCTATAGCCAAATGGGTCATAAGAATCTTGGAGTTATTAACTTAGATTTTTTAAAATACTAAAGACCCACAAGTTTATATTTTATAAAAAAAAATCACCATTTATATCTAACAATCATTTATTTCACACGTGAATAAAATTTATAGTTCATATTATTACTCTTTAACCCATTCATATCTCATATAACTATTACTTTCACCAACATAAAATTTATTATACTTCAAATCAACTTCCACTTTACCTGGGAGAATTATATTAAAGAGTACTACACTACAACTCATGTGCAATTTTACCTTTTTATTGAGCTAAAGTTTAAACAATGAATGTTGTATTTATTAATGATAACTTTGTGATATTGCATTATACTTTGCTATAAACTTTGCTTATTTGGTAAGATTGTATAATAAATTGAGGCAATTTTGATAGTTTTCACAACTTATGAGGTTTTTATGTTCATGAGAAAACATACGACATAAAAAAGTCCAAATTGCATGTCGAAACAGAACTTCAACTTCATCTCATAATTTCAAATCATGATTTCATCTCGCATGACCAAATGAACCCTTAGAAAGCCACTCAAATTATTTAATTATATTTTCATTAAAAATTGCTTTTACAAAATTTTTATTTAAATAAAAAATTTTAAAAAATAAAAAGGCATCCATCTAAACCATTTAATGACCAACACACTTGATCCGGCCTAACCCAACCCTTCATTTTCCCTCTCCTAGTCATTTTCTTTCTCTTTTAACTAAGCTATCTCATTAAAACAAAGTTGAATAACTTTTTGAGATAAAAATTCTTGAATGACCATTTGAGTTATTAATTCAAGAATGTTGAGCTATATGTATTTTCGATCTAATTTTTTTCAATTGATGTTCAATATTCATTTTAGGTACCTCCTGCTAATTTTGATTTGTGCCAAATATTTCTATTTTCTATATCCAAGTACGTATAAAGTTTAGTCTTGAGTTAATTCCACAAAATGTGATTGAACTTATGTAAATATCCCACTAAAGTAATTTTTGTTTCTTTTAGAACAATATTGTCACTGAACTATGCACTTCTTTTCATTATAAGGTATAAAACTAAAAAATTGTTACGGATATGTTTGGAGAACCACAAGAAAAGTGAAATTAGATGTAATTACATAGTCCAATTCTCAAATAGGAATAGAAAATTAGGTGCAATTACGTGATGTAATTACAAAGTTACATTTTATTTCTTTTTTTTTTTTTTATTTTTTTTTTTTCATTTTACATTATTTATCTTTCATCTCTTTTCTTCTCATTTTCAACCTTTACTTATTATGATTCAATATAATTACTCATATTTTTTCCTTCATTTAGCACATTATTGCATTTTTATTCTAGTGTTTGAATTAAAGTAGTATTTCATTATTGAATGAGATGACTTATGTGTTTTTCTTTTCTTTTGAATTATTTACTCATTGGAATGTAATATAAGAGTATTGTGTTTTTTTCTTGAATTTTCAATTTTTGTTTTGTTTTATGTTTCAATTTATTTGTTTTAGTACTATAGACTTGTTATTTTATATTGCATGTCACTTCAAATTGTCGAGTTAATTTTCCAAATTGTCATTGAATTGTGTAAACATCCTACTAAAGTAACTTTTGTTAGAAAATTTGAAATTATATGTTATTAGACAATTTGCAGTGACATGCAATATGAAATAGCATGTCTATAATACTAAAACAAATAAACCGAAACATAAATTCAAAATCCAAGAGAAAAACATAATACTCTTGTATAAAATTCTGACGAGTAAATATAATTCAGAAGAACGAAAAACACATAAGTCTATAATCTCATTCAATAATAAAATACTACTTTAATTCAAACACTAGAATAAAAATTATAAAAATTCAATAATGCGCTAAATAAAGAAAAAAAAATATGAGTAATTATATTGAATCATAAGAAGTAAAGTTGGAAAATGAGAAGAAAAGAGATGAAAGATAAATAATGTAAAATGAAAAAAGAAAAGTAAAAATAAAAAAGAAATTAAAATAATAAAAATAAAAAAAGAAATTTTAAAGAAAAAGATATTAAATTTTATTTTAAAAAAATAAAAATAAAATGTAACTTTGTAATTACATCACGTAATTGCACCTAATTTTCTATTCCTAATTGAGAATTGGACTATGTGATTACATCTAATTTTACTTTCCTTGTGGTTCTCCAAACATATCCTTAACAATTTCTTAGTTTTACCTTATAATGGAAAGAAGTGCATAGTTCAGTGACAATATTGTCCTAAAAGAAACAAAAGTTACTTTAGTGGGATGTTTACACAAGTTCAATGACATTTTGAGAAATTAACTCCTTAGTCTTCTTTAACCGGAGAATTTGCTTCTTTGTTAACTCATTCAGATAGACATAAAAAAAAAGCAAGTTAAGCACTACTCAGTCATAAAATTCATCATTTTCAAATCATAAATTTAAAATCTCAAACTAAGAGTGAAGGATTTCAGATCCTCCTATCACACGTATCAATATATGGTCCTTTAATTTTTAGAATATCACGATTAAGTTTTTTCTCAAGACTAAACGGAAACAATAATAAATTAATTATTCGATCTTCCCCTTATTACTAATGAGCCAATGGGAACACAATCAACTTGTCAAGATTAAGATTAGGTCCTGAACACAACAGACATTCGAATCATCACAGGCCCGAGATAACCACTTAGCTTACATCATGAGCATTCATTCAATAAGTGCGGAAACAAAATTCATTTATAAGTATGGAAGTCTTTATACAATAATTTCGGAGAATTTTAAAACAACTAAGTAGGATCTGAAACACTTGAAAAGATGTAACATAGGTCTACGAAGCCTAGCATCAGAAATACAAAAAAAACATCTAATCAAGGAGATGACTCCGACAAAATATCACAAAATACTGACACGAAGTCTGACATGGGAAACAACTAGGCTGTTAGACCCCAAAATTTCTACTATTTTATTTTGGTATCTCCTTCATGTTTAACAGTAATTTCTGAGTTGAATTATGAAAAGAAATTATAACAAGACCATTAGAAAGTGTTTTGGAGTTTTTAAAACGCATTTGGAATTTTTCGGGACCTCAAACCAGTGAGGGTCCACGATAAGAGAGTGCCACGCTTTGGGCATGCCGCGATAGGACCATGCCACGCCTTCGGCGTGCAACAATAAGAGTGTGCCACACCCTAAGCGTGTCTAGGAGCATTTCACGCCCTGAGTGTGTTGCGATAAGGGCGTGCCACGCCCTTGGAGTGACGCGATAAGGGTGTGCCACGTCCTTGGAGTGGCGAGATAAGGGCGTGCCATGCCTAAGGGCGCAGAAACGCCAATTTCATTTTTTTTGTTTAGTTCGAGGGCTTTTTGATCTTTTACCTATTAAATGATTTTTCAATCATAAATAACACAAATTCTACCCTGCTAACTCAGATTAAATGATCTCTCTTCTTCCAAAATCCTCAAAAACACAAAAGAAAAACTTTCACCAGAATTCAAGCTTGCAAGATCCCAATTCAAATTTTTCTCAAGAAATTTACTAAGTCCAGGTATGTAGGTTTAAACAAGGATAACTGTTCATCCTTGTGACCAAAATTTGAGTTTTTATCATGAATTTAAGAATTTTATAACTACGGTTCATATACATTTTACTTATGTTTCAGTTTATGATGTTCATCATTTGGTGCACATTCACTACAATAAAACAACATTTAGCGACAATCATATTTGGTCGCTATTCTATGTAAATTCGTCGCTAAATAGAAATAGCGACAGAATAGCTACAGATTTGTGTCTGTCGCTATATTGCTCGTTGCTAACCTCTTAGCGACAAAAAAAAGTTTTCCGCCACAAAACTTGTGATCAATTAGCGACGAAATTTATCGGTTGTTGATGTTACCGACGAAATATTGTGTTGCTATACCGTTGCTATATCCAAAATTTATTTTCGTCGTGGCTAAATTTACGACAAAATAATTTATCGCTGATCCGTTGCAACATAATTTGGTTGACTGAGCTGCCGTCTTTAACGACCAAATTTATCCATCTCTAAAGTTTTTCACTAGCAACGACAGAAGTTAGTCACTATTATTTTGTCTCTAATAATTATGTAAGTAAATTATTGAAAAGCATAAATTATTGAATAATTAAAATAACCAACATTCATATAGATAGCAAAATGTACAATAACTTTGTCCAAACATCCACAAGTTCAAATATTTTATCAAAATAAATTAATGTCAAACCCACATTCATCAAAATTAGTATTTGTTACTACACAACTATTTTGTACTTCCACACAAAATAGTCTATCAAAAACAATGCAACGATGAAGGACTACGAATACTATGAAGCTATGAGTCAACGTTATCATCATTAGTAGGAGGAGGATCAAGCACGGCCCCCTTCTTGTGCCCTAATACCATCAACACGCTTAATCCGGTTAAACTGTAGCTCCGTGTTTCTTTATATTAGAAATGAAATTCCTGTAGGTGCAGCCTTCTTCAACCATTATTGCTTCACCACAGTTTCACTAACGAAAGCATTCCAATAAAAATTCTTCTGAAATACATTTTAAAGAAATATCATTATTCACTTTAATTTGTATAGAAACTGGATACACAACCTGAATGTATATCCAGACACCCAGTAATTCACAAAATAGAAACTGCATACACACAATTAGATCTTAGTTGCCATGATCGAATTGCATAGAAACTGCATACACAATCAAAATGTACCAGAATGTACAATATCCAAACACCAAATTGCAGTTGAATGGACAAAATCTGCATACATAACCAGAATGTAGGAAACTGCATACAAAATCTAAAGTAAATTAAAGCAAGTGAAATAATATTTCTTCTCTATTTTTAGTACAAATAAAATAATCTAATGGTGTAAAAATTATTTACGGGACAGTGTGTCACTTAAATTTGAGATGATTTATTTACAATCACGAGCCGAGAACAGTACCAATAGAAAAAATTCAAAAACAAAAAGGCCAAATACAGCTCATGCAATTCTTGCGAGACAAACATTATAATCAAATAAATTGCACACACAAAAACTACATACAAAATAGAAGAATCCAAATTATACCATAGGATTCTTTTTCTTGACATTTAAAGCCTTCTTGATATTTAAAACCAACTGGATTCAGGAACTTTCTCGACATCCCCCCTGCTATGCATCATTTCCCTCACAGTACCAATACCATCTCAGTTTTGCAAACCAGCAAATGTATTGGATAATAACACATAGATTGAAGGATCAAGTTACATCATATCCAGAACACAAAAACTGCATGCAAAAAAGAAACTGCATACGTAAAAATAAGCTGTCACACCACCAAATAACTTACACAGAGCAAAAAAAAATCTCAAATCACTACCGTAATTACACACGAGATTGTTAAAAATCTAATTTAGAAAGAAAAGTATCAAATCAGACTTGATTATGTCAAAGGATTGAGGCAAATCATGACCACCACAGCAATCATAGAGATCCCACGACATACTAGCCCATAATTAAGCGTCAAAACAGGAATTCCACAATAGAGATCCATAAAGCAATATTCAACAGGTTCACATTCGTGAGTAAAAGACTAGGGAATTTATGATTGACCAAAATCAACGTCTTAGTGACAAATTAGGATTAATCAAAGTTCACAAAATTGAGACGTTTATTATATGATAGGCTAGGCAAGTTAACACGCACAAATCACCAGAAATTAAACCAAAAACCTCAAATCAACCTCCGTCAATTTTAGACAATAGAATTTATCCAAAGGAAAAGAAAAGAAGGGGTTGAAATAACTAAAATTACACATACAAATTAAACACAAATCAAACCTGGGATGGATTCCCAAGAACCCATCATTTTCCGACAAATGAGGCGGCATTGGTTTGGCTATCGCTACGGCGACGAGGGTTGGTGAACAGCTGCATGGCAGCTGTTTGATGGCCGTTGGTGGTTGCTCTGCTGGTTTAACTATTGGGAGGAAACGATGGGGAGGAAGGAGACGACTAGTGGCTCGTCGGTGACCTGGTTTAGCTGGACACCAGTCGACAGTAGAGCGGCGTTGCGGTACTGTTGCTGGTCGCGGCTTGAGATGGAGAAGAGGATGAGGCGGCGGCGGCAGTTGAGTGTTGTGGCGTCGGTTCGTCGAAGGTTTTAGAGAGGCGAGGCAACGACAGAAAGGAAAAAGGGTCAGACGGTAATGGTGGCTTTTGGTGTAGAGGGAGAAGGAGCGGCTATTGTTGTCTTGGAGAATAGGATTAGGGTTTAGTTTTTGTTGTTATTGAAAAGGAAAACAAATTGATGTAATCTTGACCGTTGATCGTTATATGATCAACGGTTATGATTAAAACTGCAGAGATTGCTCAAATTCAAATAATTTGAATTGGGGATTTTTAATTTTGGGTCAATTTTGAAATTGATTTATGTTAGGATTATCATAAATTGGGTACAAAATTGGCTAATAATTAAATAAATTAAGAAAATCGAATTGATTTTGGGCTGTATTTTAATAAATATAATAATAAAAATAATAAGATGTCGCTATTAAGAATAAATTGCGCATGTAAAAGTAATGTTACGTAAAAAGTGTTATATAAAATCGTCGGTAGTAGAATTTAAAATAAATTAATAATAATAATAATAATAATAACTAGATAATGTATTTATAAATTGTGAGTGTGCATGTTTACGAGAAATAATTTAATAAAAATTAACAAAATTATATAAAATATTATAGTTAAATTAATAAATTGTAAAAAAATGATAATAAAGAGTATTAAAATAATGTATATTTTTTAATCATGAAAGTGACACGTCAATATCTATTTGATACAAGAATAATGTGTAAAAAATATTAATATTTAAAATTAATAATTTAGAAAAAATAACAGCCTAAAAGGAGTATCGGGCAGTCAAAATTGGGTGTCAACAACAACAAACGAGAGAATATATTGTAGAGAGATAGAATATATTTCTTACTTGATTCGATGTTCAAAACGGAAATATTTGCACACTTTTGTTACTAATTCAAAGAATTTTTGTAGAGAGAAGCGGGAGCCACATATTTAGAGAGAAAAATGAAAGTCCATATAATGAGAAGAAATCCTAAAAAAATAACTTATTAAAATTATAAAATATTGCGATGAAATTATCCGTCGCTAATAATAAATAAAAAAATTACAATGGTTAGTGACGAAATCTTCCGTTGCTAAATTCGTTACTACCAATTAATTAAAATAATGACACATATTTGTTGCTAAATCCGTCACAAAATTAAGGCGCAAATTTTTTCCGCCAATATTTGACGACGAAAAAAGAAATTCGTCGCAGATCCGTTGCTATTTCATAAATTAAAAAGAGGCTCGCTATGTTTGCAACAAAAATGTATATTCCGTTGCTAATCCGTCGCTAATCAGTGACAAAAACTATTCTGTCGTTGAATTTCGTCGCTAAATGCTATTTTTTATTTGTAGTGATTGTTTTGTATATATTTTCATTCTTATGCAAGTTTTATCTATGAAAGTGATCTCAAACTTTGAGTTATGAAATTTTGATATGGAGTTTTCATGAGTTGATAAAAGATTTCAATTTGAGCATTTAGTACTCAGTTTACAAGAAATTCAAGTTTACTAGTTTGAGACTCAAAAGAATTGATGCATGATTACAGTTTTAGTTTTGATATAAGATTTCAGACAAACTATGAAGTTCACATAAGAAACCAAAAAATTGATATAGAAACAATAGCATATTGTGTTTGCAGACTTATCAGCTCCTATGCTTATTTTAAGGTAAACTTCATAAATATAGTACGATTAATAGTATGATTTTTTTGAGAGTAGTATCTAGCACCGAGAGGGAACGTGGGATTAGCGCATCCTATTTTTCAAAAATTATGTGCCACCGTAGGTTATTATTCAGCTTGTCTAAATGGGCTTGTAGTTTTCCCTACCAGACATGTCATATATCATTCTGCTTGTCCAATTGGACATGTTTAGGTGATCACCACTGTTAGCCTATATACCCTGGCAAAGTATATAGGGCCCTTTTGATGTGGATTTATGCATCGGACTCTATGTTACTCGCATGATTTATGTCGGTTACGTGAATCTCCCAAAGAAAAAGAGGATTTCAGAGACTAAGTGTAATGACTCACAAGTGTTGTTCAGATATTGTCTTATGATTTATGTTTTTTATGAGATTTCAGTTTTCAGTCTTATTTATGATCAGTGTGAGTCTTTTTACACATAACATGCATGATTTGTAAGTATGTCTAACTTTAGTTTTACTTATTGCATTCACCCCCACATACTCATTACATTCAAGAAGTACTGACCACATATATGTCTGTGTGACTACATTCCTTTATAATGTAGGTCCTGTTGTTCGTCCCCAAAAGCACGACTAACCGCGAGCACCACTTTCTACATCCACTCAGTTGGTGAGTCCTTATAGTTCGAGGACCAAGCTTTGATTGGTTTCAGATGTTTATTGTTACTATTTCAGTTATTATGCTTTCAATTCGGGTCAGCTGAGGTCTATCCCAGTGGCTCTTCAATCTTTAGTTGGAGGATTATCAAGACTAGTCAGACGATATATTCTTTCAGTTTTCCAGAGATTTGAATGTTACTGAGTTACAATATTTTGTTAAGATTGTTAATCTAATTGATCCCAGTTTATAAGATTTCGCCAGTTTGAGCTCATGTCTTAATTTTATATTTAATAAAATTTAGTATAGATATTATGGATTAGTTTGGGGCTACTAGTAGTACTAAGCACCGTGTGGCGTCTAGGAGGTATCTTTGGGGCGTTACATAGGTCTTCTGGAGAATGGAGGGCATACAACTGCTGAAGCTGTCCCGAATGACTTCTAATGCTGCAAAGAATAATGAGAATGTGTCTTCGAACCTACATCATAAAATGATGTAGCGCCGAAGACGGTCAATGCATAAAATATATTGATATGCAGAATAGAAAAATGATAAGACATGATTTATAAAAATTAACCATATGATTAAAAATCAAGGCATAATAAGCATATATATAGAAACTTCAAAAATGAATCCATAAAATATTTTTTTTCTTTAATTTTAAACTAGATGGTATCACCGACTTCTCTCTGCACCATAAGCTATGTGGGTCCGATCATTGGTCGATCGGCTGAGCCCTCAATCCATGTTTGTGGCACAAACTAAGGCACATCATATCTATTTCTATTCTCTCTTGTATACGACTTTGTGAAGCAAGCATATAGTGTGGTTATCCATGTTTTAGAACAGAATCGTTTCCACATTGGCAATGCACGATTTGGGATAATGAGTCTTGCAGACTGCAAGACTCATACCTTTTCGGTTAAGCATCTAATTCTCTTTAAACCCATCTTTTAACCTTTTCAAATCATAAAACATTCTTTGAAAAGCATTTCTTAATCTTAGGTGCATTCGTTTAATTGTTATCGTCATACCAAGACTTGCAAGACAAACATGCCATCTCGTTAATCATCATAAGCATTTATAGCTCTTTAGCCCCATCATAATAGAGATTGAATGTAAAGAATCATTTAAGGATCATGTAAAAACTCTCTTTAAAATCTACTCAAAGATTTGGGCAAAATATGTTGTTCGAGATTTCTCTAAAACATTAGAATGTAAACAACTCTCCCAAACAATCATAAGTTTATATTTGAAACAAGAGCAAATTCATTATCCAAGTAATACTCTCTAAATCCATTAACGTAAATAATGAAAAATAATTTAATGGATGAAGCATTCATAAAAAGTCAATATTTTTATCAATTATGGAATAACTCTCAAACTTAGCTTAAATTCATGATTTCGCATAAATAGAGATTAAGAAAACATACTTTTAGAATTATGTTGAAGAAGAGTTATTCTATATACCTTTTTGATGAAGAATTTAGTAGGAACACTTATGAGAGAACCTCACGATTAGAGTAACGTATTTTAGTTGAGAGATTCGTAACTTAGGAATTTGAATTTGGGAATGTTCTGTATACTAAAGCTCAATTGATCAAAATACTCTCAATTTAATTTTACACTGAATATTTCTTATGATCATGATTCATATCAAAAGTACTCACCACACTATGAAATTGATCTTAACACATATATTTAATTAGAAATCATCAAGTTTGGAACCTATACACATACAAAAAATTATGATTCAAATTTTAGTGGAAAGTTCGAGTTGTTATACAACTTCATCACAAAGTAATCCCAAAATTAAACTACATAATTACTATTTGAGTGAAGTACCATATACCTTGCCGTGAGTGTATCATTGATTATTGGCATTATACATAAATATATATTCAAACTTGATCTCAGATTTTGAGTATGCACATCTAGACACTTTAACACTTTTTCATTGTGTTAGTTGAATACTTCAACTTATAAAGTGATCATCTAGACACCTCCAAAATTTATGTGTCACATCATAATTGGGTGTCCACGAGGCAAAGTAGAGATAATCTAAAGTATTTAGTTGTCAATTAAGATCAAGTTGAGGTGTCTAGATGTCAATCTCAAAATTAAAGTTCTTATTTGTCAATTGAAGCTATATTTAATTTGAGTATTTATTTATGTAATATGCCTTATTTTTTAGGAATTATGATACTTTTGTTTTATAAGATTCAGCTAGTCGATATAAGGTTTTTTTTAAAAGGAAAAAGTGTCAAAAATACCCCTGAAATATTTGAAATGGATCAAAAATATCCTTCATTTATTTTTTTGGCTCAAAAATATCCTTTTATTAGTTTTTTGGCTCAAAAATAACCCCCGTTAATTTTTTGACTCAAAAATATCCCTCTGTTAATTTTTTGGCTAAAAAATACCCTTCTCTCTAATGGAATGACACCAAACACACCACGTAGATAAAAAAAAGTCACTTAATCAGTCCAAGTTAGCATACACGTGGAAAATCACTCCATTAAATTCACTTAACAATCAACCCATTTTATTCTATTTAAAAATCTGATCCATATTAAAAAAAAACCCGAACTAAGAGGCAAAATTCAATTCTTCAATTTTTTTCCTCATATCATCCCTTTCACCACCTTATAGTTTATTATTTTACATTTTCAAAGTTACGAGATTCACTCGAGCAATTCTTGACCTCATTAACTTGTGGTGTCCTACATTGCCACTAAACTTTTACTCTCAAAATTTTAATTTCGTCTCTGAATTACCATTCCTCTCACTACAATCAGGTTCCTCATTAGACAAATTCAGATAAAACATCCAGTAGCAATCCGAACTCTTGGAAATTGGGTCAATTATTTGAGGATCCAATTGTTTAGGGTCGACCCGATTAAAATTTGATTCTTTCGGATCAATAATTTAGGACCTAATTATTTCCGCATCTTTTGCCTTGATCAATCAAAAATATCTGAACCCATCACATGGAAAATAAGCTATCAAATTCTTAAATTTTTTTCCTCTTGGGTCGATTTTTTTTTAATATGAGTGGGGTTGGGTCTTTAAAATTAGAAAAATGGGTTGGTGGTTAGATGGATTAAATGGAGTGATTTTTCATTTGTGTATGTTGACGTGGACTGATCAAGTGACTTTTTTATTCACATGGCGTGTTTGGCGGCATTCTGTTAGAGAGAAGGGTATTTTTGAGCCAAAAAATTAATAGAGGGGCATTTTTGAGCAAAAAATCAAATAGAAGGGTATTTTTGAGCCAAAAAATAAATAAAGGGTATTTTTGATCCATTTCAAATAGTTCAAGGGAATTTTTGACCCTTTTTCATTTTTAAAATTTACTTACTTTACTTTGATTTTTCTTTGTTCATTAAATAAGAATTTAACAGCTTTCTAGTTCTTCGTCTTTGTTAATTTTTGAGTGTTACATGAAGCAAAAAGAAATACGAAAAAACCTCCTTAGAAGTTGGAAATCTGACCCCCGGGCCGGGAAAGGGGGAGGGGAGTTGGTGGCAGGGGCGGCTCAACGATACTGGTGGCCTAAAGTGAAACTTCAACAAGAGGCCTAAGTTTTTCGTTAAGGAAAAGAATTATCATAATTTTATTTTAAATTATTTGTTTCTGGCTCTTTTAGATGCAAAATTATTAATAATTTATTTTTTCTAATAACTCTTTTTTTTGTTTTTTCAATCCTGCATTGGAGCCCCGACTAATCCGAATCGAGCGTTGCAAGGCCCATTAAGGTGACAACGCTCCCAAAAGATAACTCTTTTGATTGACAATATAGTTAATTCATATTAATCTCCTTGATAAATTATTGATCTTACATAATATTTTATTAATTTCACTTTTGAAAAACTTAATAGGGACAATTTCTCTTAACACTTGCATTTTAAAATAAATCTACGCCTATTTAAACTCTAAAAAAATAACGAGATATGAATAAAAAATATAAAATAACAAATCTTCAATGCAAAATAAAAAAATATAAATCAATCTAATCTAATTCGAAATATAGAAAATTTGATATTATTTTTACTACTTAAGTATTCTTGATACAATGTTGGAACTGAAAAAAAAAGAAAAGATAAGAAATTGGCAATTGAATTTTATCTAATGAAGAATTTAGAGAATTGAGAAAATCTTAAATAAAATATAAGGATATGTAACAGTAAAAAAAAAGTAAAGTACAAACAGAAAAACAAAATTAAAGGAAAAAATTATGTGGCTATAATAATGATGATTGTATATAAATAATGAAAGAGTGCTATTCCCACTATTCCCAAAAATATTACACCTTTGACTTTTCAATTTATTTCAAAGAATCTCGAAATTTTTTTCTTCTTCCCCTCTCTCTCTCTTTTCTAAAAAAAAAGGGGGGGGGGGGGGGGTGGAAATGTATATAGCATTCCTTAGATAGGAAATCACAACTTATGGCAAAACTTTTTTTTTATCAAGTTATAGCAAATCTTATTAAATTTTTTTTAAAAAAAATGTTTTCCCCTTTTAATAAATTAAAAAAATATCAATTATATATATGGAAAAAAATATTCTTGTACCCCAATTAAAGGATATCAGTTATTGTCAGATATCTACATCACCTTAAATATCTCATTAAATAGTTTTCATATAATTAATAAAGATCTTAAACATATAATTCAAAGGATTCTCTTCTCAAAATCTGAAAATTTCAGTTTCTTGTAATCCTTCGTTTATTCTTGTTACACATTTCCAGTTTTATGTTTGGAAGTGATCAAATTAATGGAAGGTGAAAGGGTACATTCGCTTCTTGTTATGTATGGAGGAAGATGAAATGATAACGGTATGTTAATTGTTATTTGATCTAGTAGTTTATTATGATTAGTTGTGTTGCTCGTTTTGCAGAAATAAGAAGCGGTTTCAATCTGATTGTGATGTCGTATGGTGCATTTGGTTGATGCTTTGAATGATATTTTATTCATTCACAGAATGTTAACAATCTGATTGGCGTCGGTTAATAATTGTAATTGGTTGGTGATTTTTTTTGTATATACACGTTGAATGTTTGATAGTATTTTGTTGTAATCTATGAACTTTGTAAAAGAGTAATTGTGAACCTTTTATGGCAGTTACAGATAGTGGTTTGTGAATTTTTTTAAAATGTTGATGGTATGATGTTGTTCTTAAAGTTTTAGCAAAATCATTTTGTTATGATTTGTTATGTTGCTCATGTTTCAGAGATAAGATTGTGCTTTCAAAATTGTTATGATAACGTATGCAATATTTGGTGTTTATGTTGAAGTTTGTGTATTTATTTGGAATGTTGAAATTATGAAATTGTATCCAATGACGTAAGGAGGTTTGTGTATTTATTTGTAATGTTGAAATTATGAAATTATTGTTGAAAATATGTTAATTGATTATTAATAATGAAATTTGTATTGTACTTATAGGTAGACCTAGAGACTTTGCTATAGATGGGATAATGTATGCTGCAGATACAAAGTATAAAGGATTGATTGTTGCAATAACAAAATAATTGAAGATTGATATTAATTCTACAAAAATTGAGATTAAGTTTTTAGTAAATGATAGATGTCTACCGATGCTCATACATAATGACACTGGAGTACTAATGTATCTAGATAAAAAAAGAAGTAATGAGGATTTTTTTTGCTAGTTATTCATTGTATGTGACAATAACTGATATATCAATAGCTGTTAACGAAAATTCTGAACAGTCTGATATTTGTGTTGGTAACAACATGAATACCGAATCAAATCTAGATCAGCAGAATTTATACTCCAGAAATTCAGTTCGATTGATTGAATTAACTCCAGATGATGAAAACATGGATGAAGATAGAGTTGAAATAATAGAAGAAGTTACCAATTCGGTAATTGAAGTAAACCAGCGTTACATCCAATTCGGTAATTGAAGTAAACCAACGTTACATCAATAAAGAAACACTTTCACAAGTTATGGATTTGCATGCTTTCTTGCATCAGTTTACATTTAGAATTGAGAGGTCTACGAACTATTCCAGCTTACAACTTAAATTCTTAAAAGAGTATATTTCTTTGGTATTTTTTTTGTATGTTCTATATTTCTTTGTTTGATTCTGAACATTTTAAATAGCTACTACCTAGTTTGTCATATGGAAGAATGTACATGATTTCTAAGAGCTTCAAGTACAAATAATACAAAGATTTTCATAATAAGAAAGTACTGTGAAATACATACATGTTTGGCACGAGATCAAATTTATGCAAGACGCCAAGGAATGACAAAGGTTATTGCTGGTTTGGTGTTACCTAATTTGATAAACACTAATAGAATATACACAACAAATGATGTTGCTGCTGATATGTTAAGACAATATGGTGTGTCCTTAAACTATACTCACGCATGGCGTGTAAAGGAACTAGCAGTTAAGATGTTGAGTGGTGATCCAACCGAATCATATAAAAAACTTTCAGGTTATTTGTATATTTTGGGAAAACAGTATCCTGAATCAGTTATTAGTTGGAAAAAAATAGAAGAAAATCATTTCTTGTATGCTTTTGTGGCGTTGGATACTTCAATACGTGGATGGAAGTATTACAGACCTATAGTTGTTGATGGTGCTGGGCTAAAATCGCTTTATGGTGGGACAATTCTAATTGCAAGCACATTAGATCCAGGAGGTAACAAAGTACTATTTTACTTATTAATTTTCAGGCATAATTTATTTTTTAGAAATAGTGTGTTAACTTTTTTTATAGTATGATATTAATATGTTAATAATATTCTGAATGATTTTACAATATGAAATAAATTCAATTAATATAGGTGTTGCTAATGATTTTGTATGTAGGTCATATATTACCCCTTGCTTATGCATTGGTTGATTCTGAAAATATAGCATCTTGGACATGGTTTTTCAAGAAATTTAGAGAAGCTTTTGGAGAAAGAAATAACATGTATATCGTGTCAGATAGAAATGACAGAATCTGGAAAGCAACATCGACAGTCTATCCAAACCTGTCACACCATGCTTGTATTTGGCATCTATGGGGGAATATTAAGACGAATTTTTGTAAGAAAGTTGATAAACTGCATAAGTTGTTTTTTGCAATGGCGAAGGCATATACATTTCAAAAATTTGAAGAGTTAATAGGGAGAGTTGATCAAATTGATAGAAGAGTGAGGGTATATTTATACAAAATTGACTATCATAAATGGGCAAGGGTTCATTCTACAGTAAAGCGTACTTGGAATCTAACATCAAATATTGCTGGATCCATAAACAATACAAACAGAAAATCCAGAAGGTTACCGGTTGTTTCTGTGTTGGATTTCATGAGGCTAACTGTTGAATCACGGAATTCAAAAAATAACGAGGAAGGACAAAATACATTGACAGTGCTAACAAAAAGATATAATGATATTCTCAATGATAACAAGCAAGAATCGCATAATATGACGGTATGTTTATATTTTAATTATATTACAATCTTGAATAAATTTCTTAAAAGACTTTGTTGTTCTTTGATTTATTTATTTTATTTTACTGATAATGTTTTGAACTGCAAACATGTTCTAACCAATAACATTTATTGTAGGTAAGAGGTTCAAACGAATTTTTGCATACCGTTACTGCTGGAGTTAAAAGGTTTGTTGTACGCTTCCGAAGTAGAAAATGTAGTTGTGGTCGATTTCAATTAGATGAGATACCTTGCTCACATGCAATGGCGGTTATTACATATCATAACCAACATATGGAAGACTATTGTTCTGCATACTACAACAATAAATTTTTTAAGGATGCTTATGCTATACCAGTTGAGCCTTTTCCTTGTGAGAGTACGTGAAATATACCTCAAGAAGTCTTGGATGAAATTCTATTACCGCCTGATTCTAAAAGACCACCCGGACGTCCATGTTATGAGAGGTGGAAATCACCAAATGAAGATAAGTGCAAAAGAGCCAATGTTACATGTAGTAACTGCCATAGAGAAGGACACAACAGGAAAACATGCCATAAATATGATCCTCCCGTTTAAGAATTTTTTTTAGAGTATTTTTCAAGTATGATTTTATTTTATTTTTTGGATATTTTTAATAAACAATGCAACTTATCTTTATGTATAATATTTTGGTGCTCATTTTCAACTTTATATTGGTGTTTTATAAACATATATATGTTGTGAATAAAAAAATAAAACGAGTTGATATCAAATATGTTGAATGAGGTGAAATATAAAAGAAGTGTTAAAGTATCATAACATTATATAAGTGTACAAATGTATTGATTAAAAAGGAGAAGAATTTTTTTTATACCAGCTATTATAGTATTATAATAATACAACAGTAACGAGCATCAAAAATTCAAATCAGTGTAAAGCTATGCTAACAGTATATAATTGTATAAATGAAGTGCTTAAAAACAAAAACAAAACAAGTTGAATGTCGACAATGGTAATTCATATAACAATAAAGATCATCAAAAATAGTTAAGAACTAAAAAATTAATGTATATGTGTATTAGCGGAAATCCTATATGATGAAATTTAATAAAATGATATCGATTTCATTGACCGAGTTTAAATACGAAATAACTGTTAAAAGTATCAAAACATCATATATAAAAATCAATACAAAATGATATCGATGTATGATGAAATCACATATGATGAAATAAAACAAAATGATATCGATTTCATTGAACGAGTTCAAATATGAAATAACTGTTAACAGTACCAAAAAATCATACATAAAAATCAAAACTAAACTTTGTTCATACCAACAAGTTAAAAAAGACCACACTAACAATCTCCAAGCAACATTAAATATGAAATGCCTATCTATTTCTGGTTTTTGTAGTGAAAACTGGACTAACAATGTCTCTCAATATCTTTGGACCACCTAGTCTGCTTGTAACATTGTCTGTCACCTCGCTTTCGCTTATAGCACCATCGTTTTGCTTTTTTCTGGCATAATCTCAAAGTAACACATCATATCTCATACGATGATTGGTAGCATTAAACATGTTGGTTGAAATATCAAACAATCCATGACTGATAAACTCAACAAATGCACACATATACATACCGCAATCATTGTAAAAATAATAATAAAAAAAGTTTAGTACATTACAATGTACAATTATAAAACTGTAATCCAAATAATATAAATATACGTACTTAGACTGTAGAGGCGATTGAGGAATGTTCCTTACAATGACATACTTAAGTGGATTGGTCATGGACTTGTCAATATATGCAGGCTCTCTATCCCAACAAATATCAGCTCGTTTACGATAGAAGTCAGTGGCAAACAAAAATAACGGTATGATGGTAGCAAGTGATTGGACATATCGATGAACATTCTTGGTGTTCAGAGCACCTCCAATAAATGAATCATACACATATAGACACCTGTGTCTAATGCGAAACAAAATCATAATCCAATGGAATGATTCACTAACATTAACTGGAATAATGATGTTGTCCACAGTATCCCAAGATACATTCACAAACATCTTAAACCCGTTAATATACTGACCAACATAGTGTTTAGGAGAGATGTATCTCATATCCTTCTTCGCACCCAACCACTGTTGCTCAATTGCACAAACCCACTTAATGAACCAAACATCAGTTGTGGTATATGTTATCGACTTCATCGTACTATACTTTGCTTTTTTTTGCAAATAGTACATGATAACATCTACATGCTGTTTTAAAGAGAGACAAAATAGAGATGAGCAGAAATACATTTTAAAGAATACATATTTGTTACAAATAATTATAAAACAACTGAAAAGAGCATGCACATACAACCAAAGTTCTGTGAATGAATATAGGTATCATTCATAGGATACAACCCAAATTTTCTTGCATGATGATATTTTCATGTTATTTCATTAAATAATGAGTTGTTCATCTGTACTATAATATGCTAGTCTACTTTCATTATTCATTAAATATTACAACAATTATTGACTTTTTGTAACATTTGAATCCACTGCATATACAAACTATGATAGAAAATGCCTTCAAAATTAATTTCTCTTCCATATATCATATTATACACAAACAGACATACACTTTTATAATGACACTTACAGAACATTAAGATAATTATACAATTCCTTTTTAATCCAGATGCTAGCCATACACAAACACAATATATACTATATGGAGTTTGTATTAAATTAGACTTGAAAGATACCTCATCGTTCCATGGACGACCAGTGTGAATCATTGTAAGAAACCAACCCTTCTTATCAATTTTCAATCCACCAAGCTCAAATTCAGAATTTATGATGACATCTTGAGCATTGTTTTTTGTATTCCTATGATTATTAAATAAAATATAATATTTATATATGATATTATATATTAAACTGTTGAATGTATGAATTAGTACATTAAGGTAAAAAATAAATCGTTACCTTTCGCGCACTTTCTTCGCATAACTCCAATCTCTAAATTGGTCAACCAGTATATCGAAAACCTCAAATCCAACATAGTCTATAAATGTATATTTTTTGTTGAAGTAAATGATGTATTTTTCATGGGTAGAACCATAATGTTGGTGCATTATCAGTGGAGATTTATCAAAGATGATCGGTGATAAAATTTGAGATTCGAATTTTGGTGTTTCAAGCTTCCTAAATGTAGGTTCTAGTGCGATCAGCTATGACTCAGTAAAAAATGATAATTTTTCCCAAAGGAGAAAGATTATCGCTTGATTTTGCACCACTAATGTCACCACACACTATACATATAAATACGTTCTAAAAAGTCATGTAGAGATCAGTTTGTTACATTTATAATATAGAACTCTATGTATTAGGGATTAACAAATTTTTATCAAGTTAATGTAACATTACCATTCATTTCAAAAGTCATATCACGAGACAATTCATCCTTCACTTTGATAGGTTCATTAGGAATTTTTTCACATGTCTTGCTTCCATTTGGTGTTTGCAATAAATCATCCACAGACCGTGAATCATTCTTCTAATAATCATAAAAAATAAAATTAACTTTTGAAAATAAATCCAAATAAAACTGTAAAAAACTTTACAATGCATACCCGATCTTCATTGAATTCATCAGACTTGATTCCTGCAGACCTTAGTCCATTCAAAATAATCTTGACAGACTCAACAACATATTATTTTACCTCCGTAAACTGCTTATCAACCTACACATAACACAATAATGGATGTAATAATTTCATGTAAAATAATATATTCTGTATAAGTTAAAATCAATTAAACTAATTAAACTTTACTATTGACCTTTTTCTGATTATTAGATATTTCATCAAGAACCTATACATACATAAACATATAAATTTAATAACAACATGCGTATGACCTGTACGTTCATACTCATATAAATATAATACCAAAAGAAAACATACATTTTTCTGGAATTTCAACATTTCAGCTCGAACCTAGAACATACATGATATATATATATATATATATATATATATATATATATATATAGTATATATAGTTAGTAAATTCATAATCAAAATTTAAAACTATTAATTGAATAAGTAATTACAATATTTATGTTTTACATTTGCCAATTCGTTCTTCATATCAAAGATTTGTTCGTCTTTCACATTTGATGATGAATTTTTTTCATCATCGACATATGAATGAACAAAGTTGTTTTTCTCTTGATGAACGAAACTATCTTGATGTATTGCAAGAAGATTGTACTTTACCATTTTCTCATCGGTAAAGGCAATATCTTTGAATTGATACTAGTATAAAAAATGAGTTAGTTTAAATAGATAACAAGTATAAAATGAGAATGAAATAGATATTGTTTTAGAATTAAAGTTAATGTATAGAAGTGCAGTTGAGATTACCTCGTTGCTATAACGCTTAAACATTGTTGTCTTCAAATACTCATTAAAAATGAGATCCTTCGATGACCTCTAATTTAGAATTCGAGGACTTATAACTGATTCACTTCGAATCGCAACAGCTTTGTCTAAGTTCAAACAACATTCATAAAATCATATTTGAAGAGCCAAATGAAATCCACCAAAGGTAAATGATGAGGGATTCGTCTTCAAACCATGACTATTAGATTTATACAACATTCTAAAGCACTCATTGCCCCAATCATAATTCAAGTACTCACCGAATTTAACTAGATCAAAATAAAATTTTGGTATGTAATTCCTTGGTAAATCAGAAACTAAGAACCTGATTATGAAATAAACCATACCAATTTCATACAGATCATCTTCTTTAAAAAAATTCTCATTCGCAACAAAATCAGTATAGAAATCACTTCTCTTCACCTTTTCAATACCAGGATAATACTTAGACATAAGCTTGTTCGGAACTTTGGAATCTGAATAAAAATTATTTTTTTTGTCAAACCTTAAACCAGTTACAACACAAAATTCTCTCTTACCAAAATGCAATAAATTGCCATTCAACCTAAAGATGAACAAATCATCTCTGTTATTCTCCGTCTCAGCTTGCAACAAATTTCGAAGAAGTTGGGTCTGGACTTTAAGCTGTTGAATCTTCAAAAAGTATCCGCAGGGAGAATTTTCAAACCTTTCAAAGTGCTCCTTTTTCCATCTTAACATAAGATCATCGAAAATATCAACCTTGATATACGATGCCCAATGACTGTATGTTTTTCGCTCCTACATACATTTACAAATACAAAAATAATAACATAAAAATACAATAATATTTAGCCTTTGACAGTTGGAAGATGATCTTTTAATTGGTGCAACAACCATATATTTTAAGTAATAACATAATGTATCAATAATTTATACAAATTTTGAACTAAATAAAGCAACAATCAAATATTTTTTAATACACAAGAATTAACTAATTATTATTATGAAATAAAAATTGTATAAATATTCTGTAAAAACAACATGAAAATCATATGATCTTTTTAAAATCAGAAATCAAGATGATAAGAACAAAATATACAATTTTTTTTTTGTAAAAAAAAACTTATACAGAATAAAAATCATACCTTGCAAACTTTTCGAGGATTTTCGTTGGACACATTCTTTGCATTTTTTCCTTTAGCCCTAGCCCTTGTTACTCGAGAAGGTGCTTCTCCTCCACACTTGAGTTTTTTTGGTTTGAGTAATGGAATCTCATCCTCAAAATCGGAGTCCGACACTTGTTCTATATCCAAATTCTTTCTCTTATAATTCCTCTTATCTTGAGGAATCTCAACCTTTTTGCTCAAATTTAGCTTCTTCGATGCTTCATGAACAAAGGAGACTTCAATTTTATCGGGCAAACACTGATTTTGATTTTTGTTGTAAGACCCACTTTCAATAACTTTTTTTTTACACTTCGATAGAGGAGAATGAGTGAAACAACCTAAATCAAATGAAGGTCTCGAAAGTTGAATGGGGCTACTATTTTCAATTATTCCAGGACTTCTACGCGAAGGAGTAGAATCAAATTTTGGTTTAGACATAATGCATAATAGAGAATGCAGAAAACAAATATATCAATTTCGTATTTTTTTGGAACAGAAGATGAATTGTTAACTATGAAACTCAGAATTTTCAACTAAGAAGATGAGTATAATATCGCCAATATGAAACCCTTTTTTACAATCTTGTATTTTTAAGAAGAAAATATGCATATTTTATGAAGACACAAGTTTCAAGAAAGTTTTTAAAGGGTTGAGTGTTATAATGGAGAAAGGGAAAGGTGACTTTGAGTGTTATAATAAAGAATGGAGAAAGAGAGCACGTATATCTTCTTTCAATATATTGGAACACGCAGTCTTCCAATATATTTATCTTCTTCCAATAATAAATTTATCTGATAAGTAAGAGTGTGTAATATTTTAAATAAAAAATAATTAACATATATTTACCATAATTATCAATACACAATTTAAGGAAAATATTGATTACAATCCTTAAAATAAGGAACTAATTTTACATTTAATAATTAAGAACGATTTCTGAAAATATACTTTAAAAAATTATCTGTTTTAACAAGTCACTATAACCTGTAAGTAATTTGCTATTATTGTAATTATCTAAAAGTGTTGCTAAAATTTGTTATTTTAGATCTAATAATACTATGGAGGATAACTTTTCCAAAAAAAAAAAATTACATGTAACCTATAGAAAATTATGGGGCCTCAGTAATAGTGAGGCCTAAAGCAACTTCTTGGGCCGCTTTACTGTTGGGCCGGCCCTAGTTGGTGGGGTCGTGGATGGTGACAAGTGTTTCAACTACGTGTTTATTTCTTTTCTATTATATAGAAGAGGTGGTTTCGACCACCTCTTCCAATTACCAAAAATCCCAATTACTTCCATATAATTACATACTATGCCCCAATATATAATAATTTTATTATTTTATCATAATGATTTAAATATTTAATATATTTTATTAATTTATATTAATTAACTATAACTACATATTGAAAGTAAATTTTTTTTATTTATTTAATTGTGTATCATGTTCAAAATTAATTTGTTGCCACAAATCACAATAATTAATAACTTAAAATATTTAAAAGACATATAGAAATTTTATTGACTCTTGCCAAAAAACCCCTCTACTCCCACTTAATTACATACCATGTCCCAATATATAATAATTTCATTGTTTCATCATAATGATTTAGATATTTAATATATTCTATTAATTTATATTAATTAACTATAACTACATATTGAAAGTAAATTTTATTTATTTATTTATTTAATTGGCTATTATGTTCAAAACTAATTTGTTACCACAAATCACAATAATTAATAACTTAAAATATTTAATAGACATATAAAAATTTTATTGACTCTCATTATTTTAGCAATGCCACATAAATTGAGATAAAAGAAAAAGTACTGCAAATCATAATAATTAACAACTTAAAATATTTAAAAGATATATAAAAATTTTAGTTGACTCTCAAAATTGTATCGAAGCCACATAAATTGGAACACAAGGAGTAAATATATTATTTGATAATTACGTAAAAATTATTATAAATCCCAATAATTAACAAGTTAAAATACTTTATTAAAAATAGATAAAAGTTCTATTCAACTCTCAAAATTTTATCGGTGCAAAATAAATTATGAAAAAATAAAAAATGATCTTAATTAATTGCAACTAAATATTTAAAGTAAATCAAATTTATTATTTTAATTGACTTTTATATAAAAAATAATCTTTTTATTTATTTATTTTAGTAAATTTAAATTTTAAAATTATTTTTTCCTTATATAGAAATACTAATATTTAAACTTAACTTTAATTTTTTAAATTAAAAAATTAATAAATTTAATTTAATAAAATAAATTTCTAATGAATATTTTCTTAAAATTTGTGTTGGGTCAATATGTATCAAGTGAAAAAGAAATAAATAAAAATATATAGTAAATTTTTTTTATTGTGAAAGATAAATATAATGCACTATCCAATAATGTTTAATAATATCATATGTTGCATATGAAAATATAGCATTCCGTATTTAATTAATATACTATTCCGGTGAATTATCGATGATTACTTTTGGATATGATAAAATTATATTAATTTTTATAGTAATAACATAATTAATCGCTCTTAATTAATTATTATGAGTCATCTAGGTATTAAGAAAATAAATAATATTTAATGAAAAATAAAATAGACATAAAATACGAAATTAACTCTTAATGTTTTAAATTAAATTATCGTCTTTCGAACAATGATTTTACTATATCACTCCTTATTATAAGTCATTTATGTATTAAAAAAATAAGAATAGCAAAATGATATGTCAACATAAAATATTTGATTGACAATCAAAATTATATTAGTGCCACAAAAATTGGGACAGGACAGAAGAAGATATAAAGCAACATATATTATTTGAAAATGAAATAAAAAGTACTGTAAATAACAATAATTACCAATTTTTTTTAAAAATTGACTGATTTCTACTTCAGCTGCTTCAGTCATGATTTTACTATATCATCCCTAATTAATTATTATGGTCATTTAAGCATTATTCCTCATAAGTTAAGATAGAAAAAATATTATAAATCACAATGATAAAAAATTTAAATTATTTAAAAAATATAATTGGCCGGCGTCGACACAAAATTCTGGACAAGGAGAGTAGTATATATTATTCAAAAATTACATAAAAAGTATTATAAATTACAATTGTTAACAACTTAAAATATCTAAAAATAATTTAATATGTTATATATTTCAAAAAAATTACATGAAAAATACTAGAAATCATAATAATTAACAACTTAAAAAATCTAAAATATATAAAATATTTGATCGACTTTTGAAATTATATTAGTGTCATTGAAATTGGAATAGAAGAAAAGTATTATAAATCACAATAATTAAAAACTTAAATTATTTTTAAAATATAATTGACTATCAACGCCACAATAATTTGGACAAGAAAAGTAACGTATATTAATTTAAAAATTACATAAAAAATATTATTAATTAAAATAGTTAACAACTTAAATTATCTAAGTACGTATTAAAATAATATATGTTGAATTCATGCTAGATTCCGGATGAATCCTTGAGGGCGTCGGCTACAACATTTGCCTTGCCCGGATGGTAATACAGACTCATATCATAGTCTTTCAAAAGCTCTATCCAACGCCTCTGCCTGAGGTTCAATTATTTCTGTGAGAAAACATACTGCAAACTCTTATGGTCAGAATAAATATCAACATGCACTCCATAGAGATAGTGCCTCCAGATTCTAAGTGCAAACACCACAGCTGCTAACTCTAAGTCATGGGTGGGGTAATTGCGCGCATGCATCTTTAACTTCCTAGATGCATAAGCTATCACCTTACCACACTGCATCAATACACAACCAAGTCCCACAAGGGACACATCACAATAAACCACAAAATCATCTACACCCTCGGGAAGGGTCAAAACAGGAGCAGTAGTCAGCTTGTCCTTCAACTTCTCAAAACTGTTTTCAAACAAGTCAGACCACACAAACCTCATCTTTTTCTGAGTCAGTTTAGTAAGCGGAGCAGCTATGGAAGAAAAACTTTCTACGAACCTTCTGTAATACCCCGCCAAACCCAAGAAGCTCCGAAAATCGGTTGGAGTCGTAGGTCTAGGCCATTTTCTCACTGCTTTAACTTTCTGGGGATCCACTCTTATCCCGTCACTGGACACAATATTCCCCAAGAAGGAAATAACATCTAACCAGAATTCACACTTAGAAAATTTGGCATACAACTGATGATCCTTAAGGGTCTGAAGAATAATTCGAAGGTGGTTGGCGTGATCCTCTTTACTCTTAGAATAGATCAGAATATCATCAATAAATACAATAACGAACAAGTCAAGAAACTGACGGAACACTCTATTCATAAGATCCATGAAGGCTGAAGGGGCGTTAGTCAACCCGAAGGACATGACTAGAAATTCGTAGTGACCATATCGATTTCGAAAGGCTGTCTTGGGTATGTCTGAATCCCTAACTTTCAAATGATGATAACCCAAACGAAGGTCTATTTTTGAAAAACACTGGCACCCTGAAGCTGGTCAAAAAGGTCATCAATTCTAGGAAGAGAATATTTATTTTTAATCATGACCTTATTCAGCTGACGATAGTCTATGCATATACGAAGGGAACCGCCTTTCTTTTGCATGAAAAGTACAGGTGTATCCCAAGAAGACACACTGGGGCGTATAAAACCCTTATCTTAGAGATCTGCTAACTGTTCTTTCAACTTTTTTAGTTCTGCAGGAGCCATTCTATATGGCGGAATGGAAATAGGACGAGTGTCTGGCAACACATCAATACCAAACTCAATCTCCCTAGCAGGTGGTATTCCTGGGAGATCATTTGGAAAGACTTCTGGGAATTCTTTTACTACGGGAACAGATTGAAGAGGAAGACTCTCGGCATTGGAGTCCTTAACTCGAATAAGGTGGTACAAGTAACCTTTAGAAATGAGTTTGCGGGCTCTGAGATAGGATATAAAATGCCCTCTGGGTGCTAAAGAATGTCCTTCCCACTCTATCACTGGTTCATTCGGGAAAGAAAAAGTGACCCTACGAGTCTTATAATCTAATGTGGCGTAGCACGAATGGTGCCAATCCATTCCCAAGATAACATCAAAAGCAACCATATCTAACTCTATGAGATCTGCCAGCGTATCTCATCTACCAACAGACACAACACAACCCCTGTACACCTTTCTAGCAACAATAAAATCCCCTACCGGGGTGGAAACAGAAAAGGGTTCAGAAATCACACTAGGCTCAAACCTGAAATTAATAGCCACATAAGGGGTCACATAGGATAAAGTAGACCCAGGATCAAGTAACACATAAACATCACGGGAAAAGATTTGTAACGAACCGGTAACAACATCGGGGGAAACTTCCGCCTCCTGGCGGTTGGTCAAAGTATATAACCGGTTGCGATTGTTCCCGGCAGCTGAAGGGGAACCCTTATGAGGAGGAGCCATGAACGCGGCTTGGGGCGTAGTTCCCCCCGCATTTCCTCCAGCAGAAGGGCAGTCTTTATGAAGGTGGCCCACCTTGCCACAAGTATAACAATTCCTCCCCTCAAAATAACACATCCCTGAGTAATTCTTCCCACAAGTCTCGCACCGTAGATGAGTACGGCGTTGCTGGGCCACACTGCCCTGTGATTGAGTATCTGGGGCTCTGAATCCATGAGAAGTCTGAAAACTCTGCGACCGTCTATCTACTGGTGGTATGGGCGCTGGGGCACTGGCAGCTGACTGTGCTTTACTCCAAGACTTCTTCTTTTGCTATCTATTCCCCCAGTTGCCGCTCTGTGGTTGGTTGTGATTCTGATCCGCGGTTCTGGCTCTCTTTGCTTGCCTGTCTTTCTCTCTTGTTTCTGAAATTTTCTTTTTCTTCTATTCTATCTATTGCATATGAACGGTCAGCCGAGCAAAGTCTAGCTCCTTATTTAACATTGCCCCCTGGCATTCAAGCACCAGGTTATCAGAAAGGCCGAATGCAAATTTCCTCATCTGGGCTCTCATATTACTAGTCAACTCTGGGGCATAGCGGGCAAGTTCATTAAACTTCAAAGTGTACTCCTGAACACTCATACTGCCCTGCTTCAGATTCATAAACTGCTTCAGATTCATAAACTCTTCCGCTTTGGCCTCCCTCAACTCCAGAAGAAAGAATCGATCAAGGAAAGCTTCCACAAACTCTCCCCAAACTGTGGGCTCATCACTCTCACCTTTTGCATCCTCCCAGTCGGCATACCACTGATTCGCGACATCTTTGAGCTGATAAGTTGCTAGTTCCACCCCTTCAACCTCATCCACATGCATTACCTTAAAGATCTTTTCCATATCATCCACGAACTCTTGTGGATCTTCCTCCACCTTGGTGCCATTGAACTTAGGTAGGTTCATCTTCATGAAATGTCCGGCCCAAGTAGCCTCCGACGCAAAAGATGCAAACCCAACATCTTCTGATCGTTGATCCTGGTTAGCTACTAACTGTGTCAGCATATGAATAGACCATCTAAATTCTGCATTTGAAATATCTCCCTGAGCAGTTGGGGGACGGTTGACATTAGTCCGCGGAGCTCGAGGTGGACTGGTCGGTACTGGAGGGATTCCCGGAGTAGGGACAAGTTCTGGAGTGTGAGCTCTGTTATGGGTCCACATCCCATGGGTGGGACGGACCTCATCTGCCTGAGCATTCTGATCGCTGATACGACGTAGAGGCATAACTGTGTTTCTGAAATATGAGAGATCATTGATTAGGGGACAGTTCAGACTCTGAAGCACAAACTAACTCACAAAGAAGGGAAACATTTCCTAAACGCCTAGCAGCCTCCTGCTTATAAGTGTGGCGCACTACACACCCATAAACAAGACTCTACCCGATGCGATTTCGCAGACCCCCTGGGACCATGAACCGTGCTTTGATACCAAATTTGTCACGACCCAAACTGGGGCCCTGGTCGTGACGAGTATCCCGAACCATGAAGGCCCGAAACACCCTTATTTATCTGGTAATCATGCACATAATTCAAATGATAAAGAAATGCGGAAGACAATTAACATTATGGAAAACATGGTCAAGAGTCATATGAAAGCAATAATAGAGAATAATGTCCCAAAATCTCAAATCAACACCTCTATAACTTCTGCGAAATCTCTACTACATGGCTGAAACAAATGTCTATCTGAAAACTGGGACAAGGCCCCCAGTAGACCCAAAACTAATAAGTGGTAAATAATACTGCCAGATAATTAGGCCTTCCGAAATATAGAAGGCTCACCAAGTGACTCTGCAAATCTGTCCGAGGAATCTACTGATTTTCTGGACCCCTAGACTGTGCCTCCGAATCTGGGAGGAAGAGGGTCAATACAAAAGTACTGGTACGCAGAGATATAAAAAAAACATAATATTTTTATAAAATATAGTTGAGAGCCATTATAAAGCAGTTTCATATCAAGTCATTTGAAAACACATGGGCATAATGTAATTATTTTCAACGACAATGTAATGTAGCTGAGCTAGGTGGAATACCCTACATATCACACTTACACCAACTGTCAAACCTTGGTTGCCGCCGAGATTAGAGTATAAGTGAGGGGAATACACACAAGATCACACAACAGGGTGTCTCGACCCAATGGTAGTGCATAAGATCATAAAGCAGGGCTGCTAACCAGAGTCCTAATTTGGGAATAACATAAAGTCAGGTACGCAAGATCACAAAGAAGGGTACCAAATTCCCATGTCGGCAAACACGGTTTCCAGCGATGAGCCCTTACACTCAAGCGCCTTCTTCGGGTATCCACCTATCTCATGTAAAATCAATGCATTCAAATTTCATTTGATTCAATCACATATCTTATTTATAGGGTATCGTCATATCCGACTTGCAAGTCATCAATATCACATCAACATATGCATAATCATGTAAAAATCAAGATGTTTTCATCATTTACAAGTAGTGGACAATAATTATTTCAAATTCATGCTCTCTTTTGTTGGTCACAGTATAATATGGGGTATCGAAACATTATTATGAGAATTTGAAAGCAATTTATCATTCATATTTATCAAACTTTCATGGAAAATCTCATATCACATATGCATGGTTTCAACCATTGAAGTATATAGGCAACCAATTCCCATGACCTTAAACAAATGACTTAGAAATCAAAATAAAAGCAAGTTATTAGTATTTTATTGAAAACCCCCATTTATAAGCATGCATGTTCATAAAACTCCACCCATGAGATTTTTTGACAACCCCACGTACCTCAATTGCTACAAATATTAGGTGCTTCTTGAAGTCTACGTTGAGAGGATTCCAAATATGTAATTAGTTTCTAAAACCCCCGGTTGAATCTTGAGTTGCTTGGGTTTTTATTTTGAAACCCTAAGGAGAATCCTTGAGCACTTTTGATGAAAGAAGGTGTATTTTGGGGTCCTTGGAACTGAATTTCGTGTTTTAGGGCTGAGTAAGGGTTGAAAAGGACCATTTTGCCCCAAAAACGAAGTGTTTAAGTCACTTGAAATCTTTACATAGGCACCGCCTAGGCTATCGCCTATGTTTACATAGGCGCCACCTAGGCTATCGCCTATGCTTTCCAGTGGCCATGGGCGATTGGTTAGGCGACGCATATCACTTTGAAAGGCCATAACTTCTTGCTCTGGTGCCGGATTTTTGCAAAATTGGTATCGTTGGAAAGCTAACTTGGGAACCTATCATTTTACACATAGTAGGCTTTCTAATTCGACATATACAAAGAGTCATGGTCGATAAAAGTTGGCACAAACTATAATGTCCACTTAAGCTTAATCGGTCGAAGTAGTTTTCAACTCGTCCTTGAGTCAGATGACCCTTATGGTCTAAATTCAAGCTTGAATGGATTCACATGCTAGAAAAATAATTAACACGCCGTATTGGCATAGGATTTATGGCTTCGGGATTTATCAACACATCGGAATCATGGTCTATCTTGTAGCCCGAAATGCAGGGCATTACATTATCCCCCCCTTAGGATCATTCGTCCCCGAATGATGATGCGGGACACAGAAAAACACGATTTCAAGCATAATAAAGGACTAGGAAAGATAAGATAGGAATAGTACCTTCTGTCTCCTCCTCCATCGAAGTAAACAAATTGGGATATCTAATTCTCATGTCATCTTTTGACTCTCAAGTTGCTTCTTCGACTTTCTGATTCCTCCACAGTACCTTTACTGAGGCTATCTCTTTGCTCCTCAACTTTCGAACTTGGCGATCTAAAATTTCAACGGGTTCTTCTTCGTAAGACAATGAGTCTGCCACTTTGATACCCTCTACTGGCAATACCAGAGAATGATCTCCAATGCATTTCTTCAACATGGATACATAGAATACCGGATGAACGGAACCCAAACTTGCAGGCAATTCTAGCTCATAAGCAACTATACCAATTTTTCTCAGAATTTGATATGGCCCTATATAGCGAGGGCTCAATTTACCCCTTTTTCTAAGTCGCATAACTCCTTTCATAGGATAAACCTTGAGAAACACCCAATCACCAACTTCAAACTCTAGTTCTCTTCTCCGAACATCGGCATAGAACTTCTGACGACTCTGAGCAGTCTTGAGTCGTTCTCTAATGATCTTCACTTTCTCCATCGCCTGATGAACAAGATCAGGCCCATACAACTGAGTCTCACCCACTTCATACCATCCTATCGGAGACCTACATCTCCTCCCATACAAAGCCTCAAAAGAAGCCATCTTGATGCTGGCATAGTAACTATTATTGTAAGCAAATTCAACCAGTGGCAGATGATCTACCCAACTACCTTTGAAATCAATGACGCATGCCCTCAACATATCCTCGAGGGTCTGAATGGTACGCTCAACTTGTCCATCCGTCTGAGGGTGGAAAGTTGTGCTCAAATTCACTTGTGTACCTAAACCCTTCTGAAAAAATATCTAGAACTGAGATGAAAACTGCGTACTTCTATCGGATATAATGGACACTGGTGCCCCATGCAACCGAACTATCTCCTCAATGTAAATCTTAGCATAACCCTCTCCCAAATAATTAGTCCTCACAGGCAAAAAGTGGGCTGACTTTGTCAACCGATCTACAATCACCCATATAGAATCATATTGGTTTCAGGATCTCGGAAGTCCTATAATGAAGTCCATGTTTATCATCTCTCACTTCCATAAAGGCAAGGCTATCTCTTGGGAAGTACCACCTGGCCTCATGTGCTCTACCTTCACTTGTTGACAGTTCAAACACTTGGACATAAAATTAGCTACATCATATTTCATGTTATTCCACCAATACAAGGTTTTCAGATCATGGTACATCTTAGTAGAGCCTGGGTGAATGACATACCTCGTAGTGTGCACTTATTCAAGGATTCTTTCCCGCAGTCCATCAACATTCGAAATGCACAACCTACCCGGAAATCTCAGAATACCATCACCACTAATTTCAAACGACATAACCTTTTGTTGACCCACATCTTTCTTGATTTGCATCAATGTGGGATCTTCAACCTGCTTCTCCTTAACTTCAGCACAAAGGGATGACTTAGCTAACTCATGAACAATCACCCCTCCATCTTTGGAATCTAAGAGTCGTACTCTCAGATTTGCAAGGCGGTGAATATCTTTCACCATCTCTTCCTTCTCTTTTTCAACACGAGAAAGGCTTCCCATAGACAACCTGCTGAGGGCGTCGTCTACAATATTTACCTTTCCCAGATGGTAATGCAGACTCATATCATAGTCTTTCAAAAGCTCTATCCAACGCCTCTGCCTGAGGTTCAATTTTTTCTGTGAGAAAACATACTGCAAACTCTTATGGTCAGTATAAATATCAACATGCACTCCATAGAGATAGTGCCTCCAGATTCTAAGTGCAAACACCACGGCTGCTAACTCTAACTCATGAGTGGGGTAATTGTACTCATACACCTTTAACTGCCTAGATGCATAAGCTATCACCTTACCACGTTGCATTAATACACAACCAAGTCCCACACGGGACACATCACAATAAACCATAAAATCATCTACACCCTCGGGAAGGGTCAAAACAAGAGCAGTAGTCAGCTTGTCCTTCAACTTCTCAAAACTATTTTCACACAAGTCAGACCACACAAACCTCATTTTTTTCTGAGTCAGTTTAGTAAGCGGAGCAACTATGGAAGAAAAACTCTCTATGAACCTTCTGTAATACCCCGCCAAACCCAAGAAACTCCGAATATCAGTTGGAGTCGTAGGTCTGGGCTATTTTCTCACTGCTTCAACTTTCTGGGGATCCACTCTTATCCCGTCACTAGACACAATATGCCCTAAGAAGGCAATAACATCTAACCAGAATTCACACTTAGAAAATTTAGCATACAACTGATGATCCTTAAGGGTCTGAAGAATAATCCGAAGGTGGTTGGCGTGATCCTCTTTACTCTTAGAATAGATCAGAATATCATCAATAAATACAATGATGAACAAGTCAAGAAACTGATGGAACACTCTATTCATAAGATCCATGAAGGCTGCAGGGGCGTTAGTCAACCCGAAGGACATGACTAGAAATTCGTAGTGACCATATTGGGTTCGGAAGATGTCTTGGGTATGTCTGACTCCCTAACTTTCAACTGATGATAACCCGAACGAAGGTCTATTTTTGAAAAACACTTGGCACCCTGAAGCTGGTCAAAAAGGTCATCAATTCTAGGAAGAGGATATTTATTTTTAATCATGACCTTATTCAGTTGACGATAGTCTATGGACATACGAAGGGAACCGTCTTTCTTTCGCACGAAAAGTATAGGTGCACCCCAAGGAGACATACTGGGGCGTATAAAACCCTTATCTAGGAGATTTGCTAACTATTTTTTGAACCTTTTTAGTTCTGCAGGAGCCATTCTATATGGCGGAATGGAAATAGGACGAGTGTATGTCAACATATCAATACCAAACTCAATCTCCCTATCAGGTGGTATTCTTGGGAGATCATTTGGAAAGACTTCTGGGAATTCTTTTACTACGGAAATAGATTGAAGAGAAAGACTCTCGACATTGGAGTCCTTAACTCAAATAAGGTGGTACAAGCAACCTTTAAAAATAAGTTTGCGGGCTCTGAGATAGGCTATAAAATGCCCTCTGGGTGCTAAAGAATGTCCTTCCTACTCTATCACTGGTTCCTTCGGGAAAGAAAAAGTGACCCTACGAGTCCTATAATCTAATGTGGCATAGCACGAATGAAGCCAATCCATTCCCAAGATAGCATAAAAAATAACCATATCTAACTCTATGAGATCTACCAGCGTATCCCGGCTACCAACAGTCACAACACAACCCCTGTACACCCTCCTAGCAACAATAGAATCCCCCACCGGGGTGGAAATAGAAAAGGGTTCAGAAATAAAACTGGGATCAAACCCGAAACCAATAGCCACATAAGGGGTCACATAGGATAAAGTAAACCCAGGATCAAGTAACACATAAACATCACGGGAAAAGATTTGTAACGAACTGGTAACAACATCGGGGGAAACTTTCACCTCCTGGCGGTTGGTCAAAACATATAACCGATTACGATTGTTCCCGACAGCTGAAGGGGCACCCTTATGAGGAGGAGCCATGAACGTGGCTTGGAGCTTAGTTCCCCCCGTATTTCCTCCAGCAGAAGGGCAGTCTTTCTGAAGGTGGCCCACCTTTCCACAAGTATAACAATTCCTCCCCTCAAAATAACACCTTCCTGAGTGATTCTTCCCACAAGTCTCGCACCGTGGATGAGTACGACGTTGTTAGGCCACACTGCCCTGCGACTGAGTATCTGGGGCTCTGAATCCATGAGGAGTCTAAAAACTCTGCGACCATCTATCTGCTGGTGGTCTGGGCGCTGGGGCGCTGGCAGCTGACTGTGCATTACTCCAAGACTTCTTCTTTTTCCATCTATTCCCCTAGTTGCCGCACTGTGGTTGGCTGTGATTCTGATCCGCGGTTCTGGCTCTCTTTGCTTGCCTGTCTTTCTCTCTTATTTCTGAAATTTTCTTTTTCTTCTCTTCTATCAGTTGCATATGAACGGTCAGCCAAGCAAAGTCTAGCTCCTTATTCAACATTGCCCCCTGGCATTCAAGCACCAGGTTATCAGAAAGGTTGGATGCAAATTTCGTCATCCAGGCTTTCATATTACTAGTCAACTCTGGGGCATAGAGGGCTAGTTTATTAAACTTAAAAGTGTAATCCTGGACACTCATACTGCCCTGCTTAAGATTCATAAACTCTTCCACTTTGGCCTCCCTCAACTCCAGAGGAAAGAATCGATCAAGGAAAGCCTCCACAAACTCGCCCCAAACTGTGGGCTCAGCACTCTCACCTTTTGCATCCTCCCAGTCGGCAAACCACTAATACGCGACATCCTTAAGCTGATAAGTTGCTAGTTCCACCCCTTCAACCTCATCCACATGCAATACCTTAAAGATCTTTTCTATCTCATCCACGAACTCTTGTAGATCTTCCTCCACCTTGGTGCCAGTGAACTTAGGTGGGTTCATCTTCATGAAATGTCCGATCCTAGTAGCCTAAGACACAACAGATACATACCCAATATCTTCCGATCATTGACCCTGGTTAGCTACCAACTGTGTCAGCATATGAATAGACCATCTGAATTCTGGATTTGAAATATCTCACTGAGCAGTTAGGGGACAGTTGATATTAGTCCGCGGAACCCGAGGTGGACTGGTTGGGACTGGAGGGACTCCCAGAGTAGGGACAAGTTCTGGAGTGTGAGCTCTGTTATGGGTCCGCATCCTATGGGTGGGACAAACCTCATCTGCCTAAGCACTCTAATCGTTGATACGTCGTAGAGGCATAACTGTGTTTCTGAAATACGAGAGTTCATTGATTAGGGGACAGTTTAGACTCTGAACCACGAACTAACTCATAAAGAAGGGAAACATTTCCTAAATGCCTAGCAGCCTCCTGTTTATAAGTGTGGTACGCTACACCCCCATAAACAGGACTCTACCCGACGCGATTTCACAGACCCCCTGGGAACATGAACCGTGATTTGATACCAAGTTTGTCACGACCCGAACTGGGGCCCTGGCCGTGACGAGTATCCCAAACCATGAAGGCCCAAAACACCCATATCTGTCAGGTAATCATGTACATAATTCAAATGATAAAGAAATGCGGAAGACAAATAAAATCACGGAAAACATGGTCAAGAGCCATACGAAAGCAATAATAGCGAATAATGTCCCAAAATCTCAAATCAACACCTCTCTAACGTCTGCGAAATCTCTACTACATGACTGAAATAAATGTCTATCTGAAAACTTGGACAAGGCCCCTAGTAGACCCAAAACTAATAAGTGGTAAATAATACTGCCAGATAATCAGGCCTTCCAAAATATAGAAGGCTCACCAAGTGACTCTGTGAATCTGTCCGAGGAATCTACTAATTTTCTGGACCCCTAGACTGCGCCTCCGAACCTGGGAGGGAGGGGGTCAATACAAAAGTACTGGTACGCAGAGATATCAAAACAAAACATAATATTTTTACAAAATATAGTTGAGAGCCATTATAAAGCAGTTTCATATCAAGTCATTTGAAAACACATGGGCATAATGTAATTGTTTTCAACGATAATGTAATGCAGCTGAGCTAGGTGGAATACCCTACATATCACATTTACACCAACTATCAAACCTCGGTTGCCGCCGATATTAGAGTATACGTTAGGGGAAGACACATAAAATCACACAACAAGGTGTCTCGACCCAATGGTAGTGCACAAGATCACAAAGCAGGGCTCCTAACCATAGTCCCAAATTGGGAATGACATAAAGTCAGGTACGCAAGATCACAAAGCAGGGTACTAAATTCCTGTGTCGGCAAACACGGTTTCCAGCGATGAGCCCTTACACTCAAGCGCCTTCTTTGGGTATCCACCTATCTCATGTAAAATCAATGCATTCAAATTTTATCTGATTCAATCACATATCTTATTTATAGGGTATCATCATATCCGACTTGCAAGTCATCAATATCACATCAAGCATAATCATGTAAAAATCAAGATGTTTTCATCATTTACAAGTAGTGGACAGTAATTATTTCAAATTCATGCTCTCTTTTGTTGGTCACAATATAATATGGGGTATCAAAACATTATCATGGGAATTTAAAAGCAATTTATCATTCATATTTATCAAAATTTCATGGAAAATCTCATATCACATATGCATGGTTTCAACCATTGAAGTATATAGGCAACCAATTCCCATGACCTTAAACAAATGACTTAAAAATCAAAATAAAAGCAAGTTATTAGTATTTTATTGAAAACCCCCATTTAAAAGCATGCATGTTCATAAAACTACATCCTTGAGATTTTTGGACAACCCCACGTACCTCGATTGCTATGAATATTAGGTGCTTCTTGAAGCCTACGTTGAGAGGATTCTAAATATGCAATTAGTTTCTAAAACCCCCGGTTGAATATTGAGTTGCTTGGGTTTTTATTTTGAAACCCTAGGGAGAATCCTTGAGCACTTTTGATGAAAGAAGGTGTATTTTGGGGTCCTTGGAACTGAATTTCGTGTTTTAGGGCTGAGTAAGGGTGGAAAAGGACCATTTTGCCCCAAAAATGGAGTGTTTAAGTCACTTGAAATCTTTACATAGGCGCCGCCCATTCCATCACCTATGTTTACATAGGCGCCGCCCATTCCATCGCCTATGTTTACATAGGCGCCGCCTAGGCTATCACCTATGTTTACATAGGCGCCGCCTAGGCTATCACCTATGTTTACATAGGCGCCACCTAGGCTATTGACTATGCTTTCTAGTGGCCATGGGCGATTGGTTAGGCGACGCATATCACTTTGAAAGGCCATAACTTCTTGCTCGGGTGCCGGGTTTTAGTAAAATTGGTATCGTTAGAAAGATAACTCAGGAACCTATCATTTTATACATAGCAGGCTTTCTAATTCGACATATACAAAGAGTCATGGTCGATAGAATTTTGCACAAACTATAATGTCCACTTAATCTTAATCGGTCGAAGTAGTTTTCAACTCGTCCTTGAGTCAGATGACCCCTATAGTCTAAATTCAAGCTTGAATGGATTCACATGTTACACAAATAATTAACATGTCGTATTGGCATAGGATTTATTGCTTCGGGATTTATCAACACATCAGAATCATGGTCTATCTTGTAGCCCAAAATGCGGGGCGTTACACCACATCTGGTGATGCCTCTGCATCCTGGTAATTAGTTAGAGCATATAACTGATTATGTTCACTCTCGGTAGCTAAAGTAGTACCCTTGGGAGGTGGTGGCGCTGATGAATTAGTTTGGGACTTGGAACCCCCAACACTACCTCTTGTTGTCGAGCAATCCTTTTCGATATGGACTGGCTAGCCACAAGCGTAGCACACCATCATGCCAAACGAACATCTGCCTGGGTAGTTCTTTTCGCACGAGCTGCACGAAGGGTATTGTCTGAATGGTCGGGACACACTCCCTTGGGACTGAGTAACTTATACTCTCAATCCATAGTTGGGTTGAAAATTCTGAAACCGCCGATCAACTAGAGGTCTAGGCGCTGGAGCGCTAGCTGAAGATTGTGCATTTTCCCAACCCTCTTTTGTTCGGCCACCTGTTACCCCAATTACCACCTTATTGTTGATTGTTGTTTTGGTCCACAAATCTAGACCTCTTAGCCTACTTGTCTTTCTCCCGTGCTTTAGCAACCCTTTTTTTCTGCTCCTCAACCTATTGCATATGAATGTACAATTTAGAGAAATCCATATCTCTGTTTAGCATTTCCCCTTTGAACACTGACACCAAGTAATCCGAGAGACCAGATGCAAATTTCTCATATTGGCTCTCATGTTTCCCGCTAATTTTGGAGCATAACGGGATAACTTGTTAAATTTTAGGGTGTACTCCTTGACGCTTATCTTCCCCTGTTTCAAATTTATGAACTCTTCAGCTTTGACTCACTCAATTCCCGGGGAAAGAATCATTCCAGGAAAGCTTCCATAAATTTTCCCCACATAGAAGGAACATCATTATTTCCCCTTGAATCTTCCCATTCATTGTACCACTGATTGGCCACATCCTTCAACTGATAGGTCACCAGTTTAACTCTTTTCACCTCATTCTTATGCATCACCCGAAAAAGTTTCTCCAACTTACCCACGAACCCTTGTGTGTCCTTCTCAACCTTTATACCCGTAAACTTATGTGGGTTTAGTCTCATAAACTAACCATCCCATGTAGTCTCAGATATACCAGACACAGAGCCAACATCTTCAAACCATCGAGCTTGGGAAGCCACCAACTGAGCTATCATATGCATCGACTATCTGAACTCAACATTTGATACTTCTCTCGGGGGAGGTTGAGTGAAATTAGTCCCAGACCGAGGTGCCCTGGGTGGGCAAGTCTAAACAGGAGGGATTCCTGAAGTAGCAACAAATTCAGGAATATGAGCCCAATTATGTGTCCTCATCCCATGGGTAGGGCGAGTATCCTCAGCTTGGGCATTTTGTTCATTGATTCTACAGGGAGGCATGGTAACTTTCTGCAACACCAGAAATCATTGATTAGAGGACATACATACTCTATAGCATGAATTAAATCATGAAAGAAGAGAGATATTCCTAAAAGCCTTGTAGCTTCACATTTATAAGTATGACGCGCTACACACCTATAAATAGGACTCTACCCAATGCAATTTTACAGATACCCTGGGACCATGAACTGTGCTCTGATATCAAGTTTTTCACGACTGATCCAAGGCCTTGGCCGCGATAGGAATCCCAAACTATAAAGGCCCAAGAACCCCTGTCTATCTGGCGATAATGCACAATGCTCATACAATAAGAAGAAAATGTGGAAAGATCATAATACGAAATCATGGTCGACATTATAATCAAACTAACCAATTCAAATAAAATTCATAACTCTCTAACAACATCTAACATTCAGTCTGTGAAATCTCTAAATACATCAAAACCAACATCTTGTCTAAACTGGGACAAGGCCCCCAGTTGGACCCAAAACAAAAATGAAATAACAATGTTCTAAAAATAGGTCTTTCAAAATAAGGGAGGCTCACCAACTGCACACTTCTGTCTGACAAATCTACGACTTAGCGGGGCCCCTTGACTGAGCCTCAGACCCTAAAATATAGGGGGTCAATATAATTGTACTCGTACGCAGAGCAATCCAAAATAAAGCATTTTTATACAACATATGTGAGAGCAGTTTGTAAATAATTTATATATGATATATGAAAAACACATAGGCATATTTAAAAGACTTTGAACAATAATCTGAAATCTATGACACACTCTTTATGTTACTTTTGAGCTAGGTGGGACACCCTACAACTCTACAATCCCACGGGCTATATGGAATCTGCCCTTAACTCGGCGTCCAAGCCCCCAACTCAAGTTTGCCACAAATGTTGGAGTCTCTATCTCTAATACACCAAAGGGCACTAGGCCAACATGACCCTCTTGGGGACATAATAAACCTGTATAAAAAAATACAATTTTGGGCTAAGAGTTATCTGAACTCAAGCCTTCTTTGGACAACCACCTAACTCTCTTTAATCCTATTTTTATCTCTTTAAGACATGTATTCTCTGAAATCAAAATCTAAAACTCTTACGCTATAATGGCATTCATTTAAATGGAATCATTATACCAATGACTTACAAGTCTTATCTCTAAGCCATAAAATATCATGGGATAGTTTCTTCATTTAAAACACAAAGATTAGACCACCATATCATTCAAACAGTTCAAGAGAATTCGTACTTCAAAATATATGTCAAATTATGCAAAGAATCTTTCTTTTCAACATTTCAACAAACATGCGGTGGTCATGTATTTTTGACAAACCATGTAATTTTATCATTATATATCTTAAATATTAGAAAACATGTCCCTTTCTTCAATTCATAATCAAAACCAAGTCTTATGTAATAGTAAAGATGTTTGTAATATGCTTCTCAATATGGATTTGAACAATTCATAACATATGAAAACAAGGGGATTTATAACAAGAGAGGGATTATGATTTTTCATTATCTTAATTCAAGTTTCACACATCAAACTACATGCATATATATATGAAGAAACATCAAGTTTATGGGGAAGGCCTCAAGACCAAAACTTTACTATCAAGAAATATTCACATTGCATAATTGTTGTTGAAATTTCAATACCCTTTCGTAAATCCATGATTTCTAAATATTTAAACATGATTAAGATAACTTCACCATGCCCATGTATTTTGAAAAACCCCCACGTACCTTAGATTATAAGATTTTTAAAGAGTAGAACTCGAATCTTGATTTGTTCCTTGAAAATCTTGGACTTAAGGAGTGATTTTCTTGATTCCTTGTTCTTAGAGAAAACCCTAGTTTGATCTTATTTTGAGAGTGAAGAGGAAGTTTTTTATGTTGTATAACTAATAATGATTGATTAATAACACTTAAGGGATGATTTAATTCGTGTGAAAGGTTTTTGGAATGAAGGAAAAAACAAAATACCCCTAAGGAACCCAAAAAAGTCGCATAATCGCATCAGTTGATGACCAGGGTTGATGGGCCGTCATTCAGGTAATACGCCGTTACCCAGGTCATAATTTTTTGGATGGTTTTCACCATTCACTACCTTAGGCTGACAACTAGGTCTGACGACCCATCACCTAACAGATAAGTCGTCAGCCTCGTTGTCACATTTTGGCAGACAGACACTTCAAAGTAAAATAATTATAACTTTCTACTCCAATATCGTATTAAGGAAAAACTGGTGGCGTTGAAAATAAGACTCAAATAACTTTCATTTGATATATATTAGTCCTACTAATTCGATATATACAAAAAATTATGGTCGATGGAACTTGACCCAACTTTAGACGCTCACTAAAACTTAATCGATAGGAAGGCTTTCAACTCGCCTTTGATTTAAAGGACCTCTATGATCTCAATTCAATCTCAAATAGATTACCACACTAAATAGTTGATTACCACACCAAATTTGCATAGGATTTATTGGTTTTTGGAACTATATGCGTAAGAATGACGATTTACAATCTAGCCCGAAATGCGGGTTATTACACTAATGATGCCTTGATGATTGATTCCTTACTTAATGGTTGGGTTATGTGTTAAATGTTTTAATTGGGCTTAATGGGGATTGTGTTATCTAGTCATGAAGGTGTGTGTCTTGAAGGATTGATAGTGAAAACTAATGTTTCCTGACAAATGGGTTGGTCTTGATGACCGTATACTTATGTCACACACTATATATATAAACACATATATATATATATGTATGTATGTATCATAGATGACAAAGGGTACGTGGATTCCCCAACCTTTTATGATATCTCCGATTCGTGCGGCTAATATGTAATGGGACCCTTTCAGCAGAGGGAGTTGAACCATATAGCCTGTGGGTACCTGTTTATGAAGGTCAAAAGCTACACAATCCAGGCTAAGATTTTTGAATTGAATGCTAAGCCTTTTTTCCTACCCCAACGCGTTATATATATGCATATGCATATACTTGTGCGCATTAAGTTTTTTGGACTGATTTTGGATTATTGATCATGGAATTACTTTATCCCTTATTCTTGAGTTACATGCTATCGCTCAAACCGCTAACCATCTTTGGATTCCATATCCCCACGCAATGTAGGAATCAAAAATACTTTTGCTTTTTCTATGCAGTAACTAGGTAATCGTGTGATTGCTCGTGAGCCAAATTGAAGTGGTGAACTTCCATACTTCTGAAGACCTCATTTCATGTTTTGGGTTTCTTAATGCTATTGACTCTTTTCTTTGGGCTTATTTTTGTTTTTATCGAGAGCCTGTCCCGAGTATTATTGGTATTCGATTGTCTAGAGGCTTTTGTGGATATTGCTGTGGACTTGGGTGCTTGATATTGGGTTTTGATATATTGTCGATATCTTTGAGTTTATATTTACTATATTGTTAGATGTTTGAAATTCTGTTGCTATACTTGTATTTTATTCAGTTTGACTAGGCAAATGGGGTGGTCTACGGTTCTCGTTGAACTTGAGATACCCGTCATAGTTAGGCCTTAGTTTGGGTCATTACAAAGTTGGTATCAGAGCCTAGGATTATGGTCAATTGGGTATCCATAAAGTTGTGTCAAGTAGAGTCTTTTTAATGGGTGTGTAGCGCACCACACTTATTAGGGAAGGGATACGAGGCATTTAAGAATGTTTTCCTTTTCTTGTTGGTATATTTTTGAGCTATAGATTCTAGGGACTTGAATCTCCGCTAATTCCTATTTTTTTTGCCTTCCAGATTATGCCTCTAAGAAGATATAATGCTGAGGGAACCTTACCTGTCCCGCCTGAGGACAATGTGTACAAAACTCATCCTATTTATGAAGTACAAACCCAATTTAGGGTTTCTTCTTATGATAGCCCCCGTGGAGTTCCATCGGTCTCCACATATCCTTCTTCCATTGGTGATACTCCTGCTCAGTCACCTCTTGGAGATATTACTAATGTTGAGTTCTGTCGTTCTATTCATCTGTTGAGCCAGTTAGTGACATCTCAGTAATGTCAGCCGGGTCTTGCTGGTGTTATTGTAAGTTCTTTTAAGGATATTAGAGTTGTGAAGTTTATGAGGTTAAATCCTCTGGTTTTCACTGCACTAAGGTTGAGGAGGATCCTTAAGGTTTTATAGATGAGATGGAGAAGATCTCTTAAGCGATGCATGCTACTGCTGTAGATGGTGTGGATTTTGCTGCTTATCAATTGAAACATGTAGTGTACCAATGATATGAAGAGTAGGATCAGTCTAGGGGTGATGGTACAGAAGTGGTATTGTGGGATTTTCTAGTGCCTTTCTGGATGGCTTCTTTCGTCGGGAGTTAAGGAAGGGGAAAGCTGAGGAGTTTGTAAATTTGGAGCAAGGAAAAATGACTATGAAAGAAGTATTCCTTGAAATTTCATTAATAGTCTCGTTATTCTCCAGAGTTAGTATCTATCATGAGGGCCAGAATGAGAAAATTTACTTTTGAGTTGTCCCACGATTTAATTTTGGAGATCAAGGCCACCTTATTGAACAAGGATATAGATATCAATAGACTTATAGTGTATATGTAACTAGTTTAAAAGCAAAAAAATAAGCAAGAAGAGATGGGGGAAAGGTAGAGTAAGAATTTTTGGTATTCTGATCAGGGTGCGAGTCAGCAGCAGAGTGGTAGAGATGGTGGAAAATGGTCTAAGAAGAAGTAGGGCAATTCGAGTTCCTATTTGATGGCTAGCATTCTTATCCAAAGTCGTCCGATGATCATTATTTTTAGAGTGGTGATGGTCCTAAGGCACAGGGTTCTTAATCTCAGGCTAGTAGGGCTCAGTTTGCTCCGTCCTATACTTCTTTTTAGTTTTGTGGTCAGTTGCATCGTGGTTTCTTTGATAAGGGAAAGAACTGGTGTTTCAATTGAGGCCAACTGGGATATATACGAAGAAATTATCCCATGGTTAAGGTTGTTTCCAGGGATAATAAGGTCCCTGTTGCTACTTTATTAGCTCTAGCACCAAAGGGTGACACTTCTAGTACCGACACTGGCTGGAATTATTTGTATGCCCTTGCCACCTACCAGGAATCATAGGTATCCCCTGATGTCATCACTGGTATGTTACAAATCTTTTCTCGTAATTTGTACTGTTTTCTCGATCCAAGGTCTACTCTTTCTTATGTGAACTCATATATGGCTTTTCATTTTGGTTTTAGTTCTGAGTATATTTTGGATCCCTTCTATGTGTCTACCCCGATGGGTAACTCTCTTATGGCTAGAAGAGTCTATAAAGGGTTGTGTGGTATCTGTCCTAGGAAGACTTTGGTAGACTTGATAGAGTTGGATATGGTTGATTTCGATGTTATCTTAGGTATGGATTGGCTCTATTCGTGCTATGCCTCTTTAGATTGTTGGACCCGTAAAGTCATTTCAAATTCCCTAATGAGCTGGTCATTGAGTGGGAAGGAAGTTCCCTAGTGCCTAAGGGAAGGTCCATATCTTATCTTAGATCCCGTAAGTTAATTTCTAAGGGGTGTCTTTATCATTTGGTCTAAGTTAAAGATTCTAACTCGTAGGGTCTGTCGTTACAATCTGTTCTTGTGATTAATGAATTTCTTGAGGTCTTTTTTGATGATCTTCCTGTTTTTTCTCTTGATAGGTAAATTAATTTTAGGATCGATCTTCTCTCGTACGCTCTTCCCATATATATCCCTCCTTATAGAATGAATCCACATGAGTTGAAGGAGCTTAAGTAGCAATTAAAAGACTTCTTTCATAAGGGTTTTATCCGCCCTAGTGTTTCTCTGTGGGTGCTTCTGTTCTTTTCGTGTGTAAAATAGATGGTTCCGTATAGTTATGTACAGTTTACCCTTAGCAAAATAAGGTGATAGTGAAAAATAAGTACCCTCTTTCAAGAATTGATAATTTATTCAACTAATTCTAGGGTGCTAAGTGCTTTTCTAAGATCAATCATCGGTCGGGTTATCATCAGTTGAAAATTAGGGAGGTGCATATCCTTACGATTGCTTTCCATACTCGGTATGGACATTTTAAGTTCTTGGTCATGTCTTTTGGGTTGACCAATGTCTCGACGGTATTTATGGATCTTTTGAATCGGGTATTCCGTCAGTTCTTGGATTTTTTCGCCATTGTGTTTATAGATGATATTCTAGTGTAATCAAAGAGTGAGATGGATCATTTCAATCACCTCCATTTAGTGTTGCAAACCCAAAAACATTAGCGGTTGTATGCAAAGTTTTCTAAGTGTAAGTTCTGGTTGAATGTGGTGACTTTTCTAGGTCATGTTGTTTCTAGTAAAGGGATTATGGTGGATCCATAGAAGATTGAGGCGATGAACAAGTGGCTTAAATCCACAACTCCAATTGATATTCAAAGCTTCTTGGGTTTGGACGGGTATTATAAGAGGTTTGTGGAGAATTTCTCTTTGATTACTGCTCCATAAACGAAGTTAACTTAGAAGAAGGTGAAGTTTATATAGTTGGATACTTGTGAGGGAAGTTTTGAGAAGTTGAAGGATAAGTTGACTTCTCTCCCAATCTTGGCCCTACCCAAGGGTACTGATGGATTTATGGTTTATTGTGATGTGTTCCCTGTGGGACTCGATTATGTGTTGATGTAGCATGGTAAGGTGGTGGCCTATACTTCTAGGTAGTTGAAAGTTCAAGAGAAAAATTATCTGACTCATGATTTGAAGTTGTTGGTTGTAGTGTTCGCATTGAAGATTTGGCGACATTACTTGTATGGGGTTCATGTTGACATTTATTCTTATTATAAGAGTCTACAGTATGTCTTCAATCAGAAGTAGCTGAATCTCAGGCAAAGAAGATGGCTTGAGTTGCTCAAAGACTACGACAAGAGTCTCCATCATCATTCAGGTAAAGCTAACGTATTGGTTGATGCATTTAGCAAGTTATCTATAAGGAGTCTATCTCATTTGGATGAAGAGAAGCGTGGATTGGTGAAAGATATTCACCATTTGGCTAACCTTTGAGTTCTTCTTTTGGATTCCAAAGATGGAGGTGTGTTTGTTCAAGAGGTAGTGAAGTCGTCTCTTGGTGCTGAAGTAAAAAAAAGTAGGTTTTTGATCATGTCTTGATGTAGATAAAGGATAATGTGGGCCAACAGAAAGTTATGGCTTCTAAGGTTGGTGGTGATGGTATCTTGAGGTACCAAGGGAGGTTGTGTATTCCCAATATAGATGGGTTGCAAGGAACAATTTTGGACGAAGTTCATGAGTCGCGGTATACGGTTCATCCGGGTTCGATGAAGATGTACCATGACTTGAAAGAGATTTATTAGTGGAATAATATGAAGAGAGATGTGGCCAATTTTGTGACTAAGTGCATGGTGTGTTAACCAGTAAAAATGGAGAACTTGAGGCTTGGTGGAGAACTTCCTATCAACCAGTAGGAAGTGATTAATATGGAGTTTGTTATCGATCTTCTGTGGTCTCAGAATCAATTTGATTCGATTTGGGTCATCATGGATATGATGACTAACTAAGATGAACCTTAGTACCACTTCCACCCGCAGACTGATGGACAAGCAAAAATAATAATTTAGCCATTGGAGGATATGCTTCGAACATGTGTGATTGACTTTGGTAGTAATTGGGTTGATCACTTGCCTCTCATTGATTTCTCTTATAATAACAACTATCACTCTAGCATTGGCATGGCTCCGTTTGAGGCTTTGTATGGTAGGGGGTATAGATCTCATATTGGGTTGTTCGAAGTTGGTAAGGCTGGATTGTTTGGTCCTAACTTGGTTCATCAAGCTATGGAGAAGGTAAGGTGATTCAGGATAGGCTCAAGACCACCCAAAGTAGCCAAAAGTCCAATGCGGATGTAAGTCAAAGAGAGTTAGAATTCAATGTTGGTGCTTGGGTGTTCTTAAAAGTGTCTCCCATGAAGGGAGTAATGCGATTTGGAAAGAAAATGAAGCTTAGCCTCCATTATGTGGGTCTGTATTTAGTTTTGAAGAAAGTTGGACACGTGGATTATGAGTTGGAATTACCATCAAGTTTGGGTTCCATTCATCCCGTGTTTAATATGTCAACGTTGAAGAAGTATGTGGGTGATTCTTCTTTGGTTGTCCCCATTGAGAGTGTTGGTGTAACGGATTCTTTGTCATATGAAGAAGTCCCGGTTAAAATTTTTGATAGGCAAGTTCGCAGTTTGAGGACAAAAGACATAGCTTCAGTAAAAGTCCTTTGGAGAAAGCAGAAGGTGAAAGAAGCTACTTGAGGAGCTAAAGATGATCTGAAGGCTAAGTACCCATTCTTGTTCCACATGTCGAACGAAGTTCTTAAGGTATGAGTTTCATTTTTCTTTTGTTACTTTTCGAGTTTGTCATTTGAGTCTAGTGTATTCTTGATATTCCCATGCTATAAGAGTCCTAGCTCATCATTTGGGGATGAATGATCTTAAAAGAGGGATAATATAACACCCTTAAAAAATGTCCATTTTATTTTTGACCTTCCCGTGTTCTAAACATCGATTTTTAACTGGAAATGTGCTTAGGGATGTTAAAAGGGTAATATGGGAGAGTTTTATAGTTTTCAAAAGGGGTTTAGAGTTATTTTGGAGTTCTGAGGCAGTGAGCCTCCGCATTTTTGGCATACCACGAAGGTTAGCCTCCGCGATTTTGACATGACATGGAGGCAGTGTGCCTCTTTGATAATGCTATGTCACGGAGGATAATCTCTGCAATAAATAGCGTGGCACGGAGATTAGCCTCGGCGATAAGGCTGTGCCATGCCACTACATAAAAAGTCGTGTAGTCTTATTTTATTTCCCTTAGGATATGAGGTAATAAGGTCTTTCTACCAATGTATGACCTTTAAACATTATATGAACCTATTTCCCTCATCTTACAAGGAAAAAAAAGCTATTATTTCACTCTTAAACACAAAACCCAAGAAAAGCTTAAGGGTTTCACTGTACGTTCGTCTTTCGGATTCCAAGTTCCAAATTGCTTCCAAATTCTTGTGCAATGTATCTCTCTCCCTACACTTGTTTTTGATGTTGGGTTTGAATTATGGGATGAGGATTTTGAATGTAATTTGTTTAAATGCTTTTCTCATGGTTATTATGTATTTGTTATGCATTGAATTTGATGATTGTGAATTCATTGGGGTGCATGGGAATGGTGAATGAAATAGGGGTACAAGGATTCCCTAAATTTTACAAATAACGAACTTAGGGGTACAAGAATTCCCCAAACTTGTGAACAATGAACTTAGGTGTACAAGGATTCCCCAATTAATCGGATTTTGGTATTGAAATTGATGAGAACCTCAATCCACTTGCATAATTGATTTTGGAATATGATTTATCATTTGGCTTGACTTATTTCCTTAAAACTAATTCATTGCATAAATGGCAAAATGGTTAAGGATGGTTTGAAAACCTTGTGGGGTACAAGAATTTCCCTAAGTGAATAATAATAATGATCTTGAAAACCATGTGGGGTACGATTAATTCCTCTAGTTGATTTTAATAATGGAGTCTAGGGGTACAAGGATTCCCCTAAGTGATGTCTTAACGACTTTCGCTTGCAAGCTATAGTCAGTATAATGATATCACCTAATGATGCCTTAATGATTGACTCCTTACTGTAATGGTTGGATTATGTATTAAATATTTTAATTGAGTTTAATGGGGGTTGTGTTAGCTAGCCGTGAAGGTGTGAGTCCCGAAGGACAGATATTGAAAATTCATGTTGATTGACATGATGGTTGGTCTTGATGATCGTGTGCTTATATATATATATATATATCCGATTCGTACGGCTAACACGCACTTGGGCCCTTTCAGCCGGGGGAGCTGAACCCAAATAGCCCGTCGGTGCCTGTTTATAACAGTCAAGCTACACAATCCAGGCTAATATTTTTGAATTACATGCTAGGCCTTGTTCCCTTCCTCGGCACGTTATATATATATATATATGCATATGCTTGTGTGCATTCATATTTTTGGACTGATTATGGATTATTGATCATGGCATTACTTTATCCTTATCCCTTAGTTACATGCTAACGCTCAACCCGCTAACCATCTCCGGATGTTGTATCCACACGCGATCCAGGAATTGGAAATACTTCTATTTTTGTTTGCGCAGTGACTAGGTGATCGTGGGATAGCTCGTGAGTCAGATTGAAGTGGTGAGCTTCCATACTTCGGAAGACTTCATTTTATGTTTTGAGTTTCTTCATGTTTTGACTCTTTTTTTTGGACTTATTTTGGCTATTATTGAGGGCATGTCCCCACTATTATTGGTATTCGACTGTCTAGAAGATTTTGTGGATATTACTGTGGACTTGGGTATTGGATATTGGGTTTTGACATATCGTAGATGTCTTTGAGTTCATCTTTTCTATCTTGTTAGATATTCGAAATTCTGTTGCTATACTTGTATTGTGTTCCGTTTGACTAGGTAAAGGGGGTGGTCTCCGGTCCTCGTTGGACTTGAAATACCCGTTACGGCTACACCCTGGTTTGGATCGGACAACTACCTTATTAATTATGCTTTCAAAATCTAAAATTTGATTACTAATACATTATAGAGGAAATGATGTTTTTAGTCCTTGAGTTATTGCGTTATTCCAATTTTAGTTCCTGTGATATCTGACTAAGCACTTTTAACCTTTTGTTAAGCAATGCATGCTATTTTGATCCCTGACTAACCAACCAAAGTTACTGAATTCTTCCAAATTCTTATGGTATACTCTAGCTCAGTACCTGTTTACCACTATGAAATTTAACTTCTGTGATCCTTATCCATTATTGTAGCTACTAGTCAAAATTCGAACAACCAGGTCCTACACCATAATCAGAACATAAAGACCAGACAAAAGTCGGTAGATATTCAACTGTTGAGACTTTTTATATTCAACTTGAACTTGGACAAGCATGGAGAAAAACTGTGCAAAATCTAAACATTTCGGCTCCTTAACACGAAAAAAGATCTCGAGGGAGGAGAAAAGATGTCCGAGGATTAAGTGCCCCAATGCTTTGATTTGCATACTTGCAATGTTAGCAGATGCAGTACAAGGAATTAGAATGCAAAAGTTTTGGCTTCCTTGCAGATTTTTCATTCTTAATGCTGATTCATTAACCTTGTTAGGAGTTGCAGTGAAACTACCACTGGATTTAAACAATCCCATGCCCGGGGAAGTTGATCAGATTGCTAAACTTACCAGCGTTGTCCTCATGTTGACTGCAATGGCTAACTTTATGCCATCACGGGAACGGATGGAGAACTAAGACGTCTTTATGAACATGGCAGCGTTATGTATTTTGGTCGTCACCCTTGTTACAAATGTTTTGCATTGAATTAGGCACAGGTGTTATCAACTATCAGAAAATAGTGCCTATCGTGGTTATGCTGCCCATTGTTTCTTTATTTGTGATCATGTGCTTCTCAGCGCAGACAGTTCCAACAATAAAAAGTTATTTGGAACTGAAGTACAGAGAAAGAGTCCATGATTGTGATTGAAGATTTAGTAGAAGGTGAAAGACCCGCGATGATGAAACTGAAAGAAAATTTGAGAAAATTTCTCATCATGGCAGAAACTGGAAATCCCCAGTTTGTGATGGCTCACTCTGCTACCTGTGCTGCTTGTTGCGCAATCTGTTGTCTGAATGCTCTCCTATTAATGGAAGGGTCACTCTGTGACAACGTATTTTGTGTGCATCTGAGTTCATGCCAGATTACAGAAGATCAACATAGTGCATCTCGAGGATTCAGTTCGGTGGAGTGGCAATAGGTACATTGTACTTGCTTATCAGATGGTTCACCATTGCAACAGTCGTTTTCAAATAGAAGCAGCATAATGATCATAACCAAGTAGAAAAGTATTGGCTTGAGAGACTGACAGATTGGAAAGAAAGCCCTTCCATGTTGCAGATCAAGAATCCAAAATGCAGAAAGTTAGTCCAGAAGATACAAAATTTGATCTTGGGAAATTGTGTAAGAGTGCAGATTCTGATTGTGGTTGTCAGCAAATTAGTACAACTCTTCTCCCTTTTCCCCGTAAGGTTACTACAATTCAGCTTTTTGTTCTTGCTGTTGGTGCATCAATATACTAAAACCCAATGGGGCTCAAATCAAAACGCAGGATCAGAATCAGCAGGTCATCTTAAGCTAGACCTTAGTTGCTATGTTTTACATCTGGAAGGTGAAGAGGAACTGACTCCAGTGATGGCAAACAAGAGGGATGATGCCTCGTGGATGAAGAAATTTGGTAGAAAACAGCAGCCGAAAATCCTAACGGTGCTTTTACAGAACCAAATTCCATATCTAAACACTCAAGAGCCACCTAATGGTTGGAAAATGCATGTTGTAACTTTAACAACTGTTGCTACTACGATTCCCAACATTGATCACAAAATGGTGGACACTCTCTTGCTTAGTGTCAGCCAAGGTCTCAAGTATGTCAGCTTCATTGAAGAGGTCCTTGGAACCAATGAAAATTCGGTGGAGTAAACAAGCAGCAGATATAGCATATGGTTGGAGCTATATCTATATCGTACATGACTCGATCAAGACCTGCAAAAAATGGTTCTTCACAGAAAAACATGCCAAGAGATTCTTCAGAATTTTGCAAACATAGCGCAAAACTATGTTGCGCGATTGAAGGATGAAAATACAAAAGTTGTAGCAGCAAACTGTATGTACCAAATGAGCCAAATCATACTACATGAGAGTGAAAAAATCTATGATCAAACAGAAGTATACTTTTTTGATTCTATCTGTTATGAATGCAGGTATTCTTGGTGATTGTTTGATCAATATGCCTTATGCTATTACTAAAAAATGCTCTGCCAGTGCTGTAGAAGAGGGAAGAAAATGTCCAACATGCTATTTGTCTTCTTAGTGAAGCCGAAGAAATAATAAAATCCCCAGCAGCATGCAAAAGTTACTCCAACTAATTCGTCTAATAGTAACTCAGATTCTTCTAGCTCAGATGAAATTCAAATAGCCATAGAGTGATGTATATAAATAATGTGAAAGATACACATATAAGTTGTTCATTAAATTTGAGTTTCTCTTCTCCGATTCTTGTTTGAATTATCTTTCAGATTTTCATTTCAGTTAGCAACTAATTTTATGTACACTTCAATTGCAAAGAAAGTTCATTTTTTGGACATACAAAATGGACAAAGCTGATGTAGTTTTTTCTTTTCTTTGGTCGAAAGAAAATAGTTTTATTTCAACCAGTAACATTTGTAGTACAAACACTTTCCTGTCTCTTTTAGCTATTACAATTTTCAAACATATCTATACTAGACTGGATAACTAGTCATTTTTGCTAATATTTCCTGCCATTTACACTGTGATTGACCTTTAATGTGAGTTTGAAGGCAGATATCTTTAATCAGTTGTGTGATGTTCTTCTGATGGGTCTTGAATTTTTTGCATTCCTTTCAATCCAGACCTGGTAGACTATAGCAGCAAACAAGAATATCAGGATCTGTAGTCTGGCCTTTGAATGTGTACACCAGTAGTCAGCCACTTGATTTCAGTTGTCCATGTGTGTACTTGTCTGTTAATGCTTATCCACTTCAAGAGAGTACTCCAAGTAGTTTTAGAATAAGGACATTCAAAGAATAGATGCTGAGAGGTTTCTTTAGTTCCTGTACCACAAAGTACACATCCAGTATCTACACTTATGCCCCATTTCTCAAGTCTTTCAACAGTTGCTAACCTTTCATGTAGAGCCAGCCATACTATGAATTAGCCATACTATGAATTGGTGCCTTGGGATAGTTCTGTTGGGTTCAATTGGTGTGAATGAAAAATGAAAAGTTGTTTGGAAGGGACACAACTCTTTGAGTAAAAGACAAACTATTTCGGTATAAAGGTATGACAGATTGGATGGTTGTGGCTGTTCGAAAAAGACACACTCTTTTGAATAGACAGACATGACTGTTCAGAAAAGATACACCTTTCCATTGAACCATTGCCACCTTTCGGAAGGGGCACTTAATGTCTATATAAACCTGCATTTTACCACAGGTTTAGAACGAATTTTCTGCACTTGAAAACATTTCTTGTCTCTTCTAAAATACTCCGTGTGATCATCTAACTGTTGAGTGAGTTCGAAGAGAATCCGATCATAGAGGTACCACTACAGTCAGATTGTTAAGTCATTTTATCCTGGGAGGAAAATTCTTCAACCTCGGGTACTTGAGGGAAATTATTTCCTTGAGGACACTCCGTGAATTCGGAGGACTTGGCTTTTTCTACTTCATCTAATTTTCTTTAAAATACTGAAAACACACTTCTTTGAAAGGTCATTTTTTATCTTGTGTTGAAGTTGTTGGAAACTTCACAAGTGTTCTTGATTTATTCTTGAACTTGTGTTGAAGTTGTTTTGCCAAAATAAAGATTTTTGTGTACCCAAAAACAACAATCTTCAGGAAATAAATTGGAAAAAAAATATTTTTTTTTGCTTGTTTGGTGAAATTTTCTTTTCACTAAAGTTTTTTTTTCATAATCTGTATTGTTTGGTTTCTGGAGATTAAAGTTTTAATCTTTCTACTCCTTCTGAACTTAACAAGTGGTTTGAAGAAATAAAATTTTCATCACAAGTTAAAGATCACTCGGTTGACGATTGGAAGTCATAAAAACTTCATCGTTAAACTAGAAACAAGGTGTGTTTAAAGTTTCTGCAACTTTATAAGTAGTATTTTGATATACTAAAATTTACTGTCTTTTTGTAACAGGAAAATGACTACTGACAGTCAAGTGAATGATGCTGCAACGATTGTGGCAGCAACTAATATTGCCACAACAAGTCATACGAGTGCTCCGCAGGCAATGGCACCAGGGAAAAAACCCGAAAAATTCACGGGTGTTGATTTCAAAAGGTGGTAATAGAAGATGTTCTTCTACCTAACAACTTTATGTCTTCAATGATTTACATCTGAAGAAGCTCCAAAGGTTCCCAAAGGAACTTCGAACCAGGAGAAATTTGTCGCTATGGAGGCGTGAAAACACTCAGATTTTCTATGCAAGAATTACATTCTAAATGGCCTCCAAGATTAACTATACAATGTGTATAGTGGAATAAAGACGGCAAAAGAGTTGTGGGGGGCGCTGAAAAGAAAATACAAGACTGAGGATGTGGGAACCACAAAGTTCTTCGTTGCAATATTCCTAGAGTTAAAAATGATTGACAGCAAATCTGTTGAATCTCAAGTCCAGGATCTGCAAGTAATCATCCATGATCTCCTCGCGAAAGGTATGAGTTTAATGAATACCTTAGTTGAACATGTTAAAAATGTTCTTAATGTTCACATAAACTTTATTGTAGGTATGGTTGTGAATGAGGTATTTCAAGTCGGGGCAATAATAGAGAAGTTACCACCGATGTGGAAGGACTTCAAGAACTACTTGAAACATAAGCGAAAGGAGATGACAGTCGAAGATCTTATAGTAAGACTGCGCATTGAAGATGACAATAAAGCCACGGAAAGAAGGTCGAAAGGAAATTTTGCAATAAGTGGAGCAAATATTGTAGAATACGACCACCACAACTCCAAAAAGCAAAACAAAACTGGATAGGAAATCAATCAACTGGATAGGAAAGCAATCAACCCAAGAAAAAATTCAAGAAAAAATGCTTTAACTGTGGCAAGATTAGCCACAAGTCAACAGATTGTCGTGCCCCAAAGAAAGGACAAAAAGAAAGACCAAACAAATATGGCTAAGTCAAAGAAAGAAATGAACGATCTATGTACCATGCTGACTGAATACAACTTGGTGGGAAATCCTCGAGAATGGTGAATGGGTTTCGGTGCCACCCACCATGTTTGTGCTAATAAGGAGTTATTTGTTGCTTTTGCTATGACTTAGGGCGAAGAAAAGATACATATGGCCAACTCCGCAACAGTAAAAGTTGAAGGAACAGGAAAAGTCTGCCTGAAAATGACCTCAGGCAAAGTGTTGACTTTCAACAATGTCCTGTATTTACCAGAGTTACGGAAGAACTTGATTTCTGTATCACTTCTTGACAAAACGGATTTAAATATGCATTTGTTTCCGAAAAAATGTACTTAGTAAAGGAGAAGTGTACATAGAAAAAGGCTAAATCACTGAGGGCCTATTCAAAATGAATGTAATGAATGTAATGAATGTTGAAATCAATAAAAGTTCAGTTTCTTCTTACTTGGTTGAGTCTAATGATTTATGGCATGAACGATTAGGACATGTCAATTACAAAATATTGTGAAAAAAAAATTACTTAGAAGTTTTGCCCAACTTTGAGTGCAATAAATCAAAATGTCAAACGTGTGTTGAAGCAAAGTATGTTTAGCATCTGTATAAGTCCGTTGAAAGGAATTCCAATCCCTTAGACTTAATCCATACTGATATTTTTATATGAAGTCAACACCATCTCGGGGTGCAAAAAAAGTATTTTATAATTTTTATTGGCGATTGCACTAGATATTGTTATGTCTATTTGTTAAATAGTAAGGACGAAACAATAGAAGTGTTTAGGTAATACAAAACAAAAGTTAAAAATCAGTTAGAGAAAAAGATCAAAACTATAAGAAGTAATAGGGGCGGAGGATATAAATCTCCCTTTGCGCAAATATGTGTAAAGAATGGAATTGACCATCAAACTACGACCTCGTATTCACCTCAATCTAATGAAATTGCAGAAAGGAAAAAACAAACCTTAATGAAAATAATGAATTCCTTACTTATAAGTTCGGATTTACCGCAAAACTTGTGAGGGGAAGCTATCCTTATAGCTAACTGAAGACTCAATAGAGTGCTCCATAGTAAGACACAATCAATTCCATATGAAAAATAGAATGAAAGGAAACCCAACTTGAAATATTTCAAAGTATGGGGGTGTCTAGCGAAGGCCCAAGTTCCTATACCTAAAAGGGTAAAGATAGGACCTAAGATGGTGGACTGCGTGTTCATAGGATATGCTAAAAGTAGTAAAGCATGTCAGTTTTAGGTTCATAAATCCGATCTGGATATCAATGAAAATACAGTAATTGAATCAGATAATGCTGAATTCATTGAACATATTTATCCATATAAAACTAGACATGAGCAGTCTAGTGGGGAGTCTAAACGGCCTCGGGATGTACCAAGTGAGGATGTACATAATGATGAGAATTCAAGACGTAGTACACGTCAAAGAACATCAACTTCGTTTGGATCAAATTTTGTAATATTTCTCTTAGAAAATGAGCCTCAAACATTTAAAGAAGTGCTGACGTCTTCAGACTCATCCTTTTGGAAAGAGGCAGTCAATAGTGAGATTGATTCAATCTTAAGAAACCATACGTGGGAGTTGGTTAATCTTCCTCCAGGAAATAAACCTTTAGGTTCTAAATAGATCTTCAAAAGGAAAATGAAAGTGGAAGGTACTATTGACAAATACAAGGCAAGACTTATAGTAAAAGGTGTCAAAAATAAAGAAGGTCTCAATTACTTTGATACATACTTGCCTGTAATGAGGATAGTGGTAATTCAGATGTTAATTGCCTTGGCGGCAGTGTATGGTCTTGAAATCCATCAAATGAATGTGAAAACAACATTTCTAAATGGAGAATTGGAGGGAGAAATTTACATGGAACAACCTGAGGGTTTTGTGGTTTCAGAAAAAGAAAGTAAGGTGTGTAAACTTGTTAAGTCACTTTATGGACTAAAACAAGCATCTAAACAGTGGCATACAAAGTTTGACCAAACCATGTTAGCAAACGGGTTCAAGATAAATGAATGTGATAAATGTGTTTACATTAAAGACACTCCAAATCACCAAGTCATTGTTTGTTTGTACGTGGATGATATGTTGATCATCAATAGAGACATTTCTTACATAAATGCTACGAAATGAATGCTCGAGAGCAAGTTTGACATGAAAGACCTTGGAGTTATGGATGTGATCTTAGGAATAAGAATCCATAGACCTCCACAAGGGTTGGCATTATCACAGTCTCATTACATCAAAAAGGTACTTGATAAATTCAAGTATTTGGAAATTGGAATTGCCAAGACTCCATTGGATATGAGCTTCGCACTTTAAAAGAATGAAGGAAAAAGTGACACACAATTAGAGTACGCAAGAGTGTTGGGATATGTAATGTGTATAATGAATTGTACATGATCAGACATAGCATGTGCTATTTGTAAGTTGAGTCGGTACACGAGTAATCCCAACAAAACTCATTAGATGGCAATGAAAAGAGTTTTGGGATATCTTAGATACTCAAGACTATGCTTTGCATTATAATAAATATCCTGCAATACTTGAAGGATATAGCGATGCAAACTAGATCACCGGATCAAATAAAGTAAAATCCATGAGTGGATGCGTATTTACAATAGGTAGAGGAGCAGTCTCTTGGAAATCATCCAAGCAGACATGTATTGCTCGCTCTACGATGGAATCAAAATTTCTCGCATTAGATAAAGCCGGTGAAGAAGCAGAATGGCTCTGAAATTTCTTGGAAGATATTCCTTATTGTCTCAAACCATTGGCACCGGTATGCATACACTGTGATAGTTAAGCGGCAATAGGTAGGGCAGGGAGCATGATGTGCAATGTAAATCTCGTCATATAAGACGGAGACATAATACTGTTAGAGAACTTCTCTCTAGTGGAATTATCATTGTTGACTATTTGAAGTCAAAGGATAATGTGTCAGATCCACTTACAAAAGGCCTAACTAGAGAGAGAGTTGAGAGAACATCTAAGGGAATGGGTTTATGGACTAGGACAAGTCAGCATGGCGGTAACTCTACATAGCAGACTGGAGTTCCCAAGAGCTAGGTTCAAGGAGATAAAACAAAGTTGTGTCTGACAGGTTCAACATTGTCTATATACCCAACCCATTCTCATGATGTGGATAATGTTTAGTAAACAAGGATAAGACTTATGGTGTGAAGTCTTTTAATGAATATCTAAATTTGGCAGATTTGACCAAATAGTTTAATCTATAGGATTGAACATTTAGAAATCACCTATGTGAGGGAGAAGTGGAAGCCGCTTCAAGGAGAATGTTAATAAAGACTTATTCTCTAAGCTCTCATGAGACCGGGATGTGTTTATGGCTGAAACGAACAAAACCGTGAAAACCACAAATGGTAAAAGATTGGTTGTGTGACTTGTGTTGTCTAGGTATACATTAAAGCTCGACGGTTCAAAGATATCAAATCTACCGATTGACCGAGTGCATCTGATGCATGTTCACTATGAAAAGTTCAAAGGGAAACCCACTTATCTAGATAATGTGTCAGATCCACCTACAAAAGGCCTAACTAGAGAGAGAGTTGAGAGAACATCTAGGGGAATGGGTTTATGGACTAGGACAAGTCAGCATGGCGGTAACTCTACATAACAGACTGGAGTTCCCAAGAGCTAGGTTCAAGGAGATAAAACAAAGTTGTGTCTGACAGGTTCAACATTGTCAATATACCCAACCCATTCTCAGGATATAGATAATGTTTAGTAAATAAGGATAAGACTTATGGTGTGAAGTCTTTTAATGAATATCTAAATTTGGCAGATTTGACCAAATAGTTTAATCTATAGGATTGAACATTTAGAAATCACCTATGTGAGGGAGAAGTGGAAGCCGCTTCAAGGAGAATGTTAATAAAGGCTTATTCTCTAAGCTCTCATGAGACCGGGATGTGTTCATGGATGAAACGAACAAAACCGTGAGAACCACAAATGGTAAAAGATTGGTTGTGTGACATGTGTTGCCTAGGAATACATTAAAGCTCGACGGTTCAAAGATATCAAATCTACCAATTGACTGAGTGCATCTGATGCATGTTCACTATGGAAAGTTCAAAGGAAAACCCACTTATCTAGATGCAATCAGTCTTTGCTTGATGATCACACTTGTTCATAAGGTTTTACAAAGAGTAGTCATTCCCCATTCATATGGGGATTGTTGGGTTCAATTGGTGTGTATGGAAAATGAAAAGTTGCTTGGAAAGGACATAACTCTTCGAGTAAATGACACATTATTTCAGGAAAAAGTATGACTGTTTGGATGGTTGTGGTTGCTGGGAAAAGACACACTCTTTCGAATAGACAGACATGACTGTTCAGAAAGAATAAACCTTTTCATTAAACCATTGCCACCTTTCGAAAGGGGCACTTAATGACTATATAAACCTGCATTTTTCCACAGGTTTAGAATGAATTTTCTGCACTTGAAAACATTCCTTGTCTTCTAAAATACTCTGTGTGATCATCTAACTGTTGAGTGAGTTCGAAAAGAATCCAATCGTTTAAGGTACCACTACAGTCGGATTGTTAAGCCATTTTATCCTGGGAGAAAAATTTCGCAACCTCAGGTACTTGAGGGGAATAATTTCTGTAAGGACACTCCGTGAATTTGGAGGACTTGGCTTTTTCTGCTTCATCTAATTGTCTTTAAAATACTGAAAACACACTTCTTTGAAAGGTCGTTTTTGATCTTGTGTTGAAGGTGTTGGAAACTTCATAAGTGTTCTTGATTTATTTATTCTTGAACTTGTATTGAAGTAGTTATGCCAAAATACGGATTTTTGTGTACCCAAAAACAACAAGTTCCTAGGAATTGTACCAAATTTCTCCATACTACCTTGGGTTGTTGAGGTAGCATTGACTAGTATAGCATTTTTATACTGAATTTTGAGCCCATTGTGAATTGTGCTAGGTGTTGCATTGGGGATATAGCTGCTACAACTGGTGATGCATTGATGCCCGATGGTATTATGATTACTTTTAAATCCTTAAGAAATATGAGTGTTTTGCCGAAAATTTTGACTTTTGAGAGTTGCCACTCAATTTTGGAAAGGAATTAAGAAACCTTTATAAAGTACTTTAAACGATTCAAAATAGAAAAATCGTTCAAGTTAGACATTCTAGGTAAGCAGTTCCTATTAACATTTTAGGAAGGTTTTAGGCACCTAAAACGTCCGCTAACTTGCGATTATCCAAACTGTTTGAAAAATATCTTTTGATAACTTCACAAAATTTTATCGTTCAAAAGTGATTGATTTTTGAAATATTTTGATGTTTAGGCAAAACTAATTTTTTAGCGACTTAGTCGGGGAGTTTAACTACGTTCGAAGAAAACAACTAACAGGTAAACATAAGAGATAAAAGAAAGAGAGAAATCTAGACCCTTTGGGCCCAAATCTGAGAACCCGTTTTGGGCTTTTTGGCCCACCTATACCTGTCCTAAACTAGTGTTTTTGGGCTTTCAACCCACGATCGATTTCACCTGTATTGATTTAAAACTTTGGCTTCTAGGCCCAAAACAAATGAAAAATAAAATGAAAATATAATAAAATAAAATAAATAGATAATAACGAAGGACGACAATAAATGAATAAATGAAAATGAGACTCGCGCGTCTCTTTTCCGCTTTAAATATAGGACTTTAACCCATTTTTCCTTATTTTGACTCCTTGTATCCGTACGCCATGTAATTTGTTTTAGGCTTTCTCTAGGAATTAACTCAAAAGATGGGCCTCATCAGTCCATTGTGGAATGCAAAGAGTCCGTTTGGACTCCAACGAGTATTTATGCAAAACAAACAAGAAAAATAAAGAACATAAACACATGATTAATGAGGGGAAAGAGAAATAAGATTAATCCATAGCCCACCGCGAAAAAGAAAGAAGTTAAAACCGGTTAACACATAGCCCATCAAAGAGAGGAAAAACTAGACAAAGATTAATGCAGATTTAATTAAAAAAGGCAGTGTAATATGAATCTTAAATAATACATAATCAACCTAGGAAAAATATAAAGAGAATCACTACGTGCTAGCTAAGCGACTAAGATCCTAACAGATGGCCAAAAGCAGATTAAATATAAGAAAACAGTGTCATCCATTAAACAAAGAAGAGTATATGCAAAGGGGTGGGTCTTACACTCTAGTATTCATTCTAAACAGATCATAAAGACACAGAAAATCGTGTACCATCCTCCTAATTAAAATGGAATGATCAATTAGATATGTAGAAATGACACACTTTAAACTAATTGAAACATCGTTGAGACTTAATATGAGTAAGCAACGTCATATATTACAAAGGGAAGATCCCCCCAATTACCATATCGAGGCCAAGACGCGTATTCTTATACCATCAGAACATTGTCAAGAAAGGGATGCAATATAGCAAATTAGCATTAAACACTTCAGACTAATAGGTAATAGTCTTAACAAAACTGATTAGAACATAAGTCAATAGGTACGATGTAGGATTTAAAAAAAAAAGTTACACTAAATCAAAGTTTCAAGTTACATCATTTACGGCGCATCTGAAAATACATTTTTTAACTCACAATGACGATAGACCAGTCTAGACAAGCTACATTTTCTACCACATGCGAGTACTCAGAACACGAACCATAATGACAAAGAAAATCAAACACATCAGAAACGAGAGAAAAAGGAAAATTTTATAACAGAAAAGATAAATAGCCTGGGGGCAGTTACATATCTACTGCATTAAAATAGATTGAGGCGATTCTACTTGAATAAACTAGAGCAGACAAGGTGAATAGAACATTGTAAAATACCAGATTTTTAGTTGCTTAAAGCATATTTTATCCTTTCTCGACAAGTCAGTAACTTGAAACATCCAAATACCCTTTTCTAGGTCTATTACTACAATTTTGCCAATTAAAGTCCAAGAATGCTTAGAAGATGATTGCTATTGACCCAAAGAAAATAAGGAAGCTGCAACGTTGATTAGACCTGAAGGAACTATTCCAAACTACCATAACTAAAGTTAAGTCTGTCCATGAATCAAACAGGAACAAAGAAAACTCAAGCAAGAAAGAAGCAATCAAAACTCAAAGCGTTTGCAAAACAGACTCAAGCTAAACGGGCATACACTTGATTGAAAATATCGAATTTAGAAGAAGACTATACTGAAACAAAAGAAACATAATGAACTCAGTTTCTATGAAAAAAGAAACACTACCCAGAGCAGAGAGGCTAAATTAAATGACTACCTAAAAAATAATCAAATCAAGAACAACAAGCACCTCATCTAAAACAACAATAGAGATTCTCTTCGCGATACCCTACGGCTCTCAAAGCCTCTACAGCATCAAATCCAGCATTTATCACGATTACAACTATGCAATTGACTAATTCAATGGAGAAAGGGGATGAAGAATAAAACGATGAGATTATAAGAGACGAGAGTATATTTACCTCTTTCGGGGAAGCAAAATGGGATAACGAGCCAACGTCGAGATGTGCCACCACCGAAAATCAGCGTTATCAACTCAGGATCTTCCGATTAACCGGCCAACTATAAGAAAGAAGAAAGAAAAAGAAAATTTTCTCTAAAAGAAACTATTTTGCTCTCTAAATTTTTCTTCCCCCTCTTTTTCAACAAAAAATTTCTAACCCCTTAAGCAGTACCCAGTGGGTTCTTATATAGAAGACAGCATTGGGGGTATTTTAGGGATATAAAAATAGGATATTTTAAAATTCAAATTTTGAAATCCTTCACAGCTTCTGTTTTCATCCTCAATTTGTACCCCTTTTTGGATTTCTTGAGAGGAATCGAAAAAAGGGTGGACCATTTAAATTTTGGCAAAACGAATTGTACCCTAAACCAACGAAAATTATCCAGATATGTACGAAATCGGACAAATCAACCTGAAAATCTCGGGATTCGAATGTTGGAGGAGCCAACGCATCAGTTTTCGAAAGCTTCTAGACTCTTCTCGCGCGGATTCGCGTAGTAGGGGTACGTGAGCAATGGGTTGAGGTCGGGTCGGTCATGGGTCGACGGATTTGGGTCGATTTGGACGAATTCTGTTCGTTGATGGATGAGTTCAGTTGTTTGAATATTTTGAGTTGACATCAGTTTATTGGTGGGTTCGAATTGTTGATGTTGAAGTGGCTGTTTTGGCGTTGTTTCGGTAGATTGGATGGTCATTGTTGCTGGATGAATTTGGGTCGTTCGGGTAAGAGCTGGGTTGGATCGAAATTATTGTTGGTTACTGTTGTTGTTCGTCGATGTTGAAGGCTGTGGTATTGTCGTTTAATTGCTGTGAGATTGTGAAAGAAGAAGACACGAAGGGGTCGGGTCAAGATTGTATTTTAGGTAGGTTGGTTAGGCTGTTTGGGCTTGTTTAAGTTGTTATATTGGGCTGGTGGGTCTGGTTTGGTGAAGGGAATTGGGCCACTGGTAACCCAAAGAGAAATGGGCTGCTAATTGGTTAATTTAATTGTTGGGCTGAAATTGGTTTATTTTTGAGTTGGGATGGATTATGTGTATTTGGCGATTTGGCCAATTCATTTAAGTTTTGGCCAAATTTAAAAATCAATTGGCTAATTGCATCACAATTATGGCCAATTTTGATTTCAATTATGGTCAAATCTAATAGATTGGCTAAATTAAATCAAAATTCGAAATGAATTAATATCTCATTTAACCCCGAGCTTCTTGATTCGATAAAATCAAACATATATTTATCCAAAAAAATATTTTTGAGAATAAATTATATTTAAATCAAGATTTAAATTATTTAAATTTATTTTTCAGATAAGTCTTGATTAAAATCCGACATTCCATAGAATAAATATTTAAGTAATCAAATTATATAATCTCGTATAATTGAACAAGATAATATATAATCTCTACTTAAAATGATAAAATTGCGTGCAAAAAATATTTTGAAAAGTTTTTATTCAGATGAAATAAATATTTTGATTTTATCAAAAACCAAAGAAACTCAAAATTAAATTTAGTCGTGGAGGGAAAAAATTAGGTGTCAACAACTGCCCCCTCCCTTTGGGTAGGGTGGATGTAAGTAACTCTGGCCAAAGGGAGGTTAACGTTCCTTATTTTTGTCCGACCATAAATTCAAATCTGAAAGAGGTTGGTTTTCGCACGAGTTTCATAGAGTTATGGCTGGACCTTGGTATTAGGTTTCCTTCATATCTTAGGTTACATGAGAATTCAGGTCACTTGTCGTTCATAAAGCTTGATTCAAAGCACGATTTTCAAAAAGATTCACAAGTTATCTCAGTTTTAGAGCTTTTGATGAAACCGAGAAGATAGAGAATAAAGGGATTTGGGGGAGGTTGGAATGCAGTCGAGTTTTTGACAAAGATCCCAGCCTACATATCCCCAAGACTCAGGGAATCAGACTACTTGTAGTTTGACTCAATCGATAGAAAAGATAGTCTTTTATTTTAGACGATCTTTGGTTCGGGATGAGCGACAAGTTGATCCAGTTGTGAAAAAAGAGACTTGTAACCTCTTAACCATGAATGTGGGATCCTTTACATCTATAGGCAAGAACTTTCCTAGACAGAATTTCCAAAACTCTAGGTACACTATCACTCGAATTTGAAAGAAAAAGAAGTTTACCCTAGGTATAAGTTTAGAAATATACAGAAGGAGAAGTTGAAACCAAAAAATCCCAAAATACCCACATGCCTTCTAATAGGGGTGTGGTTGGATGGTGGTGGCGATCATTCTTTAGCTTGCATCTAAAAAGTTTGACGTCTCTCTTTAGACTATGTCCCGTTTTGCTGCTAAGAAAGAGTTTCATGTTGTGTTGCGTCCTATCTGGAGTTGTCCGCACCTATGGTTTTGATTTGAGATTTCACCCTCTTGGATGTTCTCGACAATGTTTCAAACAAGAAGTGTTAGTGCTAAACATAATTCACGAAAGTGGTATGTAGTTTTTTACCATATCTCTGCGTCGATTGTCACCTGAAAAGCAAAGTCATCCTTTCGTGTACCTGTTTGGAAGGAAATAAGTTGCAACAACAAACACAATAATCCTTTTGGTTGTTGCCTAATTATCTCGTTTGTCGGTTGAATATATTTTCAAAGTGGGGTGATCCTTTTAGACACCGATGATACTTTATGCAGAACGTTCCTGCTACCGTGTAATATTATGTTGATGCGGTAACCCTTTTAAGTTACCTATGATGCTTGTGGAATGATAACTTTTCAGGTTATTGACAATAATTCTTTGTATGTGACCTCAGGTAAGTCCTGCGCATCTTTTGTATTGATACGATTTATAGATTTCCCTTGAATTTATAATTTTTTTATAACCTCGCGCATTATTTAGTATTGGATACGAGGCAAGTTACAAATATCCTTTGAATTTCTAGCCTACCCTGCACATTATCCGACCTAGGATAAGAGATGACTTACAGATATCCCTCTAATCGCTAGTTCTCAGGTATTCCTGCATATTATCCGACCTTGGATACAATATGACTTATGGTTATTTCTCAAATTGGAAGTCTTTGGGTAATCCTGCACATAATCGATCTTGAATATGACTCGGCTTATAGAGAACCCTTGGACTTATCAATTTGATAATCTCATATATTCTCCCGTAAGGATTTAGTTGCGACTTGTGGATAGCCTTCGGACTATCAATTTTAGGTAACTTTGCACACTATCCGATTAGGATGTTGTTGCGACTTACGGATGAACTATGGGCTATCAACTCAGAGGTAATCTTTTACACCATCCTATTTCAAATAATATGACTTATAGATGATCCTTAAATTGTCAATTTAAAGAAATCTCATATGTCGTTCGCTTTCAGATAGCGACTTCCAGCTGTTTCTTTGAATCATTTTCTTTTAATACATTCAGGTGCTGATTCATAAAATGACGAGATATCCTCGACGCCAGCGGCCTCTTTACTTCTTCGAAGGTAGCGGTATGGACTGCGTACATTCTACCCTCCCCAGACCCTATTTGGTGGGAATACACTGGGTTTGTTGTTGTTGTTGTTGATCCTCGCGCCAGTGTATGCTATCTTACGTTTCAACAGATATTAGATATTGATGATATCATCGACGCCAGCGTATGCTATCTTCCGTGTCAATAGATATTAAATGCTGATGATATCCTCGACGCCAGCGTATGCTATCTCGCGTGTCAACGGATATTAGATGCTGATTATATCCTCATCGCCAGCGTATGCGATCTCGCGTGTCAACAGATATTAGATACTGATGATACCCTCGAAGCCAGTGTATGATATCTTGCATGTTATCAGATATTTAATGTTGATTATATCCTCGACGCCAATATATGATATCTCGTGGGTCATTCGATATTAAATGCAGATGATACCCTCGATGCCAGCGTATGATATCTCGTGCATCATCAAATATTTAATGCATATGATATCCTTGACGCCAGTGTATGATATCTTACGCATCATCAGATATTTGATGCAGATGATACCCTCGATACCAGCGTATGATATCTCACGCATCATCAGATATTTAATGCAGATGATACCCTCGACGCCAACGTATGATATCTCGCACATCATCAGATGTTTGATGCTGATGATACCCTCGATGCCAACGTATGATATCTCGCATGTCATCAGATATTTGATGCAGATGATACCCTCGATGCCAACATATGATATCTCGTGCGTCGTAAGATATTTAATACAGATGATACCCTCGACGCAAGCGTATGATATCTCGCGCATCATCAGATATTTAATGTAGATGATACCCTCGATGTCAGCATATGATATCTCACGCGTTATCAAATATTTAATGTAGATGATTACCTCAACGCCAACGTATGATATCTCGCGCGTCATCAGATATTTGATGCAGATGATATCCAATGGCCCTCTTGGCAATGGAATGAGATGGAATGGCCCTTTTGGCAATGAAGATGGTTTTGCCTGAATCTGTTTGTCTGTGTTTTTGTTTTATATGTGTACCTGTACTTAAGGTAGACAGTCAGTAGACACAAAGTCGCTTTTGCTAGTGACTATTTTTTAGAACAATTCTTAATACAATATTTATAAAGAAGATAAGACATCTTTGTTTGTCCTTGATGGTCTCAAGAAATGAGATAGACAATTCAAAAGGTCTTCAATAAATAGGTATTAACCCATCTTTGGGGCTACCCAGAAATACCATTCTTGAGCATCATATTTTTTGGTATGGCTCCCAACTTGCTTGGAGATTTTTGAAAAAGACTTTCATTTTTGTGTATTGATCCCTATATCCACAGAAAAATGATTAGTTTGAGTGAAACTACTCCGTGTTGCCTCCTTCGCTCCTCGATTTGCTCCTCGCCATCTTTCAGGTGCCCCATCATATTGGTACCTCCATCCAGGCTCCTTGCTCTAATAGACGTCTAGGCAATCACTAAGTAAAAGATTTGTATAGATTTTTTAAAGTAGTCTTAATTTTAGAAAATAGTTTTGAAAGTTTCTAAAAAGCTTTAGAAAATCTCTGCCAGTCAGGTTATGTACTAGCTCAACAAAGTCTTCCTCTTGGTTTTGACTATATTCGATGGAGGATTTCCAAAACTCATCATCATTGTTGGAGGGTTCTTCAAATAGTTCTGTCATAGCCAGAAATTGAGTCTACCTAGACTTTGTCGCGACTGGTGACTTTGAAAATTGACTTTGACCTCTGGTGCTGGGGAATTTGAAATATATTCCAGTGTTTGGTGGAAATTTTGAGTCATTCCTCAAAATTTCTTCCCCAGTTTAAAGTTGTTTGAGATGATATCAACTTGAGAGGATCCGAAGTCTTTGCTGGTCTTCGTTCTCTTTATTGGATGATGATCTTTCTCTTGTGGATTTTTGAAATTCCTTCTCAAAATTCTGCCCCAGTTTCTATTTTCTGGGGTTAATATGATTGAGCTGTTGGGGAACCTATGTATCCCGTTGAAGCAGGAATCAGGTCAAATATAGTTCAGGACTACGCTAGGGATATATAAAAAATCTAATGGGTTGACCGAAGCCGACATAGGCCGTCTACATATCCCTTTTTGGGAATTCAGGTCATCACGTAGTTCATACATGCAAAAAAGGATAAATTTTCCTAAGGGCTTGACCGAAGCCAACATAGGCAGCCTACGTATCCTTTTCTTGGAAATTCAAGTCAAACGTAGTTTGTACATGAAAGGAAAGGGATTCTAGGCAATTCATATTAGAAAACAACATTATTACAGAGGCGATTACAAATAAACTAAGGAAACAAAAACTAGAACGTACTTCAAACATAATATCTCTTTACCGCATCATAATTGATTAGTTTGGTTCACTCTTGGCCATCCATCTCAAACAAGATCAGAGATCCTACAGATAGTACCTTGCGAAATATGTATGGCCCTTGCCAATTTGGAGCGAACATGCCCTTGTATTTTTCTTGGTGGGGGAATATACGCTTGAGGACCAATTACCCAACTTCAAATGTTCGAGTTCGTACCTTTTTGTTGAAGGCAAAAATCATCCTGTGTTGGTACAACTGGCCATGACACACGACAACCATTCTCTTTTCATCAATCAACATGAGTTGTTCATAGCGAGCGCAAACCCATTCTTCGTTACTTAGTCCGGCTTCCTGAATAATCCTTAAGAAAGGCATCTCAACCTCAACAGGTATCACAACTTCATTCCCATAAACAAGTAGATAAAGAGTTGCCCCTGTGGAGGTTCGAACTGTTGTACAATACCCTAGCAAAGCATAAGACAACATCTCATGCCATGATCTATCATTATCGACCATCTTTCTTAGGATCTTCTTGATGTTCTTATTGGCGTCTTCAACGACTTCATTCATCTCTGGACGATATGCGGTCGATTTACGATGAATAATTTTGAACTGATCATAAATCTTATTCATAAGTAACTGTTCAAATTTTCCCCGTTATCAGTATGATCAATTCTGGCACTCCAAATCGGCAAATCAAGTTATTTCTGACAAAATCTATAACCATTTTCTTGGTGACGGCTCTATAGGAAGCAACTTCGACCCACTTAGTAAAGTAATCAATAGCGACCAAAATGAATCTATGCCCATTCGACGCTGATGGATCTATCGGTCCAATAACATCCATTCCCCAAGCTACGAAAGGCCAAGGTAGACTCATCGAATAAAACTCATGTGGAGGCATTCGAATCAAATCTCTGTGTATCTAACATTTTGGACACTTCTACACATACTTGCTACAATCATTTTCCATAGTCATCCTGAAGTAGCCAGTTCTCAAGATTTTTCTAGAAAGGGCAAACCTATTTATGTGGGACCCATAAATTCCATTGTGTACTTCCTTTATTAATTTATTGGCTTCCGCAGCATCGACACATCTTAAGAATCCTAAGTCTGGAGTCCTCCTAAAAAGGATTTCCCTACTTGGAAAATAATTCTTTGCCAAACGCCGGATTGTAATCTTTTGATTATTGCTGGCCTCTTTAGGATATATTCCAGATTCTAAATACCTTTTAATATCATAATACCATGTCTTTTCGTCATGCTCCTCTTCAACGTGTTTATAGTACGCGGGTTTCTCCTTCAAGCTTATTTATAAAAGATCAATGTAACTCTGATCTGGGTGCTGAATCATGGAGGATATAGTGGCCAAAACATCAACAAACTCATTTTGTATCCTTAGGATATGTCTGAAATCAACTTCCTTGAATCTTCCACATAATTCTTGTATCAGCTCTACATAAGGAGTAATCTTGGAGTTTTTTACCGCCCATTCTCCCCGTACCTGGTGAATCAGCAAGTCTGAGTCCCCGATGACTAGCAATTCGCGAACACCCATATCAAGTGCCTATTTAAGACCTAGGATGCAAGCCTCATATTCGGCTATGTTATTGGTGCACGGGAAATGCAACTTAGCAGTTACCGAATAGTGTTGGCCTGCTTCTGGCACAAAAACTACTCAGATTCCTGAACCTTTGAAATTGACCACCCCATCAAAGAACAACCTTCATCCGGGGTAAATTTTTTGCAATGTCTTCTCCCACGAATAAAATTTTCTCGTCTAGGAAGTAAGTTCGAAGTGGCTCATATTCTTCATCAACCAAATTCTCTACCAAATGATCTGCTAAGGCTTGCCCCTTGATTGCCTTTTGAGTCACATACACAATGTCGAACTCACTCAGCAACATTTACCACTTAGCTAACTTTCCCGTAGGCATGGCTTTTTGGAATATATACTTTAATGGATCCATTCTGCAAATGAGATATGTTGTGTATGAGGACAGATAATACCTCAACTTTTGGGCGTACCAGGTCAAAGCATAACACATCCTTTCTACAAGAGTGTAACGAGTCTCGTACGGTGTAAACTTTTTACTCAAGTAGTAGATTATTTTTTCTTTCTTACCGGTCTCGTTATGCTCCCAAGGACACATCCAAAAGCATTCTCTGAGATAGACAGGTAAAGAAACAACGAACTTTCTTTTCTTCCTTGGTAGAACCAAAATTGGAGGAGCAAATAGATATTTCTTGATTCTGTTGAAAGCTTTCTGACATTCCTTTGACCACTCATTCAATGCATCTTTCTTCAACATCTTGAGAATTGGCTCACAAATGACTGTCGACTGAGCAATAAACTTGCTAATGTAATTCAAATACCGAAGAAACTCATAACCTCTTTTTTTATCCTCGGCGGTGGCAAATCCTGAATTGTCTTGATTTTGGATGGGTCTAGCTCAATGCCCCTTCTGCTGACTATGAACCCCAGTAATCTTCTGGATGGCACACCAAAGGCACACTTAGCAGGATTCAACTTCAAATTATACTTTCTTAATTTGTTGAAGAATTTTTCTAAATGGGTCAGATGATCCGAACTCTCACGGAATTTGATAATTACATCATCCACGTACACCTCAATCTTTTTATGAATCATATCATGGAAAATCATTATCATAGCCCTCATGTATATTGCACCTGTATTCTTGAGACCAAATGGCATTACCCTATAATGATAAACACCCCAAGGAATAATGAGAGTTATCCTTTCTGTATCTTCCTCATCCATCAATATCTGATGATACCCGTGAAATAATCCATGAAAGACTACATTTCATACTTTGCACAATTATCGATGAAGATGTGGATATTGGGCAGCGGAAAATTATCTTTAGGACTGGCTCTATTCAAATCTCTATAGTCAACACAAATTCGAATCTTGCCGTCCTTCTTTGGTACTGGACGATGTTGGTTATCCATGTTGGATATTTTGTGACCTCCACAACCTTATACTGAATTTGCTTTGTCACTTCTTCCTTGATCTTCTAACTTAAATCCGGCTTGAATTTCTAAATTTTTTACTTGACTGGATCAAAGTCGGGATTGATCGATAACTTATGCGACACAATGTTAGTGCTCAATCCCGGCATATCATCGTAGGAACAGGCAAATACATCAATGTACTCTCGCAACAAGTGAATGAGTTATCTTTTTTGTGCTTTTTCTAAGTGAACACTGATACTTGTTTCTTTGATTCATCATGCTTGCCCAGGTTGACTGTTTTGATTTCCTACAGGTTGGGCTTCTCTTGATTCTCAAATTCATCTATGTCTTCCACTAACCGCTCTTCATCACCTTCTTTCCAATCATCATCATTTCTCTCACTTTGTTCATCTAAGCTTTGACATGACATAACATTGACAGGTTTTAAGTTACTGCTACTGCAAAATAAAAAATAAACCAAGTTAGATGATAATAAGATAATAACAAGATAATAAAATATATTAATATAATCATATTTCAAAATAACTTCTTAAATAAAGGGAGGCCTTTTCATTGAAATTTGGGAAATAAGTACAACTATGGATCATGACCCGCGCGAATACGGGCCCATACCTTTTTTAAAGTAGTAAAACACGAAAAAGAAGTTTGAGAAATAAATAGTGGATCATTGGGCCTCCTTCGGATCATCACCGGTTTTAAAAACTAGTAGTAATTACCCTTTCATCTACCGCGACGGGTGACGAATTATGAGTGGAATGGAGGTCTAGTTTTGCAAAGCCTCTCTCGGTGCGACCTTCTTCACCCCACTAGACTTCGGGAAATCTTTTGGTACAGCATTGCATCCCTCGAATAGATTTCCTATCCCATTCCCAAGACCATCATCATTTGGCATCTCACACACAGGAAATGATTGGTACAGGAGCGGCAAGGGCCTAGGCAGACTCGTCTTTGGCTTATCCTCAAACTCATCTTCCTCTGTCGGTTGGTATCCTAACCCATATTTAGATGCTTTCTCTGGGACCATAATGGGCTCAATAATTCCTTCCAAATTCTTACCCAAGCCTCGACCAGGCTCGAACCCACTTCTTAACATCACAGTTGCAATTATTTTATAGACAAAAGGCATTGAAGTTTTGGTCGTCAGATCTTTCTCTGCAGCACTCACAATTTCCATAGTATAAAAACTACTACCCTTTGAGATATCTTCAATCCCCGGAGCATAACCATTTTGGTGATTTGCATGGATTCTTTCCCCTTAGATGACTATTTTATGATCCTCCCAAATAAACTTCAATAATTGATGAAGGGTCGATGAAACTATTTTTGCACCATGGATTAATGGTCTTCCCAAGAGAAGGTTGTAACTAGTATGGATGTCCATAACATGAAATTTATCCTTGAATTCAGTAGGTCCCATCTGGATGTGCTAATCAATTTCACCTATGGTATCTCTCTACCCTTCATCAAATGCCCGCACATTACGTGACTTTGATAAATTTTCTCCAAATCATATACTATTTGAACCAATGTGTAAAGAGAACAAATGTTCAAACCAGATCTGTGATCTATCAATACCCAATTAATCACATAGTCCCGGCAAATAACAGTGACGTGTAAGGCTTTGTTATGCATCACTCCCTCAAATGGCAACTCTTCCTAACAGAAGGATATGCTATGACTTCCCATAATGTTTCCTATCATCGCGGCTAGATTCTCGACACTCGTGCCTGTGGGAACATACTCTTTATCCAAGACCTTTAATAAACCTTGTTGGTGATATTGCGAACTTATTAATAGTGCCAAAATAGAAATTTGGGTTGGAGTCTTCTCTAGATGTTTCACAATTGAGTAATCTTTCGGTTGCATACGCCTCCAAAATTACTCAACCTCCCCCTCAGTGATTGATCTTTTCTGTGAATCTTTCCTATTGGTCAAATCTTCAGGAATGTAGCATCGTCCAGACCGTATCATCCCTAGGGCAGCGGTGGTTTCTATAATAAATTCCTTCCTGGGTGGAGGAGCGTACACCTTAGTCGGGACCGTTATTACTATAAATAGGGGCTTCTTATTGACACTTAAGTCAATTATGGCTCTCTCTATTTTCTCACCCCTTCTGTCCTTTTGAGCCTTTCTGAATTCACCATAGTAATGGTCTTGCTAGACGCTCATTCGCCCTCTATTTCAATCATGTTAACTATAGGTCCCCCATGATTAGGAAATGGATTACTATTGACATTTTGTGCAGGCAACAGAAGCGTGATGACCTTTTGGTCAATCAAATCTTGAATCTTATTCTTTAGGCTAACACAATCCTTAGTACCGTGCCCAGCCGCTCTCGAATGATAGGCACAATGTTGATCGACATGATAAAATTGGGAGTTGGGATTGATGGTTGGATAGTTTATAAACGATTGACATTTTTCAATCTCCTAAACAGTTGGGTGCGACTTTTCGACCAATGGCATGAAATTCTAGGGAGGTTTTTTTTCGATGTTTTGATGTGGGTGTTTATAATGGTTCAGATTAGCAGGAGAAAGTACTTGATGATAATTTGGAGGCGGTTGGATATTTGTTCGGTTATTTTGATGGGCAACTTCAACATGATGCTGATAATTCGACTGTGGAACTTGGTATTGAGGTAAAATAATTAGCTGTGGAACTTGGTATTGGTATTGGATATTTGGAAGTGGAGCTTGGTATTGGGATTGAATATTTAGAAGTGGATCTTAGTATTGGGATTGGATATTTAGAAGTGGAGCTTGGTACTGGGGTTGGGTGTAGAATACATGCTGAAAATTTGGTGACGACGGAGAAGAGAGAACGTTCCTAGGCTTGAATTTCTTCTTCAACTTAGCAACAAAATCAGCAGAGACCGTACCTACATCTTTCTTTTTCTTCTTTGGGAATATAGAAGTCCCAGACGATGTTGGGGTTTTGACAATCTTCCCTGTTCGAATGCCTTCTTATAGCGATTCCCCAATTTTTACCAAATCTGCAAAAGTTGCTTTGACTGTGGATACCATCATAGTATAATATTCTCACTCCTGAGCACGAGAAAACACAAACACCATCTTTTCCTCAGAAATGGGAGGTTGTAGTTTGGCAGTTTCTTTTCTCTAACAAAAGGCACAGTCTCGGAAGCACTCATCATTCTTTTTCTTGATCTGGTCTAATAAGTATCGGTCAGGGACTATTTTAATATTAAATGCAAACCTATCGAGGAAACCTTTAGCCAACACCCTTCAGCTAGTCCATCTTTTCAGTTCTTGAGACATGAACCAATCTAAGGCTTCGTCGCTTAAGCTTCGACTAAATAAGTGCATCAGTAATGCCTCACTTTTTCCTACCCCCACCATTTGATCACAATACCTTCTCAGATGGTCCATTAGATTTTTGGTACCATCAAACACCTCAAATTTAGGGACCTTGTATCCTTCTATTAGATCTACTCCAGGGTGAACAAATAGATAATCGTAACCTAGTCATCATTGTCCCCCGTCCCATGAGATTCCTAATCTCTTCATTTAGAGCCAATAACTTCATTTCATGCTTGATCCTCCACTCTTTTTCCTTCTCTTCGTAATGGTTTATATCGAAATTAGGAAGGGAATTGTAGATATCAGAGGATATGATGATATGAGGAGGATTTGAAAGGGTAGCTTGATTTTTAGGATGAAAGAAAGTTGGTTGGTGAGGGGGATAATTTGGAAATTTGAAAAGTTTTGTGGAATTTGAGAGTAGTTTGGTGGGATTTAAGAAGAATTTTGCAGATTTGGAAAAGAATTTTGTGGGTTCGGAGATAGATTTGGTGGATTTCGTAGATTTGGGGATGGATTTTGCAGATTTGGGAGCGGGTTTTATGGGTTTGAAAGCGGGTTCTAGGATTTAGGAATGAATTTTGTGGATTTGGAGACGGATTTTGTAGGGTTAGGGATGGATTTTGTGGATGGTAAGCATCTGGGTTATTTTCTTGATTGGTGTTTTGGACTAGTTAAGGAGCGAAGATAAACGATATGTTATTTGGATGGTTCTTGAGAATAGGCGTACTGAGGGGAGGGATCTGGAGTGGAGTCCTGTGTCCTTCTGGAGCGGGAGCATTGACAGTGATGGCCAGGTTAGGCAAATCTCAAGTACGATTCATCTCCTCCTGAAGCATTTCTATTTTTCTTACAAGTTCAGCAATTATCTCAGTTTGTTCCGTTATTACATTGTCCCTGATAGTCAATGCATTTTCTTCATCGTTTCCAGTCATTTTTGAATGATGGTCAGAGGATGGGATTTTATGCGCTTTTGACCGGGTGAAGTCAGGATGTTCTGCCAGCTTATTTCAACACGAACTAGTTTTCTATTATTTGTAAAGTAAAATAACTCAAAGACAGATGTGTTAGTTTCCATATGTGATAAGTAATGCAAGATACTTGACAAGAAGTAACCACATAGAGTTGTTGGTGCCATAGACAAACTGATCCACGAGAGCATAGTGGATAAATTTGTCTTTGACTCAAACAAACACACATAAGCACATAAAGAAGTTATATAACATAAACATTATATTAGCGCGTATCCTAACTGGGGTGACCCTTTTTGAGCCAAGGGTTTGGGCCTAATGGATTTTGAAGAAAATATATGCCTTTTTAAAGCCAATACATTATCCCCCCCAACTTTCATAGATATGTAAAATGGCATAAATTCCCACAAAAGATAACAAAAGCGGGATACAATCTTTAGGGGAAAGGGAGATAACATGAAAGAAGATAAGGTCCCACACAGGGGAATAGAAAAACTAGCTACTGGATGCTCTTTCGTTTGCTCTTGCCTTCTTAGCCTTGTTCACCTCCTGCGATATTTGATATCTGTTAATGATCAGATGACTCCCGCACAACTGTGCCTGGTTGTTTTAGGTCATTCTTTCTATACTATCAATCTGAGAAGCTATGCTATCATCCAAATTGATTAAACACTGCCTAACATCATCAGCCTCCTGCCTGGCTCGCTTTAACTCTTCCCTCAATATATGTATATTAAAAGTATCCTTCATATGCATCTATTGGTGCACGATTTCATTTTTTTGAAATTCATCTTTAAGCTTATGAAGTCGGATCTGATGCTTTGATTCTATATCAATAATGCAAGTGGGTACATTCTGCCCCGGAATCAATGCTCTGGCTAGACTCTTCTTCAACCACTCTTTGTAAGTGTTGTTGACTTTGGGTTCATACTCAATACAGAAAGAGACTTCTTTCTACCCTCTTCTTCTCCATCTATTTACCATGTAGTCTTTGAGCGGAGACTCGTCTTCATTATACTTAGTGAAGAATCTAAGCATAGACACGGTTTGGGACGTTTCCTGCTTGATCTCGAATTGCCTAAGAACTCTACCAAGATTGTAAGGACAGGTCCCCCTGAGACTTACAAGCACTAGAAAAGGCCACTCACCCCCTCGAATGGTGTATCTCCCTGAACGAAGATATTTAATGGACCATTGGATAGCGTCATCCCTTAATTCCCCAAAAGTTTTAAACCAAAATTCCGAAGATGCTTCCCTTTTGAACTTATGCAGGAACAACCACATATCGTGTGATAATAGAAGATCCCCCTCGTTTGATGATCAAGCTGTATTGTTCTAGGATTTTTCTCTAAATAAATCATCATCCACCATTGTAAGATAAGGTTGCAACCTTGAAAGAAAGGATTCACGGCTTGACACCTTCCCAAAGCTCGATATATATCGGCTACAATCATGGGATCTAAGTTGTGGAATACCTTTTAAGAACCGTACTCCATTCCATGGAAGAGTGTGTGTGTCACTGTGACAAATCTTGGATAAATTTTGCCATTTTCCCCTTGTGGAAACACCATAGTTCCAAGTAGGCCTACCACAAATACGAATGCTCTTGTCTCCTTCTATTTTGCTTCCGACTCAAATTTATGCTCGAACTTTTGAAAAGCGTTAAACCTTCCGAACCGGCAATACAACTCACGAAAAGGGATGTTTGCCCCATCATGTTCCTCTAGCCAGTGTCATCATTAATTAAGAAGACCTCCTTGATCTCTTGACGGTCCCATACGATCGGGACTAGAATATTCTTATTAGGTGTCTCTTTTCTCTTGAAACACATTTCAGTACTCTCGTAACAAATCAATACCTCTTTAATAGTGGGAGTTAATTCACCATCTCTGAAGCGAAACACCATATTCTGATCTTCCTAAAAGGTCGTCAGCACATGGATCATTTCGGGCCAAACGTCCATCTCGATCAACGAAGTCAAATTCCCGATATGTGTTCTAACAATCTTTCTTTCTTCTTCGTTTATGTAATCTCACCATAGTTTCAGAAAGTTGTCGGGTTCGATAACCATCTTGAACTTTTTACGGGAATAAAGTTGAGCCATATCCTACACGAAAGCAGACAAAGATGAGCCTTCCCCCGACCTCAAAGGATAATGGATTTGGATTAAACAAACATACATTTTCTTCAATACATTAATATGATTCGTCTGTAATTGGCTCAGTGTCAATAGATGCAGGACAAGTTTTCTAATGGGCTCAATACCCCTCTTGGGTATTGGGTCGTCCTAGGCTCATACCTAAAATAGGGTTTTGTTTTTTCTCTATCCTAGGTGCCTAGAGTGGGTTTGAACCAGGTTTCCAAGCGGACGACTTGGGTTTGGAAATACAAACATCCATAAGACGACTCACGTGCTAATAAACTATCGTATTTCCAACACTTTATTTGAAATTGAACAACAAGGGTCGGGACATCTACGAAACTCCAAAACAATTTAATAAATCAAGGCAGAATTATGCTATGAGATGCAATAATTAAATACCGCAAAATCGAAACATATAAACACGTAAATAGTTAATCAAAAGAAAAAATCAAACATTTGGTTAGAACCTAGTCAAGTTCCCCAACAGAGTCGTTATTTCTGTTTTGCTGAAAGTGTTGACTTTTGAGAGTTGTCACTTAATTTTGAAAAGGAATTAAGAAACCTTTATAAAGTACTTTAAACGATTGAAAATAGAAAAATCATTCAAGTTAGAGATTCTAGGGAAGCAGTTCCTATTAACATTTTAGGAAGGATTTAGGCACTTAAAATGTCCGCTAACTTGCGGTTATCCAAACTGTGTGAAAAATATCTTTTGATTAACATCACAAAGTTTTATTGTTCAAAAGTGATTGATTGTGGAAATATTTTGATGTTTAGGCAAAACTAGTTTTTTAGCGACTTAGTGAGGGAGTTTAACTAGGTTCGAAGAAAACAACTAACAGGCAAACATAAGAGATAAAAGAAAGAGGAATTTAGACCCCTTTGGACCCCTGAGAACCCGTTTTGGTTTTTTTGTCCCACCTGTACCAGTCCTAAACTAGTCTTTTTGGGCTTTCAACCCACGATCGATTTCACCTGTATTACTTTAAAACTTTGTCTTCTAGGCCCAAAACAAATGATAAATAAAATGAAAATATAATAAAATAAAATAAATTGATAATAAAGAAGGACGACAATAATTGAATAAATGAAAACGAAACTCTCGCGTCTCTTTTTTGCTTCAAATATGGGACTTTAACTAATTTTTTCTTCTTTCGACTCCTTGTATCCGTACGCCATGTAATTTATTTTAGGCTTTCTCAAGGAATTGACTCGAAAAATGGGCCTCATTAGCCCATTGTGGAATGCAATGAGTCCGTTTGGACTCCAACGAGTATTCATGCAAACAAAAAAATAATAAAAATAAAGAACATAAACACATGATTAACGAAGGGAAAGAGAAGTAAGATTAATCCATGGCCCACCTCGAAAAGGAAAGAAGCTAAAACCAGTTAACACATAGTCCATCAAAGAGAGAAAAAACTAGATAAAGATTAATGCAAATTTAATTAAAAATGGCAGCATAATATGAACCTTATATAATACATAATCAACCCAGAAAAAATATAAAGAGAATCACTTCTTGCTAACTAAGCGACTAAGATCCTAACAGATGGCCAAAAGCAGATTAAATATAAGAAAATAATGTCATCCATTAAACAAAGAAGAGTATATGCAAAGGGGTGGATCTTACATTCCAGTATTCATTCTAAATAGATCATAAAGAAGCATAAAAACGTGTACCATCCTCCTAATTAAAATGAAAAGATCAATTAGATATGTATAAATGACACACTTTAAACTAATTGAAACTTCGTGGAGACTTAATATGCGTAAGCAGCGGCATGTATTACAAAGGGAATATCCCCGTAATTACCATATCAAGGCCAAGACATGTATTCTTATACCATCAGCACATTGTCAAGAAAGGGATGCAATATAGCGAATTAGCATTAAACACTTCAGACTAATAGGTAATAGTCTTAACAAAACAGATTAGAACATAAGTCAATAATAGTCTTAACAAAATTGATTAAAACATAAGTCAATAGGTATGATGTAGGATTTTAAAAAAAAAAGTTACACTAAATAAAAGTTTCAAGTTACATCATGTACGGCACATCTGAAAATACATTTTTAACTCACAACGATGATAGACCAGTCTAGACACGCTATATTTTCTACCCCATGTGAGTTTTCAGAACACGAACCATAACGACAAAGAAAATTAAACACATCAAAAATAAGAGAAAAAGGAAAATTTTATAACAGAAAGGCTAAATAGCCCGAGGACAGTTAATATCTACTGCATTCAAACAGATCGAGGCGATTCTACTTGAATAAACTAGAGCAAGCTAGGTGAATAGAACATTGTAAAATATCAGATTTTTAGTCGCTTAAAGATTATTTTATACTTTCTTGACAATTCAGTAACTTGAAACATCAAAATATCCTTTTCTAGGTTTATTACTACAATTTTGCCAATTAAAGTCCAGGAATGCTTAGAAGATGATTGTTATTGATCCAAAGAAAACAAGGAAGCTGCAACATTAATTAGACCTGAAGGAACTATTCCAAACTACCGTAACTAAAGTTAAGTCTATCCATGAATCAAACAGGAACAAAGAAAGCTCAAGCAAGAAAGAAGCAATCAAAACTCAAAGCATTTGCAAAATAGACTAAAGCTAAACGGACATACAATTGATTGAAAGTATCGAATTTAGACGAAGATTATACTGAATCAAAAGAAATATAATGAACTTAGTTTCTATGACAAAAGAAACATTATCCAGAGCAGAAAGGTGAAATTAAACGACTACCTAAAAAAATTATCATAACAAGAACAACAAGCACCTCATCTAAAATAACAATCGCGTTTCTCTTTGCCATACCCTATGGCTCTCAAAGCCTCTACAACATCAAATCTAGCATTTATCACGATTACAACTAAGAAGTTGACTAATTCTATGGAGAAGGGGGATGAAGAAGTAAATGACGGGATTAAAAGAGACAAAAGTATATTTACTTCTTTTGGAGCAGCAAAACGGGATAACGAACCAACGTCGAGATGCGCCACCACCGAAAATCAACGTTATCAACTTAGTATCCTCCAATTAACCGGTCAACTTTTAGAAAGAAGAAAGAAAAAGAAAATTTTCTCTTAAAGAAACTGTTTTGCTCTCCAAATTTTTCTTCCCCTTCCTTTTCAACCAAAATTTTCTAACCCCTTAAGTAGTACCCAGTGGGTTCTTATATAGAAGACAGTATTGGAGTATTTTAGGAATTTGAAAATAGGATATTTTAAAATTCAAATTTGAAATCAATCACAACTTTTGTTTCCATCCTCAATTTGTACCCATTTTTGGAAAAACTAATTGTACCCCAAACCAATGAAAATTATTCATATATGTACGAAATCGTACAAATCAACCCAAAAATTTCGAGATTCGAACGTTGGAGGGGCCAACGCATTAATTTTCGGAAGTTTCTAGACTCTTCTCTCACAGATTTAAGTGGTAAGGGCACGTGAGCAACGGGTTGAGATCGGGTCAGTCGTGGGTCGATGGATTTGAGTCGATTTAAAAGGATTCTGGTCGTTGATGGGTTAGCTTGAATTTTTTTCCCTTCACTTAAAGTCTTTGCTTTAAATAAAATCATTTTTTCACTAGTTTTTCTAATATTAAAAGTTCAAAATTAATTAAATATATAGATATGGTCAAACCTTTCTCATTAGAATTTAATTATTTGTTTAATTTAAGTGTTTAAAATTAATTAAATATATTTATGGTAAAATCTTTCGTTATTAGTTGTCATCAAAATTAATGACAACTAATATTTTTTTCATTAGTTTAAGAATTCTAATTTAACTAAATTTGATTTTAAGAAGATTTGATAAATGTAGAAATAAATATAAAATCGAAACTGTTGGAATAAGAAAAAAATTTAAGAAGCACAATATTTTTAAAAGCTTTACCTACGTAATAGGAATATAATCAATGATTTTGTAAAGATTTTACTTTAAAAATAAGAAAATATTTTAAATATAAAAAAATATATCTTAACACAAATATGATTCAAATTGATGCGTCTCTCTTAGCCTATGAAAACAAAAAAAGAGTTATTATATGGCAGACGCAAAAGTGACGATCCATCAATCACTTGAAACTTCTAGTGGTAAAATATATTATGTGTATATGTTTAAGTTTACATTATTATATTAACTTGTGAAAGATTTTTGAAAAGTTATTTGAATTATTACACTTTATTAAAATTCTCTTCAATAGATAAAATTATTTAATTTTAAATAATCAAACGTTACATGTGTAAGCCACGTACAGTTAAACTAGTAGTATTAAACAAGTCATGTGGAAGGTTAAAATTAAAGAGTTTCTAAAAAAAGAGTCATTCTTGTTGGGTTCGAAATCGGGAGGCCGTCATGCGGAAGCTATTAGTTTGCAAATCATAGAGATGATAAATCAGATGACAAAGAAAACTATAATAAAAATATATTATTGAATATGGTTTGACCAATTGACCTACATATTAAAAACTAATACTATTGAAAAGCATGAAAAACTATGGGAGAAGTCTCCCCCTAAACAAGACTCTTTCAAGAACTACATTGTAGATGCTATTGTGATAAGGTATGAGAATGGTGTCTTCTATTTATAGAGTTCCAAAATCTTTCCTCTAAGAAAGAAGTTTTCCAAATATGAAGATTTTTTATATTTTCCTTTAAGAAAAAATAAAAGTGATTATGATATTACTTTTATTTTCTTTAATAGAAAATTAATCAATTTTGATAAGAAAATCAGGGCAAAAACCTTAATAAATCTCTTCTTTTTGGCTTGATTTTCTTCACTTGATCTGCCTTCTTCACATCACATGTATGATTTTGATTCTTCACATAATGTTCATATATCCCTGCTGTTTGTCATGCTTAAAATGGAGCCCTTTTGGGTTAAAATATATGAGCCATTATATGTTAAAAATATTAGACCCTTTACAAGGTTAAAAGAGAGATTTATTTTTAAAGATGTGACAACAGTATTGTGGAAAATATGATTGAAATATTTCTCCATATATAGTTGGACCAAAACGTCATTATCTTCAAACTGGTTGCATCTTGATTTAAAACCGCTTAGAATCTATTTAATCTCGTTTCACCAAACCTTTGGACCTTTGAACCATAAGCTCTAATACCACTTGTTGGGTTCTAAATCGAGAGGGCATCATGCGGAAACTATTAGTTTGTAAAACATAGAGACGATAAATTAGATGACAAAGAAAACTATAATAAAAACATATTATTGAATATGATTTGGCCAATTGGCCTACATATTAAAAACTAATATTATTGAAAAGCATGAAAAAGTATGGGAAAAGTCTCCCCCTAAACAAAACTCTTTTAAGAACTACATTGTAGATGTTATTGTATTATCGCATTATCACGACCCGGTCGGGGCTATGGCCGCGATGAGTATCTTGAACCATGAAGGCCCGAGAGCCCTTTTCTATTTGAGATTCATGCACAACGTTCATACAATATAAAGAAATGTGAAAAGCTAATAAAACGGGAACATGGTCATTCCTTTACTTCAACTAGCAATACAAAATATAAATTCATAACTTTTCAAAACACATGACATCGGTCTGCAAAATCTCTAACAATATGAAAATAACTTCTGTCTGAAAACTAGGACAAGGCCCCAAATTGGATCATAAACTAAAATAAATGAAAAGTTTCATAACCAGGCCTTCCGAAATAAGAAAGGCTCACCGACTGTAAACTTCTGACAATGTCAATCTATTGCTTAGTGGGACCCCGGGATTGAGTCTCAGATCCTGAAATATAGGGGGTTAATACAAATGTACTGGTATATAGAACAATTCAAAAATAAAATATATTTATATGCAACATAGGTGAAAGCATCTCAAAAGATACATGCTACCTTAAAATAGTTGAAAAATACATGGGCATGATCTGAATCTTTCAAATGACATTCTACGAATCACGACTCTATTCTTTATATTACTTCTAAGCTAGATGGTACACCCTACAACTCTACTATTCCACGGGATATATGAAACCCACCCTTGATCGGCAGCCAAGCCCCCAACCCAAGTTTGCCGCAAGGGTTGGAGTCTCTGCTTCTGTACTACGCCATTGGACCGTTGCCAGTGTACAATTTCCCTTTCGAGTAACATACACCCGTGTCGGCAAATCATGATTTCGAACAATGAGTCATTTGACTCATGCCTTCTTTGGGTAACTATCTAACTCTCTTAAGCCCAGTTTAGATTCTTTGAAACATATCTTCTTTGCAAAGTTGTTTCTTACTTAACATCTTTGGGCATATCAAAATAGGGTATCGTCATACCCAGACTTGCAAGACATATCAAAGCATATCTACTGCCCTTTTTTATTTCAAAAGAAAGGTATTATTGACCACCCAAAAGATTTAAAAATCAACAATAGTTCATATTTCAAACATATGAAAACAAAACATTCTCTCTTCAACACTTTCTCTACGATGGTCATCTTTTTTTATTAAACATTTTCAAACCTTCAATTGAAAACATGAATACTTATAAACTAAGTAAAAACCCTCTCATTTAATCAATCAAAACAGTACAATGTACATGTATTAGTAACTCTTCCAACTCAAGCTTTTAGCAATCTGTAAAATCAAAGCCACAACTTGTGAAAACAATGGATTTCAAAGTAAGAGAGGAATTTACATAGTCCTGCTCTCATTTATCTTTACAAATTTAATATCACATGATCTCACAAAAGACATTCAACCTTAGGATTTCATACCACAAGTTCTACAAAACTTCATCAATATAAGAGATTTTCAGTACATGTTCATCAATACGTTTAAAAACCAATTTTGGATGCATAGGTATATATATACTCGTTAAAGCTTGTTTAAAACAATTAAATCCATGCCCATGAGGTTTAGGATAGTCCCATGCACCTTAAATGACAAAGAATTCATGAAAAGATCGACCCTTTAAGCTTGAAAGAGAAAACCCTAAGTTGTTTACCTCCTCTTGTGTTTTAGATGATGAACTAAGGATTTGATAAGGTTAAAATATTTTGGGAGCCATAAACCATGTTAAGATTTTTAGGGATGGTTATTGGATTACAAAAGACCATGTTTCCCTTGAATTAACTCAAAAACAGAGTCCCTACACCGCAAAAATACAAGGTTGGCGGTGCCTAACCCATGGCCAAGTCCAAGGTTGGCGACGCCAACCCTATGGCCAAGTCCAAGGTTGGAGACACCAAGCCTATGTCCAAGTACAAGGTTAGAGATGCCTAAGCTATGGACAAACCTTTCCAGTGAAGGTAGGCGATGGAAAAACAATGCCTAGCCATCGCCTAAGCTCTATTCTGTGACGCTTACTTAGTTTTGAGGTCCTTAAATAATTTCAACACCTCCTACAATGTAAATTCATGATATACTATCACTTGGGGTTCTAAAGATCATTTTAAAAGTATCCAAAAAAGTGTTACGACTATGGGGGAGGAGGGTTACAATCATACAGCCTAGACGGTGCCTCATTCAAATACTCATAACTTCTTACTCTGGTCTCGATTGACGAACGGTCGGAGGCGTTGGAAAGAAGAGTCGAAGGGCAACTTGATATATAGTAGTCCACATGAATCTTTATACATTAGGAGAAACAGTCGCTGGAAGTTGACCCATGCAAAATCATCAACTAAAATCAATCAATAGGAAAGTGCTCAACTTAACTTTTGAGATAGGAGATTCTTATGATGTATATTCATCTCCAAGGATGTTTATACAGTAAGGAAATATAATTCACACTTATTTCTAACTAGACACCATTGGATTCGGGTCCATATACATCAGAAAGACGGTTCAACTTTAGCCTGAAAGTGTAGGGTGTTATAGGCATGAGAAAGAGTCTTCTATTTATAGAGTTTCGAAATCTTTCCTCCAAGAAAGAGATTTGCCAAATATGAAAAAGTTTTATATTTTCCTTTAAGCAAAAATAAAAGTAATTATGGTACTACTTTTTTCCTTCAATAGAAAATTAAAACTCAATTTTGGAAAGAAAATCAGAGCAAAATTCTTAACAATTCTTTTTAAAACAGACTAAAACAAATAGATCATTATTTTAAAAAACGGGGGAATAATTTCCAAAAATAATAATAAAAAAGGGAAGTTGCTATTATTATTAATCATGTGGAGCAAGAGTAGCAACCTCGATGAAACTCTAGTTAGTATTGAAATAGGTGGATGATTTAATTTGGAAGAAGAAAGATCTTGAATTTGAAAAACATATACTTGACTTTAATTTTTCTTATTCAAATTTATACCACTAGATAGAGTGTTTAGCGATTTCTTTATTAATAATAAATTGAAAATCTGTTTTTACTGTAAACACTTCTTATTTTTCTGTTTCAATTGGCAATTATTGTATGTGTAGCATTTTTGTAGAAATGCTTAATCTTCCATTTCCATTGCATGTTTATTTATCTTCTTTTCCTACATTTATGTTGTGTACTAATTGTTAGTATTGTCAATAATTCACTCCCTCCATCTCAATTTATACGACATTCTTTTATTTTTAATCGGTCTAAAAAATAATGATATTTTTCTATATTTTGTAATAGTTTGATTTGAACTTCCCATTTATCCTTAGTGCGATAATTTCAAAAGTCATTTCATTCTTAAATTTTATGTCCAGTCAAACACCTTCACATATATTGAGCCGAAAAGAGTATAATACATACACTTAAATTTAACTTGCTGTAACATGTTAATTATTATTTATTTTAGTTACATAACACTAAGTAGAAACTTCTGTAATTACCTTTTTTAAACGATATGATTCTTTAAATAATTTTTACATAGCTTAGAGGGTTATATTATTGAATTAATAATAATAATAATAATAATAATAATAATAATAATAATAATATATATGATAATGCCATATTTAGTGACTTTACAATATATTTTTATTTACAATTTATTAATTCAGTAATATAACCCTCTAAGCTATGTAAAAAATATTTAAAGAATCATATCATTTTAAAAAGGTATATATATATATATATATATATATATATATATAAAGAGAGAGAGAGAGATACACTCTCCTGATGTTAAAATCTTACTAACTTAGAGGGTTATATTATTGAATTAATAAATTATAAATCTATGGCTTGTAGAGAGAGAGAGAGACACTCCGTTAAAATCTTACTAACTAGATAAATTGAATGCTTTTTTGTGATCTTATTAAGAGTTGATGAAAATATAATTTGAGCTACAAGATAGAAGGAACATGATAAATTATTTAATTTCATGCTGTGAATTTATTAACATACATGTGGTTTCGTACGCTTGGGTACGTTTTTTCTTTTTTCTAGGATTGAATTAGTTTTGAAATTTAAAGGGAATAGTGTGCTCCAAAGTAACATTTGCATGATTTTGTGAGGCTTATTTAGATTTTATTGTATTATTACATACAATAACCTACCCAAAGGGTATTTATTGTGTGTTTTAATTTGATGATGAAGTGTGAAGTCAAAAAAGAGAATACCTTGGTTTAGTAAATTCATCTTATCGAAGGGAGTAAATTTTTTAATATTAGAATATTTAATCGGTACCTGCCCAAAGTGGTAATATTGGTAAGACACACATTAGTTGCCTATAATACTCTTACATTGTATTCATCATAATTTTGCCCGAAGTTATTGTGAGGCCTTAAAGAGAATATTTTAGTTCACTATATTTGATGTTGTCCGTTGATTAAATTATTTCATGGATTGAATTTCACTTGACTGCCATCATTGCATATGCACGGGAGAGAAATGTTGTATAAATGTATCACCTGCCCACAGAGGATTATGGGCCGATGAATTTTCTATCACTTGAAAATTTGTTCATCATCCGCACAAAGGGGAGAATATTGTTAAGGCTCATACTAACTTTTTGAGGAAAGTAGTCGTATTATATTCTTAGACTTTCTTAATCAAATTATCTTGTTGCGTCAGACTAATTACCTTGTCTCATCAGAGAAATGTCACCCATAAAGATTTTTGACTATTTAGATATAAAGCTTAGTCTTGAGTTAGCCCTGAAACTTAGTGATAGCAACCGTGCAGCCATAGACAACCCTTTGAAAACCTAACATTATTGAAAGAACTATATTGATGGGAGAGATATGTCTTAACTATTTTTTGTTGAGATGGAATTTTTGGAGTTCACGTTGGCTATTTCTTGGTACACTACCACACTATTGGGTCTATATTAGAAAGCTTCAGTGTTTGTGATTGTGAATTTGTAACACTCCACTCCTTCGGGCTAAAATTTAAACCGTCATTCCTATGCGTATAGACCCGAATCAAATGATTCCTTATAAATATATGTTTTATGATAAATTATATAGTGTGGGAATACCTTTGGATATGATTTGAGGTCACAAATATCTCCCAACTCAAAGACGAGTTGAGAACGTTTCTATCTATTAGGCTTTACTGAATGTTTAAGGTTGGGTCAAATTTTAATGACTATTATTCCTAGTATATAATGATTTACTTGTCATACCATATACCAAAAGAAATATCTTTGAGTCTTATTTCCAACTCAACTGGTTTCACCTAAATACAATATCGGAGTAGAAAGTTATGCCCATTTTATTTTGAAGTGTCCGTCTGCCAAAATGTGACGACGAAGTTGACGACTTATCAACTAGGTGACGACTAAGTTGAATGGACCTCAACTAAGTGACAATCCATCAACCCTAGTTGTCAGCCTACGGATGTAAGTGGTAAAATTTAGCCCAAAAGTGACGACCTAGGTGACGGGCTATCACCTGAGTGACGGGCCATCAGCCTTGGTCATCAACTGAAGAAAATCTGTGATTTCTTTGGTTTCTTTAGGTGTAATTTGATCATTTCCTCACCCTAAAACCTACCCCACGAATATAAATTGTATCGTAAGCATTATAATCCATTTTTCTATCAGTTTTCAACATCTCAAATCCTCTCCATTCTCAAGAACAAGACCAAACTAGGGCTTCCTCTAAGTTTAAGATTTCAAGAAAAGGGTCAAGATTAGAGTTCTAATTTTAAAACTAATCGACATAAGGTACATGGGACTATCCTAAACCTCATGGGCATGAATATATATATATATATATATGCATCCGAAATTGGTTTTAAAGGTCTTGATGAACATGTATTGAAAATCCCTTATATTGATGAGGTTTTGTAGAACTTGTGGTATGAAAACCTAAGGTTGAAATATTTTTGTGAGATCATGTAATACTAAATTTGTAAAGATAAATAAGAGCATGGCCATGTAAATTCCTCTATTACTTTGAAATCCATTATTTTCACAAGTTATGGCTTTGATTTTACAGATTGCTAAAATCTTGAGTTGAAGGGTTACTAATACGTGTACATAGTACTGTTTTGATTGATTAAATTAGAGGGTGTTATACTTGGTTTATAAGCATTCATGTTTCCAATTAAATATTTGCAAATGTTTAATAAAAGAAGATGACCACCGTAGAGAAAGTGTTGAAGAGAGAATGTTTTGTTTTCATGTGCTTTCAAGTATGAATTTATGCATGATTTTTAAATATTTTAGGTGGTCAATGATAACTTTTGAAATAAGAAAAAGGGCAGTAGACATAGTGTAACATGACTTGCAAGTCTAGGTATGACGATACCCTATTTTGATGTGCCCGAATGATATCAAGAAAAAAAGAACTTTTCAAAGAAGATATCGTTTAAAGAATCTAAAACTGAGCTTAAGAGAGTTAGATGGTTACTCGAAGAAGTCACGAGTTAAACGACTCATTATCCGAAACTGTGATTTGCCGACACAGGTTTATGATACCCGAAAGGGAAATTGTACGCTGGCGACAGCCCAATAACGTAGTAAAGAAGAGAGACTCCAACCCTTGCGACAAACTTGGGTTGGGGGCTTGGCCTCTGAGTCAAGGGAGGATTCCATATAGCCCATGGAATAGGGGAGTTGTAGGGTGTACTATCTGGCTCAAAAGTAAGATAAAGAGTAGAGTCATGAATTGCAGGATGTGTTTCTAAAGTTTCAGATTATGACCATGTGTTTTCAACCATTTAAAGATTACATGAGATTTATGAAATGCTCTCACCTATGTTTTATAAAAATGCATATTTTGTTTTTGGATTGTTCTGCGTACCAGTATATTTATATTGACCCTCTATATTTCAGGGTCTGAGGCTCAGTCCAGGGGTCTCGCTAAGCTGTTAATTTTTCAGAGAAAAATGTGTTGTTGGTGAGCCTTCTCTATTCTTGAAGGCCGGGCTTATATAAACATTCTCATTTGTTTGATTCATTGTCTGACTAAGGGCCTTGTCCCATTTTTTTTAAGACATATGTTGGATCTTGTAATGTTTGAGATTTTGTAGATGGGTGTCATATGTTTTGAATATTAAGAATTTATTTCCAAATTGTTCAAGTGTTATGAGATTGACCATGGTTCTGTTTTGTATATTTTTTCGTAAATTCTTTATATTCTATGAATATCGTGCATGATTGCCAGAAATAAAGGGGCGCCCGGGCCTTCATGGTTTGGGATGCTCGTTACGGCCAGGGCTCCAGCTCGGATCGTGACAAACTTGGTATCAGAGCACAATTCATGGTCCCAGGGTGTCTGCGAAATTGCGTTGGTTAGAGTCCTATTTATGGGTGTGTAGCGCGCCACACTTATAAGTAGGAGGTTACAAGGCATTAAGGAATTTTCTCTTTCTTCATGTTCTAGTTCGTGTTATGGAGTCATAATGTTCCTCTTTCATACTCTAGTTCGTGCTATGGTGTCGTTCGTAGGAAAGTAAAGTTATCCCAATTCTTTCCGTACTCTAATATTCTTAGATGTGACTCATTGTTGAGGCGATTTAAGTTCAAAAACTTTGAATCTTAAAGATGTGGTCTTTTTTTATTTAGTCATGAATGATTATGAAATTGCACAAGGACTTAAGAGGAGTCCATAAGTGCTTTAAAAAAGATTGACTTGAGTTTATACCCTTATCTATATTAATCGTGCGTATGAGCCTGATGTATGAAGTATATTGGATCTCTTTCAAAAATTTTGTTGGAGATGTCATGCTTAAGGTTAGTGGTACATGTGAGAATGTTGGAATAATATTTCCACCGAGTAGTAGTATATGCTAAGGTTTCATACCCTATTGGTAGTAAGATGATCCCAAAGTTAGTGATATGACATCACATGTTTAGAATCAGAATGAGGGTGATGTTTGCATAAGGAAGCTAGTTTAGTTGTATAACTGTTGATTGAGAGATGGGTTGCCATTTCATAGTGATAGACTAATATGGTAGCAATATTTGTAGGTTGTACGGTAGTCTATGAAGGAAGTGACTGGCTAAGATTATTATTTATTTAAAATAGGAAAAGAGCTTAGAATTGATAGTTATGGTGGTTGTAGAAATCATCTATAGGTGGTAAACATAAAGGGGTAGATTCACCAACAAGTTACAAGTATAGACTAACTTGGGGGAAAACTTAGTGATGTTTAAGGAATTTTGAAATTTGTCTAAATGTGTGCATGGGTAAGTAGACTTAATGTGAGAAAGTAGAATATATTGATAACATTGCGATGGGTTATATTATAAGATTAAGATTGACTATCCCTATTATGTGATTTTACCCCCTTGATTGTCTTTTCTCTAGTCATTGTAAGCTAGTACTACATGTAAGAAGGTATGTAGCAGATTTTGAGGTGTCATATTGATGTCATGGAGGGGGTGTAATTGTAGGTAGTAATTAAGTAAAATGAGGTATTTGGGTTGATTTCCCAAATTGATGGACTAGTATAATATATGACATATTTCATCGGTGTTACATGATTGGTGTTAGACAATAGGCTTGAACTTTAGATGTGGAGTGTAGTGGTAAGAATAGTAACTCCAGATTGATAATTCATGTTTTGTGGGAATGAATTAGTTGGCTTGGTGTAATGTTTGAAATAGCCTAGGTTGGCAACCTGCGGAATAAGGAGTGGATAATTGTGATATATATATATATATAGTCATGAGGACTAGTGTTAGAACGATAAATCGTGGTTGAGTTATTAAGCGGATAAGAGCGGGTCTATATAAGAATAAGATGAACTCCCCCCTCCCCCAGGTAGCATGTTGTTATATAAAGTTTTATGTGTATAAGTGTTTTGCGTACCTAGTTTGTATTCTTGAAATTGTAGTATGGAGAAGTCTGCAGTGTTCGTTAGAGTTGATTTGAGGTAATATAGGTAGGCAATATGAGCCTCGGGTATGGTTTTACAAATTTTGTTGAGTTGTAAGTTATGTGATTAGAGGCGTAATGCGACTATTCTAAGGAGTTGAAGATAGAGTGTTAAGTGTTTGGAAACATGTATGTCCATGCCCATAATAATGCTAGTCATAAGTTTGTGACTTTGGGGGTTATATGAAGTTATGATTAGTGTTCTTGAACGGATGTCCTAGAAAGAATTTAGTGTCTTTGTATTAGAAATTAATTAGAGGAGTTTGTATTATTGTATATACTGATTCCCCCTTATGATTAGGAGTGTGGATGAGTACGCTCATGAGAGTGGGAGTTATAGAGTGATGGCTATAGAGGCCAGTGAAAGTTAAGAGTAGCATTTTTGGAAAACAAGGCCTTCAGAGTATAGTTTATCAGGAAGAGTTTAACGTTTATATGTATGGTGATATACTTTTTGTGTTGAGAGTTGTGGCTATGTATTTGATGTGAGATTATATTCGTAAGTCTAGGATTGTGACTTGGATCTAAAGGGGGGATGATGGATTAAAGTAGTTCCCAAATTTTCTTATTGTGGAAAGTTTACGGAAGAGTTATGATAAACCTATTCCTATTCTAGCATATTCCTCCTACTTCAGTTTAAGAGTTCATTCTACCAATGTCTTATGTATTCAAGCCCTGTCGATGCCTAAGGTTTGAGTTATCTATATAAGTCATGTCATGTTCCGACCTCCAAACTAGAAGCAATGATGTCTCGGTAAGTCCAGTCTTTCACGTATTCAAGCTCTATGATATGATGCTCATGATCCATAAAAAAATTCCATGTCTTATAACATGCTTGGTTCTAAGAAAAACTATGCTTTCTATATGTTACCGATTCATGCTATGTCAGGTCTAGCCAAATGAGAGAAATTTTATGCAAACTCATGGCCATGTTCAGTTCTTAAATAAGGAGAAATGGCTCCAAGTAGAAATCCTTTCCTCAATCATCGACTTCATGAATTCTAGACTTATGTTATACAACTCTTGATGTGTGCACTCATGTTTTCACACTATGCCCAGTCCTAAGAAATCATGTTATGTTGTTTTTATGTCAAATGACTCTTTACTTATGATCCTAATACTTGATTTATGAAACCCTTTGTATCTATTCAATCGTATCTTCACCTCATGTCCCTCCTTGAGTAGTGCAACAAGTATGGGTTATGATCTGACAAGTATTATTTCCCTTCATGATACTTATGCTCGGGTCCCTCAATGACCCTATGAATATTAGTATGATGGTATTGGTAGAAACGTAGTAGTGTGTTAGGTGGGAGAGTAGATATTCTTGAAGGTAGAAACTTTTGATGTGATTTCTTGAGCTAAGGTTATAGGAGAAGGGGAAAGAAAAAGATGAACTTTCGTTACGTGAGATAGTTAAGAAGGAGTTATTTGGAGAAAATCTTAGTGAGAATGATTGAATTGGTTGGTCTTAGTAGGGAGATCCATGAAGTGGGTGTAGTAATGATAGGCTTGAAAGTTGTAATTGATGAAAACACAAACCAATGCTTTGTATGGTTAGTACTCCTTGATTTAAAACTTTAGTTTGTTTGAAAGTAGTGATAAAGTGAAGTAAATCTTCTTAAAGGGGTGTAGAGTATGGAGTCCCATAACTTAAACCAACTTTTTTTTTCTCTGAGTTAGGCTTCAACATAGGAGTATTATACAATGGGACTTAAACTCGTGTGGTTAGATGTTTATTGGGAGAATGGTATGTTGGAAATCATGAGGCATGTAATTTAATGTTTAGGGTGTAGAAAAGTAGTGTCTTTAAGTTTAAGTCTTTTCGTTGTATCTTGTAAGATGGAGAATGCTTCTATTCTTATGTCCCGTGAGAATCTCATCTCATATCTTGTACCAATCTTAATCAGGCCGAGGAGTCTTAGAAAAAATTCATGTCTTACAATGTTTTAATTATGTACCACAAAACATATGACAAGATCATGTCGATGGCAAGTTTCGTTATCTCATGTTTTGTGCCAATACGTCTCCCTAGGGGTTATCATGAAGCTCATTTGATGCCTTTGCATATTTTGTTGAGGGAAAAATGTTTGATGCGATATTACGTTCTTTATTCTACACTTTTAGAGCTTCAAAAAGTCCCTACCCATCATTCGGGGATGACTAATCCCAAGGGGAAGATAATGTAACACCCCTCTCCTTCGGGATAGAATTTAAACCATCGTTCCTATGCGTATAGACCTGGATCAAATGATTCCTTGTCAATATATGTGTTATGATAAATTCTACAGTGTGGGAATACCTTTGGATATGATTTGAGATCACAAATATCTCCTAACTCAAAGACGAGTTGAGAACGTTTCTATCGATTAAGTTTTATTGAACGTTTTAGATTAGGTCAAATTTTAACGACCCTTACTCCTAGTATATAATTATATACGTGTCCTATAATATACCAAAAGAAAGTTTTTTGAGTCATCTTTCCAATGCAACTGGTTTCACTTAAATTCAATATCGGAGTAGAAAGTTATGCACATTTTACTTTGAAGTGTCTGTTTGCCAAAATGTGACGAAGAAGTTGACGACTTATCAACTAGGTGACGACCAATTTGACAGGCCGTCAACTAAGTGATGAACCATCAGCCCTAGTCGTCAGCCTAGGGCAGTAAGTGGTAAAATCCATCCCAAAAATGACGACTTAGGTGAGGGGCTATTACCTGAGTGACGGGCCATCAGCCTTGGTCGTCAACTGAAGAAAATTTGTGATTTCTTTGGTATCTTTAGGGGTATTTTGGTCTTTTCCTCATCCTAAAACCTACCCCACGAATATAAATTGTATCCTAAGCATTATAATCTATTTTGTTATCAATTTTCAACATCTTAAATCCTCTCCACTCTCAAGAACAAGATCAAACTAAGGCTTCCTCTAAGTTTAAGATTTCAAGAAAAGGGTCAAGATTAGAGTTTCAATCTTAAAACTAATCGACATAAGGTTCGTGGAACTATTGTAAACCTCATAGGCATGGATTTAATTGTTTTAAACAAGATTTTATGAGTATATATATATATATCGATGCATCCGAAATTGGTTTTAAAGGTATTGATGAACATGTATTGAAAATCCCTTATATTGATGAAGTTTTGTAGAACTTGTGCTATGAAACCCTAAGGTTGAAACATTTTCGTGAGATCATGTAATACTAAATTATTAAAGATAAATGAGAGAATGGCCAGGTAAATCCCTTTATTACTTAGAAATCCATTGTTTTCACAAGTTGTGGTTTTGATTTTACAAATTGCTAAAAGCTTGAGTTGAAGGGTTACTAATACGAGTACATAGTACTATTTTGATTGATTAAATGAGAGGGTGTTTTACTTGGTTTATAAGAATTCATGTTTCCAATTGAATCCTTGCAAATGTTTAATAAAAGAAGATGACCACCGTAGAGAAAGTGTTGAAGAGATAATGTTTTGTTTTCATGTTCTTTTAAGTATGAATTTACGCATGATTTTTAAATACTTTGAATGGTCAATGATACCTTTTGAAATAAGAAAAAGGGAAGTAGAGATGTTGTAACATAACTTGCAAGTCTAGATATGACGATAACCTATTTTAATGTGCTCGGATGATATTAAGAAAGAAAGAACTTTTCAACGAAGACATCGTTCAAAGAATCTAAAACTGGGCGTAAGAGAGTTAGATGGTTACCCGAAGAAGGCATGAGTCAAACGACCCATTGCAAGAAATCGTGATTTGCCGATACGGGTTTATGATACCCAAAAGGGAAATTGTACACTGGTGACGGCCCAATGGCATAGTAGAGGAGCAGATACTCCAACCCTTACGGAAAATTTGGGTTGGGGGCTTGGCCGTCGAGTCAAGAGCGGATTCCATATAGCCCGTGGAATTGAAGAGTTGTAGGGTGTACAATCGGGCTCAGAAGTAAGATAAAGAGTAGAGTCATGAATTGCATAATGTGTTTCTAAAGTTTTAGATTATGCCTATGTGTTTTCAATCGTATCAAGATGACATGAGATTTATGAAATGCTCTCACCTATGTTTTATAAAAATGCATATTTTATTTTGGATTGTTCTGCGTACCAGTACATTTGTATTTACCCCTATATTTTAGGGTCTGAGGCTCAGTCCATGGGTTCCGCTAAGCTGTAGATTTATTAGACAGAGGTGTGATGTTGGTAATCCTTCTCTATTCCGGAAGGTCGGGCTTATATAAACATTGTCATTTTCTTGATTCATTGTCTGACTGGGGGCCTTGTCCCAGTCTTGTTTTAGACATATGTTGGATCTTGTAATGCTAGAGATTTCACAGCTGGGTGTCATATATTTTGAATATTAAGAATTTATTTCCAAATTGTTCAAGTGTTATGAGATTGACCATGTTCCATTTTATATGTTTTTTCGCAAATTCTTTATATTGTATGAATGTTGTGCATGATTGTCAGAAAGAAAGGGGTGTTCGGACCTTCATGGTTCGGGATGCTCGTTACGGCCAGGGCCCTAGCTTGGGTCGTGATAGAATTGGTCTTGTATTGCTGATTGATGTAAGTTCTACTACATTTCAGCATTAATAATCTTGTTTGACTTGACCATGTTCAAATTGACATTCTACCAATGTTTTTGTGTTCATTGCTCGATTATCTCCAAAATTATTTTATAAAATTACATTTTCATTGAGCTTTCAAAAATTACAAAGCAAGAGAATGTTTAAATTTTCACTAAATATGGACTAGCATTAATTTAATTATTTTTCATTTATAAAATGGTCTAGATAAATATATTTGGTGGACCCATAAGTTGGATTCCTTATTATGCCCGAGTTACTTTATTTATTGATTTGGACTTGCAGTAGCGTAAGCCCTGTTACCTAATAAAACATGTTATGTAGAGACCCATTAGGTTGGAACTTGATGCTTATAAATATATGACTAGGTCCACTCTCATCTCCTTAACCTCTGGTGTTGATGAACAAAATAGCTCTACAGGTATGCGTATTATCTAAATATTAGATAATTTTCTTAATCTATTTAATCATCTTAGCTTTTATAAATTAACTTGCGAGTATAATCTGGAAATACTTTATAAGGAGCCTTGTTGTGTATTTTATCAATAATTTAAGCTCTATCAATGAGATTCTCTTTTTTATGTATTGTCCAGCTTGTCACACGCTCGGTGTTTTGACAAACATTTCCAATCTAGTCATTAGATCTATTGATTGCCACTTTAGAATTTAATTGTATTGAGACAAATACAAAAGTGTAAATTATTGCCCAAGTTTCTAGTCACATGACCTTCGGAGTTTTGGTTCAGTCGCAAGGAGTATAGGCATATCCAGAGTGTGATTGTTGGGAGCATGTCACGCATATGAACTTTTCATTACCACAAAACTTAGTATTTAAGTAGGAGTAGGATAAAGAGACAGGTCCTTTAACCCCTCCAATTGAACTGACTTGCTCGGTGGGCATACGCAATCGTCAAAGAAGTAGAGCAGGTCAGCTAACATGTTAAGTTATTAAAACACTTCTCATAGTTCAGTTAGCAGTAACATATCATATAGTTTCGATAACATCCGTAAGGACTGATTTGTATGCTATTCATCATCAATTCACTACATGCATTTCTTTTCTTTATTGCACTTCACAGTGGAAGTGGTTGGGTATGTTATTATGTAATATTTTCCTTTGATTATTTCCCTCCTTTATTTATTTTAAAGGTAGTAGCGAGAGAGTGAGATTGTTATGTGCTAATGCATAAGAGTAGTTGAAGAAACCATACTATTTTGATTTTCCTTAAAAGGTGTATCATACCTGATTAATCTGATGTGTCTCTTATGAATTTGTAAGAAACTAATCCAGACTTATTTCTTTCCTGTTTTCCCCTTTTCTCTTTGGCAGAGTTTATTGTTAATATTCTAAAGTTATTATAAGCATAATTTTATGAAAAAATGGTTTTGTTAGTGGATTGTTGGTATATCTAAGGTTCATTTATCGTTACTTATACTAGCTCCTTTATGTAGGTAAACAGGTTTCTTCCTTGATTTGTGTTAATTATATGGATTAGGTTATCAATGTTCATGCTGGAGAGGTAAATTGTTATCTATATCTAGTATCTATGAAAGCCTTATCAAAAAAGCTAGTATTTTTGAAAGTTCTCTTTATAGCATGTCAAAGTCTACATGATATGAGCTACATGTATTATCCCTTTTTCATTTTTCTTTCAGATCAATATGATGTATCTCTTTCCCAGCCCATTTGTAGTGCTAGGTATACCAAATATCTTTTTTTTTCTCCAACTATTCGCATTTTATGTTTTTTTTTGTAAGAATCAAACTTGATGATTGATGGGTGTTAAGAAAAGTTGCAATACCTAACAATGATATTAAGTGCATGCGTTTACCTAAACAATTTCCAATGCAATTTAAGCCTACCCCAATCCACCTATCATAGTGAAAAAGGGTGGCTTGGCTATTTGCCAGTACATCTCAATGGAAGTTTGCTCATATTTTGATAAAAAAAAATTAATGTCAACATAAAGGTTCTGTCATTCGCTCAACAAAGGCCTCACTCAATATGTATTCTCTCAGCAAATGGTGATATTTCCAGTGTCACAATTTGTCAATCAAATACTTCTGGTGGTAAATTGACTTTTGAGGTGATGTATCTTATTATCTTTTTCTAGCAATTAAGAACATTTCAAAAATTATCAAAGTGAGATCCATACAAACTATCCACCCTTCTCAGTAGCTACTACTGTCCTTGCAAAATAGTTGAGACTAAACGACAACATCTAGCATTATTGCCTCCAATTCGTTAAACTGCCCAATGCGTGCCTTTAATCTTATATTTTCTCTGATCCTTATGCATATATCAATATGGATATGATGCAACAAAATAGTATTGGGAGTGGTATCATGCTGAAATATTCTTTGATTTCTCTCATTCCATATACAGTAGATTACAATAGACAAGCTAGCCTTCAAGATAACATCATTTGGGTCGTTGCCCTTAGAATGTTGCTTAACCCACCTCCATTCAGTATCTCAGGTATGAATTCTTCTATTTCAAAGTTTTCTTGCCAACAAACTTTCAACAATGTTTGAGTGTAAGAACAGTCAAAAAAATAAATAAGTGACCAACAGTTTTAGAGACTTGGGAGCAGAAAACACACTCATTAGATATAGGAATGCCTCATTTTTCAATTGCAAATATTTGGTTAATCTCTTTTGGATTTACAACGATAAGATAATGGTTTGTTTAGGTTCAACACAATTATGATAGACCAAATTCTTCCATTTCACAGTTGACAAATCAACCCTTATCTTAGCATAAACCTCAGAGATCATGAACTTCTACACTTGCATCATTATACTTGTATCTCCCAGAGTTGATCATATATTCCTCACCGATAGAATTTTTTTTATCATCCACAAAGCCTGAGTATGGATAGTCATAGTTGCAATACAATGTTTCTTTACGTAGTGTGTACCCAAGTTATCCAGAGTTTTTCCTTGTTTAAATTCAATGCCTATACAAGTTTGCAAATAGCTCCTTGGTTTTAGATTTTTAAATTCATGAAGTTCAGACCCCCTGCATTTTTAGTGTAATACCCCGCATTTTTGGGCTAAAATTTGAACCATCTTTTCTACACGTATAGACTCGAACCCAATGATTCTTTGTTAATATATGTGTGATGATCAATACTATAGTGTATGAATACCTTTGACTATGAATTGGGATCACAAAATCCCCTAACTCAAAGTTGAGTTGAAAACTTTCCTATCGATTAAGTTTTAGTGAACGTCTAAACTTGGGTCAACTTCCATCGACCATAACATTTTGTATATAAAGAATTGGGGGGAGGGCTACTATATATCAAATAAAAGGTATCTGATTCTTCTTTCCAACGCCACCGATTTCACCTTAATCCGATATCGGGGTAAAAAGTTATGCTTGTTTTCCAGAGAGTGTCAGTCGAGGCCGAATCGTACAAAAAATATGTTTTTTGCCGGGAATTTTGGTACTTTCCCTTCCCAGAAACCTCTCACACGAATTAAATAACACCCTAAATGTTATTTACTCAACTATTATCAATTTTACAATATATCAAATTCTTCACTCTCAAGAACAAGATCAAATTAGGGTTTCCTCCAAGAACAAGAAATCAAGAATCTAATCCTTTCAATTCCAGATTCTAAAGAAACAAATCAAGATCCAGGTTCCATCTTTCAAAGTTTATAATCTAAGGTATGTAGAACTACGCTAAAAACCTTAGGCATAAGTTTAAATGTTTCATCAAGATTAAAGGTCCCCAATTATGTTTCTTAATGAATTGTTCGATATTGTTTGCGAAATATATGTATCATGGGATTATTTTGCTGAAAATATATGTTGTCTTGAACCATTTTTCATGGAAGTTGAACTATAACTATGTATATTCAATTTCGTATGTTTTGTAAGGTTTGAATGAGAGCATGAATGATCAAAACTCCCTCTTTTATTGGGATATTATCGATTTTGATGGTTATGGGTTATTTAAAGGCATGGACTTTATAAATGAAAAACTAATGGGTGAATGTTTGTTAAATGATCATTGTTTGGTACTGTTTATGACATGTTGAGTATATGGTTTCACATGATAAATGTTTATTGTGTCAAATTAACAACTTTTTGGGATTTTAAGAAATTACAAATATGAGGTGACCACCTATTGATTCTGCAATTGGGAGGAGATAGTTTTGATAAAGATTTTAAATAAAAGATTTATTGCATAACTCTCCCTCATCTGATGTTTAAAAGTTAGGGTGGTCACTAATATGATAATAAGTGAAAAAGGCTTCTGATTGATATGTGTGATTTGATTGACTTGCAAGTCAGGGTATGACGATACCCGGTGATTACATGCCCTTAACAAGATAAGTATTGAATGTTTTAAAAGTATGAAGCATGTTTATTTTAAAGAACTAAAAGTTGGGCTTAAGATAGCTAGTAGGTTATCCGAAGAAGACGTTTGAGTGTAATGGCTCATCGCTGGAAATCATAGTTGTCGATGATGGTCATATGATATTTAATTCTACATGGGAGGATAATAAAATAATTAGGACATCTCACATGGAGGGATTCCTGCGGTGTGCTCACATGGAGGGTATCACTAGCTCCAAATATTATTCTAAATGAGAGGATAATAAAATAATTAGGACATCTCACATGGGGGGATTCCTGTGGTATGCTCACATAGGGGTATCACCAGCTCCAAATCCTGGCGGCTAGTTGTATTTAAGGCTCGGCCGCCAAGTCAAAGGCGGGTTCCACATAGCCCGTGAAATTTCAAATTTGTAGGGTGTACCAACTAGCTCAGAAAAATAACAAAGAGTGAGTCAAGGTGCTCAAGAACTGCTTTGAAATTATTAAATATACCCATGTATTTTTATTTACATAATGTTCTCTGTTATTACGATATGCTCTCATCTATTTTTTATAAAAATATGTTATTTTGAGTTGTTTCACATACCAGTACATCTGTATTAACCTCCTATATTTCAGGATCTGAGACACAGTCTCGGGGTCTAACTTATTAGTAGATTGGGTTGTCCGAAATTTGCAGTTGGTGAGCCTTCTTTATTTCGGAAGGCTTATTTTAGATATTGTTATTTCATTTTGGATTTTGGGTCCGACTGGGGGCCTTGTCCCAATTTTTAGTTATGATGATTGATTTTGGTGTACTAGAGATTTCGCAGACAGATATTAGATTATGTGGAAGGTTTATTGATTTTTTTTACTATTCAGTCGTATGATGTTATTGACTATGTTTCCGTATGAATCCATTTCCGCATTCTCTTTAGGATTGTATGAACGTGTGTATGATTGCTTGTTAACAAAGGAGCGCTTGGGCCTTCATGGTTCGGGATGCTCGTCATAGCCAGGGCTCCGGTTCGGGTCGTGAAAAACTTGGTATTAAAGCACGATTCATGGTTCCAGAGTATCTGCAAAATTACGTCGGGTAGAGTCCCTTTTATGGGTGTGTAGCGCATCACACTTATAAGTAGGAGGCTACAAGGCATTTAGGAATCTTTTTTTTCATGTTCTAGTTCGTGCTATGGTGTCGCCCATACAAAAGTAAAGTTATTTCGATTCTTACTCTGATGTTCATGATATGTCTCATTTTCGAGGTGATTCAAGTACAAAAGCATAGAATACAAATGATGTGGTCCTTTTCTGATTGAGTCATAAAAGATAATAAAATTATGCAAGGACTTGAGAGGAGTACGTTAGTTCTTCAAGGTATATTGATTCTAATGTAAATTTTCATCCTGATGAAATCGTGCTTGTCAGCCTGAGGTATTAAGTGTATCCAGTCCCTTTTAAAAATTCTTGTTGCAGATGCCATGCATAAGAGGAATGATGTGTAGTAGAATGTTGGAACTATATTTTCACCCGAGTAGTAGTATATGTTAAAGTTTCATGACCTATTGGTAATAAGATTGGGCCAAGAAGTTGGTAATACGAAGTCACAAGGTTAGAAGTCAGAGTGAGGGTGACTTTTGCATAAATAAATAGTTTTAGTTGGATTACCGTTGATTAAGGGATGATTTACCATTTTATAGTGATATACTAGTGTAGTATCAATATTTGTAGATTGTATGGTAGTCTGTGGAGGAAGTGTTTGGCTTTGATTTTTATTTATTCAAAATAGGGAAAGAGCCCAGAGTGGATAGTTATGGTGGTTATAGAAACCCCTTGTAGGCTGTCAATGGAAACGATTAGATTAGCCATTAAGTTATAAGTATAGACTCATTTTTGTATGTGGAATTTGAAGGTAGTCTAAATGTATGTTTAGATAGGTAAGTATGATGTGAGGAATTAGAATACGTCGATAATATTGAAATGGGTTATATTATAAGATTAAGATCTAATAATCCTGTCATGTGACTTTACCCCTTTGATGGTCTTTTCTTTAGTAGTAGTAAACTAGTACTTCATGTGAGAAGGTATGTAGTGGATTTTGAGTTGTAATAGTGAGGTTATGGAAGGGTTGTGATTGTAGGTAGTAGCTAAGTGAAGTCAAGTATTTGGGTTGATTTCCCAATTTCATGGACTAGTGTAGTATGTGGCATGCTTTACCGGTGTTATATAATTGAGGATAGACAATAAACTTAGACTTTAGATGTGGAGTGTAGTGGTGAGAATAGTAGCTCAAGATTGATGATGCATGATTTGTGGGAATTAATTAGTAGGCTTGATATGATGTGAGAAATGGCCTAGGTTGGCAATTTGTAAAAAAAAAGTGGATAAATGGTGATATATATATACTTGAGGACTAGTGTTGAAAAATGATGAATTGTGGTTGAGTCATTAAGATGATAAGAGTGATAGTCATATAAGAATAAGTTGAACCCTAGATTGCATGTTGTTAGATAAGGTTGTATGGTATAAATGTCATGTGCACCCTGCTTGTGTTTTTTAATTTTGTAGTATGGAAAAGTCTGGGGAGTTGTTGTATAGTGTTCATTAAAGTTGAACTTGAGTAAATATAAGTAGGCAATATGCGCCTTTGGTGTAGTTGTGCAAATTTTGTTAAGTTGTAAGTTTTGTGAATAGAGGTGTAAAGTGAGTATTCTAAGTAATTGAAGATGAAGTGTTAAGTTTTTAGAAGTGTGGGTGTCTATGCCCATGAAAATGTTAGTCGTAAGTTGATGACTTTGGGAGTTAGAAGATATTACGATTATTGTCCCTGAAAGGGGATGTCCTAGAAATGATTTAGTGCCTTTATGTAAAATTCTTGAAGGAAGTTTGTGTTCCTGAGTATACCGATACCCCCTATTATATTGAGAATTGTGATTATAGATTGATAAGAAGTTAAGTTCTTAAGTATAGGATTGTGACTTTGATCTAAGGGGGAGATAGTGAGTTAAGGTAGTTTTCGAATTTTCTCATTGTGGCAAGTTAGGAAAGAGTCATGATGAACCTACTCCTATTCAAGCATGTTCCTCCTACTTCAATTTAGGAGAGTATCCTGCTAATGTCTTACGTCATGTGTTCAAGTCATGCCTATGCCTATGGTTCGAGTTATCTATGGACTTATGTTTATGATCTGAACTCCAAACTAGAAGCAATTATGTCTCTCAGTAATCCAGTCTTTCATGTATTCAAGCCATATGTTATGTTGTTCGTGATCCGTGAAAATCTACGTCTCTCAGCATGCTTGGTCCTAAGAAAATCTGTTTCTATATGTCACTGATTCACCCTATGTCGGGTTTAGCAAAAGCGATAAAGTTGTGCAAACTTATGACTATTTCATCTCTGAAAATGAGAAGCAATATCTTCAAGTATTAATCTTTGTCTCAATCATTGACTTTATGAATTCTTCCCTTATGTTATACAAATCTTGATGTGTCACTCATGTTTTCACACCGTGCATAGTCCTAAGAAATTATGTTGTGTTGTCTTTATGCCGAATGACTCTTTACTTATGATCCAAACACTTGATATATGAAACCCCTTTGTGTCTATTCAATTGCATCTTCACCGCATGTCCCTTCTTGAGTAGTGAAAAAAGTGTAAGTTATGAATTGACAAGTGTTACTTCTATTCATGATATCTATGCTCTGGTCCCTCAATGACCCTCTGTATGTCAGTATGATGGTGGTTGTGGAAGCATAGTAATATGTTAGGTAGAGGTGTAGATATTTTTGAAGGTGCAAATTTTTATGTGATTTCTTGATTTAAGGCTATAGGAGAAGGGGGGGGGGGAGGAGACAAACATTTGTTATATTAAATAGTTAGGAAGGAGATATGTGGTGAAAGTCTATGTGAGATTGACTGAATTTACTGATCTTAGAGGGAAGATCCATGAAGTGAGGGTAGTAATAATAGGCTTGAATGTTTTGATTGATGAAAACACAAACCGATGTGCCCTGTTGTTAGTATTCCTTGAAATAGGACTTGAGGTTGTTGGATTATAGTGATAAGGTGAGGTGATTTCTTAATGTGGTGGAGAAAACATGGTCTCGTAGTTTAAGTTAGCACCTCTTTCCTTCGAGTTGGGCTTCAACATAGAAGTATTATATGATGGGACACAAACTCTTGTGTTCAGATATGTAATGGGTGAATTGTAAGTTGGAAGGTATGTAGTATGTTAATTAATGTTGGGGAAGAGATGAATAGTGTCTCTAAGTTTAAGGTCCATTTGTTGTATCTTGTGAGGTGGAGAATGCTTTTAAATCCTATCTTCCGCGAAATCCCATCTCATGATTGTACCAAGGTAAATTAGGCCTATTATCACCAAATAAACTTATGCCTTATGTTGTGATGATGGAATTCATGTGCAAGGTCATCCCTATGTAAAGTTTCATTACCTCATGCTTCGTGCTTACGCATTTCACTAGGGTTATCGTGAAGCTGTTTTGATGTCTTTGCATGTTTTGTTGAGGAAAAACATTCAATGCGAGGTTACGTTTCTTATTCCATACCTTTAGAGCTTCAACAAGTTCCTTTCCATCATTGAATGATCCCAAGGGGGAGATAATGTAACACCTCGCACTTTCGGGCTAAAATTTGAACCATCTTTTCTATACGTATAGTCCCGAACCCAATGATTATTTGTTAATATATGTGTGATGATCAATCCATAGTGTTTGAATACCTTTGACTATGAATTGAGATCACAAAATCCCCTAACTCATAGATGAATTGAAAACTTTTCTATCGATTAAGTTTTAGTGAACGTCTAAACTTGGGTCAACTTTCATCGACCATAATATTTTGTATATAAAGAATTGCGGGGGGGGGGGGGGATACAATATATCAAATGAAAGGTCTTTGAGTCCTCTTTCCAATGCCACCGATTTTGCCTTAATTCGATATTGGGGTAAAAAGTTATGCCCGTTTTCCAGAGAGGTGTCAGTCGAGGTTAAATCGCACAAAAAGTACGTTTTTAGCAGGGTATTTTGGTACTTTCCCTTCCCAGAAACCTCTCACACGAATTAAATAACACCCTAAACGTTATTTACTCAACTATTATCAGTTTTACAATATATCAAATTCTTCACTCTCAAGAACAAGATCAAATTAGGGTTTCCTCCAAGAACAAGAAATCAAGAATCTAATCCTTTCAATTCTAGATTCTAAAGAAACAGATCAAGATCCAGGTTCCATCTTTCAAAGTTTATAATCTAAGGTATGTAGAACTACTCTAAAAACCTTAGGCATAAGTTTAAATGTTTCATCAAGATTAAAGGTCCCCAATTATGTTTCTTAATGAATTGTTCGATATTGTTTGCGAAATATATGTATCATGGGATTATTTTGCTGAAAATATATGTTGTCTTGAACCATTTTTCATGGAAGTTGAACTATAACTATGTATATTCAATTTCGTATGTTTTGTAAGGTTTGAATGAGAGCATGAATGATCAAAACTCCCTCTTTTATTGGGATATTATCGATTTTGATGGTTATGGGTTGTTTAAAGGCATGGACTTTATAAATGAAAAACTAATGGGTGAATGTTTGTTAAATGACCATTGTTTGGTACTGTTTATGACATGTTGAGTATATGGTTTCACATGATAAATGTTTATTGTGTCAAATTAACAACTTTTTGGGATTTTAAGAAATTACAAATATGAGGTGACCACCTATTGATTCTGCAATTGGGAGCAGATAGTTTTGATGAAGATTTTAAATGAAAGATTTATTGCATAACTCTCCCTCATCTGTTGTTTAAAAGTTAGGGTGTTCACTACTATGATAATAAGTTAAAAGGGCTACAGATTGATATGATGTGATTTGATTGACTTACAAGTCAGGGTATGACGATACCCGGTGATTACATGCCCCTAACAAGATAAGTATTGAATGTTTTGAAAGTAAGAAGCATGTTTGTGTTAAAGAACTAAAAGTTGGGCTTAAGAGAGCTAGTAGATTACCCGAAGAAGGCGTTTGAGTGTAAGGGTTCATCGCTGAAAATCGTAGTTGCCGATGCGGGTCTTATGATATTTTATCCTACGTGGGAGGATAATAAAATAATTCGGACATCTCACATAGGGGAATTCCTGTGGTGTGCTCACATGGGGGTATCACCAGATCCAAATCCTGGAGGCTACTTGTATTGGAGGCTCGGGCACCGAGTCAAGGGCGGGTTCCACATAGCCCGTGGTATTTCAGATTTGTAGGGTGTACCGACTTGCTCAGAAGAATAACAAAGAGTGAGTCAAGGTGTTCAAGAACTGCTTTGAAATTATTAAATATGCCTATGTATTTTTATTTACATAATGTTCATTGTTATTACGATATGCTCTCATCTATTTTGTATAAAAACATGTTATTTTGAGTTATTTCACATACTAGTATATCTATATTGACCCCCTATATTTCAGGATCTAAGACACAGTCCCGGGGTCCAGCTAATTAGTAGATTGGGTTGTCCAAAGTTTGCAGTTGGTGAGACTTCTTTATTTCGGAAGGCCTATTTTAGATATCGTTGTTTCATTTTGGATTTTGGGTCTGACTGGGGGCCTTGTCCCAGTTTTTCGTCAAGATGATTGGTTTTGGTGTACTAGATATTTCACAGACAGATGATAGATAATGTGGAAGGTTTATTGATTTTTTTTGACTGTTCAGTCGTATGATGTTATTGACCATGTTTCCGTATGAATCCATTTCCGCATTCTCTTTATGATTGCATGAACGTGTGTATGATTGCATGAACGTGTGTATGATTGCCTGTTAACAAAGGAGCGCTCGGGCCTTCACGGTTTGGGATGCTCGTCACGGCCAGGGCCCCGGTTCGGGTCGTGACATTTGGGTAAGCATACTCTATCCCAATCTACTAAAGCTTGAAATTATTCCCTCACCAGTCTGAATATAGTTTCTACAAATATACTCTATCAATTTCATAACCTTCTTAGGAAGCATAAACAAACTGAGACCAATAAGCTAGGAATCCAAATAAAACAACTTTTATAAGTTGAAGTCTTCCTACATATGATAGCGTTTCTGCTATCCAGTTGGTAACTTGGGCAGTGATCTTGCTTAACAGTGAGGTGCATTGTGCTATAGCAGGGGTGACAATTTTAGCCCATATTTGTGAAAAGAGTCCATTTAATTCATATTTATTGAATTGGATCACTCATATTTCAAATAGGTAAATATGGACTTCAACTCATTTTAAAAGCTCATACAAATATGGACAAAATGGGTAAAATATGGGTACCCATTTAAACACAGAGATCACTCATCTATGCTTAAAGTTTCAGGTTTTTTTCTTTTCTAGTTTCTTTTCTTCTTTTTTCTTTCTTTTTTTCTTTAATTTACTTTTTTTTATTTTTTATTTTTTTACTCATTCCTTATAATTTCTTTTTTTCTTTCTCATTTTTTCATCTATTTTTTTATTTTTTTATTTCTTTTTTCTTTGTATTCTTTTTTTTTTCGCTTTCTCCTTTTTTATTCTTATTTCATCATTCGTATTCGCTTAAGACCTACATGGGTTAATAAATATAAGCTTCTAATTATCCCATTTAGCCTATATAATTCATAACATCTCTTATCAATTAAATATAATCCATAGTGTCACTCCTTTATAATTATTTTTTTCTATCTTTTATTTCTTTTTTTTTTCTTTTTTTTTTCCTTTAATTTACTTTTTTTTTCTTTCTTTTTTCCTTTAATTTACTTTTTTTTTTCATTTTTCCACTTATTTTTTACTTGTTTCTTACACTTTTTTTCTTTCCTCTTTTCATCATTTTTTCTTTTTCAATTTTATTTCTTTGCATTTTTTTTTGTATTTCTGTTTCCCCCTTTTTCATTCTTGGTTCGTCATTTTTGTCATTTTTCTTATTTTTTTATATTTTTTTCCTCATCTTTTTTTTGTCATTGCATTTTATATTTTTTTACTTTAAATTTATTTCTATCATACTATATATTTCAAATAAATTTATTATTGGAATAGTTTAGTTGTCAATATGTGCAATTTATCATTTGTATTTATATACAAATAACTGATTTCTTATGCTGAGGGGGAGACCAGTGGCACTTCACAATGTATCATCATATCCATTGCATGCTTAGCCTTAACATTATCAAAAAAATTAATCTGAAGGACTTTCTTTGGTTGTAACTTGGCTTTTGGATAAGGTTAGAAAAGGATGGCAAGGGGTTCGAACGACATTTGAAGTAGGGGTGGGACTTACAACTTTTGGAATCGACTCAAACAACATGTTAACTCATGCCCCAGTTTTGTTGACTAGGTGAATCTTAAATCTTTATTTGGTTGGACCGAGCCCGAAATAGGGAAGCCTACGTATCTCACTCCCGAGAGAGGAGAATCAGGTCAGACGTAGTTCCATCAGCTTGTTCTTTGTTTTGATTTGATTTTTTTTTTCTTTTATTTTCGAACTCTTTCTTTTATTCTTATTTTCTTGACATTTATCTTTGACTCTATTTTGATTCCAAAAGAGGGATATGAAAAAAAATTAAAACGAAGCTCAAACGGGTAAACGAAGGATGACACAATGTTTGGATAGAAGAATAAAATGCTTTCATCATATCAATCTTCAAAAATGCACCATCTCCTAGGGAGTCTTTTTATTTTACATATCTCAACTTGAGATTTCTCCTCACGCTTTTCCATCATGATTTTCTCTTCAAGAACACTCGCCTCTACGATTCTTCCCCTCGTTCCTTTTATCTTGGACATTGAGATGTTCATGAAAAGCGTTCTCTTATACCCTATGTAGGTAACACAAGCTACGGTGCTATAGACTTAAGACCTAAGGATATTTCTTTGACGGGTGATTGGGTCTTAGAATTCTCAGAAAAGTGTAAGCACCTATATACAATTTCGATTTTCCTTTCTATTTATAGATATAGATTTCTATTGATGAAATATACCAAGAAAAATCTTTTTTTAGAACCACAATTCAGTAAATTTGGTAGGATACTCAAATTTTTTTGCTTGACAGTGAGGTTTACACCCCCAAAATAAATCTGAATTTTATTGAGGTTGGACTGCAAACTTGATGCAGCAGAAAATAGTTGAAATTTATTACGAGCAGCTGTACAGAACCCTCACCTCCCCTTGAAAACAACAAAAATTCATCAGTAAAACAAAGATGGGTGATCCCAAGTTTCATGCATCTTGGATGATATTGAACTCGGGTATTGTGCTAGAGTACCTACACATATGTACTCCATTACTACCACAAAAAATTTTAAGGAGACATGAAGTCTCTTTGCCACAATCCCCTCTTTTAAATAATAGTTTTGGAAAAATTTTCATTTATGATAAAAGTATAACTCATTGTGTTGATGCAAATTAAGATCCATTGTACCATCTAAACATCCTTTAATTCTGCTAGAAATGATCTTTGATATCACTTTATTGACAGTAGCAACAAGCAATACGTATAAAATCCATCACATTTTGTGGATGAAAAGTTTTAGGAACAAGAGTAACTAGTGTGTTGTTGACTGCTCTCAGAAGCTTGTTATACTAGAAGAGTTCTTGTACTACTTTGACCAAATCATCTTTAATGATAGTCCAAGCCTTCTTGAAAAATAAGCGTTAAATCCATTAATATGAGGGGCTTTGTTTTCATCAATGGAAAATAGAGCTTGGTGTACTTCCTCACTTCATACTGGTTTGCATATTTCCCTTTGTTATTGCTAATTTAATCTAAGTCCGTTTCTCATAATTGTTAGATCAATGATAGGAAGTATAGCAGCTGCTGAACCCATTAAACCTCTATAAAACTTCAGAATTTCTTTCTCTGTCTTGATATTTTTCCAAAATATTGCCTTGATAATCTTTGAGCATAAAGATGGTATTTGAGCTTACCTTTGCCTTCATACAGTTAAAAAGATACTTATTGTTACCATCCAGTTGTTATCCAGTGTGCCTTGGTGTTTTTCCTTAAATTCCTTCTTGGGTAGTTAGCCACTTATCATTTCCACTTGTGATTCTTTTTCCCTTTCCAGCAGTCAGTAATAGCCTGTATAGTAATGAGAGCTTGAATTTTGTGTAGTTTACCTCGAGTGTCCTTTACCCTTTTGTCCATGCTTCTTAGGCCATCATGTTTCAACTACTTTAAAAGGTCTTTACAGAACTGTAGCTTACACCAAACTTGAAACATATTCGTGAACACTTCTACTCCAGCTTTGATTTATAATATGTAAGAACTCAGCATCTTTTGCTAGGACATTTAGAAATCTAAAGGGTTTTCTCTGTTGGAAATACTAGTGATCATGTCCAGGTGCATTTGAGAATGATGAGAGAAATTTTTTTCCTTAAAATTAACAGTAATATGTCCATATGCCAAAACCAATTGGTTATTACAAATTGCTCTATCAATTCGACTTCAAACATGAGTGTTAGTCCAATTGTTATACCTGCCAGTGGAGTTTATGTCAGTTAAAACAAAAGAATCCACCATTTACCAAAATTCCTTAATCTCCAAGTTGCAACTAGATGACCTCCAACTCTATCCTCTGGTAACAAAGGAGTTTTGAAATCACCACAAATGCACCATGGATCCCTAATAGTTCTCCCTATATTAATCAGTCCCTCCAATAGATTTTATCTATCAACAGTAGAAGTGCATCATAAACAACTATGAATAAACATTTGAAGTCTGTCTCTTAATGACGGACAAAACAATATAAGTATTGGCTATGGATCTCCTGGGAAGTAACATTAAGAATAGTTGGCTTACAAAGTATCCAAATCCGGTTATTTGCTAGCTGGGAATAGTTGTTAGAAAAACTCCATCCCTTAGCAATTTTATTCAAGCTATATCTACTTTTGTGCTCCTTAAATATTGTTTCCACCAATCTAGCTAAGCAAATATTATGTTTCCTAAGATAATTCCCCATTTCCCCTTGTTTAGGAGACCTATTCAATCCCCTGACATTTCAAACAAGACAATTCATGTATGACAAGCTGGTACCCCTCCCTTGGGAGGTTTACCAATCCTCAATGCTCTTTCTTTCTCCCTTCTCAAAGGTGAAAATCTATTCAAAGTTTGTAGCAGCCTATTGTTTGGTTCTAGGATCGGATTATTTTGAACTAGTGCTGAGTAGGACATACTTCCCATGCCCTCAGTTGGAGTTTTTGTGCTGTTATCCACTATTCTCTGTGGAGTTTTGTTGTAGACCTCTGAGAGCTTAGGAAAATATTGGTTAAGCTCTAGTTTCGTGTGACTGGTCACCACACTCGTATTACCTGCTTTAAGCACCTTAGCAGAAAGCATCAATGCTTCCTCTTGCCCCATTGGTGCCTAATTTCTATTTCGCCATTGTTGAACTATTCTATTCCACTGTTGAATACCCCTATTTAGCAATGCTTGTTTCTCGTCCTTCTGATCATTTCTAGGTGGTACATTAACGCCCCTCCTATTCTTATCTCTACATACGTGAACATACTTAAAGCACTTTTTACAAAACAAAGGCTTCTAATCAAATTCTACTTTTTGAGTAAACAACTTGCCTGATAGTGTAACTACATCAATTTCTTGTGGCGACTCCTGAGTTACATCAATGTATATAAGAACAAGGGCATATGAAATTCAGCGCTGATTTTTTGTACACTCATCGACAAACATCGGCTCACGCAAGCGGCTCGCTATCTTGCTTAATGCAATTGAGCCCTAATTGAGAGAAAGGTTAGGAAACCAAACCCCTATAGGGATAGTTCTGGAATACTCTTGATAGAAATCAAATTTAGGGTCCAAATCTTCCAAATAATTGGCACACTACTATTCATTATATAAGGTCCTGAAGCAAAAATCAGATCTCGATCATGGCTAGTCTTGAATTTCAGAATAAAGAAGCCTTCATCATGATAAAACAACTCAAGCATAGCTACAAAGTTCTATATTCTTGAAATATAATGCTTCATATTGTAATGAAATGGAGCAGAACCTATAGTAAATAGTATATAGTATAAGAGCATTCCTCTATGTGTGCTCTTCTAGTTACTCAAATTCTAATTGAATTACTAATTTCCCATTTACTAAAACCGATGGGAGAAATGATGGAGGTATACCATTCATAGCAATTCAATTTTGGGAGAACAACCCTGATCATTTTTCTGGAGCCTTTGCTTGATCATCTTCTTCCCTCTCTTTAGTTGGCCTTTTTCTGGTAGGTGGTACAGCATTTGCAGTATCAATTGATAGTTTAGACCCCATAATTGCAGTGCCAAATTCAAATTCTGTGTGGGTCAGTTGAGTGGTTAGCGAGCGCAGGGTGAGGGTTTCTTTAATTGCCTTTGTTATCGGCGGTGAAAGCGTTGCACTATTAGAATTCGTTAGAGGACAATTAGAGATTGGAGTAGCGAGAACACATCTCCTTTGAGTTCACTGTTTCATTGGAATCATCACATGCATCACTCATGCTAACAACCTTTCTCTTTCCTTTCCAAAGCTCATGGTGGCCGTACTAGTGTTCCTCATCTTTGCCTGATCTTTTTGAGGTCGCCCCTGACCTCTTCCGACCATGAACGACAGTCACCGGTGCATGTTAGCAGGAATCTCTAATCATGCGCCAAGAGAATGGATTTAGAATTGAAACTTTACTAGATAGTAGTATCTTATTACCTTCTTGTTGCCTATTGTCAGTCTTCTGACTTGTAGGGACATAGTTACCTATGTGCCACCAGTTCTAATAATTAGTAATGCTGAAATTATGATACGTGCCTTCTACTTTAAGATTACTTTATTAAATGTGTTTTTTTTTATTCTATCTGTGACCTGAAATTGTGGTATGTGCCTTCTAATCAGGATTATTTTATTTATGGTATTTTTTTTTTTATTTATGACCTAAGACGTATGAAATACTTGTGCAACTTTTGCAAAAGGTTTTTGAGATTTATATTTTTTGAAGCGTGTACAAGTTCTTATAACTAAAATAAAGGGTTCTCCTATTATTTTTTTTTTCTAAAAATATTTTTTCACCCGATTGCTTCTTTTTCTTTGCTAATCGTTTTTCCAAAAACCTGTAAATAATACAAATGATTTTTAATAATTTAGAAAATAAAAAAAATTAACAAAATGATTCTTTTTTATATTATTTCCCTGAGTTTTAACTTATTTAAATTAATCAATAGAATAATGAGTATTTTCACAAATTGCTTACACTCATTTGTGGCCCTATACTTCAAGTAATTTTCTTGAAATATAACTACAAATTTTTTTTAGCAATTAACGAAGAAATAAAAAAGCAATCAATAAAATCTTCTTTTTAGATAAAATTGGAAAACCCTTTCATTTCTTTTATAAGAACTTCTCTTTATTACAAAAAATAAATCTGGAAAACCTTTCAAAAATTGCACAAGTGATACGGGCATCTTAAGTAACAAATCAAAAGAAAAAAATACCATCATAATGTAATCCTAGTTAGAAGGCAATATACCATAATTTCAACACTACTAATTATCAGAACTGGTGGCACATAGGGAACTATAGCATCAGTGACGATGCTATATAGTTATCATTAATTTATGTCATGTTTAATTCGAAATTGTGATAATCTCTATACACGTGATTTTATTATAATTGGAGTGATCTAACTGATTCACAAGTTTTCTAGATATTTGTTTGTCTTGGAAGCTAATTTTATACGCAATATTTTCAAATGAAGAAATATTATGTTTGGCGTTCTGCATAATATGGTGCATAACTATTTATTTTAGCTTCTTAATTTTTCTAAAATCTAATTTTAGAATCACCGGTTTGAGCATAAAAACAAGTTATGTGCCTTCAATTCAAAATTATTTGAGGAGTTTTGAAATTCTAGATGGTAATAATATGTAAAGAGATTGATTGATTGCAATCTTGGTAAAGTCGCCATATGTGGCACTTTTTATATACTGTAGTTATGTTAAAATCTTATTTACTAGATAAATTGATTATGATATGCTTTCTTGGAATCTAATTAAGAATTGATGAAAATATAATTTTGAGCTATAAAATAGAAGAAATGTGATAAATTATTTTATCCGAGAAATCATAGTTCATGTTATGAATATAATTTATTAGCTTACATGTTTCTTAGTATGCATGGGCACATTATTTCTTTTTCCTCGGATTGAATTAATTTTGTAATTTAAAGTGAATAGTGTATTTCAAAGCGATATTTGCTTGGATTTGTGAGGCTTATTTCATGTTGTGGGATTTTATTGAACTTTTACATACAGTCTCCTACATAAAGGAGATTAATTATGTGTTTCAATTTGATGATGGAGTAAGCCGGAAAAAAGAATACCTTAATTTAGTATATTCACCGGACCAAAGAGGATGAGCTTTTGATACTAGAATATTTTCTCGTTACCTCTCTAAAGAGGTAATATTGTAAAGATTCACATTAGTTGCCCATAAGTTCCTCCTATCGCATTCATCATAGTTTTGTCTGAAGTTATTGGGAGGCTTTAAAAGAGGATGTTTTAGCTTATTAAATTTGACTTCTTGTCGGAGATGAATTTTATTACTGAAATATTTTCTCACCATCCGGTCCATAGGGGATAATTTTGTTAAGGCTCATACTAACTTTCTGAGGAAAATAGTTGAGTTATAGTCTTAGACTTTCTTAATCATATCATCTTGTTGGGTTAGACTAAGTACCTTGTCTCGCATCGGATAAATGTCACCAATAAAGATTTTTGATTATCCAGAGATGAAATTTAGTCTTGAGTCAATTCTGAAACTTAGTGATATCAATCGTGCAATAATAGACAACCCTTTAAAAATCTACATGTGTTAAAAGAACTATATTAATGGTAGAAATATGTCTTTTTAAAAGTTTAGATACCGCTAAAGTATATTTTTATTCATAGAATTGTATAGTAATTATAAGAGAACAAGTAAGACCAAAATAAACTAATTAATTCTTAATTCTTAGGAGATTGTTAAATCAAGAAATTTCCTCAAATCTATTTTTCTAGAATACCAATTAATATCATTTCTTAAAATACATGTTATCCCATATTTATATGAGCCTATTACAATTAAATCTACCAATAGATTTGTGGATCAGATTTCAATCAAATCTGCCAACTCATTGGTCACTCTCCCTCAAATTGGCATGTATGTATCGAACATGTCTAACTTGTTCACAAATGACTCTAAGGTAGTTTTGAAAAGACTTTTTATTAAAATATCAGCTACTTGTTCAATTGTTGGAGCAATAGGGATGCAAACATTTTCATCTTCAATCTTCTCTTTAACAAAGTATCTGTTCACTTCAACATGCTTTGTTATGTTTGTTTGCAAAAACTTTTAATAATGTAAAAATATATCAACCACAAACGAAGTTTGAAGAAACAAGAACATTTTAATTGATAAATTGTGTGGGTATAATTCTATTTTCTCCCTTGATTCTTCTCTCTTAGTTTCTCCGTAATTTGAGGACCGTTAGTAGCGTATTTATCGAACTTAGAAGATTTTTGAATTTGATCTCCATGAAAGAAAGATTTTTTGAATCTTCTTAATGTATTAGATTATCAAGACGAGAGGGTTTTGATTCCTTTGTGATATCCCTAAGTTTATGGTATTTTGGAGATTTCGATCTCTTTATGAATACCCAAGAATTTATGGGATATTCAAAATGTCTCTTAAGGAGAATATGTTACCCTTTAAATAGACACGAGTTTAGGGTGGAATAGCCTCCAAGCTAGAGTTTAGGGTGGAGTAGCCTCCAAAAACCTTAATTAACAGGATTAAGCTTATCTTGTAGAGTTTCGCAATTTTTTTATGTCTCTACTATTTCATTGGCAAACTCATAGGTCTTCTTATTAGTTCTTCCAAAAATCTCTTGAGCCACAACATTTCACAAATTTAGTGTGTCATGGATCGATACTCAACCTTAACACTACTTTGAGCCACCAATTTTGCTTCTTACTCCAGCATATCACTAAATTTCTCCAAACAAATATACAATATTCGGATGTATACTTTTTATCAACAGATGAACCAAACCCAGTCCGCATCTATACAAGCTTCAACACATACATATAACTAATTAAATTCTTTTATGAATAAGAAATTGAGCATGATATACTAGGCAAGTGCACAAATAACTGTTTGTAGGACCCCTATTTAAAGAATAGTCGAAATATATCGTGTATTTATCTACAATCTACATCTACATCTACATCTACAATTTACAATATATTAAAAGTGTGAAGACCTTTAGAAAAGTGATTTGAATTTTTTGCCCTTCATTAAAAGTCTTAGCAATAGACAAAATTGTTTCTTCACCTTTTTTTTAAATTATTATTTTATTATTTTTATAATATTGAGTAAAAAATTAAGGAGTCCTAAAATATATGGAAAGAAAATATATGAAAACTTAATATTGATGTTTTTTTTTCCCTTGCGTGAAAAAAGAATACTAAAATAGATGGTAAGAATAAAATATATAAAGGATTATGTTGATAGATTTTTTTTTTTTTAACTTGGTCGTCATGAAGCTCTACAAGGAGTTCAAAGGTCGCAAAGAACCCTATGTTTATGTGTAAGTTAATGAATTACATTTTGAATTAGCTTTATAATTATTAGTCTAATTTTCTTTTTGCGTGTGTGGTTAATAGCATGATTGTTTCTTTCGCTATTGTAGCAATATTATTTTCTAAAAATTGAGACAAACTCATGAAGTAATCTTGTGTGTATTTTTTTTGTTCAAATTTTTACCAGGATCAAACTGTTTTTATTTTACACCATGAAAGCGAAATACATGTGATGAAATATATGAGTTATAAAATATATAAAAAAAAATTAAGAATTCGAAAATATATGAAAACAATCCATAACTTAAACCAATTCTTACTACCTATGCAAAGAAAGAGCGTGTTGCCTTTTTGCATTGCACAACAACACGTATTGTCCTACAGGTAATTAATTTAATTTATTTCAAACTACCTCAAATTTAAAATAAACTATGCGGCGGTATTGCTTTAGTTATATCCTTATATTCTTGTTTTTGTTTTTGTCTATCAATATAATGATCAATGATGATTGTGCTTTTTTACTGCGAATACTATTTCTCTTCATATAATTATGTAGTAATTTCTTCCGCTTCGAGTAATGAAGACTAATTTATTGGAGTTTTGTGTTAGTGATTTGATATTGATGAACTGCTTGCTTTTGGAAGAAAGTTTAATATGGGTAATCTTTCTTCAATGAATATTTGTCCTCTTTATGTGTCATCACTGTCGACAGTTTGCAATAACAATTAGTGTTAAGGATAAAATTTAAAAAATTAATTAATTTTGTTAGATTTTTAAAACGAGAAATAATTTGAGACACTTATTTTTTAAAATTATGACAAATAATTTCATACGAAGGGACTAGCTACTTGCAAGTGAGTTTATCAAAATGAGTTTTACAAAACTTGACAAGGACTTGCATGTAGAAATTTATGGTAAGGTATTAGGAAAATTAATAAAGGCTACTAAAATATATGCGAATGAGAACACGAAAAAAAATCCTAAAATTTGTTGGAAGGAAAATCAATATTGGTACAAATAAATAGTTATATCTCTTTATAGTGATACCTCGCACGTTATAATGATATTTTATTATAGCGGCTCGATTTTCTTTGAAATTGATTTTTCATGTTATATTTTATTTCTCTATAACAATATTCTACCTGTAACAAAAATAACATTTATTATAGTGGTACACTCTTTATAAGTTACCACTTTATAACAACATGCTCAAATATTATGTAATAATATTTTGTAAGAAATATCTACATACAAATAAAATACCAAAATATTTATGATAATCATTATTAATATCATGTGCACAATAAATTTAAAGTACGAATATCTAATTAAAAAAAAGTTATATTTAAATGGTGCACATCAGTATATCATAGCTTCACGAGAAAAAGGCTGAACACTACCATTATAGAGAGATTTGACTCTATCTTATTTACGTGAAATATATTTGAGAATAATGAATCTAAATGCTATCGTGAATTAATAATCAAAACAACTATCTTATTATTATTTTTTTTTGGTTTCTCATCCGGTGTTCGGTGCCTGCATTGGAGCCCCGACTAATCTGAATCGCGCGTTGCAAGGCCCATTAAGGTGGCACCGCTCCCAACAGAGTTTTCTCCATACCCAGGATCGAACCCTCGACCTCTGGTTAAGGATGGAGCAGCCCCATCCACTGCACCACTACCCATGTTGGTAACTATCTTATTATCATTACTTGGGATACAATTTTAAAATTAATAATTAACTTTTAATCTATTTTTTTTAAAAAAACCTTCTTAGGTTAGGAAAACTTCTATAAAAGTATTTCCTCCGTTTCCTTTTAATTGTACACTTTTTTTTTATACATCTATTAAGAAATCACAAATAAGAATGTAATTTTACTTATTCATCTCTTAAGAATTTTTTTGAACTTACAAACGAGCGTGGACACTTTAAAAAAGAATTAATTATGAGGGTACTATGAAAAAATTAAACAAATTCTTTCCTTGTTTAGTAAGGTGGACAACTGATATGTGGCAATTAATATTATTAAGACGGACAACTAAAATGGGATGAAGAGAGTACTCAGCAACTACTAAACTTTACTCACAACTTTATTACATATCATTTGTCGAGTTTTATAGACTTTATACTAATTTGAATTCTCCACTTGATATCAAGCCAAAATTTTATTTGACGCTTTAGTTTATAAAGCCATCATGTGTTTTTTGTTGTGTTTTCTATGGGATTTTTAGAATCTATGCTATCTATTGATACCTTATATATAAACTCTTAGAGATTTTACTTTAACTAAGCTTCATTATCAAATATCTCATACAAGTTTGTTTTTCTCATGCAGTTAGTATAAACTGCTTTGAATTTATGAATTTATGTTCAAAAGTTTCATTCTTGGTTTACTACCTCTGTGTAGATGATATTAATTATTTCTATGTGGTTGGAAATTTCTCTCTTGGTTTACTAGCTCTATGTAGTGTGTTTGTCCATGTTGAGAGCATTAGTGTTGTCACATACCAAAGGAATAGTGTCAGTTACTATCCCAAAATCCTTTAGTTGCTTCTTGATCCAAAGTAGTTGCGCACAACAAGATGCAACTGCTATATACTCAGCTTCAGATGTGGAGAGTGCTACTGAGTTTGTAGGGGATGCGGATAACTTGGGTAATAAATAGATCTATATTTATTCTAATAGATCTATTTTTATTTGTGCGTGGATATTTCTTAACTTCTCTAAACATTTTTATTTTTAGTGTATTTATTTTAATTTTATTAATGTTCATATCTTGGGGGTGATTAGATGGTATTTGATTAAATGCTTTACTGTAATATTCCTTAGTTTTTTCTCTTAGTCTTTGTAATTCTTGTATATTATTTTGGAGGTATTCTAAATATTCTATATCTTTTGTTCTAAAATATTCAATTAAATTCTCTTTCATAAGTATTTCTGTTAATCTTCTTTCTTCCATATCTTGTCTCCAATATTTTAAATACTCATAGTCTACCATTTTATCCTAAAGTAGTTGTGATACTGCAAATTTCTTTGTAATAATTTATTCTAATTGTACTACATCTGATATTAAATTCTAGGTTATCTATTTCGTTAATTATCCTGTCTTTTTCGTCTATGAATAATTCTATGTCTAAATCATATTCTAAACTGTCTTTTAATTCTAGTTGTTTTATGGTTTTATTTATCCAAATTAATCTTTCTTTTAATTGTTCTCTTCCTTTTCTAAGCTGGTTTCTATAATTAATTTGTTTGTATAGCCAACTTTGTTTTTCTCTAACTCTTTGAATATATTCTAGCATTTCTTAATCTGTATAATATCCATCTGAATAATTATCTAGGTAGTAATAGTGATTGTCATCACTTAAATATATTTCTCCTGAATCGTCTTCTATCTGATTTATATCTAACTCTTCATCTTCAATGTTAAATATTTTTTCCCATATTATTTTTTTTACGTCTATAATTTCAATATCTCTAAGTATGTATAAAACTAGTACTTCAAAATTATCTGTCATTTAGGTGGGTTAATTAAATGCTTTTTCATAATTTTCCTTAGTTGTTTGTTTTAATCTTATTAATTCCTCTATATTTTCATTAAGGTATTCTATATATTTTATATTTTTGGTTCTCATATATTCTTCTAAACTTGTTTTCATTAGTTTTTCTATTAATTGTATATTTTTCATATCCATTTTCCAATATTCTAAATATACGTAATTTATCATGGTTGATGTGTAGGTTTGGTATGTAAGTATTTATAAGAGTAGTTAGGTAGGTGAGGTATGTAATTTATTCTAGTCATAAAATATTTATCAAATATTTTTTCCAATATGATTTTTCTTATATCTGCAATTTCTATATCCTTAAGTACATACAAAACAAGTAGTTTAAATTTATCTATCATTTCGTCAGATAAATAAGTATTCATTTTTCATATAATGTTTTTTTAAAATATTCCCTTCAATCATACACATAACAAAATATGATCATTTTAGATTACTATATATTAGATTATTCTTAAATAACATGTTCTTCGGTCACTATTAGCATGATAATCTGGATACTTTTCCCTTAAACAACACCTCTATTGTGGCTACTCCCCTATCATGGCTTTCTTGTCTTACAGGTTTCACTTTTAGGATGACATAGTTCTTAGGGATTTTTCTCCTTTTCCACTTTGCTAATAAACTTCTTAGTATGCTATTTTTCGCATAATTCTACTATAAAGTAACTAACAAGAACTCATTTTATCATATCATGATTGTCAGGAATTTATGAATTTAGCTATTCATAACCATAAATAAATATACCTATTTTGGTAGATTTGATAATTCTGGGCTTTGTTCATCCATAGCTTTTGCTTTGAAATATATCTGTTTTTTATTAAATATTCAAAAGTTTTTTGTTTACAAAGGAGGTCTTTTTGCTTCAACACATGAAGACTTGCCTTTTAGCTGAGCAAAATGCTCTCTATTTATAATCCTAAGAAAGATAAAGAAAATGTGTATTCTATACTGTTCCTACTTTACACGTATCCTATCTAATTTACAAAAAGTCTTTACATTCTGAAAGGAAAATACTTAAAGTTAACTAAAAAATAAAACCTAATAATAGTCTTTTGTTCAAAAAGTCAAAAAGCCTATTAAATGAAAAGAAAGGTCAAAAAGGCTATTAAAGCTTTACAATAATTTACGTAGAAAGTTTAGTTTTTTCTCCGTATGTCATTTTCCTATCTTCAATGCTTTGTCTTCTTTTATTATTGCTCCATTGATTTTTATCTTCTAGCTGTCGTCCTTATCTTCTTGGTGGATATTTTTTATTTTTTATTCTAGCTGGACTTCTGGGATAATATTATCTCCTCCATTACATCTCGAACATTGATGGTCTGGATATTTGTGTCCAATTATCTTGCAATATCTTGTTAATAATCCGTCTGAAATAAATCTTTTCCTAATTACTTCTGCAGTAGATTGTTTTTCTGGGTTAAGTAACGTCATTATCCATTGTCTAACATCTTCCATATCTGTTTGTCGTAGCTCTCTTGAATTTGAATAAATCTTTTGATGGTCTTTTGAATAATAACTCCATATTGGGTTTCCATTGATGTAATTATTTGCTAATTCTTAAATAATTGTAGCTAATCCAATAAGTCGTTTATTTGCATAAAAATTAGGTATCTCGATTTTGGGTATCTCTGGCTTCTGCACAATATCTTCCGGTATAATCATATCTCTGGTTAATCCTATTTTTACAATTTGTATAACTGATTTGATCTCGTCGTATAATATCTCTGCAGTATAAAACTTTATATAAAATAGATTTCCTTTGGTTACTCTTTTATAGGTGGTGAATACTTTATGTAATTCTTCTATAGCTATTAGTTCTTCTCCATCTTGGGTATATACGGTATTTAATAATCCATAGTCAAAACATGTTTTTATTAAGCTTGGATTGGTTTTGGGTAGTGCGATTAGCTTGTTGTAACCTTGCAATTTTGAGGTTATATAGTTTGTGTTTGGTTCTTGGATATTTGTAGCTCTGGAATTAAGGTTTAGAAAAGTTTGTACTTTGTAGATATTTTTTATATATCCTCGGGCTATATGGTTATAAGTTTTTTTATCTTGGCTCAAACTATCTCGATATGTGGTAATTTGTGGGGTATGTACAAGGGGTCTTTTTGTATTTTTGGTATAAATGGTTTTTCAAATATCCTATTCATGTTCATGTTCTGATATCTAACTCCTTTGCTTGTACCTGCAATTGTAGATTGATAAACGTTATGGGTTTTATGGAGTGTCCCAATGTCTCCTTTTAGCTCTGGAATTTTAATGTCTTCCGATCGACATAGCTCTGTACACTGCTGAGTTAGCTGATTCATAGCTTTAGACTTCAGTTTAACTTCATTAGTCTTTAGCTTTTCTATTTCATTACCCATACTGTCCACTTTCATTGAAAATGTAGTTAGGTTTTTGAGTATTTTTTCTAAAGCATCACCTTCTATTATATCAGTCTGTGTAGCTTTGTCTTGATATGTAATCTGCAATAACATTTTTGTTAGTACTAATTAATTCAATTGTAAATGTAACATTTAATATATTTAATACTAGTCTCCGAATCTCTTTCGTTGTAACTGAATTTTGTATTTTCTTTGTTTACCACCATCGTATCTGTGTATTATCTGTCCGTACAATAAATTTGTTATATACAATATATGGCTCAAATGCTAATAAACATTTATACAATGAACATAATTCTTTTCTATTTATTTCTCATTTTATTTCTGTTTCATTAAACGTACCTGAGTAGTATCTACAATGCTGTTCTAATTTTTCTTCTTCATATCTATATTTAAGTACTCCTCTATAACTATATTCACTAGCATCTGCTTCTACTATATATATAAATTTTTTATTTTCGTCTAGAAATTGTAATTTTGGTAACTCTTTACAAAGTATTTTTATTTTCTGAACTTGTTTTTTATCTTCTTCGTTGTAATTATATTCTATATCCTTTTTTAATTTTTTGTGTAAAGGCTTTAGGTTTTTTGCTAATTTTGATATATATTCTCCTAATCCGAAAAATGATTGTAATTTTTTTTTTGCATCTAATTCTTCTTTTGAATTTATTATTTTTTGTACTATATGTTGTTGCATTTTTACTCCATTTTTATCTATTTGTATTCCTAAAAACTCTATCTGGTTTTTCATAATTTCGGCTTTCTTTTCACTTAAACTTATTCTCGATTTTTCTATTATATCTGTAAATTGTTCTAATAATTTAAATGTTCTTCTTTAGTTTTTGTATATAGTAGTATATCATCTATGTATACTATACAATTAGGTAATTATTTAAAATAAATATCCATAAAATGTTGATATCTACCTGGTCCATCTTTATATCCAAATGGTAATACGTTCCATTCATAAAATCCTTGTGGTACCGTAAATGCGGTTAATTCTTTAGATTTTTCATCTAACTTTAAGTGGTAAAATCCTGATTTACAATCAAATTTACTAAAATAATTATATCCTTGTATTTGTCTTATTTTTAATATCTTATTTGGTATTGGATAATTATATGTCATAATTTTTGCATTTAGGTTTCTATAATCAATAACCATTCTACTTTTTCCTTTTTTTTGTTCACTATGTTTATTTACTATAAATGCTGGACTATTGTGTTTACTATTGCTTTTTTGTATATACTGTTTTTCTAATAATTCATCTATATGCATTTTAAATTCTTTTAAATTGTCAAAATTATATGTTAATGTTTTTTGAGTTATTATGCTATTTTTATCTATTAATTCAATTTTTATAGTAGTTTTATGATTTTCCCATCCTTTTAATGGATCTTCACTATATAATTGTCTTAATTTTTTCTTTTTTATTTCTACCTTATCTATTGAAAATATAGTTATTTCTTTTTTATTTATCGAAAATACAACTAGTTCTACTGTGTCTTCTGTATTTTTTATATTTTCTAACTTTTGTGTAATTTTTTCACTTCCTTCTATCCAATCAGTTTTCTTTCTTATTTTATTAATAACTCTTTTTGCTCTTACTTTTTGTTTACATTGTGTTGTAAACCACCAATCTGTTTTAGTTATTATATGTGGGTGTAATTTATCTAAAAATGGCATTCCTAAAAGCATATCTTTTGATGTTAGTTCATAATTATAGATTACTTCTATTGTTATTATTTTATTCCATATCTGTATTTTTACATTTTTAGCTTTATATGTAATTAAGCTTCCCTCATTATTAAATTCTTTGACTACTATTGGTGTTTTTTAATTTATCCCATTTACTTTCTGGTAAACAGTTGTATCTACATAAGTTTGCTTCTGCTCCTGTATCTATCATATGTGTATAATACCTATTATAATATCCTTCTACTATTATTTTTACAAGTACATATATTTTCATATCATGTTAAAGTTCTTTTTATGAATAATCTTTCTTTATTATATGTTATAGATAATTGTGTGTGTTCTATATTGTATGGTTTTACTTGTTCTAACCATTTTATTCTTAATATTATGTCTGCCTTTTGCATTTCTTCCTTTATTTCAAATTCTATTTTTATTTTTCTAACTCCTATTATTATTTCTTTTTCTGCCGTATACTTAATGTCTATTAGACTCCTTGGTAGATCTGGGCATATATTACTATTAGATTTTATTTTTTCACTTTTTACTAGATATTTTGCTATATAATTTTCTTCTTGTCCTGTGTTCAAGAGTATTAAATATTCTTTTTCATTTATTATTCCTGTTATATAATATTAATTTAAATTAACTGTTGAAGTTGTTTCATAACTTGTTTTTTTTTATGAGCTTGATGATTCTGCTTTTTCATGAGCTATTCTTTTTGTTGTACTTATTCTATCATTTATTATTTCTAAATCTTTTTTCTATATCTATGTCTTTGTAACTATAATCATTATTATCAATTGTTTTTACAAATTGTTCGAAATGACTTTCTATTTGTATTTTATTAATTTTATTTTTTCCCATTATTTTGTGTTTTGTTGTTAATACATATAGATTTTTACATCTTGCTGTAAATATTTTACTTCCTGAGGTTAGTTCTATTCCTGATATTTTCCAATATAATACTAATGATTTATCTATATTTTTATCTATTATTGCTACTGAATAATTCACACTTATTATAAATTTAAATTTTTGGTATATTAAATTTCCTTTTATGACTGTTATTATACTTTTTTCTATAGGTTTTATAATTCTATCATCTGCTAAATATAATTCTATTAGTGTATCTATTCCTTCTCTAAAACATGCTTTTATTAATATCTCTGTTCCTCCAAGGTGTACATATTTTATTGGGTCTTTACTTTTTATATCGTTTATTTCTTTATTAATTATTCTTTTTGTTACTAGTGGTATACTAGCTCTTCCTTTTGCATATCTACAGTCTATTACATGTTCTTTTTGGCTTACTACGTAGTATTCATCCTTTTTTCTACTAAATATATTTTTTATTATTGGTATTTTAAATATTTTTTCTACACTTAAGTCTAACTGTTTTCCTTTTATTTCATCAAATATATTACTGTCAAATATTATTTTTTGATCTGTTCCTTCTTCATTTAAATATTCTTCCTTCGTTATTATTTTTGTATCTTCTTCAGTTATTTGATTCATTTTTATATCTTCTTCAGTCATTTGGTTCATCTAATTCACTATCTATTTCATTCTCCGAAATTTCATATATACTATCTTTACTTTCTAATTCATAATCTATATAATCTATCTGCATATATTTTGTATTTTCTATTTTTATTTCTGATATTTGTTTATTTTTTGGGTTTTTTGATAATTTACAATCTCTAGCTAAATGTCCTAGTTTTCCACAATTATAACAAGTACATTTTTTATAGATTTCTTTTTTCTACATGGTCTTTTATGTTTATAATTTTTTACATAATATCTTTTTCTTGGTTTCTTAGATTTATATTTTGATTTTTTGTATTTCTTATATTTCTTATGTCTTTTTCTTTTCTTATAATATCTTTCTTCACATCCAAATTGAGGTGCTATTTTATCTTTGCAACATGCTAAATTTCTTATTAATGTTTTTTCCATTTTTATTTCTTCTCTATATTTTTCACATAGATTTCTATATCATTGTTGTAAAAATTTTATTCTTGCTCCTAGGGTATCTACTATTTTTGCTTCATCCCAACTCTTTATTATTTTTGAACTAAATGGTTCAGGTAATTTACTAAAATATAATTTTCTTATTTCTTTACTTTCTTCTATATTATATGTTCCTTTATAATAATATTCTTTAAATGCACATGTATTCTCATCTATATAACACATATTACATATTGCTAATTTTAACATTAAATTCCTATTCGTATCTTTCTCTTTATTTTGCTCTTCTTCTTTTGTTGTTATACTACTAAATTCTTCTCTTATAGCTATTTCATAGTTTTTCAATATTTCTGTTGGTAGTATTTTAGTAGGTATTGATGTTCCTTCTGTTTTATTATCAGATCTTTGTACTTTTTTACTTGCTTCGGCTAGGTTTAAAAACCATAATTTTATTATTCTTATTAATGTCTTTTCTATATATTCTGGCGTGTTTGTTGTATCTATTTTATTATCTAATAATTATTTTGACATGCATCCTACCCATAGTTGTATTGTTTTATTTGTGTCTATTACACAGTCTAAATCTAAAAAGTTGTAATTAATTATTTATTTTGGTGTCCATTTATTATATTCATCCTTTGGATTATATCTTTTAAACTTATTTTTGTAATTATAGGTTGGTTTTCTTATTTCTGATGTACTAGGTATTATATTTTTATCTAGAGTATTTACTTCTATATTTATTAGTTCTAGATTTTCTTTATTAATTACTTCGTGTTTTTCATTAATTTCTAGTTTTCTTATGTTTTCTAGAATTTCTGTATATGTTTCAATATCTTGCGAATCATAATTATCTGTTTCTTCAGCATCTATTGCATTTATTTCTAATTCATTGATTTTTGGTTCTTTATTTTTTTATTTCTATTTTTTCTTTAAATTGATTTATCTCAATTAATAATTTTTGCTCTTTATCTTTTTTTTTTCTTTCTGTCTCTTTTCATATAAATCTTTTAGCATTTGTAGTTCTTTTTCTAATTCAGCAATCCTACTATTTTTATTTTTTTCTATTTTTCGTATTTCTTCTGTGGTTTGTTATTTTATTTTATCTATTTTCTTTTTTCTGTCTATCTCTTCGTTTTCTCTTTCTATTCTTACCATGGCTGCCAACTTATCTTCTAATTTTAATTCTTTTTTTTCTAACATTAAATATAAATGTTCACCTATTTTCTTATATCTCCTTCCTAAATTAGAGAATACTATTTTTATTTTTAATCCTTCGTGATTTTCATATATGTTTTCATCTATTATAAATTCTTCTTTGTTCATTTTATTTAAATGTATATAGGTTATATTGATATATATATTCTAGGCTATCTATTGTTGATTCTAAATTTGATATTTCTTCTTTTTGTGCCTTTATTGAGTTTTTACTAACTCCGACAATTATGTTATACTGTAGCCTTTCCATCCTTATTTTTAATTCTTTACCTTTTTCAGCTATTATTTGTTTTAATTCTTTATATTTTTGTAATTTCTGTACGTTATTCAGCTAAACAATATTTATAATATATCTAAATCTAATTTTATCATAATTAATAAATTAATCAAATAAATCCAAATATATACTACTTCCGTAACTTTAATTAGCATAGGTTTTGATACCATTTGTAGAGGGTGCGAATAACTTGGGTAATAAATAGATATCCGAGGATCCTCTTTGCGGCCTTTAAGTGAGACTCTTTTGGAAAAGATTAAAGCCTGGAATACATTCCTAACCTTAATACAATATCAGATCTGCTAGTAGTCAAATACAGTATGAACCCAACGATCCCTCTATACTTAGACCAGATTTATCAGCATCCATCTTTGAGCTTGTCCCTATAGAGGTATCAATATGCTTGTCAACATTCATATGGAATTTCTTCAATAGCTCCTTGACATATTTCTCTGAAAAAATCATTGTTCCATGTGGAGTTTACTTGATTTGCAACCCAAGGAAAAAACTTAGTCCACCCATCATACTCATTTCAAACTCATCTTTCACGAGTTTAGCAAATTCTTCACATAGTGATCTGAAGTTGCACCAAGAGTAATGTCATCCACATATACTTGCACAATCAGTAGAATTTTCCCTCTAGATTTAAGAAATAGAATATTGTTATTTTTTTTCTCTTTCGAAGCCATTTTCAAGAAGAAACCTTGATATCTTTTCATACCATGCTCTGGGAGCCTGCTTCAATATATAAAGCGCCTTGTCTGATTTCAACATATGATTTGGTTGATCAATGTCTTTAAAACTAGGTGGTTGCTTAACATAAACTTCTTCCTTTAAGTATCCATTCAGGAAGGAACTCTTTACATCCATTTGAAACAACTTGAATCCCATATATGCAACAAAGGCAACGAGAATTCTTATACCTCCATACATGCAATAGGTGCAAAGGATTCATCATAATAAATCTCTTATTCTTGATTGTACCTATGAACTATAATTCTAGCCTTATTCATTGTGATAGTACCATATTTATCATGTTTGTTCCTGTACACACATTTTGTCCCTAGAATGGTCCTATCTACAAGCCTAGGGACCAAGTTCCATACTTTAATTTTTTTAAACCGATGAAGATCTTTTTGCGTTGCATTTTCCCAATCAGCATCCTTGAGTGCTTTTAGAATATTTTTTGTCTCAATGGTGGATATAAATACTGAGAAGGCCACAAAGTTCCAAGCTTGTGCCCTAGTTTGCATTCCAGAATCCAGAAGTGGGGTAAGATTCTCAAGAGGGTGGGATGACTTGTGCTTCAAGTTATATTTTCTTATGGTTGACTGAGTCTGATTGGTACCAGGTCTATCAACAGCTTGATCCTGAGATACATGCTGTGGAACATCAGGTTCAAAAGTATCATGCCGAGGGCCTGGTTCTTCTCCTTCACCATTTGAATTATTTTCAACATCTTGATAGTTTGTTCTATGTTTTGTTCAGTAGTGCCATCCCTTTAAATGGGAATGAGTCTATCCATGTTTGTATCATCTTCATTTATCAGTTTCTCTATGTCTCCTAACTTATTAAAAATAACATGAACACTTTTTCAACACAAATAGTTCTTTTGTTATAGATGTTGTAGGCGTTGCTGGTTGATGAGTAGCCTAAGCATATCTCTTCATCACTCTTAGGACAAAATTTACTAAGATCATCCTTATCATTGTTTAACACAAAGTATTTGCAACCAAAAGGTTTGAAATAAATAAGTTTGAGATTTTTTAAAACAACAATTCATAGGGTGTCTTGTTGAGAATAGGCCTGATGAGATATATGTTTGTAACATAACAAGCAGTATTTACTGCTTCAGACCAGAAGTTCCTAGGGGGACCACCATAAATAACATGGTTTAGGAACTATAAATCAAGGTCCTATTCTTTCTTTCAACAACCCCATTTTGATGAGGTGTTTTGGGAGCTAAAAAGTTGTGACTTATTCTATTTTTTACACAAAATTTCTCAACTCTTATATTTTAAACTCTATCTATGGTTAGATCTGATCTCTATTAATTTGTTGTTCAATTTCATTTGGACATTCTTGACAAAAACCACCAACATTTTAAAAGTTTCATCCTTGGATCTTATAAACATGGTCCAATTATATCTAGAAAAATCATCCACAATGACCAAGACATATTTCATTCATCCTCTACTTTGAACCTTTACTGGTCCACATAGAGGCTTGGTGGTGCTAAATTTCTTCTGCTGCTTGAATAAGGAAGCGGTTTATTTTCCCTTGACACAGGCATCACATACCTTAGTGTCTGATAACTGCAACTTGAAAACATCACGGACCAGGTCCTTTAAGACCAACTTGTTAAGAAGTAAGGAACAAACATGGCCAAGTCTTATCTGCCACAAGTTAACATTTTCACATTGAGAACTTAGACAAGTGAGATCACTTCTTGTGATTGAACTCAAACTAACAACAAACATGTTCTTGCACCTTTGGTTCTAAGAATGACTTCACTAGATTGAAGACTGGTAACAGTGCACCAACCAGATAGGAATTTGACTTTATTTCCCTTACCACAGATTTAAGAGACACTAAGTAGGCTATACATTAAGCCACTCACATAATACACATCTCAATAGCTTGACTTAGTGATTTTCCAAGTTTCCAACACCTAGGATATATCCCTTATTTTCATCTCCAAATGAGACACCTTCACCTTGAAATCCCTTAAGCGAGAGATAGTAGTCAGTTCTTCTAGTCATATACTTGGAACATCCATTGTCCATTAACTAATTATGACTGCTCCCTCTTACTCCCACTTGCACACAAAGATCATTTATTAGGTTTGGAAATCCATTTAAGTCTGAGTTCCCAAAAAGAAGATAAGAGAGTAATCAAGACTTTCTTTATCAAGATAGGCAACCTAGCTTTCTTGGATATTGAAAAGGGACTAGGTCCCTTCTTAAGTGACTATTCTTGCTAAACTTAATTTTTTAGACTCATTTCAGCCCTTAACTTTGCTTGAAAATCTATTTTTAGATGGCCATTTCTTCCATAATGAGTACACAATCAGATGTTAGACACAGACACAAATTTTTTGTAGGGATTGAAGTGCGGATTAACATGTTGACAACCAAGAACTTTTCCATTGTTATACCTTTGACTAGTCATATTAGCTTAAATTTGAGATGATGCAGTCCATTTTAGAGATTTATTAGGATCTTTCCTTGTACGAACTAAGTCCTTCTCTAGGTTAGTATTTTTCTTAGGAGAAGCTGCAAGAAGCTCTTGGGACTTGTTCAAATTTTCTTCAAGCTCGACTTATGGTCTCAAATATTACCTTTGAAATAGACGCAGACAATTTTCTCAGCTTCTCTTTCATTTCAACATTTCATAGGTCAATTTTTAAGATTGTTCTCCTAACTCAGAAATTTGAATGGTTAAAGCAATTTTTTCATTTTAAAGATTTTATACACTCTCTTAAAGAAAATCTATCTCAATTGTGAGCTCATACAAGGAATCAATCAAAAAATTTGCTAGTCTTTTTAGTTTCTTCAAAGAATAGTTATTGATGTTTTACTTAATGTAAAAAAGAGTTACCTCATCATCATCTGACTTTGCCATGAGATCAAAAAGAGAATTGTAAATGGTATCATCATCCCCCATAGCCAACATACAAGCATTTTCAGGGTTTTCCAACTCATTAGATTCACTAGTTAAGTCCCCCAAGCAGCCAAGGCTTGTTTGACTACATAATCAGTTGCAACTCTCCTCTTAGGCTTGTCTAGTACCCAGTCATTCCTTTTGCCTTTGTCTACTCCTGTTTTCGCATAATCTTTGTATTCCATCTTGTGCATTGGATAATCCTTGATGAAGTAACCAATTTTACCATATTTATGACAATAATCATTTCCTCCTAATGTCTTTGTAGTGCCTTTTTTTTTCTTTTAAATCCAGCATTCCTCTTCATATCTCTAATAAATATTTGAGCTAAGTAGTCAACATCCTCATCAACTTCACTAGAGCCTGATTTTCTGGCTATAAGATCCAGATATTTCTTTTTATTGCGCTTATTCGTACCTTGGTCTTGCTATTTTTTCAACTCATAAGTCTCTAAATTTCTAATAAGTTCATCCATTGTAAGAATTTTGAGATATCGAGCCTTTGCGATAGCATTGACCTTGTTTTCCTATGACTTAGGTAAAATACCAAGTATTTTTCTCACTTGTTTATTGGATGGAATAACTTCTCCAAGACAGTGTAACTCATTTGTTATGACAATGAGCCTGGTGGTATGCCTTTCTTGAATAGTCAGTGAACCTAGTAAACATTTCTTGAATAGTCTCACTTTCTTTCATAGTGAAAGATTTATAATGAGTAGCGAGCATGTCCACGTTAGATTCCTTGACTTGAATTTTTTCCTCATAATTAGTCTTCAAGCAATCCCAAATCTCCTTTGCTGATTCACATGCCAAAATTTTATCGTACTCATTAGGACCTATTCCACAAACTAGTAATTTTTTTTAGCTTTGTAGCTTTTCTCAAGCTTTTTTCTATCATCTTCATCATACTCATTTTATGTCCTAGGGACCAGCTTTGTGTCATTTTCTTCTTTAATATCCTTCGTGGGAATGTGTGGTCCATTACAAATAATGTTCCACAACTCACTATCTGCAGCCATAGTAAAATAATGCATTCAAGACCTGCATGAAATATCTCTTCAAGAAAAACAGAAAATGGGATTCTCTAGAATTGAGCAGACATGGCGCAAAGCTATGTTAGGAGATTTAATGATGGATTCAAAAGATTATTACCAAAAATGGCCACCAAGGTTATTTCAACAAACTTTATGTGTGAGATAAGTCAAATCATAATAAAAGGCATTGAAAATATTAACAAATAGATAGAAGAACAAATTTTTAAACATATATCTGTTATGATTGGTGATAGCTTTGGTGCTTGTTTGATCAACTTTCCAAGTGTTGTACTTAAGAAATGTTCTGCCAGTGCCATAGAGAAAAGGGAAGAAAGTGTTCAGCAAGCAGTTTGTATTCTTGCTAAAGCTGTAGACTAATAGAAAATCTTCAGCAGCATGAACTTCCAAATTTGTATCTTGAGGATGATGCTTCAATCAGAGGCAACAATAACCTCTACCGACTTCGTATATTAGCGATCTAGATTTTTCCATCCAGATGAATTTTGAATAGTTACCAAGTAGTGTCAAATGAAGGATCAAATATGCATATCAACTTTGGTTTGAGACGACATTTTTTCGCAGTTTAGTTTGAATTGCCTTTCAAGTAGTAAAAAAATTTAGTGTTTAATTAATATATGCTTCCATTGTTTCTTCAGGTACAAAAATCTTTATGTTTCAATGCAAACTTTAATTCTAAGTTCAAGAACAACTTTCAAGAACTATCAAAATGAAGTTTTTATCAACTTTAAGAAAGAGGATGAAACAGAAAATAGTAGAATCAAGTCCACCGAATGCACAGTGTGTCCTTAAAGAATTTATTCCCCTCTACCCAAGGTTATGGAATCTTTCCTCCCAGGATAAAATGATTCATTTTTTGAAAATAGCGACACATCAATGTTTCAGAAACTTCAAACATACTCAATAATTTGATGATCACATAAGAGTCTTTAGAAAAAGAAGATGATTATTTTTTAACTCAAAATCGTACCTTTACCTGACGAAAAGTTCAGGTATTTTTAGCCATTAAGTGTTCCTTCGGAAAGGAAGTAATTGTTAATAAAAAAAGACAACTTTCTAAAATAGTATGTCTCCTGCCATTGGACCTGCGCCAGACCTGCGGTCGCAGGTAACTATTAGCACTTTCCAATGGCTTCTGTGCTGGACCTACACCAGGCAGAGCCAGACCGCACCAGGTCTGCGCCTGACCTGCATGCAGGTCACACCTTTTTCCAAAAGAGTGTCTCTTCCTCGAAGGGTCCCGTTCTTTCGAGGTGCGTTATGTATAAGTTTGCACTACGTCCACAATGCGTCCATAAATGGAGAAAAACATTTCCATTGGATTTTTGGATTACAACTTTACTTGTTTTCCAAGTTTCAAATAAATTTTGTCCAAAAATATTAATCTCTCGATCGATCATTTGACAAATCCAAATCTAATTCTAAGCTGAACCGAGCGAGTGATGAGGACGACGACATGCGAAATCTCTTGTTCTTGCCGCACTATCAACATGGAGGAGTGTTTCTTAATATAAACACAAAAAAGTTTCTCTCTCACTAATGTGGGAGAACTTGACTTTCTTTTGTGAAACGTCACTTTTTCTCTAATTTGTTCCCTCCATTTTCCATTCACACATCAACTTAGAACCTAACAATCCCCCATATGAATGGGGAATGGCTATTTTATAAAAAATTTATGGGCAAATGTTTGATCAACAAACAAAGACTGATTGCATATGGATAAGTGGGTTTCCCTTTGAAATTTTCATAGTGACCATGCATCGAATGCACTTGGTCAATCGGTAGATGTAATATTTTTGAACTGTCAAACTTTAATGTTAACATCACCCAAACCCAGGCCTGGCCGTAACGAATATCCCAAGTCCACCAAGGACCAAAAACCACCCCCTTAATCCAACCTCGAGAGCGCAATAATAATCATAAAAACAATGTGGAAGCCAACTAATCAGTAATAAGAAGATGGATAAATGACTTAATGAAACTAATGTCAAAACAATAACCAACCAACCTACATTTGTTCACAATAGCCTCTAAAATCATAATACTAAGAAAGTCAGGACATGTCGCCGCCCATGACCAAAAGAATACAAAGTACTGATTCAAAATAAAAGAACATGGAAATGATATGGCCTTTTGGAGGATGGAGGCTCACCACTTCATAGCTACTCAATGAATGTGCTAATCAACTTAATGCTGCACAGGGGTAAAAGAAGTGTCTTCGGACCCTACATTATGAAACATTGTAAAGTCCTAGGACGGATAGCAGGGTGAGAGCTAGCATGTAACTCAAGGAAAATGATAACATAATTCCATGTCCAAAAATCAGTCAAAACCACAACGCAAACATTGATATACATATATATAAAATGTCGGGATAGGGAATGAGGTTTAGCATAAGGTTTAAGAACCACTAAACTGGACTGTGTAGCTCTAACGATCCTAAAAACACCCATGGTCTATATGGTTTCGGCTCCCCTCATCGGAAGGTCCACAATGCTTGTTAGCCACACAAATCAAAGAAATCCAAGGAAAGACTCCAACCATTCCAATATATATATGTGTGTGTGTGTGTATGTGTGTATGTATGTATGTATGTATGTATGTATATAATGTGTGAACTATGCACACAATCATAAGGACTCCCATGCCGACAAACGTGGTTTCAAGTATCTATCCCCTCATGACCTCTACCTTCGATACAAACCCGCTTTAAAGCCCAAATTAAAATCCTTTACACACTTTATTTAAACTATTAATCTCGGAGTCATTCATTTTGGAATTAACCACTTGGTATTGTCATACCCATACACTGTCAAGCTAAATCACACATGCCAAATCAATGCACACAACCACATTGACAGAGCCAGCTTCACAAAAATCCAATCCATGGACACCAAGGCCTTTCAAAACAAATTTAAATAACCATTTATCCATTAATGAAATGCATTGAGTTCAAAAACAAGTTAGACCATGCAATTTTCCAAAATTTAAATCAAATTTATAAAGTGGATTAAGGTTCATATAATTCCAAGCCAAAATTTATCCGATTTGGGAAAATCCATGTTTCCCATTCCAGCCATTTAATTAAAGTACCAATTAAGTCCCAAAAGTATCAATTTAAAGCATGAATAATTAATTCAAGTCATGGGACGAGTAATTAAATCAATAACAACCAAAATCCCTATACCTAATTTCAAAACCCACAATTTAAATCACATTGAAATCCTTCAAATAAAATCCACAATGTAAAAATTAAAGTTTGGGAAGAGATACATGCCTAAAACACACAAGAATTCATAATCAATTTGAAGTTTTGAGCTCGGATGTTGAATGCAAAGTGAAACCCTAGAGTTTTCTTGGGTTTTGAGCTTGAGAATGAGAGAGTAATTTGATTTTTGAAAACTGAAGGAAACAAGCTTATTTTATGTTTAAGGATCGTACAAAGGTGAAAAGACCCAAAAGCCCCTCATCCCAAGTGAATAAAACAAGACTGCATAAAAATTGTGCCTTAGCATGGCACACTAATATCTCAGAGGTTATCCTCCCTTCCAAGACAATATCGTAGAGGGTAACCTCTATGCCACGCCAAAGATGCGGAGGCTTACTCTCTTGAAGTTCTAAAATTGCCACGAACCCTTTCCAAAAATTCCAAAACTTTCCCAAACACCCTTTTAACATCCCTAAACACAATTCAAGTAAAAAATTGATATTTCAAATATAGAAAGGTCAAATATAAAATAATGGAAATTTTAAGGGTCTTACACTATCCCCCCCTTGGGATCATTCGACCATAAATCATGAGTTAGGACACTTTTAATATGAGAATAGAAAGAATGCTCTAGAATCAAACAACAAACTAGAAAAATGACAGGAGGAAAACTAAAATTATACTTTAAGCACTTTCATCCAACTCGGGAAACAAGAATGTATATTTAGCTTTCATATCTTCCTCAGCTTCCCATATAGCCTCTTCTACCTTTTGGTTTCTCCCAAGGACCTTCACTAAAGCTACATCATTAGTCCTCAATCAACGAACCTGCCTATATAATTTATCAATTAGGAATTCCTCATAAAAAAAACTATAACACCAAAATCCTTAATAGGCACTATCAAGGAAGGATCACCCACATACTTTTTCAGCATGGACACATGAAATACGGGATGAATAGAATCCAAACTCACAGGAAAATCTAACTCATAAGCAACGTTCCCAATTATCCTCAAAATCTGATATGGACCAACTTAAAAAGGACCGAGGTTTCCCTTCTTCCCAAATATCATGACTCTTTTCATAGGAGACACCATCAGGAAAACCCAATCATTTACTTTGAATTCCAAATCTCTTTGCCTTACATCCACGTAAGACTTTTGGTGACTTTGAGCAGTCTTAAGTCTTTCTCTAATCACTTTTACATTTTCCATGACTTGGTGAAACGATTCAAGGACAAATAACCTAATATCACCATCCTCAAACCACCTAATAGGAGACCTACACCCCCATCATAAAGAGACTCAAAAGGAGCCATCTGAATACAAGAATGATAACTATTACTATGAACAAACTCAATAAGAGGCAAATGATCAATCCAACTTCTCTTAAAATTAATTGCACGGTCCCTTAGCATATCCTCCAAAGTTTGAATAGTATGATTTGCTTGCCCATTCGTTTGAGGATGGGAAGTAGTTCTAAGGTTCACCTATGTACCCAAGCCTTTCTGAAATAAATGCCAAAAGTGAGATGAAAATTGCATACCTCTATCTAAAATAATGGATACTGGCGCACCGTGCAACTTTACAATCTCCTGAATGAACAACTGGACATGATTCTCTCGTGAGTAGTTAGTCCTCACAGGCAAGATGTATGTAGATTAGCTATCCTATCCACAATGACCCAAATAGAATCATATTGATTGTGAGATTATGAAAGACTCGTAATGAAGTCTATATTGATCATCTCCTACTTCCACACAGGTAACTGTATCTCTTAAGACATCCCACCAAGCCTTAAGTGTTCAACCTTAACTTGCTGACAAATCATACACTTAGCAACAAAATTTGCTACATCCCTCTTCATATTGCTCTACCAAAAAATTTCCTTTAAGTCATGATACATTTTTGTCTAATCTCTAGTTAGAATCCTTTCTCACAGCCCATCAACATCTGGAACACACAAACTACCTTGGTATCTCAGAATACCATCTTCCTTAATCTCAAAAGCCATAACCTTTTATTGACCCACATCATCTTTAAGCATCATAAGTATAGGATCCAAAACCTACTTCTCCTTTACCTTATTACCAAGAGATGATTTGACCACTTCCTGGACAATGACTCCTCTATCCTCGGAGTTTAAAATACAAACTTCCAAGTTAGCCAATCAGTGAATATCCTTAACCACTCCTCTACTCTCCTCTTCCACATGGGATAAGCTCCCCATATATAACCTACTAAGAGGATCAGAAACTATATTAGCTTTACCTGGATGGTAGTGAAGACTCATATCATAATCTTTGAGCAATTCAAGCCACCTTTTTTGCCTGAGATCCAACTTCTTTTGAGTGAACACATACAACAAGCTCTTATGATCTGAATAGATATCCACATGCACCCCATATAGATAATGGCGCCAAATCTTCAAAGAAAAAACCATAGCCACTAACTCTAGATCACGAGTCAGATAGTTTCTTTCATGAACCTTAAGTTCCTAGAAGCATAGGCCACCACCTTACAGTGCTGCATCAACACATAGCCCAGTCCCACATGGGACGCACCATAAAACATAATAAAACCATCAGTACCCTCGGGCAGGGACAAAACTGGCGCAGAAGTCAGCTTATCCTACAACTTCTCAAAACTACTCGCACAAGCATCGGACCACAAAATCTTAACCTTATTTTGAGTCAATCTTTTTAATGGAGTAGGAGCAAAAGTGAAAATCTCCACAAACCTCCAATAATACCCGACCAAGCCTAAGAAGCTACTAGTGTCGATCGAAATCATGGGTCTAAGCCATTTCTCAACTTCCACGACCTTCTGTGGATCCACTTTGATCCCCTCACATAAAACAACATGACCAAGAAAAGTCATAGAATTCAACCAAAACTCATACTTAGAAAACTCCACATACAACTTTTGGTCCTTAAGGGTTTGCAACAAAATTAGGAGGTGATTAGCATGATCCTCCTTAATCTTCGAATACACCAAGATATCATTTAATAAACACTATCATGAACAAGTCCAAAAATTGCCTGAAAATCCAATTCATAAGGTCTATGATTACAACCAAAGAATTAGACAACCTAAACGACATTACCAAAATCTCATAGTGACCATACCGGGTTCGAAAAGTAGTCATGGGAATATCAACTTCCCTAATTTTAAACTGATGATAACTTGAACTAAGATCAATCTTAGAGAAATATCTAGCACCCTGAAACTGATAAAAAGATTATCAATCCTAGAAAGAAGGTATTATTCTTCATACTCACTTTATTGAACTGACGGTAATCTATACACATCCGAAGAGACCCATCTTTCTTATGCACAAAAAACACAGGAGCACCCCATGGGGAGACACTAGAACGGATGAAACCCTTATTAAAAAGATCTTTTAACAGCTATTTTAGCTCCTTCAACTCAGCCGAAGCCATTCCATAAGGAGGAATAGAAATAGGATGAGTTTCTGGTAGAAGATCAATCCCAAAGTTTATTTCCTTGTCGGGAGGAATTCTAGGAAGATCACCTGGAAACACTTCAGGAAACTCACTAACCATGGGGAAATATAGTAATGAAGTACTTTCAGAGTTAGAATCCTTAACCCAAACTAAGTGATATAGACACCTCTTGGAAATAAACTTTCAGGATCTAAGATAAGAAATAAACCTCCCTTTTGGCACCAAAGAACTTCCCTTCCATTTAATTACTAACTCATTAAGAAAGTGAAAACTAACCTTTCGAGTCCTACAATCCAAGGAAGCATAGCATGAATGAAGTCAATCCATCCCCAAGATCACATTAAAATCTACCATATCAAACTCTATCAAATCCACCAGTGTCCCTCTATGAACGATAGGCACCACATAACCCCTATAGATTTTTCTAGCTACAATAGAATCACCCACTGAGGTAGACATAAAAAAGAGGTCAAAAATACTCTCGGTTCCAAAACCAAAATAAACAGTCATATAAGGGGTCACAAAAGAAAGGGTAGACCTCGGGTCAAACAAATAATACATATCAGGAGAGAAGAGTTGTAACATATTAGTAACAACATTTGGCGATGCCTCAAATTCCAGGTGAGTAGCAAGTTAATAGAGGCAATTCCGGCCAGCGCTGATACCGAAAGTAGATCTCTTTGGCATAAGAGATATAGACGTGGTCACGAAAACTGTATTAGCTCCAGTAGCAACCTTGGTTCAGGGACAATCCCGTTGCATGTGACTAAGTTGACCATAATTATAACACTGATTCCTTTCCTCCTAACAATAACTATAGTACAGCTGCCCATAAAAATGACAAGAAGGATAAGGTGGGGTTGATTAATCTCCACTAGCCTGAGACTGGGTACCCTATGCCTTAGAACTACCTCTAGCCTGAGAACGATGATTGCCTAAAGGCTTAGAATAAAAAGCACTAGAAGATGAATAAGAATTGTCCCAGTTCTTCATCTTGGTCCACTGCCTACCATCTCTCCTACTATTTTTCTAACCCCCACCCTACTCTGAATACCTTAACTTCTAATTCCATCTCTCTCAAATTTATGCATATTTCTTCTTCTCATAAACTGGCCAACCCGAGTGACCTGAGATAAAGGAGCAATAGATCTAACTAATGAGACTGAGATGTCACCAACTGTGTGAGCAAATGAATAGACCGATAGAACTCTGCATTAGAAAGGTCCCCCTGAGGTGGCTGGTCATAGGCATCACCACCCGGAGAAGTTCGAGGAGCACTAGTAGGGACAGGTGGAACTCTACGTGGGGAAACATAATTAGAAATAGGGACCTTAGACTAGGTCTACACTCCATACACAGGGCGAGTCTCCTCCATGTTTTCCTCAGAAAGGACAGAGTTCCCAGTAGAGTTTCTACAAACATCAAATATTTGGGGAGGCTTGATCTGAAATGCGGGGAGTCTACGAGTTAGAAAAGTTCTGACACTGGACTCTACACCCTAAAAATAGAACACCAAAAAGGGAAATGTTCCTAAATAACTTGTAGCCTCTTTCTTATAAGTGTGGTGCACTACACACCCATAAAAAAGAATCTACTAGAAATGGATTCTTGGATACCCAATGACTCTAAACCATGCTCTAATACCAAGCTTTTCATGACCCAAACTCGAGCTTGGCCATGACAGGTATCTTAAGTCCACCAAGGACCGAAGACCACCCCCTTAACCCAATCTCAAAAGCATAATAATAATCATAATAATAATGCGGAAGCCAACTAAATAGTAATAAGAAGTTGGATAAATGACTCAATGAAACTAAGTTCCAAAATAATAACCAACCAAACTACATTTGTCCATATTAGCCTTTAAAACTATAATACTAAGCAAGTCAGGATATGCCCCCGACCATGATTAAAAAATCCAGAGTACTGAGTTAAAATGAAAAATATGAAAATGATAAGGCCTTTCGAAGAATGAAGGCTTACCACTTCACAGCTACTAAACGAATGCGTTAATCCACCTCCTGATGCACAAGGGTAAAAAAAAGTATCTTTGGACCCTACATTATAAAACAATGTAGTGTCTTAGGATAGTTGGTAGGGTGAGAGCTAGAATGGAACTCGGGATAAATGATAATGTAATGCCATATCCAAAAATCAGTCAAAACCATAATGCACACAATGATATGAATATATATATATATACATAATATTGAGAGAGGGAACAAGATTTAGCATGAGGTTTAAAAATCATTAACCTAGAATGTGTAGCTCTAACTATCCTAAAAATACACAAGGATATATGGGTTCAACTCCCCTCACCAAAATGGTCTCGGTGCGTGTTAGCTGTATTAACTGGAGAAATCAAAAAAAGGGCCAAAGCCACTAAGGCTCCAACCATTCCAATATATATATATATATATATATATGCGTGTGTGTGTGTGTGTGAACTAAGCACAAGGTCATAAAAACCCTACGCCAGCAAATGTGGTTTCCAATATCGGTCCCTCAGGGACTACCTTCCTCAGTGAGCTACACAACCCCCTTTAAGCCCAAATTAGAATATTTTAAACACATAATTCCAACCATTAATTCATGAGTCATTCATTAAGACAATAACCACTTGGTATCATTATACCAATATGCTTGCAAGCAAAATTACACATGCCAAATTAATTCACACAATCATATTGACTCCCTAAGTTCCATAAAAATCCAATCCATGGCCACCAAGGCCTTTCAAAACTAATTTAAATAACCATTTATCCACTAATGAAATGCATTGAGTTAAAAAATAAGTTAAACTATGCTACTTTTCATAATTTAAATTAAATTTATAAAGTGGGTTGAGGTTCATGCAAATCCAAGAAAAAATTCATCCATTTTTGGGAAACCCATGTTCTGCATTCCAACTATTTAATTAAAGTACCAGTCCAGTCCCAAAAGCATCAACTTAAAGCATGAATAATGAATTCAAGTCATGAGACAAGTAACTAATCCCTCAACCCAATTTCAAAATCCATAATTTAAATCATATGGAAATCCATTAAATAAATGCCACAATGTAAAAGTTAAAGTTTGAGGAAGAGATACATGCATGAAACACACAAGAATTCATAATCAATTTGAAGTTTGGAGCCCGAATGATGAATGCATAGTGAAACTTTGATTTTTTTTGGGTTTTGAGTTTGAGAGTAAAACAGAGTAATTTAATCTTTGAAAACTGCAGGAAATAAAGTTATTTTATGTTTAAGTATCGTAAAAGGGTGAAAAGATCCAAAAGTCCCTTATCCCAAGTGAATAAAACAAGACTGCATAAAAAAAATTTCTTGGCATGGCACGCTAATATCACGGAGGGTAACCCCCATGACACCGCAAAACTGAAGAGGCTTACTTCCTCATTGTTTTAAAATTTCCCCGAACCCTTTTCAAGGATTTCAAAACTTTTACCTAATACTCTTTTAATACTTCTAAATACAATTCAAGTGAAAAATTGATATTTCGAACATGAAAAGGTCAAAATAAAATAATGAAAAATTTAAGGGTCTTACAAATGTACACCTTGACAACACAAGTCATACAATCAGCCTTTTACCATTTATAGTTCTCACAATTTAGTCGTTTCATCCATGACCACGTCCTAGTTTTATGAGAGCGTAAAGAATAGTCCTTTACTAACGTTCTCATTGAAGAGACCTCCATTTTACCCTAACATAAGTGATTCCTAAACATTTAAACCTATAGATAAAACTATTTGGTCAAACCTTCCAAACTTAGAAACCATTAAAAAGCTTCAAACCATAAGCCATATCCTTGTTCTCTGAACATTGTCTTTATCATATAATGGGTTGAGTAAATTGACAATGTTGAACTGTTAGCCATAACTTTGTTTGATCTCCTTGAACTTAGCTCCTAGGATCTCCAGTCTGTTAGGTATAGTAACTGCCATGCTGACTTGTCCTAGGTCTTAAACCTATTCCTTCGATGATCTCTCAACTCTCTCTCTCTAAATAGGCCTTTTATAAATGTATCTGACCTATTATCCTTTAACTTTAATAGTCAACAGTGAATTATCGACTGGAGAGTAGTTCTCTAACGATATTATGTCTCTATCTTATATGATAAGATTTACTGTTATACATCATGCTCCCTACCCTACCTATCACCTCTTGACTATCACAATGTATATATGTTGGTGTCAAAGGTTTGGACCAATAAGGAATATCTTCCAAGAAATTCTGAAGCCATTCAATTTCTTCATCAACTTTATCTAATGCGATAAATTCATATTCTACTGTAGATTAAGGAATGCATATCTGTTTGGATGATTTCCCAGAGACTGCTACTCAACTTAAAGTAAATACATATCAACTCATGGATTTTACTTTATTCGATATGAAGATCCAATTTGCATCACTATATCCTTCAATTACCGCTGGATATTTGTTATAATGTAAAGAATAGTCTCGAGTATGATTTAGAAACCCCAAAACTCTTTTCATTGCTATCCAATGAGTTTGATTGGGATGACTCGAGTACCGACTCAATTTACTAATTACACATGCTATATATGATCGCATGCAATTCATGATATACATCAAACTTCCTAACACTCTTGCATAGTCCAACTGTAAATCACTTTTACCTTCATTCTTTTGAAGTGCAAATCTCATGTCTAATGGAGTCTTGGAAATACCAAAATCCAAATACTTGAACTTGTCAAATACCTTGTCAATGTAATGAGTCTGTGACAATGCCAGACCTTGTGGAGTTTTTTAGATTCTTATCCCTAAGATCACACCCACAACTCTAAAGTCTTTCATATTAAACTTGTTCTTAAGCATTTATTTCATAGAATTTATGTTAGAAATATCTCTACTTATGATCAACATATCATCCACATATAAAAAAATGACTTTGTGATTTTGAGTGTCTTTAATGTAAACACATTTATCACATTCATTTATCTTGATGCAGTTTGCTAACATGGTTTGGTCAAACTTTACACACCACTGTTTGGGTACTTGTTTTAGTCCATAAAGTGACTTAACAAGTTTTCACACTTTTTTTTCTATATCAGGAATGAAAAAACCCTTAGGTTGTTCCATATAAATTTATTCCTCCAATTCTCCATCTAGGAATGTTGTTTCACATCCATTTGATGGATTTCAAGACCATATACTATCATTAAGGCAACTAACATCTGAATGGACGTTATCCTTGTTACAGGCGAGTATGTATCAAAATAATCAAGGCCTTATTTTTTTTTAAAACCTTTCACTACAAGTCTTGCCTTGTATTTATCAATAGTACCATCAGCTTTCATTTTCCTTTTGAAGATCTATTTAGATACTAAAGGTTTTCTTTTCGAAGAAAGATCAACCAACTCCCAAGTATGGTTTCTCAAGATTTAATCAATATTACTATTGACTTTATCTTTCCAAAAGGATGAGTTCAAAAATGACATCACTTTTATACATGTTTGAGGCTAATTTTCAAGAAGAAATGTCACAAAATTTTATGCAAAGGAAGTTGACGTTCTTTGACGTGTACTACGCCTTCAATTCTCAAAATCATGTACATTCTCATTTGGTTGATCTCAAGGTTATTTAGACCCTCTACTAGACTGCTCATATCCAGTTTTATATGAATAAATTTGTTCAAAGAAATTAGCATTGTCTAACTCAACTATCATATTTTCTTTGATATCTGAATGTTCAAATTTATGAACCAAAAAATTGACATGCTTTACTACGATTAGCATATCCAATAAACACGCAGTCCAGAGTCTTAGGTCCTATCTTTACCTATTTAGGCGTAGGAACTTGGACTTTCGTTAGAAACCTCACACTTAAAAATATTTCAAGTTGGGTTTTCTTACTTTTCATTTTTCATATGGAGTTGAATGTGTCTTACTATGGGACACTCTATTGAGTATTCATTTAGTTGTAAGGATAGCTTTTTCCCCATGAGTTTTGCGGTAAACTCGAACTTATGAATAAGACATTCATCATTTTCTTTAATATTGGATTGTTTCTTTTCATAATTCTATTTGATTGAGGTTAGTACAGGGTATTAGTTTGATGGACAATTCTATTTTCTACACATATCTCTGCAAAAGGAGATTTATATTTTTCACCACTATCATTTCTTATTGTTTTAATCTTTTATCCAACTGATTTTCAACTTCTGTTTTGTATTAACTAAATGTGTCTATTGCTTCACCCTTACCAATTATCAAATAAACATAACAGTATCTAGTGCAATCGTCAATAAAAGTTATAAAATACTTTTTACCACCATGAGATAGTGTTGACTTCATATCACAAATATCTGTGGGAAATTTCTTCTCCAGAGGATTTCTTTTTTCCCCAGACTCTTTCTTACATTTCTTTTAGCTGTTAGGATCATCCTCCACAATGTTAGCTCTACTAATTGTGGAATTCCCTTTTGACTTTTTCTCGGGTGCTTTGTTATTTTCATTAACACATAACCTCACAATGAGGTCTTCAACTAACATCTCATTTCTTTTATGCTTCAAGTAGTTTTTGAATTCCTTCTACGAAGGTGACAATTTTTCTATTATAGCCACTATTTGAAAAGCCTCATTCACAATCAAACTTATAAAAAAGGTTATGTTATTATCACGAACAACTTTAATATATTCAAGTAAGGTATTCATTATGTTCATACCTTCTTCTAGGAGATCATGAACGATTACTTACAATTCTTGCACTTGAGAGATGATAGTCTTACTGTCAATCATCTAAGAGTCAAGAAATTTTGAAACAAAGAACTGTTTTGTTTTATATTTTTGTTCCAAAGAATCTCACAATTATTTTGAGGTTTTCATACCACTGTACACATTGTTCTGTCCGTGTTGAAGGCTATTCAGTGTATAATTATTACATAAGAAGTATGGGTCTTTCCACACCTCCATTACCATAAAACGTTCCTTGTCCAGTGTCTCTTTGGGAAATTCTAAAATATTTTCAGAGATGAACCTTTGAAGACATAGAGTCATTAAGTAGAAGAACATCTTTTGCTGCCAACATTTGAAATCCATACCCAAAAACTTTCTGGGTTTCTCCGCAGGTGCCATTGCAGGAACATCACTTGTATAGATTGTCATAGCAATGTTACTGCTATACTTTTCATACTTTCATTTTCATGACTTTCAGCAGACATTTTGCTCTCACAAATAGAAAACTGATTTAGAATATCAGAATACTAACTCAAAAGTTTAAAAAACTTTAAATACCAACTTGTTTCTAGTTTAATGATGAAGTTTTTATGTTCTTCTAATTGTCAACTAAATGAAATTTAACTCGTGATAAAGTTTTTATATCTTCAAATCACTATTAAGTTCAAAAAGAATAAAAAGCAACAAGCTTTAATCCCTCAAAACCAAACAATACAAATTATAATAAATTTCTTAAGATTATTATTCAGGGTATGAAAATCTATATGTTTAAACTCTAACTTAAATTCATAGTTCAAGATCAACTTTCAAGAACTATTCAAATACAAGTCCAAATGAATAATCAAACAGTAACACCTCGCATTTATTTCGGGCAAGAAATCAAACCATTGTTCCTATGTATACAGACCTGACCCCAATGATTATGTGTCTTGATACTTATGATTATAAATTATATAGTGTGGGAATATCTTTGAATATGAATCGAGGTCATAAAAATCTCCTAACTCAAAGACGAGTTGAGGACTTTTCTGTTGATAGAGTTTTAATGTCTTATCCAACTAGGATCCACTTTAAACAAGTGTATCTACTAGAATATACCAATCTAGGTGTCCTACTATAAATCAATTGAAAGATATTTGGGTCTTCATTCTAACGCATCTGGTTTCACCTTAATCCGATATCGGAGTAGTGAGTTATGCTCATTTTACTTTAGAGTGTCCGTCCAACTACCAGGTGAAGATTTGAGGTGATAAGCCGATAACTAAGTGATGAGCTATAAACCTCATCGCTAGCCTTAAAAAAAATGTGACCAAATACAGCTAAAAGGTTATGACTTAAGGTGATAAACCATCAACTAAGTGACGAGCTATCAACCTTGTCGCCAGCCTTAACCAGATCATTATGAGAAGGTGATGACTAAGTTGATAAGCCATCAACTAGTTGATAAGCTATAAACTAATCCATCAACTAAAAATTTCTGCAATTTGTATTTAGTTTTTTTAGGGGTATTTTGGTCTTTTCCTCACCTCAAACCCTACTCCCCACGACTTAAAATCATTAAATAGGCATTATTAGCCATTACTAGTAAGTTTTAAATGCCATTAAACCTCTTCATTCTCAAGAACATCAAGATTAGGGTTTTCTCTCAATTTTTCTCTCAAGCCTCAAATTTCAAGTCTTCCTTACAAGTCAATCAGTTCTAGATATGTGGGGTATTCATCAATGGGTTCCTTTCAACCATTGAGTCCCAAAATTCCCTTTTTATTAAAGTATGGATTTTTAATCTTCTTCTATAAAATTATCCATGTAAATCATGAATTTAATCCATGTCTTCTTTGAAATTTGATTTCAAGTCAAGTCAACAGGTGTTCCCATGTATACTAGTTTATTTCATGCCTAAAATTTTAGTTACTCAGTTCTATTCAGGTGATTCCATGTTAAATCTTCATGTTATGAATTAAATCATGTGGATATGTTGTTTTCTCAAGTTTAACTCATCCTTATGTTCCAATTCATGTATTTCACTCAATTATTGAAATGTCCTATATCTTGGGTCTTTGTACTATTATTTCATACTACTATTTTAATCATTGTTATCATATTTTTTGATCATTTGGTGTTGGCAGGTTATGAATACCCGATACCTATGTGTTTTACTTAATTTTTTATCTCAAGTAACAAGTCAGCTAGACCATGATTTCATTATCACATTCAGATTACCATGTTCATGCTGAGCACTTATCAATACAGTACCATATCATACTAAATAAATAATAACACTAGTGTCATTCAGTTAGGAGTAATACTTAGCACCGAATAAATGCAAAGATGGCGGCTCCTCATCAGTTAGGCGTGAGTCATTAGTAGCAGTCTCTAAGCTCCAGACCTACGATGCCACCATAGATTATAAGGGGTCCCTTAGTAGTTAGGCATGACACTTTCATCCTTTGAGACATCAGCCTTGTGCATTCGTATTGTCAATCATGTATTGGTTCCCCTAGTAAGGTACCAACACCCTTCTAACTTGGGTTAAAGGTTGGACCCCGATAGCTAAAATTGAGGCATATCGGTTGTAGTTAGCTCCCACAATCTCAGTGCAGTATTCAGAGTAGGTCAGTTCAGGTTTATATGACTAAGTGTACAAATATCAATTATTCAATTATACAAATCTCAGTTATCTAGTTATGCAGATAACAGTGATTTAGTCATTCAGATTATAGATTATTTTAGTACATGTTTATTCTTGGTCATGTATTCTTAGTTTTACATGTTTATGTTTTCATGCTCAGTATCTATACATGAGCCTCAATTCAATTTTACTGCATGTTCAGTTTTACATGAGATTTACATACAATATTCATATTTTATTGCTTCCCAACTTACAAAATTATTTTAGTTTATGATTCATAAATCTCACGATGACTTATAGTTTTCACGATAGTAATATTTTTAAATGTATGTTTTGGCAAATAACTTATTTCCTTAGTTTTAAAGCATGTTTTGAATATTTCCATGATTTAGTACATGTCTTTATATACTAAGTACATTCCAACACACCGACCACATATATGCATTTATGGATATATTCTTTCATAATAAAGGTACCAGATGTAGTTCACATATCAGGCTCAAACAATTCTCAGCATTCAGCCAGCGGGTGATGAGTTCCCTTATTCTGGGGACTCCAAAGTATTGTATTTTGATTATATATATGTATAGATTAGTGGTAGTTGGAGGCATGTCCCAGTTATCTATTGTCAGTATAGTAAAGGCTTCATAGACAGCCAGTCAGAGTCATCATATGTAAATCAAGTTCTTTCTTCAGTTCTATCATGTTGTAATCTTATTCATTATTGCATTCATTTACATTTTCTCATGATTATTCTTCCGCTAAGAAAATTAAGTTTTTTTATATACACATTAAATCAATTGCAATAGTATGCCAGCACATGGTTTAACTTGGGATCACCTGTGGTTCTAAGCACCATGTTACGACTAGGGGTAGTCTCGGGTCATGAAAAACTTGGTATCAGAGCCCAATGTTCAAGTGTCCTAGGGTGTCTATGAAGCTGTGTCTAGCATAGTCTTGTAGAATGATACGTAGATATCTGTGCTTTTCTTTGAGAGGCTACATGATATTTAAGAAATGTTTCCCTTCTTTCATGTCTCAGTTCATTCAGTAGAAGTGTTATCTAAAAAATTTATACAGATTATCATTTTTCTCCATTCATGCAAACTCTGTCTTATTGTCGAGGCAATAAAATAGCCAAACTTTAATCCTTACAAATAGAGTTTTTAAAATAGTCCTCATAAATAGTTATGGGATTGCACTCAGGCTTGATAGGATTCCATAAATGCCTTAATGTTCCAAAGTATGAAAGATATCATTCATAGTCATGAAAATTGTGCACTAAGCCAAAGCCATATGTGCTTTAAGATCCTTTCTCAAAATCCTATGACAATATATGATCTAGGATTAGAAGCATGAGCCCAAAAGTTTATCAACAGTGAAGTAGGGATAGTATTTATCTGGATTTAGTAGATTATGTATCCATGAGGCTAGTTGTATGAAAGGTGAATTTGTAGGCTTGAAGTAGTGTATACAAGAATTTAAGTTTATTGATTTCATATTAAGTATGCTGATGTATTAATGATCTAGAGGTGTACACAAAGTGATATGGGATTGCATGATTTCTATGTTTCAATAGTGTGTGTGCTTAGATAGTACCTTTTACTTGTTAAGTGTGAATAAGGATTTGTAGTATATGATTTTCTTACCAGCTAAGTTATGGGTTATAGGTTGATGATGTTGGGTATGCTGGTTTAATGGTAATTCTCATAGTTTAGGACAAAAATATAAGCTTAGAAATGTGATATTAGTAGGCTATGAAGTAAAAGAGGCAGATTATGTGTTTAGTGTATCAAGTATGTTATTGAGAAGGGATTAGGAATATCCATGTTAAGTGTTAGTATCTAACTTTGAAACTTGGATGATTGAGCTAATAAAAAAATAGATATTTTAGATGGTGTGAACTCAGGGTATGGTGATACTAATGAAGATTATTAATTAGTAAGTGTTCAAGTTATTATATGATGACTTGTGGGGCTATATAAAGTAAAGATTTGTATCCTAGAAGAAAGTACTAGCAGCAGGTTTTACACTTTCAGGTGTAGTATTTCAGGGTGAGTTTATTTTTTATGTGTATTGTTATATCTCTAACTCTAGATAAATATGGTTTGGTTCATTTTAGAGTTTATTAAAGGGGTCCACAGACTTAGAATAACGGCTTAAAGCTAAGACGGAGATGATAGAACAAGAAACCAAGTCAGGCTCTCAGATTCTAGTGGTGATGCTAGTGTGTTGTAGAACAACACTAGGGAGGAAGATGCCCGACCCATTATTTTCTAAGTGTAAAATTTTCACTTTAGTCATCATGACATCTACTTATGCCTTATAGGTCAGCTCCATGATCATAGTTCATATTCATGTACTTATATAGAATCATGTGCGCTCTCCATTCCTAGTATAAGGAGTTCTAGTTCACTCAGATGTATGAATCATATTCCATGAATTTATGAACTCCAAACTCAGGTCATGCAACACATGACTCATGTACTCATGCTTTACAATATTCTCAGTTCCCATAACTCATGGTGCACCCTTAATGACCAGTGAAATTCAGATTATCTCACGTGTATTCTTAGACTTGATCTCTTTAATCTATGTTGTTGATACTTTATTCCTCAGGCCTCAGTTAAGTGTCAGTTATGCATAGTGTTCTTTCATGATTCAGGTCCCCATGTACTAACCTTTTAGTGACCTCTCCTTATGTGAAGATAGTGGTGATAAAAATGGATGAACAATGGTTTAGATAGGAATGAGTAAATTTTCCTTATTAGGAAAAGATTGTTGTAGGTTTGTTTATCTAAGGTTATAAGTGTGAAGAAAGATTGAGACAATGCTTTGGTACATGTCCTGGTTAGTTGAGAATTCCATGTGTGTCTTCTTAAGAATAGTGCAAGAAAGTTATTAGTAATAGAGATATTAGGGAATGTGGCAAAATTCCTAGGTGGGTTGGTTAACCAGAAGTTTATATGTGGTTATAATGATAGACTTGAATGTCATGTTTGTATATATGTGGATAAATGCATTGTGTGTTAGTGAATTCCTAGTAAGAGGTTGAAGTTAGTTGTTGTAGTGGTAAGGAGTATTATTCTTGAGATGAGAGTTATGAAAACACACAGGATATTGAATTTGTGGTTTAGACTAGTAATATTGTGTTATGTGTGCTACCTTATGACTTTCAGTTAGGCTTGAACATGATGAGGGTATGTAGCTTAACTTAAACTTTGACTGGAGTAGTTATATGTACCCATGTGAGAACTACAAGTTGAATCAATGAGCATAGTATTTAAGAGGATAAGTACAGTTGATGAAGTATTTGAGAAGTGTGTCTAAGCTTGAAAGTTAGCAGTTGCATTGCCTAAGACATAGTAATTCTATCTTATCTTATGTTTTATAGGCTTATATTCCATGATTTTAGATTTTGAACCATGTTGTGATCCCTTATGAAGATATCTTATTCAGATCGTGCCCAAAATTTTTTGCTCCCTAATGTTATTAGAGCTTCTTACAAAAAGTGTTGAAGGAATACTCCAGTTGAGTATAAGCTTTCAGTATAATTCAATCCGTATGGCCAGCAATTTGGTTTGGCAATCAGATAGCTCGTATAGTTTTTTTATCTTTCTATCTAGTCTTACTATCCGAAGTTTCACGAATATAGTTATTCTAAGAGGTAATTTGTTCGCATCGATGTAAATTGTGAATTCAGTTCATTTCATGCATCATGTCCCCGATTCAGATATATATATATATATAAATAGTCATAGTTCAGTTAATAAGTGTTCAGTGCATGATCTCAATTTTTCAAGTATTCCAGCTCAGACTTCGCAATACTCCTTGTACGATCTAAGTCTCATTATCTTATGTTTCATACTTACATAATGTACTTGGAGATGCCATGAAGACCCTTTTCCTTTGATTCCTATACGTGTTTTTTTGAGGGATAATTCCTAAAGAGAAGTTATGTACTTTATTCCATCCTCAGTAACTCATGAATTTTTTATTAAATCAGTTATCACTTCGCAGTTCTATATGCATGATTGTATCATGAACATTTCAAGTGAGTTCTAAACTCTCAGCATGAATCAACTCCTTATAGTCAATAAAGTCAAGTAGACTTAGAAATCAGTTTCATGATAAGAGTTTTAATGTTTCAGCTCAGTTATATCCTTCATTAACAAACATGTCATATCTACGTTATTCCATACTTCTAAATCTTCAATAAGTTTCAGCCCATCATCCGAGGACGAATGATTCCAAGGGGGAGATAATGTAACACCCACATTTTTTTGGGATAGAATTCAAACCATTGTTCCTACGTATACAAACCTTAGCCCAATAATTCTATGTCTAGATATGTTTGATTATCGATCCTATAGTATGGTAATTTCTTTGTATATGAATCGAGGTCATAAAAATCTCCTAACTCAAAGATGAGTTGAGGACTTTTTTTATCGATATAGTTTTAATGGATTATCCAACTAGGGTCCACTTTAAATGATTGTATCTCCTAGAATATAATGATTCAGGTGTCCTACTATGTATCAAATGAAATATCTTTAAGTCTTCTTTCCAACGCATCTATTTTAACCTTAATCCAATATCAGAGTAGAAAGCATGCTCATTTTACTTCAGAGTGTTCATCCATCTACAAGGAGACGACTTGAGCTAATAAGCCATCAACCAAGTGAATAACTATCAACCTCGTCATCAGCCTAAAATAGAAAATGACCAAATACATCTACAAGGTAACGATTTAAGGTGATAAACCATCAACTAAGTGACGAGCTATCAACCTTATCGTCATCCTTAACCAGATCATTAAGAGAAGGTGATGACTAAGTTGATAAGCCATCAACTAGTTGATAAGCTATCAACTAAGTCATCAACTAAAAATTTTTGCAATTTTTATTCAGTTTCTTTAGGGTTTTTTTTGGCCTTTTCCTCACCTCAAACCCTACTCCCCACGACTTAAAAACATCAAATAGGAATTATTAGCCATTACTAGTAAGTTTTAAATGCCATTAATCCTATCCATTCTCAAGAACATCTAGATTAGGGTTTTCTATCAAGTCATCTCTCAAGCCTCAAAGTCCAAGTCTTCCTTACAAGTCAAGCAATTATAGGTATGTGGGATATTCATCAACGAGTTCCTTCCACCCATTGAGTCCCTAAATTATTAAAGTATGGATTTTTATTCTTCTTTTATCAAATTATCCTTGTAAATCATGAATTTAATCCATATCTTCTTAGAAATTTGAATTAAAGATATGTCAACATGTGTTCCCATGTAAACTAATTTATTTCATGCCTGAAATTTCAATTACTCATGTTCAATTAAAGTGATTACATGTCAAATCTTCAAGTTATGAATTAAATCATGTGAATATGTTGTTTTCTCATGTTTAACTCATCCTCATGTTCAAGTTCATGTATTTCACTCAATTATGGAAATGTCTTATGTCTTGGGTCTTTGAAATATGATTTCATACTACTGTTTTAAGCATCATTATCACATTTTTTTATCATTTAGTGTTGGCGGGTTATGAACACCCACTATGTGTTTTACATGATTTTTTTCTTAAGTAACAAGTTCGTCAGACCATGATTTCATTATCATTTTCATATTACCATGTTCATGCTGAATACTTATCGATACAGTATCATATTATGCAAAATGAATAATAACGCAGTGTCATTTAGTTTGGAGTAACACTTAACACGAGTGAACGCAGGGATAGCTGCTCCTCCATCAGTTAGATATGAGCATTAATAGCAGTCCCTAAGTTCCAGACCTGTGGATTTACCATAGATTATGAGGGGTATCCATCACTTAGACATACACTCTCATCCTTCGGGACATCAGCCTTGTGGATCCACATTGTTAATCATGTGTTGGTACCCCTGGCAAGGTACCAACACCCTTCCAACTGGGGTTACATGTTGGACCCTGATAGCTAAAATTGGGGCATGTCGATTGTAGTTAGCTCCCACAGCCTTAGTGCAGTATTTTAGAGTAGGTCAGTTTAGGTTTACATGGCCAAGTATACAGATATTAGTTATTCAGTTATACAAATCTCAGTTATCCAGTTATGTCGATAACAGTGATTCTGTCATCCATATTATAGATTATTTCAGTATATGTTTATTCTTGGTCATGCATTCTACGTTTCACATGTTTATGTTTCCATGCTCATTATCTATACATGACCCTCAGTTCAGTTTTACAACATGTTCAGCTTTACATGAGATTTACATGCAGTATTCATGCTGTGCCGCTTCCCAGCTTACAGAATTATTTTTAGTTCATGATTCATAAATCTCACAATGACTTACAGTTTTCATGATAACTATATTTTAAATGTATGTTTTAGAAAATAACTAATGTCCTCAGTTTTAAAGTATGTTTTGAATATTTCCATGATTTAGTACATGTCTCCATATACTAAGTACATTCCAACATACTAACCATATATATGCGTTTGTGGCTACATTCCTTCATAATGTAGGTACTAAATGTAGTCCACATATTAGGGTCAGACAGTTCTCAGCATTCAACCAGCATGATGAGTTCCCTTATTTTGGGGACTCTAGTGTGTTGTATTTTGATTATCCATATGTATTGATTAGTGGTAGTTGGAGACATGTCCCAGCTATCTAGATTCAGTAAAGTAGAGGCTTCATAGACAGTCAGTCAGAGTCATGATATGTAAATCAAGTTCTTTCTTCAGTTTTATCATGTTGTAAACTTTATCAAGATTACATTCATTCATATTTTCTCATGATTTGCTTCTGCTCAGCAAATTAAGTTTTGTTATATACATATAAAATCAGTTGCTCAACAGTATGCCTGCACATGGGTTAACTTGGGATCGATCACCTATGTTTCCAAGTAGAGGTATCAAAATGTACCCAAATTGAGCTGCCCCATCCAATAGTTAATGAGTTGGGTTCAAGATAATTTACTATTGGATAAAATCTCAACCCATTAAGTCTCAACCTATTCTCAAGTTGGGTTCAAATGAACCCAATTCAATCTCCACTTCAACCCGTTTAATAGAAAAATAATTTTCTTAATGAAATTAGGAAAAATAAGTGACAATATGTCCTTTAACTCTCAAAATGACTCACACCACTACACCCCAGCTTACCCTGCCTATCCTGACTCCAATAAATATATTATTTTTATTTCTTAAAATATTTTCTTGCCCCCACCCACCTCATTCCCATCCCCCTCTCTACCCCAAACCCCCACTCCTACCTCTACCCTAAAAAATCTTTTCTTACCTCACGATTAAAATCATACCCTCCCCTCCTTCACCTCATTCCCTACCCCTCTTTATAAAGATATTTTTCTTTAAAAGATATTTTTAAAAAATAAATAAATAATTTTCTTTATAAAAAGAAATATTCCCAACCCTCATCTACCCCTATCCCCTGTACCCCCTATACGACAATATCCCACCCCCAAGAAAAATAGTTTTTTTAAAAAATTAAATTTCCTTTTTTTAGAAAACTTTTTCCTCAATCCCCATCCCTTCCCTATCCCAGATCCCACACCCCACATCACTCCCAATTTTTTAAAAAATATTTATTTTTTTAGAAAAGTAATTTAAAAATTCTTACCCCACCTCATCACCCCTAATCCCCCACCCCACCCCACCCCATGGCATACTCCTTTCCCAAAAAGTTATTTTCTAAAAAAAGGAATATCTTTTAAAAATAAATTCTTACCTCATCCTAACGCCCTACCTCCTACCCCACACCCCTCTCTAAAAATGAATTTTTATCTTTTAAAAAATATTCTTACCCCGCCCCCACTCCTACCCTACCCCCACTCTCTACCCATTCACCAAACTTTCCAACCCCATCCAAATTTATTTTCTTGAGTTGGGTTTACAAGGGGTAAATATCAATATGTTAATATTTTTCCGACTAAGCCGTTCAAATTGGGTGGGTCAAGACCCAATCCCAAGTCAATTTAGGTGGGTCATGACCCAACCCGATATTCAATTCAACCCATTTATTATTTTCAATCTCAACTCGACCCGCCCATTTGACATCCATAGTTCCAAGAACCGTGTTACGACTAGGAGGTAGTCTCAGGTCGTGACACAAATGAAGTATTTATCAACTTTTAAGAAAGAAGATGAAACGAAAAATAGTATAATCAAGTCCACCAAATGTATGGTGTGTACTTAAGGAATTTATTTTTCTCAAGTACCCGAGGTTATGAAATCTTTCTTCCTAGGATAAAATTATTCTTTTTATGAAAATAGTGGTACCTCAAATTTTCATAAACTTCAAACACACTCAACGATTTGATGATCACATGAGAGTTTTTAGAAGAAAAAAATTATTTTTCAATCAAAATCATTCCTTTACCTAAGGAAAAATTTAGGTATTTATAGTCATTAAGAGTACCTTTAGAAAGGAAGCAATGGTTCATGAAAAAAGATAACTTTTTGAAAAAGTACGACACATGCGCGAGGTTAGTGCAGGACCTGCACCAGACCTGCAACTGCAGGTGAAAGTTAGCACTTTCCAGTAGCTTTTGTGCTAGTCCTGCACCAGGCAGAGCCAGCCTGCACCAGGTCTGCACTTGACCTATGTGTGCAGGTCGCACCTTTTGCGAAACAATGTATCTCTTCATTGAAGGGTCGCATCCCTTTGAGATGCGTTGTGTATGAGTTTGCAATGTATCCGTAAATGGAGAAAAACAATTTTCATTGGATTTTTTGGATTAACACTTTACTTGTTTTCCAAGTTTCAAATAAATTTTGTCCAAAAAATTAATCTCTCGATCAAATCCAATTCCAAATTCGAGGCCGACCAAGCGAGCGATGATGATGCGCGAGACATCTCTTGTTCTTGTCTCACTATCCATATGGAGGAGTGTTTCTTAATATAAACACAAGAAAGTTTATTTCTCCCACCAATATGGGAGAACTTAATTTTCTTAAGTGAAACTTCACTTTCCCTCCAATTTGTTCCCTCCATCTTTTATTCATATATCAACTTAGAACCCAGCATCCGCTTAGAAAAAATCCAGTTTATGGTATACAGTATAGAAAAAAGACCAATATAATTGTTTCAATGGATGAATCAATAGTGTGTTGATGCCTTAATGTAGCATAACTAGTAAATCACTTGCCTATATTTTTTTGAAGGTAACTTACTATGTGCTATGGGATCCATAATTTTAGTTTTTCATGGATATTTTAGAGTAACTTTCAAATATCTCCATATTATATTTCATATATTAACTTGTTTATTCCCTAGACCAAATAAATGTTGTAACACCCCGCTCTTTCGGACTAGAATTTAAACCATCGTTCCTACACACATAGACCCGAATCAAATGATTTCCTGTCAATATATGTGTTAAGATAAATTCTATAGTGTGGTAATACCTTTGTATATTATTTGAGGTCACAAATACCACCAAACTCAAAGACGAGTTGAGAACATTTCTATCGATTAAGTTTTATTGAACATTTCAGTTGGAGTCAAATTTCAATGACCATTACTACTAGTATATAATGATTTACGTGTCCTACCATATACCAAAATAAAGATCTTTGAGTCTTCTTTCCAACACAACTGGTTTCACCTAAATCTGATATTGGAGTAGAAAGTTATTCTTATTTTACTTTGAAGTGTCTGTCTACAAAAGTATGACGACGAAGTTGACGACTTATCAACTAGGTGACGACCAAGTTGACGGGTCGTCAACTAAGTGATGACCCATCAGCCCTAGTCGTCATCCTAGGGAAATAAGTGGTAAAATCCGTCCCAAAAGTGACGGCCTAGGTGACGGGTTATCACCTGAGTGATAGGCCATCAGCCTTGGTCATCAACTGAAGAAAATATGCGATTTCTTTAGTTTCTTTAGGGGTATTTTGGTATTTTCATCACCCTAAAACCTACCCCACGAATATAAATCATATCCTAAGCATTATAATACATTTTTCTATCGGTTTTTAATATCTTAAATTCTCACCACTCTCAAGAACAAGACCAAACTAGGGTTTCCTCTAAGTTCAAGATTTCAAGAAAAGGGTCAAGATTAGAGTTCCAATCTTCAAACTAATCAACATAAGGTACGTTGGACTATCCTAAACCTCATAGGTATGAATTTTACTATTTTTAAATTAGTTTTAATATATGTAGATATAACTACAAATGAATTTGGTTTCAGGATTGTTGATGATTATGCATTAAGGATTTCATATTGTTATAAGGAAAATTGTGGAGATTGTGATGTAGTGCTTTAAACTTGAATTACTTTTGTGTGATCTTGTGATGTTAACATTGATAAATTAATGAGAGCATAGAATGTTCTAATTTCCCTTTTACTACAAATTCCATGGATTTTGCAAGTTGTGAATTGATCTTATAAACTGTGAAAAGCTTGAGACTGTTGATGTACTACTATGTACAAATTATTTTATCTTTTTGAGATAATAAGAAGGTGTTCAACTTGTGTTGTAAACAATCATGTTTTTTTTTCATAAGAATGGTTTTAAGTTGAAAGAAAAGATGACCACCGTATATAAAAGCATTTCAGAGAAAATTGTTTATTTTGAATGTTTTGAATGGTGAAATTTTGTTTGATAATTAAATTATTTTGGGTGGTCAATAAATATATTTTGAAGTAAGATAAGGGCGGTAGATATATGTGACATCACTTGCAAGTCTGGGTATGAAGATACCCTATTTTTAACGTGCCTAAAGATTTTATGAAAGAAATAACTTTAAGATGAAGAAGATGTGTTTTAAAGAATCTAAAACTGGGCTTAAGAGAGTTAGATGGTTACCCAAAGAAGGCACGAGTCATACGACTCATTGCCCGAAATCATGATTTGATGACACGGGTTTATGATACTCGAAAGAGAAAATTGTACGCCCATAATGGCCCATAACATAGTAGAGAAACAGATACTCCAACCCTTGCAGCAAACTTGGGTTGGGGGCTTGGCCACTGAGTTAAGAGAGGATTCCATATAGCTTATGGAATAGTAGAGTTGTAGGGTGTACCATTTGGCTTAGAAGTAAGATAAAGAGTAGAGTCATGAATTGCAAGATGTATTTTAGAAAGTTTTAGATTATGCCCATGTATTTTCAACCATTTCAAGATGACATGAGATTTATAAAATACTCTCACCTATGATTTGTAAAAATTCATGTTTTGTTTTTGGATTGTTCTGCGTACTAGTACATTTGTATTGACCCCTTATATTTCATGGTCTGAGACTCAGTCCAGGGGTCCCATTAAGCCGTAGATTTATCAGACAGAAGTATGCTATTGGTGAGCCTTCTCTATTCCGGAAGGTCGGGCTTATATAAACATTGTCATTTGCTTGATTCATGGTCTGACTGGGGGCCTTGTCCTAGATTTGTTTTAGACATATGTTGGATCTTGTAATGTTAGAGATTTCGCAGATGTGTGTCATATGTTTTGAATATTAAGAATTTATTTTCAAATTATTCAAGTGTTATGAGATTGACCATGGTTCTATTTTGTATGTTTTTCCGCAAATTGTTTATATTGTATAAATGTTGTGTATGATTGCCAGAAAGAAAGGGGTGCCCTGGCCTTCATGGTTTGGGATGCTTGTTATGGCCAAGGCCTTGGATCGGGTCATGACAAACGTATCTGTAGTTGTGTTGTTTCTATTGTTTCTTTGATCACGATCCAATAACTCTGTGAAAAGATATCCTTAAATTAACTTGTATAGCTGGACTGAGTCAACTAGTCTTGAGTCGGGTGGTTTCAATACTTATAATGTTTATTTTTCTTTATATAGCAGCTTCTTGCTCCAAACATGCATGCTAATGTAGTGGCTCGGATAACAGGTTGATACTTTTCTCTCAACTGCATGGCTAATTTCTGGCTTTATAGAGTGGACACCTGGTGACATGAAAGGTAGTTCTATAAAACTGCTTCTGCTCTATGTTATGATTTATGAAGATACTAAAATTCATTTTTATCTTCAACAAATCAGTTGAGAAAATCCTTGGCCTGTAACGTGTGTTTAATATAAATGGCTTAGTTGAGTTATATTATGTTCAATAGATTGAGAAGGACCATTTCTTTGATTGTAGTATGACTCTGGCCTTTACTACTGCCGACAAGGTTGGCAAACAGAATGCACTAGGTATTTGAGTTATTGCCTATAGATAACAGAAATATTTCATATATATAATTTTAAGTGATAGTAGAAGTTTTGTTTTGCATTAGCTTATTTACTGCAGTCCGAAAACTGAACTTCTCATCTTAATTCATCCATTAGATTCGTGCTTGTATTTGTTGATTTTATTTTACAATGTGTAATCTATTCTCTAGTCAGTAAATGAATTCACTTATTGATAAATGAATCTAGGTTAAATAAACGATTGGTGAAAGATGGACCTGGGTATAGGGCTGGGCATTCGGTTTGTTCAGTTTGATAGTTTAATATCGGTTCAATTTTTCAATTTTTAGATTGACAAAAATGACAACTGTAACCAAACTGAAATAAATTTGGTTCGGTTCGGGTTCTACAAATTTGGTTCGGTTATTTCATATTTTAATTTCGGTTTTGAAGATTAAAGTAGTGAACCTCTCTTTGTTATGACTAGACATTTAAAATTAATAATTTTTTTTAAAAAAATAATTCAAACCTATTTTTCATTCTCAAATATAAATAACTCAACATGGATGAAACTAAATGATATAACCATAAGTTTAACATAATATATACTTCATCATGCATAAGTTTGCATATACATTTGAAAGTCGGAAGAGTAGTCGCTGATGGAAAGACAACAGTTGGCACTGTGGGCTGTAACCCATAATGGTCGCCTGGTTGCCTGCTCTGGTATTGTTGTACAGACGACGATCTCACCGGCGGTCTATGGTTTGATTGATTGTTCGACTATTGGACTGATGTTTGTTGTTAGTTGAATGTGGCGTGCTATTACTTATTAGTTTTTAGGGTTGCTATTATATATTTATATTATATTATTTTATATTAAATATTATATATATAATAAAATATATATTATTAGTTATTAATAGAATTTTGGTTAATTGGTTTAATCAAATTATTTTTTTGAAAAATCAAAAACCAAACCGTTTAACCGAATTTCAATAATTGAAAACCGAAACCGATCCAAAAAAATAAAAAGTCAAATCAAAATTAAAATTTCAGTTTGATTTTTTGGTTTTTTCGGTTTAAACCAAAATATGCCAAGCCCTACCTGGGTATAACTGGAATGAATCACCAATACTGACTGTGAGTAGTGTGTGAGGATAGTTAGGGCTTGTAGAGGTTGTTAAACTAGGGAAAACTTAATAATACGCACCAATCAGTATGGGCAAACTTACATTTTATTAAGTTCTTAGTTTTGATGATTGACAAACCATCATTGGGACTTGGTCCCAATGGATGCATACACAACACTTTCGATGATGAGTTGTAGCTGCTCATGGACAAGGTTCATCGGGGCTATGCCTTTTGTAGCAATTCAACATTATAACTAGAAATTATATTGGATGGAAGAAAGTTGGTGAGAAAATGTGGTAGAGTTTCCACACCATTTTGCCTCAACCAATCAAAGGAGTCCTAGGTTTTATTTTCCCATATATATACAACATTTTACAACAAGAAAAACCTACCTATCAAATGCAAAGAACAATACATTTTTCTTGAAGCAAACCATTTTCAGCTAAGCCTCATCTGCAACAGGCACCTGCTCAGTCATTAGTGTTGTCTTATTATCTTGTTGTATTTAAGATTTTGTCTGGTAATTTGAAAATGCTCAACCTAATTCTGTTGTTAAGATATTGTAGGTCTTTTAATTATTTTTTCTTTTCACAATGTTGGATCAGCTATAGTTAGTTGATAGTAGAGGCTAGAGTTAGCTAGTGGTTGAATCAGCTAGATTTAGTGTAAGACCCTGCAGAGTTCCCTTGTAGTCTGAGCCTTAGAGCATGTCAAGTGAAGTGTAATTCCAGCCCTAAAAGATTGAGAAGTGACTTTCCAAGTGATTGGTGTTTAAACCATATAGAATTTTCTTAAATTTTACATTTTTTCATGTAGAGAATTGAATTAGCTTTCCAAAGATACCAATTTCGTCCAAATACGGTATCGGGGTGAGAAGTTATGGCCGTTTTACTGAGATTTATGATGTCGAAACTGCCCAAGTGACATGGACGATCCGACGGACCATCGATTCTGCGATGGACTGTCGTTCGGCCTGTCGCAACCAAGGCAGTAACTTCTTTTTTTTTGGCCTAAGTTCCACGGCCAAAATAATGGACCGTCAAGAATGAAACAGACCGTCGCTGGGACTATCGCACTCAGGCAGTGTGGCCTCATCCTGGCCAACGTGCAACGGACGATCCGACGGATCATCGCTTCGACCATCACAACCCTCATTCAGTGTTTTTAACACGTTTTAACAAGGGTCTTTTTGGTCTTTCCACTCTTTTATCAACCAAATATATTTCAAGAGAAGCAAATGGTTTTATTCATCATCTAAAACATAAGAGATCTAGGGTTTCTCCCTCAAGATCAAATCTGAAACCCTTCTCCAAGAAATCCAAGAACTCACCATGGATTCTATAAATTGAGTTGAGATTTGAGTTCCCTATTTTCAAAGGTTGCAAGAACTCTCTCTCAAGAGTAAGAAGAAGAGTTTAGACCAAGCTCGTTCATCCAATTTCATAATCTAAGGTATGTGAGAATTTGAACAAGGGTAATCCTTTCATCCTTGTGCCCAAAGGCTTATTTAAACTATGACTTTCTGCAATCTATGAGATTTTACTTGGATTTGAATTAGGGTTTTTCACCCATTATTATTGATTGCAATATTTTGACGTTTCCTATGAATTGATAGTCTAATGACATGATTTTCACATGTTTTCTTGAGAAATTACAGATGGGTCTATACCCCATGATTTTAATCCTTGAGAAATTAATAGTTGAAATGTTTGAGCTGTTGAAGTATATGAGTATGTTGAGATTTTGAGATAAATTGCTAAAATTTCCAGATTTCTACATGAGTTATGAATCTATATGCTATCTATTATGCTTTTAATGAGTTCTAACTTGAGATTTAATTATGGGTTATTGAGCCTTACTTGAGATCTGTAATTATATGAACCCTTATTATATAAGAACCCATGATTTGAGTATTCTGAGATTATTGAGAAATGTTTTGACCTATTGGTCATGGAGTTTTGAAATCCACTTCACTACATGAGATTACAGATTTGATTATTGGGTTCTAGATGAACCATGAGATTATTTTAAAATGGATTTCCATGAGATGAGTGAGATAAACTAAAAGGAGTAGTATTTAGCACCGAGTTGGGTAAGTTACTACGGTTTCTTACCCCAGAACTACGTGCCACCATAGGTTTGAGATTTTAGGCCTAAGGCTGAGATATGGGGCTCGACGCTGAGATAAGTGATCACTAATAGAGGTTATACACCATATAGCTCGCATGGTTTATGTCGATTAAGAGAACCTCCCTTGATACAAGTTATTTACCAAATAGTAAAGTTGCAGATTTGCTCCCTAAGACTAAAGTATTTTCCCTTGATATAAATATTTTTCCCTAAAGCTTGAAACGAGATATTTTCCTAAAGTGAATGAAATGCCTTCAAGTATATTTCAAAGTTATATGATTCCGAATTCCAAGTACTTGAGTTCAAAGGAGTTATGAGTTCTTGAGCATTAAAGAAGTTTTACTCTCCATGAGACATATGAATGAGTTGAAAGTATTAATTAAAGTTTCCTTTACCCTATGGGTAATGAGAATTAGAAACGATTACCAATTTTAAAGTTAAACTATGATGACCCACGATATTTGTGTTACATGCTCCATTCTACATGATTCATGAGCTTTACATTTTATACTTATTCGAGCCATGTGAGTCATTATTTATTGCATGCATGATTTGATTAAAAAGTATTGATGTTGTTTTATATAAATGTATGCACCCTCACATACTCAGTACATTCCCAAGTGCTGATCTACATATACGTCTATGTGCTACATTATCTTATAATGTAGGTTTAGGTGCTCAGTCACATCCTCATCAATGACTTTCGAGTATCTCTGTCTACATTCCTACAGTGCTGAGTCCTCATGGTTTGAGCACCTATCTTCAGATATTTATGCATTTGAGAGACTATGTTTTTACTTTCAGTTCATTTTGAGTCAATTGGGGACCTGTCCCAATGGCTCTCTAGTTCATGGATTAGTAGAGGCTTTGTCAGACTAGTTATCAGATTGTGATTGTGTTGAGAATTCCAGTATTGTGGTCATTTGGATCAAGTATTTTCTCCTTATCTCCCTTCATATGATATGACTATGCTAGTGTCTGAATTATTTCATCTTGAAATGAGTGTTATTAGTAGAAACAGGCTCAAAGGGTTAGCTTGGGGCTACTTGTAGCCTTAAGCACCGTGTGGCATCCTGGGAGGCAATTTTGGGTCGTTACAAACTTGGTATCAAAGCCTAAGGTTTTAAAGAGTCCTAGGAAGTCTGACAAGCCGTGTTGAGTAGAGTCTTGACCATCGGTGTGTAGCGCGCCACATCTATGACCAAGAGGCTACAAGATATTTTAGGAAAAGTTGTTTCTTTCATTCGTATTATATCGTGCTTAGAGTTATCCCTCTCATCTAATAATTCGTGCTCTTTTATTTCAGAGAAGGCCTCTCCAAAGAGCGAATTCCCTCAGGAATGATGATGAGCATCCCCCACCTATTGATCATTTGAATGAGACTGCGTCTCATGCCGAGTTTCTTGTGGCCTTTCAGGCATCATCCCAAGCAGTCACCGCCAATGTTCGGGACAAAAACCAGGCTGCAGTTGCTAATTAATAGGTAGGGGATATAGCTACGGCTAAGATTTATGATTTTATGTGGATGAATCCACCGAGATTTTATGGGGTTAAGGAAGATGAGGACCCACAGTTATACCTTGAGGAGGTGAGAAAGATCACATAAGTGATGTATATTTTTGAGGAAGAAAGTATTAAGTTGTCATCCTACAGACTGTAGGACATTGCTTTTGACTGGGTTGTATCGTAAAGGAAGGGTAGAGGTGATAATGCTGCTCCTATGACTTGGCAGGTGTTCCAAGATACATTCTTAAACAAGTTCTTTATGCTTGAGATGAGGGAGACAAAGATTGAAGAGTTTATAAACTTGAGGAAGGGATCTATGACTATTAAGTAGTACTGCTTGAAGTTCAACCAGTTGGTCTAGTATGCTCCTGATTTGATTTCTGACACCTGAGCGAGTATGAGCAAGTTCATGACCGGTGTTTCTGGGTTGGTACTAAAGAAACGCTGGACTGCGATACTGCATAGGGATATGGATCTGTCTAGGTTGATGACCATACCCAATAGATAGATGCAGATAAGATTAAAGAAAGAGATAGAGTAAAGGGTATTAAGAGGACTAGATCTGAGCAGTATGAGTTTAGCCAGCCTAGGTTCCATGGAGGGAACCTCCCTCAGTTTTAGAGATATTCTTCTATGCTAGCGCCTTCATCAGCTAGTTCTCCCACGCCTAGAGGCAGGTAGGAGCAAAGGGGCAGGTATTTTATGTCTAGGTTACAGAACAATGTTGGTAATAGGCCCCATTATCCTCCTTGTGCTAAGTGTGGTAGGGATCATCCCAGTGAGTGTTTCATAGATTTGAGGGGATGTTTTGGTTATGGAAAGAAGGGCCACAGACTTAGAGATTGTCCTCATGCTAGACAGGGGAACAGAAATGCCCGACCTCAGGCACAGGTTACTAGTGCACTAGCTCTTGTACCCCATCCTACCCTTGCTCAGGGAGCTTCATCTAGAACTATTGGCGGTCAGCGTCAGAATAGATTTTGTGCCTTACCATCCTGTCAGGAGCAGGAGGACTCTCCCGATGTTGTTACCGGTATGCTCCGTGTCTTTTGTTTTGATGTCTATGTGTTGTTGGACCCTTGGTCAAGTCTCTCTTATGTGACCCCACTTATAGCTATGAATTTTAAAATGAGTCCCGAAAAGATTTTTGAGCCCTTTCTAGTTTCTACACTAGTGGGGAGTCAGTTGATGCTAAACGATTGTATAGAGATTGTCCTATTACTATTCTTCATAGAGTCAGACTTGCGGATTTGATAGAGTTAGACATGGTGAATTTTGACCTTATTCTTGGTATGGATTGACTTCATTCTTGTTATGCGTCTATAGACTATTGTACCCGTGTGGTCAAGTTTCAGTTTCCTGATGAACCAGCTTTTGAGTGGTCCGAGAGTTCGGTATCTCCCAAGAGTCATTTTATAAGCTAGAAATCTAATATCTAAGGGTTGCATCTACCACCTAGTTAGAGTCAAAGACACTAAGTCCGAGGCTCAAACTATTTAGTCAGTCAATATTGTTAATGAGTTTCCAGATGTTTTTCCAAAAAATCTCCCAAGGGTACCTCCTGATAGAGAGATAGAATTTAGGATTGACCTTCTTCCCGATAGTCAGCCTATTTTTATTCCACCATATCGTATGGCACCTGCAGAGCTTAAGGAGTTGAAAGAGCAACTCAAAGATCTTTTACACAAAGGTTTCATTAGGCCCAGTATTTCTCATTAGGGCACACCTGTCTTATTCATGCAAAAGAAAGATGGTTCTTTGCATATGTGCATTGACTATAGTCAACTTAACAAGGTCACAATAAAAAAATAAGTATCCTCTTTCGAGAATTGATGACCTGTTTGATCAGTTGCAAGGTGCAGGTTATTTCTCCAAGATAGACCTTAGATCCGGCTATCATCAACTTAAAGTGAGGGAATGTGATATTCCAAAGACAGCCTTCCAAACCCGCTATGGTTACTTTGAATTCCTAGTCATGTCTTTCGAGCTAACCAATGCCCCAACAGCCTTCATGGACCTCATGAATTGAGTGTTCAAGCCATATCTTGATATGTTTGTCATTGTCTTCATAGATGACATCCTTGTATACTCCCATAATGAGAATGACCATTCGAATCACCTTAGAGTTGTCTTACAAAATCTTAGAGATCACCAATTGTTCGCCAAGTTTAGTAAGTGTGAATTTTGGCTAAGGTCTGTAGCTTTTTTGGGTCATATTATTTCAGCCGAAGGTATTAGAGTTGATCCCCAAAAGATAGAACCTATCAGAAATTATCCTAGACCTATCTCTCCGTCTGACATTAGAAGTTTCTTGGGTCTAGCTGGCTACTATTGCCATTTTGTTAAAGGTTTCTCTTTTATTGCATCTCCCATGACCCATTTAGCTCAAAATAAAGTTAAATTCCAGTGGTCAGATTCCTGTGAGAAGAGTTTTCAGGAGTTGAAGACTCGACTTACTTCAGCCCTTGTGTTGACCTTTCCTGATGATACAGATGGTTTTATGGTGTATTGTGATGCCTCTAGAGTTGGTTTGGGTTGTGTATTAATACAAAGAGGTAAGGTTATAGCCTATGCCTCTAGGCAGTTGAATCCGCATGAGAAGAATTACCGACCTATGATCTTGAATTAGCTGTTGTGATCTTTGCTTTGAAAATTCTGAGACATTATCTTTATGGTGTACATGTTGATGTGTTTACTGATCATAAGAGCCTTCAGTATGTGTTTACTCAAAGGGAGTTGAATCTTAGGCAGATGAGGTACTTAGAGTTGTCAAAAGGCTATGATATGAGTGCGTTGTATCACCCGAGCAAGGCCAATGTAGTGGCGGATTCCCTTAGCAGATTGTCTATGGGTAGTGTTGTCCATGTAAAGTAAGGTAAGAAAGAGTTATCTCATGATGTGTATTATTTGGCTAGAGTGGGTGTTAGGTTGATTGATTCAGCTGAGGGAAGTACTTTGGTAAAAAGTAGTTTTGAATCCTCTTTAGTTTTGGAAGTGACGGAGAAGTAAGAAAGAGATCCTAGTTTATTTAGACTAAAGGAGTTAGTTAAGGACCAAAAGGTAGAGGTTTTCTCCCAAGGGGAAGATGGTGTGTTGAGATTGTAGGGTAGATTTTGTGTTTCATGTGTTGATGATATGAGGCAGAGGATTATAGCTGAAGCGAATGGCACACGGTATTCCATTTATCCCGGTACTACCAAGATGTACCACAACTTACGGGAAATCTATTGGTGGAATAGTATGAAGAAGGATATAGCTGGGTTTGTAGCAAAGTGTGCAACATGCCAATAGGTTAAGGTAGAGCACCAAAGACCTGGTGGTGTGATGCAAGAGTTTGGTATACCTAATTGGAAGTGGGAGGTGGTGAATTTGGACTTCGTGACCGGGTTACCTCTTTTACGTCGTCATCATGATTCTATTTGGGTTGTTGTGGATAGGCTGACTAAGTCCGCGCATTTTTTTCTCGTGCACACATATTGTACAGCTGAGCATTATGCTAGATTGTATATCCAGGAGTTAGTCAGGATACATGGAGTTCCCTCATTCATCATTTTTAATAGGGGCACTCAATTTACTTCTCAGTTTTGGAGGACGTTTCAGCAGGGTTTTGGTACCCAAGTTCTTTTGAGTTTCGCTTTTCATCCGCAGATAGATGGTTAGGCTGAGAGGACCATTCAGACCCTGGAAGACACGTTGAGGGTGTGTGCTCTTGATTTCAAAGGTAGTTGGGATGAGCATTTGCCATTGATAGAATTTGCCTATAACAACAGTTACCATGTTAGAATCGAGATGGCACCTTTTTAGGCCTTGTATGGTAAGAGATGTAGATCACCCGTAGGTTGGTTTGAACTGGGAGAAGCTACTGTGATTGGGCCTAAGGCAGTGTTTGAAGCTATGGAGAAAGTTAAGTTAATTAGAGAAAGGTTGAAGATAGCTCAGAGTCGTCAAAAGTCTTATGCCGATGTGAGGAGAGGAGATCTTGAGTTTGAGGTGGGTGATTTGGTATACTTGAAGATTTCACCCATGAAAGAGGTGAAGAGGTTTGGTTAAAAGGAAAAGCTTCGTCCCCGTTATGTTGGCCCATATATAATATTGAGCCGTGTTGGTAACGTAGCCCATGAGGTTGAGTTGCCCGCGGAGTTGTTAGCTGTTCATCCTATTTTTCATGTCTCCATGCTTAAAAAGCATATTGATGATTCTGTTGTAGTAAATCCCTCAGAGAGTGCTGATATTCAGAATAGTCTTACATTCGATGAGATTCCTATTGAGATCCTAGATTTTCAGATACGTAGGCTGAGGAACAAAGACGTTCCCTTAGTCAAAGTTTTGTGGCAGAACCAGTCAGTTGAGGGAGCTACTTGAGAGGCAGAAGCAGACATACGAGTCAAGTACCCCTACCTCTTTTTTGTGAGTTCAGATCAATCTGAAGGTACTATTCTTCCTTAATTCATCCCTTCTAATATAAAGTTTAGCTATGGATCTATATTTGCATGAGTTCTTGCAATTTCTAAGGTATTCAAGAGTTTAGAGATATTTTGAGCCGTTTAGCGAAAAATTTCTTCAGCTATGTGTACTCTATTTTTCCTGTGTTCCTAGTCTAACTAGCAACATTTGAGGACGAATGTTTCCAAGGGGGAGATATTGTAAGGCCATGCAAAGTTCCCTCATAGTCTGAGCCTTTGAGCGTGTCAAGTGAAGTGTAATTCCTGCCCTAAAAGATTGAGAAGTGACTTCCTAAGTGATTGGTGTTTTAACCATATAGAATTTTCTTAAATTTTACCTTTTGTCATATAGAGAATTATATTATCTTTCCAACGATACTAATTTTTTCCAAATCCGGTATCGAGGTGAGAAGTTATGTCCATTTTACTGAGAGTTGTCAAAACCGCCCAGGTGCGACGGACGATCCGACGGACCGTCGAGGCCCATCGCAACCAAGGCTGTAACTCTTTTTTTTGGCCCAATTGTGACGGCCAAAATGACGGAATATCAATGATGCAAATGACCATCGCTGGGACCGTTATGCTCAGGCAGTGTGGTCTCATCCTGGCAAACATGCAACGGATGATCCGACAGACCGTCAGACTTGCGACAGACTGTCGCTTCAACCGTTGCAGCTCCCGATCAGTGTTTTTAACTCATTTTAACAAGGGGGTTTTCGGTCTTTCCACTCTTTTATCAACTAGGTATATTCCAAGCGAAGCAAATGGCTTCATTTATCATCCAAAATACAAGAGAGCTAGGGTTTCTCCCTCAAGATCAAATCTAAAATCCTTCTCCAAGAAATCTAAGAACTCACCATGGATTCTACAAATTGAGTTAAGATTTGAGTTCCCCAAGTTCAAAGGTTGCAAGAACTCACTCTCAAGAGTAAGAAGAAGAGTTTAGAGCATGCTCGTTCATCCAATTTCATAATCTAAGGTATGTGAGATTTTGAACAAGGCTAATCCTTTCATCCTTGTACCCAAAGTCTTATTTAAACTATGATTTTCTGCAATCTATGAGATTTTACATGAATTTGAATTAGGGTTTTTCACCCATTATTATTGTTTGCAATATTTTGAAGTTTGTCATGAATTAAGAGTCTAATGACATGATTTTCACGTGTTTTCTTGAAAAATTGAAGCTGAGTCTATACCGCATGATTTTAATCCTTGAGAAATTAATAGTTGAAATGTTTGAGATATTGAAGTATATGAGTATGTTGAGATTTTGAGACAAATTGCTGAAATTTCTAGATTTCTACATGAGTTATGAATCTATATGCTATCTATTATGCTTTTGATGAGTTCTAACTTGAGATTTAATTATGGGTTATTGAGACCTACTTGAGATTTGAAATTTTATGAACTCTTATGCTATAAGCACCCATGATTTGAGTATTCTGAGATTATTGAGAAATGTTTTGACCTAATGGTCATGGAGTTTTAAAATTCACGTCACTAAATGAGATTATAGATTTGATTATTGGGTTCTTAATGAACCATGAGATTATTTTAAAGTGGATTTCCATGAGATGAGCAAGATAAACTAAAAGGAGTAGTATTTAGCACCAAGTTGGGTAAGTTACTACGGTTTTTTATCCCAGAACTACGTGCCACCGTAGGTTTGAGATTTTGGGACTAAGGCTGAGATATTGGGCCCGAGGCTGAGATAAGTGATCACTGAATTGAGGTTATACTCCCTGGCAGGAGTATGACGCTCCTCCCCAACGTGGGGTCTCTTCCTTAGGAGGACAAAATATTGGACTCCATGTAGCTCGCATGGTTTATGTCGGTTAAGAGAACCTCCCTTGATATAAGTTATTTTCCTACTAGTAAAGTTGAAGATTTTCTCCATAAGACTAAAGTATTTTCCCTTGATATAAGTATTTTACCCTAAAGCTTGAAATGAGATATATTCCTAAAGTGAATGAAATGCCTTCAAGTATGTTTCAAAGTTATATGATTCTGAATTCCAAGTACTTGAGTTCAAAGGAGTTATGAATTTTTGAGCATTAAAGAAGTTTTACTCTCCAAGAGACATATGAAAGAGTTGAAAGTATTAACTAAAGTTTACTTTAGCCTATGGGTAATGATAATAAGAGAATATTACCAATTTCAAAGTTAAACTATGATGAATCGCGAGATTTGTGTTACATGCTCCATTCTACATGATTCATGAGCTTTACATTTTATACTGATTCGATCCATGTGAGTCATTACTTATTGCATGCATGATTTGATTAAAAAGTATTGATATTGTTTTATATAAATGCATGCACCCCCACATACTCAGTACATTCCCAAGTGCTGATCCACATATACGTCTATGTGCTACATTGTATTATAATGTAGGTTCAGGTGCTCAGTCCCATCCTCGTCAGTGACTTTCGAGTACTTCTTTCTACATTCCTACAGTCGTGAGTCCTCATGGTTTGAGGACCTATCTTCAGACATTTCTTCATTTGAGAGACTATGTTTTTACTTTCAGTTCATTTCTAGTCAGTTGGGGCCCTGTCCCAACGGCTCTCTAGTTCATGGATTAGTAGAGGCTTTGTCAGACTAGTTATCAAATTGTGATTGTGTTCAGAATTCCAGTATTGTGGTTGTTTGGATCGAGTATTTTCTCCGTATCTCCCTTCATATGATGTGACTATGCTAGGGTTTGAATTATTTCATCGTGAAAAGAATGTTATTAGTAGAAACATGCTCGAAGGGTTAACTTGGGGTTACTTGTAGCTTTAAGCACCGTGCGACGTCCCGGGAGGTCATTTTGGGTCGTTACTGTTAGATGTTTCAGTTGTTAGCAATAGAGTTATTTTGGTGAAGTCTTTTAATAGAGTTATTGTAAGTTTTATAGGACTAAGAGTTTAATATTTCAAACAACGGAGTTTCTATTCCAGTTTCTTAAAGCTAGTGATGTGGCTGGAAATCTTACGAGGTAGGTAATGTTTTTATACTCATACAAGGGAGTTTTCACATAAATATTGTGTGTTTACTTCCTTACTCTGTAATTTCTATTTCTATTTATTTATAATTGTATACATTGGTTAGGTACCTGGTCCCTAAGCTGGTGGATAAATCTTACAACTATTTAATTAGTATCAGACTGGGTTCTTCCCAAACCATTAACATCTAGGAATGATTATCTCAGATGGCAGCACCACCAAATCTTGAAGAAGGTCATCATACTACTAGAACACCCAAGTTCAAAGGCCAGTATTATATATAGTGGAAGATGAGCATGAATGATTTTATCATGGTTGAGGATAACGAGTTTTGGGATGTAACTCTTGATGGAAATTATGTTTCTACTAACTTTGTTAAGGTTGGAGAAGTCACCTTAATTGTTCCCAAAACTAGAAAAGAGTTTGATGATGCTGACAGGAAGAAGATCGAGAAAAACTTCAAACCCAACAAACTTCTTATTTATAGTATTGGATCTGACAAATACAATATGATCTCAGTATGTGAATCAGCTAAGGAGATTTAGGAATGATTACAAACTTCTCATGAAGTAACTTGTCAGGTTAAGGAGTCAAACGTTGACATGCTTAACACTCAATATGGGGCTTTCAATATGAAGGAAGGTGAATGTATTTAAGAAATGCATACCAGGTTAACAACTATCACCACTGAACTTTATTGCCAGGGTGAGGTGATCAGGCCTACCAAAAAATTTAGAAAAATTCAGTATCTTGCCAAAGTCTTAGGAAACTAAGGTAGATGTTATTATTAAGGCAAGGGACTTAAAAATCCTAACCATGGATGAGTTGATTGGAAACATGAAAACATATGAACTCAAAAGGCAACAAAACAAAGGAAGGAGTGAATAGGAGAATGATAAGAATCTGGACCTGAAATTTACATATGGATAATCAAGAGAATAGGATGAAGACAATGCTTACATAACTAAAAGATTACTCAAGATTGTGAGGAAGAATGAAAGATTTCCTAGAAGAAGAGATTCAAGTAGGTACATTATGGTTAATGACCTATATCACAAATATGGTAAACCAGGACATTTCATTAAGGATTTACCTCTCCATAAGTTAAATATAAAGAGTATGTTAAGACTATTGGTGATAGAGAGAAAAATAAGGACCGGTTCCTTGAAAATTTAAATTGAGAATCTGTAGTATTGAAACAGGCACTTGCAGCTTGAAGAGATTGTTCCAGTGAATCTAAGGATTCCAAAAAATATAGAAGGATGAGTTAACGATAGTGACTAAATATTATGATCAAATCTATGATTCTCTTTTGCATTATGGCCAAATTTGAAGATAAAGATGATGATAAGGTAACCATTTTGGACATTAAAAACAATCTCAAGAATTACTCTCTTAAGGAGTTAAAATCTCTTATAAGTGTTTTGATAGACTACGTATATAATCTCACCAAAGATAAGGATATCTCAAACAAGAAAGTTTTCACTCCTTACCATTTAAAAATAACTTGTTGAATGAGAGACTCAGAGAAATAGCTAAGTCTAATAAAAAGGTAAAAGGTGAAGGTAGTAGGATTCAGTTTGAGCTTGAAGAGAAACTGACTCAAGGCTTAACTGGACCTAACTGCTCCTTAGAAAGAGGTTTAGAGCTTTAGAGACATGGTTCATATCAAGGTTAATCTTTAAAAATTTCTTAAATTGAGTACTTTTTCTCAAGTTCTAACCAATCTCACAAACCAAAGGTCCAATAATAGAGTGGGTCTTGGATTTCATAGATCAGTTTCTCTTTATAATCCCTGTAGCAAATATATTTTATGATAGAAAATCTATTATGCACTTATTATGGTAGGAACAGTATCAAAGAAAAGGTATATATGAAGAAGCCCCCTTGTTTCTAAGATGTTGATTTCCCACATCATGCGTTAAAGCTTGACAAGGCTCTATATGGGGTGAAGCAAGCACCCAGGGCCTAATATGAAAGACTCTAAATTTCTGCAGGATAATGGTTTTAAGAGAGACAAGAATGACAAAACATTCTTCTTAAGGTCAGAGGAAGAAATTTGCTTATTATGTAGATTTATCTAGATGATATTATCTTTGGAGTTACAAACAATTCCCTATGTGATGAATTTGCCAAGATGATGACCAGTGAATTTGAGATGAGTATGATAGGAGAGCTTAATTAATTTCTTTGGTTACAGATCAAGTAGAGTGCGAGTTGTAACACTATTTATTGGTAAACGTGTATCAAAGAGTTGTTGAAAAGATTTTACATGAAGGACGCCAAACCTATTGACACATCCATAGGGACCTCATCAAAGCTGGATTAAAATAAATCTAGTATCTCTATATATGAGATTATGTACAGGGGAATCATTGGTTCATTACTCTACCTAATAGCTATCAAACTTGACATTGCATTTAGCATGGGAATATGTTCAAATTTTTAAGCATGTACCAAGTAATTCCATTTGAAAGTTGTTAAAAGTATTTTGAGATATCTCAAAAAATACCTAACCTAATCTACTCTATCCTGCTGGTGAAAACTTTAATTTGGTTCACTATGCTAATGCAGGGTACTTGGTTGATAGGAGGAGAACCTAAGGAATGGCTCACTTCTTAGGCTCCTCCTTGATCTCCTGGGGCACTAAGAAGCAAACCTCAATGGCTTTTCCTACTATTGAAAAAGAGTATGTCATAGTTGCTTCATGGTATGCTCAGTTGCTTTGGATAAAACAATAACTGAAGGACTTTGGGATCTTATCAAAATGTGTTATCTTATTCTGTGACAACACTTATGTAATAAATATGGCCAAGAATCCAGGTTATCATAAGACAACCAAACACATAGATATTAGGCATCACTTTCTCAAAGACAATGTGGAGAAATGATCGATCAAAATGGTATTTTGTAACACTAATGACCAAATAGTTGACAACTTCACAGAAGCATTCGGCAGGGACCAGTTCGAAAGAAATCGGATGAAGTTGGGACTTATGCGGCTAAACTAACCATTTTGGTGCCATTTATTCCTCTAAATGGTCTATGCCTTGGTAAGAAGGTATCCATATAAAGTAATATTGAACTTGTATAACTTAGTCTCATATATTTATAGATATACACCCATGGTAATATAAAGACAATTAAAAAGAAAGGTGAGACAGACTAAAGCACTGATGCTCAGAAATCAAGAAGGGACCAATTCCCTCTTAAGGTTAGTATCATACCTTACTAATTAATGAAAGAAATTAAAATTAATTCAAGTGGCCACATGTTTTCCCACCTTATTTGAAAAGTTGGAAAACACCTTTTTCAGTCCAAACATCACGTACATCTAACCAAACACATAAATGATTCCAAAACACTTCCAGTCTTGTCTCCTCCATATCCTACTGATCCTAATCTTCATAACTATTTTCCTCCATCCAACTTAATCCCACTTTGTTGTCTAGTGATGTCGTCTATTCCGTTCCATTTGAGGCTACAAATAAATATGACTCCTCTTTTAGAATTTGTCGGAAGTGTTACACCCTTAAAAACTCTGGTCACTCCTATTTCCGTCGAGAAAAAATCAACATCTATTACTAAACCCTCTACTCAACCTAGTTCCCTAGAACACTCATCGATTCCTCAGTTTGAAGATATTATATTTGAGAGACCGAGTTCACTAGTAACTTAAGAGAGTTATTTAGTTGATGAACAAATGTTTAATGGAGAGGTTTTTGCTGATAAAGGGACGTCTTCCAACATTTTTTCCATCAGTAAAAAAATAGTTATCAAAGGTTTGACTACTCTAAGCGAAGATTTACCTAGAAGCTCTTCTCAAATGGGATAACATTACAGGGTCCCTTACAAATAGACGTCAAAATAATGGTCTATTATATATTGAAGAGGAAGATTTTATGGAACCAACTGGTGTAAGTATTGTTGAAAAGACGATCCGGACAGGCAAACTAACAGTAATGATAAGCCCCTATAATGGAAAGTCAAGAAACAATGGGTGTTTACCTCTCATCATCTCCCTTCTAAGTCCACTGAAGTTCATGTGATTCGTTCTAGTTCTCAAAATTTATTGGAGGTTGCCTTTGTGGAAAGAAAACATAGCATTAGAAAGAAGAAAATTTTAAATAAAAGATCAATGACTGAGTTTGAAGTACCCTATGAGAAGATAGTACAAGTGAAGTAGATGGATGATAATGAGTAAGAGGACACAAATAAAGACATTGATGAAGATGTTCCTAAAAGTATGGTTGATTATGGGGTCAAAGCCAAGACTGGCACTGTAGCACTAGTAAAGAAAGCAGCAACCAAAGGCTTACCATATAAAAATCCTGAACCAATAAGTAGTGAAAAATGTAAAAGGAAAGAATCTCTGAGTTCTAAAGGACCAAGTCTCACACTAAAAATTACCAGACCTTCTAAACGTTCTAGTGTAACTGTCAAGAGGACAGGTCCCATTAATAAAGCATCTACCTCTAAGGGCTAAAGAAAGGGACTTATTAGAGAAGAGCAGCAAGAAGTTCTTAAAACTCAAGAAGTACTGCAAGGATGTGTATTTGATCCCAAAATTATCTGTATGTCTGGATTGGTTGAGTTGCTAGAGATTGTAAGATTTCAAAATTAGGAATATCTTTTCAGGGCCCCTGTTCCAATTCTCCATTAGAATAAAGTGCATTTGTTTTATCATGATCTTAAGTTCTCTTAGGATTGTTTATACCTGACAAGTCAGGTTCATGAAGTGAAAATTGCTTAAGATGAATAGGTGCTTGCAGAAGCACTAAGAATGCCTACTTGGGGGATCAGGTCCCTGAAGGATGAATATGGGTTAAAGAATTTTTTGAAGCATATTGACAAGTTGTATGATCTAAACATCAAGACTGTGACTAAGAAATCACTTAAGAGAGAGTTTCAACTATTTTTTGAACTGTTCAACAAGGCTTTTCTCCTTCGTACAAAAAAGCACATTGTCTTGACTGGGCATAACCTGTTCTCTATGGAGTCACTGTCCAAGTTCAATCAAATCTACCTTCCTTCCATCGTGACCGAACACATGCATAAGATGATGACTACAAAAGATGACAATCATGGTTTGGCATATGGATTTTTTAAAAATTGGATTTTTTCGTACCTTAATGTGCCATGCACCCCTGGGAAGGATGGGTCTTTTAAGAATAAGTTCACTCATTCAACTTTGAAAGATAACAAGTTCATTCCTCAATGGAGTGTTGTAAAGTCTAAGTCTATGATGACAGACTTAATTAATGTGCAGACTGGGTTGACTGTTTAATTGGAGGAAATAATGGCCCATTTGGAATAGAATGATGCCAAAGTTACAACATTAAAGGTAGCTCTCCTAAATGCACAGGAGGAGGGACCTGGTGAAAATGAAGGTCTACATGCAAAAAATGAGATGATAAAGGCCAAGGTTCTGACATTAGAATCTAGGATTGAGGATCTTACTCAACAATTATGAAACTATGCAGCCAAAAATGAAAGAATTTCCCCTTTTTCTCCACCAAATCTCATCTCTTCTTTTATACGTTCCCCTAACCTTGTCCCTTTTATGTCTTAAGCCTCTATTTCTATTAATCCCCCAAGTTTTTTTGTATGGTTCTTCTTTCATGGTACTTACTTGGTCATAGTTATTCATGCTTTTGTTATGTACATTGTATGATGGTTCTCTTTTTGTTAATTATAACACCTTGGATTTTTAGTCCTTGAACAGTTCACAAATTTTCTTCTCGTTGTCCAGACTACGACTCACTCTATGAGTCAAAAAGAGTCTTAATGAGTCATAGGATCTAATCATAGAATAACCAGTGTATGAGGCTAAGTTTTCTATTCTAAGAACAAGTGGCTCTAAATGAGTCGTATGAACTAATTACAAGTCAAGATTACTCAATCGTAGTCAAACCAGTATGTGTTCCAAGGGTTGTTGTCCTGGTGATGACTAAGACCCTATGAGTCGTAGGGTCCCTTAATGAGCCATACGATGTATGTCATAGTTTGAACAGTATGTGTGCCTAATGACACTATCTTGGCTACAAATCAAGGTGACGAGTCGAAATAATTTCCTACGAGTCATATAGTGACCTATAGTCACTTGCAATCAAATTTCAGGTTTTAATCTGAGGGCATTTTAGACATTTAACTTTTTTCCTACTAAAGACCCATGACCATAAAATACCTTTGGGTCATTATTTCAACCCTTTAACATATACAAAACATTCTTTCTTCTTTCTCAAGTCTCTCAAGAAAGATACTTAGCATTTCCAAGAAGTTTATCATCTAAGGGATGAAGGGTTATTTCTCTCCATAAATCTTAGTGTTTAAGGCAAGTTACTATTCCCTAATTCGGATTTTCTAAAAAGCATAAATTTTACATGGTTTAACTGTATGAATTTTGAATATGGTTGAGGGTTTTGACATGGTTGATCCTTAAATTATTTTCCCATGATTTATTATGCATTATTTATGCTTTATAAATAGTTTTGAATTTGTGGGGTGCATGGAAATGGTGAATAAACTAAAATGTCACGGTTTTCCCCAAATTAATGCTTTGAAATTGGAATTGGTTTTGTATAATTTTGTTTCCCTCAACCCACTTGTGTAAATGGCTTTGAATTGTGAAATTTTCACTTGGTTTCACTTTCCCACTTATGAAATTCCATTCCATAGAAGGTTAAATAATGAACATGGATTTTAAGGGCCTTGTTGGCTATGTTTGACTTAATGAACAAAAGGGGGTTGAGGTACTCCCTCATACTTGATTCAATGAACAAAAAGGGGGGTTGAGGCATTCCCCTAAGTGAATGTAATTGTTAGGGAATAGAAATAAGCATGTAAGTGTAAGGGAATAACGATACCTGTATGTTCCTTAACGGTTGGTTCATTAATTAATAAATGGGTTATGTGAAATATGTTTTAATTTAGGCTTAATAGGGGTTATGTAGCTAAGCCGCGTGAAGGCGTGGGTCTTGAATGACTTGTACTGGAAGTTCATATTTGCTGACGTGAGATTTGGTATTGATAACATGTGTGAATGGTTCACACTGTTGATGTATAATTGTATCCTGGATTGATGTGGTGTTGGGGGCATTCCTGGATCTTCCTTGATACCTTCGGTTCATATGGATAATATGAACTGAGGCCCTTTCAGCAGGGGGAGATGAACCCATATAGCCTGTGGGTAGCTACATAGTCTAGGATAAAGTTTTACTTCATGCTAAGTCTCGTTCCCCTTCTTGGCATAACATGTTATATATATATATATATGATTATGTGTATTTTCTTGAATAATTTTGAAAATGTGGATCATGACATTATTTTATCCCTTACCCCTGATTTACATACTAGTGCTCAACCCACTAACCATCAGCAGACTTTGTATCCCTTTATGATGCAGGAACAAAAGATACTTTACTTTTCCTACATAGTGTTGGGTGGATCGACTAGGTTCGTATGATTGGTTGTAAAATGGTGAGCTTCTATTATCTGAAAGACTTGGTTATTTCATCAGTTTCCTTTCATAGACTAGAATTAAAGATTTTACCTTATCATTGACATTATCATTATCATTGTATTTGTCATAGTCAGGGGTATGTCCCGACGCGTTATTAATTTTGATTTTGTTAGAAGGATTAATGGATTACTTTGGACTTGGGTGATGTCGGATGGTTGTTTTCTATTGGTTACCGATTTTTTATTATAGACATATCTTGAATTCTTTGAGACTATCTTATCCCATCTTCTTATATGTTCGGATTTCATCCTTAGTTGGGGGTATGGTGTTCTATTTGGCTAGGTACAAGGGATAATATTCATTCCTTGTTGGACTTGGGATACCCATCATAGCTAGGCCTTGGTTTTAGTTGTGAGAAAGTTGCTATAAGAGCCTAAATTTGGTGTCATTGGGGGTCCACAAAGTCATGCCAAGTAGAGTCTCTTTTATGGGTGGGTAGTGAACCATACTTGCAAGAGAGAGGCTACGAGGCATTTAGGAATGTTTCCTTTACTAGTGATCTACTTTCTGGATGTAGAGTCTAGGGTGTTGAAATCTCCTCTAATTCCCATTTGTTCGCTTTTCAGATCATGCCTCCCAAAAGATTTAATGTTTGTGGAAACTACTTTGTCCCTCTTGAGGACAATGTGTACGAGGCTCGTCCTACTCAAGAAGTTCAAACCCGATCTAGGGTTGCTATTTTAGATTAACCTAGTGGAGTTCCACCGGGCCCCATAGATCCTTCTCCCACTATTAACACTCCTGCTCAGTCACATCCAAGTGATATTACCAATGCTGATTTCCACCATTCCATTCACCTGTTGACCCAGTTGGTGACATCCCATTTATATTAGTTGAGTCCTGCTGGTGTTGCTATGGGTTCTTCTGAATCCACTAGAGTTGGCCAGTTTATGAGGTTGAATGCTCCGATCTTTACTGGTTCTAAGATTGAGGAAGATCCTTAAGGTTATATAGTTGATATGTATAAAATTCTTCATGTGATTCATGCTTCTGACTCTGAGGGTGTGGAGTTCGCTGCATACTTATTGAAAGATGTGGCGTATTAATGGTATGAGGAGTGGGATCTGTACAAGGGTGTTTATGTAGAGTTATCATTATGGGATAATTTCATGGGACCTTTTCTAGATTGCTTCCTTCCTCAATAGTTGAGGTAGTCAAAGGATGAGGAGTTCGTGAACCTGAAGTAAGGCAAAATGTACTGAAAACTCATGTTTGTCGACGTGAGGTTTAGTCTTGATGACCTGTGTGCATGGTTCACACTGTTGATGCATAATTTTATCTATGATTAAAGTGGGATCGGGCATTTCCTGGTATTCTTTGATACCTCCGGTTCATGCGACTAACATGCATTGGGGCCCTTTCAGTGGGTGGAGCTAAACCCATATAGCCTGTGGGTGCCTGTTTATGATGGTTGAGCTACATAGTCCAGGATAAAGTTTTACTTCATGCTAAGACTTGTTCCTTTTTCCGGCATGACATGTTATATGTATATATATATATATGATTATGTGCATCGGCTTGAATGATTTTGAAAATGTGGATCATGGCATTATTTTATCCTCTACCCCTAAGATACGTATTAGTGCTCAACCCACTAACCATCTTTTGAAGTTGTATCCCCATACGATGCACGAAATAGAGATACTTCTACTTTTCCTGCACAGTGTTAGTTGGATCGGCTCGATTCATCGGTCATTGGTGATAATGTTTTGAGCTTTCATTCTCCTAAAGACTTGGTCATTTCATCGGTCTCCCTTCATAGACTAGTAAATAAGGAGTTTACCTTATCATTGTCATAGTTTTTGTAAGAATCGGGGGCATGTCCCTACACTTTATTACTTTTATTTTTGTTTAAAGGCTTTGTAGATTACTGTGGACTTGCGTGATGTCGAGTGGTTTTTTTAGTTGGTTGTCGATTGTCGGTTATAGACATATCTTGAATTATTTGAGATTATCTTATGCTATCTTGTTATATGTTCATAATTCATCCTCAGTTGGGGGTATGGTGTTCTGTTTGGCTAAGTGCAGGGGTTGATCTCCGGTCCTTGTTGGACTTGGGATACCCATCACAGCCATGCCTTGGTTTGGGTCGTAACATTAATGAATGATGCTCTTGATGCTATCATCTTTTTTTCTTTCTCTAATTTTTGTTATTCATGTCAATGCAGCCTCAATAGGCCATGAGTTAACATGTTTAGTTACTTTCTGTGTGGTATACTATTTCTCCCCTATGATGATGTCTAAAGAAGGAATACAAGGTTTCTAAAATATCTTAGTTTGATGTTAGTTTTGTAAGTACTACAGGGACTCGTCCTTATAGCCAGGGGGAACATGAAAAGTAGGTATGTGTCTCAGGGGAAATTTTTATTGGTATCAGTGATGGGGAAAAGATCTTATGATTGGATGAATATGGGTTTGTTATCATCAAAAAGGGAAAAATTGTTAAGTCCTTAGTTTTGATGATTGAAAAACCATCATTGTGGCCTAGTCCCCATAAAGCCATGCGCAACACTTTTGATGATAAGGTAAAGTTACTCAGGGACCAAGTTCATAGAGATTATGCCTTTTGTAGAAAGTGATCACTACAACTGGAAATTTTACCGTATGGCTGAAATTTGGTGAGAAAGGGTGGTAAATTTGTAACTCTTTTTTGCCCTAACCAATCAAAGGAGTTGTAACACCCCGCATTTTCAGACTAGAATTCAAATCGTCGTTCCTATATGAATAAATTCTAATCCTATGATTTGTATGTGAATATATGTGTCATGATCATTATCCTAGTGTTTGAAGTTCTATCAATGTGAAAAATGTTCACATGAAACACTTAGAGCAAAGTAGAGTTTAGAGCTCTTGATTCGGTCAAATTTTGGTATTCGATCCTACAAGGGTCAAATTTGAACGTGTATAACTTCTGAAATATATGGAATTTTGTATATCAAGACTCACCAAAATATATATAATTGAGTCCTCCAACGTATCCGATTTCGCCTTAATCCGACACCCGGGCAAAAGTGATGAACATTTTCATGAGAAACCAGTGAGGGTCTGCGATGACTACGCATCACAGATCTTAGGGTTTGTGATAGCCCCCGCGACGTAGAGGATATGTTTCCTAAAGTCATAAGTAAGATCCCAAGGGGCATTTTGGTCATTTCCCTTTGCCCCCAAACACCCAATTGATGGATTAAAGCCCCAAATGGTCACTTTTGCCCACGTATATTTAGTTAACACATAAAAACCCTCCCCAATTCTAATGAACAAAAATAATTCAGGTTTCTTCCCCCAAGAATTCAAGCATTCAAGCTTTAATTACCAGTTTTTCTTCAAGGATTCAAGTAATTGAGGTATGTGGGGTATTCATCAATGGGTTCCTTCTACCCATTGAGTCCCAAATCCCCGTTTTGGTTCAACTATGAATTATACTCTAATTTATGAAAAAGTTCAGTGTAATTCATAAAATCCATGTTTCCTTATTAGTTTTACATTCAAACCACGCTAATGATTTTTCTCTTGCGAATTTTGCTCCTACATGATTTAATTTCCAAACCACCATGTCATGCTTAGTCAATATCATGTTCAATTCTCAAATTTATGATTTATACTATATAAACATGATATCCTCCAAAGTTTAACTCATTCCCATGATAAAATTCATGTAATTTATCAGGTTATTGAAATTTATTATGTTTTGGGTGTATGAATTATGATTTTCTACTAGTGTTTTGATGAAATTGTCATATGTAAAGTAATCATTCAGTGCGGGAGGTTTATGAACACTGGATACATATTTGTTTTTGCATGTTGTCGTTTTCAAGTAACAACTTAGTCTGAATCATGATTTTATCACCATATTCAAATCATCATTTTATAGTGAACCCATCAGTATTATTTCATGTTAAGTACATCAGTTTACATGTTCATGATTACTTCAGACTCTGCATACATGGTTGTTTTCAAAATACCATGACCTGAGCTTATCAGTTATCAGTGGATGCATCAGCTTATGTTTCAGTGTCTTTTAGTTAGGAGTAGGATTTACCATCACGAGGGAAGTATGGATTTAGCACATCCTATTTCTGAGAAACTACGTGCCACCGTAGATTTAGGGGCCTCGCCAGAGAGTGTTTCCCCTTGCCCAATATGGGCTCAGTTTAGTGATCACTCCAGTTCAGGTTCTACTCTAATGAAAAGGATATAATATCCCTCCTCAACGTGGGTCATACGTTGGAATCCATGATAGCTCACATGGTTTATGTCAGTTACATGATAGCTCCCATAATTTTAGTCAGTACTCAGTTTATACCAATTTAGGTTTGCTTGACCAAGTAATCAGATTTTCAGTTATTTAGTTATTTAGATATCAGTTATTTAGTTATTCAGATCATTTCAGTACATATTTTAATTGGTGTTGCAATCATCTTACATGTTCTTGTTTTCATGTTGAATATCCATACATGATCCTCAGTTCAGTTTTACAGTATGGTCAGCTTTACATTCCCAGCTTGCAGAATTCTTTTTGGCTCATGATTTATAAATCTCACTATGACTTATAATTTTTACATATATCCATGTTTTAAATGTATGTTTCAGCAAATAACTTATATCTTTAAATTTAAAGCATTTTTAAAATATTTCTGTGATTTAGTTCATGTCCCCATATACTTAGTCTATTCCAAAGTACTGACCATATATTTGCATTTGTGGCTACATTACTTCATGATATAGGTACCAGATTTAGTCCATACAGCAGGGTCAAAAGTTATCAGCATTCAGCCAGTGGGTGATGAGTTCTCATATTTCGGGAACTCCAGTCATTTGTAGTTCATGTGTTGTATTGTTATTATTCTTATGTATTAATTAGTGGTAGTTGGAGGCATATCCCAGCTACCTATAGTCGGTATAGTAGGTCAGAGTCATGATATTTAATTCAAGTTCTTTCTTCAGTTTTTATCATGTTGTAAACCTTATCAGCATTACATTCATTAAGATTTTCTCATGATTAGGATTCCGCTCAGCAAATTTGGATTGTATATACAATTTAAATCAATTGGTCAAATTGTATGCCAGTACATGGGTTAGCTTAGGATTACGTGTGGTTCTAAGCACTGTGTTACGGCTAGGGAGTAGCCTTAGGTCTTGACAAACTTGGTATCAGAGCACAAGGTTCAAGTGTCCTAGGGTGTTTATGAAGTTGTGTCTAGTAGAGTCTTGCGGAACGGTACTGAGACGTTTGTACTTTTCTTTGAGAGGCTATAGGGAATTTAAGAAACGTTCCCCTTCTTTCATGTCTCAGATCATGCATTAGAGATTTTCTTTAAGAAAGTTATGCAGATTCTTGCGTTACTCCATTCATGTCAACTTTGCCTTATTTTTGAGGTAATAGAAACACTCAAGCTTAAATCCCTACCGATAGAGTTTTCTCAGACATTTATGGGATTGCATGTTGGCTCAAAAATGATCCCACCGGTGTACTTATGTTCCAAAATTTGAAATACTTCATTCATGATCATGAAAAATTGTGCATTGATCCGAATTAGATGTTCTTTCAAATCCTTTTTCAGAATTCTATGATAGCATATGACCTTGAGTTAGAAGCATGAACCTAGAATTTTAACAACAGAAAAGTGGGGATAGTGTTTATCTAGATTTAGTAGATTATGTATCTATGGGGATAGTTCTATGAAAGATGAACCAGCAAGCTTGAACCATTGCATTCTAGAATTTAAGTGTATTGATTCAGAATTAAGTATGATGGTGTGGGTGTGATTTAGAGGTGTGCCCATGGTGATATGGGATTGTATTATTTCTATGTTTTTAAAGTGTGTGTGCTTAGATAGTACCCTTGAGTTTCTAAGTATGAATGAGGCTATTTATATAGTATATGATGTTCTTACTATCTAAGTAATGGGATATAGGTTGTTGATATCAGGTATTATGGTGTAACGGTAATTCTCATGGTTTAGGGGAAAATTTAAGTTTAGAGATATGAGATTAGTAGGCTATGAAGGAAAAAAAATAGATTAAGTGTTTAGTGAGTCAAGTATGTTGTCGAGAAGGGTTTAAGTATGTGATGATGATTGTTGAAGCTAAAGACAGTTAAGGATAGTATATATTAATGGAGTGTTCAAGAATGAAATTAGTATAGTTCATTAAAATTTTGGAGATATCCATGTTAAGTGTTAGAATCTAAGTTTGAATCTTGGGTGATTGAGCTAATAGAAAGAAGAGTTGAAGTTCTAGATGGTGTCTACTCAAGGTATAGTGATACTCCTAAAGATTCTAAGTTATTAAATAAGGACTATTGGGGCTATAGAAAGTTAAGAGTTCTATCTCTACTAACAGTGGGTTTTACAATTTCAGCTATATTCTTCCAAGGTGTGTTTGATATTTATGTGTATGTTATATCTTGGACTCTAGAGTAAAGTGGTTGCAGTACAGTTGAGAGTTTATTAAAGGGTCTGCGGACTTGGAATAATGGCATAAATCTAAGGGGAGATGATAGAACAAGAAAACTAAGTTGGGCTCTCAGATTCTAGTAGTGATGCCAATGTGTTATAGGATCACACTAGGGGAGGAAGATGCCCGACCCATTCTTATCTCAGTGTAAAGTTTAGTACTTTAGTCATCACAATATCTACTCTTGCCTTACAAATCAGCTCTGTGATCATAGCACATCTTCATGCACTTTCCATATAATCATGTACGCTTCCAATTACAAGTATAAGAAGTGTCAGTTCACTCAGAAGCATGACTCTTATTCCATGAATTTATGAACTCCAAGCTCAGATCATGCAGCGCATGACTTATGTATTCATGTTTTACAGTATTCTCAGTTTCCATAACTCATGGTGTACCCTTAATGATCAGTGAAATTCAAATTTATGGCATGTATGTCCTCAGTTTTGATCTCTGTAATGAATTCATGTCATCGATACTCTATTTCTCAGGCCTCAGTTAAGTGTTAAAGTTATACATAGTGTTCTTTTATGCTTCAGGTCCTCATGTTCTAACTTTTCAGTAACCTCTCCTTATGAAATAATAGTGGTGATGAACAATTGTTTAGATGGGAGAAAGTAAATGTTTCTTATTGGGGAAAGATTGTCGTATGCTTGTTTTATCTAAGGTTATAACTGTAAAGTAAGATTGAAGCCAAGCTCTTGGTATATGCCATGGTTAGTTGAGAATTCTATGTGTGTCTTCTTAGGAATAGTGCATGAAAGTTGTTATTGATAAGAGATATTAGAGGATGTGGAAAAAATTTCCTAGGTGGGTTATTTGCCTAGAAGTTCATATGGTTATTATGATGGGCTTAAATGTCATGTTGGTACATATGTAGATAAATGCATTGTGCGTAAGTGAATTTCTAGTAAGTGGTTGAATTTAATTGTTGAAGTGGTAAGAAGAATTATTCTTGAGAGGAGAGCTGTGAAACATACATGAGGTATCAAATTCATGGTTTAGACTAGTTTTACGATGTTATGTGTTGCACTTTGTATTTTTGAGTTAGGCTTGAATATGGCGATTATGTAGTTCAACTCAGACTTTGTCTAAAGTAGTTATATGTACCCATGTAAGAATTATAAGTTGAATCAAATGAGCATGGTATTTAAGGGGAAAAGTATAGCTAAGAGAGTAAATGAGAAGTGTGGCTAAGCTTGAAAGTAAGCAGTTGCATGGCCTAAGGCATAGTAATCCTATCCTAGATTATGTTTTATAGGGTTATATTTCATGTTATAGAGTTCTAGCCATGTTGTGATTCCTTATTCAGATATCTAATTCAGATCATGCCCAAAATTCTTTGCTCCCTAATGTTACTAGAACTTCTTGGAAAGAGTGTTGAAGAAATACTCCAGCAGAGTATGAACTTTTAAGTATGATTCAGCCTGTATGGCCAGCAATTCAATTTTGCAATTAGACATATAAACTCCTATTGTTTTCCGTCTTTCCATCTAGTTTCACCATCCAGAGTTTCATAAATATAGCTAGTCCATAAGGTAATTTATTCAAATTTATACAAGCTGCGAATTCAGTTTAGTCCATGCATCATGTCTACGATTAAGATAATTAGTTATGATTCAGTTCATAAATGTTTGATGAATGATCTCAATTTTCCAAGTATTCCAACTCAGACAGTGTAATACCCCTTGTAAGACCTTACTCTCGTTGTCTCATGATTTGTGCTTACATAATATACTTGGCGATGTCATAAAGCCTTTTTCTTTTGATTCCTATACGTGTTTTGTTGAGGAACAATTCCTAATGAATATTTACGTGTTTTATTCCCTCCATAGTAACTCTTGGAATTTTATCACATCATTTATTACTTTGTAGTTCTATATGTACGATCATATCATCGAACATTTCGAGTGGGTTCTAAACACTCAACATGAATCAGCTCCTTATAGTTAATAGAGTCAAGTCAACGTAGAAATCAGTTTCATGATAGAAGTTTAATGTTTTAGCATAGTTATATCGTTCATTAGAAGACGTGTCATGTCTATGTTATTTTATACTTCTGAAGTTTCAATAAGTTCCTACCCATCATTCAAGGACAAATGATTCCAAGGGGGAGATAATGTAACACCCCGCATTTTTGGGATAGAATTCGAGTCATCTTCCTACCTATTTAAACTCTAATCCCATGATGTATGTGAATATATGTGTCATGATCATTATCCTAGTGTGTTAAGTTCTATCGAGGTGAAAAACATTCATAGGAAACACTTAGGGCAAAGTAGAGTTAAGAGCTCTTGATTCGGCAAAATTTTGGTATTCGATCCTACAAGTGTCAACTTTGAATGTCGATAACTTCATCAATATGTGTAATTTTTGATATCAAAACCAATCAAATTATAGAAAATTGACTCCTCTTTCTAACGCATCCGATTTTTCCTTAAATCCGACACCCGAGCAAAAAGTTATATATATTTTCGTGAGGGTCCGCGATGGCTACGCGTCATAGACTTTAGGCTCCGGGATAGCCTCCACGGCACAGAGGATATGTTTCCTGCAATCATAAGTAAAAGCCTAGGGACGTTTAGGTCATTTCCCCTTGCCTCAAACACCCAAGTGACAGATTAAAGCCCCAAAAGGGCATTTTTGCCCACTTTTCTTCCATTAACACGTAAAAACCCTCCCAAATTTCCAAGAAAAAAAATTCAAGTTTCTCCCCCCCCCTCAAGAATTCAAGCTTCAATTTCAAGTTTTTCTTTAAGAATTCAAGTAATTGAGGTATGTGGGATATTCATCAATGGGTTCCTTCCACCCATTGAGTCCCAAAATCCCCTTTTTGTTTCAAACATGAATTATACTCTAATTTATGATCAAGTTCAATGTAATTCATGAAATTTATCCATGTTTTCTTATTAGTGTTACATTCAAACCATGCTAATGATCTTTCTCATGCAAATTTTGCTCCTACATGATTTAAGTTCCAAACCCCTGTCATGCTTAGTCAATATCATGTCCAATTCTCAAATTTATGCTTTAAACTATATAAACAGGATATCCTCCTAAGTTTAACTTATTTCCATGTTCAAATTCATGTAATTTATTAGGTTATTAAAGTGTAATGTTTTTTGGGTCTATGAATTATGATTTACTATCAATGTTTCGATGATGTTATCGTATGTAAAGTAATCATTCAGTGCTAAAGGGTTATGAACACCCGATACCTATGTGTTTGTTCATGTTTTTGTGTTTCAGTAACAAGTTAGTCCGAATCATAATTTTATCACCATTTTCAGATTATCATTTTATAGTGAACCCACCAGTATTATTTTATGTTAAGTACATCCTTTTACGTGTTCATGATTACTTCAGACTCTGCATGCATTGTTTTTTTCAAAATACCAGGACCTGAGCTTATCAGTTATCAGTGCATGCACCAGCTTGTGTTTCAGTGTCTTTCAGTTGGGAGTAGGATTTAGCACCAAGAGAGAAGTGTTGGTTCAGGGCATCCTATTTTCCAAAAACTACGTGCCACCATAGGTTTGAGGGCCTCGCCAGAGAGTGTTTCCCTTTGCCCAATATGGGCTCAGTTTAGTGATCACTCCAGTTCAAGTTCTACTCCGATGCAAAGATAGAATAGCCCTTCTCAACGTGGGTCAGACATTGGACTCCATGATAGCTCACATGGTTTATGTGGTTACATGCTAGCTCCCACAGTTTCAGTCAGCACTCAGTCTATACCAGTTCAGGTTTGCTTGACCAAGTAATTAGATTTTTATTTGTTCAGCTAACAATTATTCAGTTATTCAGTTCGTTTCAGTACATGTTTTACTTGATCTTGCATTCATCTTACATGTTTACGTTTTCATGCTCAGTATTCATACATGATCCTCAGTTCAGTTTTACAGCATTTTCAGCTTTACATAAGGTTTACATATAGTATGTATGTTTCTACCGCTTCCCAATTTATATAATTATTTTCAGCTTATAATTTATAAATCTCAATATCATTTCCAGTTTTCACGTATAGCCATATAAATGTATGTTTCGGAAAATAACTTATATCCTCAGTTTTAAAGCATGTATTAAATATTTTCATGATTTAGTGCATGTCCCCATATAATCAGTCCATTCCAAAGTACTAACCACATATATGCATTTGTGGTTACATTCCTTCATGATTTAGGTACCAGATGTAGTTCATACATCAGGTCAGATAGTTCTCATCATTCAGCCAGCGGGTGATGAGTTCTCTTATTTCGGAAACTCCAGTCAGTTGTAGTTCATGTGTTTTATTATTATTATTCTTATGTATTGATTAGTGGTAGTTGGAGGCATATCCCAGTTACCTATAGTCAGTATAGTAGAGGCTTCATAGATAGTTCATCAGAGCCATGATACGTACTTCAAGTTCTTTCTTTAGCTTTTATCATGTTGTAAACATTATTAATATTGCATTCATTCATATTTTCTCATGATTATGCTTCTGCTCAGTAAATTTATCTTTTATATAGATTTTAAATTAGTCTCTCAAATAGTATGCCAGTACATAGGTTATTTTGGGAACACTTATGGTTCTAAGCACCGTGTTACAATTAGGGGGTAGCTCTGTCATGACAGGAGTCCTCGGCTTTCTTGTCACATATATATACACAACATGTTGCAACAATAAAACCCTAATTCTCATATGCAAAAAATAATCAATCTCTCTTGAAGCAACACTACAACATAATGTATCTGTTGCTACGAACTCTAAGATATGAATTGAAAAATCATAGGTATTACTTAGTAATAGTCACAAAAATTTGAATTCAGTATCTATTTTTAAATTTGTAAAATTTCATAGCCACGAAAATTAATCAAACAAAGCTAATTTCTTATTTTTGCTACAATTACTAACAATCGTAGTAATAGTTGCTTAAATAGTTACAACTTTACTGCTACGATAAAATTTGATAGCTGATCATATGTTTTTCTCACGCGATAAAAATTATTGTAGCAATAGTGACCTTTTAGCCATAATAACTATTTGAAACAAGATATTATAGCTAAATATATATTTTTTTTGCTTCAAATTATAAAAATTATGGCAATAGTTAAATGATATAGCCACGTCTTTATTGCTATAGAAAAAAATTATATCTAATTATTAATTTTTGCCACGAGTTATAACTTAGTAGTAATAATAACCTTTTAGCCACAATAAATTAGTTAAAATATAATTTTGTGTCTATTTTTATTTTTTTGCTTCATGTTAGTAAAGATTGTTGCAATAGTTAAATGATATAGCCATAGATTTTTCGTTATAATAAAATTTCGTAGAGAATATTTAATATTTGACATGTGCTGAAACTTGCTATAGCATTAGCGACCTTTTAGCCATAAAAAGATTATTTAAAATAAATTATTGAAGTTATAGATATTTTTGCTTTGAGTACTAAAAATTTGTGGCAATAGTTGACTTAATAACAACTAATTATTTTTTCATGACGAAATAGTTAAGCCACAAATTTATTATTATGATTAAATTTTACAACTAATAATTTTTTAAATCACAAGCTGAAATTTGTTGTAGTACTTATAATATAGAGGAACTGGATATGTTAATCATTTGATTTGATTCAATACTATAGGTCTACTTGTGAATTTCAAATATAATTATAGTAAATATGTGATTATATCCAACTAATTTTGATTATCTAATTATATTGAACTTAAATATAACTTCACAGTTTCACTGGAGCTTAAAGAAATATTATATTTATCAATCTAATATGATTAGAGGTGTTAATCGTTTGATTTAATTCAATTTTACATTTTATAAATCCTAAATATAATTCAAATAAATACTTGATTATATTTCTTTCAATTAACTAATCATGTCAAATTTGCTAAACTTCAATAAATTTCATTCAAACTTCTTCATGACTAACTGTTTTCATAATTATTATCAATTCAGTATAATTAAAGGTGTTTATTATTCTACTGATCGTTTCAAATTCAATTTTATAAGATCCAATTTGTAAGTTTCAAATATAATTAAAATAAAAAGGTGATATATATATATATATGTGTGTGTGTGTGTGTGTGTGTGTGTGTAGAGAGAGAGAGAAAGAGAGAGAGAGAGAGAGAAAGCAGGTAATCTTCAACCATAAACAATTTATATAACAATTTATAATTTCAAACTTATCAACTAACTTCTTAAACTTATACGACATTGTATTTTATCTTGTTGCGACATGTTTTTGCATGTTAATTGTACTTTTTAAAATATGTACAACTATTTTTTTCATTGAAAATTGTAAAGTTATTTTTGTATATTTGATACTTTATTACTTTAAAATTAGTAATTATTTTTTTTTATATGTAATCACTTATTTCCTCCAAAAGTATTCATAAAAAACTTTACTGATTGTTGAGATAGTATGTATACTAATATTTGTATTCGTGGGATATACAGAAATTATTAAATAACGTAACACTTAAATATTTTATAACTTATTTACCAAAGTAAAATGTATGTTTATTTTGTTTTATTCAATAAAAGTTAATTCAAATTATAATCTCTACATTGTTTATCTCCCTTTCTGTAATTTCTACATATGATATGTAAATGAGTTTTCTAATTTAATTTTTAACCTTTAATTAATAATTGTCACACTTTATATAAATATGCAATACAAATTAGTCTAAAAATGATACCTTGGTGAAAATAATTAATATGCATACTCTAATAAAGATAGAGATACTAACGATTTTTTATTTTTAATTTTCTATTATAAACAAGTTTTTTGAATTTCTTATTTTAAACTTGATATATTAAGTCATACAGTTCAAATAATTTTTTATATTTTTAATTCAAACTAAAATAATCAAAATTTAAAATTCATATTTCTGTTTAAATTCAATTAAGATAATCGAACGTTGTAGAAGTATGAACCCCCCCCCCCCAATCTCCGACCCCGATAAGACACTTTAATTTACATTTAAATTTTACGTTGTTGATATAAAAAATATGAATTAATATTTTCTTTTATAATTTTAATCGTAAGATAATTTTCAAGCGTAAGATTTTATGGTGATGATATTGTCATCACAATATTGTTTCTTTTCTCCTACTCCATATAAATAGGTTAATAGCCTTATTTTATTTTTAAATTTTTCATGAAAAAGTTTAAATTGAATATTGAAGTCATAGAATTCATTTAAAATTTATATAAGTTTTATATTTTCACTTAAAAAATGTTAGTTAAAATTCATATGTATTTTAGATTTAAATTGAAGTAATCAAATATTCTGGAAGTGTAATTTTACCAATAGAAATTAGGACACTTTAGTATAAATTTAAATTCACATTATAGATATTAATAAACTAAATTGACATTTAATATTTTGAAATTCCTACCTTAATATAATTTTCAAACTTAAATTATATGGTAATTGACACTTGTCATTACAATATTATTTTGTTTCTCCTACTATGTCTAGATAGACTATATAGATTTTGTAATATTAAAAAATTTTATTTGAAATTTCAATCTATATAAGTGATTTTAAATTCCCATTTAAAAAAAAAAAATCAATTTCAATTAAAAAATAATGATTTAAACTTAAGAATAATCATAAATTCAATTATACACAATAAATTAATATTTTTTTAAAAATATGAAGTATATAACTAAACTAATAACAATATTATAGGGACGAAAAAAAGTTGAAAAGTAATATACTTAATATTTATTTCATATAAATACTTGACTTTTCCCATTAACTTAAAGTAAAGTATACATAATTTTATCATGTATTTTATTACTATTTTCATTTGATAATTTTGTTCTTTATATTTTTTTATTAAATAACACTATTGGCATTTGTTTATAGAAAAATGTAACTTTATAATAATACTTAAAAAAATTAAAAAAACACACACAGATTAATTGATCAAAACAAAAACTTTTGCTAACCTAAACCCTCCACCACCGCCTCACCCTTTTTTTCATATTCCTCCCAAAACTTAAAAATTACCAAAAATTAAAAGTTTTCCTCCCAAAATTTTAAAACTCAATAAATTAACCTAATCTTTCTTTTCATTAACAAACCTAATATCTCTTTCTTGTTTTCCATTCCATCCATGTTTCCTACACACCTTCCACCCCTCACCCTTTCATATTTTTATTTTTTTAATTTAATTCAAAAATTTTATATTTTATGTTTGTCTAATTAATTTAATATTCTTTTGAAGGTTTCAAACAAGAAATTCTTCAAATAAAAAAGATAAGTTTTTACTATATGGATATTGCATTAAATTATTTAGATTTTTTTAATGTAAAGGTGATTTTCGTGTGGGTATTAGAATTGATACTGAAATTTGAGATTTATACTTACAGATTTTGAAGAATCTTACAGGTCTGTTTACTTATTTGGTTGTTTTATATTTTTTTTTCTTGTTTTTTATTAGTTAATTTTTTGTAAAAACTTATCTAAGATATATTTTTCTCCTTGAATTCTATGTATACACACACTTGGATGTAATGGTACTTATTTTCTTGGTGTTAAAATACTTTATTACTATCAACATGTGTAGTAGTGGAATAAAAGCAAATAAATAACAAATTAAGACGGATGTTGATCAAACTAAGGTGATATTGAAGACCGTGGAAGCAGAGACTATGTAGCATGGACTCAAGCAAGATGGTGTTTTAAAAAAAATGTAAAATGTAATTATATGTAACTTTGGATACTAACAAAGCTCATGGAAGATTCTTTAAATTATACTAATATAACTATTGAATCGATTTTGGATTTTTCTTTTAGTCTTAATTATATTATAGAGATTTTTGTGGTTAATAATAATATAACTTTTGATACTAACAAAGCTTGTGGAAGATTCTTTAAATTATAATAATATAACTATTGAATCGATTTTGGATTTTTCTTTTAGTCTTAATTATATTATAGAGATTTTTGTGGTTAGTAATGCTTATATCAGTATTTTTTAATGAATATTTGTAATTATGGCTAAATCTAAATATAATTATCAAAAATTAACTAATATTCACTTTCCATTTCTAATTCAAATGAGCTATAACCTATGCATTTTCTCACAAAAATAATATATTCTTAGCCACATCACAAAAATATTTGTGGTAAATACTTTAGTGTATAGCTATATATTTTTTATTTTGGTAGCTAAATACAAGTATTGTTAACACGAGATTGAAATACGAAATAGCCATAAATTTTAAATTATCATAGCAAATAAATCAAATCTTTTGCCACAATAGAAGACATTGTGGCTATAATATAAAAATTACTACAAGTTTTATTTGTTGTGGTAAAAAATAAAATTATTTGTCACAAGTATATATTTCGTAGCAAGAATGTTTTTATCATCACAACTACAACATAATATTTTTTATAGCTGTAAGTATTAACAGTTAGCCGCAGACTATGTAAAGTCTGTAGCTAACTTTAGTTACGCCACTTCTTGCTACGGAAAAAAAATTGGTGGCTAAAGTGTTTAGCTATGGAACTTTTCACATTTAGCTACGATGTATTCTAAAGCTATATATGCATTTTGTTGTAGTGCAAATCATTTCAGCTAAACCTCATCTGCAACAGGGACCTACTTACTCATTAGTGTTGTCTTATGCTCTTGTTACATTTGAGTCTTTGTATAGTGATTTATAAATGCTCAACCTATGTCTTATGCTCTTGTTGTACTTAAGTCTTTGTATAGTGATTTATTTGTTAAGATATTGTAGGTCTTTTTATTGTTTGTTCTTTTCCCAATGTTGAGTCAGCTAGAGTAACTTGACAGTTGAGGCTAGAGTTAGCCAGCGGTTGAATCAGCTAAAGTTAGTTGTTTAAGTTGTTAGCAATAGAGTTATTGCGGTGGAGTCTTGCAATAGAGTTATTGCAAGGTTTATAGGATTAAGAGTTTAATCCTTCGAACTATAGAGTCTATTCAAGTTGCTTGAAGATAGAGTCTATTCAAAGGTATCCGTTATCACTCCAACTGTTTACCACGATGACAAACGTTTTATGTATTATGGATACTTATGAGCATAAAGTTTCCATTTAGATAACAAGGATGAGGAGTTTCAATAGACTAAATTGTCAACTTTATACATATGTGCTGAATGGAATTTTAACTTTTTAATCTTAAAATTATAAATAAGAAAAATAGTTGTAGAAGGCAACTTGGACTTTATATTCACTCTATCATTTTTTTATAGCACTATGACTTTGTTATTAAAATTACGAAGGATCAATCGTGTTTTGTTTTTATTGATCATCAATTTCTACTTTATTGTTATTCAACACCATCTAACTTGGATTAATTAGTAGCATCAACCTTCAAAGGAATCACCAAAATAAACATAAGCAATATATCACTATTCTATAATATAGTAGTCTCAATGTCTCAATTTTTATGAGACTTTTTTACTTTTTGAGATTCAATTTTTTTAATATTAACTGTACAATTGGGACTATAAAAGTTATAACTAAAAGTAAACTAGTTTAATTTTAACTGTATAATATATCACTTTTTAACAGATTTGTAAAAAAGTTATAATAAAAAGTTAACTCGTTTAACTCTCAAAATCAAAAAATGAATAAATAAATTGGGACTACAAAATTTACAAGCATGATTTTAATTTATTTATTTTCGGAACAATAAAAAGTTTAAAGTGAAAACGTGTACAATAGGAATTAGCAAGTTCTAAAATTAAGGAATAGAGAGAGGAAAAACTAAGTAATTAAGGAAATAATTTTATGAAAATAATATCTTAATTATCTATTACCTATTAAAACTATTGCTTGTGTAAAATAAAATTTCCACTGACGGTGGAAAGAAAGTTAAACTCTGCACAGAAGAGTTGGTTAGATGTCGTGTACTTACATGCGATCATCAAAACTATAGGCATAACAAACTAGCTCTAATTAAGAAAGGCAAAAGTTTCTTTAGAAAGTACGTGACCAAATATATTTTCAACGAATTGATATCACCTATCTTTTATGAGATTATAGATGTCTTCAGATACTTCCTTCTATGTGATTTTTGCCTTATCTTGACCCCTTTTAACACTCACTTACAATAGTTTCACACGTGTGATACTCATCTTGTGGATGCATGTGTTAGGACTTTAGCAAGCCAATATTCAATATCATATCATATAATACTGATGGTCTTGTAACTATTTATAGAACTTTTCCTTTTACTTTGGTAGGCATTTTCCTATTCAGATGATACTCTAATAACATTTCCATTTCAACCATTTGATTTTAATTTTTGTGAAACGTCTTCTCATTCTTTTCTCCTCAAACAATGGATCTAGCTAGATATCTGAATAATTTACATTTAGGGGTCACAATCCTGTCTACTCTCACTTCAGTCTCACTCTTTGTATATTGACCAAACTTGCCATGCATAAATTTAGTCTTATTTTTACTTCTCCTAAAATCATTTATTTCTAGAATTCAAGAAGACACCCAACGATCGACTCAGTATCAAAATAAACAAGTCTATTACAACATGCAATTGCAAAATAGCTCACAATGCTGAGTATTGTTAGATTCTGTCAACAAAAATAGATTCTCTTCATTTCAATTTGTTTGAGCTAATTTCATTTTTAGTCCGCTTAGAAAAGAGTGACTCTTTCTCTTTTTAATACTTTTTAATTCTAACTTTTCACATGACATGTTTAAAGACTACAAGATTAAAGACATTTTGGTATGTTTGATTTATCTTTAATTTAAGATCACAAAATTTAAAAATCTTCTTTACTTTCTTAAACTTCGTGTCTAGTCAAAATAAGTCAAATAAATTAAAATTGAGGGAGTATATATTATTTCTCTTGTAACAAAAGAAAAATTATAGAATCTTTTAAATAATTGTATTTGATTGTTGACACTCCATAATGGGGGAAATTGGCAGAAAGGAACTCCATATGTAATATTTAAAGTGAAAAAATAGCATGGTCTCTATGTGACTTGAAATCATGGCCTGGATTTCCAAGTTGTAGCTTTGGCTCCCAGAATTTATAGTGAAAAGCACCAGACTTATTCGCTAGCAAAGAGTATTTAGCTTGGACACATGGTATTAATGGTGACATTAAAATCATCTCAACTACTTGCCTTCCCAACAACTAAATATCACAAGATCCCAAATATCATCAGTGAGCTTTGAGGCTCAGTCTCTATCAACTCCAGAAGCATCCTGGCTTGCTACTTTGATAGGTTGCCCATGCCCAATAATGACCCTTTATTATAGACCCTTGTGGTCTGAATATTGTGCACAACAGGAGCTTAGTGCGGCGAACTGCCTATTATAGGTAAAAATGTTATCTTTCACATGTCAATTAACGCTACTAAAAAAAACTGAAAAACCGACTACAAAAAACCGACCACAGATTGTGGTCGGAAAAAACCGCCCACATGTGGTTGATTTTATTTTTTTTTAATTTTATTTTTAAAGAGACCACAAGTGGTCTCTTTTATATTTTAAAATTTCAAAATAATTTTTTCAATAATTTTTATATTAATTATTTTATAAATAAAATTAAAAAAAATAAGAAAACCGACCACTTGTGGTCGGTTTTTTAAAAAAAAATAATTAAAAAATATTTTTAAAAAACCGACCACTTGTGGTCGGTTTTTAAATTTTTTTTTAATTTTATTTTTTTAAAAAAGACCACTAGTTGTCGGTTTTAATTTTTTTTTTTTAAAAAACAACCACTTGTGGTCGGTTTTAATTTATTTTATTTTTTTAAAAAAGAAAATATTTTTAAAAACCGACCACTTGTGGTCGGTTTTTGAACTAAATAAATAATTTTTAGTGAGCAATAATTATATATATATATAATCAAATATATATATATATATATATATTATTTTCATTAGAAATAATTATATATATATTTTTTTCAAATTACAGTGATCACACGATGTCGATAACGGTCTATTATAAGGTAATATAATTGTGGATGTTATATATATAGTACTCATTCAAGCGTTCATATACATAAATATATATATATATAAATTATCTAGTGATTGATTGATGAGCGATGTAGTCAAAACCTAATATTGTATTAAAATAATCAAATATAATTAATCGATCACTCATCTGAGTAAGTATAAGAAGCACATCACATTATATTATTGGATAATATACTTGTGTACGTATTTGATAGATATAGTACGTATTTAGAACTTGATATAGTCGATAGTGTGTATATATAGGTATATATATATATATACATATTATACAGTGAACGTATATTAATGACATACGATAATGTAATCGATAATTCATCTGAGTATTTGTAAAATACGTTGTATATTATTATGGGGTAGTAAAATCGTGTATTTGATGTTTATAGTACGTATCTGAAAGCTGATAGACAATTAAATATATGTATATACGTATATCTCGTGTAGTGATGTATGCAATAATCAATATATATAACACGTCGTATTACGAGGTATTAATATATATATATATATATATATATATATATAAGGGTGTAGGAAGTAGGAAGTAATCAGAGTGGTTTACAGTTATAAGCTTTCCATTTTTTACGATTTATCAATTCAAATACAATATTTTATTATTTTTCGTAAACATACACATTCACAATTATTATCCAAAATACATTATCTATTATTATTGAAATAATGGATATTTTTTAAATTTGTGTATTTTCTAACTCAATTGTGCCAATTCATAATAATTTTAAATTAATTTTACCCGATTTATTATAATTCTAGCCAAATGTATCTAATTAGACTAAATTAAATGTTTCATCTAATTTTAATCAAAATCTTAATATTTAGGTCTCAGCGGTTATTAATATTTATTATTTATTAAATATTATTTACTATTTTATATTATCCAAGTTCTTACAATTTTAGCCTATTTTATTTAATTCATTACAATTTTAGTCAATTTATTAGAATCATAGTCAATTTGTAATTCAATTTTTAAATTTTAGTCAAATCATAATTAAATGCTCAACCTCTAGATCTCAACCGTTGTTGACACTCAATTTTGACCTCCCGATACTACATTTAGGCTGCTATTTTAACAAAATTACTAATTTTTTAAATATTATTATTTTTTGCACTTTGTTTTTCTTGCATCAAACAGATTGTCAACGTGTCACATTCGTGATTTAAAGATATATAAATTATTTTATTATTTTTTTATATCATTTTACGATTTATTAATTCAAATACAACATTTTACATAATTTTATTAATTAAATTACTTTTTCACGTAATTGTGCACACTCACATTTTTTGCAAATACATTGTCTAAGTTTTCTATTATTTAATACTATTTATTGATATTATTATTTTTATTATTATTTATTAGCATATATATTGTTATTATTTATTATTTATATTATTATTATTATTATTTAAATTATTGTTTTTTAATTATTATTATCATTATTTATTATTATTATTATTACATATTTAAATAACAGCCTAATTAAAATTACCTTGCCGAATTCATTTACCTTTTAATTCAATTTTATTCAATTTCTTACAATTATAGCCTACTCTACTCAGTCCATTACAATCTTAATCCAATTACTTGCAATTCTAGCCATTTGTTACAATCTTAGCCTAATTGCTTGCAATCCTAGCCACAATCTAACCTTACATAATCTTAAAATCTTAGCCGTTGATCAAAATTGATCTAACGGCTGAGGTTTGATCTGCCTCTTTTCTTATTAAAAATAACCTAACCCTAATCCCTAATTTCCAAAAAACAAAAAAAAAGGCAGCCTCCTTTGGTCTCTCTCTCTAGACTCTCTCCATCTTACCACCCTCATCGGCGACAACATCGCCACCGCCAACGCCGCTCCAACACCACCACGAGGTCCCCCACATCCTCCTCCTTCTCCGCTTCAACGCCGTCACTGGTGCCAGCCTTTCGTTCTAATGAAACAGTCCCCGCCGGCGCCTCTCTCTCCTCCGCGCTGCTCCACCTCCGACCAGACCTCACCAATCATGGTGTCACCCCTCCAGCACCGTAGCCATCACCATCATCAGTGGCGAGCCGAACCAGCGTTGCCGCTGGCTTCTTCTGTCCGTCCCCATGCCTCTATCAATGGCGAACCATCTATGCAGCCCTTTTCTCATAAAAAATGATAGATTTTGAGAGAATCCGTCTCAGGTTTGCTATTCCGTTCAAACTTGTACTTCTTTATCTATTTTCTCTTTTGAACGATCCTATTAAGATCTAATTGTGAGTTTTGAGTTAAATCCTCTAATTTTTGTGTGTCATTATGTGCCTAAACTAGCATTGTGGGAGAAATCTCAAAAATACGTGACACTTGCGCTATCATTTTGACTAGATTGTTTTGAATGCGTGTTTATTTATATCTGTTAACTAACATATGTTTCCATCCCTCTTCTTTTTAAATGAGAAAATCCGTTGGATTTTGATTATCAATCCCCTATTCTAATTTCAAGTTTGTTTATATTCATATATCGACATATGTAAAAGTTGTATTTTTGTATGATTTTCGTTTGCCCTAAGCTATGACTTGTGGATTCGTGAACTGTTATTGTAATAGTATTTAGTTCAATGTGTAATCTTGATTTCTCCATGTATAGGTATTTTTTGTAATTAGTTGAGTTGTTCGTAATTATTTGAATAATATTGAACCTGATTGTGTGCAAATTAAGGAGTAATCTCCTTATATCATCCTTATCCTCCCTCTCTCTATACTTCTCTCTACCTTTCTTTCCCTCTATGACCTCTTTACCATCAATGGCAGCGTCGTCGCTGCTCAGCCATCGTGGTCGTCTCAGTTCTTTTGAACTTGTAGACTATTTTGGATATATGTTTTGGTATGTTCTTGGTCGCTGGTCATTCTTGTATCAAAATGTGTAGTACTAACTTGAAAATGGATACATATAGAAGTGTAGTTATTTGAAAATGGTTAAGTATAGTGACTTGAAAATGTGAATTAGTTAATTGAAAATAGCTAAGTGTAGTGACTTGAAATGATAGTACATGACTTGAAAATGGTTAAGTGTAGTTACTTGAAAATGGTTAAGTGTAGGGATTTTAAAGGGGATTTTGTGTTTTGAAAGTGGTTTGGTTGGTGACTTAGTCACTTGAAAATGGTTAAGTGTAGGGACTTTAAAGGGAATTTTTTTTAAGGTACTTGAAATGTGGACTTGTATTTTGAATTTAGTTAAGTGTGGTCACTTGAGAAGTGAATAAGTACTTGAAAATATTTAAGTGTAGGTAGTTGAAATGTGGACTTATGTTTTGAATTTAGTTAAGTGTGGTCACTTGAGAAGTGAGTTTGTGACTTGAAAATGCATAAGTGTAGGTACTTGAAACGTGGACTTGTGTTTCTAATTTAGTTAAGTTTGGTCACTTGTGAAGTGAATTAGTGACTTGGAATGTTTAGATGTAGTTATTTGAATTATGAACTTGTGTTTTGAATATAGTTAAGTATGGTTACTTGAGAAGTGAGTTAGTGACTTAAACATGTTTAAGTGTTGGTACTTGAAACGTGGACTTGTGTTTTGAATATAGTTAAGTGTGGTCACTTGAGAAGTGCATTAGTGAGTCGAAAATGTTTAAGTGTAGTTACTTGAAAGGTGGACTTGTGTTTTGAATATAGTTAAGTGTGGTCACTTGAGAAGTGAGTTAGTGACTTGAAAATGTTTAAGTGTAGGTACTTGAAATGTGAACTTGTGTTTAGAATTTAGTTAAGCGCGATCACTTGAGAAGTGCATTAGCGAGTCGAAAATATTTAAGTATAGTTACTTAAAAGGTTGATATCATGTTTTGAATATAGTTAAGTGTGGTCACTTGAGAAGTGAGTTAGTGACTTGAATATGTTTAAGTGTAGTTACTTGAAATGTGGACTTGTGTTTTGAATATAGTTAAGTGTAGTCACTTGAGAAGTGCATTAGTGAGTCGAAAATGCTCAAGTGTAGTTACTTGAAATATGGACTTGTGTTTTGAATATAGTTAAGTGTAGTCACTTGAGAAGTGCATTAGTGAGTCGAAAATGTGTAAGTGTAGTTACTTGAAAGGTGGACTTGTGTTTTGAATATAGTTAAGTGTGGTCACTTGAGAAGTGAGTTAGTGACTTGAAAATGTTTAAGTTTAGGTACTTGAAATGTGAACTTGTGTTTTGAATTTAGTTAAGTGTGGTCACTTGAGAAGTGCATTAGTGTCGAAAATATTTAAGTGTAGTTACTTGAAAGGTTGATATCATGTTTTGCATATAGTTAAGTGTGGTCACTTGAGAAGTGAGTTAGTGACTTGAAAATGTTTAAGTGTAGGTACATGAAATGTGAACTTTTCATTTTAAATTTAGTTTAGTTTGGTAATTTGCGAAGTGAATTAATGACTTGAAAATATTTCGGTGTAGGTACTTGAAATGTGAACTTTTCATTTTGAATTTAGTTTTGTTAGGTAACTTGTGAAGTAACTTTGTGACTTGAAATGTTTAAGTGTCGTTACTTGAATTATGGAATAGTGACTTTTGTTTTGAAATTAGGTACTTGAAATGTGAACTTGCGTTTTGATTTTAGTAAAGTGTGGTCACTTGAGAAGTGAATTAGTGACTTCAAAATGTTTAAGGGTAGGTACGTTTTTTCATTTTGAATTATGTTTTGTTTGGTAACGTGTGAAGTGAATTAGTTACTTGAAAATGTTTAGGTGTAGGTATTTGAAATGTGAACTTTTGTGACTTGAACTAATCACTTGAATGTGATTAGTTGTGTAGAAGGAATCTGATTATAGCTGGATATATCAACGAAATATCGATAATTGAATGGATGAGGCTGAGAATGAAGATGTGGATGATGAGTTGTAGTTTTTAGTATTTTGTATGTTTTATAGTTTGGATTTGGAACCTCGATAAATTTTGTAAATAATGTTTGTATTCTTATGGTGGTTTGTTGATTACATATATATTATTGGTGGGATGTATTGTAGATAATAATCAATGTTGGTAAATGATTGGTGGGCTATATTGTAAATAATTTGATTTTTAATTTTTGTGTTTTGAAAATTTTCAATATTTTTTTTTACAAAATTATCAAAAAAACCGACCACATGTGGTAGCTTTTATTAACTTTTAAATATTTTTTTTTACAAAATTATCAAAAAACGACCACATGTGGTAGCTTTTATTAACTTTTAAATATTTTTTTTTACAAAATTATCAAAAAAACCGACCACATGTGGTAGCTTTTTTTTAAAATTTTTAATATTTTTTTTTACAAAATTATCAAAAAACGACCACATGTGGTAGCTTTTTAAAAAAAAAAAAATTAAAAAATATTTATAAAAATCGACCACAAGTGATCGGTTTTTTTCGGTTTTAATAAAATTAATTAATAAATTTTAAAATAAAACCGACCACCTGTGGTCGGTTTATTTTGAATTTTTTTTATTCTTAAAATCATTTTTTTCTATTTTAATAAAATAATAATGAATTAAAAAAGGAATTAAAAAAAATCGACCACACGTGGTCGGTTTTTAAAAAGCTACCACAGTTTTACCGATCACGCACTTTGGTCGGTTTTGTGGTTGGAAATTGAGGAAAACCGACCACTTGTGGTCGGTTTTTGTGGTCGCTTTTCCTCTTTTTTTTAGTAGTGTAAATAGAGGAGCAAAAAAAGAAACAGAAAGGCTACTGGAAGTCAAGAACTGTAGGAAAATGACGAAGGATCGCTAAGAAAGACTATAATAGGGACATGTCATCTACCGTTAGAGTAGTAATTTTTACTCTAGGTTTGTAAAAGAATAAAAAATTTGAAACTTTTGGTCCAAAATAACTATTAAAAATTTGTGTGGTTGTAAATTATTTCATTAAGGGTGAAAAGAAGATTTTAAAGTTAAACTGTTACTAATTATAATAAGGTGATTTTTTTACGAACGGACTACAAAGGAAAGTGCGACAAATAAGATGGACGGAGGGAGTATATTCCCTTTCTCTACTCAAGTATTCTTAACAAAATACTCCTTTCGTCTAAAAATAGTCGGCATGTTTATAAAATCAAGAGATAACTAACTTTTTTTTCCTACTCTACCTTTAGTAATAATTATTTTAGAATTAAGAGACACGCAAATAAATAAAGAATAAAGAATTAGATGTAATAAGGGATATATTAGTTGAATCACACTCGGAGGGAGTAGTAGCATTTTGAGGACAAGACTGATAGTTTGTGATTCATTTTCAGGAAGATAGAAAAAGGAGAAACAGTCGAAACTCTCATTCAGGACTCAAAAAGGAAGAAAAGCATATTTGAAGATTGAGTTAGGATGTTGTGCATGATTCATGGGTCTTGTCCAAATATATCAAAAGACATTAATACTCAAAAAGAAAGAAAAGCATCTCTGAACATATTACAAAATATTGTGTGTAGTTCATGAGTCTTGTCCAAGTATATGAAAAGGCATTCCACGAAAAGATCTACTACTCTAAATAGGCTGAAGAAAATCTCCTCTGAAGTACTGTCAAAAGGCATGTTATTCCAAGAAAGGAGAAAGATCTGCAACATTAATTGGTTTGCTTAAATCATGAAAATGCCGCATCTCCATCTTGTGTATATTATGTCTTAGTTTGCTTTTTTTTTTTGTAGTCTTTGTTTATTTTTGGAAATTGCATATTTCTTATTCAATTTCCTAAAAATAAAAATCATTTGGATTGGCTTGTAACTTTCAACGGCTAGTATTAGTCCAATCACTACTATAGAAGCATTGGAAGTCAAAGGAAGAGACATACACTTGTCTCAACCTCCTCTAGCTCTTTGCTCTACTTTACTCAAGCATTGTATTCTCTTAAAAGATTTACTGTGTACTTAAAAAGAGAGGAGAAAAATACATATTTGGTGAGGCATTGTATCAAAGTGTGGTAGAAAGAAGAGAGTGTGAGCCAAATCCAAAAAGCTTGACTCAATCCTGTACTTTGCTTTTATTCACAAAGAACAAGTAGAATCCCTTGCAATCCAAGAGGACTCGATTATGACACAACCCGAACCAGGTCCTAGTTGTGTCGGACATCTCATATCCAACCAGGACCAGAGACCACCCCCAATACCCAACCTTAACCGCTCTGCACCTTATGTCGGATGAATTTCGAACATATAACAAGATAAAATAATAATAATTCAAAGACATTAATTAAAGTCTAGGATCATAATTCAACAACCTCAACCAAATATCCAACCAGTGTCAACTCCAATGCCAATATCAATACCAAACCTGACACCAATACCGACACCACTCATGCCCATAGTAGTCTGACAAAGCCTCTAACCAGAATCAAATTAAATAACATCCGGTCGAGACATGCCCTCAACCATAGCCAAAACCATATTCCAAGAAACAAAAATAATGAAAAGACGTCCATAGCATGAAATGGAGTCTTCCGGAGTATGGAAGCTCACCACTTCAATCTGACTCAAAGTTATCCCCGAATCTAAGTCACTAAGGAGAAGAAATGGTAGTATGGACGGTTTCTGCATCGCGAGGGAATACAACCCCTGAACACGGTTAACAGAGTAAACACTAGCATGTACTCATGGGTAAAGATAAAATAATATCATTATTCAAAACCAAATCAAATAACCATATGCAATCACATATAAACATATATACCCTGCCGGGATAGGGAATCGAGTTTAGCATGCATTTAAAACCTTAACCTGGGCTGAGCAGCTTGACCGTCCAAAAATCACCCACGGGCTATATGGGTTTAGCTCCCCCTACTAAAAGGAACCCAATGTGTGTTAGCCGCATGACCGGAGAAAAGAACCTAAGTGGACTAGTACATATCTCAAAAATATAAAGTGTGTAAGCATGTACATGATCACCAAAACCATCCTCACATCAACAAATGTGAGTTTTCAGTGTTGGTCCCCCCGGGACCCCACCTTCCACGACTTTGATACTCGACCCTCTTTAGGACCATATTAAAACCATTTACACATTCCCAACCATTTACAAATGAGTCTTTTAGTTAGGCATTAACCATTGGTATCCTCATACCAAAACTAGAGCTTGCAAGTCTATACTTTTTTGTCATACCAAAACCATCAAATGAAAATTAGACTCCACTGTTTCCAATTAAACTAAGACTATGGACACCAAAGTCTTCCTAAAATAATTTAAAATTAAAACATAACCAATTCATGTTCCATTTACCATTTATGCAATACAAAATTCCAAGGTTAATCAAACTATGTGATTAAAATCATTCTCATTAGCATTTTAACAAATAGGTTGAGGGCACATAAGTTCCAAAACCATAACCAAGTAATTTGGGGAATCCATAATACCTCGAAATCCATTTACCATTAACATGCATCTCACAAAGTCAAAATCAAACTAAAAGCATGAAAGAAAACATAGTTAAATCATGAGAAACATTATTCAACCATGAACATCCAAAACCCCCAACCATTATTTCAACCCATAAAAATATCATGAAAATCATACATTAAAACATATGCTCTTTGTAAAATAACAATGAGGATGGATTAACATGCCTTAGACTCCAAGGAAGACGGAGAGAGCCCACCCTTGAAAGCCTTAATTGATTATCTTGATGAAACTCTAGCCTTTTGCTTGAAAGAAGTTTGAGAGAGATTTTAAGAGTGTTTGATTGAGAATAATAGGTTAATGAAGTCCCAAAATGTGTTTTAGGTCGTGGTATTAAAGAGAGTTAAAAAGGGAAATATCTATAATGCCTCCAACTTAAAACTATAAAAATACCGTAGGTCGTTACGAGTTGACCCCGTGACTTGTGACCACAATATACAACTCGTACCATTAAGTTGCCACCAAGACAGTGAGTTGGACACCTACATACTTTCCATCATATGACTCCCTGATCCCACTCGTTAACAATAATGCATACCTTATGCAAGATCTTCTGGAGCGAAAAATAAAAATGGGTACTTGGACTTCATGTCCTCTTCAAACTTGTGGTTCCTCTACAGAACCTTTACCAAAGTTATGTCCTTGGTCCACAAACGAAAAACCTCTCGATCTAAGATCTCAACCAGGATCTCCTCATAAGATAAGGAATCTGAAACATCAGTATCCTTGATAGGCACAATTTGCGATGGATCACCCATATACTTTCTCAACATAAAAACATAAAATATCGGGTGAATAGAGCTCAAACTAAAAGGAAACTCCAACTCATACGCAACATTACCAACCCTCCTCAAAACCAAGTACGAACCAACATACTGGGGACTGAGATTCCCCTTCTTCCCCAACCGTATCACTCCCTTCATGGAAGACACCTTCAAGAACACCTTATCCCTGACCTAAAAATCTAACTTCCTACGCCTCACATCTGCATAGGAATTTAGTGAATTTGGGCCACTTTAATCCTATCCAAAATCACCTTCACCTTCTCCACAGCTTAGTGAACCAAATCTGGTCCAAACATCTCCACCTCTCGAACCTCAAACCATCCAATAAGAGATCTATACCTCATACCATACAACGCCTCAAACGGAGCCATTCCAATGCTAGAGTGGTACCTATTATTATAGGCAAACTCTATAAGAGGCAAATGCTCCACCCAACTATCACCATAGTCAATCAAGCAAGCTTTAAGCATATCCTCCAGCGTCTGAATAGTCCTTTCTGCTTGTCCATCCAACTGCGGGTGAAAAGCAGTACTAAGACTCACCTTGATCACCAAACCTTTCTGGATTGATCGCCAAAAGTGAGATGAAAATCGTATACCGCGATCTGAGATGATAGAAATAGGTACCCCATGCAACTTTATAATCTCCTGGAGATACAACCTTGCAGAATACTCAGCTAAGAAATTAGTCCTCACTGGCAAAAAATGAGCAGACATTATCAACCTATCTACGATGACCCAAACCAAATCAAACTGATTTCGAGACCGAGGAAAACCTGTAACATAATCTATATTGATCACCTCTCATTTTTACACAGGCAACTCAATTTCTTGATACAATCCTCAAGGCCTTATGTGCTCAACTTTCACTTGTTGGCACACCATGCACTTAGCTACTAAAACATCTCCTTAAGGTCGTGATACATTTTTGTCGAACCAGAATGAATAACATAATGAGACTCATGCGACTCAGCTAAGATCCTTTGTATATATTTTCTCACAAACCATCTATATTGGGAACACATAATCTTTCTTGGTACTGTAAGGTATCGTTACTACTAATCTTGAAGTCCATCACCTTCTGTCCACCTAAATCACCCTTGATCCTTATCAAGACAGGATCTAACACTTGTTTCTCCTTGATTTCAGCACAAAGAGACGACTGCGCCATCTCTTGCACAAACACGCCACTATCCTCAGAGTCCAAGAAGCAGACTCCAAGGTTAGACAAACGATGAATATCCTTTACCAACTCCCGCTTCTCCTTATCCACGTGAACCAAAATCCCCATGGATAACCTGTTACACGTTAGCTTTACCTAGGTGGTAGTGAAGACTAATGTCATAATCCATGAGAAGCTTAAGCCATCTCCTTTGCCTGAGGTTAAGCTCTTTCTGAGTGAACACATATTGCAGACTCTTAAGATCATAAAAGATATCCCCATGCACTCCATACAAAGTGACGCCAGATTTTCAATGCTAACAACTCCAAGTTATGAGTCGGATAATTCTTCTCATGCACCTTCTACTGTCTAGAGATGTAAGCTATCACCTTGTCATTCTGCATCAAAATGCAACCAAGCCCCATATGAGACACATCACAATAGACCACAAGTCCATTTGTCCCTTTAGGCAAAGTCAAGACCATAACAGAAGTTAGCTTATACTTTAGTTTTTCAAAACTACCCTCACAAGTATCCAACCATAAGAACTTCACCTTCTTCTGAGTTAACTTTGTCAATGGGATAGTTATAGTCAAAAATCTCTCCACAAACCTCCTGTAGTAACAGCCCAAACTAAGAAGCTCCAAATATCGGTTAGAGTCGTGGGTCTAGACCACTTCTTAACCACTGCAACTTTCTGCGAATCCGTCATGATCCCTTCAATAGAAATGAGATGACCCAGAAAAGTGACAGTGTTCAACAAGAATTCACATTTTGAAAATTTGGCATTCAACTACTGCTCTTTCAGGGTCTGCAATTCAATGCGGAGGTGATCAACATTTATCCACCTTGCTTTAGAGTATACCACAATATCATCGATGAATACAATGACGAACAAATCCAGAAACTGATGAGAGACTCTATTCATTAAATCCATGAATGTTGTCGGGGCATTAGTCAACCCAAAGGACATAACTAGAAACACAAAATGCCTATACTGAGTATAGAAGGCAGTCTAGGGATATCCATCTCCCTAATATTTAACTGATAATACCCGAACTGAAGATTGATTTTGGATAAAAACTTAACACCCTGAAGCTAATCAAACAAATTATCTATCCTTGGAAGAGGGTACTTATCCTTTACCATTACCTTATTCAATTATCGGTAATCAATGCACATTCTAAGGAACCATCCTTCTTACAGACAAATAACACCAGTGCATCCCACAGAGACATACCAGGATAGATAAAACCCTTATAAAAAGATCTTTTAGTTGCTCCTTAAGCTCCTTCAACTCAGTTGGAGCCATTCTATACAAAGGAATAAAAATCGGATGAGTGTCCGGAACAAGATCAATCCCAAAATCAATCTCCCTATCAGGGGGGACACCAGAAAAGTCATCAGAGAAGACCTCCAGAAATTTATTCACCATCGATACGAAATGCAAAGAAGAACCCTCTGAGTTAAAAACTTTAACCCAGACCAAATGATAGAGACACCTCTTGGAGATTAATATTCGAGCTCTAAGATACGATGTGGACTTCCCCTTAGGAGCTAGGGAACCACCCTCCCACTCAATAATCGGCTCATTAGGGAATTAAAGACAACCTTATGGGTCTGAAAGTCTAGAGAAGCATAGCACGAGTGCAACCAATCCATCCCTAATATGATATTGAAATCAACCATATCTAATTCAAATAGATCCACCAGAGTCTCTGACCATCCACAAATACCACACAACCCCTATAGACTCCTGAAGACACCACAGAGTCACCCACCGAAGTAGAAATAGATAAAGGATTCGAAATACTCTCGGGAGTATAACCAAAATACACAACCACAAAAGGTGTCACATAAGAGAGAGTGGACCCCAGATTAAGTAAATAGTACACATCACGAGAAAAAAGTTTCAATATACCAGTCATGATATCAGGCGATGCCTCAGACTCCTGATGAGTAGTAAGAACATAGAGATGGTTTCGACCAAAGTCGGAATTAGATGGTGCAACTTTTGATGTCAGAGCTGAAGAAGAAGCAATAGAAACCTTGTTTTCCCTAGAAGCAACCTTGTCCACTGGAAAGCTTCTAACCATGTGCCCTGGATGACCATAGTTGAAGCACTTGTCCTTTTCTTCATCATAGTAACCCCAGCGTAGTCAACCATAAAATATGTAGGGAGGATATGCTAGAGTTGATTGAGTCCCGCTAGCCTGGGATTGGGCACCTTGGGCCCTAATTTTGTCACCACTATGGAAATTTTTATCTCCCGATGGCTTTGGGTAGGGAGCACTAGCAGTTGAATAAGACCCAGAATTTCCCCACCTCTTCTTGGGCCACTTCCCACCATCTCAGCCACTCTGCTGTTAGCCACTACCCTACTAAAAAAATATGAACTTCTTGCTCTGCCTCTCTCTTATCTCAACTTGCTTCTTATTCTCTTTCTCTACCTGCTGCATTACACAACTAATCTGGAGATATCCTTGTCTTTGTTCAACAAAGCATCCTTACACTCCAAAATCAAGTCTCGAGATAACCCAAAATCAAAATTTCTCATTCTATCCCTCATGCTAGAAACTAACTCCGAAGCATATCGAGATAACTAGTGAAACTTTATGGCATACTACTTGACTGACATCTTACATTGCTTCAGATTAACAAACTCTTCCGCCTTCGTTTCTCTCAACTCTTGAGGAAAGAAGTGCTATAGGAAAGCATTAGAAAAGTCCTCCCACAGAGCTGGCTCAGCATTATCACCCCTTAATTGATCCCATTCCTCGTACCACTGGTACGCCACATATTTTAGTTGGTAGGCAGCAAACTCTATGACCTCCACATTAGTGGCATGCATAATACGGAAGATATTTTCCATATCATCTAGAAAACCTTGGGGATCCTCCTCAAACTTAATACCAGTAAAGGTCAGAGGGTTCAACCTCATGAACTAGCCAACTCTTGTGGCCTTAGAAGATAGAGTGACAAAAAAACCATGCTCAGCCTGAGAAGCTACCAACTGAGCCAATATATGAATAGACTGACGAAACTTTGCATTCTTCACATCATCCTGAGGAGCTCGAGAAGGACTGGAAGGAACCAGTGCAACTCTAAAAGGGAAATCATGAACTGGACCCTAGACCGAGTCTGGACCCCAAAAGTAGGATGGGTCCCATCAACATAGTCCTTGGGTGGACAGAGGAGTTTATGGGAGCTTCATATTATTTGGAGGCATGATCTAAAAATCAAACAAACAGGTATTAGAGAAGATTTTAGGACCTTAGACTCTATAGCTTGAAAACAGAACACAAGAAAAAGAAACATTCCTAAATGTCTTATAACCTCTCCCCCTATGAGTGTGGTGTGCTACACACTCTTAAAAGAAACTCTACTTTCCACGGCTTTGTCGGACACCTAATTGATCATGAACCTAGGGCTTTGATACCAATCTAACATGACCCAAACTAGGGCCTAGTTTTTTCGGGCATCTCAAGTCCAACAGGACCGATGACCATCCCCAATACCTAACCATAACCGCCCTTCACCCTATGTCAGATGAATTTCTAACACATAACAAGATAAAATAATAATAATTCAAAGAAATTAATTAAAGTATAGAATTATAATCCAACAACCTCAACCAAATATCCAACCGGTGCCAACCCCAATGCCAATATAAATACCAAGGCTGACACCAATACTGACACCGCCCATGCCCATATTAGTCTGACAAAGCCTCTAACCAGGATCAAATAACATCCGATTAAACATGCCCCCCGACCATAGCTAAAACCATAAGAAACAAAAATAATAAAAAGAAGTCCATAGCATAAAATAGAGTCTTTCGAAGTATGAAAGCTCACCATTTTAATCTGACTCAAAGTTATCCCCAAATCCAAGTCATTAAGCCAGAGGAATGGTAGTATGGCCAGTTCCTACATCACATGAGGATACAGGTTCAAAGACGGTTAGCGGAGTGAACGCTAGCATGTGCTCAGTGATAAAAATAAAATAATATCATTATTCAAAACCAAATCAAATAAGCATATGCAATCATACATATACATATATACCTTTCCTGGATAGGGAACCGAGTTTAGCATGCATTTAAAACCTTAACCTCAGTTGAGTAGCTTGACCGTCCTAAAATCACCCACGGGCAATATGGGTTCAGCTCCCCTCCTTAAAGGGCCCTAATTCATGTAAGCTGCGCTATCAGAGAAAAGAACCTAAGATGACTTGTACATCTCCTAAAAATATAAAATGTTTCATCAGGCACATGGTCACCAAGACCATCCTCACATCGACAAACGTAAGTTTCCAGTATTGTCCTCCCGGGAGCCCTACCTTCCATGGCTTTGCTACTCGACCCGTTTTAAGACCATATTAAAACCATTTACACATTCACAATTATTTACAAAAGAGTCTTTTAGTTAGGCATTAACCATTGGAATCATCATACCAAAACTAGAGCTTGCAAGTCTATACTTTTTTGTCATACCAAAACCATCAAACAAAAATTAGACTCCACTGTTTCCAATTAAACTAAGACCATGGACACAAAGGCCTTCCTAAAATCATTTGAAATTAAACCATAACCAATTCATGTTCTATTTACCACTTATGAAATGCAATATTCCAAGGTTAATCAAACTATGTGACAAAAATCATTCTCATAGGCATTTTAACAAACAGGTTAAGGGCATATAAGTATCAAAACCATAACCAAGTAATTTGGGGAATTCATAATACCCCTAAATCCACTTACCATTAACATGCATCCCACAAAGTCAAAATTAGACTAAAGGCACAAAGAAAAATAATTAAACCATGAGAAATATTATTCAACCATGAACATCCAAAACCCCAACCATTATTTCAGAACATAACAATATTATGAACATCATACATTAAAACATATGCTCTTTGTAAAATAACAATGAGGGAGGAGTACCATGCCTTAGACACCAAGAAAGACGGAGAGAAATCACCCTTGAAAGCCTTAATTGATTATCTTGATGAAACCCTAGCCTTTTGCTTGAAAGGGAGTTTAAGAGACATTTTAAGAGTGTTTGATTAAGAATAATAGGTTAATGAAGTCCCAAAAGGTGTTTTATGTCATGTTATCGAATGGATTTAAAAAGGGAAAATATCCAGAATGCCCCTAACTTAAAACTGTAAAAATATCGCAAGTAGTTACAAGTTGACCCCGTGACTCGTGACCACAACATATGACTCATACCATTGAGTCATCACCAAGACACTGAGTTGCACACCCACATACTGTCCACTATACGACTCTCTGATCCCATTCATTACCAAATCATATGACTAGTATGGCATAGTCGTACCTAAGACAGAATTCAAAGGGGTTGACACTAGTCAATATATGAATCAACTACACCACCCATACCTTTTCCTCACGACTCTTAGTGAGCCACTCATACTCAGAGCCAAGTCAAGTCACTAAGTTTTTGATTTGATGAAGGATTGTCCTAATGACTAATTGATAACGCTCAATCTACATCTCTCGTAGGAGTGTAAAGCGGTCGTTAGCAAATATAGAACCCAACAGGGTTGGGTGTCGATCCCACAGGGAATAGCTTGGCCAATAAGTAAGCAAAATTACTAAAATTTTGGTGCAAGTCTCGTAAAAAGGGGGGATTTTTAATGTGTCACCAAAACAATTAAATAAAAGCTGAAATAGCAAAGTAAAAGAGAAATATTATTACGTAAGTTGTAAACAATGAGAATTGAGGCGTTGGGGTTATGTCCACCTTCTGAGGTATACGTCTCTATTGGCTATGAGTGTGTAGAATTCTGACATGCAACTGCTTATAGAGAATTGTATTCGATGGTAAATCCAGGCGTCTTTCGACCTATTCGAGGATTATTTCACTTTAACTCTTTCGAGCTTAAAGCGTGTCTAACGGTACGAATTCTCCAAGAGGTTAGTCCAGTTACGGCACTAGCTTTTTAGTAGGGAATTTTAGGGGGTGACCCTACTACCTTGACATTATCTCTTTTCCAGACAAATAACCTTTCTTTCGAACAAGTTAAATGTTATACTGGCGTATTCTTGCGTTTGCAACCACAAAGAATGTAGACTAAGATGAAGAGAATAATGATATAAGCAGCATACGTGTCACAAACTCACAACCTCACAGCAATAGATAGTATCTCATACGGCTTCCATAACCCCAACAGAGAAGTTTAGTTACCCATGAATGCGAAGGAGATCACGATTGACATTGTTGTTATACCACAAGATTGAGTAATTTCGTGTAGCTTAGGTGGTAGGCGTGAGGCATGAATTCCTAGGCAAAGTAACGATTCTCTTGTTGTGGAATTTAAGAATAGAAGAGTAGAAGAAGAAAAATAGAATTAATGGAAAGATTAGAAGAGTTGTAGAATTGTTTGTAGTGGAAGATGAGAGGGATGGAAGAAAGTATTGTGGTCTCCAAGATCCTTAAAAATCTCTAGCATGATAGGGTATTTATAATACCCATATCCTAATCCTACTAGATAAATAAAATATCTAACCAAATCCTACTAGGCTAATGTAATACTTAACCCAATTGTACTAGGTTAATGTAGCATTATCATAATCCAAATAAACTAATGAAATACATAACCCAATTATACTAGGTTAATGTATCATTGTCCAAATCCAACTAAGTTACTGTAAATCCCCAAAGTCTTCAGAAATGTTGTTTTAGCCCGGGACAGATTTTTCATGCAGCAGTTTTGGTCCTTAGGCGTGTAAACTCCCTTCCCTTCCTTCGTGAGCTTTCTTTTGCGTCAAGTAAGCCATAAAATGCTGAATTCTGCATCATTTATACCTGAAACTTTACTAATCATGTTCGTTAGCTCATTTACAGGAAAAAGGACTAAAAGTGCATGAAATATATACTTTGTTCTCAAAACTAGGCTAAAATATGGGCAAAATATATTGATATAGGCGTGTAAATTCGCCTATCATCAACACCCCACACTTGAAGCTTTGTTCGTCCTCGAACAAAATATCATGTCCCTCTAAACATCAACTTAGGGTTTCACAGCAACAACACAAAATATTTGTCAAGACAAGCACAACAATTATCAACAAAGAGTAGCTTTTCGATTATAGGTAGAAACAATTTAACCTCTAGCATAGACTCGTGATGGTGATCAACTCGCATGCAAACGTTAAGGTACAAGGAATCATATATAACTACCCAAAACTCATCAACCATGTGTGTCTCACACTATAGTACCCATAATCACTCACAAGTATAGCATATTTTTCAAACATGGGTATCAAAATGTCCTTGCTCTCACTCTCACAAAGAATTCATATGTAGCAACTGATGACCATAGGCTTGACCTTAATTTTATACTCTACTAAATGTCAGAATGCTAAGCTTAGGATCAAGTAGGTCTTTTGATGGTTGTAATGTAGGCTAAGGGACGGGTAGGACTATTTTGGCCAGGAATAGTGACTAAGTTCCTAAGCGCTTTAATACATCACTTTGTATCATTGACACTTTTTTTTTCTTTCAACCTTTCTTTCTTTTATTCTACCACCCTTGTTCTCCTCTTTTGTTTTTCAATTTTAAGCACAACTCGCTTTTCAACTTTCTTTTCCTTTTTCTTTTCACAACATACCTCTTATGATAGCACTTTCTTTTTCATAACACATTCAAGCACCATTACAATTTATAGCATCATACTCACCCAATTTCCTCTTATGTTGTCACATGACTTTTTCACTTTAAAGCACTTAGGAGTTTGGATCAAATTACGGTCTTGAAAAAAATGGATTAGGCTTACATACAAGGTTGTCAAAGAAAATAGGCTAAAGGCTCAAAAGGGTTTAACTAGGATGATGTCCATGGGTAGGTAAAACTGAAGGTAAACAAATATAGGTTGCCAAAGAAATGCCTAAATCATATCCTAAACTTACACTCCTTATTTTTGCTTTGCATACATACCAGGCAAGTTCTAGCATCAGCCACACACATAGAATATACGATTATCTCACACACACAAGGCACATGGTCGACTTGCTTGGAAGTAATATAGACTCTCGACCCAACAAGTGAAGGAATTGAACCACACAATATCACATAATGAGTCACAACTAGAGCCTAAACGTCTCAATAGTCACAATTGTAGCACATACTCTTGTTATAATCTCATGCTACCTATCAAAATAATTTCATGCGAAGCTAGAAAAAACAACAAAAACAAAAAACTGAAACACGAAAAAAAACAACAACAAAAAACAATAAAATAAACAAACATAGATGCGATAGAGAAGTATAGCATACGATACCGCCACCCCACACTTAAACGGGACACTGCCCTCAGTGGAAAATAAATACGAGGAACCTGGTTAGTCGGACTCTTCCTCAATGTCGGGGGTCATACCCCCTTCGTCGGAATCATCATAAGAGTCGTCGTCAGAGTTCTCCTCCTCGTCAGAGTCTGGCAAGCGTCGATCATCATCAGTCGGCACATCATCATCTAGAGGTTCCTCAAAGTATACGCCCACTCCACACATCTCCCGTGCATGCATGTTCATGGGATAGTTGTGGTCCAGCTGTTGGAGCTCTGCAGCAGTTGGAACACGTCCACCACTCATCATAGTAAATCGTGTCATGCCATAAAGATGACGGAAGAAACTCTCATCACGAGCATGTCTTTCCGCAGTAGTAAGGTTGACACCATGAGTTGTTTCAGCATCTTTGACCTTAGTAAGGTCAACCTTCTTTGGGTTATGTGGGAGTTTGTGGTCAGCTGGTTCCTCTTCGATATCCTCCTTCCGCAAGATTGCTGTCAACAGATTTCCAAATGTGAAGTGGGACCTTTTGTGGATTCTGGCCTTCCTCATGGTAGAGCGAATGATTGCCCCGAAGTTGATAGGGACATTCGTCATCAAAGCATAGACTAAACACACTCTATCTCTTGATATCTTGGTGTATTAAGTCCCAGGAATAAGGCATGAGTTGACAATACGCATCCAGATTCTTGCTTCCCTATTCAGTGAAGTATAGGGGAAGGTGTTGTGTCGTCCTGTGTCTTTATGTCTGCCCCACCTTGCCATCGATCTACTTCCACAAAGTGTGTGTCTAATTGCTCTATAAGGAGGCCTACTGTACAGCTCTTTGAATGGTGCTGGGTCGACCGAAGGTAAGCCAAGAAAAGAGTTGATCCAGTCCGCGTTGAGCTGTAACACTTGGCCCCAAATTTTGACTTCGTTGCCTGTTGTTTTCGGTGACCAGTTGGCGTAAAACTCTCTTGTCAAACCAAGATTACATTCTCCCATATCGCGGAAGATGAAATCCAGCTTCAATGCCATGATTTTTGCCAACATATGCGGCTCCTTCTTCGCTAAGGTGTCCTTGTTGATCTGGTCGACGTGAACATATCTTCTTTCTTTGTTGTTCCTGTACCATTCTTTGGCTTCCTCCTCAAGAACCCATTTTATTCCAAACATTCTGCGGGGTAGTTGTGTTGAGGATGATTCTCCTTGGTCCTTTCTACCTCTCTTCTTGCCCTTTTGGAAGTGGTAGCCTTCTCCTTGCCTTGCCTCGCTTTAGGTGCCATTGTACCTGAGACTAGAAATAGTGTTAATGGCAGCACAATCTCAGTTGATACAATCTATAAACAAGCAGTAGGGGTACCACCCCACACTTAGTTTTGTTGACACAAATCAGTGAAGTGAAAGTGGTCGATTACTCAGATTTCGTCGACATACGTTTAAGGATTATATTCCGATAAGAAAATCAGTAATGTATTACTACTTGCAGACATTGCACTACTTTCATGTTAGATATAACAACACTACTACATAGGGGTTGTAACATGGTATGGATGTTTTCAACAATCGCAACCTCCTAAGTCGGTAGGCAACTATAAGGCTTATCCCGATGAACGGGATAGTCTAGCATGTAAGTATCCAAGTAACAAGATCATAACATGATAGTCAATGTTCATCACCATAGCAATTCCTCAAATCGTATAACAATTCTATTAAAACCAAATTCAAGTCGGAAACAAGTCAAGATTTTCCTACGTATATGTTTACTCACATGATTTTGTATCAACGATCAAAACACATGAACATCACCAATCAATCTTATACGATGTAGCAATTTATAATAGACATAGCAACGTAGTACTTACGAGAAATAAATGAAGAATAAGAGAGTACTTACTTGCTTGAAGCTTTTGGAGATGGTTTTGTGAATTGGAAGAGCAAAAAGAAAAATTTTGGGATGGTTTGGAGAGGGAATGCGGCACCTTTAGGTTAATTTCTAGTGTGGTTATGTTTCAAGACTAAGTCCCCTTTATATAGGAAGAGAATGGGTCGGGTTTTGACCCATTTACAATCGGTTTTGGAGACAAAAATGCTACATATGCGGCGCATAATGCTCGGCATAGTCATGGTATATGCGGCGCATAGTCTATGGCATTTAGGGACATATGCGCCGCATAGTCTATGGCATATGAGATCCTGAGACCTAATGCTATAGCATAGGCGGCGCATAGTCAAAAGCATACTTAAGACTGGGCGGCGCATAGTGTATAGCACACTAGATTCCGAGACCTTAGGCTATAGGATAGGTTGTGCATCGTTCGTGGCCTAGTTTTACCTAGGCCTAGCCTTCCTCGATGCCTAGTTTGGCATGAGCAATGCTCAATCCATAGCCTTATTCATCACTATTCCTAACTTACCAACTTTACCATACAATGCGTCCAAATCGTCAATTGAAATCAATCTCCTCGTTGAATACCTCTTGCACCTATTTTTGCTTAAAACCAAATGAAAACGATTAGTACGATGGGTTGCCTCCCACCAAGCGCCTTAGTTTTGGTCGTGGCACGACTTTTATTTTTGGATTTTCATTATCAAAAGCAAAACAAGTAAAAAAAAAAGAACGATAAAATGATAAAACGATGGGTTGTCTCCCATCTAGCGCCTTTTTTATTATCGTGGCTCGACATAGTTACCTCGAGTACTTAGACTTCGTCGAGATAAGTGATGGCCATAGAATTCATCGAGTCAAGAGGACCGATATAAGGCTTAACACGTTGGCCATTCACCTTGAAGACAACACCATTATTGTCTTCCAATTCGACTACTCTAGACGAGTAGACTTGGATAACTTTGTATGGACCAGACCACTTAGACTTTAACTTACTTGGGAAGAGCTTCAATCTGGAGTTGAAGAGAAGTACCATATCACCCCTTTGGAAGTTTCATCGAACAATCCGCTGATCATGATACTTTTTCATCCGCTCCTTGTATAGTTCTGACCTTTCATATGCATGGAGACGGAATTCATCCATCTCGTTCAGTTGCTCTATCCTCAGCTTCATTGCATCATCCCAATTCAAATTCAATCGCTTCAGCGCCCACAATGCCTTATGCTCGAGCTCAATGGGTAAGTGACAAGCCTTCCCATAAACTAGTTGATAAGGGGACATGCCAATTGGCGTTTTGAATGCAGTCCTGTACGCCCATAGTGCATCGTCTAGCTTCCGAGACCAATCCTTCCTATTAGCATTTACCGTCTTCGCAAGGATTTGCTTGATATTTCGATTGGAAACCTCTACCTGTCCGCTAGTTTGTGGGTGATAAGGCGTGGCTACCTTATGTTGCTTGACACCATATTTTGCCAACACGGACTTGAATAGCTTGTTGCAAAAGTGAGATCCTCCATCGCTTATGATAGCACGTGGTACTCCAAAGCGAGAGAAGATATTCTTCTTCAAGAATGCTACAACATGCTTTCCCTCATTGTCGGCCAATGCTATAGCTTCAACCCATTTCGAGGCATAATCCACAGCAACTAAGATGTACTTCATTCCGAATGAATTTACGAATGGACCCATGAAATCAATACCCCACACATCAAAGAGTTCTACCTCAAGAATTTTGGTCATGGGCATTTCATGGTGTTTTGAAATCGCACCTTGACGCTGGCATTGGTCACACCTTCTAACATAGTCGTAGGCATCTCTGAATATCGAAGGCCAATAATAACCACTTTGCAATACGTTTTTGGCCGTCTGATTGCCTGCGTGATGTCCTCCAACTTACGAAGTGTGGCATGCTTCCAAGATATTAGGCACCTCTTCATGGGATATACATCGTCGAATGATACCATCCGCACATCGTCGAAACAAATAAGGCTCATCCCAATAGTAGTGTTGTACGTCATTCATAAACTTCCTCCTTTGGTGGTAAGATAAATTGGCAGGTATCACATTACTCACCACGAAATTTGCAAAGTCGGCATACCATGGTAATTTCTCCATTGTTGTCGCTAATATCTCTTCATCCGGGAATGCATCATCAATCTAAATTTCAGGTTGCGCCACATGCTCATTCTCAAATCGAGATAGGTGATCAGCCACTTGGTTCTCGCAACCTCGTCTATCTTTGACTTCGAAATCAAACTCTTGCAGCAGCAATACCCATCTAATCAACCTTGGTTTTGCATCCTTCTTTGTCATTAGATACCTAAGAGCTACATGGTCTGTATGAACGATCACCTTAGTACCCAATAGATAGGCACGAAACTTCTCAAATGCATACACAACCGCTAGGAGCTCTTGTTCAGTAACAGTGTAGTTCCTTTGGGCTTCATTTAGGACCTTACTCGCATAGTAGATACGATGAAATAATTTCTCTTTTCTCTGACCAAGAACAGCACCAACGGCTACACCACTAGCATCACACATGACTTCAAACGGGAGAGTCCAATCTGGTGCTACCATAATAGGGGCTTCAATGAGTTTTCCTTTAAGTCATTTGAATTCCTTTAAGCAATCGTCATTGAAGTCAAACTTTGCATCTTTCTTCAATAGTTTGCACAATGGACTTGCAATTTTGGAGAAGTCTTTGATGAACCTACGATAGAAACCAGCATGGCCAAGAAAACTACGAACTCCCTTCACCGAAATTGGAGGCGGTAGCTTCTCAATAACCTCAATTTTTGCTCGGTCAACCTCTATTCCTCTTTCAGAGATCTTGTACCCAAGAACGATTCCTTCTTTTACCATGAAGTGGCACTTCTCCCAATTCAGCACAAGGTTGAACTCTACACATCTTTGTAATGCCATGCTCAAATTTGCCAGGCATGCTTCAAAAGACTCACCAACAACTGAAAAGTCGTCCATAAATACCTCCAAAGTGTCTTCAACCATATCAGAGAAAATAGACATCATACAACGTTGAAAGGTGGCTGGTGCGTTACATAACCTGAATGGCATACGTTTGAAGGCAAACGTACCATATGGGCATGTAAACATTGTCTTCTCTTGGTCTTCGGATGCAATACAAATCTGATTATAGCCTGAATAACCATCCAAGAAGCAAAACCATCCTTTCCCCGCTAATCGATCTAGCATTTGGTCCATAAATGGCATTGGGAAGTGATCCTTGAGTGTCCAAGAATTCAGCTTGCGGTAGTCCATGCATACTCTCTATCCAGTGATGGGCCTGAGTGGAATAAGTTCATTCTTTGTATTCGCGAACACCGTCATACCTCTTTTCTTGGGAACACATTGTACAGGGCTTACCCATGTACTATCAGAAATAGGATGCACAACTCCTGCGTCTAACCACTTGATGATCTCTTTCTTCACCACTTCTTGCATAGGTGGGTTTAGACGTCTTTGATGCTCAATGGTGGGTGTGCAATTTTCTTGAAGCTGGATTTTATGTGTACAAATCCCAGGTGGAATATCAATAATATCCGCAATGGTCCATCCAATAGCTCTAATATACTTGTGTAGAATAGCAATAAGAGCTGCAACTTGTCGCTCACCCAAATCGGCTGCCACAATGACTGGAAGAGTGTTTCCGCTTCCTAAGAATGCGTACTTCAAATGACTTGGCAGCTCCTTCAATTCTAACGTGGGTGGCTCTTCAATAGATGGCTTAGCTGGTGGTGTAGGCCAATTCTTGAGATCAAGATCCAGCTTCTTGGGAGTATAGCGATATGTTCCTAATCCCGATAGAGCACAAATGGCTTCTTCAGAATTTTCAGCATCTTCACTCTCTCCATTCATGAGCACAACCTCCAAGGGATCATCAATAATTTGCTCTTCTTCAAGTAGTTCTTTCTCATCATCAAAGAAAACATCAGCCACCAAAAATACACTAAGATCTTTGGGTTGCTTCATTGTTTTGCAAACATCAAAATGAACCACTTCGTCATTTATTCGGAATGAAAGTTCATTAGCTCTCAAATCAATGAGCACACTTCCTGTAGCAAGGAAAGGGCGCCCCAAGATTATGGGAACCTCAAAATCTTCTTCACAATCCAAGATGACAAAGTCTGCTGGAAAGATAAATGAAGAAACTTTTACCAAGACATTGCATAGAATACCAACAGGTCGTTTTACCGACCTATCTGCCATGATGAGCCTCATATTGGTTGGAGTAGGATCTCCTAACCCCAACTTCTTGTAGATCGATAATGGCATCAAATTGATGCTGGCTCCTAAGTCACATAATGCTTTGGCAAAGTTCAAAGATCCGACGGTGCAAGGAATAGTGAAAGCTCCGGGGTCGGCCTTCTTCTGAACTATCGATCGGGTAGCAATTGCACTACAATGATGCACATCATCTTTCAGCTCATAACATGCTGCCCTCTTCTTTGTCAAAAGATCCTTCATAAACTTCGCATACCCAGGCATTTGTTCAAGTTCCTCCACCAATGGAACATTAATGGTCAGCTGCTTTAACATAGTCATGAATTTGCTGAACTTAGTGTCATCCGCCACCTTCTTCAGTCTTTGGGGAAAAGGTGGTGGTGGGTATGGAAGTGTTCTCTCCACGGTTTTCTTCTCCTCTTGCTTCCGTTTTTCCATTTTTTCAGGCTGCACGTCACTGGGCGTGACGTCCTTGACGTCAGGACTGGTTGTTGCGGCATCTTCTCCTTTTGCGTTATCATCCATGTCCGCAACTTCGTCAACCACTTGCTTGCCTTTTGCTGAAGGTTCCAGCACCTTACCACTTCTGGTAGTGATGGCCATGCATGACCCATCATTCCTTGGGTTTTGCACAGTATCGCTAGGTAAAGTGCCAGCCTTTCTTCGATTGAGTGCTGCTGAAAGTTGGCTCAATTGATGCTCTATTTGCTTGATTGAAGTGGAATGAGAATCAACTAGTTGTTTCATGGAGGACAAATCATTAATTACCTCAGTAACTCCCACGTTCGTTGCTTCCACTCCTTTCAATAATTTAGCCATCATGTCTTCCATACTTCCAGAATTAGATGTGGTGGTATCACGTCTACCAGGGGGAACGTACAAACCACTCTTTTCATTGTTTTTCTTCCAACTACCTTGGTCTTTGCTTCCATATTTATCATAATAGTTCCGACCTTGGTTTCCTTGGGTATTCCCACGGAAACCCCCCTGATTGTTCAAGTAGTTGGCCTCCTCTTCCGAATCAGATTCGTCTCTTCCTTTTAGCGCCACAGCTTTCACTTTTTCGGTCTTCCCTGATAATAAATGCTTTGTCAGAAGATCCACTTGTGTTTTCATGTGCGCTAAATCTTGATCACGGTCTTTTTGTCTTCTTCTTTGGTCTGCAGTCATGCCTATAGATAAAGTGGGGCTTGCTACCTCGGAATCCCTGGTATGCCAAGCTCTACTTTGTTTCGTCATGCGATCTAGCATATTGCTTCCTTGACCAAAGGTGAGGTCCATAAAAGATCCTCCAGCTGCGTTATCCACCACTGGCTTAGTTATTGAATTCAAGGCTCTATACAATATCTCCATGAGGTGAACATTAGTCATGTGATGGTTTGGGCATCTCGCTAGCTTTGTCTTGAACCTCTCCCATGTTTCATGAAGAGCTTCAGTGGGAAGCTGACGAAAGTTGCTGATTTTATCTCTCAATTGTGCCCTTTTGGAAGGCGGAAAGAATCTTTCTAGGAAAGCGTCTCTCAATTGCCTCCAATTTGTAATTGAATCAGGAGTCAGCCCATTCAACCATAGTGTTGCCTCCCCAGACAGAGACAATGGAAATAGACGTAATCGAATTGCATTCTGACCAACACCAGGATTGTCAAAAGACTTGCATGTAGAAATAAAGTTGATGAGATGCATATTCGGATCATCGCCTGCTAGTCCACCAAACAATCCCTTGAGTTGCAATAACTGAATCATGGTGCTTGTGATGTTGAACTTGGCTCCGGGCGCTAATGGTGGTGGAATTATAGCTCCAGTGGCTCCGGCACCATCAAGATCATCATCATCATCGTCGAAAGCTGGCTGCATAGGTTGGCGATCATGTCTATACCGAGCTTGTCGACCTCTTCTGTTGGCAGGTGTTGTGATTTCAGCATCATGCCTTGGGTTTAGTAATTCGTCATCACCTAAATCCTCATCGTCATGATTTGTTGCTCGTGTAGGGTTATCAATGTTCTGCTGTTGAACCTGGGCTGCGGCAAGGGCAGCCAATCTTGCTTGTTCCTGTTGAGCAGCCATCCTTGCGATTTCAGCTTGTGCTTCCATTCTACCAATGCGTTATGGTTCAGGATTGATTGGTAATAACGGTTGACCAGAACTTCGAGTATGGGGCATGCACTAAAATAAAAACCTGCAGTAGACAAAAACAAAAACTAAACATAAAAGTACGAGAATCTTTGACCAAAGGGTCTAGTAATTATCACGAACTTGATTGACACTAGTATTCCCCGGCAACGGCGCCAACTTTTGATAACGCTCAATATACAGCTCTCGTAGGAGTGTAAAGCGGTCGTTAGCAAATATAGAACCCAACAGGGTTGGGTGTCGATCCCACAGGGAATAGCTTGGCCAACAAGTAAGCAAAATTACTAAACTTTTGGTGCAAGTCTCGTAAAAAGGAGGGATTTGTAATGTGTCACCAAAACAATTAAATAAAAGCTGAAAATAGCAAAGTAAAAGAGAAATATTGTTACGTAAGTTGGAAACAATGAGAATTGAGGCGTTGGGGTTATGTCCACCTTCTGAGGTATACGTCTCTATTGGCTATGAGTGTGTAGAATTCTGACATGCAACTGCTTATAGAGAATTGTATTCGATGGTAAATCCAGGCGTCTTTCGACCTATTCGAGGATTATTTCACTTTAACTCTTTCGAGCTTAAAGCGTGTCTAACGGTACGAATTCTCCAAGAGGTTAGTCCAGTTACGGCACTAGCTTTTTAGTAGGGAATTTTAGGGGGTGACCCTACTACCTTGACATTATCTCTTTTCTAGACAAATAACCTTTCTTTCGAACAAGTTAAATGTTATACTGGCGTATTCTTGCGTTTGCAACCACAAAGAATGTAGACTAAGATGAAGAGAATAATGATATAAGCAGCATACGTGTCGCGAACTCACAACCTCACAGCAATAGATAGTATCTCATACGGCTTCCATAACCCCAACAGAGAAGTTTAGTTACCCATGAATGCGAAGGAGATCACGATTGACATTGTTGTTATACCACAAGATTGAGTAATTTCGTGTAGCTTAGGTGGTAGGCGTGAGGCATGAATTCCTAGGCAAAGTAACGATTCTCTTGTTGTGGAATTTAAGAATAGAAGAGTAGAAGAAGAAAAATAGAATTAATGGAAAGATTAGAAGAGTTGTAGAATTGTTTGTAGTGGAAGATGAGAGGGATGGAAGAAAGTATTATGGTCTCCAAGATCCTTAAAAATCTCTAGCATGATAGGGTATTTATAATACCCATATCCTAATCCTACTAGATAAATAAAATATCTAACCAAATCCTACTAGGCTAATGTAATACTTAACCCAATTGTACTAGGTTAATGTAACATTATCATAATCCAAATAAACTAATGAAATACATAACCCAATTATACTAGGTTAATGTATCATTGTCCAAATCCAACTAAGTTACTGTAAATCCCCAAAGTCTTCAGAAATGTTGTTTTAGCCCGGGACAGATTTTCCATGCAGCAGTTTTGGTCCTTAGGCGTGTAAACTCCCTTCCCTTCCTTCGTGAGCTTTCTTTTGCGTCAAGTAAGCCATAAAATGCTGAATTCTGCATCATTTATACCTGAAACTTTACTAATCATGTTCGTTAGCTCATTTACAGGAAAAAGGACTAAAAGTGCATGAAATATATACTTTGTTCTCAAAACTAGGCTAAAATATGGGCAAAATATATTGATATAGGCGTGTAAATTAGCCTATCATCACTAATCACCACTCCTAACAACTCGTACCACCAAATTATAACTACAATAGAAACCCAACCACCACCCACTAGTCTCCTTACTACTAAAGTCACCTGAACTGTACCCACACCATATGACTTGTATGGTTAAGTCGTCACCAGGATAATAAGCTCAAGGCTTAGGAAATTTCCAAGGGCCAGAACCCAGGTTGTTTCAGATTAAGACCTATTAGAAGTCCCAACCAGTGTGAAATATCTGGTGTTATTTATTTTCAATATTTTATTCCCAAAAGTTTTAATTGCTACAATCAATAGTTGACCCCCCTACTGCTTTCAATTGGTATTTGAGCCTGATATCATATCTTTTTCTTTGCTTCACAGTAAGTGAGTAAATATTTATGACATGCACCAAAATAACGAAGCCATATTTCAAGAGGGACTTTCAATAAGCCAACCACCCTTCTTCAATGATTTATACTACAATCAGTGGAAGGCAAGAATGAATAGTTATGTTCAATCAATGAATTATAAAGCCTAGTAAATTATTCAAAATGGACCAAGGATTATTCCTAATGATAATGAAAAGAAGTTTGGTAAAAAGACTAACATGTTTGACTTCACAAAAGAGCATCTCTATATTTTGAATCAAATGCGAGAGCAGTCTATCTGTTTGATTGTGCTCTTAGTGAAAAAATATGAGAAAATATCCACCTATAAAACATCTCAAGAAATATGAAATAGACTGGAATCTATCTACGATGAAAAATAAAAAATAAAGGATATCAAAAGGTCTCAAGCTGTTAGGATGAAGAACAATCAAACCATGATAACAACAGCCTTGGAGACTGTTGTTTCATGGCTATTGCAGAGTCCATCAAGGTAAGAGACAACTCATGTAATGAATTCTCTAAACTATAAAATTTGTTATATCCTACCATAGCTGATATAAATAAAGCTCGTGATGAAAAAAGAGCTTTATTAAGAGAAAGAAAAGACTGGAAACATAAACTTGAGGTTTGTGAAATTGGCAAAAACTTCCTACAAGAAAAAGTTGAGGATTTGAAAATTAAATTTAACAACTATGAAAAATCCACCAGTCATAGTACTATCCGATCAAACCAGTCAACTAAGTCAATTGACAAATCTGACAATGGCACTTGTAATAATAATTTTATAACTGCATAGGATCTCAAAAGTCAACAAACTCTAGTAAGTCAATCAAAAAGAGTAATCACAGTCATAATAGAAAATATTATAACTGTAAAAACTCTCAACGGTCGACTAGCTCTAGTCAGTAAACTAAAGGAACCAGTCACAATTGCAATACGTCTCAGAAAACTACTAAACAATGTTATATTTTATGTTATCATTGTGGTAAGCCTGGTTACAAATATTATAACTACAAATTTCGATCTAGAAATCCTAACAAGTGAATTTGGAAATCCAAAACTGAGTCAACAAATTCAAGAACTAACCATGAGGGACTCAAGAGCACTTGAGTACCTAGGAATAAGTAAGACAATTGTTTTGCAGGAACTCCACTCAAAGTGTAAAGGAAAAATAATATCTCAACAAGTGGACGTTCAATTTAGAAGGAACAAAAGACTAACTGATTCAAATTAAATTGATGGATTGACGATCACTGAGACTGATCAGTCAAACTACTGTCTCCCATGATCAATTTGAACCTGGAACAACTCCAAATCAATGATAAGTAATCACGATCACTCAAAGAGATCTTCATAAAGTCGTGAATGCATGATGCAAAAGTTGTTGCCTCAAAGGATAAAATAAAATCAGTTTTTAAATATCACATGCTTCCTCGTCATAATTTTAAACTTAAAAAGTTCTTTTCTCTTTTTCATCAAGCTTGATAAGAAAGATTGAGCAGCTTTTTCACAATTTTTTATACAACTCTTTATCAAAAGATTTTTTTTCTTGAAAATGCTAATGTTGTCTCAAGTAAGGAATTTTTTGAGCCAACATAATTGAATAAGAATTGAGTTTGACAGAAGAATTAACACTCTAGTTGGGACTATAAACACCTCAATCAGTTGAATAAAAAATATCCTTGATCAAAATAATCTCTTAAGAGCACATTGAAATGTATGGTATGCCATAGTGAGTACTAATTACACGCTTGCATGACTATTTATAAAATATTATGGTATGAGTGGCTCTCCTCTCTACCTTATAGCTAGTCAACTGATTATACTAATTAATGTGTGTATATATGATATTTCTGTTAAAAGTATCATTAGAAAATTGTTTGAAATCATATTTCGTGTGTTATGGTACTGATAACGCTCAATCTACAGCTCTCGTAGGAGTGTAAAGCGGTCGTTAGCAAATATAGAACCCAACCTGGGTTGGGTATCGATCCCACAGGGAATAGCTTGGCCAACAAGTAAGCAAGATTACTAAACTTTTGGTGCAAGTCTCGTAAAAAAGGGGGGATTGTAATGTGTCACCAAAACAATTAAATAAAAGCTGAAAATAGCAAAGTAAAAGAGAAAGATTGTTACATAAGTTGTAAACAATGAGAATTGAGGCGTTGGGGTTATGTCCACCTTCTGAGGTATACGTCTCTATTGGCTATGAGTGTGTAGAATTCTGACATGCAATTGCTTATAGAGGATTGTAGTCGATGGTAAATCCAAGCGTCTCTCGACCTAAACAAGGACTATTTCACTTTAACTCTCTCGAGCTTAAAGCGTGTCTAACGGTACGAATTCTCCAAGAGGTTAGTCCAGTTACGGCACTAGCTTTTTAATAGGAAAAGGTGTCCTACTACCTTGACATTATCTCTTTTCCAGACAAATAACTTTTCTCTCGAACAAGTTAAATGTTAGACTGGCGTATTCTTGCGTTTGCAACCGCAAAGAATGTAGATTAAGATGAAGAGAATAATGATATAAGCAATATACGTGCCTCGAACTCACAAACTCACAGCAATAGATAGTAACTCATTCGGCTTCCATAACCCCAACAGAGAAGTTTAGTTACCCATGAATGCGAAGGAGATCACGATTGACATTGTTGTTATACCACAAGATTGAGTAATTTCGTGTAGCTTAGGTGGTAGGCGTGAGGCGTGAATTCCTAGGCAAAGTAACGATTCTCTTGTTGTGGAATTTAAGAATAGAAGAGTAGAAGAAGAAAAATAGAATTGACTTGTAAGATGAGATGTTGAGAAGATTAGAAGTTATAAGAAGATGATAGAAGATGAGAGGGATGGAAGAAAGTATTGTGTTCTCCCTCCTTCCTCTCTCCTTCTTTTTTAAAATCTCAAGCATGATAGGGTATTTATAATACCCATATCCTAATCCTACTAAGCTAATGAAATAAATAACCAAATCCTATTAGACTAATGAAATCCTTAACCCAAATGTACTAGGTTAAGGTAACATTATCATAATCCAAATAAAATAATGAAATACATAACCTAATTGTACTAGGTTAATGTATCATTGTCAAAATCCAGCTTTGTGTCTGTAAGTCCCCAAAGTCTTCAGAATTGCTGTTTTAGCCCGGGACAGATTTTCCATGCAGCAGTTTTGGTCCCCCAAAGTCTTCAGAAATGCTGTTTTAGCCCGGGACAGATTTTCCATGCAGCAGTTTTGGTCCTTAGGCGTGTAAACTCCCTTCCCTTCCTTCGTGAGCTTTCTTTAGCGTCAAGTAAGCCATAAAATGCTGAATTATGCATCATTTATACCTGAAACTTTACTAATCATGTTCGTTAGCTCACTTACAGGAAAAAAGACTAAAAGTGCATGAAATATATAATTTGTTCTCAAAACTAGGCTAAAATATGGGCAAAATATATTGATATAGGCGCGTAAATTCGCCTATCATCAACACCCCACACTTAGAGCTTTGTTCGTCCTCGAACAACATATCATGTCCTTCTAAGCATCAACTTAAGGTTTTTACAGCAACAACACAAAACATTTATTAAGACAAGCACAACGATTATCAACCAAGAGTATCTTTCCGATTATAAGTAGAAACAATTTAACCTCAAGTATAGACTCGTGATGGTGATCAACTCGCATGCAAACGTTAAAGTGCATAGAATCATATACAACTATCCAAAACTCATCAACCATGTGTGTCTCACCATATAGTACCCATAATCACTCACAAATATAGCATATTTTTCAAACATGGGTATCAAAATGTCCTTGCTCTCACTCTCACAAAGAGTTCATATGTAGCAACTGATGACCATAGGCTTGCCCTTAATGTAATACTCTACTAAATGTCAGAATGTTAAGCTTAGGATCAAGTAGGTCTTTTGATGGTTGTAATGTAGGCTAAGGGACGGGTAGGACTATTTTGGCCAGGAATAGTGACTAAGTTCCTAAGCGCTTTAATACATCACTTTGTATCATTGACACTTTTTTTTTCAACCTTTCTTCTTTCTTTTTTTCTACCACCCTTGTTCTCCTCTTTTTTCAATTTTAAGCACAACTCACTTTTCAGCTTTCTTTTCCTTTTTCTTTTCACAACATACCTCTTATGATAGCATTTTTTTTCTTTTTCATAACACATTCAAGAACCATTCCAATTTATAGCATTATACTCACCCAATTTCCTTTTATGTTGTCACATGACTTTTTCACTTTAAAGCACTTCGGGATTTTGGGATCAAATTACGGTCTTGAAAGAAATGGATTAGGCTTACATACAAGGTTGTCAAAGAAATAGGCTAAAGGCTCAAAAGGGTTAACTAGGATGATGTCCATGGGTAGGTAAAACTGAAGGTAAACATGTATAGGTTGCCAAAGAAATGCCTAAATCATATCCTAAACTTACACTCCTTATTTTCGCTTTGCATACATACCAGGCAAGTTCTAGCATCAACCACATACATAGAATATACTATTATCTCACACACACAAGGCACATGGTCGACTTGATTGGAAGTAATATAGACTCTCGACCCAACAAGTGAAGGAATTGAATCACACAATATCACATATTGAGTCACAACTAGAGCCTAAACGTCTCAATAGTCACAATTGTAGCACATACTCTTGTTATAATCTCATGCTGCCTATCAAAATAATTTCATGCGAAGCTAGAAAAAATTTACTACTAAAAAAAACAAAACGAAACCAAAATGAAACAAAAGCAAACAAACATAGATGCGAATAGAGAAGTATAGCATGCAATACCACCACCCCACACTTAGTCGGGACACTGTCCTCAGTGGAAAATAAATACGAGAAACCTGGTTGGTCGGACTTATCCTCTATGTCTGGGGTCATACCCCTTGCATTGGAATCATCATTAGAGTCGTCATCCTCAGAATTTCCTCATAAGTATACCACTTAATTCCAAGCGTGAGTCGAGGTATTTGCAGCGAGGAGGGTTCTCCTTGGTCCTTGCGACCTCTTTTCTTGCTCTTTTGGGAAGTGGTAGCCTTTTCTTTGCCTTGTCTTGCTTTGGGTGCCATTGTACCTGAGACTTGAAATAGTGTTAATTTTAGCACAATCCCAATGGATACAATCTATACACAAGCAGTAGGGGTACCACCCCATACTTAGTTTGTTGCTACAAATTAGTGAAGTGAAAGTGGTCGATTACTTAGACTTCATCGACATGCGTTTTAGGAGCTATATTCCAACGAGAAAATCAGAGATATATCACTTCTTGCAACCTTTGCAATACTTTCATGTTAGGTATAACAAGACTACTACATAGGGATTACATCATGGTATCGTTTCTAGCAATAAACTCAACCTCCTATGTCGGTAGGCAGTTATAAGTCTTATTCCGATGAACGGGATATTCTAACATGTAAGTATTCAAGTGACAAGATTATGCAATGTTCATTACTATAGCAATTCTGCAAGTAGTATAACAATGCATCAAAATCAAATTCAAGTCGGACATAAGTTAAGAGCATCCTAACGTACATGTTCACTCACTTGGTTTTGTATCAACAATTCAAACACGTTCACATCACCAATTCTTTTTCAAGATTTAGCAATTCATAATAGGTGTAGTAAAGTAGTACTTACGAAAAATAGATGAAGAACAAGAGAGTACTTACGTGATTGAAGCCTTTGGAGATGTTCTTGTGAAGTGGGAGAGCAAAAAGAAAAGTTCTGAGATGATTTGGAGAGTATATGCGGCACCTTTAGGTCACTTTGCAATGTGTTGTGTTATAAAACTAAGTCCCCTTTATATATGAAGAGAATGGGTAGGGTTATGACCCATTTACAATCGGTTTTGGAGACAAAAATCCCACATATGCGGCGCATAATGCTTGGCATAGATATTACATATGCGGCGCATTGTCTATGGCATAATGGGACATATGCGCCGCATAGTCTATGGCATTTGTAGACATATGCGCCGCATAGTCTATGGCATATGAGATACTGAGACCAAATGCCATAGCATAGGCGGTGCATAGTCAAAAGCATACCTAGGAATAGGCGGCGCATAGTGTATAGCACACTAGATTCCGAGACCTTAGGCTATATGATAGGTTGTGCATCGTTCGTGGCCTAGTTTTACCAAGGCCTAGCCTTCCTCGAAGCCTATTTTGGCGTGAGAAAGGCTCAATCCATAGCCTTATGCATCACCATTCCTAACTTACCAACTTTACCATACAATGCGTCCAAATCGTCAATTGAAATCAATCTCCTCGTTGACTACTTCTTGCACCTATATTCGCTCAAAAAAATGAAAATGATTAGTACGATGGGTTGCCTCCCACCAAGCGCCTTAGTTTTGGTCGTGTCACGACTCTTATTTTTGGATTTTTCATTTATCAAAATCAAAACAAGTACTAGAAGAAACGATAAAACGATAAAACGATGGGTTGCCTCCCATCTAGCGCCTTATTTATTGTCGCGGCACGACATAGTTACCTCGAGTACTCAGACTTCGTCGGGATAAATGGTGGATCGTTTTCTGAATGGATTCAGACGACAATGAGGCTTACTTGTAGGAGGGGTACCAATTATATCATCAATAGTCCAACCCATAGCTCTCATGTATCTCTTCAGAGTAGAGATGAGAGCGTCTACGTGCTGTTTACTTAAATCATCCGCACTCACCGGAAGTATCTTTATACTTTCCAAGAACACATACCTTAGATAATTGGGGAGCTCTTTCGATTCTAGCATTGGTGGCTCTTCAAGGGAAGTCTTCGTTGTTGGTGACGGTTGATTCTTAAGATCACAGTCCGGTTGCTTAGGATTATGGGAATAGGACTCTATTTCTGTTAGAGCACCCATAAGTTCTTCATAATTTTCATCGTCCTCATGCTCAACCTTCAGCAGCGCAGCAGACAATGGCTCAACAGTAAGCTGTTTCTCTACAGATAATGCTTTCTTATCTTCACAATAAACATCATCTACAGAGAACACATCCATATCTTTTGGCTGCTTCATCGCTTTGCATATATCAAAGCGGACCACTTCGTCATTAATTCGAAACAAAAGCTCATTATCTTTCATGTCAATAAGCACACTTCCAGTTGCGAGGAAGGGGCGTCCCAAGATTATGGGAACGTCAGAATCCACCTCACAATCCAGAATAACGAAGTCTGCAGGAAAGATAAATGAAGATACCTTCACCAACACATCATTCAAGATACCCACAGGTCATTTTACCGTCCTATCAGCCATCACGAGCCTCATATTGGTTGGTGTTGGATCTCCTAGCCCCAACTTCTTGTAGACGGATAGTGGCATCAAATTGATGCTAGCACCCAGATCGCACAATGCCTTAGCAAAATTCATAGATCCAACCGTGCAAGGAATAGTGAAAGCACCAGGGTCTGCCTTCTTCTGTACTAAGGACCTTGTGGCAATTGCACTGCAATGATGAATATTATCTGCCGGCTCATAGCTTACTGCCCTCTTCTTTGTCAACAGGTCCTTCATGAATTTAGCATACCCAGGCATTTTTTCTAGTGCCTCTACCAACGAAACATTAATGGTCAGCTGCTTCAATATGGTCATGAATTTGCTGAACTTTGTATCATCCGCCACCTTCTTCAATCTTTGAGGAAAAGGTGGTGGTGGGTATGGAATTGTTCTTTCCACGGCTTTCTTCTCCTCTTGCTTCTATTTTTCAGCTTTTTCAGGTTGCAAATCGTGAGGGGTGACGTTATGGACGTCAGGATTAGCTGCTGCGGCATCTTCCCCTTTTGTCGTATCATCAATGTCCACTACTTCGTCAACCACTTGCTTGCCCTTAGATGAGGTTTCCAGCACCTTACCACTTCGGGTAGTGATGGCCATGCATGACCCATCATTCCTTTGGTTTTGCACAGTATCACTAGGTAAAGTGCCAGCCTTTCTTTGATTGAGTGCTGCTGAAAGTTGGCTCAATTGCTGCTCTATTTGCTTGATTGAAGTGGAATGAGAATCAACTAATTGCTTCATAGAGGACAAATCATTTATTACCTCAGTAACTCCCGCGCTTGTTGCTTCCACTCCTTTCAATAATTTAGCCATCATGTCTTCCATACTTCCAGAATTAGATGTGGTGGTATCACGTCTACCAGGGGGAACGTACAAACCACTCTTTTCATTCTTGTTCTTCCAACTACCTTGGTCCATGTTTCCAGATTTACCATAATAGTTCCGACCTTGGTTTCCTTGGGCATTGCCTCGGAAACCCCCCTGATTATTCAAGTAGTTGGCTTCTTCTTCCGAATCAGATTCGTCTCTTCCTTTTAGCGCCACAGCTTTCACTTTGTCGGTCTTCCCTGATAATAAATGCTTTGTAAGAAGATCCATCTGTGTTTTCATGTGCGCCATATCTTGATCACGTTCTTCTTGTCTTCTTCTTTGGTCTGCAGTCATGCCAATAGATAAAGTGGGGCTTGCTACCTCGGAATCCCTGGTATGCCAAGCTCTACTTTGTTTCGTCATGCGATCTAGCATATTGCATGCTTGACCAAAGGTGAGGTCCATAAAAGATCCTCCAGCTGCGTTGTCCACCACTGGCTTAGTTATTGAATTCAAGGCTCTATACAATATCTCCATGAGGTGAACATTAGTCATGTGATGGTTTGGGCATCTCGCTAGCTTTGTCTTGAACCTCTCCCATGTTTCATGAAGAGCTTCAGTGGGAAGCTGACGAAAGTTGCTGATTTCATCTCTCAATTGTGCTCTTTTGGATGGAGGAAAGAATCTTTCTAGGAAAGCGTCTCTCAATTGCCTCCAATTTGTAATAGAATCAGGAGTCAGCCCATTCAACCATAGAGTTGCCTCCCCAGACAGAGACAATGGAAATAAGCGTAACCGAATTGCATTCTGACTAACTCCAGGATTGTCAAATGACTTGCATGTAGAAATAAAGTTGATGAGATGCATATTCGGATCATCGCCTGCTAGTCCACCAAATAATCCCTTGAGTTGCAATAACTGAATCATGGTGCTTGTGATGTTGAACTTGGCTCCGGGCGCTAATGGTGGTGGAATTATAGCTCCAGTGGCTCCGGCTCCATCAAGATCATCATCATCATCATCGAATGGTATTTCACGTTGTGCATCCATTGATGTACTGAACAAAAAAAACCTGCAGTAAACAAAAACAAAAACTAAAAGTAAAAGTACGAGAGTCTTTGACCAAAGGGTCTAGTAATTATTACGAACTTAATTGACACTTGTATTCCCCGGCAGCGGCGCCAATTTTTTGATAACGCTCAATCTACAGCTCTCGTAGGAGTGTAAAGCGGTCGTTAGCAAATATAGAACCCAACCTGGGTTGGGTATCGATCCCACAGGGAATAGCTTGGCCAACAAGTAAGCAAGATTACTAAACTTTTGGTGCAAGTCTCGTAAAAAAGGGGGGATTGTAATGTGTCACCAAAACAATTAAATAAAAGCTGAAAATAGCAAAGTAAAAGAGAAAGATTGTTACGTAAGTTGTAAACAATGAGAATTGAGGCGTTGGGGTTATGTCCACCTTCTGAGGTATACGTCTCTATTGGCTATGAGTGTGTAGAATTCTGACATGCAATTGCTTATAGAGGATTGTAGTCGATGGTAAATCCAAGCGTCTCTCGACCTAAACAAGGACTATTTCACTTTAACTCTCTCGAGCTTAAAGCGTGTCTAACGGTACGAATTCTCCAAGAGGTTAGTCCAGTTACGGCACTAGCTTTTTAATAGGAAAAGGTGTCCTACTACCTTGACATTATCTCTTTTCCAGACAAATAACTTTTCTCTCGAACAAGTTAAATGTTAGACTGGCGTATTCTTGCGTTTGCAACCGCAAAGAATGTAGATTAAGATGAAGAGAATAATGATATAAGCAATATACGTGCCTCGAACTCACAAACTCACAGCAATAGATAGTAACTCATTCGGCTTCCATAACCCCAACAGAGAAGTTTAGTTACCCATGAATGCGAAGGAGATCACGATTGACATTGTTGTTATACCACAAGATTGAGTAATTTCGTGTAGCTTAGGTGGTAGGCGTGAGGCGTGAATTCCTAGGCAAAGTAACGATTCTCTTGTTGTGGAATTTAAGAATAGAAGAGTAGAAGAAGAAAAATAGAATTGACTTGTAAGATGAGATGTTGAGAAGATTAGAAGTTATAAGAAGATGATAGAAGATGAGAGGGATGGAAGAAAGTATTGTGTTCTCCCTCCTTCCTCTCTCCTTCTTTTTTAAAATCTCAAGCATGATAGGGTATTTATAATACCCATATCCTAATCCTACTAAGCTAATGAAATAAATAACCAAATCCTATTAGACTAATGAAATCCTTAACCCAAATGTACTAGGTTAAGGTAACATTATCATAATCCAAATAAAATAATGAAATACATAACCTAATTGTACTAGGTTAATGTATCATTGTCAAAATCCAGCTTTGTGTCTGTAAGTCCCCAAAGTCTTCAGAATTGTTGTTTTAGCCCGGGACAGATTTTCCATGCAGCAGTTTTGGTCCCCCAAAGTCTTCAGAAATGCTGTTTTAGCCCGGGACAGATTTTCCATGCAGCAGTTTTGGTCCTTAGGCGTGTAAACTCCCTTCCCTTCCTTCGTGAGCTTTCTTTAGCGTCAAGTAAGCCATAAAATGCTGAATTATGCATCATTTATACCTGAAACTTTACTAATCATGTTCGTTAGCTCACTTACAGGAAAAAAGACTAAAAGTGCATGAAATATATAATTTGTTCTCAAAACTAGGCTAAAATATGGGCAAAATATATTGATATAGGCGCGTAAATTCGCCTATCATCAGGTACTCTAAATAATTTTGTACTGAAAAGCCCTACGAATGCAGAGTCAGGGGTGATGGAAAAGGCACCATTGTCTAATAGAAAACTTTTCCATATCATGGAACAGCAAGTAACATATCTTTGGTTCTCTCTCCACAACTAAACCTGACTATATCTCTATTAACCTATGTTGTGTTTAATTTATTTGGATACCATTTTCTTAGTGATTATGACACCTTTTACAATAATGTGAAATCCTTTGTAATAATTTCGTCCAAAAATCCTTACATCTCTCTAAAATATATCTATATTATAGAATCTTTTCTTCACAGATTTTGTTTAAAAAGTAATTTTGATATATTCTCTGTTAAGAATTTTTTCTATTAGTAGATATGTTATTAAATGTCTCTTGGAAGAAATATTTTTGCCTTTTTAATCTATTAATTGTAGTCTAAATATTTTTGACTGATTTTCTTCCTTTTGCAAAGAACCGTTAAAGTATTTTTAATTAATACATGATTGTTGTATGCGCCTTTTCAAGCTTCTCCTATTTTTTCACCTGACACTGATTGGATATATGGTAAATTTCTTTATGGCGTCACTTAATTTTCTTAGAAAACTTCTCCGCTTCAACTTCTCCTCTCTTGTCCTATATAATTCTCTCAAATTTTTTGTTCGTTTTCTATCTCTTCTTACTCATGGCTAAGAATTCTAAATCTTCTTCCTCTGGTAGTCTAAAAAAATCTCATTTCAAGGGTAAAGGAAAGGCAGTTTCACCAATTCTGCTGGACTCTAATACCTCGGACCAAAATCCTTCACCCTCGACTAATTCTTCTAATTTCTTTTTGGGTAAGCACTCATCTTCTCCTGATGTCTCTAAAAGTACCTACAAAACGGTAAAATTTGACTTTGATAGCTCTCTTAATTTTAAAATTGACTTTTTGAGGCCTGTAAACAGAATCTTTTTCATCTCTGAAGGAACTTCCTATGGCTCATGGTAGACTTGTAGATCAAGAGGTAATGGAATTCCTACATTTTCATACAAAACCCCTATTTGAATTTTAAGGATGGGCTAATATTTTTTCAAATACTCCTAAGATTGCATATGAACCACTTGCCATACCCTATTTTTACCTAGGTTAAAACAAACACGACATTATGGACTCTAAAAAGAATTTATTTTATATAAAGTCGCCACCTAATTTTTAAGAAAAAAATACCAAAAGTGTAACAAATTAATAGCAAGAATAAATTCACAAGTTGATGAAACAGTGAGCAAATATGAACAGTAAGAAAGTATGTTAATGTAAAATATTCACAATTATTAATAGAAGCATAAACAATCATACAGAGGACTTTAACCAATTAAATTGATTTATGCACCTCTTTCAATAAAAGATAAAGGGAAATCATTAAAAAATAAAAATATAGATAAACAACTTACAATATCAACATGGCAGTGGTTGGTGTACTAAATAAAAGCAAGATACCAAAATACAACAAAGATTAACTAAAGATTTAAGATAGTTCATCGGAGATGTTCACATCTTGGCGGAGCAAAATTTAAAAAAAAAATTAATACAAAATCAGTACAAAAAGGTAAGAAAATTGTTAAAAAAAATAAAGGGAGCATACTTGAAAAATGAAAAAACATATAAAACTGACAAACATATGAAAAGAAAAGAAAGGGTCACCGGAGTTTAACTTTCAGGCGAGATTATTTTGTCCAGATCTAGTTCGTGATTGTTGTTAGGATGGTCGCTCGCTGGGGGGAGGTGGTGGTCGGTTGTGGCAGTTTTGTTGGCTGGAGTTACTGGCAGAGAAAGGGAGGAGGGTGGTCGCGACTGACTCCGATATGGTCTAATCGGTGAGGGAAAAGAGGGGAGAAAAGGAAGAGGAGGTGGTCACCGGCCAAGAAGAAGATTGGTCGAAGTTCGATTTTGAGAGAAAAGGTAGAGAAGGGAAGGGATACACGAACAAAGTACAAAATCGAAAACTAAACTACGATATGAATACGAAAGCTAAAGAGATATAGAGAAGTAATAGGATAAACACAATGCATGGAATTAAAAGCAAATAAAGGGTGTATCAAACCCTAAATCCTCAATCAATTAAACCAAGCAAAGCACTTAAATCTTACGTAGACCTCAAGAGAATTAATTCTCAAGCAACCCACGTTTCTATACAAATGATCAACACAAGCAAGTCCATGTTTGCCTCACACTCTCACAAGTGTTCAAATTCATAATTCATCATAAACTACTTACTAAAATGAAAAGAAGTCTTATTTATAGTTTAGGCTAGGTTATTACATCATATGGGCCCAAAAGTGACCCATTTAGGAAAGACAAACACATAGAAGCCCATTAGGCACTTGCTTGAGCATATGGTGCACAAATGGGGCACATCCCAAGGGTATAGTGTCCTGTTTTGACCTGCTCTAGCAAATCTAGAGTGGGTTGGGTGCACCTCCAAAGCAGATAGCGCACATCTCTTCTTTCGGGGACTTTCTAGCCCCGTTTGGTCTTCCATTGGCCTCTCTAACATCATTAAGTCTCCTTGGTCATCATAATTATCCAATGGATGCATTTAGATAGCCCTCAAGAAGTCTTCAAGTGTCATTTGAACCATAAGAATTCTCTCTAGCAACTCAGAGGTCATTTGTCTTGTATCATCCTTTCCTTCTTGAAAAAGATTCGACCTCGAATCCAAACCTTGCAACACTAAAGGAAGGACAATCAAACACAATATCCTCATAGTATGAGGGTTAGAATTAGCACATTCAATTATACCATCATACCAAGGTTGCACATGCTTAAGATATAACCAAGCATCAAAATGATTAATAAAGGGTGTATAAAACCACAAAGTAAGAGCTACTTGGTCATTTAAGAGATTTAGACAAAAGGGTATGCTAAAGAAACCATGGTAATCATTGAACCGCTCATGAAGGCTCACATGGATTCCAAGTCTCACTAAGATGATAACCCCACTATAGCACTCATCTTTGTTAAAGACCCTTTTCTTACACAACTTTGGCCTCTCAAGTAGATTAGAAATCTCCAAGAAAGACTTTCTGTCATAGAGATGAGTTCCAACACCCTCACTCATGGTTATCTTGTCTTCTTTCCCAAGCACTAAGTTGTGTGGAGAAGAACCTCCACATTTTAAATGACCACCGAGATCAAATGGGTAGAGTGTCCATGGACATGGGTTTAGGAAATACTTCTTCCCCTAAAGATTACTACCAATACAATCATTTGTACCCTCTATACTAGTATGATGATCTACAAAGGCAACTAGAGGATCATTCCCATTCAACCGACTAACAATATATTTCTAATTGATGGGCTAGGTTTACACAAAAGTCGATCCTCATGAATTCCACAAGACAATATACTATCACTTAGCTCAATGGCTTTAACACTTGGTAGACACAAATCGCTCTTACTAGAAGAGTCAATTTTGTCATCATAAGGATCAACTTGTGTCTCCACGCTTTCAAGTTGTACATTAGCATCATAAAGTAAGGAGACATTAGGCTCACTTAAAGATAAACTATCTTTCACACTTAGTTGCCTACTAGCCTTATTTACTAGAGTGCAAGAGTTAGTTCGATTACCTTGAAATTCGTTTGGAGCATGTCCACTCAAAGAAGCTAAAAAATTTGGTAGATTGGATAGGACGGAGTTAGGGAAGTGTAGGAGATCTACTATTTTATCCATCTTTCTTAAGAGTGAACTTTCCATGCTTTTCATTCTTTGATTTACATCTTGTTTCACACTCATTATAGCCGTCATTAAAGTTTCCATGTTTATCTCTTCCGAAGCTCTTGGAATACCTTCTCCCGATGCCATGGTACCTATATAAAAGGAATACTAAAACAAAACAAAAACAACAAAAAAGTTAAAGTTAAGAGATCAACCTCATAAGCTCTCAAAGTTCACACCTTTATTTGTCACTCAATTGGCGTCACAGGCATTGATAGGTTTTTTGCACGCCAATGAGAATGCTTGGTACCAATTATGGCTTGAGGTCAGAATAGATTCTTGTTTGAAATTGAAAAGAAAAAACTCAAAAACAACTAACATACTTGAATCAAGAAGGTTCAACAAAAACAAAAGAGAAAAGCACACGAGAACGGATAAGAAAGAATCGGACTCTAGAACCAATTAATCAACTAATAGATCAATTATTATAATTTTTAAGAATCAGAATATGAAGTTAATAATCAAGAAATGAAGTTAGATTGATGGAACCTTGCAAAAAGTGTGTTGAAAAGGGTGATTTGCACTTGGAACAAGCTGAAGCGGATCGGGAGCATACCTAAGGCATATAGGGGGCATCCCCAATGCATAAGCTACTGTTTTGGTCTGCCCTTGACCTGCTTTAGCAGGTTGGGCACACATCCAAGGCACCTCCAAGGAAGATCATCCGAAATGCTTGCACAAGGGGCCAAAATGTACTTGTTGTGGTTCTTTTTTGTCTTCTTCTCTTGGAATATTCTTTGAATCTGCAAAGGTGCTCTTGTAATAACACTTTTGTACACTTTTTATTTATCCTTTTTGGATCTAACAATAACTTTTTTATGAAGATTCAACTTAAAAATATGAATCATTTCAAGAACACCTAGAACAACTTTGAAAATCCAAAATGCACAACTTCTTCATTTGGCTCGGAATTCCACGAAATTTTAACCTTAGGCTCTCATAGACATAAGAAGCACATTACATGCATCATTAACCTTCAAAGCATCACCAAAACTTCTAGATTTTTTAACCCACTTGTATTTCCTTCAACCTTCAAAACCGTAAAAATGGTGAATTTTTCAAACTTCTCCAAATAACACCATCTTTTAACCCTAAGCTTCTTTCAACCATGGAAACACCTTTTCAACTTCTTCGACCTCGAATTTCAACAAAAAATTTGTAGATCTAAGAACTCATTTCTTCAAATTTCAAGAAAACAATGGTTGGTTCTTCCACATGCACTTACAAACACACTAAATGACCAAGTTTCAATCTAAATATCACTAGATGAAACAAATCTAGTGTAGAAACAATAAGAAAGACTCAAGAACATAATTTTTTTTATGGGGTTTTCTTAAAAACATTTTTGACACACTTTTTTTAGGTAACAAACTCAAGATTGACTTCATGAGAACGAAATCAAACTCGGCTCTGATACCAAATGATACACGAACAAAGTATGGAATCAAAAATTAAACTACGATACGAATATGAAAACTAAAGATAGATAGAAAAGCAATAAGATAGACACAATGCAAGGAATTGAAAGAAAATAAAGGGTGTATCAAACCCTAAACCCTCAATCAATTAAACCGATCAAAGCACTTAAATCTTACATAGACCTCAAGAGAATCGATTTCCAAGCAACCCATATTTCTAAATAAAAGATCAGCACAAGCTAATTCACGTTTGCCTCACACTCTCACAAGTGTTCAAATTCATAATTCAACATAAACTACTTACTAAAATGAAAAGAAGTCCTATTTATAGTATAGGCTGGGTTATTACATCATATGGGCCCAAAAATAACCCATTTAGGAAAGACAAACACATAGAAGCCCATTAGGCACTTGCTTGACCATATGGGGCCACATGGGGAACATACCAAGGGGATAGTGGGTTGTCTATCAGATCTAAAGTGGGTTGGGCGCACCTCCAAAGCGGATGGGGTGCATCTCCTCTTTTGGGAGCTTTCTAGCCCTGTTTGGTCTTCCATTGGCCTCTCTAACGTCCCTTAAGTCTCCTTGGTCATCATAATGATCCAATGGACGCCTTTAGATAGCCCTCAAGAAGTCTTCAAGTGTCATTTGACCCGTAAGCATCCTCTAGCAACTCGGAGGCTATTTGGCTTGTATTAAGAAGAGAGAGACAGAGATCCGATGTTTGTGCGTGTGTGTGTGTATTTTGCGTATATGTGTATATTTTTTGTGCGAAAATATAATCAAACTCCCCTTATTTATTTATAATAAAACTTGATCCATTTTTTTGCCCAAAAAATAAAAGACTTGGTTTTCTTGTCCCCTTAAAATATTTTTTAGCCTGAAAGTTATTAACCAAAGGATTGTTCATCCTTTTAACCAATATATAAAGATTATTTATCCAACGGATGAAAAACTCAACCCGTCAACTCAAGTATCACCTTTTAAAAAGAGACGAGACCTTGACTTAACTAATTTTTTCTCTGTGTATTAAAATAATTGATCCGAATTATATTTACAAATCGTATTAAATAATGTACAATATATAAATATCGATATATAATTACAGGAAAATGCCAACAATAAATATAATAAAATTATCTAAACAAAAAGAATGTATTTCTCTATAAACGATTAAAATTATAATATGTAAAAAAATAAAATTATTACAGTGTATGTTGTGTACGTATGCTTATGACTGTGCGAAAATATTAAAATGATAATAAACTGATAAAAATTCTAAAATTACGAAATTAAGGATAATTATCAATAAATTATGTAAAATTAAAATATGATAATAAATTAGAAAAAATTCTAAAATAATGATGTTTATCAATAATTTGTTAAAAAATGTAAAAAGAAAATATGTGAAAAACTATATTTTGTACCATTTAACGATCAAGGAGCCTAAATGCCTTAATTTTAAGCATGGAGAGCCAAAATTGGGTGTCAACAGTTGTCCCTTTTTGTTTGAAGATAATGAAGAAGTCCTCAAACGATAACGTTGACGTGTAGCCAATTTTGCTCGACAAAAATTTATTTTTGATAAAAAAAAATCGGGTGAACTCCAATTTAGACTTGCCCACATATTTTGAGTTGCATGAGGATTAAGTCGGATATAATTCAAAAGGTATCCCAACATATCCTATTTTGGGTTAGACAAACCCAATGAGTCCTTGAATTCTATGTCTGCAAAATTTATAAAACTGAAAAGCAATATAAAAATGAGTAAGTAAGCTTAATTTTTTGTTTGTTTTTGGAGAAATTCAAAAAAATGGCTTGTAGTGCTTAACTAATGTGAAGATAAATAATTAAAGGCACTGCAAGATTTTAATCAAAGACAAGAAAAATATTCAATTGAAGATAGACACGCATAAAGGTCTTATTAAAAAGCAGACTAACCCAAAATGTCCTATTTTAGGGTAGAAGGATAATTTATTCTCAAATTATATGCTTGCAAATGCATAAAACTAAGAATTACTACTAAACAAACGACGAACGAAAAATAAAGCTTGATTTTTTTTCTTTTTTTTTGAGAAATTAAAAATAACATGCAATGCTTAACTAATTAAAAAAATAGCACAAACAAAGATAGCATCCAGTGCTTAAATGGTAAAATAAGCGCATTGCAATATGTGAAAGTAAAGACAAAGAATGCAGTGCTTAACTAACAAAATAAATGCATTGCGATGCAAAGATGACATTCAGTGCTTAAATTATAAAAAAAATGCATTGTGATATGTGCAAGGGAAGACAAAGATGACATGCAGTGCTTAAATCATAAAATAAATACTTGTGATATTTGCGAGGTGTGCAGTTCCTAAATGATAAAATAAATGCATTCCGATATATGTGTGCGTTGTTTAAATAATAAAATAAATACATTGCGATATGCGCCAGCAAAGGCAAAGATGACATGCAGTGCTTAAATGATGAAATAAATGCATTGCGATATTTGCGAGACATGCAGTGCTTAAATAACAAAATGCATTGTGATATGTGCGTGCAATATTTAAATAACAAAAATAAATGCATTGCAATATTTGTGAGATATGCGGTGCTTAAATAATAAAATGCATTAGGATATGTGCATACGGTGCTTAAATAATAAAAATAAATGCATTGAGATATGTGTCAGTAAAGACAAAAATGACATGCAATGCTCAAATAATGAAGTAAATGCATTGTGATGTGATGTGAGTAAAGGTAAAGAAAGCATGTCGTGCTTAAATGACAAAAAAAATGCATTTGTGATATGTGCAAGTAAACACAATAATTGCATGCGGTGATGAAATGATAAAATAAATGGATTGCAATATGCGCAGGCGAAGGCAAAGAGGAATGCAGTGCTTAAATGATAAAATAAATGCATTATTATGTGTGCAAATAAAGACAAAGACAGCATGCAGTGCTTAAAATGATGAAATAAATACATTGTGATGCGTTCAAGTAAAGACAAAGATAGAATGTAGTGCTTAAACGATAAAATAAATGCATTGTGGTGCGTGCAAGTAAAGGCAAAGATAGAATGTAGTGCTTAAACGATAAAATAAATGCATTGTAGTGCGTCCAAGCAAAGGAAAAGATAAAACGCGGTGCTTAAACGATAAAATAAATGCATTGTGATGTGTGCAAGTAAAGTCAAAGATAAAATACAGTGCTTAATCGATAAAACAAATGCATTGTGATGCGTGTAAGTAAAGACAAAGATAAAATACAGTGCTTAACTTGTAAAATAAATGTGTTGTAATATGTGCAATTAAAGACAAAGGTAGAATGCATTATTTAAATGGTAAAATAATTGCATTGATATATGTGCAAGTAAAGACAAGGGAGCATAAATATTTAATTGAAGGAAAAACATGCATAATTGTATTATTGGAGGGCAGACTAATCCTATTTGAGAGTGGGCAAACCCTTGTAAAATGATTATTAAAGAATTATTTGGGAAAGAAAGTATTCGCATAGCCCCGATGCTACTTTCAAAATTGCCCTAATATCTAGCCGTGAGATGTTGGGGAATGCAAGATTGTGTACTTGTTGGGGAGAAAGAATGATTATGGGGTTATGGTGAGCGAACTCTGCATAGAGCTTCCTACATATCTCAAATGTTACGAGAATTAGGTCGATGTAGTTCGAAATAAAATAATCCGATAAATTTTGAGACAGTTCTCAAAATTTGCCCCAGTGCATGATCTATGACTAATACAGACCTCTTCTAAGGGAACAAAAAAATGTCTTGCTATTGTGGATTGAAAATATGCATGACATTTCTGATTGCTTACGGGGATGTGAAAAAGATTATGATGTCTCCGATTGTTATGAAGACTGATGCTTATTACCATCTCCAATTGTCTACGAAGACTAAGTCCCTCAACTAGTGAAGTGACTGAAACCTAATAGTCTCTCAATTGATGGGGCTATTGAAATGTAGAAGGTTCTCGACTAGGAGAACAAATGTAATAGCCTCTCGGCTGGCGGGGCTATAAAAAATATAAAAATGATCAAAGATCGGTGCTAGACGAAAAAATAACATGTCGGTATTTAAAAAAATATGCTTGAAACGAAAAGTTGAAAATTGAATGCCTTGAATGAAAGTAAAAAATGCATGTATGTAAAAATGGGCATCTTGAAAAAAAGAAAGAAAACTGTTGTATTTTTCCATAAAAAATATTGAAAGATGAAGAAGACACGGTACACAATCGTGTCTTGACTTCAGTTGGTACCAATAATTAGTAGCATGCATAAGAATTTCCCCTCATCTCCTTCCCAGCTAATCGAGATCGACTTCAGGGTAACTCTTATAGTTTTAAGTGTTACCTCAGACACGCCTAAGTATCGAATAGATTTTTTGTCTTGCTTCAAACAAATGTTTCTAGATATGCCTATCTCATGCTTGAAGTGCCTTCTCCAGGAAGAAAGTCTCATTTCGCACATATTGGAGTAATTTTATTTTTTTAAATTTGGGGACGTTTAAACAAATACCCTCTCACGCAAAAAGGAATTCAATGCATGTAATTGTGATACTATAGGTTTGATTTTCATGTAAATATCCACTAATGTGAGAATACTTGGAATAGGATCCTGTTGGACTTGTTATTGGCTTGTAATGTGGGCTCGGGGGAGGGTAAGATAATATTTGGGATGGAAGTGACTAATTCCTCAATGAGCATTGCATTGTATCTGTTCTTTCAATATTTTTTCAATATTTATTGTTCTTTGATGGATGATCTTCTTAGTTATGCTGTGTTGTCCCTTGTTTTGTATTTGCTTCGACTTATTTTGAATCTTGTGTTAGAGTTTTTTCCCTTGTTTTTCAAGAAACTATATATTTTTTTCTTTTTTTCTTTTCTCTCTCATTTTGGGGATTTTGCTCCTTTTGAATTCATTTTTTCATTTTTGTTCATCTAGGATAATATATTCTTTACAGTTTGCGTCTTTGATCTTGAATCTTCATTCACATTTTGTACGTATTAAGTGCGCTCAAGGAGGTAAGGCCAAGAGAGGGACAACGCATATAAGCACTCGAAAATGTATAGGCTTAAATACGGTTGTCCAAAGAAAAGATTTTAGGCTCGAAAAAAGAAATTTTAGGAATTAATGTCATTTGGTAGGCTATGAAAGGCTCAATCGGGTCAAAGAAGGCCTACGATCCTTTTCTAAACCAAGTATAACTCAGAATTTTGCCTCAACAAAGATTTAAGTCAAGTTTTAGATCAACAATGCAATGCAATGAATTAAACTGAAGTTCGCCACACAATGCACATGAAATGATGAGGTTGACTTTCTTCTTGTCTTAGATGTAAGCAAGAGAATTCTTCAAGTGTTGCTCAGGTATGATAAAAGGTACCAAAAGTATCTATGGTTTATCATGAAGTCGATCGTTTTCATCATACCAATTAGTTCTTTCTAATGCACACTCCTAACTGTATTGGTGTAAACCAAGTCAAAATTTTATTATTTTATTTTTTTAAAAAAAAAAACCGAACCTAAATAAGGGTTGCCTACGTATCTTGTAAAAACAAGAATCAGGTCTGTGTAGTTTAGACAAATTTATGAATTTGTATGTGCAATGTATAATAAGAAAAATGATGGTCATCTGTGAAGACATCAGGAAAGAACTGCTTTTAGCATCAAAATTATTTCGATCGGACGACCGAGAGGATGAATGTCAAAACAAGATTGAAAAGATTAGAATTGAAAAAGTTATGACATTATTTTACCGCAATTGACAGAATCGTTATGATTGAAAAATGTTGAACCCTTACTTATAAGAATGGGGATCGATACGCCATAAATTTAATAATCTACGACGTTCGAAAGAAGAAGTTAGGTATTTTCAAATCAAAAATTGAGTGAGAATTTGGAAGTAGGCCGGCTAGTCACTAATGTAATTGGGAATTGGATTTGAGGAGCTACCACTTTGCGCTCTTATAGACCAATAGAGAGCGTTTTAGAGCTATTTCATAAAATTGCCCCAGTTTCATTTCGGAGAAATTATTCTAAACCAGTGAAGAGACCGAACCTAATGCAGGGTTGCCTACGTATCTTGTCAGGACAAGAATCAAGTCAAAATGTAGTTCAAACCTATACACAGCTATTGACTATGTTGCTAAAGTGTATCTTTTAACTAATTCTCCCAGCAAAACAAAGATTAGATTACACATTTCTACTAAGTTAACCAATTTAAAGCAAGCAGATAACATATAAGCACGATCATCCTTCAAATATGTACAGAGCTATGAATGTGTCACTTGGGTCATAAACCCTTCGGACATTTGAATAAAGTTGACTAATGATGCATGTACCTAAAAAGGTGTTATTTTAGCTCTATTTTATGCTTACTAAGAGTGGGTGAACACTGACTTGAATTTTCTATATGAGAAGGCATGTAGTCCCACAACAGTAATTGTAAATTTTTCGAAATGAAAGAAATATGAACGGAATGTCAATTTAATAAAGTGATAAATAAATAAATAATCTATACAAAATAATAACAAATAAAGAATTTATGTCACATAACAAAATGAATCAAGACAATTAATATGAAACAAATAAATATAAAAACATAAATATTTACCTAAGTCTGTTATAGTTAAAGCCTTTATTCCCCAGCAAAGTCGCCAAACTGTCATACCCTATTTTTACCTAGGTTAAAATAAGCAAAAGAATTAATTTTATACAGAGTCGCTATCTAATTTTTAAGAAAAAAAAAAGAAACATATTTATTTATTAACAAGTATGATTTTTATTTCAATCTGCGAACCAATTTAAATTCTAGGTAAGGGTTCAAATTATTACGGAGAAAAGGAATTAGGCACCCTTCAGAATCCACAAATGTGGTTCCCGGCCAGACTTAGATTTATTAAAAGAGAAAAAAAAAAAATCAATGATTGTAAATACAAATATAAATATGTATTGAAATAATATAATACGTATATTATCATAAAATATATATGTACAGGTATGTGAAGATATATAAACAAAAGTATATAACAATATGTATGATAAGAAAAGACGAGATTTGAATAAATAAAAAATTATTTTAAAGAAAAAAAATTACGTAATATTTTAGGTGTAAAAAGTGTGAATTATTTCATTAAATAATCTAAATCAATTTAATATGAATATTAACGGCTTAATTTTCCTAAACGCGTGATAAGAATTGTGTAAATAAAGAATATCCCACCCAACGCTCCAAAAGTAAAGTTTTCACTATGATAATATTTGTACAGTTATAAAACATAAAATACAAACATAAAACTCGAACTCTTCTTTTTGAGTGCCCCTTTTTGACGGTATTCCCGAGAACCAGTACAAACAATCGTGATAAAAAATGTTAGTAGCAAATCAAAATAAATTAAGAAATATGTGTACATATGTGTATATAAAAATAATTTTTTTGTTAAAAAATGGGTTCGGATAAAGTTTTAAATATTATAAAAATTTCATCATCGCCCAAATTTATTTATTTTATTACATATTTATATACGTAATATCCGTCTTTTTATTTGCAAAGATTTCAAAAATCAATGAAAAATTTCTTCGTTGGCCAATTAAACTATCAATTAGTTATAACTATGAATACCTCCAAACAATACTATTGCAAAATAAAAAAAAACACTTATTAAAGGCTTTTCAACATTAAAATAGATCATTGAAATAAATTAAATAATTTTAAAAAATATATCAAAAGTGTAAAAAATTAATAGCAAGAATAAATTCACAAGTTGATGAAACAGTGAGAAAATATGAACGGTGAGAGAGTATATTAATGAAAAATATTCACAATCATTAATAGAAGCATAAACAATCATACAGAGGACTTTAACCAATTAAATTGATTTATGCACCTCTTTCAATAAAAGAAAAAGAAAAATAATTAAAAAAATAAAAATATAGATAAACAACTTACAATATCAACATGGCAGTAGTTGGTGTACTAAATAAAAGCAAGATACCAAAATATAACAAAGATTAACTAATGATTTAAGATAGTTCATCGGAGATGTTCACATCTTGGCAGAGCAAAATTTCAAACAAAATTAATACAAAATCAGTACAAGAAGGTAAACAAATTGTTAAAAATAAAAAACAAAGGGAGTCTACTTGAAAAATGGAAAAACATATAAAACTGACAAACATATGAAAAGAAAAGAAAGGGTCACCGGATTTCAACTTTCAGGCGAGATCATTTCGGCCAGATCTAGTTTGTGATTGTTGTTGGGGTGGTCGCTCGTCGGGGGGTGACGATGGTCGGTAGCAGTAGTATTGTTGGCTGGAGTTGCTGACGGCGAAAGGGGAGAGGGTGGTCGCGGCTGACTCCGGTGACGGGAAAGAGGGGAGAGAATGAAGAGGAGGTGGTCACCGGCAGAAGCTTGCCGGCCAAGGCGATTTGCGGCAGTTCGGTTTTGAGAGAAAATGGAGAGAAGAAAAGAGAGAGAGAGATCTGATGTGCGTGTGCGTGTGTATTGTGCATATATGTGTATATTTTTTTGTGCAAAAATATAATCAAACTCCCCTTATTTATTTATAATAAAATTTAATCCATTTTTTCCCATAAAATAAAAGACTTAGTCTTCTTGTCCCCTTAAAATATTGTTTAGCCTAAAAGATATCAACCAAAGGATTTTTCATCCTTTTAACCAATATGTAACGATTATTTATTCATCGGATGAAAAACTCAACCCGTTAACTCAAGTGTCACCTTTTAAAAAGTAACGAGATCTTGACTTGACTGATTTGTTGTTCTGTGTATTAAAATAATTGATCCGATTTATATTTACAGATCGTATTAAATAATGTACAAAATATAAATGTCGATATATAATTTCAGAAAAATGCCAACAATAAATATAATAAAATTATCTAAAAAAAGAATGTATTGCGCTATAAACTTTAAAATTATAATATCTAAAAAAATAAATTATTACAGTGTTATGTTGTGCACGTATGCATATGACTGTGCAAAAATATTAAAATGATAATAAACTGATAAAAATCCTAAAATTTACAAAATTAAGGATAATTATCAACAAATTATGTAAAATTAAAATACAATAATAAATTGAAAAAAATTCTAAAATAATGATGCTTATCAATAATTTGTTAAAAATTATAAAAAATAAGTGAAAAATTATATTTTGTGCCATTTAACGATCAAGGAGCCTAAATGCGTTAATTTTAAGCATGGAGAGCCAAAATTGGGTGTCAACACCAGTTATTAGATTGTTCTATGACGATCTTCGTTTCATGCGCTCTGGTGAGCTTGAAACCCCAGTGGTGAGTAAGCGTATCTACCTTGACTGCACCATGTTTGATGCCTTATTCAACATTAATTGCTCTGATTTTTCTACTTTCTTCAAAAATCCTTGGCCTTCGATTTTGGCATCTCTTTTGAACAAGAAAAAAAATTCATTACTCTTGACAACTCTGAAGCCTTACCTTCTGCTCTTAGTTCATAGTTTTTGTCATTTGAAATTTGTGTTATTACTCACATTGTAGCTACTACTCTTCTTTCTCGTGATGGTTCTCTCTCTACTCTATCTTAGCGAGATACTCTGCTTACATACTTCTCGAATCTCCGCATAAGATAAATCTCTCATCTTTCATCATTAATTATATGATAGAATCTTTGTTTTATTCATCTATCCTCCCTTATTGGCTAATTGTCTCTCGTATCCTGGAAGCTAGCAATATGTTTCTTGAATCTATTTCCTCTGTTATAATCAAGCAATGCTACAACTCTAAAGCTTTTTCCATTATGGGATATGTATTGATTGATGATATTTGTATTTCTAAGTCTGAAGGTGGCTCTACTGAAAACTCCCCCATCTCTCAGGTCTAAGTCCTCATCTACTCTTATTCCCAACTCCTCCAGGAGATATTGATATTCGTCTGGCTGAGATTGATCTGAAATTAAACTTCATCAAGGATATGATCTCTTTCTTGCCTCACACTTTCAACTCAATAAAATTAAAGATGTCAGTAAGGAAACAAGTACAGATGTTGCTCGTCTCAAGCTACGATTAGATTAGGTAATCAAAGAGACCACCAAAATAGCTGCCAAGATTCAGACAACTACTGAATCACTTTCTTCAGTAATCACTAGTCATTTCACAAACCTGAAGGATAGTACTTCTCAACCACTAGCTTATTTCTTTTCGCGTCATGGAAATCCCCTCCTACTTATTGAACTATGTGATAAGACTTTTGTGTTTAGGTTGTATCGGGACATAAGCCCCTGAATGCTTTGTTTTTGTTCTTTTTATTATGCATGCATTTTCTTTGTCTTTGCTCTTGTCTTTGCTCTTTCTTTTTGGTTGATGTCAAAGGGGAAGAATATGCTAAGTTGCAAGGTAATAGTCGACAATGCAACAACTCAGGGGGAGTCAACTATGCATCTAAGTAGGGGGAGCACCCTAAAAGAAAAGTCGACTATCTCTAAAGGAGAAGATTGATAGTGTTAAAGTTTTGATGAATGATTTTGTGATTCATTTGCTGGAAGAAAGGAAAAGAAGAAACAATCGAAACTCTCATTCAGGACTCAAAAAGGAAGAAAAACACCTCTGAAAATTGAGTTGAGATGTTGTGCATAATTCATGAGTCTTGTCCAAATATATCAAAAGGTATTCAGTAGTACTCAAAAAAAAGAAAATCATCTCTGAAGATATTATAAGATGTTATGCATAATTCTTAGGTCTTGTCCAAGTATATCAAGAGGCATTGCACGAAAAGATCTACTACTCTAAATAGATTGAGGAAAATCTCCTCTGAAGTGCTGTCAAAAGGCATGAAATTTCAGGAAATGAGAAAGATCTGTTGCATTGATTGATTTGCTTAAATCATAGAAATGCTGCATTATCATCTTGTGTATATTATGTCTTAATTGGATTTTTCTTTGTAGTCTTTGCTTAATTTTGGAAATTGAATATTCCTTATTCAATTTGGGTTGGCTTGTAACTTTCAATGGCTAGTAGTAGTCCAATCACTACTATATAAGCCTTGAAAGCCAAAGAAAGAGACATACACTTGTCTCAACCTTCTCTAGTTTTTTGTTCTACTTTACTCAAGCATTGTATTCTCTTAAAGATTTACTATATACTTAAAAAGAGGAGAGAAATACATAGTTGGTGAGGCATTTTATCAAAGTGTGGTAGAAAGAAGAGAGTGTGAGTCAAAGTCAAAAAGTTTGACTCAATTTTGTACTTTGATTTTATTCACAAAGAACTAGTAGAATCCCTTTCAATCCAAGGTAGTAAGACCTATTAGAGGTCCCAACCAGTATTAAATATCAATGTTATTTATCTTCAGCATTTTATTGTCACAAGTTTTCATTACTGCAATCAATAGTTAATTGTCTGATTAAGGAAGTCGACTGATCGAAGAAAAAAGAGTAATTAAACCCCCCCTCCCTCCCCCACCTCTTACTGCTTTCAAGGCCGGTTCACGTGACCAATTAATTTAACCATTACAAAATTATTGTTCTTTTGTTGTTAATTATGTACACTTTCGTTCTATGATGGTTTAATATTGTTTGAGAAATGCGTTATTAGTTCCTGAACCACTGTGGTAATTAACAGATGATCTTAGTCTTAACTTATTCCTTTTGTCTCTATCTCTCTTTAGGAGCCATTAATTCAGCATCTTTGTTACGCTATTGAGATTGGTAGGCTTGCTATAACTTAAATCTCATTAGAAATAGTAGCATTTAATAGGGTCACCATCGATAATTAACTAATGGGTTCAAGAGTAGGTAAGATATATGCAGTTAATTCCTCGAACTTTTATAAATATTCCGCTAAAGTTACTTATAACTTTTTTTGAAAAATATTGTCATTAAACTATATACATTTTCCAAACAAGGAAAAATTAACGAAATAGTTAACTTTTTAAAGGAATTCAAAACTCATAACCCATTTGACCCATCAGTTAGACCTTAGAATTGGAAAACGGTGAAAAATTTATTTGGCGAAACTACTGTCTCGTCTGCCAAAATCAAACTAGTTCTTATTATACTTTCCTTTATTATTTGTTCGTTTTGTTTTCATTTCATTTGTATTAGAATGAAAATTCTACTTGTCTTGAGAGTTGTGTGCTAGTGGTCAACATGAGATCTTGCCTCAGAGTGACTTTAGTGGGATATTTGTAAAAGTTCTATCAATTAAACATGAGAGCCTTTTTTTTTTCTTTTCCTCATGAAGAAATTGGTACAGAGAAATACGAAATGGAAATTCCATCTCATTGAAGACTGAAATATTTGATCCGCAATTACAGTCCAATGTCTTTGGATGATTAAACTTACAAGAAACCAATAACAAATATCACCTTACAGATTGGACTAGCATAATACACATATAATATACATACAGGTATGCATAGTATACAGTGTGCAGATTTTGTATATTTGAACTAGCACCCGTAATTAAGGTTGGCCGACGGATCAAAAATAAAAGAAGTCCTATTTGTGCTACCTTGTAAAATTCTTGCATTAATACCCTTTAACTAAGAAAGATATTCAATAGTCTTAATATTAATAAATTCAGACAATTGTTTCTACTGGTCTCCAAGGTGAACACAATAACCAACCTATATGGTTTTTAGTTTTTAGAAAAAGATCCAATACATTCATGTGAAAATATGGGCTGTTCTTTTTTTCTTCCAGATCGAAGAACATTGACAACTAACCAAATCCACTAAGCTCCAACATCAAGAATCATTATATAGGCTAAGCTTATCTTGAGCTACATCTTGCCAGCTTGTCATTCTGTCTCTATGTATCTAATGCTAATAGCCCACATGAAAATGGTGGCCCTCTCTAAATTTTCTTGATCACTAGTTAGTTACACAAAATAGCAAAAACAAAATAGAAAATACTCACATTTTCCGTGTAGAAAGTCTCAATCACCTGTTCATTTTCAACTTTATGTGGTAGTGTTTGACTAGGCATGAGTTTGAGAAAGAAAGAAATATTTTTGAAAATCTTCATCTAAATAAGTCTTTATATTTGTGTGATTAAATCATCTCATTAAGGATACAACGAGGATTATAAAGTTGAATTGTTTTTAACTATAAAAATGTGAGATTCTCTTTTGGATAAGAATAAAAAGGCAGCCCATTGCACTAAAGCTTTCACTATGTGTGAGGTACTGGGAAGGGTCTGACTACAATGATCTATTGTTCGCAGTTTTATCCTGCATTTCAGGAAGAGACTATTTTCACGCTTGAACTCGTGACCTCTTGGTCGCATGTAAACAACTTCCTCTTGGCTTTTGGACAAGAATGGGCCAATTAATTGGGACAGACGTGCAAAATAGTAAAACAAAATTAAAAACACTCACATTTTCCATCTATAAATATCTCACTCACTTGTTTATTTCCACCACCGAGTAATCTCTTAACTCTAGTAAACACACATTAGCACTTCCTACACTTTCACAAACTTTTGAAAATGGCTAAGGCAATTGCATCATCCATTGCTCTTCTCCTTACTTTGAACCTTCTCTTCTTCACAATGGTTAGTTCAACTTACATCCCATGTCCACCAAAGACTCAACACAAGAACCCCCCATCAATATCCAAGGGTTACCATAAGTGCCCAAAGGACACATTAAAATTAAAGGTGTGTGCCAATTTGTTGAACGACTTGGTGCATGTTGTTGTTGGAACCCCATTATTGTCATCAAAGAGTTCATGCTGCACTCTCATTGAGAATCTTGCGGATGTTGATGCTGCTGTTTGCCTTTGCACTGCCATTAAAGCTAATGTGTTGGGAACTCACCTTAATGCTGCTATTTCACTCAGCTTGTTGCTCAACAACTGTGGAAAGACTGCCCCTAAAGGTTTCAAATGCGCATGAATCAAACCATTTCTATGTTTTCGTTCATTGTCTTGAACTTCTTTTCGTTGGATTTAAGTTATTTATACTGACAGTGTAAAGATTTTTTACACTAACAGTATCGTGTATGTTTTTTGTGTATGTTTTTTGTGTATGTTTTTATGCATGTTTGCTTGTTTTATCAGAAAATATGTGGATTGATTTTTATTTTTTTTGGTCAGCGAGCCTATCCTTCTTTACGGTGTTTGGCATCCAATTTTTGTTTGTGTTACTGAAATAAGCAGTTTTTAGCAACTTGACCGAACAGGTTTTTAGACAAATAAACTGAAATACAAGGAGTATATGAATTACTTCACCCCCCCAGCCAATAAAAAAAAGTAGATTGGTTTCCTTTACAAGTACGTCCTTCGTGTCATTATACTTGATTCTTGTATTAAAAATATATTTTACTTTTTTACTTTTTTAAACTAGAAAATTAAGGAAGTTATATTTCTCTTTCTCCGTACTACCCTTTGGCCTTGATACTAAATAATTTCATAAAGTAGTAAAACAAATCAAATTTTGAATTCGGTTAGTTTAATAACCTACAACCCTAATAAATTCTTTTTAAGGGCTGTGTCAAATAAACATGAGTTAAATAATACTCCCTCCGTTTTAAAAAGAATAACCTAGTTTGATTTTGCATGGAGTTTAAGAAAATAAAGAAGATTTTTGAATCTTGTGGTGTTAAATTAAAGATATGTCAAATGTACCAAAATGTCCTTCAATCTTGTGGTCTTAAATGTGCCACTTGGAAAGTTGAAATTAAAAAATTGTTAAAAAAAAAAGGGGGTCATTCTTTTTTAAACGGAATAAAAAGAAAAATAAGTCATTCTTTTCGAAACGGAGGGAGTATGAAATAAAGGAAAATCCATCAATATGACGATTAACTGGTCCTCGCTAATTGGATCAATTTGTGGACACGAACACGGAACAATTAGGGAACATATAATTGACCTTTGGATTCCACTTGTAATGTCTCAAAATTCAGCTTTTTAGGTACCGTATGCTGTGATTAAACCTTTGAAGTCTCATGATTTTGCCCATTTGAACTGTAGTACAATTGGCATAGTTTAATTCTGATTTCACCCTGTTATAACCACTTTACTTTCTCTGTCCATTTCGTGCAAAAGTTGCCTAAAACAAACTGCACATGCAACAGACACCTTTTGCGTTATTACACTAACCCCTCCCCTGTGGCTGTGTAACACCTTAGGGACGCACCATATGTGACAAAGTTGCAATTGGGTTGGCAATTCCAATTTTACCACAAAGTTGTGATGATAAAAAAATATGTATTGCTCCGTCACTAACGAGTTATGGCTAAAACTAAAGTTATACTTAAGAGCGAACCTAGGAACAATTGAAATGATCAAGGACAACAGGGGCTTGCCATGAGGTTATAGGTTTAAGTCACCAAATGAGCAAAGGCTTGGAACTCCTAAGGAGGGATAAAATAAAAATTAAAAAAATTGAAATGATTGAGGAAGAAATCAGAAGTTATTGTGTACTTCTCTTCACTTTATCCTTCACTTGTTTCCACATGAGAATATTACCAACCGTGGGTTGGAAGGTTGTGATTCCTCTATCTTTAATCGGAGTTTCGGATTGAGTCCTGAGATTGGAGTATTTCTTGATAGAGAGCGTTTTACCCCTTAGTAGGCCTATCCAATACGAATATGGATTAGTTGGCTAGTAAGTGAGAGCTCATTGATATAGAGGCGATCACAAGTACAATAATATTTTAGAAGATGGGAAGCATTTGGATATGGCCAACTTTAATGACCCCACAATTACTGATAAACAAGGTTATAGATGACAAGTCTTTTGCAGAAAAATATTAATTCAATCAGTAAGTTTCTATACATAAGGATCGATAGGATTCAATTACTACCTTCCACCTTGGGAGGTGGTCTTTCAAAATTCAAAAATATGAAGAAAAAGGTAATAAAGAATGTCACTATTTTCTTGAAAAATTGACAGACCCCCCCACCCCCAAAAAAAAAAAGAAAAAGAAAAATCTATGTACAGAGTTTTCAGGGTTGTGTATGGAATTGAGGCTGCTGCCCTCTGGTTTGCGTCCGATGATAGCTGAGGTTGAAATGGTCATGTAGTTGCTGTCCAGGACTATCTGGTGTGAGAAGATGATCCCCTTGTCCCATTCCTACATATTGTTGCACAACTAACACCGAAATAACTGATGCCTGATCCGGGGATGCCAGTAGATCTCCTATTGCACCTAGCTCGGGGCACTCGCTCCAGTCAGTAAGTCCTGCTGTCAATGGCGATATCGTGCCTTGTCCTCTACCGACTATGAACAGGTCATGCGAGTGGTCTATAGTCCTTATTGCTGCTACTGTCTCTTCTCCATGGTTTACTACTCTTTCAATGTATAAAACTGAATCATCATTTGCTGTTTTTTCCCTGAAGTCGCTGATATAGTCCTCGTCTAGCTGTTTTTCTTTGTCATCATCTGTTACCACTGTTAGTACACTTGAATCATTATTCGTACTACTTTTTCTTGAATCTGATCTTCTATCTTCAAGTGCAGCTTCTCCAGGAAGGAATCTCATTACAGTAAGGTTGATCCCTGGATGTTCCCTCATTCTCAATCCGTAGGACAAAGCTTCACGATCATCTGGACCTCCAAAGAATAGCACGGCCACATGGTGAGTAACTTGATTTGCTGCTAGCCTTGTGGATCCACTTAGGCCCCTGTCGACAAGTATCCCAACAGAACAAGGTGCATTTGCTAATACATTTTGGTTTATCATTCGAAAATTTGGATTCGTGATTTCCATTCCTCCATCAACTGTTTGCTGCTTGTGAAAAGGGATGATTAGAAATGCGACTCGTTTGTCCTCGGCAATGCTGCAAATGTCTTCGTGCATTGTGGAGTAAGGGGAGATGGCAGTGAGGGGTTGCACGGAGACACATCCAACGTGTTGCTCAAAGTTCTCGAATGCATTGATGATGTGATCTGATTGAGCTTGAGTTCTGTTAAGCGCTGGCCTGCCAGATTTTCGCGTATTATGGACAATAAGCATGGCAGATGAACGTCCAGTGAGCTCGACAAGGTGGAGGACATATACACATATTGGAGATTTCTTGGTAGGACAAGATGCTTCAAGAAGATTGATGATTGTTGGTACATTTCTAGGTGTGTGGATGCAAGACAGTACCCTGAATTCGCTATCTGGTTTTGAACTTTGAACTGTTCTTCTTTTATATGGCGCAAACTTTCTTGCTGGTTTGTAAATCATTGTCACAATAGGGATGATAATTGCAGTCATAAGCACTGTAACTATAACCATAATTGCAAAGGTTTTTTCATCAAGAACCTACAAACATGGATTTTCATGTTAATGAGCAAATAGTTGAAAAGTACTACTAATTAATTTCTCTAGATGGTGAAAAGAAGATTAAGAATGTACCTTTTGGTCTTTACCAATATTTATCACAAGCATCTCAATGAGTCCTTTGGCATTCATGAGAAGACCAAGAGTAACACCTTCATGAATTGGTATTCTGTAATGGAGAGTTACAAGGACTGTGCCAGCAATCTTTCCAGCACAAGCTAGGACTATGATCAGAACTAATAGGGCCCATGTACCAACTCCATCAATAGCGCTAATCTCCGTCTTGAGACCACTAATGGCAAAGAAAAGAGGCAACAAAAGCCCCGAAACAAAGTCATCTAGCCTTTCAATAAGTGTAACGGCAAGGGGACCGTTAGGAATGACCAAGCCAAAGATAAATGCCCCAAAAATAGAATGTATTCCAATAGCATCTGTTATGAATCCACATATCAAGACCCCTGTGAGAATGATACATATAGAGACCTCGCTGATGGATTCGCCTTCTGGAGTTCGCCTTATCATCCATCCAACTAAAGGCCTAATAACTATAATGCAGAAAATAAGAAACGCTACACTTGAGAGAAGTACCCAAACAGAAGCCAAAGCCATATTTTTATTCTCAGAGAAGGCAATGGCAAAAGCCAAGAGAATCCACGCAAAGATATCATTTATAAGAGCAGCCGACATGGCTATCCTGCCAATTTCAGTGTTGATAAGCTTCAGCTCCGCGAGTATTCTTGCAAGAACAGGGAATGCAGTGACAGAAAGCGCAACCCCAAGGAAGAGTACGAATATCCCTTGTTTAGTATCTTGTGAACTCTTATGCAACATGAAGGAGGATGAAATTCCTATCAGAAATGGCACTACCATCCCTGCTAGAGCTATAGGTATAGCTTTTTTGCCCGTTCTTCGAATAACAGCAATGTCCATTTCTACTCCAACCAGAAAAAGAAAGTAAAGAAGGCCTACATTTGCCATTGCCTCGAGGACCATCACACTTCTTATTGGAAATACTGTATCAGCAAATTTTTTACTTCTTCCTAATACGGATGGCCCCAAAATTACACCACCCTGTCACCATCAAACACAATATTAGTCTACTTAATCAAACAAATATAACAACAGAAGCGGCTCAATACAATTAGTGGCCTGAAGTTAAAACCTAATAAGATATCATTTTAGATGTGAAGTTGTAACCTTACCCTTTAAGGACTAGTTCATTCATATTATTTTCTGACCAATTGACAAAAGTGAATAATCCTTAAATTTCATCTAGACCAAGATTATGCAATTGCTCCAATCATTATTGTTTTGCAAACATTATATAAGCAAGATTTTCTAATACGAAAATATTATGACGAGTGTAAATAGAAAATGCAACAACATACATAGAGGAAAATATAATGAAACTTACAAGGATCTCAGCAATAACACGAGGTTGACGAAAGGGTTTCAAGATCAAAAGGAGAATACGAGTCAAGATAACAACTAGTGTCAATTGCAATATGAAGAGTGGCAATGCAAAATCAAGTGGATTTTCACCCTGCCATGCTCCATTGGTCGTTATCATCATTGGTGAATAACATACTACGCCCTCCGTTTTATTTGTGATCGTTGCTAACTCTGCTGCCATTTTGCTTCTCCAATATTCTCCTTATTCTAAAATTAGATCCAAGAAATTGTAACGTATAATGTACTCAACTATCCAAAATCATCACGAACATGCATGGCTACGTGCTACGTTCGTTGGATATTTAAAAAAATTGCATTAGACTTCTATAGTGATCTTTTTTTTCTTTTTTCGTCTGTAAAATAGACTTCCATGAAACAACAACAAGGGATGGGAAGAAAATAATGAAAGTTTTGACAAGTACAAAGACAAAGAGAAAAAGGAGAAAATAGAAAGAAATTTTTACATGGTCGAATTTGGATGAGAGATAACAGGAAATTGGGTTGTTTTAGCTGGTAGATTTGACTCATTTGAGCCTAAATCTTCTATGGTCCATAATTACCAGGTGGATAGTCTACTTCCCGAAAAACTAGATATCAAGCCCCGTGTATATGTTGTTTTTTAGTCTCAATTTATATGATACAAATAAAATTTTGATAATTAATTATATTTTTTTAGATATTTTATGTTATTAGCTATTGTAATTTATAATAGTTTTTTTGACATTGTAATTTACTATTTTAAGTTGTTAGCCATTATAATTTATAACACTCTCCTTGTCCAAAGTTTTGTAGCATTGATAGTCTATTATATTTTTAGAAAAATTTAAGTTTTTAATTACTGAAAGTTATAATACTTTTTCTTCTATTTCAATTTAAGTAACACTGATATAATTTCGAGAGTCAATCAAATATCATGATTGAAGTCGTGAAGTAGACATGTCTTAAATGACTCATAATAACTTATTAGAAGTGATACAATAAAATAACTATAAAAAAATAGTTGTGAAAAAAATTTAAGCGGGCCTCATATAAGATGTCAAGTTAATTTAAAAAGATAATACATAAATATGACTAGGGGTGTACAGACCAAATCGTCAAGTCAAATCGAACCAACGAACCAAACCAAACCGAGAAAAAAAACCGACTTATGGTTTGGTTTGATTGGTTTGACGTTAGAAAAAAAAACGATCATTCTTGATTTGGTTTGGTGTTAACCAAAAAAAAGTCAAACCGAACCCGAATCAAATCGACATAATATATATAATATATAGTTTTAGTAATATATATATATATATATATATATAATATTCGAACTTTTTTATACATAAAATATTAATTATAATCTACTTTTTAAATACTTTTTTCAACTAGTTTTAGTAACTTTCCATAATTTGAAAGTAGATGTAGATATATATTTAGATTTGAGCCTTTAAATTGTAATATTTGTCCATTAAATGAACGAAAACTCAATATAAACTTAAAACCTAAACTTTTCACTCTTCATCTCACTTTTTAGTTTAAAGAGATTTTTTCGCTCCACATTTTTTCATAATTATGGTTTTTCATTAGCACATGAGTGAAAACATAATTGATCTAATCTTCGATCACAATATAATTGTAAAAAATAAAGATAATAAAAAAGAATCGAAAAAACCAAAAAAATCAAAAAACCTGAAAAAACCGACTAAAACCTAAGCCGAAAAAAATAATTTTATTTTGGTTTGATTTGGTTTATAGTTTTAATAAACCAACATGAGTGGTTTGTTTGTTTTTTTAATAAAAACCGAACCAACCCGACCTATGTACACCCCTAAATATGACCCTAAATTTGACACCAAATTATAACTTTTACCCTAAACTTTGATAGTGCACAAATAAGGCCTTTAACTATTCAAAACTTGAACAAATATGACCTCCGATTTTGCAACCCCATGCGTGAGTTTCACTCGCGCCTACGTGAAAAGGTAATCCAATCACACGGTGCCACGTCGTTAAAAGGGCTGACTTGGAGGGAGGTCATATTTGTGCAGTTTTGAATAGTTAAAGGTCATATTTGTGCACTGTCAAAGTTTTGCTTTTTGTGTTAAAACGCCGTCGTTTTTATTATTATTAGTATTAGTATTATTATTATTATTATTATTATTATTATTATTATAATTTATTTATTTATTTCTATAGCAGCAACACCTAGTTTTTTTTTATTAAAAAAAAAAAAGAACAATAATAATTTATTTATTTATTTCTATAGCAGCAACACCTAGTTTTTTTTTTATTAAAAAAAAAAAAGAACAGCCACTAGCAGGGATCGAACCCGCGCAGTAGGCTGAAGGAAGAGCCCAAGAAGAGCAATTAACACCACTGGGCTATCTAAGTGTCTTGTTTCATGTGGTTCAACATTAATATACGTACATAAATATAGATTTTCTACCTTATATATACAACGTAGTTTTTTTAACGAGGGGGTTCGGGTGAACCCCATGGCAACCACGTAGGTCCGCCCCAACCTAAATTTAATAACATTAATTTAATAACATTTTAGTAACGTTAATTTGATAACGTTAATTTAATATACTACTACTACTATCCTTACTAACGTTTTATAAAAACTAAAAAAAAATTATTATTAGTATAGTTTCATATTTAATTTAATATTTAAATAAATTATATTTAGATATATTATATAACTTAAATTCGCCCTCTGTTTTATAATATATATACATACTCGCGCGATTTTTTCGTATGAGGCTGACCCCCCTAATAAATAAATCTTCAATATTGCTCTTTTTCCGCAATGAAAAAAGAAATTAGATGTCATTTTCATCTTTGAGCCGAAATTAATAAAAAAAATAATAGTGAAAAGTCATTTAAAGGTCATATCTGTTCAGTTTTGAATAGTTAAAGGTCATATTTATGCACTGTCAAAGTTTAAGGTCAAAGTTATAATTTGGTGTTAAGTTTAGGGTCATATTTATGTATTATGCCCTTAGATTTTAAGCTGGAAGCGCCCAGTTTTGCGTGTTGAACACGCTTTTTGTCACGTAGGATCGGAGGTCATATTTGTGCAGTTTTGAATAGTTAAAGGTCATATTTGTGCACTGTCAAAGTTTAAGGTCAAAGTTATAATTTGGTGTCAAGTTTAGGGTCATATTTATGTATTATCTCTAATTTAAAACATCAATAGTTAATTTGTCTTTTTTTTGTTTATTTTATTTTTTTATTAAATATTTTTTTTAATATTTAGATGACTCATAATAATTAATTATGGATAAAATAGTAAAATTACGGTTGAAACAGCTGAAGCAAACATGTCATAAATGTCTACTTTACTTTTTTTTTTATCAAATATTATTAATTTTTTAATACGTAAATGACATATAATAATCAATTAGAAAATAACTTATTAGAAGTGGTATACCAAAATTAATATAAAAAATAGTTGTGAAAAAAATTTAGACAGGTCTTATATAAGATGTCAAGTTAATTTAAAACTTCAATAGTTTATTTATCATTTTCTTTTGTTTATTTTATTTTTTTTATTAAATATTTTTAATTATTTTAGTACTTAAATGACTTATAGTAATTAATTAGGGATTAAATAATAAAATTACTGTTGAAGCAACTAAAGCAGACATGTCATAAATATTTTTTTTTTGTTAAATATTATTAATTTTTAATACTTAAATGACATATAATAATTAATTAGGGGTGATATAGTAAAATCACGAATTAATACTTAAATGACCTATAGTAATTAATTAGGGATGAAATAGTAAAATTACGGTTAAAGCAACTGAAGCAAACATGTCATAAATGTCTATTTTATATTTTTGTTAAATATTATTAATTTTTTAATACGTAAATGGCATATAATAACTAATTAGGGGTGATATGGTAAAATCACGGAGGAAGCAGACATGATGACCGCCTCCTGCTTCCCTTCACGCTTCTATTTATTAGAATAAAAAAGAGTATCACTTCAATTTGTTGACGTCGATAAGCTAAAAATATCACATTTGTTAAAAGGTTCGAGTAGCACATCTCTATGGTCAACAATTTTCCCTCAAATTTTTAGCATTCTCACTCTTTTTTTATTTATTTTTTCTTCCCTGTTTAATTATTTACTGTGCAATTAGTGAAAGAAATGATAGTAATTGATATGAAATATAAAAGCAAGAACAAGAAGAATAAATAGAGAGAGAAGTGGGGGATTTCTTTATTTTTCTTGATGGATAAGAGATCATCAGATTGACAATACAATGAATAAAACACCTCTATTTATAAATAGAAGAAAATACTCCCAGTTTCTGACTAAAAAACAGATACTTCAAATCCTGATGGATATCAACTAGATCTTATTAGATCTTGATAGACATTTACTATAATGTAAATATATTTATAAAACTCCCCCTTAAATGTCTGGATAAATAATGTGTCTCGTTAAAACCTTATTAGAAAAAACTCAGTGAAAAAAATCTAGTGAATGAAAAAAAGTACACATCTCTAACTATACGCATATAGGTTGCCTCATTAAAAACCTTACAAAGAAAATCCAGTGGGACAAAACCTCGTAAGGAAAAAATAGTACAATGCGTATCAACTCCCCCTAATGAGAACATCCTTGAACCTTGTTTAATTATTTACTGTGCAATTAGCGAAGAAAATCATAGTAATTGTTATGAAATATAAAATTAATAACAAGAAGAATAAATAGAGAGAGAAGTTGGAGACTTATTAATTTCCCTTGATGGATGAGAGTTCATCAGATTGACAATACAATGAATAAAACCTCTCTATCTATAGGAGAAACTACTCCTAGTTTCTGACTAAAAGACAGATACTTCAAATCCTGATGGATATCAACTAGATCTTATTAGATCTTGATAGGCATTCGCTATAATGTAAATACATTTATAACACTTCCCCTTAAATGTCTGGATAAATAATGTGCCTCGTTAAAATTTTACTAGAAAAAACACAGTGGGAAAAAATCTAGTGAACGAAAAATAGTACACATCTCTAACTATATGCATATAGGCTACCTCATTAAAAACCTTACAAGGAAAATCTAGTGGGACAAAACCTCGTACGGGAAAAAGAGTACAATGCATATCAACTCCCCCTAATGAGAACATCCTTGAACCTTTGCATCCCAATCTTGTGAAGCATCTTCTTGAAAGTTACAATTGGAGAAGATTTGGTGAATAAATTAGTCACATTGTCACTTGAATGAATCTATTGCAAGTTAATATCACCATTCTTTTGTAGCTCATGTATGTATAAAAGCTTTGGCAAAATGTGTTTCGTTCTATTTCCTTTTATGAATCCACTTTTAAGATGTGTTATGTATGCTGCATTATCTCTGTATAAAATTATGGATAGATTGTCATATTTCACACCACATTTTTCTCAAATGAGATGTATAATGGACCTCAACCATACACATTCTCGACTTGCTTCATGAATAACTATTATCACAGTATGATTCAATGAAGTGGCTATGATAGACTGTTTATATATCTCCAAGATATAGCAATACCACCACATATGAACACATAGCCTGTTTGAGATCGAGCTTTATGTAGGTCAAATAAGTACCCAACATCAACATAACCAATAAGATCGTGATAGGAATCTTTAGAATAAAACAAGTTCATGTGTTTTATCCCATTCTGATGTCTCCTAGTAGGAGCAGAAATATATCTTGCTAATAAATTGACTGAAAAAGTTATATCGATCTTTGTAGTATTTGTAAGATACATGAGTGTACCATTTGCACTAAGATATGGTACTTCATAACCAATTTAATTCGGTATATTTCTTATTTCAGCAAATAATCTGTTGCTTTTAAAGCTCTCCAAGAGTTTCAATATTTTTCAAGTTATAAGCTTATACAATATAAGGATTATAATAAGTTTCCCAAAAAAATTTATATTTTGAATCCTTAAAGAAGTTTTCATATAAATTTTGTCAAGTGACAATATTTAAATTTTCATGTGTGACATTTTCAAGTGTCTGGACTGCAAATCAAATAAGTTTTACGCTTACCAAGATGCATCCTTTCAGGTCACTTGATAAATATTTCTACGTCAGCATGCTTAAATTAACATAGAATTTAGATCCTCGTAATCTTTTGCAATATTGCGCCAATATTGTATCAAAGATATCGTCGATGATTTCTCATTTTGTATCGGTTCATATTGCGAAATAACATTTTGAGATCTCATCACTTCTTTATTTTCAGGTACTTGAATCTCTTATAAGATTTCATGAAGTGTTATGTCGTAGGCTCTTCAAGAGCACATTGTCTTCTTATTATGATTATTTGCTCTTTATTTTTCAAGGATTATTTCATTTGGAACCGATTATTCTACCACGCTTCATGAATGCAGAGACTTTGTACTCTAGTGACACAAAATAAGAGCACTTGCAGCTTAAATATGAGATGTTTTCGGCATTTGACTTGAATTATCTTTTAAATAAAGATTTGGTGATAATTCCAAACATATTTCATTGTTGCTTATAATCTCCTCCTTATGTTAGGAAAACTAATACACATCCTCCATCTTCTTTGAGGAATCTATCTTTGTGCATCATGGTATATTCATTAATCGTATACCACACATCAAAACTATTAGATGGAATAATTGGTTCCTGACCTTGAACCAATTGAGAGGGAAGAAATAATCATAATATATTGGTCTAATGCATACAAGTGCTATTGTATGCAACATATCATATTTCATACCAATTTATGACACTTTGTTCTCATTAGTAATGGTTCAGCTATTTATGGAAGGCATTCAATGCTAAACCATCGTCATCAAGATGAATTATCTTGATTACACAATCTGAAAATTATGCTCAACTTATATTGATCAAGTATCTTTATGAATGTCAAACATAGGTTGACGATGAATGTATATGTGATCATCTTATTGATGCATCTTTTCAACAAATCACATGATAGGTGAACGAGCCCTTATTCACCTTTTATACTTTTCAGATTTTAAGGGATCTAGTCCTAAAATTAGTTGGTCCAACTAGCTTATCATGAGAACAAACAATATTGAAAGTAATGAAGAATTTTCTTATTTCTTCAATATATGTTTAATACTCAGTATGCACATCTTTAGAATGTCGCAATCGTTCATGTCACTTTATGAACTTTTATTCTAGCAAACTACAGGAAATTAGGTTTTGGATGCTAAGTTCAACAAAAAGATGAAAATGAAGTTTTTAGCAACTTACTTGAGCATTTTTTAGCGTATGTGAAACTTACCAGATGAATATTACCAAAGCATGTACCAGAACTTGAAGTCCAGAGGTTCAATGGCAGCTCTGACAGTGCTTCAGTAATTTGTTCATAATTTTTCACCCCGATATCATATTAAGGAGAAATTGATATCAATGAAAAGCTGATTCAATTATCTATCTGATGGTGGGAACTTTGCACTTACCTATGTCCACATACGGTCCATACGTAGCACATACGGTATGTATGTGGGTAAGTTAAGTGCCAAAATCCCAGATCCAAAGAGTGCAAAACTGCAGGAAAATTTTTTAGCACTTACCTGGGTCCACTTGTGGACCGTATGTAATACATACGGGCCCGTATGTGGCCCAAGTAAGTGGCCGCCGACTACTTTTTTACTTTTTCGTTTCGGGCTTTGATTTCTAGGGTTTTTATGTAACCTAAATACACTCCTATGATGTTTTTAAGTCTTATTATGTACGGTTAGTTAAGTTTTCCTATTTTATTTAGGATTTAATTCTAGGGTTTCTTGTAATCTATAAATACCTTTTAGGCTTTGTTTAGTTTATTCTTATTCAGAGAGAGGCCTTTGGGGCCAAGTTCATAAACATCTTATTGTTCTTAGTTTGTTTTATGTTTGTTATTCAACTTAAGATTTTGGGATTTCTTCTTTCATTATTGTGAGATTGATTCTGTAATATTGTTTGTGGATTCCGTAATTGATCTCATAACTATGAGAGGCTAATTTTCTTAGTTGGGGTTGTGAAAACCTTGGCAGATTAACGAAGTAGAGAAAGTGTCATGTTATTCTAGATAAAGATTCTTACATGTATTGTATTATCTTCGATTTGATTATCACTACTAAAAAAAGATAGATTTTCGACCACAAAAAACCAACCACACATAGTTGTTTTTTTTTGTTTTTTTTAATAACAACCACAAGTGGTTGCTTTTATATTTTAAAATTTTAAAATAATTATTTTTATATTAATTATTATTTCCTTTACAACTAAAAAAATAAAAAAACCGACCACTTGTGGTTGGTTTTATTTTAAAAAAATATAATTAAAAATATTTTTAAAAACCGACCACATGTGGTTGGTTTTTAAAAATACTTTTTAATTATATTTTTAATAAAACTGACCACATGTGGTCGGTTTTTAATTAAAAAAAAAAAATTAAAAAAACCAACCACTTGTTTTTGGTTTTTAATAAAAAAAAATAATTTTTAAAAACCGACCACAAGTGGTCGTTTTTCAATTAAAATATAAAAAATAAAAATTAAAAAAACTGACCACTTGTGGTCGGTTTTTAAGTAAAATAAAAATAAAATAATTTTAAAAAACCGACCACTTGTGGTCAGTTTTTAATTAAAATAAAAAAGAAAATTAATTTTAAAAAATAACAAGTATAATAATAATAAAAAATAAAAGTAATTATTAGGAATTTAAAAAAAGTAAATAATTTTAAGAAAACCGACCACTTGTGGTTGGTTTTTATTAAAAAATAATTATATATATAATCTAATATATTATTTTTTGAAATTACACTAATCACACGAAGTCAATAACCAATATAATAATAATAAAAATCAATCTATCTTAGATTTTGTGAAAATTACACTAAAAAATATATCAAATAAAATAAACAAATTACGTTAAATTCTTTATCTTTTACTTATGTTTCAATATATAAAATAAATATTTTTCTTTGTATATACGTTGAATGGCGTTAAACATGCATAATCTTTGTATAATGAATATGTGTGTGTGTGTATATATATATCATACCGTTGGGATAATAATATTATACTACTATTGCAGTCATAATAATGTAATATATAATCGATAATTCATCAGAATATAATGAACGTGTTCTATTATAAGGTAATATACTTGTGGATGTGATGTACATAGTACACATTTAAGAGTTCCAATATATAAATATATTTATATATATGTATATATATGATGTAGTGATCGATTGATGAACGATGTAGTCAAAATCTAGTAGAATCTATCCAAGTATATTGAATACCTTAATTTGAAATGACAGAAGTAATAATATATATTGTACGTTAAAGTTATATTAATGTAAGCTAATCAAATTAATCGATCACTCATCAGAGTATGTATATGATATACGTCACATTATATTATTGAATAATATACTCGTGTACGTATGTGATGTATATAATACATATTTAGAACTTGATATAGTCGATAGTGTGTATATGTGTGTATGTGTATAGGTATATATATAGTATGTATATACATATTATATAGTGAAGGTATATTAATGACATAAGATAAACTAACCGATAATTCATTTGAGTATATGTAAAATACGCTGTATATTATTATGGGGTAGTAAAACCGTGTATGTGATGCTTATAGTACGTATTTGAAAGCTAATAGACAATTGAATATATGTATATATACGTATATCTCGTGTAGTGATGTATGCAGTAATCGAAAGCTAGATAACTATTGAATCTATATATCAAAATATTTTGAATGATATACGTTGATATATATCATACTATTGAAGAAATAGATATACTATTTTATGTCAATGTAGACACTCGTATGTTGTTGAAGTTGTAATAACGTAAGATAACTATTACGAGGTATATATGTGGGGGGAAGGAAGGAAGTAGGGGAGGGAGACAGAAACTTGAATCCTGAAACTGGCATATACTTACCATTTGCTTTGAATTTTGAATTTTGAATTTTGAATTTTGAACGACCGCCAAACTTTGACGGTGAATTTGAGTTTTTTCGCTTAAAAATTTTGTATCTGAGTATATGTGAAATACGTTGTATATTATTATGGGATAGTAAAATCGTGTATGTGATGTTTATAGTACGTATTTGATAGTTGATAGACAATTGAATATATGTATATATACGTATATCTCGTATAGTAGTGACGTATACAGTAATTGAAAGCTAGATAACTGAATCTATATATCAAAATATTTTGAATATACGTTGATATATATCATACTATTGAGGAAATAGATATACTATTTTGTATCAATGTAGACACACGTATGTTGTTGAAGTTGTAATAACGTAAGACAAGTACTACTATATATACATATCGCATTTAAAAGGTAATTAACCAAAAAATTATCGTAATTTACAAAATTCATTGATAATATTATACGATTGATGAAATATACTACTCGTGTAATGTGTTGATAAAATAGCCAACTATCTGATTTGTACATATACACATTGCGTTAATATGATGATAAAATAACTAATTATATGATTTAACTTTTTCATTAAAATTGCCCACATGTGATCGTTTTTCGATAATAACTATTTTAAACTAAATCGAACACTTATATTTTATTTTGTGAACAATTTTGTAAAATTGTAATTAATTTATAGAAAACCCACCACGTGTGGTCGATTTTCTAGAAATTAATTAAAAAAAATTATTTTATAAAATAAATCCTACCCGACCCACTCCCACAAGAATCGACCCGACCCGCTTATAACACATACACACAAAAAAAATCCAATCAAACACACACACACATTCGACATACACACACAAATAATCGACAAACCCAACCCACACACAAAATCGACCACAGTGACTCTGTTGTCGCTGTTCGCCGTCGACCACAGTGACTCCGACGACCACAGTGACTCCGTTAGTGCAAAAAACATCAACTCTTTTGAACGTCAAGGCAAAATTCTTTGTTTTTCTTGTTAGAAACTAGCAAAAGGTTCAAGATTAATATGCATCTTTGTTTTTCAACTTCAATTTGGTACTAAAGCATCTGTTCTAGTTATTATGCTTCATTACATAATTTTAGTTAGTTCAAACAAAAAAATTAATGGAAATTACCTTTTAGTTAGTTCAAGATTCAATTTGTTTCTTCATTTTGATATTTTGTGCATTTGTGTGTTTTTTTGGTCACTTGGGGTTTATCAAGATTCCATTTGTTTCTTCATTTTGACACTCTATGTGTGTATTTTATCTAGTGAAGCTTGTCAAGATCCCCCTTTTTGTGTGTTCTTGCAAGTAAATTAGGGTTTACTTTTATTGATACTCCATTATAGTTTTAGTATTTTGGTGGTTTGTTTATGGTGATTCTAAGCTAAGAATATGAGAAAATAAGAATGCCAAGATTTTTGTTATTTTGCCTAATGATCAAGATTTTTTTATTCTACTTGCCTAATGGGTTGCTTGAAATTTGATGTTACTGTTTGACACAATCCAAATTCGGGAAAAGGATTGCTTTGCTATTTTTTCGGTGACCGCTTATCTCTTTATATTTAATTTAGGTCAAGCAAAGGTAAGTTGATTTCTCTTTATTTTCTTATAATAAAGTCTTTAAATGTAGTTTAGTTTGGGATTGTTGGCCGTAGAATGCTTTGAAAGCCGTAGGAATTTTGTGATGATTATATGGTGTGAGTGGGACATGCGACGCCTTTACTTATTTATTTGTTACACTTGTTCAATTGTTTGACTTATTATACTATAAATGAATATGTTACTTAAAAGTGAATAAGTGTAGTTACTTGAAGCTGAACTTTTATTTTGAATTTTGTTGAAGCGTAGGTACTTGAAATACGAACTTTTTATTCTGAATTTTGCTATGCTTGGTAATTTGGGAGGTGACTTAGTCACTTGAAAATGATTAAGTGTAAGTAGGTGAAAGGTGAATTTTTATTTTTAATGTGGTTTAGTTTGGTGACTTGGGTGATGACTTAGTGAGTTGAAACTGATTAAGTGTAAGTAGTTGAAATGTGAATTTTTGTTTTGAATGTGGTTTAGTTTGGTCACTTGGGTGATGACTTAGTGAGTTGAAATTGATTAAGTATAAGTTGGTGAAAGGTGAATTTTTTTTTTGAATGTTGTTTAGTTTGGTGACTTGTAAGGTGACTTAGTCACTTGAAAATGATTAAGTGTAAGTAGGTTAAAGGTGATTTTTTTTTTAATGTGGTTTACTTTGGTGACTTGTGAGGTGACTTAGTCACTTAAAAATGATTAAGTGTAAGTAGTTGAAATGTGAATTTTTATTTTGAATGTGGTTTAGTATGGTGACTTGGGTGATGACTTAGTGAGTTGAAATTGATTAAGTGTAAGAAGGTGAAAGGTGATTTTTTTGTTTTGAATTGGTTTTGTTTGGTGACTTGTGAGGTGACTTAGTCAATTGAAAATAATTAAGTGTAAGTAGGTGAAAGGTGAATTATTGTTTTGAATGTGGTTTAGTTTGGTGACTTGTGAGGTGATTTAGTCACTTGAAAATGATTAAGTGTAAGTAGTTGAAATGTGAATTTTTGTTTTGAATGTGGTTTAGTATGGTGACTTGGGTGATGACTTAGTGAGTTGAAATTGATTAAGTGTAAGTAGGTGAAAGGTGAATTTTTGTTTTGAATGTGGTTTAGTTTGGTGACTTGGGTGATGACATAGTGAGTTGAAATTGATTAAGTGTAAGTAGGTGAAAGGTGAATTTTTTTTTTTGAATGTGGTTTAGTTTGGTGACTTGTGAGGCGACTTAGTCACATGAAAATGATTAAGTGTAAGTAGGTGAAAGGTGAATTTTTGAAATTGATTATGTGTAGGTACTTTTTCATTTTGAATTTATGTACTTGAAATGTGAACTTTTTATGACTTGAACTAATTAGTTGAATCTGATTGATTGTTTAGATGGAACCTGATTATAGTTGGATATATCAACGGAATAAAGATAATAGAATAGGTCTTAGGGAGGAATTTGTTGAAGGTGTTAGACGATTTATTGAATATACTAAGACACTTGATGTTTGGTCACGTTTTTGGGAAATTCGTTGTCCTTGTGTTAGATGTGATGGTAGAAATCTTTTAAAAAAAGAAGCTGTGAAGGAACATCTTTATAGAAGGGGGTTTCACGAGGGCTTTTTAAGATTGCATACTATTGATGGTGATGTTGAACAAAATAACTTTGTTGTTCGACAAAGTAGTAGGTCTGCAGGGCATAATGAATATCAAGATATTAGGATGACAGAAATGGTGCACGATGCTTTTGGGATGCAACACGGGGGTGACTTTAGGGAAAATGTCGAAGATATTCCTAATAGAGAACTGGGCAAATTCTATGAACAATTGCATAATGTTAGTCATCCTTTGTTTGACGGGTGTTCACACTCTCGTTTGTCTGTTGTTGTTAGATTATTAAGTATTAAATCTGACTGAAATATTACTGAAGGAGGAATGGACTCAATGATAGACCTTATTAAAGAGTTAGTTGACCCCGGCTTAGAGGTTCCTGATTGTTTCTATAAGCCAAAAAGATTGGTGTCAAAGTTAGGTCTCTCCTCGGTTAGAATTGATTGTTGTGAAAATGGTTGCATGTTATACTATAAGGGAGATGCTAATCTAGAGTCCTTTAAGTTTTGTCAGAACCCTAGATATAAGTGTGGTTGTAGTGGAAATACAGATGCAATTAAGGCAATGCATTATTTACCTCTAATACCAAGGTTGAAGAGGTTGTATGCTTCAAATAGCTCAGCTCCTCATATGAGATGGTACAGTAAAAATAGAAGGCCCCCTGGTGTTATGTACCATTCATCTGATGGAGAGGCTTGAAAGCATTTTGATGCAACTTATCCATATTTTACAGTTGAGCCACTAAATATCTGTTTAGGATCATGTGCAAATGGATTCTTTTTTTTTTCAGTTGGTGCTGTGCCATAGTTATGTTGGCCTATATTTATCACCTCATATAATCATCCTCCTGAAATGTTGATGACTAGTCCTTATATATTTCTAGAATGGGTGTAAGCGATCATTGTCAATATAATAACCCAATTTAGGTTGGGGTCAAATCCACAAGGAGTGAAAGCATGGAATTCAAACCTCAAGAGTATTAATAGTCTACTAAAAGATGACCCGTAGAGTGAATAAAGCAAGCATAAATGTAAAATGGGGGGATTTAGTTTGAATGTGTTTATAAATGACAACTACTTCAATTTTAGTGCACTAGCTTGATGTTGAAGAATGCTAAGAGTGAATTCAATTGAAAATAAGCCTTGGGGTTATGCAATTATAGGTGTGGGATCACGCATGGGTATTTGTCCATTTATTCAAATTTTAGCTAAAAATTATGGGTAGGCTAGATGTCAATGTATTAGTATCAATCTTTCAATTACAACACTAAATTTCACAAATTGGTTCTTTTGAACACCTCACAAGTGTGACAATTCTCCACATCTATTGCCTCAATTGACATCCTTATGTCTAAGAGATATCATTAGATGAAATGAATCATGTTATTGGTTGCATTTATTCCTCACCTATGTTCTCTCTTTCAAGAATGACATGGGTTCTAGGGTGGTTGGAGTTTGTAACCCCCAACTCTCAATTAATTCATGAAATAAACACAACACCCATCATAACTAACTAATTGGAAAAATAATTAGCTAAAACCCATACACTACCACTATCTAAGCAAGCATCACCCCAAGATTGAAATTTAGCTACTCATAGATAAAAGGGATAAGAATATACCAGAGTTATCATTAACCTCATCCATGAGAGATAGAGACAATGTAATTCCACACTTGGGGTTTCAATAATTTTTCAAAGGAGAATCACTACCATGTATTTTTCATTCAAGCTTAGTACAAAATTCTCAAAAGATGAAAAGATAAGTGCTAAAAGAGAAGAGTGAAGCTAAGAGCTAAAAAGGAGGCTATCTTGCTAAGAGATGAAAAATTAGGTCTTGAAAAAGGAGATAAAACCCTCATTTTAAACTCCACTCTCCATTTGATGAAAATTACAAAACTTCCACCTTATCCTTGATCTGCTTGAGCGGATCCAAAATGGATGAAGAGCAGACATAGAGCAGATTGCTAGCAGATGTGAAGCGGATGCAAAGAGGATGCGAAGCGGATGACTTATTTTCTTCACATTTGGCCTCTTGATGACTTGAATAACTTGCCTAATCTTTTCTTTTTACTTTTACCTACATAAATAAGCATTACGTAAGAGCGTACCATCAAATTAATGGAAAAGCATGATAATTTAGGCTTAAAAGATACTAGCAAGTCATCAAATTGACGACTTATCAACCCCCCAAACTTAAACTATTGCTTGTCCTTAAGCACCTAAGACTAACTCAATGAGATAGGGTATCTAGCTCAAATCTACCTAGAATAAAGTTATACTAAATAAAGAGGCTAACAAAACTCTACAAACACTTTCCACACATGTCATGGCAATAAGTAAACCAAAACTTTTCAATAAGCGCATATTCATGAAGCAAGGGTGCAAGCGTGTGTCAAATGAATTTTCCAAATCATAAAACATCTTAAGGTAAGACCCAAAATCCTTAAAGATTGTCTCAATCTTCACAATACAGCTTACTTCACTCATTTACCCAAACCGGTAGTACAATATCACCCTCTACCCACAAGTATCGATGCCGCTCATATGCAAGAGTTAGATCTACACACCAAAGATATTTCAATTCTTAAGGGAGATCAAATAAAGAAAGAATTCACACTCACCCTCACAAAGAAATTCAAGTACATTGAATAGAACCATAGGCTTGCCCTTTGTGTTTTTTGCCACTAATGTAGACATACTTAGTTTGGAATCACCAAGGTCTTACGGGTCAAGATGAAGGTTTAAGATGCGGGAAGGAATATATATTGATGAAGTGACTAAAAGACCGCCTTCAATGCAATCGCTCAATCCTTTCTACCCCTAAAATTTTTAAACCATCCACCTTATTCATTTTCAAATCATTTCCCATATTTTCCTAAATTTTTGTTTAGTATTTACCAAACCATTCAAAGCCACCATTTTCTTTCTTTCACTTCTTTGACTTTTTCAAGAGATATTCTACCTATAAGCCTTTCTTAGACCCTCACTCATTCAATTTTCTCTTCTTTTTTTTGTTTTTTTATTCTATGGGCTAGGCTATTCAATTTTATCATCAAGCACATCTCTTGTCTTTTTAGCACATGTATTGACAACCTTACATACACCTTTATTAACTTTTCTTTGATAATCTTCTCCCAAATACACAACCCCCCAAACTTAGGCTTTTGACTATAATCCATTATCTAGAATCATGCAATGCATCAAAGGAGGTTAAGTTCCAAAAGAGAGGTTTTCAAATGGGTTTAGGTATTTTAGCATAGTTAACTATGAACAATGTTAAGGTGGGATTTGGCTATGTGATGGGTCAAAAAGGGACTCGGGTCATCCTCCAAACTAATTTTGCCTAGAATTTTGCTTTGAATACACTAGGGGCAAGTTCTAGACTACACAAATGCACAAGAATTATTCAAAAATCTCACCACTCATGGCATCGTACTCATAGAGCTAAAAGTTAGTCTCCCAACCAATTTAAGCAATTTGAGCTTCATAAGTTACTCCGAGTCAACGACTCATCCTTGTAAAGAGAGAGCCAAAAATTGAGTTTAATGGTCTCACTCAAAAGAAAAATCAAGACATCCTTGATCTTACAACTAGATTTTTAGTTTTTTCTCAAAAATATTTTATTCCTTGCCAATGACATTTTGGAAGTATTTTTGAATTTTTGTTTCTTCCTAGTTGACTAAAATGACTAGATACTTCACCTAAGGATGTCGCCTCATCATTCCTCATGGGTGAATTATCACTCGGTTCGATAAAGAAACTAAACTAAAATAAAAATAAAAGTAAAAGATCAAAAGAAAGAGAAGACAAAAATTTGCTCCTAAGGAAATAACCGAGTTTCGAAGAAAACCCTTGGAGTTTATTAGATACATATATACAAAAGGCGCTAAGAGAAATGTACATAATCAGATACCACATTTAAATTAAGCGCATGACACGAATTCAAAAACAAAACGATAATATTTGACATCATTATCAAAATGCCCGGCAAGGGCCCATCCAAAGCAATGTCAATAATAATAAAATAAAAACAAGATGCCATAAACATCAAAAGTAATAAAATAGAATAAGTCTCCACAATCTATCATGGCATAAACTGAGACATTAGGTACCGACCATCGAATAAATTATAAAAATACCCACCCCCACTAAAAATATTGCATTGTCCCTAATTTAAAAGTAAAAGAGAGTAGAGGAGGGTAGAGACTCCCTGTGGCGCACTAGGCGCTCGGATCCCTGTCGGTGAATGATCGCACTGTCTTAATGGGAGCCTCATCAGACTGGGCTCCTCTCATTGAATATGCTATGAAGGGTGACTCATCATTATGTTGAGTGCTAGAACTAGCCCCAACCCTTCGTTCATGCTCCTCATCCCTGGATAACTTCTCGCGGCAAGTTTTTCCTTGGAGACATACCTATGGGAATGAAACAAAATAAAACCAAAACAAAAGACAAAAGGTAAAACATGTTTTTGAAATTTTACAAGTTAAGAAAGAAAATAAAGATAAGAAAAGAAAATTGTGGAAAAATGCAAGGTAACTCATCACTAGAGTCCATGGGTTCCATTTATTACAACACTTAATCGTTTAGGCACGACATTGTCTCACATTCTTCACATTTCTCAAAACTAGCTCATAGGACATCCATAACCTCCAATGGAAATAAGAATGACCAATACCCTTAAGAATAATGTCATCCAATCTATCATAGGTCAAGGAAAAAATTCGTGTTCCCCGATTAGGCTTAGTGACCAACAAGAACCACCAATAATCTCCCTCGACTAATGACTACCAACAATTTCATTATTAGGTTCAATTGGACCCAAAATGATGCATAAAATGACCACACCATGTCCTAAGGAAAGTTACATTGGCCATCACATGTATACAACACATTCCTCTCTTACTGTCATTTCAACAAACACATAGTGGGCATGCCAACCAAGAACATAGAGAAAGAGAATAAAAGCACAAGAGAGAAAGCACATCTCACTAAATCATCTCCAAACATATTCAAGGTGTTCATACTATCGTACTTGGGCCACCCACCACACAAAATAATCAAGAAAGATTTTATGGGTATTTTGTCAAACACATAGTGTACTAGCTTCATTTATGAGAGTATTGTGAGTTAAACTAGTGAAAAAAGGCACCAATGACAATCAAATAATTCCAACAAGTATTAATCACCCCAATAAGCTCAGAAAAAACAACTTTACATGGCCAACTATCATGAGGTATCAAGTATTATGTACATCTCTTAAGAGAGAATTCAAAAGTGAAGTCATGAGAGAGCATACCTTTCTTGATTTAAGAGACAAGGAAAATTAAAGCACAAGTCCAAAAGAATTCTTTCAATTCTTGCTTAGCAATAGTTGTTTAAGAAAGAGAGATGTTGTGTTTGTGAGAAAAGAGTCATTTGGAAGTTCATTGTAAGGAGAAATGTTCAAGTATGGACTGATTTGGCTTCTTTTTTTTATGTGTTTAAAATATTTTGGGTTGATGGGTCGGGTCAGCACATAAGGTTTGACCCATTTTTAAAACATCATTAAAGTTTAAAACAAACATGTATGCCATATGTTTCATATCTGTTGCTGGACTGCTGAAGCAGTTCCAGCCATACCTAGGCAGAATACTACCAGCTTTTGTTTGCTCCATCATGAGGTCATCCGTGTCCAATGTGCAATGGACCTGCTCCTGGACTGCTTAAGAAGTTGCACCGCAGGTCAAGGCAACAGCTTACCAGGTTTTTCTTTGTTTCTCTTGCATCTGGACTGCGCCCAACATGTCTCTGGACTGCTGCAACAGTTGCAAAGCAGGTCCAGGCAGAATGTTCCTCTGAAATCAGTCTCACATGTGTCCCAAATGCCTTGTACCTACGGCTGACCTACTCAAGCAGGTGCAGCGCAGGTTGTTCCAGTATAAGACACAAATTTTCCTTCACAAGTTCATGGTTCGGAGCTTAGTTTCGAGCCTCCGAGCCAACCTTCTCGCACCCAAATTTTATTATATTACCTGCATCAAACAACACTAAACTAAAATTAATATTAAAAACATTTAAAACATCAAAAATAAATCTTGGGTTGCCTCCCAAGAAGCGTCGTAGTTATAGTCATGGCACGGCATCACTTGATCATCATTTTGGATCTTTGAAGCGAAGCGACTCAACCTTAGTCGCTCTTGGTCCACCCACATAATAGTGCTTCAATCATTGGCCGTTCACCACAAATTTCTTCTTCCCGTGATCTTTCAACTCAATAACTCAACTCGGGTAAATATTTGAGATCACGAACGGGCCCGACCACTTTGATCTAAGCTTTCCCGCGAAGCGTTTTAATCTAAAATTAAAGAGGAGGACATCATCAGCCACATGAAACTCTCGCTTTAAGATTTTGGCATCACGCCACCTCTTCATCTTCTCTTTGTACAACAAGAAACTTTCATATGCTTTGAGTCGAAACTCGTCCAACTCATGAAGTTGATTCACTCTCGATTTCAAAGCGTCCTCCCAATCCATATTTAACTTCTTCAAAGCCCATAAAGCCTTATGTTCTAACTAGATAGGTAAATGAAAAGCCTTCCCAAACATCAATTGGTAGGGGGACATATCGATAGGAGTTTTATAGGCCGTTCTATATGCCCAAAGAGCATCATCAAGTTTCCTTGGTCAATTCGTACGACCAACATTCACGGTTTTCTCAAGGATGGACTTGATTTTATGATTCGAGACTTTAACTTGGCCACTAGTTTGGGGATGATAAGGAGTAGCAACCTTATGCTTCACCCCATACTTATCAAGCAAAGCACTGAAGACCCGATTTCAAAAATGAGTGCCGCCATCACTAATAATTGCCCTTGGAGTCCCGAACCTTGTGAAGATGTACTTCTTCAAGAAAAAGGTGTCACTCTTGCCTTCGTTGTTTGGTAAAGCAATGGATTCCACCCACTTTGAGACATAATCGACGGCTACCAAGATATATTTATTACCATATGAGCTCACAAAGGGACCTATGAAGTCGATCCCCCACACATCAAATAGTTCAACCTTGAGATTGGGCTTAAGAGACATCTCATGCCTCCTCGAAACACCACCTTGAATTTGGCATTGAGGGCATGTTTTGACCATTTCATAAGCATCTCTATGAAGGGGAGGCCAATAATATCCACTTTGGAGGACCTTAGCGATCGTTCGGATCCCATCATAATGACCACCGAACGGAGAAGAGTGATAAGCCTGAAGAATATCTATCATTTTTGCTTCCATGACTCACCTACGGATCACACCATCCGCACACTCCCTAAACAAGAACGGTTCATCCCAAAAATACTTTTTCACATCAAATAGGAACCGCTTCTTTTGATAATGGTTTAGCTCGTTGGGAAGCACACCGTTCATAATATAGTTAGCATAATCCGCATACCAAGGTGTAATGCTCCCCAAAAGTGACATAACTAGCTCATCGGGAAAGGTGTCATCAATATCAATCTCACCCAACCTCTCATGATTGGATTCAAGGCGGGAAAGGTGGTCGGTTACTTGATTTTTGCACCCCTTTCAATCTTTTACTTCAAAATCGAACTCTTGCAAGAGCAATATCCACCTAATAAATCGAGGTTTTGCATCTTTATTTTCCATGAGATATCGAAGAGCGGCGTGGTCTGTGTGTACAACCACTTTCGTGCCTAACAAATAGGCCCAAAACTTCTCAAAAGCATACGCTATCGCTGACAACTCCTGTTTGGTAACTGTATAATTACGTTGAGCATCATTCAATGTCTTTCTTGCATAATAAATCGAGTGGAACAACTTCTCTTTTATTTGGCTCAAAACTGCACCTAGAGTAACACCACTTACATCACACATTAATTTGAAGGGCGATGACCAATTCGGAGTTACTATGATAGAAGCCTACACAAGGAGTTCCTTGAGACAATTGAAAGCTTTTACACAATCACCATCAAACTCAAATTTTTCCTCCTTTTCAAGAAGTTTGCACAAAGGGTGAGCAATCTTTAAAAATTCTTTAATGAAGCGTCGATAGAACCCGGCATGACCAAGAAAACTTCTAACGCCCTTCATGGAGATCGATAGAGGTAACTTAGCGATCATCGCAAATTTTTCTTGATCCACTTGGATGCCCTTTCCCAAAATTTTGTGGCCTAGAACAATGCCTTCCTTGACCATGAAATGATATTTTTCCCAATTCAAAATAAGATTTGTCTCCACACATCGTTCAAGGATTTTACTTAAGTGAGCGAGGCAAGAATCAAATGAATCCCGAACCACGGAGAAGTCATCCATGAAAACCTCAATTGTATCCTCTAATATATCGGCAAAAATGGACAACATACATCGTTGGAACGTGGTCGACGCGTTGTATAACCCAAAGGGCATGCGCTTGAAAGAAAATGTGCCATAGGGACAAGTGAAAGTGGTCTTTTCTTGGTCTTCTGGGGCGATACAAATTTGATTGTAACTATCAATAAAGAAATACCAACCTTGACCAGCTAGCCTATCTAACATTTGATCCATGAATGGCATGGGAAAGTGGTCTTTCTCGGTCCACGAGTTTAATTTACGATAATCCATACAAACTATCCAACCCGTGAACGGGCGCATAGGTACAAGATCATTATTCTCATTCGAGACCACCATCATGCCGCCCTTTTGGGAATATATTGAACCGAACTAACCCACGTGCTATTTGAAAATAGGTAGATAACTCCCGCATCAAGCCACTTAATAATTTCCTTCTTGACCACCTCTTGCATCGGTTGATTTAGTCGCATTTGGTGTTCCATACTAGGAACATAAACAACATTTAGCTTGATTTTAAGAGAACAAATTCTGGGAGAAATGCCTATAATGTCCGCGATAGTCCATCCGATAGAACGAATGAACTTTTTCACAATTGATTTCAAGGCATCCACTTGATAAGTTTCAAGATCACCCGCTACAATGATTGGCAATGTATTATCCTCACCCAATAAAACATATTGGAGATGGGATGGTAACGGCTTAAGTTTGAGTTGAGGTGGTTCAATAATAGATGGCTTGGCAGGTGGACTCTCATGGTTTTTCAAATCAAGATCCAATTTGATCGAATTCTTGGTATAGATCAAAGACCTGTCAATGAAGCTACCACCTCATCATATTCTTCAACCACCTCACTTCCAAAGTTCCACAATACACCCACCAAAGGGTCATTCATAAGATCCATTTCAATGGTGTTAGCCACCTCATCATCAATCACATCAATCACCGAAATAACTTACAGGTCCATAGATTGCTTCATGGACTTACACACATTCAAGGATACTTCTTCATTGTTCACTCAAAATTTTATCTCATCATATTCCACATCCACTAAGGCCCTTACTATAGCTAAGAATGGTCTACCAAGAATGATTGGGACCTCATGATCAATCTCACAATCAAGAATAACGAAGTCGGTCGGAAAGATAAACCGATCGACTTTTACCAAAATATCATACAACACACCCACGAGTTTTTTGATTGAACGATCAGCCACTAGAAGCTTCATAGTGGTAGTCTTAGGAGTACCCAAGTCTAAATTTCGAAACACGACAAATGGCATTAAATTAATACTTGCCCCAAGATGACACAACATTTTTTTGAATTTATAGACCCCGATTGTGCAAAGAATAGTAAATGCACCTGGATCTTCTTTCTTCCCCACCATTGTGCTAGATATTATAGCACTACAATTATGGGTTACCTCAATTGTTTCAAAATCCATGGCTCGCTTCTTTATAACCAAGTCCTTCATAAATTTAGCATAATCGACATTTCTTGTAAGGCATCTAGCAATGGAATATTCACTGATAAATTGATAAACTTTGCAAGGAACTTCTTAAACTTGGTATCATCATCCTTCTTCTTGAGCCTTTGTGGGAATGGGGGAGGAATTTTGATTTATAGCAATGTAACAATTGGAGTTTCATCTATTTTTGGAGTATTATCCTCAATCGCCTTCGGAGTTTTCTCACTTTCAAGATTTTCTTCAACTACCGTTGGTTATTCAACACCTGTCTCATTATACTTTGGATCATTATCAATTAGATCTTCTAGCCGCTTTCTCTTTGCATTGGCTTGTTCTTTATTTGCCTTTTTATTGGGGTCTTCACCAAGATCAACAACATCTTTACTAAGAGTTCTACCACTCCTAGTGACAATTACCATGATGTGAGCATCATTTTTAGGATTGACAACTGTGTCATTAGGTAATCCACCCTTTGGTCTTGCATTAAGTTGTGCTGATACTTGGCCCAATTGAGTTTCGAGTTGCTTGATAGAGGCCGAGTGAGATGTCACCATTTGATTTAGTTGTGAGAAGTCACCTTTTATTTCTTTCACTATCTTGTCGGTCCCCTCAACACCCATTAAGATCTGAGTAAGGATATCTTAACTTTTGAGCTTATCCAGGTCAATGGAACCTTACTCTTTACCCTTTTCCCGATCATGTCGAGGTATATACCGATCATAATATTTTTCCTTATCTTTCCAATCATAATCTCTATCACGCCAATCTCTACCACGATCTCTTTCATTCCAACCTTAATTCCCTACTTGCCTTTCGTAGGTAGGGTGGGAACCCTCCGATTGGTTCAATAAGAACCGAATTTCTTCGTTAAGAGACTCTATTTCCTCATCATCATAAGCTTTAGCACTCTTAGAAGCAACGACGTTAACCGCCTTTGGAGGAGCCCCCATCACATGCTTGGTAAGAAGATGAAGTTATGTCATCAATTTAACCATATTTGCATCTCTTTCTTCATTTTTTTTCTTTTGCTCTTAGCTCACAAAAGATGCGGAGGAAGCCCCCACGGCTACCTCGGTATCTCTTGTGTACCACCCTCTACTTTGCTTGGTCACTTGATCTAATAAAGTTGATGTAACACCATACGATATTCTAACAAGAGAAACCCCGGCCGCATTATCAACTACCTTCTTGTTTAATTGATCTAACGCCCTATAGAAAATTTGTAGAAGCATCTTATTCGGAACCTCATGATTTGGGCATTGCATTAACTTATTGTTGAATCGTTGCCAAACCTCATATAACGGTTCGCCATTAAGTTGGCAAAATTTGATGATTTCATCCCTTAGTTGCAACATTCGAGAAGAAGGAAAATATCCTTCCAAGAATGCCTCTGTGAGCTCACTCCATGTAGTGATAGATCCCACGGGCAAAGACCACAACCATAAAATCACTTTTCCCATGAAAGAGAATAGGAAAAGATGCAACCGGATTGAAACTTGAGATATGTGGGCTATGTCAAATGGAGAACACACATCAATAAAATTCTTCAAGTGTAGATTAGCATCCTCATGAGCTTGGCCTCCAAATAACCCTTTCATTTAAAGAAAATTAAGCATCACGCTAGTAATGTGAAACACTCTATTTCCTTCTGTCGGTGGAATATGAATAGCACTAGCTCAGCCCGCATCACCGAGGTGATATGCATCCTCAAGATATCCATCAACTGTCTCGGCATTACTACCGTGTTGGCTTATAGTATCATGTATACTATTATAAGCACCTAAGAAAGAACAAAACCACCAAACAATGTAAAATAAAACACTACGGCTAACAAAAAGTAACTAAAAACACTACAAGAGTGAAAACTATGTTTCACTCCCCGGCAACAGTGCCATTTTTTATAACGCTCAAATTACACTCTTGAATGGGTGTAAGTGATCATTGTCAATATAATAACCTAACTTAGGTTGGGATCAAATCCACAAGGAGTGAAAGCATGGAATTCAAAACTCAAGAGTATTAATAGTCTACTAAAAGATGACCCGTAGTGTGAATAAAGCAAGCATAAATGACAACTACTTAAATTTTAGTGCACTTGCTTGACGTTGAAGAATGCTAAGAGTGAATTCAATTTAGAATAAGCCTTGAAGTTATGCAATTATAGGTGTAGGATCATGCATGAGTATTTGGCCATTTATTCAACTTTTAGCTAAAAATCATGGGTAGGCTAGATGTCAATGTATTAGTGTCAATCTTTCAATTACAACACCAAATTTCACAAATGGGTTCTTTCGAACACCTCACAAGTGTGATAATTCTCCACATATATTGCCTTAATTGACATCCTTATGTCTAAGAGATATCATTAAATGAAAATGAATCATGTTATTGGTTGCATTTATTCCTTACCCATATCCTCTCTTTCAAGAATGATATGGGTTCTAGGGTGGTTGGAGTTTGAACCCCCAACTCTCAATTAATTCATAAAACAAATGCAACACCCATCACAACTAACTAATAAGGAAAATAATTAGCTAAAACCCATGCACTACCATTACCTAAGCAAGCATGACCTCAAGATTAAAATTTAGCTACTCATAGATAAAAGGGATAAGAATATACCAAAGTTATCATTAACTTCATCCATGAGAGATAGAGACAATGTAATTCCACACTTGGGGTTTCAATAATTCTTCAAAGGAGAATCACTACCATGTATTTTTCATTCAAGCTTAGTACAAAATTCTCAAAAGATGAAAAGATAAGTGCTAAAAGAGAAGAGGGAAGCTAAGAGCTAAAAGGTAGTCTATCTTCCTAAGATATGAAAAATAGGTCTTGAAAAAAGAGTTAAAACCCTCCTTTTAAATTCCACTCTCTATTTGATGAAAATTACAAAACTTTCACCTTATTTTTAATCTGCTTGAGTGAATACAGAGTGGATAAAGAGCAGACAGAGAGCAGATGGCTAGCAGATGTGAAGCGGATGCAAAGCAGATGCGAAGCGGATGACCCATTTTCTTCACATTTGGCCACTTGATGACTTGAATGACTTGCCCAATCTTCTTTTTTTACTTTTACCTACATAAAGGGGCATTACGTAAGAGCGTACCATCCAATTAATGGAAAAGCATAATAATTTAGGCTTAAAAGGTGCTAGCAAGTCGTCAAATTGATGACTTATCAATTATATAGATGGAACTTGATTATAGCTGGATATATCAATGGGATAATGATAATAGAATGGTTCTTAGGGATGAATTTGTTGAAGGTGTCAGACGATTTATTGAATATGCTAAGACACTTGATGTTTGGTCATGTTTTTCGCCTATTCATTGTCCTTGTGTTAGATGAGATGGTACAAATCTTTTAAAAGAAGAAGTTGTGAAGGAACATCTTTATAGAAGGGGGTTTCACGAGGACTTTTTAACATTGCGTACTATTGATGGTGATGTTGAAAAAAATAACTTTGTTGTTGGACAAAGTAGTAGGTCTGCAGGGCATAATGAATATCAAAATATTAGGATGATAGAAATGGTACATGACGCTTTTGGGATACAACACGGCGAAGACTTTAGGGAAAATATCGAAGATATTCCTAATAGAGAAGCGGGAAAATTTTATGAACAATTGCATGTTGCTAGTCATCCTTTATTTGATGGGGGTTTGCACTCTCATTTACCTGTTGCTGTTAGATTATTAAGTATTAAATCTGACTGAAATATTCCTAAAGAAGGAATGGACTCAATGATAGACCTTATTAAAGAGTTAGTTGACCCCGTCATAGAGGTTCCTGATTCTTTCTATAAGGAAAAAAGATTGGAGTCAAAGTTAGGTCTCTCCTCGGTTAGAATTGATTGATGTGAAAATGAATGCATGTTATACTATAAGGGAGATGCTAATCTAAAGTCCTGTAAGTTTTGTCATCACCCTCGATATAAGTGTGGCTGTAGTGGAAATACAATTGCAATTAAGGCGATGCATTATTTACCTCTAATACCAAGGTTGAAGAGGTTGTATGCTTCAAACAGCTCAGCTCCTCATGTAAGATGCCACAGTGAAAATAGAAAGCCCACTGGTGTTATGTACCATCCATCTGATGGATAGGCTTTGAAGTATTTTGATGCAACTTATCCAGATTTTGCAGCTGAGCCACTAAATATTTGTTTGGGATTATGTGCAGATTGCTTCTCTCCTTTTTTCAGTTGGTGTTGTGTCATATTCATGTTGGCCTGTATTTATCACCTTATATAATCTTTCTCCTGAAATATTGATGACTAGTGTCTATATATTTTTGAATTGTGTTGTTCCTGGCCCACGTAATCCAAAAAGCAGAATAGAGGTCTACTTGCAACATTTGATTGATAAGCTTTAAATTTTATGACATGAAGGGGTTGAAACTTGGGATATCTCACCTAGATATAATTTCAATCTGCGTGTATATATAATGTGGACTGTTAATGACTTTTCTGCTTATGAAATATTGTCTGGGTGGATGATAGCTGGAAAGTTGGCTTGTCCATACTGCATGGAAAAAATAAAATCTTTCACATTGAGACATGGCAGGAAAAATTCATAGTTTGACTATCATCGTTGTTTCTTGCCACCTGATCATGAATTTAAGAGACTCAGGAATACATTCAAAAGGTCTAGAACGGAACATGATGGTCCACCTGCAAGGCTATCTAGTCATGACATCTAGGAGATAGTTCAAGATTTTCCTAAAGTCAGTGAGGAACCATTGTATAGGCTGGATGGATATGGTATTTCGTAAAACTGGACTAAGTAAAGTATATTTTGAGAGTTAGAATATTGGCCAGATAATTTATTTAGACATAATTTTGATGACATGCATACTAAGAAGAACGATTTTGACCACTTGTTCAACACAGTTATGGATGTCACTGGCAAGATAAAGGATAATCCTAAGGCCAGACTTGACTTACCAGAATATTGCAAGCGCAGAGAATTACACATACAGGAGCGGCCCAATGGCAATGTTCTTAAGACCAAGTCTAGTTTTACATTCAAGTTGGACTAAAAGGGACAACTATATGAGTAAAGTTTGAAGATGCCCGATGGATATGCCTCAAATTTGGGAAAGAGGGTTGATATGACACAAGGAATCTTGCATGGAATGAAAATCCATGATTGTCATGTTTTTATGGAACAATTACTTCCAATTTCTTTTATTGATTTAACTAAAAACATATGGAAACCAATAGCAGAGATTAGTTTATTCTTCAAAGACTTATGTGCCACTACATTAAAAGAACCAAATCTGGCACGAATAGAAAGTAATATTGTTGTTATCACCAACAAGTTGGAGAAAAATTTTCCTCCAGCCTTCTTCGATGTGATGGAATATCTTCTCATTCACCTTGTGCACGAAGCTCGGCTAGACAGTCCAGTTCAAACTAGGTAGATGTATCCATTTGAACGGTAAGCAATTGCAACATATTTAAATTCAAACATATCATTTTTTAAGATAGTAATCATAAAATCTTAAGATTGTGCAGGGCAATTGAAAAATGGAAAATGGGTCCCTAAAAAAATATAGGGTGGAAGGCTCTATAGTTGAGGCATATCTTGCAAGAGAAACATCTCAATTTTGTTCATACTACTTTCATGATGAAATTGCTTGTCCAAGAAACAGACCGAATCTTCATCAGGACGATGAGAATGTTGCTTGTCCAAGAAACAGACCGAATCTTCATCAGGACGATGAGAATGAGCCTTATTTGCAACCGATATCAATTTTCAATAAATCTGGTTGAAAGGCTAAAACGACCATATTTCACCGACTCACTCCCACGGAGCGCAAATCAGCAACTTTGTATGTCTTGTTGAATTGCCCGAAAGTTGAGCCCTCTCTGAAGTAAGGATATTAAAAATTTAACATATTTTATTTATTTACTCATTTCCTTAAGGAAACTAATTGTGTTTCACATGTTGGATCTTTAGTTTATTTAAGACTCAATTTCACGAAAATCAAGTGTATGCATCCTTTGCAATATGGTTTACATATGAGGTTCATAAGCGTACTAATATTTTAACAAATTTTAAACATTTACACATTCTTTAACTAACATATATATATATAGATATATATATATGTGTGTGTGTGTGTGTGTGTGTGTGTATATATAATATTTTTGGGTACACCAGTTACCAAATACAGCCGCATACAATCAGTTCTTGAGAGATATTTCTTTGGAACCAGTTGAAGCTCATGCAATATCCCATTACACAGTAAATGAGTTTAAATTTTCCACTGAAGAACACTCCAGAACGAGGAAAACAAACAATTGTGGTGTTTGGGTTAAGGGAGATGATGATTACTTTGGCATCATTTAGGAGATCTTAGAACTGGAGAATGCCGGTTTTCCAGTAAAAAATTATCCTTTTTCGATGTAAGTGGTTTGATCCAAGCACAAGAGGCACAAATGTATTATGCTCCTTATCCATTGCGTAGTGATAAGTCTGATTGGTGAGCTGTAATCAAAACAAAGCCTATAGGATAGGTGGAAGTTGAGAATGTGTTGGAGACTGTGTATCAAAATAAAATGCAGATTGATCACTAGCTAGTGGACATTGACTTAGTGAATAGTTTGAATCACGCAAAAAATATATTTGAAAAAGTTAATAATGCAGAAGAAGAGGCTGAATAGGTAGGAGATGAGGAAACTTCCGAAGAGGGTGAATGGTTTAATGGAGAATCTTCAGGGGTGGAGGATTAGTTTGTATAGGTTGTATTTATTATGTATTGATGTCTTTATGCTTTGTACTATTTACCTTTATGTTTCTTATTTAAGATTGATATGTAATATACTGTGTAAGATTATTTTTTTCACTTTTTCATAATTTATATAGTAATAGAAATAATCTTGTCTATCTCGTGTTGTTGGAGCGATTTGAAATGTGAATTCATAACTTGAAATTAGCTACTTGGAACGTTTTCTTATATATTCATTTTGTAGGAACTAACTACTTGTTAACTTTACATAATTTATATGTTAGGTAAAGGTGACAAAGGAAAGAAAAAAGTTGATCATACAAAAACAAAAAAGAAAAACCAACCTCCGCCTTATAGACGACCGATAAGTATTCTTATATCTGAGGGTCGATTTGTTGATGCACCAGCATGACCCTCATATTATAGGTCGTCGCAGCATTCAGTTACTGATCCTACGCATGTGGGGCCACTTTATGGATCTACACTAACTCATTCTGCTCTGATCACTGTGCCACCGCCATCACAGTACTATCGGAGGACCGCTGGCACATTCGAACATCTACCATTGTCTGCAGTACCCTCCTGTAGCAGTCACCCACGTTATCACAGTGATTCTGCTGGATCTATTGGGTTGTTGAATCTTCATCTTGGAGGCACTCCATCCGGCGCTTTAGATCCGCCCACACCAGTGCATCCACCATCACTTTTCCCGCAGCCCGATGACGGAGATGATTATCAGAGGCGTTATCTTATTCCATATGGAATAGGGTAATATTTCTAAATATAATAACATTATTTAGTTTTCATTTACTATATTATTATGTTTTATAAAATTATTGTTTGATCTTGTGTTGTAGGTTTAAGTCAGATGCTGGAGTTGAAAAAATTGTGTCTAAATCGGCACTTCAACGGCTACTGGACTAGTTGGCAAAAGTTTTCAAAAAAAAGACAGAGAACAAATGTTTAAAGAATTTCATGTAAGGATTTAACTTATTGACTACTTAACACACTGTTAGAAAAAAAGATTGAATATTATATTTTTGTTTTTGTTATAGAAATATTACTGGTGGGATAACGCGAATGAATGTTCCATAAGGAGGAATTTTTATAGGAGAGCTAGTTCAAGATTTAACGGTCTGTTGGATTATGCCAGAACCAACATGGTACGACCAGGGTTTATACTCGAACCCATATGGAAACACTATATTCGCTATTAGAAGAGCGAAGAATACAAATTGTTGAGTGACAAAGGAAAGAAAGCCCGGGCATCATCCAAGGGTGGCTCTCAACATATTGCGGGTGCAGTTAGTATAATTGTTGTGGAGGGAAAATGGTATGTAACTTTTATAATTTTAATTTTTTGTTTTTATTTAAATTTTTAATTATTTGAAGATTAATAATTTTTACATATGCAGGAAAAACAAAATGGTAGGAAGATAACACACAATGAGCTATTCAGGGAGACGCATGTGAAGAAGAAAAAGAAGAACCCAATTGATGAAGATGTCTGGGTTGATCTCATGCAAAAGCTGCCCATGTAATAATTAAATTTTGAATTTATGAATATTTTTCTCAAAGTTAAAATTATTCAAGTACAAGTACTTTAATATTTTTTTACTATTAATTTTAACTTTGCATTGAATATAGGACAAATATAGAAAGCTCATTCGTGAGTATCGTAGTACTCAGCATCCTGAAAGTCAGGGAGACCCAATACTTGAACATGTAGAGGAGGAGTTATGGCAAGAAACTGTGGTCCTGCAGTTAGAGGCCATTTCTATGGATACCACAGAAATTATTTTGGCGAGAATGTTAGGTCTTCGTTCGGCCCTACATCCTATACCTCTTTAGTTGATAGAGAAATCGTTGAATCACTAAAAAATACGGTTTCAAAACTCACTGAAGAGCTTACTACACAGAGAGAGGGCATAGAAGGAGGAGGAAACAACATCACAAATCAGGATGCTACATGAACAGTTCATCTTTTTTATTCAATCAGCAGGGATTCTTCCTCCATGTCCTGGTGATGCAGTTCGGGCTGCGAAAGGTCTAGGCCCACTGGATGATATCAGCACAAATGGGGAATCAGGTCCTACGTGTGTGGCTGGGGATGAGAAAGACGAAGACGATGACGAAGATGATGAGTGGTAGTTTTTTTACTTTTGTATATGTGTTGTAGTTTGGATTTGGAGATGAGTTGTAGTTTTTACACTTTGGTATGTTTTTAGACTTGTATTGTATGTTAGTTGTGTGGGGATACACTTGATATGTTGTTATTGCTGTTGTTATTGTATTGTATTTTGTTGTTTCATTTGTTTGGCTAGTTGTTGTTATTGTATTGTATGTTGTTGTTACATTTGTTTAGCTAGTTCTTTTTTATTTTTTTACAAAAATAATCAGAAAAACCGACCACATGTGGTCGGTTTTCTGGAAAATTGTAAAGAGACCAACCACTTGTGGTAGGTTTTTTTAAAAAATTAATTAATAAAAAATTAATTAATTAATTTTAAAATAAAACCGACCACTTGTGGTCGGTTATTTTAAATTTTTTTATTTTTAAAATCTTTTTTTTCTATTTTAAAATAATAATAATGAATTTTAAAAATACATATATATTTTTCAAAAAAACGACCACACGTGGTCAGTTTTTAAAAAGCTACCACACTCTTACCGACCACACATTTTGGTCAGTTTTGTGGTCGGAAATATAGGAAAACCGACCACATGTGGTTGGTTTTTGTGGTCGGTTTTCCTATTTTTTTTAGTAGTGTATTGTCTTAACGATTGCAAATGTTAGGATCCACCTAGATATTCCTATTCATTCCAAAAGGGGAGTAGTGTTTAGAAAAAGATAATGACAATAGTAATTTGGAGTTAATTGCCGAAACAAGATTACTAGTATTATTTTCTTAGGCCAATTAGTTTCATCTAATAACTAGAGACCCACAAGGATATAGTTCACTGAGATCTAGGATAAGGGTTAGTAGAGTGACACTCTAAGACTCAAAAGGTAAAGGGTGAAATCCGTCAATGAGTCCATAAGACAGTTGATAGTACATAACTTATCAGATTTTGCATGCAAGATATCAAAATAGTTTGACGGTGCACCATAAATCGACGTAGTTAGAAGCCAATTGAACACAAGCCTAATGTTCGTCTTAAATTGTTTACAACCAAAAGCAACCTATCCTTGTTTCTTTTATTATTTTGGCTAATCCCCCCTTTTACTTTTTTGTACTGCCCGACTGTTTCAACAAGTTCGAGATATCTCCAGCCTATTCCCTATGATATTGAATCCAATCTAATTGGATTACTATATTTGACAGCGACCCGTTTTATCCTTCTAAGGAGGGGTAGTTTGGGCATTATTAAATTTTTGTGTCGTTTGGGGAATACAGTTTTAGAGTTCTTGATTGAAGTTGTTGAAGTTATAGGGTTTTATTTTCCTTTTTTCTATTTGTTTTGTTCCCTACTGTTCTTGAGATGACAATCTAGCCAGAGAAAGTATGGAGTGATGATGACTCTTTATTTATTGATCCTTTTTCTTTTGATATGGTGCATTGTTGCAGGAGCATGATAAATATATTGTTGAAACATAATGAGAGCATGCTTGACACATTGGCGCTCCTGGCAAAAGGGAATCAAGATCTTATTCAAAAGGTTGATAGTTTTGGCTTGGATATTCACTACTTATAAGTAGAATTGGATGCAAAAGTTGTTACGTGTAACGCCCAGTAACCTAGCTATGAGTGGTGTGAGACTGAAAATTTTTTGATAAGTCAACTGAAGGAGCTAAAATTGGAGGAGTCAAAAATAGCTCATACTCTTATAGATAATGTCACACTGAATGAGAGCATACTAGAGTTATGTGAGGATGTAAAAAAGGATGAAATTCATGAGTTAAAGTGTATTGGACCCCATTCGAAGTATTTTTCCACATTGTGTTTGGATAGTCAGATCATGATCAAGCCATCCGAACCTGAAGAAGAGTGCAAGGAGAAGGAAACATACATCTATATTCTTGAATTTGTTGGTTCAGAATCAAAGAACTACATTCCTCACAAAAGGTCTAAGAAGTATAACATGCCACATTTATTTCTAGGGTCCTTTATTTTTATACCTCCGCCCGTGGAGCATAATGGGAAATCAAAAAAATAATTAGGTATGAAATTCATAAGTTTAAAATAGAAAGAGAAAACTAGAGGCCATCTATTGGGCTACCTTGATGAATTATGAGTAATCAAGGTATCAAGGTACACATGGACTTGCTGGTGAAGTCTGAGTAACCAACAAAGTCCTACCATACCGCGATTTGAAATCAGACGCTGTTTTGAAGGCAACCCAAGGTATTTTATTATTTGTATTCATGCTATGTGATTGGCATCAGATCTGTGCACCGATGGTGCCATAGATATGTTTCTAACTATCTTGTTTTGTAGAGGTTTAATGCATTGGGTCTAATGCATGATTTTAAGTTGAGGGTGAGGCTACTTTTGGGTCTTGATATCCTCTTGAAGTTTTTGTTGTCTTGCCTTTTTCCCCCAGAGTCCTGTTCCTAGTAGAGCCGGCATTTTTAGGCGTACTGTATTTTATTTCATGATGTTTTGTGTTTAACTAGGAGAAAAATGAGTATCTAGAGCATTTGACATATTTTTGAGAAAATAATACCCCTCTAAATTTTATTTTTGTACTATGTGTGATGTATATATATGTGACCTTCGTGGTTCTTGTTATGGCATTAGTATTACGGACATGATAACCACAGCCAGCCATTGCATGAACCGGATAGGTGTTGTAGCTTTGTGATAAAATCTTGTGTTATGTGTGTGTGAGATGTTATCTAGTTCCCTTTGTGTGCTAAATTCAAAACTTGCCTGGTTGGTCTTGCCTAGGTTATAGGATAGTTGGTTAGGAAAGGATCATAGGTCGTTTTTTATTTTAGTCCACTTTTAGCCTAAATAATCTTTTCATTGTGAAATAGTATCCCTTAATCCTGATTTTGATTCTTATAGCCTATTTCTTTGTTTTTACCTTCACATTTCTATTACAGTGAACCTGTTTTAGCTCTGGTCCTCCTTGGATATTGTGCACCTCAACTCAGGAAAATCGCCTAAGTTTAGGATGGCTGTCATAGCGGTGCGTAATGTAAAGTGGTTATGAAGAAGGAAAAAAAGAAAAGAAAAAGAAAGTAGGGTTGGGTATGGTAGCAAAAGAAAAACAAAAACAAAAACAAAACAAAATAAAATAAGAAAATCACACCCAACCTGAATGTGCTTTAAAATTAAAAAGGGAGAAATAAGGGTGGAATAAAGTAAAAAAAATGGTTTATAAGTGAGACCCCAAAGTTAGTGCAGTTCCAAGGAGGCTTAGTCACTTGATATCCATATATAACATACCAACCTCTCAAGCCTACATTACAAGCCTAGAAAAGTCCTATAGTGATCCTGACTTGACCATTTGAAAGTTTACGTATAGAAAATAAGGCAAGCCTATGACATTTGAAATGCATTGACTGAAATTTCTTTTTGAGTGTAAGAGTCTCTTGACCGTCCCTGCATTGACATGCTTGATTTCATATTTGAGTGAGGGGAACTTCTTTGATGTGAGGGTACATGGGGTGTATTACTAGTTGCATACTTGTTTGGGTAAATATAACTTGTATATATGCATGATTGTCTGCTGCTAATGTAATTACCATAGCTTAATTCCTTTGTGTTACATTGTTGTGTTTTATTGATACATACAGTTGGTCTTAATATATTGAGCTTGAAGAGGGTAATGTGTTTTGAGCTAAAATTGATGATTGACTGTCATAGGTATCTTATGTTTCTCTTGGTTAAGCATCGTTTTATTGTTTTGTTATGTTTTGTTATGTTTCGCTTGGTTAAGCATCGTTGTATTATTTTTTTATGTTTTGTTGCCTAAGGACATACAACGTCCTAAGTTGAAGGTGTTGATGTGCTATTAATTTATGGTATTTTAGATGCTTACAACTATGAGAAGTGCATGCACTTAAGGCCATTTTGTTGGATTTAATGTGTTTTTTGGGTGTTTTGCAGGAAATTAGGTTTTGGATGCTAAGTTCAAGAAAAAGATGAAAAATAAAGTTTTTGGCTACTTACTTGAGCATCTTTTAACGTATGTGGGGCACTTACCGGGCGTATGTGACCAAAGCATGTACCAGAACTTGAAGACCAGAGGCTCAATGAAGGCTCTGATAGTACTTCAGTAATTTGGCCATAAATTTTTACTTAGATATCGGATTAAGGTGAAATTGGTATCGTTGGAAGCTAATTCAATTATCAATCTTACGGTAGGGACTTTGCACTAACCTATGTCCGCATACGGTCTGTATATAGCACATAAGGTCCGTATGTGGCTAAGGTAAGTGCCAAAATCCAAGATCCAGAGAGTGCAAAGTTGCGGAAAAATTTTCTGTCACTTACCTGGATCCACTTACAGACTGTATATGGCCCAAGCAAGTGGCCACTAACTCCTTTTGGCCACTAACTCCTTTTTCTTTTTTCATTTGGGCTTTGATTCCTAGGGTTTCTACGTAACCTAAATACACTCCTCTGATGTTTTAAAGTCTTATTATGTACGGTTAGTTAAGTTTTCCTATTATATTTTGGATTTGATTTCTAGGGTTTCTTGCTATCTATAAATACCCTTTAGGAATTTAGTTTATTCACTATTTAGAGAGAGGACCTTTGGGGCCAAGTTTAATAAAATCTTATTATTCTTAGTTTGTTTTTGGTTTTGTTGTTCAATTTAAGACTTTGGGATTTCTTCTTTTATTATTGTAAGATTGATTCTATAATTTATTTTTTATGGATTCCATGATTAATCTCATAACTATGATCAGCTAATTCTCTTAGCTAGGGTTGTGGGAACCCTGGCAGATTAATGAAATAGAGAAAGTGTCAAGTCGTTCTAGATAAAGATTCTTTCATATATTGTATTATCTTTGGTTTGATAGTTGTCTTAGTGGTTGCAAACGTTAGGATACTACCTAGATATTCCTATTCACTCTAAAAGGGGAGTAGGGACAAGGAAAACATAATGACAATAGATATTTGGAGTTACTTGCCCAAACAAGCTTACTAGTATTATCTTCTTAATCCAATTAGTTCCATCTAATAACTTGAGACCCATAAGGTGATAGTTAGTAGGGATCTAGGAGAAGGATTAGTAGAGCGACACTCTGAGACTCAAAAGGTGAAGGATAAAATCCGTCAATGAGTCCACAATACAGTTAATGGTACATAACTTATCAGATTCTGAATGCAAGATATCAAGATATTTTAATAGTGCATGATAAATCTGTGAATACAAGCTTAGTGTCCATCTTAAATTGTTTATAACCAAAAGCAACCTATTGTTATTCCTTTCATTTTTTAAGAAAATCCCCTTTTTTTACTTTTTCATACTGCCCGATTGCCAAGTTTGAGAGATATCTCCTGCCTATTCCTTGTGGGATCGACCCCAACCTAGTTGGGTTACTATATTTAACAGCGACCATTTTATCCTTATAAGGGGGGGGTAGTTTAGGGGTTATCATCCATACATGGAGAACTAATCACATCAAAAAAAGGATAAAGACTTCATCACAACAATGTCAGAATTGTTTTTCTAGTTGATATTATGATCATTGAAGTATTTATCTTATCTAAGAAAAGTTAAATCGTGTGTTGAAGGTTTAGTTAGTAGAATGCCAGAGTTATTAATATTTGTTGAGTTTATCTTGACACTCTTACATGGCATGATATTATCTGTTTTGGTCAAGTCCGCATGGTTCTCCAAAAGGCCTCACACCATTAACAGATGCTACATCTAATATGTAGTTTCCCAGTCCTTTTAGCTACCAACACATCAGCTGAAATAAACCGATGATATGCTTGAGGTAAAGGTAGTTCCTTTGATTATAGAGTTGTAATTTAAAATCTTTATTTGAATTTTAGTGAAGGTTGCTGAAAATCCTGCACATTGCAGAAGTAGCTTGTACTCCCTTGAACAAGAAGGTTTTTCACTATATATCGCAGTGTTCTTTTCTACTTTCAGTCACGTTTTAGTTATAGTTGATGAAATGGGTTTATGGAACTCATAAAAATTCACATAATAGCTAAGTAGGTTGTAAGGTGCTAAAGTTTTTTAGAGAAGATTAAGAGAAATATGAGAGAATCGGTGACCGGCACATAATTTAAGAGTCCGCGAACACAATGTTAACTTGACAAGTTCAAGACTTGGACACATTATGTTCATCTTTAATTGTTTATAGATGACTATTTTTAGACTTTTCAACTGCTCTCTGCTCTTTGGAAATCAAGTACACCTTCATACTCCTTAATTAAGTATCTGATTTGATGTGAGTATATTGAACTCTATATCTTTTTTCTTAGTAGTTTCAGAATATTTGTATGCTTTGCTATTTGCTTTTAGTATCCAGGAGAAGTGAGGGGTCATTTGATTCTGAGCTTGTAGCCTGTCCCTCTGTCAAAATAAAGAGAAAATTTATGTTGAAGTGTCAAATAGGATGGATGTATTTGGACCAAAAGTAAAAATTATAATGAGTGATTTATTTAAATTATTTTTTATTGTACAAGAGTATATGAAACACCTTGGCTTTTGACCCTTAGAAATTTCTTGAGTTTGAGCTTCTGGACATCATACGACTTGAGGGTACTAGTCGTATGACGTGGGTACGGTTTAGGGGTCTTGATTGTATGTTACTCAGTGTGGTTTTTTCTGGTTACTGTCCAAGACATGAATAGACACCATACGAGTTGTATTGAGATAGTACGAGTGAGGAAATCCACTCATATGTTGATCAGTGTGTCATGCCCTTGGTAGGTTGCCTAGGGTACGGTTCTAAGGTACTTGTCGTATGATGAAGGTATGACTTAGGTAAGGGGAGTCGTATGATGGACAGTGTGTGATGTCCAATATTTTGTCTAGGTACGGGTGGTGGGTATCACTCGTATGCTGTGTGTATGAGTCAAGAAGGAGGCGTACCCTCCTGCGGTGATTTTTACAGTTTAAGTTGGAGGTATTCTGGACATTTCCCCTTTTAACCCCTTTTGACCCCACGACTTAAACACTTTTGAGACTTCATTTACCCTATTATTCTCAATCAAAAACACTTTAAACACTCTCAAATCTCTCTCAAGCTCCTGGGTTAAGAAGAGGCTAGGATTTCATTCAAGGTGGTCAATTAAGGCTCTTAAAGGTGGTTTCTCTCCATACTCTTTAGTATCTAAGGCATGTTACTCCTCCCTCATAGTTAGTTCAACTAAATTTATGTTTTAATGAATGGTTTTCATGATTTAATTATAGGTATTGTTTGGTTTTGAATTATATGTTGGGGGGGTTGGTTGCAAATGGATGGATATTGTTTTTCCATGCTTTACTTATGATTTTTCATATTATAATTGTGATTTAAACATGTGGTTGCATGAAAATGGTCAATTGGTACTTGGTTTTGGTTTTGGAAACTATATGCCCTTAACATGTTTGTTCAAATGCCTATGAGAATGGTTTTGTCACATGGTTTGATTTTTATTTAAACTAATGCACAACATAATATGGTAAAGGAACCTAAATTGGTTTAAATAGTTTTAAATGATTTGGTAAGGCCTTGGTGGCCATGATTTTGGTAAATTGGAAATCGTGTGGGGTACATGGGAATCCCCTAAGTGTTGGCTAATGACATTGCTTGTAAGCTATAGTCGGTATGGCGATACCACTACACAATGTGTTGGTAATTAACACATGGAATTGGTGGTTTAATTTTGTAGTAATTGTTTTAATTGGGAAATAATAGCGGGTTGTGATAGCTTACCATGAAGTTGTGAGTCCAAAGGACGGACATTGAAAACTCATGTTTTCTGACATGAGGATTGGTCATAGTGACCTTATATTTTTGGGTTACACGGGAGTCCCCTAAGCTTATACTTGTACATATGTATCATGGAGGGCGAAGGGTACATGAAAATCTTCGACCCCTGTGATATATTCGATTCATGCAGTTACACGCACTGGGGCCCATTCAGGGGGTAACACTAGACACATATAGCCCGTGTGTGGATTATGACGGTAAAGCTATACAAACCCAAGTTAAAGATTTTATGCATGTTAAATCCGGTTCCCTTTCCCGGCATAGATTTTATGTGTGTGTGTGTGTGTGTGTGTGGATGGATGGATGGATGGATGATTGCATATGGTTATTTACTTGGTTTTAAATGTTGGCATTATTTTATCCTTACTCCTGAGTACATGCTAGCGTTCACCCGCTATCCCATATATATGTATATGGATAGATGGATGGATAATTGCATATGGTTATTTACTTGGTTTTAAATGTTGGCATTATTTTATCCTTACTCCTGAGTACATGCTAGCGTTCACCCTCTATCCCATCTTCAGGCACTGTATCCCCACGCGATGCAGGAACCGACGATACTACTCCTCCTTCTCAGTGATTGGATTCGGGGACAGTTTTGTGTCAGATTGATGTGGTGAGCTTCCTTGCTCCGGAAGGCTCCATTTCATGTTATGAACTTCTCCACATACTTTTGGATATTTCTTGGATTTTGGTTTTGGCTATGGTCAGGGGCATGTCCTGATCGGATGTTCTTTGTTTGCAGTTAAAGGCTTTGTGTGACTACTTTGGGTTGGCATGGGCGGTGTCGGTATTGGTGTTAGCCTTGGCATTGGTATTGGTATTAAGGCTGACACCGGTTGGATATTTGATTGTATTGTTGGTTGGTTATGGTTATGGATTCTATTATTGTCTTTGGGTATAATTGTTCTATCTTGATATATGTTTGGAATTCATCCGACATAGGGTACAGGATGGTTATTATTGGGTATTGAGGGTGATCTCCGATCCCGATTGGACTTGAGGCACCCGACACGACTAGGTTCTGATCAGTATATTTGGCCCTTTTCCATCATAAAATATCATGAACCCTTCGGGGTTCTACGACTGGCGGTATAGATCTAGGAACTAGCAAAGAAGCTGTTGGAAGAAAAAGGTCAATAACATGCCAGAAATAGTGTTATCCTTTTAGCTGTAACTATCAGAAAACGTTACTGACTTGTTTTTATTCAAGAAATGATTGGGTAAGACACCTGTTTCATTTTAGCACGCTTTTGATGGGAGATTTGAAGGAAATGAAATCAAAATATGCTTGAAAATGACTTCGCCAATACACGACAACATCTATATTGTGTTTAGTGGTTTTCAATGGCCCATAAAATAATTAAATACAAAATACCTAGTAGTTAATTTAATTTTTCTTCATCTTGGAAAATTCATAGGATAATAATAATATATCCCCTTCAGCACATAGTACTTTTCTCTTTTAAGAACATATTATTGGTTCACATCATCACATGTCAATCCATGGCATGTCGTGTTCTTTCCTTCAAAGAGAACCACAAAAAGAAAAGAACAAAAGTTTGGCAGGAAGAAAGAAGAGAAAAGATTTCGAGCAAGTCTTGACCCTAGTCATACTTCCTTAATTATGTGAAAATAATTTAGTTTAAAATTTTCATTACGTATTTTAGATCATATAATACTTTATTTTCTTAAATTTCGTATTCGAACAAATAACGAAGCGAGTTTGTTTGCAGCCAAATTTCATATGAGTTTAGTGCTACCAAACCACTGCTTCTTTGAAGCAGTTTTGTTTCATATATAGTACATTATTTTCGACCTGCAATTTCTACATACAAAACATAATAGGCCTGAGCCAAAGACAATGGGTCCTTTGGAACCACAACTTCTATGGTACATTTGCCACTAAAATAAAACCCCAACAAAAAATAAAATAAAATAAAACAAAACAACAAAGAAGAAATTAAAAGAGCAAGCTGGCTGTGCTAATGAAGTACTGCATGGCTAGCTTTCTTTTCTAATTACTTAATGGCAAACTGGGCCGGAGTCCTCCATTAGAATCCCTGCTTCAGCTAGCCTTTTCTCCTTGTACACATAACGTTTTGCACAATAGAAGAAAAGCATCATGTTCAGTACACTCAAGATTGCCAATAGCCAGTAGAAATCATATAGCTTTCCTTGGTTAAGATTATCAGCTAGCCACGGCCTTGTTTTCGTGGTCACCTTGTCCACAATCGAGACCAAAATCGAACTAAAGAAAAATCCTAACGAAATTGTGCTTATGAATAACCCTGTACTCATAGTCTTCATCCCTTTAGGACACTCCCTTAAGAAAAAATCAAGTTGTCCAATGTATGTTAGAGCTTCACCTCCTCCAACTAGCAAAAATTGTGGAACCAACCAAAAAACACTCATGGGAATTACTGCGTTCGGATTGTTTGTCAATCCGTGCGATTGGGCAACGTTCAATCTTCTTATCTCCGTTAAAGCTGCAGCAATCATCGCGAAAATTGACATGACTAGACCTATTGCAATACGTTGCAACGGGGTGAAACCATGTGGATTGTTAAGGTATCGGGCACATAAGGGCACAATAATCCTATCGTAGAACACGATAACCAACATGACACTTGCAACAAAAAAGGCTGTGAGTGAGGCCGGAGGAATTTCGAAGGATTTGCCGATGTGACGGTCCATCGTAGTAGCTTGTGACACAGAAAATGTTGTCATTTGAGCATAGACAGTCCAAAACATAATTGTCGTGCCCCATGTTGGTAACATTCTAATAACCAATTTTACTTCTTCAACATCAGTTAAAGTTGCTAGATTCCAGTTATTCAGTATTGCTGTCCCAGAAAATTCAGTGGAAGAATTTTTAATAGCAGCTTTGTCCAAGAAACTGCAAAATAAAAACAAAAAGACAACAGAAAAAGTAATTAAAATGTTGCCCACATGCTTGGAATATGGTGGTTGATTTGTAGTTATCAAAGATTGGCCTACCCCATGTGAATAAGTTTCCTTGTAGGCTCAACTTATATTACCTTTTTTAATAATGCATGAAGGACATTGACCCAAATTTCAAATAGTTAACTGGACATATATATAGTAAACTTACCTTCTTACCCAACTACATACAGATTACATATTCTTTTCCGAAATGATATTACAAGTCACGTGCTTATTCATCGAACATGTTTTCCCTGTTTGGTTGAAGATCGAGAAATATTTATCTCGTTTTATTTTATCTGTCATAATTTGACTTGATAAAAAAGTTTACTAAAGAATAAAGATTGTCTAAAAGTTATCATCTTAAATATGAAATATTTGTGTTTCGGTAAAAAAAAAAAAAAAAAATCATGTGTATTATTCTTCTTTTTAAAACGGATTAATTAAAAATTGTATCAAACAAACTGAAATGGAGGAAATGTTTAAGATTGAAATGCTAGCTAATCAGATAGTGTTTTGATAAAAAAAATTCAGTAATAAATATTTTTCAGGATAAAACCTCCTTTATTACTTGAGTGTTGGTTGAAACAATATTTTTATTTATCCCATCATAGAAGCTTCCATCTTTTTTTTCACAACCTTCAAATTGATCATAGAGGGTACATACTATCATCTAATCGACCCCCTCTTGTCGAGTTGGTTGAACAGTGATATAAAGTCCAGAGTTTTTTTTTTTTGAAAATTATTTTCTGACAACCCAACATGTTTTATCTTCTTAAAAACATTTTTCAAAAAATATTTTTGGACATTATACTAGTCACTAAAGAGAAGTAAAAATGACTCACCGGAACTCCTTGCTATGAGGCAACTTTTGTTTATCCTTAACGTTTTCATCACCAATAATATCATCAACATTGAACAAAACAGAAGCATCAGATGGCAATTTCATATGCCTCTTCCTCCAAGCAGCAACAAAAACCGAAGCAAACTGCGCCAACGGATTCCCAACAAGTTTCTTGAACCGGTACTTTTTCGTACCGGACAAGAACACCACGAGTCCTACCACAATCGCGCACGCGCAAATACCATACCCGAATTTCCTCCCTACTTTATCCTGAATGTAGACGAGTATTGTCACAGCAGTAAGCGCTCCAACATTGATCAGGAAAAAAAACCAACTGAAGAATTTTATCATTCGTCCTTTTTCCTTTGGGTCGGACTCATCAAATTGGTCCGTTCCAAAGCCCGAGACACTGGATTTCAGGAATGCAGTGCCTAGGGCCGTCATGTAGAGGGCCGTGAAAAGCACGGCTAGCTGTTTGCCATTTGCGGGGATACATGATGCGCTTCCGAGATCACACTTTGGAGGTTGTAGGCTTGGTACTATGGTCGAGAATGTCAAAATTGTCACACCCTATTAAAAAATAATCAAAAAAATAATAATATTAATATTTAAATAAGGTGTGCACTAATAGCGTAAAGAAAAAAAATCGAACCAAATTGATTAATAAACTGATATTTGTGTGGCTTTAGTTTGATCTAATTTTTTTTAAAAAAAAGTTGATAATGTTTAATCTGGTTTGATTTTATTAAAAGTAAACCTTTGAAAAAACTGAATTAAACCTAGTGACTTTCTGATGTAACGAGGTAGAGTTATGATTTCTTAGTTAAAGAAATAGTTGTAACAATAGTGATACTAAGACAAAATGAGTACTCTCTCAGTTTTGTTTTACTTGGCCTTTGTTGATTTGACAGTCATCTTAAGAAAATATTTATGGGCTTATTTTATTAAGTTGGTCTTATTAAATATGCTTTGAAAATATAAATATGAGCATTATATACTTCATAAAATCATTTAATGATAGGAATAATATTGGAAGAGCATTATAAATTTCTCTTGATTTCATAACTTAGTAAATAAATTCAAACAACTATTTTAGTAAGAGGATCAAGTAAAACGAAACGGGGAGTAATTTTTTTTCGTTTCAAAAGATAAGTGAAAGATTTGGGTGAAATAAAGTAAAAATTGTGTGATTTCCATAAAATAGTCTACAAAATCACTTATTTTTCCAGCTATCATGAATTGTTGCGTACGTATGAAAAGCAAAAGGTTGATATATATATATTTATTTAGTTCCAACAATTTAGCACTCTAAAGGTGAATGAGGTCCTTAATAAAATGTTTCTAATTTTATATTTCTTTCTTATTTGGGGTAAGAACCATGGACACTTACTATTGCTTGAACAGTGGCTCCGATACCAACGGTCAGATACCTGCAAACGATTAAACCAAGACGATAAAATTCCTCGTAATTTTAAAATTATGAATTCAGTTTTAATATTTATTGAACTTAAGAATGTACTGACCTTCCGAGGAAAGTGTCAGCAACGTAGCCACCAAGCAAAGTGAGGATGTATGAAGTTCCCATAAAGTTAGTAACAATGTTCGCGGCGCTAGCATTTCCTAAATGCATTGTTCTAGTCAAGTACACCACCAAGTTCACAGCAATGCCTAGTGTTACTAGCCTCTCCACAGCCTCAACCCCTGATAATTATATTTATTACACATACAAAAATTTGATGTCAGAAAATACCACAAGATCTACTATTGAAAAATAAAGAGACTAATCCACAAGGTCTGATTCAGTGACTGAACCAGAATTTTCACTAAGAGGTATCAAAATATAAATGAGTAATCCATGAAGAGGTCAAAAAGAGTCGAAAATATACTATATATATATACAAAAAAAAAAAAAAATTACCCTAGCTACACTAAAATTTTTCGATGAATGAGTGTCAACTGACACCTGTTGAATACATATGATGCCGCCACTGGTGAGGTCAACAGTGGATTCGGGTTTGAACTTTGAGAATAAAAAATCTTTTGGTAGGTAACATACCATCCCTTAGTGAGCCTATCTGACACGAATCTAGGACAATATATTTTGGATATGTATTTAAAACATATATTAAAAAAATAAAAGGAAAAGTCACCTAAAATCATGGCAGCTCCGGACCAACCACCAGAGGTTGATTTAAGGGCAGGTTGCCCTTTGTAATCCCAGGCATCTGCAACAGCTTTTGTTTCTTGTTGTGTCTGTGGAAGCGTCATACCTTACCCTCTTTTTTTATTTTATTTTTTTATTTTTTTGTGATAACTGAGGCACAAAAGAGGATAAAATTGGAGCTAGCTAGGAGGAGAATGAAGGGAATATATGAAGAGTAAAACTCAGACTATGGCAGACTGAATTGATTCCTTCACCCTTTTATAGCAGAGAATCGTGCAGGTAACATTTGTTGTTTCTTTAATGATTTTGAATAAGTGAGATTTTAGTATTCAATGTAGGTCCATATCTAACGAGAGGGTTACTATTAGGGGTAGTTTGGTAATCAGGATAACGATAACAATTTCAGGATAGAACACACAATTATTTCACTTCAGATTTGATTGTATATATCAATTAATCTTGAGATTATTTTAACTCAATATATAGCTAATCCGTACAGAAAATGGATAGAGTTTCGTAAAAATTTTGATCAAATTCATAAAATATGTTTTATCTTATTCCGCACCACTTACTGCCCATGATTAGTTGTCTTTCCTTTTTATCTTCGTCGTATGGTAAATGGATTTTAGTGCTCCAGAGAATCTTATGATAACATAAATGATTGATGGTGAACTGGACTTTTTTTCCCCTCAGAACTTTGGCAATATACCTCACTTAAGTTTCTCAAAATTTTAAGGAGTCAATTCCTCAAATGGCCATAGAAATATTTCACTAAAGGAATCTTAAATTTTTTTTTAGGACAATATGGTTATATATAAAAAAGAAAAACTTTTGAAACTCATGATTTGAAATAAGTCCTTAGAAAGAAAAAAAAATTTATAGTTATAAATCACTTTATTAAGGGTGAAATGACAAGTTGAAGTTAAAGTACTAAAAATAAAAAGATGACATCTTTTTTTGGAGACTAACAAAAAAAATGTGTCATATAAATTGAGACGGCCTATATTAAAAATTATAAATTTAGATGAACTTGGTAACTTAAAGATGCATTTGGCTTTGATTTTATATTCGCATTCTACCTGTAAATTAAGTAGAGTTCTTATTGGCGATAAAATTTCCACAGTGCGTTATTTGCTTTCATAGGTGAAAGGATAAACATTCCATATAATATTGGCAAAGAGAAAATCAGTCGGGGTTAAGGATACACACACATCACTACAACAAAATGTGTTTATAGCTACGAAATTTAAATTATGAATGTAAAAATTATGGCTATTATCTATTAATAGTCATAAAAAAAACAAATTCCATAGTTGTCTATAAATTTGTAAAATTTCTTAGCCACACAAATCTTATTGACAAAGCTAATTCATAATTTTTGCTACAATTGCTAACAATCGTGGCAATGATGGCCTAAATAGCTACAGTAAAATTTTGTAGCTAAGAATATTTTTTTGCTACGCTATATAAGTTATTGTAGCAATTGTAACCTTTTAGCCACAGTAAATTATTTGAAACAAAATATTATAGCTAAATATATATTTTTGCTTCAACTTATAAAAAAATTATGGCAATTGTTAAATAATATAGCTACATCTTTTTTCTATAGTAAAATTTTGTAGCTAATTATTAATTTTTTCCACGAGTTTATATCTATTGTAGTAATAGTAACGTTTTAACCATAATAAATTATTTGAAATAAAAGATTATAATTAAATAAATATTTTTGTTTTAAGTTACAAAATAATTGTGGCAATTGCTAACTGACGTAGCCACGTCTTTTTGCTATAATAAAATTTCATATCGAATAATTAATTTTTGCCACAAGTTTAAATTTACTGTAGAAATACTAAAGTTTTAGCCATGATTGATTATTTGAAATAAAAAAATTATAGCTAAATAAATAATTGGTAGTATAATAACTGCCATCGCCACAGATTTTTTGGTGCAAATAAAATTATAGCTAATTATTAATTTTTGCCACGTGTTAAATTCATTATAGCAATAGTAATCTTTTAGTCATGAAACGGTTCTTTAAAATAAAATATTATCCTTAAATTTTATTTTATTTTTGCTTCAAGTACTAAAAATGTTGTAGAAATAATTGACTTAATAGCTTTAATTATTTGACACTACGAAATGAGATAGGCACAAATTTATTATTGTGATCACATTTTGTAGCCAGTAATAATTTTTACCATGAGTTAAAAGTTATCGCATCAATACTAATCTAGTGTAGTTAGAGGTGTTAATCATTCAATTCGATTGCAAATTTTACAAGTCAACTTTGCATATTTCAAACGAAATTTCAATAAGTAGGTGTTTATATTTGATTAATTTTGATTAACTAATTATACTGAACCTAAACATAACTTTACACTCACCGAAGCTAATTCTGGTGAAGTGCTTTTTGAATTGTATTTGACTCAAACTTGTTTCATTGAAATAATATTTTTATAAATTTATTGTAATTGGAGGCGTTAATTATTCAATTCGACTTAATTTTATAGGCTATTTAGTAATTTCAAATATAATTTCAATAAATAGGTGATTATATCTAAATAATTTTAATTAACTAATTGTATCAAATTAAACATAACTTCGCGTCTCACTACAACTTTATTTTGATCAAGTGCTTCTAAAATTATTTCTTAACTCAAACTTGTTTTATCAGAATAATATCTTTATCGATCTAGAGTAATTGGCGGTGCTAATCTTTCAATTTTGTTCTATTCGATTTACTGATGTATTTGTAAATTTCATAAAGAGATGCTCATATCTATATAATTTAGATTAACTAATTATATCGAACTAAAACATAATTTTATTAAGATTACTAAAGCTTCATCATGATTGAGCACTTTCAGAATTGTTATTACTCAAAACTTGTTTCATCAGAATAATTTTTTTGTAGGTCTAGTATGGTTGAAGGTGCTAAGCGTTCAATTACAAGCATATTTATGAATTTTTAATAAATAGATAATTATATTTACTTAAATTAACAAATTATATTAGATTTTAGAAAAATCTTAATAAATTTTATTCAAACTTCATCCTAAACAAGTGTTTGAGGAATTTTTATTTGATCGTATATAATCTTTCAAACGAAGAATTGTTATTTGATCGTATATAATCTTTAAAAATAATATATTTATCAATTTTGTCATATTATATCTCCATTAATCAATAATTATATATAATTTAAGTTAGTATTAAAGTTATTCATGCTATGATTCAATATTATTTTAATAACCTTATAATTGCATAAATTTAGTTGAACACTATTATTTAAGGATTTATTAAAATAAGAAAATATATAACAATATATATAAATATCATAGAAGACAAAAAAAGTTGGAAAGGAATATATATATATATATATATATATATATATGTGTGTGTGTGTGTGTGTGTGTGTGTTAAAAATATTGTAATAATATTTATTTTATATAAATAATTGACTTTTATTATTAACTTAAAGTAAAATATATATTTATTATTATTATTATTACTCTTTTAGTTAGTTAATTTTCTTTATTATATTTGTTAGTTACATTATTATAGTATTTTTACATGAAGAAATTAAAAAATAATAATTATACATATTATCCTACTAATATATAAGAGGGAGTTTGAGCAGCTTCGTGTTGTCCTCCTTCCCGACAATTCAGTTGCTTGCTCCATGATTTTACTATATCACCCTTAATTAATTATTATATGTCATTTATATATTAAAAATTATTAATATTTAATTAAAAAATAAAATAGATATTTATGACACGTTCGCTTCAGCTGTTTCAACCGTAATTTTACTATATTACCCTTAATTAATTATTATAAGTCATCTAAGAATTAAAAAATTAATAATATTTAATTCTAAATTAACTTGAAGTCTTATATGAAGCCAACTTATATTTTTTCTATCGTAATTTTGCTATATCACTTCTAATTAGTTATTGTAAGTCGTTTAAGATATCTCTATTTCGCTGCTTCAATCGTGATTTTACTCTATCACCCCTGATTAATTATTATGGTCATCTAACTATTGGGCCACTTAAATTGGAATAGAAGAAAGATTATTATAAATTATAATAATTAAATAATTAAATTATTTAAAAATTATAATTGACTATCAAAGCAATAAAATTTTGGAAAAGAAGAGTAATATATATTATTTGAAAAATACATAAAAAATATTATAAATTACAATAGTTAACAATTAAATATCTACAAAAAATAAAAAATTTATATGTTTCAAAAAATACGTACAAAAATAAAATAAATCACAATAATTAACAGCTTAAAAAATTTATAGATCAATCTATCTGCTTTGGCACTACTTCATTGATCCTTTCCCTTGCCTTCATTTTTTCATCCATTTAAATTTGTTTGTCTTATTTCTTTTAATTTGTTATGTATTTAAAAAAAAGGCATAATACATAAATATGACCCTAAACTTGACACCAAATTATAACTTTGACCTTAAACTTTGATAGTGCACAAATAGGACCTTTAACTATCAAAACCTGAACAAATATGACCTCCGAGTTTGCAACCCCCATGCGTGAGTTTCACTCGCGCCTACATGGAAAGCTCATCCAATCACACGGTGCCACGTCGTTAAAAGGGCTGACTTGGAGGGAGGTCATATTTGTACAGTTTTGAATAGTTAAAGGTCATATTTGTGCACTATCAAAGTTTTGCTTTTTGTGTTAAAACGGCGTCGTTTTTATTATAAGTAGTAGTAGTACTAAAAATTACACAAATACACGACTTATGTTTCCAATATTACAAAAAATCTCAATTCTCTAAACATATTACAAAAATCACAACATATACACCATAATGCTATGTATATGTTGTCTATGTTATGTCTATTAACAGGGAGAGAGAGTAAAGTAATTAAAAAAGTGGGAGAGAGTGTAATTTTTACAAAAGGGTTGGTATTTATTATTATTATTATTATTATTATTATTTTTAATTTATTTCTATAGCAGCAACATCTAGTTTTTTTTTTATTAAAAAAAAAGCCACTAGAAGGGATCAAACCTGCGCACTAGGCTGAAGGAAGCCCCCAAGAAGAGCAAATAACACCACTGGGCTATCTAAGTATCTTGTTTCATGTGGTTCAACATTAATATACATACATAAATATAGATTTTCTACCTTATACATACAACGTAATCTTTTTACCGAGGGAGTTCGGGTGAACCCCATGACAACCACGTAGGTCCGCCCCTGCGTTAATTTAATAACATTTTGATAACGTTAATTTAATACTAACATTTAATAACGTTAATTTGATAACGTTAATTTAATATACTACTACTACTATCATTAATAACGTTAATTTAATAATGTTTTATTAAAAATATAATTTTTTTTATTATTAGTATAGTTTCATCTTTAATTTAATATTTAAATAAATTATATTTAGATATATTATATAACATAAATTCGCCCTTTGCTTTATAATATATATACATATCCACGCGATTTTTTCATATAAGGCTGACCCACCTAATTAATAAATCTTCAATATTGCTCTTTTTCCGCAATGACAAAAGAAATTAGATGTCATTTTCATCTTTGAGCCGAAAATAATGAAAAAATAATAGTGAAAAGTCAATTAAAGGTCATATTTGTGCAGTTTTGAATAGTTAAAGGTCATATTTATGTACTGTCAAAGTTTAAGGTCAAAGTTATAAATTTGGTGTCAAGTTTAGGGTCATATTTATGTATTATGCCCTTAGATTTTAAGCTGGACGCGTCCAGTTTTGCATGTTGAACACGCATTTTGCCACGTTGGACCGGAGGTCATATTTGTGCAGTTTTGAATAGTTAAAGGTCATATTTGTGCAATGTCAAAGTTTAAGGTCAAAGTTATAATTTGGTGCCAAGTTTAGAGTCATATTGATGTATTATGCCTAACAAAAAATATGAAAAAAATCCTGTAAATCACAATAATTAATAACTTAAAAAATTTAGAAGGTATAAAATATTTGGCTGACTCTCAAAATTATATCAGTGTCGGTTAAATTGGAGTAGAAAAAAAGTATTATAAATCACAGTAATTAAAAACTTAAATTCTTTTTAAAATATAATTGACTATTGATGCAACAAAAGTTTGGATAAAAAGAGTAACATGTATTATTTGAAAATTACAAAAAAAGTATTATAAATTATAATATTTTGACAACTTAAAATATCTAAAAAAAAAATAATCTGTTATATATTTCAAAAAAATACATAAAAATTACTATAGATTACAATAATTAACAACTTAGAAAAAATTAAAAGATATAAAATATTTAGTTGACTCTCGAAATTATATTAGTGTCACTTAAATTAAAATAGTTACAAATATAATTAACTATCAATGATACAAAAAATTGGACAGCGTAACATATATTATTTGAAAATTACACAAACAAGTACTATAAATTACAACAATCAACAACTTAAAATATTTTAAAACATATTAAAATTATGATTGATTATCTAAATTCTATTTGTGTCGCATAAATTAAAACAAAAAAATAACATATATTGGGCTCGTACTGGCAGGGATCTTCGACATCTAGTTATATCTTATAAGAGGGAATGGCAAGGAGAAACAGGCAGGTCTCCGTCAACATGACTGCTTCATAAGTTACTTCTCCATAATTTTGTTATGTCATCTCTACTTAATTATTATAAGTTATTTATGTACTATAAAATTAATAATATTTAATAAAAAAATTAAATAGATATTTATAACATGTATGCTTCAACTGCTTCACCCATAATTGTATCATCCATTGTTAATTATTATAAGTCATCTAAATATTAAAACATTATTATAAAGTTATCTAAGTATTAAAAAATTAATAATATTTAATGTTAAATTTACTTGACATTCTATATGAGACTCATTTATTTATTTTTTCGCAAGTATTTTTGTATAGTAATTTTGTTGTATCACTTCTAATTAGACATTTTTGTTTCATTGTTTCAATCGTGGTTTACTACGTCACTCCTAATTAATTATTTTGATCATTTAAGCATTGTATCAATTAATAATATTTGATAAAATAAATATAAAATGATAAGTTATTCAAAAAAAAATTCACAAGTGTTTTTATAGTAATTTTGCTATATCACTTCTAATTAGTTGTTGTGAGTCATTAAGACATATCTGTCTCGCTGCTTCAATCGTAACTTTACCATATCACTCATAATTAATTATTATATTCATCTAAGCATTATGACACTTAATTGGAATAGAAGAAAGAAATATTATACATCACAATAAATTAAAAATTAAATTATTTAAAAAATGTAATTGACTATCAATGCCACAAAAGTTTGGACAACGAGAGCGATATATATTATTTGAAAATTACATAAAAAAAATACTATAAATTACAATAATTAACAACTTAAAATACCTATAAAAAAATTATTATATATTTTTAAAAAGTATTATAAATTACAATAATTAAAATAAATTTTAAAAGAATATTTGTTGGGCTCGTGCCTTGCACGGGCGATTAGTAACTAATATACATATATAATATAATTGATAAAAAGAAGACAAGATGCAATTGGCCAAAAAATTCTTTAACCGCCACTTCTTCCCCCCTTTACCCAAACCCCAAAAATTCACTCGAAAATTAAAAATTACAAAACCTAAAATTTTCCTCCAAAATTTTAAAACCAATTGCATAACCTCCCCTTTCCCACATACAAGCAATCCAAATACCTAGCCTCTCTCCTGTCGCCCTCTCCCCTTCCACTTTCTTTATAACACTTTTTTTTTTAATGTAAAATTTTCTTATATATAATAGTTTGTTAATTAACCTTTTTTTTTGTAGGTTTTATATTTAGTGGACGTTGGATTGTAAAAATTAAATTTTTTTGAAATTGGAGTATTAAATTTCTCTCAAGTATATGAGATAAATTTTATAACATGAGTACTTTATTGAATATATATATACATATATATGTATGTATATATATAATGTAAAGGTAATATACTATCTTTGTGGGTTTTAAAATTTATATTGAAATTTGAAATCTCTCATTTATAAAGTTATATTGAGTATGTTATTTTTATAAGTTCAAAAAATTTACAGGTTTGATTACTTCTTTAATTACTTTGTATTTTTTCTTATATATATATATATATATATATATATATATATTCCTTGAACATTTATATATACACATATTTGCATATATAATAAGGTGATCGTGATTAGGGGTTTTCATGGTTTAGTTTTTAACCAAACCGAACCGCGATTCAAATTAAATCGATTAAAAAATCCGATATTTGGTTAGATTTGGTTTGGTTTGGTTTGAATTTTAAAAAACCGATACTAATTTGGTTTAGTTTGGTTTTACTCTAAAATAACCGACAAAATAATCAAATCGAACCGATATATATATATATATATATATATTATAATTATTTATGTATTATTCATAAATATAATATAAATATTTGTTACACTTTATATTTTAATCATGATTTAACTTTAGTCATAACACATTAAGTCATTTCTTCATCTAGTTAATAGTACCTTATGAGATTCTAAGTGAATTCTGCACTTTGAATGACAAATGATACTAATTGTGAAAATAATATCTTGTTGTATATTGAAATTTATAATTGAGATTCATTTGACTATAGACAATCATTAATTTTAACTTTTTTTTTTAACCTTATTGAGTAAGAAGTTTATGTGTTCACCTTTTGGGGGGTTTATCATATCATTTTGTTAAATGTAGTTTTAAAATATATTTTTAGAAGTGTTCATATGATGTTGTTCATAGTTTTGCCGAAGTATAACACTCAGTTGACATCTTAGTTTCACGGTTGAGATATAACATTCGGTTAACATCTCATATGTTAGATTGGATTTATTTTTTTTAATTTTCAACTTTTATCATTAGTTAAAGTTATAAACCGAAAAACCCGAACCAAACCGAACTAAACCGACAAGAACCAAAGCGATGGTTATTTTTTTATTTGGTTTGGTTTGGTTTTAGAAATTTAAAAACCGACTAAGTTGGTTTGGTTATGGTTTTGACCAATAAACGATCCAAACAGATCCATGAACACCCCTAATCGTGATTTTCTTAGTGCTAAAATACTTTTCCATAATCTATAGGCATTTTATGGAGTAAGTACACATAAATGACAAATTTAGACGGATGTTGATCAAGTTGAGATGCATTAGAAGATCGTGAAAGCTGAGATAAGAGAAAATTATGTTACTTTGGACACAAACAAGATAAAAGAATTGTATATTGTGACTATTCTCAAAATTGTAAATATAATTTCATGTAATTTGATAATTATTTTAAAATCTCAAAATGAATTTGTAGTTGCATTATGTAACTTTTCTTACTTCAAAGCTTGTGTATTTAATTTTTAGTAATGAAATCCTTTAAATTTATTTTTATTTTAGTTATATTATAGAAATTTGCATAATTAATAATTCTTATAATATATTCTTTAATTTGTAGCAATGAATTTTCATAGTTGTGACTAAATCTATATCTTATAATTATAAAAAGATGATATATGTTTTCACTTTTCATAGAAAATTTAAAAAAATAGCTACTATAATTAATGTAGTTCGTGGCAAAAAGAATGAATTCTCAGCCATGTACAAAATATTTGTGGCAAATATTTCATAATATAGTTATAGATTGTCTAACTCGTAGCTAAATAAGTATTATTATTACGAGACTAAAATATAAAATAGCCATAAATTTTAAATTTTGTAGAAAATAAATCAAGTCTTTTGCTACAATAGATTACATTGTGGCTATAATATAAAAAATTGCTATAAATTTTATTTATCGTGGCAAAAAAGTAAAATTATTTGCTATAAGTATATATTTCGTAGCAGGACGTTTTTACCATCACAACTACAATACGATTTTTCCGTAGTTGTAAGTATTTGTCTTTAACCACAGATTATGTAAAGTCTGTAGTTAACTTTTAGTTATGCCGCTTCTTGCTATGAAAAAAATTGATGGCTAAAGTGTTTAGCCACAAATTTTTTCATGTTTACCTACGACATATTCTATAGTTATATATGCATTTTCTTGTAGTTGTGTGTGTGTGTGTGTATATATATATATATATATATATATATATATATATATATAATCTCAACTTCTCAAACTTAAGCTCAAATATGGATGACACATGTCCAGTTTATAACAATAATAGTAGTGCTCTATATTTAATTAATTAAGAAAAAATCTTAACTGTTATAAATATATTAATATATATAGTGAATGTCTATTTTACCATGTATATTGAATGTCTATTTATAGAAAAGTTAGAAACTCCAAGGTTAGTTTTTCCCTATAAATAAAAGGGTTTTCCATCATTGTAATTGAACCCTCAAGAATATCATGAGAAATAAAGAAGTCTCTTCTCTTCTCTCTCCATTTTTCTTCTTTATTCCTTATTGTTTCATAACACGTTATCAGCACGAGACTCTACCAAACAAGGTGAGATTATAAATCTAAAGGTAATTGCAAGGTTAGTAATTCTTTATGTTATCTTTCCTTTACTACTAATAATATAATTATTATTGAATTTGAGGAAAAATATTTGGTTTGGAACCATTTATGTTTTAAATTTATTCCTCAAGCAGTAGCCGACTCAGGAATTCAAGGTTGTGGGTGCTCAATTTTTTTTATAAAAAATAGTATGTAGCTATAGGGATTCGAACCTAGAAAACTGGACATGGGATTCACATCCTCAAGCCACTGCACCCAACCATATGTTTGTTCTCTGGGTGCTTTTTAATAAATTATACCATTTATTCTGTGCTTCTTATATAACTATACCTAATCTACGTAGAGTTTAGTGGGTGCCGGAGCACCCCAAAATTACACATGGATCCGCCCCTGTCCTCAAGAACAATATTATCAAAAGAGATGATAATATATTGGATTTAAGTCCCATTGATTTATAAGCCTAAGACGTCTTTATATGGATAAGACGTTGAGTATGAATCTCAATGCACCATATTGATGATATAATGATGGCTAAGGTAAACCAATATATTTTTGGTCATAGACATGAAATTGATCCCATTGAATATGCTTCATTCTCTTAAGTGAATGTGGTAGCATTGTATAGTATGTCTAAAAGAAGATAAACGATTGAATACACAAATATACGCGTGGAGGGACAATATGATAATGATCATCAAAAGTGATTATTTTCACACGCTTATTATGATCATAAGATACGTTAGAGAAAAACTCTCTACATAATATTTATGCCTCGATTTGCTCCTGAAGTAGCAATATTTTGAAAGAGGTTCTAAGCTATCAAAATTTGATAGACTTAAGGCACAATTAAATTTCATTCCTGGGGAATGAGGATTTTGATTGTTTCAATACAAACAAGCACTTGATTGTGATAGTATCACAACTCACTTCTGAAAGAGGTAGAATAATTGAAAAGAGTTATTTTGAAATCTATTTCTAAAGTAGTAAATATGAAATTTATTCATGTAATAGTAAATTTGAAATTTACTCAAGTAAAAGGTACATATCATGGTAAACTTGGAGTTTGCTAGAATAAAAGTTCATAAATTGACATGAATGATTGCGACATTCCAAAGATGTGCATACTGATTATTGAACAAATATTAAAGAATTAGAAAATTCTTCATTAACTTTTAATGTTGTGTGTTCTCATGATAAGTTGGTTGGACCACCTAATGTTGGGATTTCATCCCTCAAAATCTGAAAAGTATAAAAGGTGAATATGGACTTGTTCACCAGTCATGTGATCTATTAAGATGCATCAATAAGATGATCACATGTGCATTTATTGTCAACCTGCAGTTTGACATTCATAAAGTTGTTTGCTCGATAAAATTGAGTTAAGAACATAATTTTCAGATTGTGTATTCAAGACAATTCATCTTGATGATAATGGTTTGGCATTGAATGCCTTCGATAAATAGCTAAACCATTGCTAATGAGAACAAAACTTCACGTGTTGGTCTGAAATATGATATGTTGTGTACAATAACAATTATATTTATTAGACCAATAAATTATGATTATTTCTTCCCTCTCAATTGGTTCAAGGTGAGAAACCAACTATTCCATCTAATAGTTTTGATGTGTGGTATACGATTAATGAATATATCATGATGCATAAAAATGGATTCCTCAAAGAAGATGGAAGATGTATATTAGTTTTCCTAACATAAGGGGGAGATTAGAAGCGGCTATGAAATATGTTAGGAATTATCACCAGATCCTCATTCCCAAGATAATTCAAGTCAAATGCCAGAAGCTTCTCATATTTAAGCTGTAAGTGCTCCTATTTTATGTCTCTAAAGGACAAAGTCTATGCATGCGTGAAGCGTGGTAGACCAATTGGTTTCAAATGAAATGATCATTGTAAAGTATAAGGAAGGATAAGGAGCAAATAATCATAATAAGAAGGCAATGTGCTCTTGAAGAGCCTACGACATAACACTTCATGAAATCTTATGAGAGGTTCAGGTACCTAAAAATAATGAAGTGATGAGATCTCAAAATATTATGTCACGTTGTGAATCGATATAGAATGATATATCATCAATATCTATGATACAATATTGACGCAATATTGTGAAAGATCACGAGGATCTGAATTCTACGTTTATTTAAGCATGCTGACGTAGAATCATTTATCAAGTGACATGAATGAATGCATCTTGGTAAGCAAAAAAAAACTTATTTGATTTGCAATCCAGAATCTTGAAGATGCCACATATGAAATGTTTTATATTGTCACTTGACAAAATTTAAAATAAAAACTCCTTAAAGAATTCAAAATGCCTGAAGTATATAAAGTTTATGGAAAACTTGTTTATTATCCTTATAAGGGATAAATTGATGGTCTGAATATTGTTGAAACTCTTGGAGAGTTTTCAAAAGCAATAAGATTATTTGTTGAAATGAGAAATATGAAGTACCATATGTTAGTGTAATTGGTGCATTCATATATCTTGCAAATACCACAAGGCCTGATAAAGCCTTTTCGGTCAATTTGTTAGCAAGATAGTTCTGCTCCTACTAGGAGACATCGAAATGAGATCAAACATATGAGCTTATTTATTCTAAAGATTGTAGTTCCGATCTTATTGATTATGCTAATGTTGAGTATTTATTTAACCCGCATAAATCTCGGTCTCAAACATGCAATGTGTTCATATGTGGGGATACTGCTATATCTTGGAGATATACAAAGCAGTCTATCTAGCCACTTCATCGAACCATGCTGAGATAATCGCTATTCATGAAGCAAGCCGAGAATGTATATGGTTGAGGTCCATGATACAAAAATGTGATTTGAAATGTGACAATGTATCCACAATTTTATATGGAGATAATGTAGCATGCATAGCACATCTTAAGGGATGATTCATAAAAGGAGATAGAACGAAACACACTTCATCAAAGCTTTTCTACATATATGAGCTCCAAAAGAATGATGATATTAACGTGCAACAGATTCGTTCAAGTGACAATGTCCCTGATTTATTAATTCACCAAATCTCCTCCAACTGCAACTTTCAAGAAGATGGTGCACAAGATCGGGATGCAAAGGCTCAAGGATGTTCTCATTAGGGGAAGTTAATACGCATTGTACTCTTTTTCCCTTAAGAGGTTTTGTCCCACTAGGTTTTCCTTGTAAGGTTTTTAATGAGGCAACCTATATGCATATTATTAGAAATGTATACTCTTTTTCCTTCACTAGATTTTTTTTCCACTGAGTTTTTTTAGTAAGGTTTTAACGAGACACATTATCTATCAATTAGATATTCAAGGAAGAGTGTTATAAATATATTATTATATATAGTGAATGTCTACTTTACCATGTATAGTGAATGTTTATTTATAGAAAAGTTAGAAACCCCAAGGTTAGTTTTCCCCTATAAATAAAAGTTTTTTCCTTCATTGTAATTGAACCCTCAAGAATCTCATGAGAAATAAAGAAGTTTCCTATCTTCTCTCCCCATTTTTCTTCTTTCTTCTTTATTGTTTCATAACATTAACCATGATTAAGGGAATATTTTCATATATATTTTCTAAACTTTGAATTCCCAACACCAAAATCATTACTCCATCCGTCTCAATTTATGTAACATATTTTAGATTTTGAGATTCAAATATATCTATTTTTTACTATAATTTTTTCATTTATATTTTAAATGTTTTTATACAATTGTCAATTATTGCAACGTATATTACGTAGTATGCAAAAAAAATGAAGATTTTTCCATATTCAAATTCACAGTCAAACTTACGTAATTGAAAGAGAGAAAGTAATTTCTTGGCACCCCAAATATTTTGGTAGCAGATGCGGTGAAAACTGAAAACATTAGGTGGGTTGATCCTTTTTTTAGACCGCTTATTAATATTTAGCCAGTGTTTGTAATGTAATAAGGAAATTAATAGGCACTCCTTTGACGCGAAAATATATGTACCTCTAAGCAATAATACACTGAAGAGCTTCAGAAACAACTGCTGAATTCTACACATTTGATCATTTCAAACTCCATGAGTTGTTCCTGAAATTTGAGATGTGCAATTCATTCGAACTAATAATTCACGAATTTTAAACTGTGTTACTTCCAAGTTTTAACCCATGAACGTTAATTATTTTCTTCATAGACATATGTTAGCTTTTCATGTGATCTTCGATGACTTCAAACTTCAAATTTTATTGGCTGATGAGTTTAATGCTGATTTTTGCTGCTGATGGATATGTTTAGGGATTGGAGCATGGTGTTGTCACTTTCAGTGTTACTGGTTGACTTAATTAGTGTTCTCAATTCTATTGCTGGTGCTTATCATCGTGGGAATCTTCATTTCATTTCATTTCATTTCATTTTATCATATGCATACATTATTGGGGGTCCTGCTTCTAATTCTAATCCTAATTCATTATGCCACAAATAGGACCCTCCACCATACAATATTATTGGATAGCTACCTCCATTTTAGTCAATACCTAGCTAAATTATAGAGTAGAGCTGATAATCTTAGTTCTTTCTGCATGAAATTTACCGTATAAATCCACAACTATCACGAAAAAGATACTGTAATCTAAAACTTGTGTCCGAGTTTACCTGTACGGGGAATTTCGAAATTTCACTATAGTGTGACTTAATTTTGTATTGGGTTAAATAGGTTCTCAGAATAGGCTCTAAACAAATCTGGAAAATTTTTAAACTATAATTAAGATGCATGCTTTAGATCTTGCCTGCAAATTTAACTATTACCGTTTCTGAGGAAGACAAATTTCACTTGTGAAAACTTTGAACACCAATTCCAAATTTTAAGTATAATATTTTTATGCAAAAACATTTTTTTACATCAAAGAGTGACTAAACATTGATTAATTTTGAAGCTGTGCAAAAATTTAATAACCGATATATCCCTAGATTCGGTGGATATATATTGGAAAAATGTCATTTCTGTCACTAGCCAGGATATCTCCGACTAGAAATACCATTTTATCAATCAATCAAGTAGATTTGTTTTTTTTTGTGCGAGACTGGATGACTTACTTGAATTGAACCATATATCTCCGACTAGAGCTAAGGGTGTGTTATGTGGAAAGGAAAATATTTTTATGAAAAATATTGATTGTATTGTGATTGGTACATAAATAAGAAAATATTATACGTTTATATAATTTAGATAAGTATTATGAAAGATGAAGTGAAAATGAGGTGTTTGAAGATTGGTGAGGACACAATCAATATTAAATGTCACTTGCGGAATGATTTTTTCTACTTTTTTTAAAAAAGTTATTTTCATAGAAAAAAATACTATCTTTTAAGAATTTTGATCAATAGAAAATAAGAAAATTGAAGCCTTTCGTACCAAACACATCATTAGTTCTCGTACTCTCCGTCTTCAGCTATCTCAATGTGAGGGTATACTTAAATATACATGAATTTTTATTTTATCACGAACCATCACTGTCACTTAAAATGGTACGAAGTCCTTGTAGGATAGATCGTCTGCTGGAACTCAATTATACATATAGGTATAGGCACATAGCTATAGATCAACTCCATGTGCCCCTAATAGAAAAAAGGTAAATAATGTAGTAAACATTTTTATGTGCTTTCTTGTTTCTATCTAGAGACTTCTAGGCTTGATAATGGGGGTCAATTTTATCACACGCCCTATTTTTTTTTTTAAAAGATTAAAAACTCTTCGGTTAGTGAAGATAATGTTGTGATTTTCAAAAGATAAAATAATATTTATTGGCTCATATGAGTATTTTTACTTTTTATTTTGGAAATTCTATAATTTTAATTTCTTTGTTCTGGTGAATGACATAATCTTGTCATAGGCATAGTCATATGATAACTTAATTATTACACTTCTAACAAAGACGATAGTGTACGTTTGTGAAACTTGAAACTAAAAATGAAGAATTGTCTATTCTCTCTTCCACCGTAACTAAATGAAATGAAGGGAGAACTCATGTTCCAAGAATGACACGTGATTAACAAGGTCGGCCTTACTTAAACCAAGTTAACTAGCATTATTAATAACGAGGATATATATAATCAATAGTCTAACAAAAACATCTATTCCAGATTAGATTGTCCTTTAATTAAGAATTTTAAGGCCATAACGTGTTAAGTCCACTGATGAGGAAAAGTTGAACTCGTTCTATGGACTTAGACAATTCTCTCCTTATAATTTAGCTTTTGAAGGTTGAGTTAGATCAATTTTTTGATAGAGAAATAAGATAGAGAAACCAATATTTTTTGAATAACAACTTCTCTATATTCAATAATACATAATGAAATACTTATAGCTATACAACTGTAGGTTAGAGTTCTATTCTAGAAAAGAATATTTATTGCTATAACTACACAATCTGTAATTGAATTCTATTACAGGAAAGAGAATATTTTGTCTATACAATTATAATATTGCTTAACATCCCCCTACAAATTGATACCGCTGATCACACGGTAGCAATTTGGAGATAATATAGCTATGTTGTGCGCGTGTCATAGCCTTTGTAAACAAATAGGCAACTTGATCATGAAAAGAAATGTATTATAGAGTGATAAGACGGTCAACAACTAGTTCCCGAATGTAATGACAGTCCACCTCTATATGCTTTGTGTTTTCATGTTGCACAGGGTTTGTGGCTATTTTAATCGCACTAGTGTTATCAACATGTAACATCGTGGAGATATAATAGCAACACCAAGCTCAGATAATAGACGTCGTAGCCAAACAATTTTCGAACTTTGCCGACATAGCCCAATACTCAGCCTTCGTAGATGATTTAGACGTACAAGATTGTTTCTTATATTTCCAAGATATCAAGGATGTGCCTAGAAACATGCACCAACCAGTAACGAAACGACGAGAATCGAGACAACCAGCCCAATCTGCATCAGTATCCCTCAAGATGTATAGGAGAATCAAAACGGAAGAAAACACCTTGATTCATAGAACCACGGACATATTGAATGACACGAAGTAATGCAATGTGATGTATATGGTAAGGATTAGCCACAAATTGACTTGAAACTTGTACTGCATATGAGATGTCCGACCTCGTCATAGTGAGATAAACTAAGAAAAAATTACAGGTAGTGACAAACTTAAGACCATAATTACAATAAATAGCAACACTTTAACAAAATTACATTTTATAGCAAAAGTAACATTATTTTACCCAATAACTCCACCTCACCGTGTTTCACTCCATTAACTTTACCTCTTTTCTATTTTCACTCCACTATTTCACTTCTCTCCAATCTAACCGTATCTTTTTTTTTTTTTTTTTTACTTTTTTTCTCAAATTGTAGATAAATATTGTGTTCCATCAAATAAGGTAAATATCAATTTATAGTTATTACATGTTATCTCTTCTATATAAATTATATATTTTATATTTTCTTGGTTCAACCTTGTTAAGTACAAATTTGAAGCACACATGAAAGTTCACGTGGGATCAATTGATGAGGAATATGATGAGCAAGGAATTGCTCACATGATTGAACATGTTGCTTTTCTTGGAAGTAAGAAACGCGAGAAACTTTTGGGAACCAGGGGAAGATCAAATGCTTACATAGATTTTCATCATACGGTGTTCGATATCCATTCACCCACTAGCACAAAGGTTTGCCAAGTTATCATGTCATTATGCCTTTGAATTTGTGCTTATTTGTTTCATGACCTCGATGGGCATCCCGGACCATAAAGGCCCGATAGACCCCTTAGCATGTAATCATAAGCATAACTCATATGTTATAAAAGTGTGGAAGATAAACTGAAAACATGATAGTCCCAAAATCAAACTTAAAACTATATAACATCGTATAAAAGGGGAAACCCAAATCCAATTCAAACTATCTACGGAGCCTCTACTGATCTGAACATACTATTTTGTCTAAAAATTGGGATAAGGCCCCCGACTGGACCATAAAATAACTGAAAACTAAAACATGCGTAAGATGCCTTCCGAAGTAAGGGAGACTCACCAACTCTGAACTCTTGGAACAATCTACTGGTTTGCAGGACCACGGAATTGGGCCTCAGAACCTGAAATATAGGAGGTCACTACTCAAAAGTACTGGTACGTAGAATAGTCCAAAAATAACATATATTTTGTACAACATAAGTGAGAGCATTTCATAAAACACTTTAGCATAAGGTAAATGAAAACACATAGGCATAATTTGATGAGCTTCAAAACATTTTCTTGTAAATCATGACTAACTCTTTGTTTTACTTCTGAGCTAGATGGTACACCCTACATTTTTACAATCCCACGGGCTATATGGAATTTGCCATTGACTCGGTGTCCAAACCCCCAATCCAAATTTTTCGAAAGGATTGAAGTTTTCATAAACTGGTATACCCCCCATGTGAGTATACCACAGGAATTCCCCTATGCGAGATGTTCCAATTATCCTCCCATATAGAATAACATATCATAAATCCCGCATCGACAGAGCAGGGTTTCCAACAATGAGCCCTTTCACTCAAATATTTTCTTCGAATAACCATCTAACTCTCTTTAAGCCCAATTTTAGTCCTTTAAGAAAATCATACTTCATGCTCAAAATATTCAGTACTTATTCTGTTAAGGGCATATCATAACATAGTCTCGTCATACCCAGACTTACAAGTCATTCATATCATATCATATCATATCCATAGTCCTTTTATTCAAAAGCACATTAATCACCACCAAAAAGGATTCATCAAATCACATGAGAGTTCTTATTTCAAAAACATATGAAACTTATGCAAACATAATCTCTTTTCACGACTTTAACACCTGGTGGTCAATTCTTTCATTAGTCACATGCAGTTTCTTCATTAGAAAACCATAGCATTCTGAATAGAAATCACCTCTTTACAAAACACGTAAAACAACCATGTATAACAATCAAGATCCATTTAAAACTCAAGAATTATCTTTATTCGTAAAACAACCCAACATTTGTCATACGTAAATCTCATGATCCAAAAGGGGGCTTATAATGGATGCTCTTAGATCCATTTCACAATTCATAATATGTTAAGACTATAAATTTCATCATGGGAAAAAGAATTTCACAAATCATACTCATAAATCACTTTTCAATACTTACATCATGTATGCATACGATTATAAATCAAGCTTATGAATAAACTCCATGACAATAGATATTTTCATCAAATTTGGTTCATGATGCATGCTCTTTAAACAATTTCCCAAAACCCCTTACATATACGTATATATATATATATCTTTAAAACTTGTTTAAAAACATAAAACCTATGCCCAAGAAGTTTAGGATAGTCCCACATACCTTGAATTGATGAAAACATTAAGAAACTTTGACCCTTGAGGCTTAAGGCTTAATCTCTCAAACCCTAGTTAGCCCCCCCCTCCCCCTACTTAAGGAAGATGAATTAGGGATTTGGTGAGTGGTAATACGTGATTAAGTACTTTAATTTCATCCATATTGATTTAGAAATGGATATGGGAGGATGAAAAGACCTTATTGCCCTCAACTAATACAAAATGGAGTACTTTACGTCGCTTTACCTTTGCCATGCGGCGCACAACAATTGCCCAGGCTAAGGTGGGCAACACATGACCATTGAATAGCCCCAAGTGGGCGACACATGGCCATTACACACCCTTTTTAGTGGCCTTTTGCAGTTACCATGCAACGTATGACCGTAGCACAAGGCCTACTATGCACGCACACTCAATTTTGAGGCCCCTAAGCACCCTCAAAACCATAACGTCCCAACTTAGTCTACCATTCATACGAGGGTTCTAAAGGTCACTTTAGAGAGTGTTATTTGAGCGTTAAAGCACGGGGTGTCACATTGTGGTGTCTACATGAAGAAGAATAAATGTGTAGTTCAAGCGCAATTAGGCAGATGTATTATGTAACAAACGTATTATAATTTTTTTGAAGGCATGTGCATGTATTTGTATTTTGTATATACAAATGGATATCCACATGTATTTTTGTACGGTGTTGAATTTGTCTTTGAACTGTTCACGGTCATTCTAGAGGGTAACATATATATTTATTTATATTTTTTACTGTTTAAGATATGTATCATATATTTTTTGATTACCAATATGTATATGTGTATAGTTGTCATTTTTGTTATAGAGATTTTGCGTCCTATATGCTTATATATAAATACGAGTCAGATATGTATTTCTGTAAATACATATGAAGGTATATATGTATGTTTTGTACTGTAAATACATATGAGAATCTGTATGTATATTTATTTTGTATATTTTTTGAATATGTATATGTGATATATATATTTGTCTTTTAAAAATTAAAGCTAGAGATAGAAGAAACAAAAATAGAAAAAGACAAAAACGAAAAAAAATCCAAAAAAAAGTGAAAAAAGGGAAGAAAGAGAAATAGAATCTAGAAACAGAAGTAGAAAAATAAAAGCAAAAAAATAAAAATAGAAAAAAAGAAGAAGAAAACGAAAATAGAAAAATATTAGAAAGAAAAAAAAAGAAAACAAAAAATAAAATAAAAAGGAAGAAAAAAATAGAAAAAGAAAAAAAAGAATAGAAATAGAAGAGAGAAACTAAAGTGGAAACAAAAATAGAAAAAAAAATTAAAATAAGAAATAAAGCTAACAAGAAAAAAAGTTAGAGATATAAGAGAGCGAAAGACAGAAAAAAATTGTAAATGATGTTTTATTTTGAAATTTCGAAGATATAATGCTCTTCAGACTTGGAAAGGGAATTTATTAGTTTGATTTAGAAAAGGATTCTACTAGTTTAAATAATAGTAATTTATAAAAAAAGAATCTACTACTTTAAATAAGAGTAAATTATGGAAAAAGAATTTACTACTTTAAATACCTGGGATAATTATTCCTTATTTAACTCAACTAATTTGAGTAAAAGAAGGCAGTAAAGCTGATTGTATATGTATTTTTGTAGCAACACTTTTATAAAATACAAAATACAAGTTGCTATTTCAAGTAATTATGAAACAGTTGTTATGAAACTCATAATTATGAGCTTAAGTTTGCTACTTATAAAATTTTTCATAAACTAATAATCCCACCAGCTGCCGATATAATGTAGGGTCACTGAATGGTTCGCCATCAGCCTCCTTGCATTTTGTATTAATCTCCATTGGGGTGTATACAATTTTGTCACCAGTAAGACCAACTGCAACAACAAGATCACTAGCATACTTTTGTTGTATAAGCATGATCCCAATAGGCAAGTATAGAATCTTAAGCCCAAGAAAGTATGTTAATCGTCCCAAGTCCTTTATCTTAAATGAGGTATGCAAGAATTCTTTTAACTTAGTAATATTCTCTTGATCATTTTCTGTGATAATGATATCATCAACATAGATGATAAGTACTGTGATACCTATTGGAGAAGTACGAAGAAACAAGGAATAATTTGAAAAACTTTTAGAGAAGCCTGCAGTTTGAATCATGGATCGAAATTTGTCAAATCAAGCTCTGGGAGTCTTTTTTTAAGCCATAAAGAGATTTTTTAAGACGACAAACTAAATTTTGTCTTGGAAAAACACACCCAGGTGGTGGTTTTATAAACACAACTTCTTCTAGATCACTGTAAAAAAATGTATTTTTCACATCCAACTAATGTAATGTCCAACCTTTAATTGAAGTTAAGGACAATACTATTCGTACCATTTTTATCTTAGAAACAGGTGCAAGAGTCTCCTCATAATCCACCCCATACCATCATTTGTACCCTTGAGAAACCGATTGAGCTTTGTAGCGATTAATTTTACCATCTGCCTTCATGTTAATGGAATACTCCCACTTACTTCCAATGAGAATTCCATTTGTTGTTTTATTAACTAAGTCCTAAGTTGAATTTTCATTCAGTACATAAAGCTCATTCGATATTGCCTCTTTCCAACAGGTTTACGTAGAAGGCTGGGAGTAAGATGTAGATACCTCAACAGAATGTAGTGTGGTATGCAAGGCATAGGACTTACCAAATTTCCCTTGAAAGCAACCAAGCCATTTTGGAGCATGGCAATTTATTCTATTAGACCAATGTGAAAGAGTAACTAGATGAGAGGATCCTTCTTCTGAAGTTGAGAATGACGATGTAGAGTAAATATCGAAAAGAGATGAGGGCTGGAGAGTATCCTTACCATTTTTCACGAGTTGTTCTGGAGATTCAAGCAGAGGGTCAATACTGGAAGGAGGTGAGGGCTAGAGATCACCATCATCATAGTCCACAAGTTGTTCCGAAAAATCAATCTGAGGGTCAGTAGCTACCACATCATCATCAAACTTGTAAAGAAAAGAGAGAGATTTTGAAGAATGTTTAGAATTGTGTTTGCAAGAAAACTAATCCTCAAAGAAAATAACATGTCTAGATATTCTAAGATGACGACGACGTGCATCATAACAGAGATACCCTTTTTGTGTGTCGATGTAGCCCTAAAAATACAATATGTTGCCTTTGCCGAAAACTTATGTCGTTTGTGTGCTGGAAGATGGACAAAGTAAACACAATAAAAAATGCGCAAGTGCAAATAATCAGGCTTACTATGAAATCATCTAAAGTACAGTGTTTCATTTCCAATGACTGGAAAGTTTGTCTATTGATCAAATATACAGAAGTATGTACTGCTTTGGGTCAGAAACTTTTTGGCATATTTAACATACTCAACAAATCCAATGTAGTTTCCAAAACATGTTGATTCTTTCTTTCTACGATCCCATTTTATTCCGGAGTATGAGGACAAGTGCGTTGGCCAATAATTCCTTTGTTTTTTAAAAATTCAACAAGATTAGTCTTAGTGTACTCTCCTCCTGAATCAAAAGGAAATATTTTTATAGTTTTATGAAATTGTGAAGGAACATATTCAACAAAATTCATAATATGAGTCGGAACCTCAGATTTATTTCCAATAAAAAACACTTAAGTGTATCTAGATACATGATCAATAAATAACACAAAGTACTTATATTCCATCCTTAAAAAAAATAGGTGAAGGATCCCAAACATTACCATGCACTAAATCAAATGGATCTTCATAAGCAGATGAACTAGATGGAAAAGAGAACTTGTGACTTTTTGAACTGAAAGAATTTGTACATGTCAAAGGGAGACTGAAATGGAGGTAATGTGCTGCAGGAAGACATAATTTAGGCATGTACTGAAGCCGAGAAGAATGAGAATAACCCATCCTATTATGCCAAAGAGTGAGGAATTTATTCGAGTGAGTAACATCTGTTGCAGAAACCGAAAGAAAACAATGATGCAAGTGACAGTGAACCGACACTAGTAGAAATATTCTGTAAAATCTATGCCTTGTGTCCATGATCATCCTAATTTTTAGATTCGAAAAACACAACCATTGGGTGAGAATTTTACAACATAATTTTGATCAAATAGTTGACCAACTGAAACCAAATTTGACTTCAAATTTGGTACATAAAGAGTATTAGAAATATTTCCAATAGAACCAATACCCGACGTAGATAATGTGTGCCCATTTACTGTATGAATAACATGTTTAGAAACATCACTAGACAATGATGAGAATTGGGACAAATTACCTGTCATATGATTGGAATCCCCAGAATCTAGATGCCAAGTAGATTTAATTGAATTACTTATACCAAAACAGGATATCGAGAGTGCACTTGAGATGGCTTTGAGAAGGGCAATTGCAATAGAATCTCAGATTATTTTTTCAAGATCGTGACCAACAGGGAAGAAACCATATGATGTAGTGATATTTGTCTGGTAAGGTTGGTGAGCAATTTGCGAACGATTTAGAAAATTTGATGTCACCCAAAACTAACCTTCGAAGAAGTATGTTGCGGTCGATGCCAAATATAGTTACCCAACTAGGTTGGAGTCAAACCCAGAGGAAAAATGTTGAACAGTTGCTTAACTTGATGAAATTCAAGAACAGTGCAGAAAAGTAAATGGGGAAATTTTGGAAGTAGTAAGTAAATAGTAACCAGATCTTGAATTCTTTGAGTTTGTAAACAATAGCCGAACACGAGGACCGTGTTCCCCCTGGCTTATCAACTCCATAAATTTCTCGTGTTCAACCCACCTATTCTGTTGCTCTGCATGTAAAGTCGACAAGGTAGGTATTATCTACCGTCTTGTGAACGTGTTGATAAATTTCACCCTTTACCTTGTGAGTCTTAAAGTATCACCTTATTTCTCCTTGTCTCTCACTTCAGTTCAACTCTCACCTTTTGAGTCTCGAGTTGATTAGATGAGATAGAAAATAATAAGATGAACGTGAATCTCAAATTACTGTCTTAATCCTCTTTTCCCAATCTCAAACTCCCTTATGAGGATGTTATCGAATACAGGCAATCCTCAAGATTTTGCAGTAGCTCTGAGGTAAATTAATATGAAGAAGGTTAAGATACATGCAGCTACTTTAGAATAGATGAATCTCCCGCTTTCTTTATGTAGTTAATCTACCAAGGTTCCAACAACCTTAGTCAAGAAAATTATCCGCTCATGTTTATGAACATGATAATCAATAAAGAAAGCATGTAATTAATTGTACAAGAACCAGAGAAAGAAAATTCGAAGTCTTCAATTGAATCATAACCCAAAATATAAAAAATAATGTAATAGTGCATAAAAGTATGTTAAAATAATGAATGAGAATGTCAAAGATCGTAACCTAATAAAGTAATAATCCTAAGGTATTTATAGTATCTAAAAATAACTCAAAAATCCTAATTAAAATAGACTAGGAAAAGTAATGTCGGCACAAGGTACGACTCGCGTCTTCCACTCGTAAGGTATTCTTACGAGTCGTATTGTGCTTCTCGTATGTTCTCTAGTGTCTGATCTTCAAGGGCTCTAGTTTTTCTATTATATTTATGACCCATCCTCATGAGTCGTATCTTGACCATACGACTCGTGGTCTTCACTCGTCATCACCTGGGACTTCATCTTTCCATGCTCTGGACACTGGTATTCTTACGGTTGGTTCATACAATTACGGTTGGTTCATACAAGTCGTACTCAGACATCAGACTCGTCCTATTATGAGACTTCACTTCTGAATGACTGACTGAGTTTTTGTTCTCCTTACAGTTGATTGACCCGACCCGTATCCACAACATACGGCTCATACTCTTCAGTCATATCATCTCCTTACTTAGATTTTTATCTTGGATTTTGTCACTGTTGTGCTTACGAGTCATCCTATGATCCGTATGATGTATTGGCGACTGGTATGATGACTTGTATCATCTACAAACTTCATCTTTTCAGTGGTTTTTCTTCCAGTTTCATTCCAAAATGATTATTTACCTTTTTTTACCTACAACAACCACAAAATCACATCATATCTACTAAAACAACCTAAGTACAAGCATAAATTTTTTGTTTTAACTATCGACAGTGTCGTGTTTCCACGACGCATCAACACTCTCAACTTAGAAATTTTTTGTGTCCTCGGTAAAAATAGAAATAAATAAACTCTAACACAACAACAACGATGCTTAAAACGGAAAATCCTAAGATACCTATGGCAAAAAAATTTCAATTCAATTTTCAATGATTTTGTTCCCCCTTCCTACTTTTAACTTTTTCACCAATCCAACTGTGTTTATCGATTTGGCACATGAAGAAACATATATGAATTCGATGATGGCATTACATTAGTGATAGACAACCAGGCATAGACACAAATCACTTTAACCGAACAGTTAACAACCTAACAACATAACCCATATACACTCACAATCAAAGAAATCTCATTCACTCAGTTTTGATTAATTAAATTATTCAGGGATATAGCAAAAGATGCTCTCGCTCACAAAGAAATATCATCGATATATACAGAATATCATAGGCTTTCCCATATGCTCTCTTTTAGAGTTTTCAGACAGTCGGTATAGGATCACTAAAGGACTTTATTAGGCTTGTAACGTAGGTTTAAGGATGGTATGGTACCTTTTTGGGATTTGTCAGTAATCACGCCTTATTGACACTATGCTTTCTTTGGGGTCCACTTATTTTCCAACTTTTATTTATTTTATTTTCGCCCTTATGTATCCCTTTTTATTTTAAATAGATTGGGCCAGATGTGGTTTTCTTTTCTTATTTTCTTTTTCTTTCTTTTTTTCTTTTTATTTTCATTGCACTTGTCCTTCATTTTTCTTTCCACACTTTATTTCTTCATACTCATTTTTTCCTACGCTACCCTATAATAGCACCCTCAACTTAGGTGATTTGCTTGAGTTGAGGTGCAAAGTGTCCTAGGAGGAACAGGGCCAATATAGGTTCATTGTAGTTAAAATGAGAAGGTGAAATCAGTATAAAATAAAATATGGGTCAGTTAAGGCTCAAGCAACGGGATTAAGGGATTAATATCATTTGGTTAGACATTTAGGCTCGAATGGACTTAAAAAGATGGCCTATGATCATCTCCTATTTGACTATCTTGAACCCAAGGTAAGAGCAACCGGTCAAGTTCTAGATTCCGACACATTGAGAATTGGGTAACGCCTCACAAAACTCGCACAGGCTAATACTACTAGGTAATACTTATCCAGTTATGCAATTGTTTGACCTAGTTGTTCTATCCCTAATCCTAATGTCATTATTAGATTCACAATCATCTCACACACTTACATACAGTCATTATAAAATTTAGGAGGGGTATCAATTTTTCAGCATAATCATTCAAAAACAAAACAACATCTACTGCCATAAGTACAAATTTTCTTCTTATTTCTGCTATTCCAACACACAATAAAAAGAAAAACATCTATAAAAACAAAAACTTATCGGTTCTCAATCTTTTCAGATTGTGGCCCCGGTTTTAAAACACGGCGAGTGTAACCCGTGGCGACCTTGGTACACCCTCACCCCTAACTTAAATTCTATGAACTGTCCCAAGTGCATCTAATAATGTAATACAAAGTATCGGGGACATACCTAGGCACTCAAGGCGCTAGTCTCATGTCGTATCATCATGTGGACCCTTAAGTCAGATCCTACCATCCTCAACAGTTGTCCTATCAGCTACTAGGACTATCTTCATAATAGTGACATTGGTTGTGGATGGTGCCCTCAGTGGTACGTCTGTAGCTGGGTTATATCACTTCTCCCTCAGCATCATCAGTTGACGGTTTCGAGCTACCAATACCAGCTAACATATCTTGGACCCTCACCTTTCGGTCCCTCTCACTCAGTAGGATATCTTTCTTAGCCTTCTTCCAAGCTTCTTTTTCTATACTCCGGTGCTTTCTTTTCTTTCTCTCTTTTCTCCTTTCCTCTTTCTATTCCAAAATACCCCAGATGTTTTCAACATATATTTCTTGCTCCATCTTCATTACCACATGTGCTTGAATAAAAGGCCTATTATATAGCTCATGCACCATTTTCTTGATCTCGACCACCTCGGTTTTAACCTTAGATATATCTGGGATTTGGCTGCTTCCCAACTGACGAGTCTTCTATTGTACAAATTCATCCAATCCACCCTACACCCGTATGTCTTGGTCGACTAGCATAGCTTCAACCCATGGCTTCATACCCCCTTCCATAGACCGTACCTTTGTCTCCATAGTAGCTAATTTCTTCATTACCTCATCCCACATGGGCTGTGAGTTCACCATCATACCAACCAGCATCACTCTCACACAGGTAGGTTGAGGTGGTATAGACTATGCAAATGAAGGGGCACTGGATGTACCCATTGCATCTGAAGTCTGTGGCTCAGTCTGTATATCTCCACCTGTGGTGTCATCAGTCACAGCAGCCTCAACGGTCTCGGTCTGTCCTCTATATATCTTATCTAATAAATGATCTACTCTTCTTACTTGTCTAGCCATTGGGTTTATCGCATCTCTAATCAGCCCCAAATCTGTAGTGTTTTTTGGCTTATCAAACTGATCAATCCCTGGTAGTTACTGAACCCCTGCAACCTTAAATTTGGGTGATCATACATAGATAAGCTAGAAATATCTTTTCTCTACCCACAACTTGATCTCATATCTCTCATGCTAAAAACTCACCCATATCAAACTCGTACCCAACCATAAAACCACCTATCAATGCAGCATGCACTAGAATGAGTACGTTGTCCCTAGTAGTAGGAAAAAGTCTGTAGTTGGACAGTGTCCACCACGCCTTAGACTCAAACTTTAGAGTATGGTTTTTGATCTTCTGTGAGACCACTCATGGGCCACCTACTACCCATACTGTATCCCTTCCATTCAATTAAATCAGACTTGTGATCCACCGAAAATATCTCATCTTGTCTTCTGACCCCAGCTATTTTGTCGTATTCTATCTCATTTCAGCCATGCAGTAATCCATCTCTTTAGTGTTTACTGGTGGTTGAAAGCTTGGTCCATTCAAGAATCATGAAATAGTAAGTGGGAAGATATTCAGCCGCACTTCCAGAATGGTCAATAATGTAATAGGTTCACTATCTCTCTGTATATCACCCTCCAAATACTGCCTCTTCAACTCACTCTTATACACCGTAAAAAAATCCCGCACTATTATTGGACTGTACTTTCCTGGTACTGGGTCATCCATTGGAAGACATACTATTATAATCTAACTTCGAATCTAGGCAGCTCAGACATACCATCGATGGTCAATCTCCTTTCAAGATACACACTCTTTTTTATTCTTTCATTGGTAGGGAGGATGGTCAACCCATCATTATACGTTTCCTTCTTATTGGGGTACCCCCACAATTCAACGGTGGGCGCCGAAGCAGGCTAAATAGGTGGAGGTGGGTCCTGTATATCGATTGGGGTTGCTTTTACTTTTTCCCTAAGTTCACTCTCTGATCTTAATTCATAAGAGCTCAACTCTCCTTCCCCTACCTCACCCTCAGATGCTATATTTTCTGCTTCCTCATTATCACTACCATTGTCCACTTCAGACTGGGATAGTGTTCGGGGTGGTGAAGTGTGAGGGTTATTCTTTCTAGGCCCCTTTGGAGGTATATCCTCCACTAAAGTCACTTTATTTCCTCTCGTCGGTCTTTGGTATCTTGCCCCAACCTTTTCTTTTATTGGATATTCGAGGAGGTCACCGTTACTGCTGGATGGCACTGTGGACTCGTTCACTAACTTATAATCGGATTTCAGGGCAGGTTTCTTCGTACTTCCCCTTTTTACTACTTCTTTTGAAGTTGAAGTGCCTTTAGGAGCCATGAATACCAACTACAAAATACCAATTAGTCATATCTGATTAATGGGAAAGGAAAACAAGAAAATTCTGTGTCAGTGTGCATATTTTGTTCTTGTTACGACTAGGGGGTTCGAGTTGTATAAGCTAGGTACGACTCGTATGACTGAGTCGTATGATAAATAGTATATATATGAGTGTTCACTGGTCACCTTACGAGTCCTCCTAACTATTTAAAAGGATAATGTATGACTCGTGACCAACTCTCATAAGCAGACCAGAAACAAAACTCTATTGTGTGTTACCTCCCCAGGTCATTATGACTTTTGGTTAAGAGTCGTAGGGGTTGGATACGACTTACCAAGGCAAGTCGTACCAAAATCAGAACCTACTCCCATCTAGACCTTTATGTTTTAGTGGTTACAAGTCTCATCACGACTCCTTACTTGTGGGTACGAGTTGTAAGGAGTCTCTATACACTGCAACATAAGGATTTACCTTATGAGTTAATTCCAACGCACAGTTCCTAATTTACCCTTTATTGTACCACATTACCACCATATTTCAGTCCAAAAATACACATGTTCATTACCCACATTTAAGTTCACCCCCAACTTCCATTTCAAACTCAATTTCTAATCCCTAGGGTTAAAATTTTTGATACCCATAGCTATTCAACTAAAAAAATACTAAAATCTCAACTTATGTTTAACTTCAAATTGAAATATAAAGCATTTGAGTTCAAAGACTTACTTGATTGTTGATATTTCTTTGTTTCTTCAAATTCACTGGGTTTCTACCCCAAATTCTTTTGAGTTTCGTGAAATGTGAGAGAACCCAAAGAATTGATATGTTTTTTTGGAGAGAATTCATGCGTTTAGAGCTTAAGATTTGGTCTTTAATGGAGGTAACTGATGATTGAAGTGTCGGGTACCCGATTATTTAAAAAGATTACATTGGTCAGGTTGACTCGTGATACTTGTCTGTTAAGGTTAGTTATGAGTCATGTGTGCGACTCGTAACCTATACTTACGGGTCTTCCCTTTCATTTGTAATGACCTATAACCTTACTTGTGTTCTGGAGTTGTTACGACTCAAGGTGACAAGTCGTATCTAGAGGGTACGACTTGTTCTGAGAGTCGTAAGGACTCCATAAACTTTTACCTTTATCTGAATCAATTCCCAGGTCCGTATGACTCATACTCACAAGTCAACACGTTAAGGTACGACTCGTGAAGAGTCTATTTGACCTTGTTTTCTGGAATCTCTGTCTCTTTTCTATAATCTTTAATCCAGCAAACTGAACACATATATTACCCAATAAATTATTACATTCTAAACATGGATTTCCTCCCACGCAACACTTGATTTAACTTTGCGGCATGGCGTGGCTAAGTTGGATACTAGCTTTCACCAATAAGCCTCATGGGTTGCCTCCCATGCAGTGCTTGATTTATCTTCGTGGCACGACGTAGTTGCATTGGTTACTCAAATTTCACCAAGGTCCAATTCAAAAATAAAATTAATCTCTTTAGTGTTACCCATATAATGCTTTACTCTTTGTCCATTCACCTTGTACGGGGCTTCACCATCCCACTTCAATTCCAAAGCACCATATGGAAACACTCTTGTTGCAGTAAATGGACCATACCGTCTAGACTTCAACTTACATGGAAACAAGCGAAGTCTTGAGTTGTAGAGCAATACCTGATCACCTTTCTCAAATATCCTCTTCTCAATTTTTCGATCATAATGCAGTTTCATCTTTTTGTAAAGTGCAGCACTTTTATAAGCCCAGAGTCGAAATTCATCCAACTCATCCATCTTAATCATCCTTGACTTTGCTGTATTTTGTCACTCAAAATTTTGCTTTTTAAAAACCCACAGTGCTTTATGGTTAAGTTCCACAGGCAAGTGACATTCTTTGCCATATACCAACTAATAAGGAGAAGCACCAATGGAGGTCTTAAAAGATGTTTGGTAAGGCCATAATGCATCGTCTAACTTTCGTGACCAATCAGTCCTATTGGCATTCACTGTATTTACTAAGATGGACTTGGTTTCCCTGTTGGACACCTCAACCTCTCCACTAGTTTGCGGATGATAAGGTGTTACCACCTTGTGTTTCCCTCCATACTTCTCAAGCAGACTCTTGAATAGATGATTACAAAAAAGTGACCCATCGTCACTAATGAATGCACGAGGAATGCCAAATCAAGAAAAAATATGCTTTTTTAAGAATGCGGTGACACTACGTCCTTCATTTTTAGGGAGCTCAATTGCCTCCTCACATTTAGATACATAATCCACAGCCATAAGAATATATTTCATGTGAACCGAACTCTCAAAGGTCGCATGAAATCCACACCCCATACATCAAACAATTCTAATTCTAAAATAGGAGTCATAGAAAGTTCATAGTGTCTAGAGATGTTATTGTCACACCCCTTTTTTTTAACCAAAAAAAGATATAATCTTAAGTTTCGAAAGGGTTCTTATTATTAAAGTGACAAAATGAAGGTTGTTAAGAAAAAGGATTATTTACAAATTTTTTTATTCAGAGTCGCCACTTGGTATAATCCGGTGTGCCAAGTCACCTTTGAAAAATTCTTTTCAAAACTGTTTTTGACTCTTTTAAACTGATCCGCGAACAGAGATTCCGGTTAAGGAATTCTGCTAACCGAGGGGAAGGTGTTAGGCACCCCTCGGTCCCGTGGTTCGACCACGATCGCTTGGTGAAGCATATCAGCTAATTTTGATGCTACGATTATATAAACCACACAAAAGCACGCAAAACAATCAATCAACAAACAAAACAATCCAAAATTTAGTGTCCAGTCCAATTATACAGTCCAAAACAAAAAATGCAAAAATATAAACCTACTCTAAATTAATTCTAGACTAATGCTGTACCCGACGCCTCGGGACTTCATCACGAACGTCCTCTGGGTACATGATACCTCGGGGCATTCCCCGGTGAATAAATATATACAGGTACTTCGGGGCATTCCCCGACCAAATTATACAATTGATTCAAAAGTGATAAAATCAAACCATTCAATCAAATTTCAAACATTCAATCAACCCACAATCTCTAGATTTGCCTACCCGACCTACGTCTTGCCTATTCCAATAGGCGTATCTTGATACTACCAAATTCAATTAACGTTTATTTCCAGTCAAACAACTAATGAATCAAACTAATCAAAATTCACTAATTATATCAAGTTTTCAATTCTCGCCCCACTTATTCCCACATGAATTCAAATCTTTCAATTCCTTCATTCAAGTGAATCAATCAATCAATATCAACCACAGTAATCACGATTGCTCAAACACAATATCGAAACATATCACCACATCACAATCATCAACCAAACACAATATTCACTCCAACACACCAAATATAGTAAACATTAAATAAAAGAGGGGAGTAAAATTGGACCTCAATTCGTAGCTTTCAAACTCAAATATTAATCGAGTGAAAAGACGAAGACCGCGTCCGAATATCCCGAGCAGAACCTCAGTCAACAAACCCACAACTCGGATCAACCAACTTTCCAAAAATCAGATTCGAAACCCAAATTCGCGAGAGAAACAGACAAACAGATTGAAAACCAAGCCGTTACCAGAGAAAACCAAGAAAAACCATGAGATATATCACCGAATTTTGACCCGATCTCGCCAGAATCGACTGGTTTGGTTTCTGCAAAATATTTCGCGGTGACGAAGAACCGTATAATTCCGGCGTGAATTTGTTGGAATCAAACCACGAACAGAACGGAGATCCGAATAGGGACGAGACGCCGGAGCTCCGGTGATTTTGGTGAATTTGCTAAACCCGAAATGGAAATTGCTGAACCAGGAGAGATTCAGATCAACTTTTGATGGAATCCGACGTGAAACGGAGTTGGAGTTTATTGTTTCTGTGTCACCGGAGCTCTGAAAAGCTCCGTTGAGCTCTGAAAGTGACAAAAAATGAAGAAAGAAAGGACGACAGTGACGTTTTCCGGCTAGAATCGCTGGAAAAAGAAAGAAATTCTCTCAACTCTCTCTCCCGCTATTTCCGATCTCTCCCTCACTCTCATTTTCTCTCTTTTCTTTTCACTTGATTTCCGTCCCCAACCTGTATGTGCGTTAATGGTGCCAAGACTGGGGTTCTGTGTTGGTCTAGTTGTTACCAAGAAAAGGGAGCCCCAAAAATGGTGATTCGTTTTATATATGTGTATATGAGTATATGTGTGTGCAGTAGAGAGTGTGTGAAGAGAGATTGTGTGGGTATATTTTGTGAATTTTCTTGTGAAGAAGATGATGATTTTTTTTTCCTTCCTTACTTTACTGTATGTGTGCTCTGTGTGAGAAGAAGAAGAAGAAGAAGCAAAAATCCGTCCCCCCTTTTTCGTGCCCTCTGTATGTATATATTGTTGTGGGTACATCCAGTGAGGTGAGGGTGGGGTAGTGAGGTAGGGTAGGTGGGGTCACGTGGGGTAGGGGGTAGTGGTGAGGTATTATTTATTTTGATTGGGTAGGTTGTTAGGATAAGATGTAGGGGTTAGGATGTGTTGTCAATTTTTAGTTGGGTGGGTTGTTAGAATATTAGGATAAGACAAAGTTTGTTATTTTTTTGTATTTTGTGAGGGTATAATAACATGGATGAGGGTACACGGTAGTATAAGGTAAAAATGGGTAAAAACGATATCGGAGAGGGACGAAATTGGGTGTCTACAGTTATCTTGGTGTTGACATTGATCACAAGAGGAAGCAAAATCATGTACATATCTGTAAATTGTTGCACAGTAAATTGGGACCAAACGACACTTGAAGTGGGGTAGGACTTACAACTTTTGGAATCGACTCAAACAATGAGGATTAACTCATGCCCCTATTTCTTTTGACTGGGTGAATCTAAATTGTTTATTTGGTTGGACCTAGCCCTGAGTAGGGCAGCCTACGTATCTCACCCTCGAGAGAGGAGAATCAGGTCATGCGTAGTTCTGGCAGCTTATCCTTTTGCTTTGATCTGATTTTTTATTCGCTATTTTCACTTTACGATTTTTTTTTCTAACTCTATTTTTCTTGACACTCTTTTTTGGAAACATTTTTGTCTTTTTTTTTTGTAACTTTTGACTTTATCTTTGGCTCGACACTATTCTTTGAACTTTGCTTAGTCTATCTTGATTCCAAAAGAGGGGTATGAAAGAAAATAACACTAAGGTTCAAATGGGGTAAACAAAGGATGATACGATGTTTAGATGGCACAACGAAATGCCTTCGTCATATCAATCTTTGAAAATGCAAGTACATATCATGCAATATGAAAGTGCATGATCAAGATCACTTATGAAATGTTTTACAACACTAACTTGCCCCGAGCATGTGTGCCACCTCTTTTCTACACTTGCCCAGCATACAACTCCACTTTGTTGTACATTCCTCATGTTGAAGGACTCATGACTTCGTGGAGCTAATTTTCTTCCTGTTCCTCTTGATAGGATCACGTAGACACTGTTTGACCTAATTGGGACTTGCCTTTCGATCGATGACCAAGTTTTTCTTGTGATTCTCAAAATAATTGCCTTAACTTGTCACCACATGTCTCAGCACTCTATCTATTTTCTTATATGCTCTCTTTTTCTAACTTTAACCCTCTGATTCAATGTTCATGCTTAAACTGGATTTTAAGATCTGGCTGAAAATTTTACTAGCATGTCATATCACTAGAGTCAACACAAAATATACTATGTAAAGAAAATAAACAAACAACACATATTTAAACACAAAGGAAAATGAGACACTTCATTTAGTCGAAACAAAAGATAAAAGAGTTTGGACATAAATAACAAAAGGACAAAACAAGACAGATCCCGAACTACAACCCTGAAATAATTCGGAGAATAGAAAATAAAACAAAACAAACTACCAAACCTCTTTCTGGTAAGGAGAGGGGTGACTTCTCAATTGCTCAGCCTGACATCTTAGCCACTGGCTTGCATATCAACATGACTGGAGCTTCCACCACTGTCAGACACATTTCCTTCAACAAATAAGCTCTGGATCCCCATACTTAACTCATTGCCTCCCACAGATTGTGCTGTACCGCGTGCTAGTGAAAAACTCTGTGGGATGGTCGAAGGGCCAATGTTTTGAACCACAATCAATTTATCTTGAATTATCTTTTCTATTTCTCTTTTCAAAGTGCGACAATCTTCAGTACTATGACCCAGAACATCAGAATGATATGCACATCACTCATTAGGATCAAAGTTTCTTGAATGCGGGTTAGGAGTATACCCAAGGAGAGGAGTGATCATGCCCTGCTGTACCAATTTCTGGAATAAACTGGCATAGGATTCCCCAATAGGAGTGAAATTATCTTTTTCCTTCCTCCTCTTTGCGAACTCTGGCCTCGGATGAAATTTGGATTTAGAGGTCCCTTGGTAAATTTGTAGGGGTCGAGGACGATGTTGAGGGACAGGTGCATGCCATTGTGGATAAGAAGATGGATGAGCATACAATTGTGCATTATTCACAGGATATCGAGGAAGTGGAATGAAATTTCTTGGATTTTGGAGAAAGAAACCTTGTTGCAAGTGTTTATGTGGATATGATATGTAAGCTCGGGATTGAGGCTGACAGTATTGGTGGGTTGGACCTCTCAAACTCTGCTTTGTCCCTGTCATGACAATAGGTGCGTTTTCCTTCCTCTTTCCTTCAGTTTTCCTTGGTTGATTGCAATGTCGTCCCGAATGTTTCACAGAATCCTTCTGTCCATCAGGCTCCCCAAATTTTGATGTCTCGAAGCTGGGAGAAAGGTTAACACTTGAAGACATGCCCCAGTTTTTATATGAAACATCTTCATAGCCCATAAGTCCAGGGAAATTTTCCATATTATTTTCTACACTCTTAACTTTCCCAACCACTTTCTCTAGCTCTTCTAGCATGCTAGGCTTCTTAGTAAGAAATTTTGACGGTCCACTTAATTTAACGATAGGTTCAAGAGTATGATCATCAAGAGTATTGAACGTGGATTCACTAGTGGACTGGGGAAGCATAATCGTTGGATTGATAGACAAAGTGGAAGTCTTAGTAGAAGGTTGAGCAATAAAAGCACAGACGGTATGTGGTGCTGTGAATGTGGTAGACTTATACTGAGGAGATAAAGAAAGAGTGGTGGAAGTATTGAGGTGCATTTGACGTGGAATGGATTCTGAGGCATGCTGTGGTACATCAACAACAGTAGGAAACTGACTTTGCGATTTTGGTGGAAGACTCAAGGTATTTGCAGGGTCCAAAGTGGAGAACGGGGGTGGAGGAAGCCCATTGACCCAAGCTCGGTGCATTTCATTCATTTGTTGTATTAGTCTCAAATTCTCTTCCTTTAAACTCTCAATTTCCTGACTCTTTGTTTCATCCATGATGCCGCTCTCTATATCCTTGTTGGACACAACTAACCCTTCCTTGGATTTGGTATGATATGGAGGACTAGCCAGGAAGCCACACACCAACCACCTTAAACTAAATGAACAAGAGGCAACAAATATGTTAGAGTTCAACATTTTTTCTTCAAAACTTTTTTTCTTTTAGAAAAGATCACCGAACCCAAGAAGGGCGCCTACGTATCTCACTCCTGAGAGAGGAGAATCAGGTGTGCGTAGTTCGTGAAGTCTTGCCAAAATGGCCAAATTAAACTCTTTTCTTATCCTTTTCTTGAAACTTTAAGAAGAAAAGAAAATAACAATTTGTCGAAAATCTTTTGGTATTTTCAGGTTTAAACACACCTATATAAAATGAAATCTATGATTACCAAAGAAAAATCTTTTTGGATTTTCAAATTTGAATTTCATACGAAAATGAAACTTGAACCTATTAAAGGAAAATCTTTTTTTGTAGTTTTCTTTTATTGATGTTTATGACACCTACTCTAAATGAAGAGTGAAAAAAAAATATTTTTGGATTTTTCAAAATAAGATCCCCGAACCCACAATAGGTTGCCTACGTATTTCACTCCCGAGAGAGGAGAATCAGGGGTGCGTAGTTCGTTCGTCCAGATTGGACAATTAATGATTAAATAACAGATGACACCCTGACTTGAGACACGACCAAAGACACATGATGAACAACATACAAAGTCTTTTTTTTTTCTCTTTTTTTATTTTTTTTTGAATCGTGGAAAACAAAAGCCATAAAGAACCTAAAAACTACGAAACTCTTCTTTGATTCACCTTTTTTTTCTATTTTCTTTTTTCTCTTTTTTTTTCTTTTTTTTTTTCAAGCACACCTTACTTCTAACACATGCTTTCCCGAATCAGTCCGTCAAATGACCATGTTACCCTTAAAGATGCAACATTTAGCACGTAGGAATGCCTTAAGGGTGAGTCTCTTACAAACGACCGTGTGGGCCTAGCTAGGTCTCAATATGATGCACATAAGAATGACCTAAAGGCTGACCTACGTTGTGGTTCACTAACAAGGCCGTTCGGGGGAGCATATGGTCGATAGTGGCTGCTTTGCTTTCCACCTACTCCATATATCCAACGGCTCCCCCCCTAAAATAAAGGTGACTCAACTAGAGTTCGTGCGCACGACGTGCGCTCCGAGACTTATTGCGGAAAGAATGACTCGGGTTATGCACATGATGTCAGATATAAAAGCGGTAACACATAGAATAAATACGGTAAACAAAGAGCACGAAAATACACAAAAGTGAAAACACAAGCAAAAATCACAAACAATGCTTATACACTCATAATGCCAAACAAAGCTGATACGACTCCAAAAAAAGCTCGAATTCTGAAAGCATCCCCAGCAGAGTCGCCAGAGCTGTCACACCCCTTTTTTTTAACCAAAAAAAGATATAATCTTAAGTTTCGAAAGGGTTCTTATTATTAAAGTGACAAAATGAAGGCTGTTTAGAAAAAGGATTATTTACAATTTTTTTTATTCAGAGTCGCCACTTGGCATAATCCGGTGTGCCAAGTCACCTTTGAAAAATCCTTTTCAAAACTGTTTTTGACTCTTTTAAAATGATCCGCGAATAGAGATTTCGGTTAAGGAATTCTATTGACCGAGGGGAAGGTGTTAGGCACCCCTCGGTCCCGTGGTTTGACCACGATCACTTGGTGAAGCATATCGGCTAATTTTGACGCTACGATTATATAAACCACACAAAAGCACGCAAAACAATCAATCAACAAACAAAACAATCCAAAATTTAGTGTCCAGTCCAATTATACAGTCCAAAACAAAAAATGCAAAAATATAAACCTACTCTAAATTAATTCTAGACTAATGCTGTACCCGACGCCTCGGGACTTCATCACGAACGTCCTCTGGGTACATGATACCTCGGGGCATTCCCCGGTGAATAAATATATACAGGTACTTCGGGGCATTCCCCAGCCAAATTATACAATTGATTCAAAAGTGATAAAATCAAACCATTCAATCAAATTTCAAACATTCAATCAACCCACAATCTCTAGATTTGCCTACCCGACCTACGTCTTGCCTATTCCAATAGGCGTATCTTGATACTACCAAATTCAATTAACGTTTATTTCCAGTCAAACAACTAATGAATCAAACTAATCAAAATTCACTAATTATATCAAGTTTTCAATTCTCGCCCCACTTATTACCACATGAATTCAAATCTTTCAATTCCTTCATTCAAGTGAATCAATCAATCAATATCAACCACAGTAATCACGATTGCTCAAACACAATATCGAAACATATCACCACATCACAATCATCAACCAAACACAATATTCACTCCAACACACCAAATATAGTAAACATTAAATAAAAGAGGGGAATAGAATTGGACCTCAATTCGTAGCTTTCAAACTCAAATATTAATCGAGTGAAAAGACGAAGACCGCGTCCGAATATCCCGAGCAGAACCTCAGTCAACAAACCCACAACTCGGATCAACCAACTTTCCAAAAATCAGATTCGAAACCCAAATTCGCGAGAGAAACAGACAAACAGATTGAAAACCAAGCCGTTACCAGAGAAAACCAAGAAAAACCGTGAGATATATCACCGAATTTTGACCCGATCTCGCCAGAATCGACTGGTTTGGTTTCTGCAAAATATTTCGCGGCGACGGAGAACCGTATAATTCCGGTGTGACTTTGCCGGAATCAAACCACGAACAGAACGGAGATCCAAACAGGGACGAGACGCCGGAGCTCCAGTGATTTCGGTGAATTTGCTAAACCCGAAATGGAAATCGCTGAACCAGGAGAGATTCAGATCAGATTTGGATGGAATCCGACGTGAAACGGAGTTGGAGTTGAGTGTTTCTATGTCACCGGAGCTCTGAAAAGCTCCGTTGAGCTCCGAAAGTGACAAAAAATGAAGAAAGAAAGGACGGCAGTGACGTTTTCCGGCTAGAATTGCCGGGAAAAAAAGAAATTCTCTCAACTCTCTCTCCCGCTATTTTTGATCTCTCCCTCTCACTCTCATTTTCTCTCTTTTCTTTTCAGTTGATTTCCGTCCCCAACCTGTATGTGTGTTAATGGTGCCAAGACTGGGGTTCTATTTTGGTCTAGTTGTTACCAAGAAAAGGGAGCCCCAAAAATGTGGATTCGTTTTGTGTATGTGTATATGAGTATATGTGTGTGCAGTGGAGAATGTGTGAAGAGAGATTGTGTGGGTATATTTTGTGAATTTTCTTGTGAAGAAGATGATGATTTTTTTTCCTTCCTTACTTTACTGTATGTGTGCTCTGTGTGAGAAGAAGAAGAAGAAGAAAAAATCCGTCCCCCCTTTTTCGTGCCCTCTGTATGTATATATTGTTGTGGGTATATCCAGTGAGGTGAGGGTGGGGTAGTGAGGTAGGGTAGGTGGGGTCACGTGGGGTAGAGGGTAGTGGTGAGGTGTTGTTTATTTTGATTGGGTAGGTTGTTAGGATAAGATGTAGGGTTTAGGATGTGTTGTCAATTTTTAGTTGCGTGGGTGATTAGAATATTAGGATAAGACAAAGTTTGTTATTTTTTGTATTTTGTATGGGTATAATAACATGGATGAGGGTACACGGTAGAATAAGGTAAAAATGGGTAAAAACGATATCGGGGAGGGACGAAATTAGGTGTCTACAGTTATCTTGGTGTTGACATTGATCACAAGAGGAAGCAAAATCATGTACATCTCTGTTAATTGTTGCACAATAATACCCACATTGCAATATTTTGTGGGCCAAGTAGGTTCCTCCATACTGACCCCCAACTGGTGAAGAATGACAAGCCTCAAGTATACTCATCATCTCCACCTTAAGTATACATATACGAATAATCCCATCCGCATAAATTATGAATAAATAAGGCTCATACCAGAAAATTTCCTTACCTCATGCATAAACTTCTTTCTCTATTAAAAGTAAAGATCTTTTGGGAGTTGATCACTTGCTAGGTAATTTGCATAGTCAGCAAACCATAGAATTAGATCTTAAGAATCTGTCAATATCTGCTTGTCTGGAAAATTATCCTCAATCTTGAGTCCATCTTCAACTTTCTGCATAACTTCTTCTTCAAGTCTAGAAAAATAATCTGCAACTTGATTTTTAATGTCTTTTCTGTCCTTGACCTCTAAATAAAACTCATACAACAAAATGACCCATCTAATCAGTCTAGGCTTTACGTCTTTTTTTGCCATTAAGTACCTCAATGCTGCATGGTTAGTGTGCACAATCACCTTTGTCCCAATTAAATAAGACCTAAGCTTCTCAAAGGCAAAAACCACTACCAATAACTCATGTTCAGTAACTATGTAGTTCTGTTGAGCAAGATTTAGTGCCTTGCTAGCATAATAGATGGAATGAAAGATCTTTACTTTTTGTTTGACTAGTACATTCCCTAAGGATAATTCACTCGCATCATACATAATCTCAAATAGCAAGGACCAATCAGGAGACACGATGTTAGGAGCATTAGTCAACTTCTGCTTTAGACATTCAAAAGCCTTCAAGCATGCTTCATCAAAATCAAACTTCACCTCTTTCTCAAGAAACTTACAGAAAGGATTTGCTATCTTTGAGTAATCCTTGATTAACTACCTGTAAAATCCAGCATGTCCTAAAAAGATTCGAATATCCTTCACAAAAATTGGCCAGTCTATCTGTCAACAATATTTTGTGGATTATTAAGTGGGGAAAGAGGCATAGTATAAAGGTTTTGATCCCCCATTTATTCTAGGAATCTGAAAAAGCGATGAAATACAAGTACCTCCATTTATTCGAATACGAAGAGAAAGTTCACGATTCTGAATTGGAGCAATAACAAGTAAGTATTAAATATAAGTAATATGTGATAACAGAAATATTAAACTTAGGCTTGAACTTATTTTGGTTGTATAGTTATGCTAATATTTGAGGACGAATGTTCCTAAGGGAGAGGATGTAACACCTCATATTTTGCATATACTTGTTCTATTTATATATAACTTGGTATAGACTTATGGTATAGGTAATGGACGAGATTTGTTATGCAAGTATTGATGGTGTAGATCGAGTTATAGATACTGCCCATAAATTAAAATGTGACACAACCAAGTTGAACTCGATACAACTATTTAACTTGGAATCGTAAGCTGATATTTGAATCTAAAGTTTAAAGTGATCAATTATATACAAGTTTCAAGTTAGATTAAAGAGATTGAGAACTGAAAATGGAGTAATTCGTTGATGTGCTTGCTTAACTAATTTAAGCTAGTAGGTGAGTCACCTACTTTATTTATATGAACTAAGTTATGGATCAATTCCATGGATCAGATTTGGGCCTATATTAGTATACCTATTTGGGACCAAATTAAGTAAAAGAGAAAGGAAAGAGAGAAAAATCCCAATACTTAAATTTGAAAAGGCCTAATTTAATTGAGCCCAACAATGAATCAGGCTAGTAGGTGCATCACCTACTTTGACCTTTTGAGTAGCTTGACCTCTCTTAGGTAGGTGCATCACCTACTTGGGCCTATTTTATTTATTTGATGTCCAAAATACAGCTAAGTAGATAGCCAAAAATAAGGACTTTATAAGGCCATGTTGCTAGTCATTTTTCTATATTCCTAAGTCACAAAAAGGATCATATATCACAAATCTCTCTACTTTCTCTAAAACAACAAGGAGCAACCCTATTTTTCCTACTATGGTTCTTGAAGAAACCCCAAACTTTGCAGGCCAAGGTAAGTAAAAACACTGAAGGTTTAACTTAATTATCCTATAGAATATTAGGAAAATATGTTATTCATGCTTAATTATAAGTCCAGGGCAAATATAAAACAAGCTACCTGCTCATTTTTCTTTGTTATTAAGAGACCTCTTTTCTTCTTTGATTTAAAAGTGTGAAGGAAAGTTGAAGTTCTTGAGAAGTTCAAATTAAAATGATAAGTTGGAAAAAATTAAGGTAAGGTGACTGCTCCATTTTGTCCTCCTTATATATGAATTTAGGAAAGAATTATGGATGTGTTTTTATTAAGGAACTCAAAGGATGATGAGTTCAATATTTGATTGCTACAATAAAAGGAAATTTGGGTCTGTTTTGTGAATTATTTTATGTGTGTATATTGTGGGATATCAGGTTGATATTGGGGAAAGGTGTAGTTAGTTTGAATTGATATATAGAAGAAGAGTGTGTTGGTACACTACCGAACTAATTGTTGTAGACGTTTATTGCCCTTTCTATTTTGTGTATCTTTTGGAGGTTGTAATGAAGCCAAAGTTGTTTCGGAGAATCTTATAATAATCTATATGGTATATGGATGTAATTGGAGGAGAAAAGGGTTAAATAACACCCTTGATTAATAAATTAAGGGCTTACTGCCCGGCTACTATTTTGGTGAAGTTAAGTAGCCCAAATGTGTCGGTTGGTTACTAATACTAGTTTTACCACATACTTTATTGTAGATAAGCAATCCTAAATGCAGGAAGTTAATTTGGTTAACATCGGAGTTATACGACCAAGTAGGTAAGGCGTACTCTATTTTGCACTCTTTGACATGAAATCGAAAAAATATCCCACCAAGAAAACTTCCAAGGTTCTTCTATAGCAAATGATACATCATGGCAGCGTATGATCTCCCATGTAGCCAACAACCTTGTTCCTACTCTCTAACGTGTTAAAACACCTCAATGCATTCTTATTATCAAGTTTGCATGCCTAATTTCACTAGAAAGTTTAAGGAGTTCTTTAGTTAAATAAGACCCATGTGTTATTTTTAGCTCCAAAACATTTTATTCACATACCAACAACTCTCTACCTCATTGTTGTTGCATTAAATTCTTATTTTTTACATCCAAGGTTCCATAATGTTATGACAACCAAAGTAACAATCTCGAAGGCTAAATAAACTAAGTAACACAAATATGAATTGAATGGGTAGCAGCTCAGGGGCGTAAGCCTAGCATGGGCTGATCCCGATACCTTTACTTGTGGATAGTAACTAGGGGAAAAAGCCTAGAATGGGCCGATCCCAATGTTTATATGTGGGTGAAAACTCAGGGACATAAACCTAGCATGGGTCGATCCTGATTTGTCTATTTACCACTGATCAGCTGGTCATTTGTATCATGTGGCTTACAAAGATTATATTATAAAAAGGTTAAAATGAAAAAAAAAAGAATGCAATGTACTTGATCCTACAAGAATATATAAATATGGTCTATTAGAACTATTTATACACTAGTATCTGATATCAATTAAGCCCTTGCTTCATGTGTAATAACTTTTAGTTTACTTTTAGCCTTACATATTCAGTACATATTTTTGTACTAATGTTCTTTATGGGGGACCTACATTTCATGATGCAGGCACAGATGCTTCAGCTAATACCCCTTCTCAGTAGAAACACAGGATATCCAGTGGCTATTGGTGAGCTCCAAATTGATTCGGGAATTTTTGAGTCAGTTACATATGTTTTGATATTGTACCATAGTTAAGAGTAAGGCAGGGTTTATCCTGACCTTAATCTATGTATCCTTAGAGGCTTTGTAGACCGATGTAAAGTTAAATATGGTAGTGTCTTATCTCTTAGATGTTGTGTCCCCAACGACAAAGTTTTGTATATATAATTTTGTGCTTGCCCACGTAGTTATTCTCATTAATGCATTATATCATACTTTACGAAACCTTTGGTTATCACTTACATGAATGAGACGTACAATGTTGTAGACTGGTGCTCTTGGGACTTTACGAATACATGTGCCTATCCACCCCAATAGGATTTGAGGCGTGACAAAAGTTGTATCATACCAAGTTGTCCTAGGGAGTCTACAAAGCCGTGTTTACATAGATTCTTGCTTATGGGTGTGTTGTGCACCACATCTATAAATAGAAGGCTATCGGAAATTTAGGGTTGTCTCTTTTTATTCATATATTAGATCGTGCAATAGAGCCCAAGTGGTAGGTGAATTCATATTTAACCATTGAATCTATTTTTTTCTCATTATAGTAAAGATATTGATTATAAAAAGGAGTAATAATATAGGTGAACGAGTAGATATGAATGTCATAGAAGGGATAACAAGTCTCCACCTAGACAAGTTAATCAAAGTGAGGCTCAAGTTGAGTTTTGTATCGTAAATTTTTTTTACTCGTCTATCTCCAGAAGATCTAAGAGGAAGATCAGAATCCTCAAAATTACATATTAATGCTACTGAGCAAAATCTAAGAAATGTGGTACAATTGTTGACCCATATAGTTCTTGGAAAAGCTCAAGGATAAGTTATTCCAACCACAGGTGCTAGTGGTGCAGATAGGGCAGCTAGCCTACAGACACAGGATTTTCTTAAATTGGATCCTCCCACATTCATCGGATTAGATCTTAATGAAGACTCACAAGACTTTATTTATCAAATTCAAAGGGCTCTATATGTCATGCATGTATCGGGTAAAGATACTATTAAGTTAGGAGTGTATAGAAGATTGGAAACGATCTAGGGGGTGTTGATGCACCTTTAGCTACTTGGAAAGATTCCAAAGAGGTATTTCTTGATCATTACCTTTCTTTTAAGATCTAAAAGGCCCATACAGATCAGTTCCTGAATCTTTGACAAGGGGATATGAGCGTGAGAGAGTACAACCTCCAGATTAACTCTTTGGCTAGGTATGCTCCTAATGTAATAGCTACTATGGATGCTAGAGTTCAGTGATATGTGGATAGATTGGATCCATATCTGGTTAGATATTGTAGTATTGTTGCCTTGAACAAAAACATATCTATATCAAGGATACAAGTTTTTGCATAAAAATAGAGGATCAGAGGTAAAAAAGAAGATCACAAGAATTGGAAAGATAGTATACCAAAAGGGACAGTGCAGTTTATGGCATCCCAAAGAGAGTTTAGGCCTCAATTTTCTAATAGGCCCCTTATGCCATTATCTTCTTATTCTGTAGCTAGTGCTCCATCGTGGTTTCAAGGGTTGAAGGGCAATCAAATTGGGCAAATAAGTGAGAGTTAGATTTCACGAACAATCGGGTATCAAGAGTAAGGGAGTATGAGATAATTAAGACCTCCTCGACAGCTATGTATACAATGTGGAAAGCTTTATTTAGGTGAATCTCAATTTGGGAAAAATACTTGCTTTTGGTGTGGTACTTGGGGCATATGATGAGAGAATTCCTACAAAGGGGCTGAGGGGTATGGCACGACTTACTAGATCAACCATTACACCGTTATCATTGGTGCCTTCTTCAAGTAGGGGTTTATAGCCTATAGGTCGTGGTAGTGGTGCTAAAGGAGCAGATAGCTCTAGTTGGGTTTAAAATCATACATATGTTCTAGCGGATCAACAAAATTTAGAGGTTTTTCCAAATGTGGTTATAGGTATGTTGTCCATCTTTTCACATAATGTATATGTATTAATTGATCCGGGTTCTAGATTATCATATGCCACTCTATTTGTTGCTGGAAAGTTCTAAAGAACATAAAAAATACTAGTTTAGCCATTTGAAGTGTCTACGTCGGTTGGTGAATCTATTATAGCTAGGAGAGTGTATCAAAACTGTATAATAACTATTTGTGGTCGTGATACAATGGCTGACCTTTTGAGTTAGAAATAGTAGATTTTGAAGTTATAATGGGTATGGATTAGATGGCTTCTTTTTATGTCACAGTATATTCCCAAACTAAGAGGGTATATTTCCATTTTCCAACAGATGCAATCCTTGAATGGAGGGGTAATATTGGTGCGCCAAGAGGTAAATTTATTTCTTATTTTATGGCAAAAATAATAATTTCCAAACGTTACATATATCATCTAGTTAGAGTGAAGGATACAGATGCGGAGTCACCAACTCTTCAAACTATTCCAGTGGTAAATCAATTTCCTGAAGATCTTCTAGGTTTTCCTCCAGAACGAGAGGTAGAGTTTGGTGTTGATGTGATTCTAGGTACTCAACCAATCTCAATTCCTCTATATTCATGGCCCCGGAAAAATCATGAGAGTTGAAAGAGCAATTAAAAGACTTGCTAGAAAAAGGATTCATAAGGCCTAGTATGTCCCCTTGGGGTGCACCAGTGTTATTTATGCGTAAGAAAGATGGCTCATTGAGAATGTGTATTGAATACCGGCAACTGAATAAGGTGACTATTAAGAATAAATATCCCCCTCCTAGAATTGATGACTTATTTGATCACTTACAAGGCGCCAAGTGTTTCCGAAAGATTGATTTGAGGTCAGGTTACCACCATGTGAGGTTCAAGAGAAGGATATACCCAATACAACTTTTTGGACACGGTACGATCATCACGAGTTTTTAGTCATGTTCTTTGGGCTAACTAATGCACCCGTAACTTTTATGGATTTGATGAAGAGGGTGTTCAATCCATTCTTAGATATGTTTGAGATAGATTTTAAAGATGATATTCTGGTTTAGTCAAGATCAAAAGAGGATCATGCCTGTAACTTATGAAAGGTGTTACAAATTCTTCATGATCGTGAGCTATATGCAAAGTTCTCTAAATATGAGTTTTGGTTAAAATATGACATTCTTGGGTCATATTGATCTAATGAAGGAATAAAGGTTGATACTCAAATGATAGAAATTGTGAAGAATTGGCCAACACCTATAACGCCTATAGAGATTTGTTGTTTCCTTGGGTTTGCAGGTTATTATAGAAGGTTTGTTGAAGTATTTTCTTCAATTTCTGTACTTTTAAAAAATCTAACACACAAATCATCCAAGTTTCAATGGAATGACACATATGAAAGGAGTTTCCAAGATTTGAAGAATAAGTTAACTTCTACACCCGTATTGGTACTTTCATAAGGTTTAGAAGGGTATGAAGTGTATTGTTATGCTTCATAAATTAGCTCAGGATATGTGTTGATACAGAATGGTAAAGTAATAGCATATGCCTCAAAACAATTTCAGCCACATGATAAAAATTATCCTGCACATGATCTTGTGCTAGCAGTAGTTATATTTGCTTTAAGGATATGGTGCCACTACTTGTATGGGATTTATGTTGACATATATACTAACCATAAGAGTTTGCAATATATTTTTATCCAGAAGGACCTAAATTTGAGGCAGCGAAGGTGGCTTGCACTATTAAAAGACTATGATGTTGATATCTTGTATCATCCAGGAAAGAAAATATGGTAGCTGATGCGTTAAGTCGTAAGATATGGTGAGTAATTATGTTCATTCTACAGAATGGCAAGGGATTACTAATGATCTACACTAACTAGCCAATTTTGTGGTTTGCCTTCTCGAAACTCCAGATGAGGGGCTTATTGTGCACAATGCAGCAATATTTTCATTAGTAGTCAAAGTGAAAGTGAAGCTGTATGGCGATCCTATTTTATTATAGCTTAAAGAGAATGTACAATGTGGTATGACAAAGGCATTTGAGCTTACACAAGAGTATTTCAGTGCTAAAATAGATTGTGCGTGCCTAATGTAGATGGATTAAGAAAGAGGACTAGGACAGAGGCACATCATTCAAGGTATTCCATCCATCCAAGTTCAACTAAAATGTATCATAATTTGAAAGGAGTGTATTGGTGGGGTGATATAAAGAAGAACATTGTAGTATTTGTAGCCTAATGTCCATATTTTCAAAAAGTTAAAGTAGAGCACCGAAGGCCCGGGAGTTATATGCAATGTACAAATCTTCCAATCTGGAAGTGGGACATGATCAATATGAATTTTGTCATTGGTTTGCCTCGTACATCTCAAAAATTTGATTCCATATGGGTACTAGTTGATAGGATTACCAAATCAGCACACTTTCATTTGGTTAAGACCACTTACACAGTTGAAGAGTATGCAACATTATATATTAAAGAGATAGTTTGGCTACATAGAGTACCAATCTCTATTATATCATATAAGTTATCTCAATTTACTATAAATTAATGGATGTCTTTTCAGAGGAATTTGGGAACACAAGTGGATTTAAGTATAGTTTTCACTCTCAAAAAGATGGACAAGAAGAACGTACCATTCAAACACTTGAAGATATGCTATGAGCTTATGTATTAGACTTTAAAAGTAGTTGGGATGATCATGTACCTCTCATCGAGTTCGCCTACAACAATAGCTATCATTCGAGTATCAAAATGGCACCATATGAACCTTTGTATGGAAGAAAGTGTATGTCACCAATTGGACGGTTTGAAGTGGGTGAAACTGCCTTATTTGGGCCAGATCTTGTTAATCAAGATATGGAAATGGTTAAAGTGATCCAACAGTGTCTAGAAACAATCCAAAGTCAACACAAGTCATATACAGATATTAGAAGGAGGGGAAAGAGTTTGCTATGAGTGATTGGGTATTCTTAAAGGTGTCATTAATGAAAGGGGTAATGAGATTTGGTAAAAAATGGAAATTGTGTCCATGTTATATAGGCACATATAATATTATTCAAAGGTTTGGCCAAGTCGCAGATGATTTAGATCTACCCTAAGATCTTTGAACAGTCCATCCAGTATTCCACGTCTTATTGCTTTGAAAGTGCATCAAAGACCCATCACATATTACTCCTACTGAAGATGTATGAGTTATGGAAGATCTAACCTATGAATAAATACCTATTTCAATTCTAGATCGATAAGTTAAGAAATTAAGGAATAAATAAATAGCTTTTATAAAAGTACTTTGGAAGAAGAGATCACATGGGAAGCTGAAAAAGCGATGAAACCCAAGTACCCATATTACTCAAATATGAAGAGAAAGTTCAAGATGCTGAATTAGAGCAATAACAAGTATAATATATAAGTACTATGTGATAACAAAAATATCAAAATTAGGCTTTAACTTATTTGGGTTGGACAGTTATGCTAACATTCGAGGATGAATATTCCTGAGGAAGGGAGGATGTAACACTCTGTATTTTGCATGTACTTGTTCTATTTATATGGAACTTGGTATAGCTTTGTGGTATAGGTAACTGACGAGATTTTTTATGCAAGTATTGATGGTGTAGATGGAGTTCCAGATACTGCCCGTACATTTTAATGTGATGTGACCAAGTTGACATCGATACAACTATTTAACCTGGAATCGTAAGCCGATATTTTAAACTAAAGTTTAAAGTGACCAAGTATATACAAGTTTTAAGTTAGATTAAAGTGATTGAGAATTGAAAATGGAGTAATTTGTTGAGGTGCTTGCTTGACTTAATTAAGCTAGTAGGTGAGTCACCTACTTGAGTTATATGAACCAAGCTCTAGACCAAGTCCATGGATCAGATTAGGGCCTATATTAGTATACTTATTTGGGACCAAATTAAGTAAAAGGGGAAGGAAAGAGAGAAAAGGCCCAATACTTAAATCTACCAAGGCCTAATTTAATTCAGCCCAATAATGAATCAGGAATGTAGGTGCATCACCTACTTTGACCTTTTGAGCATCTTGACCTCTCGTAAGTAGGTGCATCACCTACTTGGACCTATTTGACTAATTTAAGGTCCAAAATACAGCTAAGTAGATAGCCAAAAATAGGGCCTTTATAAGGCCAAGTTGCTGGTCATTTTCCTCTATTCCTAAGTCACAAAAAGGATCATATATCATAAATTCTCTCTACTTTCTCTAAAACAACTAGGAATAGCCCTATTTTTCTTTCTAGGGTTCTTGAAGAAACCCCAAACTTTGCAGGCTAATGTAAGTGAAAACACTTAAGGTTTAACTTAATTCTCCCATAGAAAATTAGGAAAATATGCTATTAATGCTTAATTATATGTCAAAGGAAGAATATAAAACACGCTACCTGCTCACTGTTCTTTGTTATTAAGAGACCTTTTGTCTTCTTTGGTTTAAAGTGAGAAGGACAGTTGAAGTTCTTGAGGAGTTCAAATTAAAATGATAAGTTATAGAAAAGAAAGGGAAAAGGTCAAAAAGTTCTTCTTAAAATGTTCAGTGATTTTTGGGAAACAATCACAACGACTCAGGCTATGACCCATTAGGTCTGATCAGGAGTCGTGGCCTGGAGTCATAACCCGAGGACCTAAGCCTTGGGTCCTTACTGTTATGACAACGAGTCCTTCATGATAACTCATTTAGCTTGGCGATGAGTCATCATGAAATGTCATTGTCAAGGAGCATATTTCTTGGTTTCTTACTGTTATGATGACGGGTCTACCTAATGACTCTTTAAACTGATAACGAGTCGTGTGTTGAACTTATCTTCACTGAAATGAAATCTTTTGTACCTCACTACCATGATAACGATTCTTCATTATGACTCATTGTGTCTGACAATGGGTCAATGCCAGAGTCGTTGTCACTGACAGTTTGACAGTGCCTTTAAAAATTTTCCATAACTTTTTACTACGACCTAGGATTAAAGCGAGACTAGTGCCATTGATTAGCTAATTCAGTTGTCTATTTGTTGGTGTGCCTAGAGCAAAAAAACTTGGGTTATTATAATAATATAAATTTATGTTAATTATTTTATTTTAATTTAATTTTTCTACTCATAGACCAATCCAATATTATAAATTTATTTGAAAGATGCTAGACTTTAGACCATTTTCGTATTTGGATATAGTACCGATATGTGATAGATTTGCATATCTATGATATACCTACATAGATAAGAAAAGGAGAAAAATAAGTTAAATTAAATTAAATTAATGAGTATTTACAACATTAGAATATTATAAAACAACTTAATCACATCATATGAGAGTTCACATTAATTGAAAACGTGATTGAATGAGTATTAGCGTTGATTATATGAGTATTAGTAAGAACCACTTACTCAAAACTAACCTATGCCTTAAGAAATATCTCTTATTCTCAAACATTGCATTTCATAACCCCACTCACAATCATCACTCCTCCTAACACTTACTTGATCACGTGTTCAATTATTATGAATTTTCGTACAATATTTAAATAATTTTACGATTCTCAAATGATGTTCATTCCACTAATTTTATTATATTTTATTTATTTATTATTTATTTTGTGTCATTATACTCCATCTCAATAGATTCAATGAATTAAGAATACACCTGGTTAGCAGTCCAGTGTTGATCTATATTCAGATTTGTGATAAACACAAAAGGTTTATTACTTCTGAGAATGACATAGTAGATGATACACAATTTACATAGCCTATGATATGAATGAAATAGTGAAATTTCAAGATCCAACGGTAACTTTTAACCCTATTGTTCTTTTAAGTTGTACAAGAAAGACTCTAGAATGAACAACTAAGGTATGGGATCGTCACTTTAATATATGAGACACTATGCAGTAGGTATATGCTATATTATTGGCATGGTCTATGTTATATCAGTATTATCCTCCAGCGGTCAAAACTCTGCCAACCGTACCATTTAAATTAAGGACAACTTTCTAAACTCATTCATATCCTTTTCTTCATCTACTCTTTTATTTTTATTTTTTCTTAAACACATACAATTTTTGAGACATCTCAATATTTCAAAAGAGCTTACATTTGTTACTGTGAAAATATCGTTGTCTTAAAAACATCACGAATCGATAATAAATTGAATTGAATTTCTACAACTATTATGTTGGGAAGATAAGAATTTTAGGAAAAATATATTATTTTGGATTCTAAGCAATAAAATACTCTAATTGGTCGTTATTTATTTAGGATAATGGTGGATACTCTTATTTTAAGTGGCTTCCTTCCGAATAAAAGAAATCAATGTTTCAAGGCATCACCAAGTTTGAAATATTACAGAGGCTCAGAGAATCAGAAGAAAATAAGAATTTGCTTATGACACTGTTTAGAGAATCGGAACACAAGATAGATCATTTGAAAGAATTGTTGAAACACAACGAAATAAAATGGGATCAACTTAAAAAAGAATTGATTGTGGTTGAAGAAAAAAATAAGGACCTAAAAATCATGTTGTACTATAAATTATTAGTATTAACTTTTTGAAAATGGTGTAACGGAAATATAATGAGATGAATGTATTTTCTCTTTGATGTATTATTAAGAGTAAAATTATTATTGACTTTAGTGATGTACATTTGTCAGCCTATTTTCATTAAAGGTATATAATAACAAAGATCAATTATTATCAATTATGTAAGCCATTTACAGAAATTCACATAGATTATCTGAAAAATCATATTTTACATAAAACATATGAAACTTTATAATAAGCAGGATAAACAATTAAGCACATACAATTAATTAATTCATATGTTGTCAAAATAATCCAAATCTGTTAAAAATATACTATTTTTTTTGTGTCATTCAAAACAAATAAAATTAAATAATTATCTAAACCTTCAAATATAATTATTAAAATTTTTAAACACCAAATAAAGATTTTAAAATTATCTTAAAAACACAAAGCACTTATCAATTGTCTCAAACTCTCAAATAAAAATTTTCAACTTTTTTTTGTTTTGTTTATTGCTTAGTCACTCTTTTTGTATTTTTGATCTCGTCAATAATTACGCCGCTTGAACTTTTGTCTTCATCGTCTTTCTTATTTTTTAATGATGCTTTCTTTTCTTCTTATTCTTTCTTGTTTTCTTCTTCTTTGTCCTTTTATAGAACACCTTATTTTTCTTCTTTTTCTTCTTTATCATCACCTTCCTCCTTTGCTGCAACTTCTTTTTTTCTATCTCATTTCTCCTTCTTTTCCTCCTCTGCTCACACTTATTTTTTTTGTTTTCTTTTTGCTTCTTGTTTTTTCATTTGTTGTCTCATTTTTTTGTCTTCTTTCTCATTCTTCTGTTCTTCTTTTTTCTTTTTTCTTTTTTTCTTCATCATTTCCTTTTTCTTTCTTTTCTTCTTAATTATCTTTCTCTTTATCGACAATGAATTTCTCGAGGATCATATCCTCATATTTTCTTCAATAAATGTCTCACTATTTATATCAACTGCCTGTACAATACTTTTTGAGATCTTTTCCTTGATGGGCAGTCTTTACTGCTGAGTGTTCAGTATGATCCTTCAAATCTACATTTACAAATCTTCAACATTGAGTTAGTTTCAACCTGTAGAAGTTTACATAGATTCTACGATAACAAACTTTTTATTTAACATAAACTATGTAGTTTCTATAATAACCAAACAAAACTTGTATTAGATAAATAATTATGAATATCTGATGTTTTCAAGTAGATTACCTTTTTTCTCTTGTTCCTTTCAATCATCCTAAACCCTTTCTTTCACGAAGGCATGCACATCCTTCATTGCTTCCTCAAGATTCAACACATACTCTGTCAAATTTTCATCGACCTGTCTATGAACCACTTCCCTTACCCTGCTTGACATCGCACCATTGGTAACATGTTTAGACATAGATTGTCACCACCCAAATCTTCATCATCAACGTCATCTTCACTGTCCATCGTTGAATACACCTAAATCGACATTCAAGGCAGCATTAAATACATCTTTCACATTCTTCATATATTCAGCGAGTTTTGCAATATAATCTTGCTTTATTTCGAGGATGTTGGGGGTGAGGAACGGATGCAAAATCTACAAATACAAAATTTTAATTCTGAATGATTTCAGTTTATATTTTACTAGATAATTTAAAAGGAAATTTTCTAACTTTTTACTCCACTCGTGCACGTGAGGATCGCCCTCGGTAATTCTATCACTAAGAAAAGTGTACCTACTTAGCATTCTAGAAATGGACTGAAGGGGATTTTGAGATTCTCTTTTACCACTGCCGACTTGGAAAAAGGCTTCATATATTCGAATCTATAATTAAAAGAAACCTAATTGAATAAAGCACATTCAGTATATAATGTAATACATAATAACTGGGATTTTATAATTAATTAATCAAATAATTGTGAATATTTATCAAAAATGTCCATGAAAATCCATACAGAGCATACAACTCACCATTTCTCTCAAGATATGTTTTATTAAGCCTAACAAAATCTATCTTCTTCTTCAGGTACTCTAGTGTCAGATCGAATGAATTTTTTCCCCATGGGTAATTCTCAAAGAATTCTATAAAATTGACCATCTTGATGATATCCACCTTGACATTTTTTGCTCTATTTCGGACTAGCGGAATAGTATGCACAAACCACACTAGATAATACTTGTATTTGTCTTTCTTTTTCAACTTATCTCTTTACACAACTTTCAATATTCTCTTCAACTCATCTTTTTTTTTTAGGTTATTCTTTTATAAAAATCTTCACCATTCTCAGTTACCCAATTGTATTTAGAATCACGAAAATATTTAAAACAATTCAATTTTCGTGATCAATGCAAACTCCTTCATGCCAAAAAATATTGACTTGTCGTTTATGCAAAATCAAATCTCGTTCTTCTTAGGATCCTTCTTTACTTTACGTAGCAAGGTATACTGGATAATATGTCCATTGAACTTGATAAACTTGGGAAGCTTTCATAATAATTCAAAGCACGACTATTTGAACCTAGATTTAAGGTTTTGATCATCCAGAACCTTCACAAATTGATCGTAGAGTGTCATCCTAGACGAGCTGACATTTTGTCTAGAAACAACCAATATCATTAGATATAGTGTTGAAGGTCATACCTCTCATCGAAAATGTACCTAACGACACGAGGCACGGACAATGCCTCTCCATTTACCTCTCCTTCACTCCCACTTTCCCACCTAAAATATATTTGACTATACCCCTCCCACTCTCACTCCCTTCCCGTATTTTCTACATCAAATGACTCCTCTCTTTTCGCCTCTTCTACTTCTAGTTCAACTCATTTTTAAGCCGTCGAGACTTCTTCTTCTTTTATTTTAATACCTGTGCTTTGCAACACACCTCTACCTCTATCTATAATCTTTTAGAAGATCTACAATAGATTAATTAAAAGAGAAATGCTATTTAGAATAGCAGAACGGCAAAATACAGAATCAAACCAGCAAAAAACATTTAATAACGAATAAAAATAAAGAAAATCCTAAAAATTAAATCTTTAATCGACCGCACATCTATTATCAAAAAATGCATTTGCAATAATAAAAATGCACAAATTCAGAATCAAAACTAGCAAAATATAATGGTATTTACCATTGAAATGATGAACAACTCAAAAAATAATTTAAAAAATTCAGAATGTCAATCATCAAAATTTAAAAGAGAAAATTAAAGTGAAATGTTGATCAAAATCTAACCTAAAATGATATAGAATCATAGCACTGAAGCTAAATAACACAGATTTTAAGTGAATCACTGCCTTAGTTTAACAAAATTTAAAAAAATTGAAGAAACCAAACAATGAGAAAACAAAAATGAAAACAAAACAAAAAACAATCAATATATAGCTTAAAATGTCTGGAAGATCGATAGTATTAATTTTTTTTCTCGGGGCAAGGATCTAGGGTTAATGCAAGTCAGTAAAACAATTGAAAAAACTTCCTAAATATATCTTCACTTTGAACATCGAAAGAATTCAATTCGAGCAAGTTAAAAAATCTAAAATTTCTTAATTCTAACCTAACTATAAACATGACAGAGATCCGAGGCTTGAAGAAAAGAAGAATCATTTGCAAAATTTGGGAGAATTTTTGTTGGAAAGCACGGAAATGTTAGAGATTAAAAAAGAGAGAGAAAATGGAATGAGTGTATTTTAAGAAAATGAAGAGGGGGGGGGGGTGAAGTGTTTAAAAATATAACTTAAAGGGGTTATACAAATTTTTAAATTACTATTTAATTCTTAACCCCACCTCTTTTTTTATTAAATCCTAAAAATTAAATAAAAATTATTAGGATGTTTCTTTTTCAAATTAAGTTTTTTAATGTAACACCCCACATTTTTGGGCAAGAGTTTGAACCGTCATTTCTATGTATATAGACCCAAATCCAATGGTTTATACTTAGAAATAAGTTTGAATAATAATTATTTAGGGTGAAAAAATCTTCGGAGACAGACTGAAATATTAAATATCACCTAGCTCAAAGTCAAGTTGAGCACTTTTCTATCTATTGAATTTCAGTATTTGATTTTTCTTAAGTCAAATTACAGAGACCATTACTCCTAGATGTGTCATATTATATATCAAATTAAATCCCTTCTAGTCCTCTTTCCAACGCAACTGACCGTTCGTAAATTTAAGCTCTAAATCAAAAGTTATGAGTATTTTAGTGAGACACGATCCAGGGTGCGAGATTGGGTTGCGAGGCAAAGTTGGATCTCCGTATTTGGGGTCACAAGGCAAAGCTCCTGCTCCGCGTTGGGTCCGCGACGCAAACCCCTTTTTTCCAGATGTTAAAACACATTTTTCCCATGTTAAATCAAGTGGGAAAAGGTCATTTAACCCTCAATAACTCCTCCAATCCGTCTTATAACCCTAAGTTCATTCCAAAACTAATTGAAAGACCTCTAATCCTCATTCTCACCCTCTACAGAACATCAAGGAGGGATTTCTCAATTATGAAGCATGTAGATTCCAAACTCAAGATTATTCTACAATTTTTTTCTCCGTCAAAGGTATGTGGGATATCCTAACTCTCATGGGCGTAAGTTTAATATTTTAACAAGTTTTAAAAAATTATTTGTATGCATATGTAATGACTTTTGGAAACCGTTTGAGAAACATGCATAATAAACCCATGTTCGATGAAATTATGAAATTTCTAGGGAGGGGGGTTCCATGGATTTGAGTTATAGTCATGTGCACATATGTTATGAGTTTCAAAAAGTGATTTAAGAGCATGATTTATGAAATCCCCACCCCCCCCCACCCCCGCATGATGAATTTTATTGTCTTAATGTTACATGAATTGTGAAATGAGTTTGAGAGAATAAACTATAAGTCCCCTTTTTTTGATCATGAGCTTTATGTATGACTAGTGTTGGGGTTGATTTATGAATGATGATAATTCTTGAATTTTAAATGCCTCTTGATTTATTATACATGATTGTTTGACTTATTTTTTTTTGAAAGAGGTGATTATTATTCTAAATGCTCTTATTTTCTAATCATGAATTGCATGTGTTTTATGTAAGAATTGACCACCACATGTTAAAGTATTGAAAAAAGAGTGTCTTCCATAAGTTTCATATGTTATTTGAAATAATAACTCTCATGTGATGTTTAAATCTTTTGGGTGGTCATTAACATATTTTTGAATAAGAAGGGCAATGGATATGATATGGTATGACATGAATGACTAGTAAGTCTGGGCATGACGATACTCTGTTATGATATACCCTTACAAAAATAAGAAATGAACTTTTTATAAGCATGAAGTATGATTTTTAAGAGGCTAAAAATGGGCTCTAAGAGAGCTAAATGGTTATTCGAAGAAGGTACGAGTTTAGATAACTCATTGCCCGAAATCGTGTTTTACCGACACAAGATTATAATGTCCTGAAATATGAATTGTACGCTGGTGACAACACTATGGTGTATTAGATTTCAGCACTCTACCTCTTGCGGCAAACTTGAGTTGGGGGCTTGGACGAAGAGGTAATGGAAAACCCATATAACTCGTAGGTACTGTGTTTGTAGGGTGTACCATCTAGCTCAAAAGTAAATCAAAGAGTTGAGTCAATGTTCTACAAACATGAATTGAAGCTCTTTATATTATGCCCATGTGTTCTTATATATATTCTAATTAATGGTTTTCACAAGGCTCTCAATTATTTTACATAAAATATACGTTATTTTGGGATTGTTCTGCATACCAATACTTTTCAAGAATTGACCCTTATAATACAGGTTCTGAGGCACAATCCCATGGTCCATTACATCAATAGAATATTTAGGATAGTGACAGAGTTGGTGAGCCATCTATCTTTTGGAGGAAATTTATTCATATGTTGACTTCTTTCATTTTACAGTTCAGTCAAGGGCCTTGTCCTGTCCTACACAGTTAGTATTCAGTAGAGGCTTCGTAGATGAGATTGGATTATTGCATTTCCGCACCTTTGTTCACACAAATTTAATTTGAATTTTCCTTTGAATGTCATTATATCTTCTGCACTTCGATTTATGTATGGATTATGCTTATGGTAGTATACTAAAGGGTCTCTCGGGCTTTCATAGTTTGGGATAACTGTCGCATCCTGGGCCTCAGCTCGGGTCATAATAAGATTGGTATCAAAGTATAGTTCATGGTTCCAGGGTGCCTACGAAATTGTGCCTAGTAAAGTCTTACTTATAGGTGTGTTGTGCACCACACGTATAATCAAAAGGCTATCGGGCATTTAGGAGATGCTTCCTATTCTTTCATATTGTAGTTCGTGTTTTAGTTTTGTCCATATGAAAGTTATCCAAATTCATTCCTTGCTCTAATTTTACTAGCTTTGTCTCATTATCGAGATGATACAAGTGTAAAAGCTTAGTGTCCAAGTGATGTAGTCCTTTCCAGTTGAGTCATCAAAAAGGTTATGAAATAGAATAAGGACCTGAAAGGGTCCACTTGTGCATCAAGTGTGTTTATTTGAGTGTATACCTCTATCTGAATGAAATCATACTTTTCAGCCTAAGGTAATAAGTGTATTCAGTAGCTTTTCAGTTGCAGATGCCATACTTAAGGGTAGAGATATATAGCAGAATATTGGAATAGTATTTCTACCCAATTAGTAGTATAAGTTAAGATGTTATAATCTATGCATAGTAATATGATCCCAGTGTTAGTGATAAGAACTCATAAGCTTAGAAGTTAGCGTGGGGGTAACTCTTGAGAAAAAAAGGTAGTTGTAGTTGTGTAACCTTTGAATAGAGGGTGGTATGCCCTTTCATTATTATTGGCCAAAGTTGTAGCATAATTTATAGATTTGTGGTAGTTAAAATAGTATGTGATTAGTTATGAAGATTAGAATCCATTTGAAATAGGTGAGGAGCTCAAAATGGATAGTTTTGGTAGTAGAAAGATCATTTATAGGTTGTGAGTGATAAGATAGAGTGGCTAATAATTTATAATATAGACTAAATTTGGAATCTAGAATCATTGGTGCTTATACAATTTTGAAGGTAGTTGTGATGCATTCATGGTTAATTAGATATGATGTGAGAAAGTAGATTATATTAATAGATCGTATGGGTTATGTTATAAGAGTAAGATCGACTATACTTATTATGTGACTTTATCTCACGTGACTCTCATTGTCACTAGTGGTGGCAAACTAGTATAATGTGTGAGAAGACGTGTAGTAAACTTTATGGTGTAGTAATGGCGTTGTAAAGAATATGTGCTTGTTGGCCGTAGTTAAGTGAGATAAGGAATTTAGGTTGACTTCCCAATCTGATGGACTAGTATAGTATATGGTATGCTTCATTGGTGGTACACGATTGAGGTTGCTCTAAGCTTGAACTTTATATATTGGTCGTGGTGATAGGATGTTTGCTCGAGGGTAGTGACACAAAATTTGTGGGAATGAATTAGTAGGCTTAATACAGTGTGTGAAAGAGGCCTAGTAAAACACCCCGGTCCTTGGCCCTTGCAAATTTTTTTTAGAGGCTTGAACATTCTAATCATCATACCACTTGTGCTTACTTATCGTATGATATGGGTACGGTTTAGGGGCTTTGATCGTATATTGCACAGTATAGTTTTGGATACATTATAACCAAGGTACGATTGGAAATCATAAGAGTCGTATAATAGGGTACGATAAGTATGGTGTCAAGTTGTATGATGTCCAAAGTCTAGACTAGTTAATTCTGCCAAGGATTCGATTCTAGGGTACTTGTCGTATGGTATGGATACGGTTTAGGCTATGTAGTCGTATGTTGGACAGAATTGGAGTCCAACATTCTGTCTAGGGTACGAGTGGTGGGTACCACTCATATGTTGTGTGTACGAGCTATGGGGGAGTCGTACCCTCCTGCGCTCATTTTTCAGCTTTTAAACTGAGGACATTTTAGACATTTCCCACCCCAAAACCCTTAAGTCCCCTCATTTTATAACACATTGTAGCCTTTCATAACTTAGATTGGGAGATCAAAACACTCTTAAATCCTTTCTAAAACTCTCTCAAGAAAGTTGGATAGGGTTTTCATCAAGGTGTTCATCTAGAAGCTTAAAGACCAAAATTCCTTCTGTGAATCTTCATGAATAAGGCATGTTATTGTTTCTTCTTTGTTAGTGCATGAAAATCATGTGCTTTAAAGTTTGTTTATGATTCATTAGTGGTGGTTTTTAAAACCAATGTTGAGGGTTTTGTTGCATATGGTTGAGTATTATTTACTCTTGAATTAAATTGTGTTTATACATGTTTTTTTATGATGGTTAGCACATGTGGGTGCATTATAATTGTGCTTTAACAAATTGGTCATGGGTAACCCTAAATTGGATGGGTTTTACCTTGATTTTGGTCTTGATAATAGTATGCCCACAACGTGTTTGTGTAAATGTTTTAGAGAGTAAACTAAGTCACATGATGAATTGTCTTTTGAACTAATGCTTGGTATAAGAATGCTAATAAAGGATGAATGGTTTTGTAAGGGTATTGATGACCATAAATTGAATTGAATTGTGATTTGAACTAAGGCATTGTCCTAATGATTTAAAGGGTTAATAAATGGTTTTACAAAGACCTTGTTGGTCATAGATGGTTTTGAACTATAACCTCTGTGATTTAATTAGCTAAATGGGTTCAATTCCATATATGTTGAATTGATTTGATATCATTGTATAGACAATGGGTTTAAGTCACAAAGTAAATTATTATTGGTTGTGCCATGGTGTATGCTTTCAAGTGGAGTTGGTATGACGATACCAACGGATGCCTTTGGTAAGTAATTGGACTAATAGTTGTATCCATGTGTGAAGGATGTTTTGAATTAGGCTTTAAATTGAGACGTGTAGACGGGCAGTGAAAGTGGAGTCCGAAGGTCTAATAAGGGAAATTGCGTTTGTCGATGCGGGTGTCTATAAGACTAGGAGGTTCGAGTCCCCCAAATAAATATATGATTAGGAGTTTCGAGTCCCCCATATTGTATACATTGGTGCTAAGTCACCTGTACTATGTCGGCAGCTTCGATCCCTCATAATAACATATATTGATATGGATATTCTCTGGTTTATGCAGCTACATGCACTGGATCCCTTACAATTAGGGGAGAGTTGGGCTCATATAGCCCGTGAGTGCCTTGTTTTATAACGGTTAAGCAACACAATCCAGGTTAATGTTTTCAAAGTTCATGCTAAGACATGTTCCCATTTTCAACACTATATATAGAGAGAGAGATAAATATATGTGATCGCATATGATGGATTGACTTGGTTTTGAATAATGGCACTATTTTATCCTTTTCCCTGATTTAAATTTAGCGCTTCAATCGCTAATTGTCTTCGGATGATGTATCCCCGCGATACAGGGGCTGGAGCTTCTTCTTCTTTTCCTGTACAGTGACCAGGTGTTCGAGTGGTTTGGGTATTGACATTAAAGTGGTGAGCTTCCATACTTCGAAAGGCATTCATTTCATGGTCTTTCTATCTTATGTCATAGATTTGTTTAGACTTGTTTTTTGTAAAATTTCAGGGGTATGTCCCGATATATTATTACTTTGCATTTGTAGAGTCTTTTTGAATGACTGTAGACATGGGTAGGTTGGTTTGGCATGTTGTATTGATGGATTGATTCGATACTTCTTAAGTTTTGATTATCAGGCTTGTTTCTTCTATCTTATTAGATGTTCAGAGTTCATCCGACACTTGTGGATTGATGTGATGGTTAGGTTAGGTGCAGGGGTGAATACCGGTCCAAGTGGGACTTGAGATACCCGTTATGACTAGTCCCTGGTTTGGGTCATGACAAAGTTGGTATCAGAGCCTAGGTTCATGGTCAATTAGGTGTCCACAAAGTCATGTCAAGTAGAGTCTCTTTTATGGGTGTGTAGCGTGCCACACTTATAAGAGAGAGGCTATGAGACACTTAGGAATGTTTCCCTTTCTTGTTGTTCTACTTTGAGCTATAGAGTCTGAGGTCTTTGATCATTCTGATTTTTGTTTGCTGATCTTTCAAATCTTGTCTCCAAGAAGATCTGATGGTTAGGTAACCTCTTCTGTCCCAACTAAGGACAATGTGGATTGAGCTTGTCCAACTTTTATGGTCCATACCCAATCAAGGGTCGCTGCATCTGACTTTTGGGGTTCCACCTGTCCCCACTTATCCCACTCTTGAGAGTGACACTCATACTCAGTCGCCTCCTGGGGAGGTTACTAATTCTAAGTTTCAACGCTCCATTACCTTGTTGACTCATTTAGTGACATCTAATCACAACTGTGTAGTTCTACTGGTGTTGCTACGGGTCCATCTGAGGCCATTAGAGTTGGTCAATTAATGAGGTTTCATCCTTAAATATTTACTGGTACAAGGATTGAGGAGGATCCTTAAAGTTTCATTATTGAAATGGAAAAGACCTTCTTGGTTATGCATGCTTCGGAGGTTGAGGGTGTAAAGTTTATGACCTACCAATTGAAATATGTAGCATACCAGTGGTATAAAGAGTGGGAACAGTCGAGAGGTAAGGATTCTAGTTCTACCATATAGGATAATTTCTCTAGTGCATTAATGGACCATTTGGCATTAATGGAATTCAAAGAGTATGCCTTGAAATTCAATCAGTTATACCGGTATGCTCCTATATTGGTATCTATTATGAGGGACCAAATAAGGAAGTTTTCTTTGGTATTGTCTCAAGAGTTGATTCTTGAGAGTAAGGCGGCCTTGTTAATCAAGGACATGGATATCTCCAGATTAGTGGTGTATATGCAATAGGTCAAAGAGAAGAAAAAAAATAGGTTGAGATTGGTGAGAGACAGAGTAAGAGGTCCTAATTTTTTGAACATAGTGGAGGACAATAATATAGTGGTAAGTGGTCCAAGAAGAAGAGTTAGGGAAGTCGTAACTCCTACTTGACTGTTAGTTTGGGAGATAGATATTTTCAGGGTGGTAATGCTTCTAGGGTACAAGGTGACTAATCTCAAGCCAGAGAGGCCCAATCACCACCATCCTACCCTCCTTGCAGATTCTGTGGTCAGCATTATCGTGGTCAGTATGAGAAGGAGAGGAACAAATATTTTAATTATGGTCAGATTAGGCACATACAGCGAGAGTGCCCCTCTAGAGTTGCATCTGGGGCCAATAGGGTCCCTATTGCTACTTCATCTACTTCTACATCAAAGGATGTTGTTTATGCTTCTGCTTCTATTTCTGGTATCGGCATTGGCCGAAATTATTTATATGCACTTACTACTCGCTAGGCGTACGAGGCATCTCCGTATGTTGTTACAGGTATGTTGTAACTCTTTTCCCGAGATATGTATAGTTGACTTTATCTGGGGTCCTCTCTCTATTGTGTGACCCCATTTGTGGTTGTGCATTTTGGTTTTGGTCCTGAGTGTTTGTCAGCTCCTTTTTCTGTTTCTACCCAGATAGGAGACTTTATAGTTCTCAAAAGAGTCTATAGGGGGGTGTGGTAGTTGTTGTTAGTAACAAAACTCTGGTAAACTTGATAGAGTTGGACATGGTTGATTTTTATGTTATTCTGGGGATGGACTGGTTGCATTCGTGTTATGTGATGTTGGGTGTATTTATGCACTTTAGTGTTGCTATCTTAGCTTATTTAGCCTTGTTTTGAGGACTTCTTGAGTGCTTTATGTGTTCATAAAGATATAAATAAGCATCTAAGTGTTCAAGTGTGTAATTACAATGTTTAAAAGTGTTTTCAAACATGTTTGGGTTTAAATGGATCATTTAGAGTTCAACCGAGAAAACTAGTTTAACTAGCTTGAGTTAGGTGTTGTTCTAGTCTATCGCGTTGGATTATATTGTGTTTAATGAGTTTCAAATGGTTTTATTATGTAATTATATGTGTAAAAACTTATTTATAATGTGAAAAGTTCAATTGAGTCAAGACAAGAGTCAAAACAATAAGCTTAAGATCAATGTGGGCAAGCTTAGTCTTAGCTCGTGTTTCTAGTTCACCGTCTTGGATGTTGTGCCATTTTGAGCTGTAAGTTATAGTAATTAATGCTATAATATACTTGGTGAATGGATTATTATGATATATGAAGGATATACAAGCTTCAAATCAAGTGGACACAACTCAAAAAGGATTGTAATGGATCAATAAGAGCACGGGACAAGATTTGACATAAAACGGACACCTTGGCTTCCCCTAGCGCGTGCAGGACCTTATACATGGCCAATGGGCACTTGATACACTCCAAAGGCTTCAGAAGTCACCCAAATCATTGAAGAAACATTAATTAGGTGCGACACGCTGCTCTTTCCACACAAAATACACCGCTACACGTTGCAAATCCCACCGACGACAAATTGCCTTCTATTACAAATAGGACTTGTCACATTTTGCAAATCACTTTTGGACTACTTTGTACTGGAGAAGAGTCTTATACACACAATATTTAAGGTTTATTCTTCCGAAATTTATCTTTTTAATGAATCATAACATGTATTCAATTATGTTGGTTATGGTTATGTCGATTAGCGGCTAAACGCCCCTTTCCGGGGTTAAAGCCAAGATTATGACTACTTTCATTTTGAATTAAGTTTATTGAATTACTTATCATTATGGTTGTTTATTTACCCTTAATATAACTATTTTAAGGATTAATGGCCCTTAGAATATATTCATTGTCGACCTTATGATCTCGGGAGGGGGAATAAAGAGATAGAACGTGGGCGTAGTTAGAACAAGGTTCTTATTCCTTTATAAAATAAGGAATTTGAATTAGCAACTAGGATAGGTATATACCCAGAAGCCTTGTTTGATTCACAAGTAGGATAAAAGCCTCATGCACTTAATTGGATTATTACAACCCCGCTCAATGATGTAGTTGTAATGTCCAAGTTAGGTAGACGATTAGAGGTCGGGAAACTATGATCATGCGATAAACCTTACGAATCAATAACCAAGATAAGTAATCAAACAAATGAAGTTCACTAGCATAGTATGATTATTCGTAAGCCTGAACCCTGGGTCTCTATCCATTAATTATCCAAAGTCATTACTTTTCCGCATTAGTTACTTTACTTTTAGTTTACAACTCAAAAACTCTCTTGGTTACTTTAGCTCAATAGTTGAACTAGAATTGGATAAATTGTCAACACAATTCTCTGAGGTATCGATATTCGGATTTATTTTAAGGCCACTATATTACTTGGTGAGACCGCGTACACTTGCATGTGCGCTTGGGCGCAACAAGTTCTTGGCATCGTTGTCGGGGACTTGTAAATAAGCAACTATCTTATTATCAGTTTAGCTATATTGAGTTGTACATAGTTTAGTAATTTTTATTTTTATTTTATTTCTCACACTCTTCTTGAGATGTCAGTCTGGGATAGATGGTTTTTGAGGGATGATGATTCTTGTTATTTTTGTGGAGGACCCCACCACGAGGCTTTTTGTCCAGATTTTGATCCAAATATTTGGAGGGGGGCTGCTTTTTTAAAACCTGTGCAGTAGACCATAAGTTGGTGTGTGGTTTGTGGCAATATGTATCACTATGCAGATATGTGTGGAGTTAATCCTGATTTAGTCATATTTGAGGGCAAAGCTCAAAAGACAACTAAGGTGGTAGATGCAGAGTTGACTCTTCAACCAGATGCAGACAAAGTCGCTGATAATTCGAGGAAGTCTGAGTACTTGGAAAATAAAGTTGTTGTGCAGGTTAAGGAGATACCACCACCACCATCTCCACAGAAGATGAGAAAAGAAATGGAGGATCCTAGCCAATCTATGGAACAAATACAAGAATCGCAGCCACTCAACTGTTATTTTTCTTTTGAGACTGCAATTGAGAAGGTTAATATCAGTGAGGGTTTTCTGGATAATGTAAATTTTGAAGTGGGATTGGTTGGGCCTCATTCAAAGCACTTTTCTACATTATGTTTAGATGATGTCTTGTCTGTGGAATCATCTAAAATAGTGGGAGAGTGAGAAGATTAGAAATAAGAATCCTATATTCTTAATTTTGTACAAGAAAAGAAACATCAAAACATACCTCACTTTAAGGTCGAGCGGTTTACCATGCACATTCTATTACTCGATTTCGTAATCTTTGTACCACCACCCTATAATCAAAGCAAGAAGATGGATGTGAAGTTGGGGGTGAAATTTATATCTTCAAGGTGGAGGAAAAAATTGATGTGGGTCGTGCCATGACACTAAATCAGGCGCTTCTTGGGAGGCAACCCATGTTAAGGTATGCTTTTTTTTTTGTTTTTTTACTTCACATAGTTTTTCTTTTTGTTAAGTCACAGGTTGATGGGAAGTCTGAGTACCAGAAAATCTGAGCTAAGGAGCATGGTGAAGACTGAGTGTGGGGTCCCCAAATCCTCTTGATACTTCAGGGAGTATTTCTATCTCTAAATTTAAGAGTTTACTTTGGGGACAAAGTAGATTTCTAAGTGTGGTGTGGGGAAATTCCCATTTTTAGGGTAAATTTTAAAAATTTTGTGTAGGATGTTCTTGTTGGTGCTATATTTGATTGCATGATGCAAGTGGATTTGTATGAAAAGAGCATGTTGATTGTGTGAATTACTACTTTTGAGACTCCTAGGCTCATGTTTGTGGCCCTTGTACTTATTGGCCTAATTTGAATTCATGTTATTGTTTGGTTAAGAGTCTATGATGATCCTACTTGAACTTAAGCATGTTCCATGTGTGATGCGAGTTATTTTTATAATCCTTGTTATATGTGATGTCTAGAACTTGCTCGGTGTGTGTGCAAAGTGAAATAAAGAGTGTGGATTTAGGAGATGATATAAGTATTTCTTTGATAGTCATGTTTTATACCTTATTTTGACCTACCCTTTGTGCTTAATCCTATTAATCCCGTTAAGCCTTTAGCTTATTCTTTGGTAGCCTCATATATAGCCTAATACTCCTCTTTGATTGACATTAATTTGTTCCAAAAGCTCTTAAGCGCTTTAGTGTAAAATTAATTAAGGAGTTTAAAATTCAAGAGGGAGAAAGGTGAAATTGAAGCCCCTAAGTGATAGTTATTGGTGTGTAAAAATTATTGTGTTGTGGTTGGGAGTTACAGAAATTTGTGCTGAAGAAATTACCATTTTTAGCCTAGTCATGGTACAATGAACCTGTTTTGGCCCTGGACCTCTTTGTACATTGTGCACCTCAACGAAGGCAAATGCTTAAGTTGAGGGTGGCTATCACAGGGGTGCATAACGTAAAGTGGGTTTGAAGAAGGGTAAAATTGAATAATATGAATAGAAAATACTCCCACCATATTATATGTGATTAAGCTTAATGAGATAGGCCAAATTAAAAAAGATGTGGGTAGATAGAAGTGGTGGAGATTGGTTGTTAAAGGTGCATGGAATGAACAGTGTGATGTATTAAAGCGCTTAGGAAATATAGTAACTATTCTTGGCCAAAATAGTTTCTACCCGTCCCTTAGCCTATATTACAACCATTAAACACCTATATGATCCTACACTTAACATTCTGATATTAGTGGAGTACTACACTAAGGGAAAGCATATGGTTCATCATTTGTAACTTGTGAATTCTTTGTGAGAGTGAGCGCAATTTGATTTTTGTACCCATAGTGTTATAGATTACATTATTATGAGTGATTATGGGTAACTCTCTTGTTGTAAGGGAAAATATTTGACGAATATAGAATGATTTATACAATGTCTTATATTGAGAAATACGCATGAGTTTGCCATCTTGGTGAGTCAATTCTTGAGGCTAGGATATTTTGGAGTAGTGTTCTTGAACTATCAATTGTGTACCTAACATGATTAGTGTAGAAACTTGCGTTATGTGTAGTCATTATAGTACTAGTTTGAGTGTCTTGATTGTAGTAGAAGTGTAGAGTCACCTCAGCTTATGATGCTTAGAGTAAAGAGTTGGTCGAGGACAAATAAGGCTTTAAGTGTGGGGTGGTGATGTTGGGTGTATTTATGCACTTTAGTGTTGCTATCTTAGCTTATTTAGCCTTGTTTTGAGGACTTCTTGAGTTCTTTATGTGTTCATAATGATATAAATAAGCATATAAGTGTTCAAGTGTGTAATTACAATGTTTAAATGTGTTTTCAAACAAGTTTGGGTTTAAATGGATCATTTAGAGTTCAACTAAGAAAACTAGTTTAACTAGCTTGAGCTAGGTGTTGTTCTAGTCTTTCGCGTTGGATCCCATTGTGTTTAATGAGTTACAAATGGTTTTATTGTGTAATTATATGTGTAACAACTTGTTTATAATGTGCATAGTTCAATTGGATCAAGACAAGATTCAAAATAATAAGCTTAAGATCAATATGGGTAAGCCTAGTCTTAACTCATGTTTCTAGTTCACTGTCTTGGATGTTGTGTTGAGATCTAAATGGTTGTGTTTAATTCTATAAGATGCTTTTTGAATGGATTATGATGATATATTAAGGATATAAAAGCTTCAAATCAAGTGGAAACAACTCAAAAAGGCTTGGAATGGATAAATAAGAGCATGGGACAAGATTTGACATAAAATGAACACCTTCGCTTCCCCTAGCGTGTGCAAGACCTTATAAATGGAAAATGGGCATGTGCTAGCACTAAAGGCTTCAGAAGGCACCCAAAATAAGGAGGTAATACAAATTTGGCGCGATGCACTGCTCTTGCCATGCGAAATCCACCTCGACGCGTTGCAAATCCCACCGACGGTAAATTACCTTCTACTATAAATAGAGCTTGTCACATTTTGCAAATATCTTTTGGACGTGTTTGGACTGGCGAGTAGGATACTACACACAATCTTTAGGGTTTATTCTTCTTAACTTTAGATTTTTAATGACTCATAGCATGTATTCAATTATGTTGGTTATGGTTATGTCGATTAGCGGCTAAATGCCCCTTTCCGGGGTTAAGGCCAAGATCATGAATATTTTTGTTTTGAATTAAGTTTGTTGAATTTCTTATCATTATGGTTGTTTATTTTCCCTTTTTATAACTATTTTAAGGATTCATGGATCTTAGAATATATTCATTGTCGACATTATGATCTCGGGAGGGGGAATAGGAAGATAGAACGTGGGGGCAGATAGAACAAGTTTTTTATTCCTTTATAAAATAAGGAATTTGAATTAGCAACTAGGATAGGGATATACCTAGAAGCCTTGATTGATTCACAAGTAGGATGAAAGCTTCATACACTTAATTGGATTATTACATCCCCGCTCAACGATATAGTTGTAATGTCCAAGTTAGGTAGACGATTAGAGGTCGGGAGACCATGATCATGCGATAAACCCTACGAATCAATTACCAAGATAAGTAATCTAATGAATGAATTTCATTAGCGTAGTATGATTTTTCGTAAGACTTAACCCTGGGTCTCTATCCAATAATTGTCCAAAGTTATTACTTTTCCGCATTAGTTACTTTAATTTTAGTTTCAACTCTAAAACTCTCTTGGTTACTTTAGCTCAATAGTTGAACTAGAATTGGATAAGTTGTCAACACAAAACTCTAAGGAATCGATATTCGGCTTTATCATAAGGCCACTATATTACTTGGTGAGACCACATACACTTGCATGTACGCTTGGGTGCAAGGGGAAGTTCATATCATATCTTAGGGCTCGAAGATTAATCTCCAAAGGTTTTATCTATCATCTATCCCGAGTTAAAGATTCTAACTCGGGGGGTCCTTCATTACATTCTGTCCCTGTGATGAATGAGTTTTCTGAGGTCTTAAATTATGATCTTCCTGGTGTCCTTCCCGATAGGGAGATTGAGTTTGGGATTGACCTTGTTCCAAACACTCATCTAATTTATATTCCCCCGTATAGAATAGCTTCAGCTTAGTTAAAGGAGCATAAGGACAAATTGAAAGATCTTCTAGATAAGGGTTTCATCCGACCTAGTGTGTCCACGTGGGGTGCACCGGTCTTGTTCGTGTGAAAGAAGGATGGGTCCCTTTTGATGTGTACTGATTACTGGAAACTGAATGAGATGATGATAAAGATAAAGTTTCCTCTTCCGAGAATTGATGATTTCTTCAATCAACTTCAGGGTGCCAAGTTATTTTCTAGGATCGATCTTTGATCCGGGTATCATCAGTTAAAGATTAGGAAAAAAGATATCCCTAAGACAATTTATCGTACCCGGTATGGGCATTTTGAATTCTTGGTGATGTCTTTTAGGTTGACCATTTCCCCCGCAATATTCATGGATTTGATGAATAGGGTTTTCCGTCAATTTCAAGATTTATTTATCATTGTTTTCATTGATGACATCTTGGTGTACTCTAAGTACGAGGAGGATCATGTCAATCACCTCCGCATTGTGTTGCAGCCCTTGAAAGATTAGCCGTCGTATGCTAAATTCTCTAAGTGTTCTAGTTGAATGTCGTAACTTTTTTGGGTCATGGTGTGTCTAGTGAGGGTGTTATGGTGGATCCTCAGAAGGTTGTTGTGGTTAAAAAGTGTCCTAGATCCATGACTCCAACCGATATTTGGAGCTTCTTGGGTTTAGACGGGTATTATAGGAGGTTCATGCAGAGCTTTTCTTCTATTGCTACTCCATTAACCAAGTTGACTCAGAAGAAGGTAAAGTTAATGTGGTCGGATGCTTGTGAGGGTAGCTTTGAAAAGTTAAAAGATAAGTTGACTTCGACTCTAATTTTAACTTTGCATGAGGGTACCAAGGGTTTTGTGGTGTATTATGATGCGTCTCGGGTTGGTTTGGGTTGTGTGTTGTTGCAGCATGGGAAGGTGGTTGCCTATGCCTCTAGACAGTTAAAGGTCCATGAGAAGAACTATTCGACTTATGACTTGAAATTGTTAGCTATGGTTTTCGCATTGAGAATTTGGCGTCACTATCTATATGGGGTTCATATTGATATATTTTCTGATCATAAGAGCCTTCAGTATGTGTTCACTTAGAAAGAGCTTAATCTTATGCAATGGATATGGCTTGAGCTTCTCAAGGACTATGATATAAGTCTTCACTACCCTCCAGGTAAAGCTAATGTGGTTGTTGATTCTCTTAGCAGGTTGTCCATTGGTAGCTTGTTGCATGTGGATAAGGATAAGTGGGAACTGGTTAAGGATATTCTCTGTTTGGCTAACTTTGGAGTTCGTCTCTTAGACTCCAAGGATGGTGGCGTGTTTATGCAATACGTGGCTCAGTCATCTCTTTGTTCAGAAATAAAGGAGAAATAGGTGTTAGATCTTCTCTTGATAAGATCAAAGGTGATGCAAGTAAGCAAAAAGTTATGGCCTTTGAGATCGGTGGTGATGGAATCTTGAGGTACCAAAAGAGGTTGTGTGTTTCGAATGTGGATGGTTGCAAGGCAGGATTTTAGCCTAAACTCATGAGTCATGATACATGATTTATACTGGTTTAGCAAAGATGTATCATGATCTTAAGAAGATGCATTGGTGGGATGGTATAAAATGGGATGTAGCCGACATTATGGCTAAGTGTATGGTATGTCAGCAAGTAAAGATGGAGCACTTGAGTCTCGGTGGGCTGCTTCAAGTGATTGAATAGTCGGTGTAGAAAAGAGAGAGCATAAATATTTACTTTGTTTCCGCCTTTTTGTGATCCCAAAATCAATGCGATTCTATTTGGGTAATCTTGGATAGGATGAATAAATCTGCATACTTCTTGCTAGTGAGGACTACTTATTCTGTGGAGGATTATGTGAAAAGATATCTTCGAGAGATTGCAAAGTTGCATGGTGCATCTGTCTCGATTATTTTTTATCGTGGTACCCAATTTTCATCTCATTTCTGGCATTCTTTCCAGTATGGTTTGGGGATGAAAGTGAGTCTTAGTATGGATTTTCACCCGCAGTCGGATAGGAAAGCCAAAAGGACTATTTCAAACCTTAGAAGATATGTTGCGACCATGTGTAATTAATTATGGTGGTAGTTAGTACGACCATTTGTCTTTGACTGAATTTGCCTATAACAATAGTTATCATTCAACCATTGGTATGGCTCCGTTTGAGGTATTGTATGGCATGAAGTGTAAATCTCTTATTTGGTGGTACAAGGTCAGTGAAACAAAAATATTTGGCCCAGATTTAGTTCACCATGCTATGAAAAAGGTGGAAGTGATTTGAGATAGACTTAAGACCGCCTAAAGTCGCCAAAAGTTCTATGCAGATGTGAGGTGAAGGGATTTGGAGTTTAACGTTGGAGATAGGGTATTCTTGAAGGTGTCTCCCATGAAAGAAGTAATGTGGTTTAGGAACAAGGGGAATCTTAGTCCCCAGAATGTTGGCCCTTATGGGGTTTTGAGAAGAGTTGGTAGTGTTGCATATGGGTTGGACTTTCCCTCTAGCATGAGTTCTATTCATCCGGTGTTTCATTCGTCCATGTTGAAAAAATGTATAGGTGATCCTTCATTGGTTGTTTCCTTGGAGGATATTGGTATTTCAGATTCTTTGTCCTATGAGGAGGTCCCGATGGGTATCCTAAATCGGCAAGTTCACCGGTTGTGAATGAAAGAGATGGCTTCGGTGAAAGTTCTATGGAGGAAGCTACGTGGTAAGATGAGGGGGACATGAAGTCCAAGTATCCGTTCTTATTCCCGATTTTGGAAAATCATACTTAAGGTATGTATTGTCCCTAGCATCTTTGTTTTATGTCTCTGTTAAATAAAGATTGTGAATTTCTTGCATATTTGCTCTCTAACTTAGATAAAGGTGAGAGTATAGATGTTTGGGGGATTTAATAATGCTTGAATTGCCTTGTCCCATCATTCGAGGAGAAACGATCCTAAGGGGGGAGACTGAAAAACCCTGGTCCTTGCAAATTTTTTCAGAGGCTTGAACATTCTAATCATCATACGACTTATGCTTACTTGTCACTTGATGTGGATACGATTTAGGTGCTTTGGTCGTATGTTTCTCAGTATGGTTTTGGTTACATTCTATCCAAGGTACAAGTGAACATCATAAGAGTCGTATGATAGGGTGCGAGAAGTATGGTGCCAAGTCGTATAATGTCCATAGTCTAGTCTAGTTGATTTTGCCTTGGATACGGTTCTAAGGTACTTGTCGTATGGTATGGATAAGGTTTAGGCCAAGTAGTCGTATGTTGGATAGAATTGGAGTCTAACATTCTGTCTAGGGTATGAGTGGTGGGTACCACTCGTATGTTGTGTGTACGAGATAGAGGGAGTCGTACCCTCCTGCGCTCATTTTTCAGCTTTTAAGCTGAGGACATTTTAGATATTTCCCACCCCAAAACCCTTAAGTCCCCACGTTCTATAACATATTGTAGCCTCTCATAACATAGATTGGAAGATCAAAACACTCTTAAATCCTCTGTAAAACTCTCTCAAGAAGGATGGCTAGAGTTTTCATCAAGGTGTTCATCTAGAAGCTCAAAAACCAAAAGTCCTTCTGTGAATCTTCATGAATAAAGCATCTGACTCTTTCCTTATTGTTAGTTCATGAAAACCATATGTTTTAAAGTTTGTTTATAAATTATTAATAGTGGTTTTGAAAACCAATGTTGAGGGTTTTGTTGCATATGGTTGAGTATTGTTTATTCTTGATTTAAATTGTGTTTATACATATTTTTTATGATGGTTTGCACATGTGGGTGCTTGGTAATTGTGGTTTAACAAATGGGCTATGGGTAACCCTAAATTGGATGATTTTTACCTTGGTTTTGGTCTTGATAATGGCATTCCCACAACGTGTTTGTAAAAATGTCTAAGAGAGTAAACTAAGTCACATGATGAATTGTGTTTTGAAATAATGTGTGGTATAAGAATGCTAATGAAGGATGAATGGTTTTGTAAGGGTCTTGATGAACATAAATTAAATTGAATTGTGATTTGAACTAAGGCCTTTGCCTAAAGATATAAATGGTTAATAAATGGTTTCACAAAGAACTTGTTGGTCATAGATAGTTTTGAATTTAACCTTGGTGATATTATTGGCTTAATGGGTTCAAATCCCTATATGTTGAATTGATTTAATATCATTGTATATACAATGGGTTCAAGTCCCAAAGTCGATTGTTATTAGTTGTGGCATGGTGTAGCTTGCAAGTGGGGTTGATATGACGATACAAACGGGATGCCTTTGGAAAGTAATTAGACTAATGATTGTATGCATATGTGAATGATATTTTAAACTGGGCTTTAAAGTGGGATGTGTAAATGAGCCATGAAAGTGGAGTCTAAAGGACTAACACTAGAAACCGCACTAGCCGGTACGAGTGTCTGTAACACCGATAGGTTCGATTACCTCGAATGAATATATGAATGGGAGGTGTAAGTCCCCCATATTGAATACATTGGTGCTAAGTCGATTGGACTATGCCGAGAGGTTCGAGTAACCCATAATGGCATATAAAGATATAGATATTTTTGGTTTGTACAGCTACACGCACTGGAGCCCTTCCAGCTAGGGGAGAGTTGTGCCCATATAGCTCGTGGGTGCCTTATTTTATGACGATTAAGCGACACAACCCAGGTTAATATTTTCAAAGTTCATGCTAAGCCTTGTTCCGTTTCCCGGTACTATACATATAGATATATATGTGATTGTATATGATGGATTGACTTGGTTTTGGATAATGGAACTATTTTATCCTTATCCCTTACTTACATACTAATGCTTTAACCGCTAACCGTCTCCGGATGTTGTATCCCCACGCAATATAGGGGCTGAATATTCTTCTTCTTTTCCTACACAGTGACCAGGTGTTCGAGTGGTTCGGGTGTTGACATTGAAGTGGTGAGCTTTCATACTTCAGAAGGCATTCATTTCATGGTCTTTCTATCTAAACTCATAAACTTTTTTAAACTTAGATTTTTGGCTATTATCGGGGGCATGTCCTGATATATTATTTGTAGACACGTAATTTTGTCCGCCCAAAAATTAATTTTTACTCATTTTTCATATCTCCTTACCCTAACCCCTACCTTACCCTACACTCACCTAATCCTACCCACTTTCTTACACACCCACCTAACACTCATCCTCACCATTGACCAAAAAACAATAATACAACATAGAACATATACACGCATAGCTCCATTTTTGTTTGGGATTAATCACTCACAGGAGGGAGAAAGGAGGAAAAACACGCACACTACATCAGGAGAAGGGGAGGGATAAAAATCATCATCATCTCATCTTATCCACATAGAGAAACTCGCGGTCACTCTCAAATTCATGACACATACTCCATATATGAAATACACACGCACAGATGCGATTTTGAGGGGGCTCGGGAATTCTTTTCCTTTTTTGAATCCAAACACACACCGTTGAAACTGAATATACACACCGGAGAGAATCGGGGAGTGAGAAAGAATCAGAGAGATTAGCGAGAGAGAGATCATGAGATCAGAGAGAGAGGGATAAAGCGATGGTGAGCTAAATTCAATCGGAATAGGGGGGTTGGTGAGAGGAGTTCGTCGCTAAAAATGGTCTTATTTCGGATCGGTTTTTTCGCGATAGTTTTGTATATGGGTCTATTTTGTACTGCTTCTAGCTTTATTCTGACATCATCGGTATCTGTTATTGGTTCGGGGATTTGGGTTTCTGATCATCTTGACCCATTTATTGAATTCAGTTTCGAGTCTTGAGCTTTTTGATATCGAGTTTGGAGTTTGTCGCTGTTGAGGTCCTATTCGGGATCCCAAATTCGGGTTTTCTTAAATCTTAGTTCCAATGAAGTCAATTTTCAAAAGGTCCATCTCTTAACTCTACCTTTTTTTATTATATCGAAGTTGGTTGATATCGTGATTTTGTGGTGTGCTTTTGAATATTTCGAGCAAATGTTGATTGTTGTTGTGGATATGAATGATCGGTATGCTTAAATGTTTGAATCTTTATTGGGGTATGTGTTCGATGTTGATTTTGAATTTTGAAAAGTGATTTGATAGTCGAATTGGTTTAATCATGTGAGATTCGGAGGGCGGGAATTAAAACATTGATAAAAGTGAATTTAGATTAGCTTTGACTCATTGTTGGATATTGCTGAAATTGATAGTATCATGATATAGATCGTTAAGTGGATAGGCAAATATTGAGTTTGGGTCGGCAAATTGTAGAAATTGGAAGATGGTGATTTGTTGAATGTGTGAATGTTTGTTGAATGGTTCTTTCTAGTTTTAACGCATAAAATTGAAAAATGAATTCATTTTACCGGGGAATGCCCCGAGGTTTTATGTACTTATTCTCTGGGGAATGCCCCGAGGTATCTTGTACTCGGAGGTTGTTCGTGATGAAGGCCTGAGGCGTCGGGTAGAGCATTAGTCTAGAATTAGTTTAGAATAGGATTTACATTTCCGTATTTTTTCTATTTTTGAGACTGTATAATTTGGACTGCACATTATATTTTTGGGATTTGTATTTGTTTGTTTAATGGTTGTTTGTTTATGTGATTTATATATTACTAGTGTCAAAATTAGCCGATACGCTCTATCAAGTGACCGTAGTCAAACCACGAGATCGAGGGGTGCCTAACACCTTCTCCTCGGTCAACAGAATTTCTTAGCCGAAATCTCTGTTCGCAAACTAGTCTAAAAGAGTCAAATCATTTTTGAAAAGGATTTTCCAAAGGTGACTTGGCACGCCGGATTATGCCAAGTGGCGACTCTGAGTTAATTGTAAAAATAATCCTTTTTCGATACAATTCTTCATTTTGTCACCATTAATAATAAAAACCCTTTCGAACTTTAAAATTTAATCTTTTGGAGTTAAAAAGGGGGTGTGACAGCTCTGGCGACTCTGCTGGGGAACTTTCAGAATTCGAACTTATTTTTTGGAGTTTTATCGGCTTAGTTTGACATTATGGGTATATAGACATTGTTTGTGTTATCGTTTGTATTTATTTTATCATTGTTGAGTGCCTACGTGCTCTTTATTTACGGTTTTTCTTTATGTGTTACCGCTTTATATCTGGCATCATTTACATAACCCGAGTCAATTCTTTCTGCAATAAGTCTCGGAGTGCATGTCGTGTACACGAGCTCTAGTTGAGTCACCCTTATTTTAGGAGGGGGAGCCGCCGGACGTATGGAGTGGGTGGAAAGCTGTCGCAGCCACTATCGACCATACGCTTCTGTTAGTGAACCCCGACGTAGGTCAGCCTTTAGGTCATGCTTATGTGCATCATATTGAGACCTAGCGGGGACCACTAGGTCCTTTGTAGGAGACTCACCTCTAAAGCATCCCTACATGCTAAATGGTGCATCTCTGAGGGTAACGTGGTCATTTGACGGACCAATTTGGGGAAAGCATGTGTTAGAAGTAAAGTGTGTAGACAAAAAAAGTGTTAGAAAAAAATAAAAAAGAAAAAAGAAAAAGTGAAAAAAAAGAGTTTCGTATTTTTTAGAGTTTTTATGGCTTTTGATTTTTATCTTTTTTTACAATCAAAAAAATAAATCAAATCAAATCAATTTTTTTTACCTTTCGCACTCATCTTAAAAAAAAAAAAACATCAAAAGGATTTTCCTTTTGTTCCTTTACCATGCATTCATAATTTGAAACTATTAAAATTTCTTTTTTAATTGGAGTTTTTTATAAAGAAAAAATACATAAAAGATGGTAGAACTTTTGTACATTTAATACAACAAAAATACCAAAAGATTTCTCTTTCATAATTGTTGGTGTCATTTTTGTGTGACATGTTCAATTAAAAACTCTAAAAAGATTTTATTGACGTTTTTCATCGTTTGTCTTTGGTAATGTCTCATAAGTCAAGGTTTAGTTTGTTATTTAATCTTTAATTGTCCAATCTGGACGAACTACGCACCCCTGATTCTCCTCTTTCGGGAGTGAGATAAGTAGGCAACCTACTATAGGTTCAGGGATCTTATTTAAAAAAATTTAAAAAAAAATTCTTCACTTTTCAGTTAGAGTAGGTATTCATACATGTCTTGAAAAGAAAAAGAAAAAAAAAAGAAAAAAAAATTCGTCAATAGTCGTAGGTTTCATTTTTGGTTGATCTTATTTAAAAAATCAAAAAAAAAATTCCTCTCCTCATTTAGAGTAGGTGTTTCATATATGCCTTGAAAAGAAAAATACAAAAAAGATTTTCCTTAATAATCGTAGGTTTTATTTTTGGTGGATCTTATTTGAAAAATCCAAAAAGATTTTCCTTTAATAGGTTTAAATTTCATTTTGTATGAAACTCAATATTGAAAGCCAAAAAAGATTTTCTTTGGTAATTATAGCTTTTATTTGTATAAGGATTTTAACTTGAAAAATACAAAAAGATTTTTGTCAATTCTTTTGACAATTTGTTATTTTATTTTCTCTGTGAAGTTTCAAGAAAAAGAATGGAAAAAGAGTTTAATTGGCCATTTTGGCAAAACTTCACGAACTACGCACACCTGATTCTCCTCTCTCGGAAGTGAGATACGTAGGCGCCCTTCTTGGGTTCGGTGATCTTTTCAAAAACAAAAAAAATAGGTTTTGAAAAAGTGTTGAACTCTAACACATTTGCTTTTTTTTTGTTGAGTCAGTTTAAGGTGGTTGATTTGTGGCATTCTAACTGGTCCTTCACATCACACTAAATCCAAAGGGTTAGTTGTGTCCAACAAAGATATAGAGAGTGACATCATGGATCAAACAAAGAATCTGGAAAAAGAGAGTTTGAAGCAAGAGATTAGGAGGCTAAGACAACAAATGACAGAAATGCATCGAGCTTGGGACAATGGGTTGCCTCCTCCTTCATTTCCCTTTATTGATCCTACAAACACCTCGAGTTTTCCACCAAAATCTCAAAGTCAGTTTTCTACTGTTGTTGATGCACCACAATATGACTCAGAATTCATTCCGAGCCAAAAGCATAACAATACTTCCACCTCTTTTCCTCTAGCTCCTCAGCATAAGCCTGCTACATTCACAACACCACATGTTGTCTGTGATCTTGTTGCTCAATCCTCTACTGAACTTCCACACTTGCTCGCCCAACGGTTGTACGTCTTTATGCTGCTAGTGAACCTATATTCAATACTCTTGGTGATCATTGTTATACTCTTGAACCTGCTTTTAAGTTAACTGGACCACCAAAATTTCTTAACAAGAAGTCCAGTACACCAGAAGAGTCGGAGAAAATGGTTGGAAAAATGAAAAGTGCAGAAAATGCTATGAAAAAATCTCTAGGACCTGCGGGTAACGAAGATGTTTCATACAAAGACTGTAGCATGCCTCCAAGTGCTAACCTTCCTCCAATCTTTGAGATGTCAAAATTTGAGGAGCAAGATGGGCATGAGGAATCCGTAAAATATTTAGGACAATATTGCAATCAATTAAAGGAAATTAGAGGGAAGAAGAAAGAGAAATATACAGTTGCTATTGTAGTTGGAGAGCGGGCACATCCAAGAAGACGACGTCAGCGTTGCCGTCAGTCTCAAGCCCAGGTTCATACCCAAGCTCTTTATAATCCCTCCCAAAATCCATTATACTCCATTTCCCAACCTCCATATCTAGTATACTTCACACAACCATATGTTCAACTCCTTTATTACTCACAATAGAGCGCGCAACCTCCTCAGAGTCACCTCCAACTCTATAAATATATCAAAGCCCTTCTAGGCCCGAGGTTTGATCCAACCCAAATAATGAAATGAGGTAGAAATCGAGGGATAGCTTCACACCAATTGGTGAGTCGTATGCTAATTTATTCTAGAGATTGGTACAATGGGGCATGATCATTCTTCTCCTCGGGTATACTCTTGACCCACAATCACGCCTCAAATCCTATTGGGGCGGACCGACACCTGTAACCGAGGAGGCCCGGGAGAACCAGCTCATAACCTTATACTTCTCATGTATACCTCTATGACAACCCAAAATTCGGATAGCATCATGTCGCATATAAAAGGAAATAATCACCTGTATAAGCTCGAGCACACATATATATGTATATACAATACTTGGCCGTTGGAGCCATCACGTCTATTAACAAAACACTACCTTGACTGTACATTAGGTCTACAAAGCCTCTAGATAATACACAGAGTTTAACTAAGGTCGGGACACACCCCGCCATATAACTAACTTCTATACAATACCAAAAGTGTCTGGATATGACACGAAAATCCCCGAAGCAAACTGGAGCTCACCAAAAGCAGCTGGATATCCTTGATACTACTTGTGCGGTGTATGAGCTGAGGTACCTGTGCCTGTAGCATGACATGCAGGTCCCCCGTGGGGGACGTCAGTACGAAATATGTACTGAGTATGTAAAGCAGTAGATAATCACATATGATATAAGAGCTCAATAGAAATCAGAAACAAGTGAATAAATCGTAATAGGAGTGGACCACACTTACTAGAACTTGTGACAACCTGTTCATTGTATTTATTCAATCACTTTACCTTCGTTCTTATCATCTTTGTAATCATTACTGTACTGTACTGTGACCATTAGGCTGCCTCCAGTACATATCAACTGGGATCGACCCATGATAGACTTATTCCCCTGGGATACCACCCATAAACACATAAATAGGGATCGACCCATGATAGGCTTATGCCCCTGGGATACCACCCGATAAGAGAGATCTTCCATCACTTAGTTTAATTAATCTTTGAGATTGTTATTTCGGTCGCCACCGCATTTTTGATACTTTAAAACAATGATACATCAATAAGAGACATATAAATAGACCATCAATGCAATAATAATGAAGTAAGAACTCATTGGCACATCAATGTAGTGTTTTGGAGTCATCAATGCCATAACAATGAAGTAGGAACTTATTGGTATATCAATGAAATGTTTTGGAGTCATTAATAGCACATGGATCTTTTTTGAGTAACCGGATACCTTCTGACATTCATTAGTGCAATAAATATGTAAGATTTGGAAAACAAGTAAGTATTGGAATGTCTTGACATCTTGTAGGGTGGAAACAAGTTCATTGGTAACGTAGGACATCATACAAAACCATTATGGATCACATGTTATTGAATAACTTTGGAAACTTTCTTAATAGAATAATTGTTCACTTTCATGCCAAAGATATGGTATAGAGTATGCCTTATATACCTGACTGTCAACCTTCAATACTAGTCCCAAATGGACTTCCCGTCTTTTTGGATTACTTATCTACAATGAACATATATAGCAATCTAGTATTAGCAACCAAACGTCACAATTCAATTATTTGAATTCACCAAACTAGTGGTTAAGTAGTAAGCCTTAATTACACCATAAAGGGTGTCACTTTAACCCTCTTATACTCCAATTACATTCACATGTCATGCACATTCATATAACATTCTCCAATATCAAGTTTGGATTCATTTATCCTTCCAACCAATCCATTAAACCAAATTGAGCCATAGACATAAATAATCATCAATTCAATAGTATATCACCATATCCACCTTCCATAACTCAATTACCATATCCACCTTCCACAATTCAATACAACCAAACCATGCAAAATAGTCCATAACCCTATTTCTATCACCTTTCAATAACAACCAATACATATAATCCTCTATCACACATATACATATGGAAAAGAACAAAGGCAAACAATATTCATACCTTAGAATTCACCTCTTGATTATGAAATCCTGTTTGCACAAATAATAGGTGTCGTTCGAAGCTCTCGAGATGACAAACGCAGTTATCGAATTACTTTGGAATTTCTATGGTTGAATCAAAAGTAATTTAAAGGTCAAATTTGGCTAGGGTTTGTTCTTTCTCAATGATTGATAATGAAAATGAGTTTTTGAATTCATATACATGTATATATACACATATTCCCATCCATAATATAATAGGAAATGACCAAAATGCCTTTAAAATTTAAATAATGTCAAATCTGTCCTTTGATGGACTATTTTGATAAGCTAAAGTAGATCGACCATAACTCTTTGATCCGATATTGGTTTGGGTGAAATTGGTATAGTTGGAAGGATAATTCGAAGGTCTTTCATTTCATATAAAGTAGTCTACCCAGTTCGTTCTGTAGAAGGAGTTATGATCGTTTGAAGTTGACCCTAAAAATCTGTTTTGATAGGCTGAAGTAAAACGAGTATAACTCCTTACTCAGACGTTGAATTTGGATAAAACCAATTGAATTGGAAACAAGACTCAAAGATCTTTATTTTCATAGGTCGCAGATCTCCTAGTTCATTATATTAAAGGAGTTATGATCGCTCGAAGTTGACCCGAAAATTCGGCTGGCCTCAGTAGTTTGTGTGCAAGAAATTTTCCTGCACATTTACTATTCCCAAATATCCCGGCCACCGTTTTATAGTTTCGAACGTGCTCGATTATATACGAAAACTATCCATTTTTGGAAATCTTTATATCGTTGGAAAGCTTATTCAATAACCTTCGCATGGAACCATCGACGGGCAAATTCCGGTATAAATAAAATAAAAAATTAATTCCATATAAATAAGACCAATACACGTACTTGAATACGCCAATACACGTACTTGAATACGGGGTGTTACACCCACATTCAAGAAGTTTTGATCCTAATGTACGATATTCATATCATTCTGATGTTCAGGGTCACAGTATTGAGAATTATCGTGCTTTTAAAAGAGAAATAGAAAGGATGGCTCAAGAAAAATTTATTGTGGTGCAAAACATTGGCACCTCAACTGTCCCACAAAATTCTTCGCCAGAACATGGTACTGCACAATATGTGGGAAGCAATGAGTTAAACATGGGGACCTAAAATTTATTTTTTGAAAGGAATGTGTCTGATCGTTGTGGAAGTTCTTGTCATTCTAATATGCAAACCAGTGGCTAAGTTGTCAGGCTGAGCAATTGAGAAGTCACCTCTCTCCCTACTAGGAATAGGTCTGGTAGTTTATTTTATTTTATTTTCTGTTTTTCGAATTATTTCAGGGTTGTAGTTTGGGATCTATCTTGTTTTGTTTCTCTGTCGTCTTTGTTTAAACCCTTCTATCTTTCCTTTCAATGAAATGTGGTGTCCCTTGTTTGTTTTGTCTTATTTTAAGTCGTTTGTTTGTTGCTTTACACAATGCATTTTATGTTGATTCTAGTGTTATGACATGTCTATGGAATTTTTAGCCAGATCTTGAAATCCAACTTAATCATGAAGCTTTGAATCAGAGTTAAATTTAGAAAAGGAGAGCATCTGAGAAAATAGGTAGAGTGCTGAGATATTTGGTGACAAGTTCAAGCCTTCTTTGAAAATTAAGGAAATTATTTTGAGAATCACAAGAATAACTTGGTCATCAATTGAAAGACATGTCTTAATTAGGTCAAATAGTGTCTGTGTGATCCTATCAAGAGGAACAGAAAGAAAATCAACTCCACAAAAGCATGAGTCATTCAATGTGAGGGATGTACAACAAAGATGGATTTGCATGTTTGGAAAGTGTAGAAGAAAAGGTGGTACATATGTTCGGGGCAAGTTAGTGTTGTAAAACATGTCATAAGTGATATTGATCATGCACTTTTCATATTGCATGATATGTACTTGCATTTTCAAGGATTGATATGACGAAGACATTTCATTCTTCTATCCAAACATCGTGTCATCCTTTGTTTACCCCATTTTAGCTTTAGTCCTATTTTCTTTCATACCCCTCTTTTGGAATCAAAATAGAGTAAAAAAAAGGAAAAGAAAAAATATTCAATAAGAAAAAAAAAAGTGCCAAGACAAATAGAGTCAGAAAAATCCAAAGAGAAAAGAGTGTCAATAAAAGAAAAAGAATCAAAAGTCTAAATCATGCAGAACCAGTTGCCAGAACTATGCATGACCTGATTCTCCTCTTTCGAGGGAGAGATACGTAGGCTTCCCTATTCAGGGCTCGGTCCAACCAAATAAATAATTTAGAATTGCCCAGTCTAAAGAAACTGGGGCTTGAGTTAATCCTCATTGTTTGGGTCGATTTCAAAAGTTGTAAGTCCTAACTCACTTCAAGTGTCATTTAGGCCTCATGTCATCCTTTCTTTCTAACCCTAGCTAAAAGCCAAGTTATAACCGAAGAAAGACATTCAGATCAATCTTTGAGAATGTTAAGGCTAAGCATGCAATGAATGTGATGATACATTTTGGGAACTACTTCTCTTCCTCAGTATAAGGAATCAGGAGAGAAATAAAAATGAGAGAGTCTTATTGGTGAAAACCCTCGCGGGCACCATAAGGCGATAGTGAGTTGAGAGAATGAAAATGAGAGAGTCTTATTGGTAAAAACCCTCGCAGGCACCATAAGGCGATAGTGCGTTGAGAGGAATAAAAATAAGAGAGTCTTATTGGTGAAAACCCTCATGGGCACCATAAGACGATGGTAAGTTGAAGGAAATAAAAATGAGAGAGTCTTATCGGTGATAACCCACACGAGCACCATAAGACGACAGTGAGTTGATACAAATAAAAATAAGAGAGTCTCATTGGTGAAAAACCCTCACAGACACCATAAGGCAATGGTGAGCTGAGAAAAAAAAATGACAGAGGCTTGTTGGCAAAAACCATTCAAGACGCCACTAGCCGAATGAGGTCTTAAATGCAATTAACCTAAGAAAGCAACTCAATTTTGAGGTCATTCACTCAACAACAATTGGTAGAAAGTTTTGGATGGAAAGATCAGGCAGTCTAATCCGATATGCATGCCATAATCATTAGAGTTGATTGTCATTTTCAGATAAACTTTTCTTTCATCTTTTTCAATGGGGACATTCATTGTCATTTTTTTTCTTCTCTTTAGTTATATTTTTATTTTCTTGAGTCATTTATCCAAATAAAGCAAAAGTTGTTGTTATTTTTCTCTTGTCTTTGAGTCAAGTCCATGTCAAAACAAGTGAGAAAAGATTTTAAACCTGGATGCCAACTTCTTCAATTGCACAAAGCAAGACAGAAAGGCCATTGCATGAAAGAGAAATAATTGTGAGCCGAAAAAAGGGCATGCAGAAAGCTTTGTCAATAGGCAAATCTGGGAACTCATAAAAATACCAAGGTTTAAAAGGTTTATCTAAGAAGCATGGCAAAGCAGAGATACTGTGTTTATTTTAGAGTCACTCTTAATAATCCGAGTTTGGATCAATGACGTGACAAAGCAGGGGCAAGTGCCAACAATCCAAAATAAAATGAAGGAAATGGACACTAGAGCAGGTGTCGGGACAGCCAAGTGCTGCTAGACACCACTATGTTTTTAACTGACAAATTTTCTTTGTTGAAACAGGAGAATTAGCTTCACTTAATTTATCTACCATTGGAAAATCACATCCATGGGAATTTACTTTCATGTTCAGGACCCTTCTGAAAAATGAGATTTTACTTTCTATTGAGGACCCTCCTGGAAAATGGGAATTTACTTTCTGTTCAGGACCCTCCTAAAAAATGAGATTTTACTTTCTGTTCAGGACACTCCTAAAAATGGGACTTTACTTTCTGTTCAGGACCCTCCTGAAAAATGGGATTTTACTTTCTGTTCAGGACCCTCCTAGAAAATGGGATTTTACTTTTTGTTCAGGATCCTCTTGGAAAATGGAATTTTACTTTCTGTTCAAGACCCTCCTAAAAAATGAGAATTTACTTTCTGCTCAGGACCCTCCTAGAAAATGGGAATTTACTTTCTGTTCAGGACCCTCCTGGAAAATGGGATTTACTTTCTGTTCAGGACCCTCCTAGAAAATGGGATTTTACTTTCTTTCCAGGACCTCCAGAAAAATGGGATTTACTTTCTATTCAGGCCCCTCCTGAAAAATAGGATTTTACTTTTTATTCAGGACCCTCCTGGAAAATGGGAATTTACTTTCTGTTCAGGACCCTCCTAAAAAATAGAATTTTACTATCTGTTCAGGACCCTCCTGAAAATGAGATTTTACTTTCTGTTCAGGACTCTCCTGAAAAATAGGATTTTACTTTTTGTTCAGGACCCTCCTGAAAAATGAGACTTTACTTTTTGTTTAGGACCCTCCTGTAATATGGGAATTTACTTTCTGTTCAGGACCCTCCAGGAAAATGGAATTTTTCTTTATGTTCAGGACCCTCCTGGAAAATGGGATTTACTTTCTGTTCAGGACCCTCCTGAAAAATGGGATTTTGCTTTCTGTTTAGGACCCTCTTGGAAAATGGGACTTTACTTTCTATTCAGGACCTTCCCGAAAAATGGGAATTTACTTTGTGTTCAGGACCCTCCTGGAAAATGGGCCTTTACTTTATGTTCATGACTCTCCTGGAAAATGGGATTTTACTTTATGTTCAGGACCCTCCTGGAAAATGGGATTTTACTTTCTGTTCAGGACCCTCCTGGAAAATGGGATTTTACTTTCTGTTCAGGACCCTCCTAAAAAATAGGATTTTACTTTTTGTTCAGGACCATCCTGAAAAACGAGAATTTACTTTGTGTTCAGGACCCTCTTGAAAAATGAGATTTTACTTTTTGTTCAGGAACCTCCTGAAAAAATGGAAATTTACTTTATGTTCAGGACCCTCCTGAAAAATGGAAATTTACTTTATGTTCAGGACCCTCCTGGAAAATGGGAATTTATTTTATGTTCAGGACTCTCCTAGAAAATGGGAATTTACTTTATGTTCAGGACCCTCCTGGAAAATGGGATTTTACTTTCTGTTCAGGGCCTCCTGAAAAATTTGATTTACTTTCTGTTCAGGACTCTCCTGAAAAATGAGATTTTACTTTCTGTTCAGGACCCTCCTGGAAAATGGGACGTTACTTTCAAAAATGAAATCTTTCTTTATCATAATCTTTGTGTGGGATAATTCTCGTTCTAGTTTTTATTTTGATTTCAGGAGACCGCCTGAAGAACAGGGTGATGAAGCTGTAAGTCAGGTACCCGCCTGAAGAACAGGGTGATGAAATCGAAAGTTGATGAAACGGAAAGTCAGGATCCCGCCTGAAGAGCAGGGCAAATAAGTTGAAAGTCAAACAATAAGTTGAAGAAATTGAAAGCCAAATAACAAGTTGAAGAGATTGCAAGTCAGGAGCCCGCCTGAAGAATAGGGTGATGAAACTCAAGTCAAGAGTCCAAAAGAAGCTGCATAGATAGGATTTTTGTAATTTCATTTATGTTTTAACTTATAATTTTCATTTTTGATGAAATAACAGAGTCGCAGATCGGAACCTCAACGGGACCTCACTTAACTCTCCAACTCTCTATAGTCCTTCTCCTTCCTTTGGAGATACCTGTGACTTGATTCCCTCATAACTAAGGATGAGTATGATGTCCAAAGTCAAGACTCGGTTGCCTTCCTTCCTTGTGCTCCTTTCTTCTGAATAATGGTCGGTCAAAATTTTGTCTCGTTGTCTACTTCTTTGTCTTAAAATACTTTGTATTTACATCCAAAGAGGGGCATAATGTAGACGCGTAATTTTGTCCGCCCAAAAATTAATTTTTACTCATTTTCCACATCTCCCTACCCTATCCCCTACCTTACCCTACCCCCTACCTTACCCTACCCCCTACCTTACCCTACCCCTACCTAATCCTACCCACTTTCTTACACACCCACCTAACACTCATCCTCACCATTGACCAAAAAACAATAATACAACATAGAACATATACACACATAGCTCCATTTTTATTTGGGATTAATCACTCACAAGAGGGAGAAAGGAGGAAAAACACGCAGACTACATCAGGATAAGGGGAGGGACAAATATCATCATCATCTCATCTTCTCCACAGAGAGAAACTCGCGGTCACACATACTCCATAGATGAAATACACACTCACAGACGCGATTTTGAGGGGGGCTGGGGAATTTTTTTTCTTTTTTGACTCCAAACACACACCGTTGAAACTGAATATACACTCCGAAGAGAATCGGAGAGTGAGAGAGAATCAGAGAGATTAGCGAGAGAGAGATCATGAGATTAGAGAGAGAGGGATAAGGCGATGGTGAGATGAAATCGATCAGAATAGGGGGGCTGGTGAGAGGAGTTTGTGGCTGAAAATGGTCTTATTTTGGAGCGGTTTTTTCATGATAGTTTTGTATACGGGTCTACTTTGTGCTACTGCTATCTTTATTCCGGCATCATCGGTATCCGTTATTGGTTCGGGGATTTGGGTTTCTGATCGTCTTGACCCATTTATTGAATTCAGTTTTGAGTCTTGAGCTTTTTGATATCGAGTTTGGAGTTTGTCGCTGTTGAGGTCCTATTCGGGATCCCAAATCCAAGTTTTCTTAAATCTTATTACCAACGAAATCAATTGTCAAAAGGTCCATCTCTTAACTCTACCTTTTTTTATTATATCGAAGATGGTTGATATCGTGATTTTGTGGTGTGTTTTTAAATATTTTAAGCAAATATTGATTGTTGTTGTAGATATGAATGATCGGTATGCTTAAATATTTGAATCTTTGTTAGGGTATGTGTTCGATGTTGATTTTGAATTTTGAAAAGTGATTTGATAGTCGAATTAGTTTAATCATGTGAGATTCGGGGGGCGGGAATTAAAACATTGATAAAAGTGAATTTAGATTAACTTTGATTCATTGTTGGATATTGTTGAAATTGATAGTATCATGATTTAGATCGTTAAGTGGATAGGCAAATATTGAGTTTGGGTCGGCAAATTGTAGAAATTGGAAGATGGTGATTTGTTGAATGTGTGTATGTTTGTTGAATGGTTCTTTCTAGTTTTAACACATAAAATTGAAAAATGTATTCATTTTACCGGGGAATGTCCCGAGGTTTTATGTACTTATTCTTTGGGGAATGCCCCGAGGTATCTTGTACTCAGAGGATGTTCGTGATGAAAGCCTAAGGCGTCGGATAGAGCATTAGTTTAGAATAGGATTTACATTTCCGTATTTTTTCTATTTTTGAGACTATAATTTGGACTGAACATAATATTTTCAGGATTTATATTTGTTTGTTTAATTGTTGTTTGTTTATGTGGTTTTTATATTCTTAGTGTCAAAATTAGTTGATACGCTCTATCAAACGACTGTATTCGAACCACGGGATCGAGGGGTGCCTAACACCTTCCCCTCGATCAACAGAATTCCTTAGCCGGAATCTCTGTTCGCAAACCAGTCTAAAAGAGTCAAATTATTTTTGAAAAGGACTTTTCAAAGGTGACTTGGCACACCGGATTATGCCAAGTGGCGACTCTGAGTTAATTGTAAAACTAATCATTTTTCGAAACAATTCTTCATTTTGTCACCTTTAATAATAAAAACCCTTTCGAACTTTAATATTTAATCTTTTGGAGTTAAAAAAGGGGTGTGACATTATTGACTTTGAATTTGTAGAGGCTTTGTGGATAATTGTGGACTTGGATATGTTTTTTTGGTATGTTATCTTGATGGATTGATTAGACACTTCTGAAGTTATGATTATCAGTCTTGTTTCTGCTATTTTTTTTAATGTTCGGAGTTCATCCAACACTTATGGATTGATATGATGGTTAGGTTAGGTACAGGGGGTGATCTTCGATCCACGTCGGACTTGAGATACCCATCATGGCCAGGCCCTGGTTTGGGTCGTGACACCTAGGTTGATAACTTATTAGAAGTTTGAGTGGAAAATTTTGATATATATATATGGATATGAGTATTAGTGTTGGAGCAATGAGTTTGTAACAACCTGGGTGTATGTGAAGTCTAAGCTGTGCTTAAAATGAGCTTACGTGGTCCCTAGATTGAGTATAGGATATCTCAGGATAGGTTCTAATGCATTAGGGAAAGTTTGGGCATGTAAATTAGATTGTCCATCACAAAGGGGTGAGTTTGAATTGGCTTCGCATCGTAAGAGAGCCCGCGAAGGCTCACCGACTCAGCTTCGTGTGGGACTATGTGCCATAAAACTATTGCTTTGCGTTGGGCTTCGCACCGCGAAGATAGAGGTTTGGCTTGGGCTTTGTGTCGTGGACCTCCCTTACTTCGTCGATGGGACTTCATTTTAAAATATTTTAAGGTTATTTTGGTCCTTTTTAAGTCCTATAAACCATCCAATCTTTTCATAACCTGTTTTATAAGCCTTAAAACTTTTGTATTCCATCAAAAGGGTCACTCTTTATTCCCAAACTAAGGTTAAAAGGCAGTGAGATTAGTGTTCAAGATTGGAACCTAGAGGAAGTTAGGAGTAGTGCCCCTGGGAGGAATGTGATAGAAAGAAGTTAGTACTTTTCCTATAATAGTGTATTAGGGCGAGCCTAGAATTCATGTGTATAGTGATACCCCCATTGTGTTGAGAGTTATGGATATAGATTTTATGAGAGGACATGTCCGCAAGTATAGGATTGTGACTCTGATATAAAGGGGAGATGATGGACTAAGGAAGTTTTTGAATTTTCGTAGTTTTTGAATTTTCTCATGGTGTCAAGTTTCAGAAAGGAGTCATGGTAATCTATTCCTATTCTAGTAAACTCCTCCTACTTTAATTTAAGAGAAAATTCTACTAATATCTTACTTATTCAAGTCATGCCTATGCCTAAATTTCGAGTTCTCTATGCAGCTTATGTCCATGTTTCAACCTCCAAACTATAAACAATAATTTCCCTCAGCAAACCAAGCTTTCAAGTATTCAAGCTATATGTTATGGTGCTCGTGATCCCTAAATCCATGTCTTATATCATGCTCAGTTCTACAAAACTATGCTTTCTATATATTACTGGTTCAATTTACGTTGTGTCTAGCACAAAGCGATAGGGTTTATAAAAACTCATGGCCATTTTCAGTTCTTAAAATGAGGAGCAATAGCTTCAAGTTGCAATCCTTGTCTCAATCATTGACTACATAAACTCCAATTTTATGTTATATAACTCATGATATCAGAACTCATGTTGTGTTGTGCTTATGCCTGAACGACTCTCTATTTATGATCTAGACATTTGATATATGAAATACTTCATGCTAATTGTATCGTATCTTACATCTCGGGCCCCGCCTTGAGTAAAGCAACTAATGTAAGTTATAATTAGATAGTGCTACTCCTATTCTTGATGCTTATGCTCTATTCTCTTAATGAACCTCTTTATGTTAGTATTGTGGTTATGGGAGCGTTAGATAAGGGAATAGATGTTCTTTATTGTGAAAAATTTTAGTGTGATTACTTGAGCTAAGGTTATAGGTGAAAAGGGAAGAGGGAGATAAACTTTCGTTATTTAAGATAGTTAGGGAGGGTATATATGGCAAAAAAAATTGTGAAAGTGATTGAAGTTGTTGATCTTTGGTGGGGAGATCCATAAAGTGGGTGTAGTGAAGGTAGGCTTGAATATTGTGATTGATAAATACACAAACCATTATGTCATGTGGTTAGTACTCCTTGAAGTAAAACCCGAGGTTGTTTGATTATAGTGATGAGATGAAGTAATATTCTTAAAGTCAATGTAGAGTATGGGGTCCCATAGCTTAAGCTAGCACCTTTTAAACTGCGGGTTAGGCTTCATCATGCAAGTACTATGCAGTGGGACTCAAACTTTTATAGTTAGGTGTGTTGTGGGGGAATTGTAAGTTGAAAATGATGAAGTATGTTATTTATTGTTTGGGGCATAGTAGAGTAGTGTCTCTAAGTGTAAGGTCTATCGGTCGTATAATTTAAGATGGAGGATACCTCTATTCCAATGTTTTGTGAAATCTTATGTCATGTTTAGTGTCAATTTAATCAATGCCCTTGATCACCAAATAAACTCATGCCTTATGTATCAATGATTATGATCCATAGAACTCATGCGCAAGATCATTTTTATGTCTATTCTCCTTATCTCATGCTTTGTGCTAACATAATTCACTAGGGTTATCAAGAAGCTCTTTTGATGCCTTTGCATGTTTTATTGAGAAAAAATTCTAATGTGAGGTTACGTCCTTCAGTCGATACTTTTAGAGCTTCAACAAGTTCCTACCCATCATTCGAGGATAAATGATCACAAGGGGGAGATAATGTAACACCCCACATTTTTAGTCTAGAGTTTGAACCGTCGTTCCAACATATATAGAACCAAGCCCAATGGTTTCTACTTAGAAATAAGTGTGAATAATTATTCTTTAAGGTGAGAACATTTTCGGATATGGATTGAAGTCTTAAATATCACCTATCTCAAAGTTAAGTAGAGCACTTGCTTATCTATTGAATTTTAGTACATGATTTTTCTTGAGTCAACTTGCAGAGACCATTACTCCTAGAATATAAGGAGTTATGTGTCTCATTATATATCCAATTAAAGATCTTTGAGTCCTCTTTCTATAGCAACTGACTGTTTGTCAATTCGAGTTTTGAATCAAAAGTTGTAAGTGTTTTAGTGATACAATGTCCAAGGTGCACGATTGGGTCGCGATGAAATGTTGGAGCTCCGCGTTTGGGTTCGCGAGGTAAAGCTCCTGCTCCGCATTAGGTCCGCGGTGCAAATACCTTTTTTTCATATGTTAAAACACATTTTTTCCACATTAAATCAAGGTCAAAAAGGTCCTTTAACCCCCCTCCCCCCCCCCACCACCACCACCACCATAACTCCCCCAATCCGTCTTATAACCCTAAGTTCATTCCAAAACCGATTGAAAGCCCCCAAACATTCATTCTCTCCTTCTCAAGAACATCAAGGAGGGATTTCTCAATTGTGAAGCATGTAGATTCCAAACTCAAGGTTATTCTTTGATTTTTTTTCTCCATCAAAGGTATGTGGGACTATCCTAACTCTCATGAACGTAACTTTAATGTTTTAACAAGTTTTAAAAATGTATATGTATGTATATGCAATGAGTTTTAAAAATCATTTTAAGAGCATGCATCATGAAACCATGTTTGATGAAACTATGAAATTTCTAAGGGGGGTTTCCATGAATTTGAGTTATAGTCATGTGTACATATGTTATGAGTTTCAAAAAGTGATTTAAGAGAAAACTTTACAAAATTCCCCTCGCATGATGAAATTTATTGTCTTAACGTGTCATGAATTGTGAAATGAGTTTGAGGGCATAAACTATAAGTCCCCTTTTTCGATCATGAGATTTAGGTATGGTGTTGGGGTTGTTTTATGAATGATGATAATTCTTGAGTTTTAAATGCCTCTTGATTTATTATACATGATTGTTTTACATGTTTTTTCAAAGAGGTGATTATTATTTTAAATGCTCTTGTTTTCTAATGAAGAATTGCATGTGTTTTATGTAAGAATTGACCACCACATGTTAAAGTATAGAAAAGAGAGTGTTTTGCATAAGTTTCATATGTATTTGAAATAAGAACTCTCATGTGATGTTTAAATCTTTTGGGTGGTCATTGACATGCTTTTGAATAAGAAGGGCTATGGATATGATATGATTTGATATGAATGACTTGCAAGTCTGGATATGATGATACCCTATTATGATATGCCCTTAAAAAATGAACTTCTTATAAGCATGAAGTATGATTTTTAAGAGGCTAAAACGGGCTCTAAGAAAGCTAAATGGTTACCCGAAGAAGGCGCGAGTTCAGATAACTCATTGCCCGAAATCGTGTTTTGTTGACACGGAATTATGATATCCTGAAATATGGATTGTACGCTGGCTACGGTCCTGTGGCATATTAGATTTTAGCACTCCACTCCTTGCGGAAAACTTGGGTTGGGGGCTTGGCCAACGAGCTAATGGCGGACCCATATAGCCCGTGGGTACTATATTTGTAGGGTGTACCATCTAGCTCAGAAGCAAATCAAAGAGTTGAGTCAATGTTTTATAGGCATGAATTGAATCTCTTTATATTATGTCCATGTGTTTTTATATATATTATGATAAATGATTTTCACAATGCTCTATATTATTTTATACGTTATTTTTGGATTTTTTGCATACCAATACTTTTCAAGTATTGACCCTTATAATACAGGTTCTGAGGCACATCCCGTGGTCTATCACATCAGTAGAACATTTGGGATAATGACAGAGTTGGTGAAGCATCCATCTTTCGGAGGGCATTTATTCATATATTGACTTCTTTCAGTTTATGGTCCAGTCAGGGGTCTCGTCCCAACCTAGACAGTTAGTATTCAGTAGAGGCTGGGTAGACGAGATTTGATTATTGTATTGCCACACCTTTGTTGACACAATTTGATTTTGAATTTCCCTTTGAATGTCATTATATCTTCTGCACTTCGATTTATGTATGAATTATGCTTATGATAGTTTGTTAAGGGATCCCTCGGGCTTTCATGGTTCGGGATACCCATCGCAGTCAGGACCTCAGCTCGAATCGTGACATTTAAGTCTTCTTTTTCAAATCTTCTCTAAAGCCGGACTCATCTCACTTTATGATTTACCAATGTTAGATCCTATATTAAATTATCCATGCACCAAATGTCCTAAATGTGGTGGGATGAGAAAAAACTAAACAATCTTCTCTTCGTAAGCTATAAATCAATGTAAAAACTCATAAACTTCAAATTTTAATTTGTCTTTGTGTTTATTGAATCTCATTCGACATTGAAAGTCACCTACTCACTGACCCTTTCTAAATTTGCTATGCATGAAGGACATAGTAAAATAAACTCAACTCGTGTTTTATATACTCCTATATTCTTCATAAGGTATATTTGCAACAACTGTGCATAAAGCTGACTTGTCACTAAAATAACGCCTTTATAACAAAAAAGATTGAAAAGCTAACACATGGGGGTAAAGTGCAGACTCTTAAGTAAACAGGGAAAATACAAACATATCAAAAAAAAAAAAAAATATATGAAGCATGAATTGGTGCTTGGGACAATTGAGACAACTTTAAAGTGTACCACTCTGTTTCGTCCTAGTCCAACGCATTCTACATCTCGTGACAACACTACTTGATTCTTTCTTTGGACTTCATAAATGCCCCACTACCTTCGAATAAAACCATTATCATATCTCTATCACAATTATGCTTTCTAAGGACTACACATTTCTAACACTCCACATGATTACAAAAAGAAATTCGTACTATTGATGTTAGAGTGGATTAGAGTTTCATTACGTTTGGGAATGGATGGATGATCAGTTTATATAAATTTGGATAATTTTTATTTTTGGATTGAGTTAGGCGCAATATCATTCCTTTACAAGGGGAGAGAAACTATTTATATTAATCAAACAACAACAATCCGTTAATTTGTGTTTTTTTATTTTATTTTTTTAATCACATCGCCGAAATTTCGCTTGTAAAAGTTTTGAATTTTAGTTGGTAGTATTTGTATCTAAATCTTATTTTCCTAGTTACATCTTAAAGGATGACTAAACTTTGAATACTGATTGAAAATTGGCTAATTCATCCAATATTTACTATTTGTACTCTGTTGCCGCGTTGACCTTCCCATGTGACATGTTTAGTTGTTTACTTCCACGGTTCCACTCATCAACAAAGCAATTGTATAAGCAACGTAAAAAGAAAAAGTACAGTGGAACAATAAAAAAGGAGCTGCCAGATCTGGCAATATATAGAAATAGAGGGTCTGTTTGGTGGAAAATGTTTTTCTAGAAAATACGTAATTTTCTTGTATTTGTTTTAATGTTTGGTTGATAAGTGAAAAATAATTTTAGAAAAATATTTTCTAATGTTTGATTGGTGAGGAAAAAAAATATTTTCTCACTGTATGATGGCAAGGAGAGAAATAATTTTCTAACAATATATATATATATCTATGAAAATCAGATATACCCAAATCTCACGCCTAGCAAAGGTCAAAATATAAGATCGGTACACCTGATTCACCACTAAAGAGTCTCTCTCCTACATGGGTATATACATAGATAGAAATGACCTGAGGCTCTATAAAAAATAAATACCTGAAGTAAAAAATGAAAACACATAGCACAAAGTCTATAGAGGGTCAAATAATGTAGATGAAAATCTAAAACAAATAGGGATGATACTTGTGATAATATCTTAAAAAACCTCTACCTCAGATCTAACGAGTCAAACATAACACTGTCCACAACCACCGCCTGACTAAGTGGCCCTGCGACCACCACCACAAACATAGCAACCTCTACCTTCCGTAGCTCTAGTAGAACCTCTACCTCTTACTGCTGACATTGGAGTAGGCCTTAAAATATAGTGGGGATAGTCGTCTTTGGCCATATATTCTACCTCATCATGCTCAAAGCAATTGCAACTGGTAATTTGCAAAATGCTCCTTCTAGCTTTGGAATGTACATATATAAAAAGTTCCTTCAATTATGAAACTTCAATATCAAAGTAGCATATCATGTCAAAACTTTATGTTCACTATTGTGTGGATTAATATAGAACTAGAATTTGACAATTAATTGGTTATTCAGTTAGACATAAGAATAGAGTAAAGAACATTGGATGGTTGAGAAAAAACTTAAAAGCCAGTCTATATACTTGATGAGTGCAAGTTGTCCCCTAGCTACACATTTAGGAAAGCTATTCTCGAGACTTTTAAGGAAAATGTGATTTTGAGAGAAAATGTTTTTCAAGTATTATGGTCAATCAAATGTGAAAGAATTGAAAAAAAAATAAATTAAAATGAATGTGATTTGATTCTATGCCGTTGGAATCAAATACTGTACGTTTTATAATAGTTGGAACATTACTTGAGGTTGTTAAAGAAAAAAAAAAGAACATTTTGTTGAACCTTAATAAGAGATTGACACATTAATTTGTGAAATCTTGTACTGTATTAGAATAAACTGCAACCACTTATTAACTCGTAATGGATAACTCAAACTCCGAGTCTTAGACATTGATCGGTTAAGGGAAGGAATTCTTATTTGTCGACTCTAAAAATGGAAGAACTAAAGATGATTTGGCAAAAGAAAGCGACCAACTTTATTAATAACTTTGTAAATTATGTTTACTAATAAATAAATTATACATATTCTGATATTGAGAAATAAATAGTCTTGATTATTAAATATTTAGATTTAGAGACAAAATTTTAATTATTCATATTTGCATGTGAATTCAAACGTCCTGATCAAGATGATTATAATTGAGGCTTTAATGGTGAAAATTCTAATTTTTTGAGCGTCCTACTTGAACTATCAAGTATGCGAGTTTCTTATCTAAACTATCTCCAACTATTTATCAGAATTCAGAATACACCTACTTATCACTTGTTTCATTTTCCTACTTAAACAATGTGATATTTCAGATTAAAAAAAAAAAAAAGTAAACAATCCGTAGTTCAGGTATACAGATTGAAAAGTGATGAATTTTAATTATATTTTTGAATGGCGCCAAAAGTTTGGATACTCATAAAATAAGGGGGGGGGGGGGGGGCACCCAATTTTTTACTATTTGTACTCCCATCCCACTTTGACCCGCCCATGTGACATGTTTACCACTTTACTCTTCCCATTCATCCAAAGGTGATTGATTAGCAACAAAACAAAATGGATGATTGAAGTTTTACCATATTCTTTACAACATCGATCAAGCAAAGATAACTTGACGAGACAAACTAAAAAAGTAGCACGAAACGATACAAATGAGGTGCCAAAATATATTATATAAATAGTAAAATAAAGTGCATAAGGTGCAAAGTATATAAATACAATTCCAATCCATGTCGTCGAAATCAAACATAGTATTAGTTGGAACATTGTTATTCATTTATTTTATAAAATTATCTCTCAGGACTTTCATCTCCCCTGGTGACTGACTGGTCATGGAAGTTCGACATTGACCTTTATCATAGTTGGAAGTTGGAACATAGTTGTTGAACCTTAATAAACAATTGACACGTTGACTGCAAACTCTTGTCGTATATTAACTGGACTAACAAATTAAATTGCACCCATTTAATAATTTTTGACTCGTAATGAATAAATCAAACTTTGGGGTTGACAGATGAAATACAGGAAAAGTAATTTTTATTTCTCCAGACTCTTGAAACTATAATTACTCATGAGTTTGATTTGTATACGTTGTTTCCTGTTTTATTTTATTTATCCGACTCTTGAAACTGTAATTACTCATGTGTTTGAGTTATGGGTGTAAAACGGGCCGGAACGGGCCAACCCGAAACCGACCCTTCTATTTTAACCGGATTGAGGGCCGGTTTTGGCGCTAGACGGGTCGGGTCGGATCAAACAGTAAAAAAATAAAATCCACCCTAACCCGGCCCACTTAACCCAACCCGGTAAAATCCATCAAAACTCGGTCAAATTCGGTTAAAAAATCGGTCAAACCCGATCAAAAATATAAAAAAAAAACTTTCTTTCAATAGACATATCATACCCACCTATATACATTATAAATACGTTAAATAATATATATACACTATATATATAGTATATACTACATTAGAATTTAAAAAATATATGCACATATACACAATTAGTCAATTACTTATATATACGCACCGTTCAATGTATGTATACTACTACTTATAAAATATACTACAATATATATACATTACAATATATATAGATATACTTATATACTAATTCATAAAAGATATACACATGTATACGTTAAATATACAAGATATATACACGTGTATATGCACCATACAATGTATATATACTACTACTTATAAAATATACTACAATATATATACATTACAATATATATAGATATAGTTATATACTAATTTATAAAACATATACACATGTATACGTTAAATATACACTTCTATAGAAGATATATACATGTGTATACACACTATTCAATGTATATATACTACTACTTATAAAATATACTACAATATATATATATATACATTACAATATATATAGATATACTTATATACTAATTGATAAAACATATACACATGTATACGTTAAATATACACTTCTATAGAAGATATATACACGGGTATACACACCATTCAATGTATATATACTACTACTTATAAAATATACTACAATATATATACATTACAATATATATAGATATACTTATACACTAATTTATAAAACATATACACATGTATACGTTAAATATACACTTCTATAGAAGATATATTCACATGTATACGCACCATTCAACGTATATATACTACTACTTATAAAATATACTACAATAGATATAGATTACAATATATATAGATATACTTATATACTAATTTATAAAACATATACACATGTATACGTTAAATATACACTTCTATAGAAGATATATACACGTGTATACGCACCATTCAATGTATATATACTACTACTTATAAAATATACTACATTATATATACATTACAATATATATAGATATACTTATATACTAATTTAAAAAATATATACACATGTATACGTTAAATATACACTTCTATAGAAGATATCCAATTTATAAAACATATACACATGTATACGTTAAATATACACTTCTATAGAAGATATATACACGTGTATACGCACCATTCAATGTATATATACTACTACTTATAAAATATACTACATTATATATACATTACAATATATATAGATATACTTATATACTAATTTATAAAATATATACACATGTATACGTTAAATATACACTTTTATAGAAGATATATACACAAATATACAAAACATATGCTACTTAATATAATAAATTAATAATATTTGGTAGTAAATTAATAATATATTAGAAGTAAGCTTTTAATTTAAAGTAGAAAACTAGAAATTCAATTTAAAATTTTAAATCGTTAATGAAAAAATATAAAAAGCAAGGACTAAGGAGTGAATGAATTTGGGGAATTTTATTGATTGCAAAATGATCCAAAATTTATAATTTACATGAATGAAAAATCTACAAATTATGCATCATTTTTTCCAACTCATTCATGTTAATATTAACGGGAACTTGCATAGGATAGTCGAAGTCAACGGGGGCAAAACCATGCATTAGACTTGATTCTGCTGAGTTCTCCCGTGAAGTCATAATTTCTTCAAGTTTCACCTCGTCGCTCGGCTCCGGTTCCATTCTTTGGTTTCTTCTTTCCGCTCTAATCTAATCTCTGAGGCAAACTAGAACATTCATTGCATTGCTTCCCAATGAGTGTCGGTTGTCTCCAAGCTGTTGTCGTCCCTGACTAAAGGCGCTCTCTGATGCAACGGTTGACATTGGAACATTCAAGATATCTCTAGCTAATCTTGAAAGCACAGGATATTGTGTTTCATTACTCCTCCACCAATCCAACGTGTTGATCCGTCATCTGCGATCCTCTGGTGCCGTCTGAAGATAATATTTCAGTTCTTCCTGATAAGTTGATGCGTAAGTTCTCTCATCAATACTAGTCCAACAATTTAAATCATAAAACGAATCAGGAAACCCACTATGTGCCGGCTTTTTAGAAGATGATGGCTCCTCGGGAGGATGAGGAGCAATAGTTGGAGTGATATTTGTAGATACGGCTAAATCAAATAAATCAGCATAGTGATTATATAATTTTTCTATGTAATCCTTTGCATCAGTCATAGCCGTCCACAAATCAGGTTGTACTTGTTCAGAATCATGGTTAGTATTTATTTCTAAGTTAGTATAAATAAGAGTACTAAAGTGGCACATATTATTATATTTCATTCACGGATTTAGCATAGCACCAACCAAGTAAATAAGGGGAATCGGAAAAAAATATTTTTTAAATTTCGTAAACATGGCGCCAACAGCTTCTTTATAACCTTCTTTATTTTTATATTCTTTGAGCAAACCAGAAATATCGGTTATATATGTCAAAATATTACAAACAGTAGGATAATAAGCACCGAAAAATTCAACCGTAGCTACATAAAAATTTTCTAATAACTTAACAAGATCATTAATTACAACCCAATCAGAATTATGTAGCATGCAATCAGCAGAATCAACAAATGAATCGCAATGTTGGTTAAAAGCTAGTGTAATAGGAATTCTATATTTATAACAAGTTTTTAAAAATTCATACGTAGAATTCCATCTAGTATCAATTTCCTCAAGCATCAAAATCAGTGTAAGTCCATTTTTTTGACATTTAACTTTAAATTCTCTAATTCTCGATCTACGATTATTTCCTTGAATAAAAACAACGGCAAGACGAATTTTTTCAATATAAAGCTCAAAAAACTCAAGACCATCTTTTACAATTAAATTATATATATGACATGCACACTTAATATGAAAAATTTCAGGCAAGAGCGGAGATAGCGTAGATTTTAATTTTTTTATAGCAGTCTTGTTGTTAGAAGCATTATCAAAAGCAATACATAAAATTTTATTTTCGATACCATAATATCCGATAATTTTAACAATAGAATCAGCAATAAATTGTCCAATATATTTACGATCTTTATCATATAAAAAAGCAAGAATACGTTTTTGCATCACGAAATTATTATCCATCCAATGACAAGTAACGGTTAAATAATCATTTTTATTTACAGCACGACCAAGATCAGAAGTTAGGGACAATCTACATTGAATATTTTTTAACAATGTTGATAAATAAAAATAATATTGTGAATGAAGTCTAAAAATATCAGACCGACAAGTAGTTCTAGGAATACCGTTAAACATAGGATTATAAATTGTTTGTATATAACGAATAAAGGCATCAGAAGAAGGAAAACTAAAAGGCAAACAACCAACAGCTACCATTTTAGCTATTTCTTCCCGGTCCCTCAACTTATTATACTTCTTCGCTACGTGACCGGTTGCTGGGTCCATTCCAGTTTGCGTTGGCCCACCAACATCCCCACCACCTTGTGCAATATTTAACTCTCTTTTGTGATCTTCAGCTATATGTCTCATTAGCGTACCCGTACCCCCTTGCTTGCCTCCACTTCTATGCTTATATATTTGTTGACAAATATTGCATTGCACCTCAATATCTGATATACGTTCAAAAAATTGTCATGCAACACTAGTTCTTTTACGAGGTCTTGGGGCACTGGAAGGACGGGAAGGGAGATTAACCGATTCAGATCTAACGTTAGCATCTCCTACTGCGGGTGTCTCAACAATATTTTCATTATCTTCGTCTAAATTAACCGCATCTACTTCATTTTCTTCTTCTATACCGTAATTTTCCTGAGCTTCTACATAATCCATATCGTGAGCACCTACACCTATTTCTTCCTCAAAAGGTGTACCAAGCGGTACCGGAGACGAAGGCACACGAGTATATCTACTACTTGAACTACCTCTACCGCTAGTAATTCGCTTTTTACTACCACTACCGCTTCCGGGACGAAATTTTTTAACACCTTTAGTAGCGAGGTTTCTTAATTTATTCATAATATAAATTAAATTAAACTAAAAATATTCAAAATACACAAATATAATAAAATTAAATATTAAACAATTAATACAATAAATAAAAATTAAACGTAACAGATGGAACGACAATACCAAATTTTAAAAGTATCCGAAGGTTGCGACTTTAGAAACTTTCGCTCGTACTTTGTAAACGAAAAATTAAACAATTAAAGTGAACACTTTAAGAAATTAAATAAATTGAATATTTTAGAATTGAGAATTGAGATTTGAGAGAGTGAAAAATTGTGTGAAAAATGATTTGAAGTTGTAGGGTATTTATAAAAAAAAATTTGGGATTAAAAAATATTTTTAAAGTTAAATTTTATTTTTTTTAATAAATGGGCCCAAACTAGCCGTTTGGACCCAAAAACGGTTATTTAGCCGTTGGGCCAACGGCTAGTTTGGCCCAAAATCCCAATTTTTTTATATATATATATTTTTTTTAGAAAAAACTATTCGGGCCGGGCCGATTAACCGGTAGGCCTGGACCGGGCTTGGTCCGGGTCGGATTACCCCGCCCATTTTAAAAAAATAACCGATCCAAAATCTAGAACCCTAAAGCCCTAAGGCTTACCGGGCCGGATCTGGCCGGCCCACTTGACACCCTTAGTTTGAGTTGTATACGTTGTGTCCAATTTTATTGTCATTAGATAGTTACATGCAATAAAATTGTAGAAAGTAAAACGAGCATTATGAATTAATATATGTCAAACTGTACTAATTCTATAAATATACACTTTTATGAAATTAAAGAATATAATTTAAACCCACTACACCTAATCTGTGTAATAATACTATGATAAATAAGATGAAATATTAGAGCTAGTATTATTCGTCTAGAATTTGTTCTTCTAAATTCTACTGTACTCCTTCCGTCAGGGGAGGAATTTATAGTCTTAAAGTGGTGCACATGATCCTATCTATGATCATTTCGTAGATTGATTCAACACTATCGATTGATACTCATACCATAAGAAGGTCAAATATTATTACACTTAGTTGAATATTGGATAGTATTATCTAAAAGAATATAAATCAATTCTTATTTAATCTAAGTTTGCCTCAGCAGTTTCATCTTATTTTAATCGTCGCTTTGGCTTAATTTTTTTAGTTCTAAACTATCACAATTACAAATTCAAAATCGAGTACAACTTATTTAGGCAAAGTTTCTCTTTTTCAGCTCCCACAGACGTGTCATTCATCGAAGTGATCATGACACGTGCAATTCAGCCATTTTTCTATTTCGTCGGCACCATTATAAAATAATTGACCATCCTCATGTTATGGTGCTCATTATTAGGCATTTAAAATAAAAGGTTAGCAGATACAGGAATATCGAATCTTTGGTGAATTATTACACAAATTCAATTGTCAATCTCCATACATGGGCGGACACATGGACATTATCATGCACTAGTTGAAAATGATTGAAGTCCAAGCCAATAATTAGGATTTTAATAATGATTTTCTTAGTGAGAAATTGACTTTTACTATAAATAGATGTCTTCCCCACATGAAATAACACAAGTTACTGGTTACTGTACTGTATATATGCGTTTTTTCTTCCTTTCATATTTTATCCACTAATAATAATGCATGCATATAGATTCTAGGGGGTGTTTGGTAGGAGGGATAAGGGATAACTAATCTCGAAATTAAGTTTAAGATGAACTTATTCCATGTTTGATTGGGATAAAATTCATGGAATAACTAATCCCAAGATTAGTTATTCTGGGATTGTAGGGTTATTTTTATCCCTTTTTGAAAATTGAATAAATAATTCCAAGATAGTTATTTTTGGGTTTAATTGGTGTGAATGAAAAATGGAGGGACACAACCTTTGAGCAAAAGACATATTGTTTTGGAAAATGTGTGACTGTTCAGATAGTTGTGTCTCTTCAGAAAAAGACACAATGTTTCGAATGAACAAACATGACTCTTCCAAAGGATACACCTTTTAAGTGAACCATTGCCACCTTTCAGAACAATTGCCACCTTTCAGAAGAGGCATCTGATGGCTATATAAACCTGTTTTCATCCACAGGTTTAGAAATGAATGAAAAAATTTCTGAAATAAAAACTCTTCTTGTCTTCAAAACATTCTTTGTGATCAATCAAATCGTTGAGTGAGTTTGACGAATCCAATTATTTGAGGTACCACTATAGTTGGATTGAAAGTCATTTTATCCTGGGAGGAAGATTCCAAAACCTCGGGTACAGTAAGGGGAATTATTCTTTAAGGACACTCCGTGAAGTCGGTGGACTTGGCTTTATATTTCTGTTTCATCTTAATTTCGGAAAAAATAAAACATACTTCTTAGAACGATCACTTTGATCTTATGTTAAGGGTGTTTTTGTACTTCATAGTGTTCTTGTTTTAAACTTGAACTAGTGTTGAAGTAGTGTTGTGCCTAAATACAGATTCTTGTACTCGAAATACATAAAAGATAACAATCTTAAAGAATAATCTTGTAGAATCTGTATTGCTTATTTTTGGAGATTAAAGCTTTAAGTTCTCTACTCTGTTTGAACTTAACTAGTGATTCGAAGACATAAAATCTTCATCACTAGTTAAATATCACTCGGTTGACAATTGGAAGTCATAAAAACTTCATCGTTAACTAGAAACAAGAAGAAGAGTTTAAAGTTGCTTAACTTTATAAGTAGTATTCTAAAAATACTAAATTTTATTTTCTTGTGGCGACGGAAAAAATGACTAACGAAAGTCAAATGCAAGATGCGGCTATGATTGTGGGGGCAACTAGTATTGCCTCAACAAGTCGAGCAAATGCTCTGTAACCAATGGCACCTGCGGAGAAGCCCGAAAAATTTGCGGGCATTGACTTTAAGCGATGACAACAAAAGATGTTCTTTTACCTCACCACTCTATGCCTTCAAAGGTTCACTAGTGAGGATGCTCCTGAGGTGCCCGAGGGAACCTCGAACAAAGAGCATTTTATGATTGTAGAGGCCTGGAAGCACTCAGGCTTCCTTTGCAGGAATTATATCTTGAGTGGTCTCCAAGACGACCTCTACAATGTTTACAGTGGAACTAAGACATCGAAGGAATTGTGTGGGGGGAACTAGAACGAAAATATAAGACAGAGGTGCGGGAATTAAGAAATTCTTTATTGCAAGGTTTCTAGACTTTAAAATGATAGATAGCAAATCGGTTGTCTCTCAATTTCAGGAATTGCAAGTAATCATCCATGATCTCTTAGTAGAAGGTATATCTTTGAAAAATACCTTAGTTGAACAAATTGAAAATGTTCTTAGTACTCACATAAACTGTTTTGTAGGTTTGATTTTGAATGATGCATTTGAAGTAGCAGCGATCATTGAGAATTTACCACCTATGTGGAAAGACTTCAAAAACTACTTAAAGCACAAACGCAAGGAGATAACTGTCAAAGATCTTATTGTCCGACTGCGTATTGAAGAGGATAATAAGGCTGCCGAGAGAAGGTCAAAAGGGAATTCTACAATTAATGGAGCACATATTGTAGAAGATGACCAAAACAATTCTAAAAAAAAAAAGTTGAATAAGAAAGCAATCAACCCAAGAAGAAATTCAAGGAAAAGTGCTTCAACTGTGGCAAAATTGGCCATAAGTCCACGGATTGTCGTGTCCCTAAAAAAGGCAAGAAAAAGGACCAAGCTAATATGGTTGAGTCCAACAAAGAATGTGATCATTGGTGTGCTATGTTCTCAAAATGCAACTTGGTGGGGAATCCTCGCGAATGGTGGATGGATTCTGGTGCCACCCGTCATGTGTGTGTCAACAAAGAGTTGTTTTTATCATTCGCTCCGGCTTAAGTAGAAGAAATAATCTACATGGCTAACTCAGCTACGGCTAAGGTCGAAGGAACAGGAAAAATGGGCTTGAAAATGACTTCAGGAAAGGTCTTGACACTTAACAATGTCTTGTACGTTCCGGAATTACGTAGAACTTGATTTCTGTTTCACTTCTAGACAAGAACGGATTCAAATGTGTAACCATTTCTGGAAAAAACGTAATAAGCAAAGGAGAAGTGTATGTAGGAAAAGACTATCTCACCGAGGGTCTTTATAAGATGAATGTAATGAATGTTGAAATCAATAAAAGTTCAAATTCTTCTTACTTGCTTGAGTCTTATAATTTGTGGCATGAACGTTTAGGCCATGTTAATTACAAAACGTTACAAAAACTGATTAACTTAGAGGTTTTTCCAAACTTTGAGTGCAATAAATCAAAGTGTCAAACATGTGTGGAATCAAAGTATTCACAGCATCCTTATAAGTCCGTTGAAAAGAATTTCAATCCTTTAGACTTAGTACACACTGACATTTGTGATATGAAGTCAACATCATCACGTGGTGGGAAAAAGTATTTCATAACTTTTATTGACGATTTCACTAGATATTATTATGTCTACTTGCTAAATAGTAAGGATGAAGCAATAGATGTGTTTAGGCAATACAAAACAGAAGTAGAAAATCAGTTAGAGAAAAGGATAAAAATGATAAGAAGTGATAGGGGCGGAGAATATGAATCTCCCTTCGCCAAAATATGTGTGGAGAATGGAATCATATATCAAACTACAGCCCCATATTCACCTCAATCTAATGGATTGCGGAAAGAAAAAACTGAACTTTGAAGGAAATGATGAATGCCTTACTTATAAGTTCTGGTTTATCGCAAAACTTGTGAGGAGAGGCTATCCTTACAGCCAATCGTATACTCAATAGAGTTCCTCATAGTAAGACACAATCAATTCCTTATGAAAAATAGAAAGAAAGGAAATCCAACTTGAAATATTTTAAAGTATAGGGGTGTCTAGCAAAGGTCCAAGTTCCTATGCCCAAAAAGGTTAAGATAAGACCTAAGACGGTGGACTGCGTGTTCATAGGATATGCTAAAAGTAGTAAAGCATGTCGAGTTTTGGTTCATAAATCCGAACATTTGGATATAAATAAAAATACGGTAATTGAATCAGATAATGTTGAATTCTTTGAAAACATTTATCCGTATAAAGTTAGACATGAACAGTCTAGTGGAGGATCTAAAGGACCTCGAGATGGACCAAGTGAGAATGTACATAATGAAGAGAATCCAAGACGTAGTACACGTCAAAGAACGTCAACTTCGTTTGGATCAGATTTTGTAATATTTCTCTTAGAAAATGAGCCTTAAACGTTTAAAGAAGCGATGTCGTCGTCAGACTAATCCTTTTGGAAAGAGTCAGTCAATAGTGAGATTGATTCAATCTTAAGCAACCATACATGGGAATTGGTTGATCTTCCTCCAGGAAATAAACCTTTAGATTCTAAATAGATCTTTAAAAGGAAAATGAAGGCGGGTGGTTCTATTGACAAATACAAGGCAAAACTTGTAGTAAAAGGCTTCAAACAGAAAGAAGACCTTGATTACTTTGATACATACTCGCTAATAATAAGGATAACATCGATTCGAATATTAATTGCCTTGGTAGTGGTATATGATCTCGAAATACATCAAATGGATGTGAAAACCGTATTCTTAAATGGAGAATTGGAGGAAGAAATTTACATGGAACAACCTGAGGGTTTTGTAGTTCTAGGAAAGAAGAATAAGGTGTGTAAATTATTAAGTCATTGTATGACTAAAGCAAGTACCTAAATAATGGCATGCGAAGTTTGACCAAACCATATTGTCAAACGGGTTCAAAATAAATGAATGTGACAAATGTGTTTATATTAAAGACGCTCCAAATCACCAAGTTATTGTGTGTTTATATGTAGATGATATGTTGATCATCAGTAGAGACATTTCTAACATAAATGCAACAAAACGAATGCTCGATATCAAGTTCAATATGAAAGACCTTGGAGTTGCGGATGTGATCTTAGGTATAAGAATACATAGAACTCTACAAGGGTTGGTATTATCACAGTCTTCTTATATAAAAAATGTACTTGACAAATTCAAGTATATGAAATTCGGTATTTGCCAAGACTCCATTGGATGTGAGCTTTGCACTTCGAAAGAATGAAGGTGAAAGTGACTCACAATTGGAGTACGCAAGAGTATTGGATGTTTAATCTATATAATGAATTGTACACGACCAGACATAGCATGCGCTATTAGTAAGTTGAGTTGGTACACAAGTAATCCCAACAAAACTCATTGGATGACAGTGAAAAAAGTTTTGGGGTATCTAAAAAACACTCAAGACTATGCCTTGCATTATAATAAATATCCTGCGGTACTTGAAGGATATAGTGATGCAAATTGGATCACCGGATCGAACGAAGTAAAATCCACAAGTGGATATGTATTTACTATCGGTGGAGGAGCAGTCTCTTGGAAATCATCCAAACAGACTTGTATTGCTCACTCTACAATGGAATCTGAATTTATCGTATTAGATAAAGCTGATGAAGAAGCAGAATGGCTCCGGAATTTCTTGGAAGATATTCCTTATTGGCCCAAATCAGTGGCACCAGTATGTATACACTATGATAGCCAAGCGACAATAGGTAGGGCAGGGAGCATGATGTACAACGGTAAATCTCGTCACATAAGATGGAGACATAATACCGTTAGAGAACTTCTCTCTAGTAGAATTATCACTGTTGACTATGTTAAGTCAAAGGATAATGTGTCGGATCCACTTACAAAAGGCCTATCTAGAGAAGAAGTAGAAACGACATCCAACAGAATGGGTTTAAGGCCTAGGACAAGTCAGCATAGCGGTAACTCTACCTAGCAGACTGGAGATCCCAAGAGCTAGATTCAAGAAGATCAAACAAAGTTGTGTCTGACAGGTTTAACATTGTCAATTACCCAACCCATTCTCATGATGTAGACAATGTTTAGTGAACAAGGATAAGACTTAAAGTGAAAAGTCTTTTAATGATTATCTAAATTTGGCAGATTTGACCCAATAGTTTAATCTATGGGATTGAAAGTTTAGAAATCACCGATGTGAGGGCGAAGTGGAAGCCGCTTCAAGGAGAATGTTAGTAAAGGCCTATTCTCTAAGCTCTTATTAATCCGGGACGTGTTCATGACTGAAAAGAACAAAACCGTGAGAACCATAAATGGTAAAAGGCTGGTTGTGTGACATGTGTTATCTAGGTGTACATTAAAGCTCGACGGTTCCAAGATATCAAATCTACCGATTGAACGAGTGCATCCGATGCATGTTCACTACGAAAAGTTCAAAGGGAAACCCACTTATCCAGATGCAATCAATCTTTACTTGATGATCATATACTTGTCCGTAAAGTTTTACAAAGAATAGTCATTCCCCATTCATGTGGGGGATTGCTGTGTGTAATTGGTGTGAATGGAAAATGGAGGGACACAACCTTTGAGCAAAAGACATTATTTTGAAAAAAGGTGTCACTGTTCAGATAGTTATGTTTGTTCAGAAAAAGACACAATATTTTGAATGAACAAACATGACTCTTCCAAAGGATACACCTTTTAAGTGAACCATTGTCATATTTCAGAAGAGGCATCTGATGGCTATATAAACCTGCTTTCATCCACAAGTTTAGAAATGAATGAAAAATTTTCTGAAATAAAAACTCTTCTTGTCTTCAAAACATTCTTTGTGATCAATCAAATCGTTGAGTGAGTTCGACGAATCCAATTATTTGAGGTACCACTATAGTTGGATTGAAAGTCATTTTATCCTGGGAAGAAGATTCCAAAACATCGGGTACAGTAAGGGAAATTATTCCTTAAGGACACTCCGTGAAGTTGGAAAACTTGGCTTTATATTTCAGTTTCATCTTAATTTCTGAAAAAATAAAACACACTTCTTAGAAAGATCACTTTGATCTTGTGTTGAGGGTGTTTTTGTACTTCTTAGTGTTCTTGTTTTAAACTTGAACTAGTGTTGAAGTAGTGTTGTGCCTAAATACAGATTCTTGTATCTGAAATACATAAAAGACAACAGTTAATTCTAAAGTAACTTGTTTCCTAACCAAGTGACCCCTTAAAGTCTTAGGGTGTGTTCGGTAGGAACGAAAATGTGTCTCGTGAAAAATAAATAGATTTTTTAATTTATTTTCTTACAAATATTATGGAAGATAGGGTGGAATAGAGGTAGGATGAGGGCTATGAGGTGGGGGATGAAGATGATAAATGAGGTGTATTGGAGAGCGGGAAGTATGGGTGTCAAACGGGCCGAGCCGGGCCAACCCGGAACCGTCCCTTCTATTTTAACCGGGTTGAGGGCCAATTTTGGCACTAGCCGGGCCGGGCTAAACAGTAAAAAAATTAAAACCCACCCTAACCCGGCTCACTTAACCCAACCCGGTCAAACTCACCAAAATCCGGTCAAACCCGGTCAAAAATATAAAAAAAAAAACTTTCTTTCAACATACATTACATATACCCACCTATATACATTATAAATACGTTAAATAATATATATACACTATATATATACTACATTAGAATTTAAAAAATATATACACATATACACAATTAGTCAATTACTCATATATACACACCATTCAATGTATATATACTACTACTTATAAAATATACTACAATATATATACATTACAATATATATAGATATACTTATATACTAATTCATAAAATATATACACATGTATACATTAAATATACAAGATATATACACGTGTATATGCACCATAAAATGTATATATACTACTACTTATAAAATATACTACAATATATATACATTAAAACATATATAGATATAGTTATATACTAATTTAAAAAACATATACACATGTATACGTTAAATATACACTTCTATTGAAGATATATACATGTGTATACGCACTATTCAATGTATATATACTACTACTTATAAAATATACTACAATATATATACATTACAATATATATAGATATACTTATATACTAATTTATAAAATATATACACATGTATACGTTAAATATACACTTCTATAGAAGATATATACACGTGTATACGCACCATTCAATGTATATATACTACTACTTATAAAATATACTACAATATATATACATTACAATATATATAGATATACTTATATACTAATTTATAAAACATATACACATGTATACGTTAAATATACACTTCTATAGAAGATATATACACGTGTATACACACCATTCAATGTATATATACTACTACATATAAAATATACTACAATATATATACATTACAATATATATATACGCACCATTCAATGTATATATACTACTACTTATAAAATATACTACATTATATATAAATTACAATATATATAGATATACTTATATACTAATTTATAAAATATATACACATGTATACGTTAAATATACACTTCTATAGAAGATATCCAATTTATAAAACATATACACATGTATACGTTAAATATACACTTCTATAGAAGATATATACACGTGTATACGCACCATTCAATGTATATATACTACTACTTATAAAATATACTACATTATATATACATTACAATATATATAGATATACTTATATACTAATTTATAAAACATATACGCATGTATACGTTAAATATACACTTTTATAGAAGATATATACACAAATATACAAAACATATGCTACTTAATATAATAAATTAATAATATTTGGTAGTAAATTAATAATATATTAGAAGTAAATTTTTAATTTAAAGTAGAAAACTAAAAATTCAATTTAAAATTTTAAATCGTTAAATGAAAAAATATAAAAAGCAAGGACTAAGTAGTGAATGAATTTGGGGAATTTTATTGATTGCAAAATGATCCAAAATTTATAATTTACATGAATGAAAAATCTACAAATTATGCATCATTTTTTCCAACTCATTCATGTTAATATTAATGGGAACTTGCATAGGATAGTCGAAGTCAACGGGGGCAAAACCATGCATTGGACTTGATTCTACTGAGTTCTCCCGTGAAGTCATAATTTCTTCAAGTTTCAGCTCGTCGCTCGGCTTCGGTTCCATTCCTTGATTTCTTCTTTCCGTTCTAAGCCAATCTCTGAGGCAAACTAGAACATTTATTGCATTGCTTCCCAATGAGTGTCAGTTGTCTCCAAGCTGTTGTCGTCCCTGATTAAAGGCGTTCTCTGATGCAACGGTTGACATTGGAACATTCAAGATATCTCTAGCTAATCTTGAAAACACAGGATATTGTGTCTCATTACTCCTCCACCAATCCAACGTGTTGATCCGTCGTCTGCGATCCTCTGGTGCTGTCCGAAGATAATATTTCAGCTCTTCCCGATAAGTTGATGTGTAAGTTCTCTCATCAACACTGTTCCAACAATTTAAATCATAAAACGAATCAGGAAAACCACTATGTGTCGGTCTTTTAGAAGATGATGGCTCCTCGGGAGGATGAGGAGCGACAGTTGGAGTGATATTTGTAGGTACGGCTAAATCAAATAAATCAGCATAGTAATTATATAATTTTTCTATGTAATCCTTTGCATCAGCCGTAGCCGTCCACAAATCAGGTTGTACTTGTTCAGAATCACGGTTAGTATTTATTTCTAAGTTAGTATAAATAAGAGTACTAAAGTGGCACATATTATTATATTTCATGCACGGATTTAGCATAGCACCAACCAAGTAAATAGGGGAAATCGGGAAAAAATATTTTTTAAATTTCGTAAACATGGCGTCAACAGCTTCTTTATAACCTTCTTTATTTTTATATTCTTTGAGCAAACCAGAAATATCGGCTATATATGCCAAAATATTACAAACAGTAGGATAATAAGCACCGGAAAATTCAACCGTAGCTACATAAAATTTTTCTAACAACTTAACAAGATCATTAATTACAACTCAATCAGAATTATGTAGCATGCAATCAGCAGAATCAGCAAATGAACCGCAATGTTGGTTAAAAGCTAGTGTAATAGGAATTCTATATTTATAACAAGTTTTTAAATATTCATACGTAGAATTCCATCTAGTATCAATTTCCTCAGGCATCAAAATTGGTGTAAGTCCATTTTCTTGACATTTAACTTTAAATTCTCTAATTCTCGATCTACGATTATTTCCTTGAATAAAACCAACGGCAAGACGAATTTTTTCAATATAAAGCTCAAAAAACTCAAGACCATCTTTTACAATTAAATTATATATATGACATGCACACTTAATATGAAAAATTTCAGGCAAGGGCGGAGATAGCGTAGATTTTAATTTTTTTATAGCAGTCTTGTTGTTAGAAGCATTATCAAAAGCAATACATAAATTTTTATTTTCGATACCATAATATCCGGCAATTTTAACAATAGAATCCGCAATAAATTGTCCAATATATTTACGATCTTCATCATATAAAAAAGCAGGAATATATTTTTGCATCACGAAATTACTATCCATCCAATGACAAGTAATGGTGAAATAATCATTTTTATTTACAGCACGACCAAGATCAGAAGTTACGGGCAATCTACATTGAATATTTTTTAACAATGTTGATAAATAAAAACAATATTGTGAATGAAGTCTAAAAATATCAGACCGGCAAGTAGTTCTAGGAATACCGTTAAACATAGGATTATAAATTGTTTGTATATAACGAATAAAGGCATCAGAAGAAGGAAAACTAAAAGGAAAACAACCCACAGCTATCATTTTAGCTATTTCTTCTCGGTCCCTCAATTTATTATACTTCTTCGCTACGTGACCGGTTGCTGGGTCCATTCTAGTTTGCGTTGTCCCACCAACATCCCCACCACCTTGTGCAATATTTAACTCTCTTTTGTGATCTTCAGCTATATGTCTCATTAACGTACCCGTACCCCCATGCTTGCCTCCACTTCTATGCTTATATATTTGTTGACAAATGTTGCATTGCACCTCAATATCTGATATACGTTCAAAAAATTGTCATGCAACACTAGTTCTTTTACGAGGTCTTGAGGCACTGAGAGGACGGAGAGAGAGATTAACCGATTCAGATCTAACGTTAGCATCTCCTACTGCGGGTGTCTCAGCAATATTTTCATTATCTTCATCTAAATTAACCGCATCTACTTCATTTTCTTCTTCTATACCGTAATTTTCCTGAGCTTCTACATAATCCATATCGTGAGCACATACACCTATTTCTTCCTCAAAAGGTGTACCAAGCGGTACCGGAGGTGAAGGCACACGGGTATATCTACTACTTGAACTACCTCTACCGCTAGTAATTCGCTTTTTACTACCACTACCGCTTCCGGGACAAAAAATTTTAACACCTTTAGTAGCGAGGTTTCTTAATTTATCCATAATATAAATTAAATTAAACTAAAAATATTCAAAATATACAAATATAATAAAATTAAATATTAAATAATTAATACAATAAATAAAAATTAAACGTAAGAGATGGAACGACAATACCAAATTTTGGAAGTATCCGAAGTTGTGACTTTAGAAACTTCCGCTCGTACTTTGTAAACGAAAAATTAAAAAATTAAAGTGAACACTTTAAAAAATTAAATATATTGAATATTTGAGAATTGAGATTTGAGAGAGAATGAGATTTGAGAGAGTGAAAAATTGTGTGAAAAATGATTTGAAGTTGTAGGGTATTTATAGATTTTTTTTTGAGATTAAAAAATAATTTTTAAAGTAAAAAAAAATATTTTTTAAGAAATGGACCCAAACTAGCCGTTTGGACCCAAAAACGGCTATATAGCCGTTGGGCCAACGGTTAGTTTGGCCCAAAATCCCAAATTTAAAAAAAAAAAAAAAAAAAAAACTCTCCTGGCCAGGTTAGCCGGGCCCAATTTAAAAAAAAATGGCCCGAGACTCGAAACCCTAAAGCCCTAGGGCTTACCGGGTCGGGTCAAATCAGGCCGGGCTAGTTAGGAGGGTCGGACCGGGTCAGCCCGGCCCACTTGACACCCTTAGCGGGAAGAGACAAGTAATTTGGAATACACTTTTTGTAACTTATTTTAGTTATTTTCACTAGAGAGTTCATTTCCTCATTTTAAGGATTTTTTTTTCAAAAATTCTGATCAATTAAACATGAAATGACTGAACACATCGACAAGCAATATATAGTTATATAGGATACGGAAGAAAAAAGACAGAATTACAAGGGGGAAAGACACTGTTTTTTGTGGTAAATTCTTTGTATGAGAATTTTATAGGTACAAGAAATCTTCTCAAAAGGATTGACGTGAGTTGAATTTCTTTATCAAGAAGCAATAGATAGCCAATAGATGACTCATTTTGGTGAAGGGTCGTTATGTTAGTTATTATAACATAATTGACTTGTCCACTAGTAAGGATCTTATTGACATCTTATCTTTAGAGCACCTCAATAAAAAATAAATAAAAAGTTATCACTGGTGACTGGTTTATCATGTTAAGATGCCCTTCTCTCCTTTTATTTTATTTCCTACTTTGTTTATACACACGAAAATTAGCTAAAAATTTGTAGTCCTTATCAACTAACGATAACTAAGTCCAAATCTGGAGTATGTTGTCTAGTGCAAGAGCAAATTTGAAACTTTTCCTTTTAATATGTGCATCTCTCCTAGAGGAAAAAAAAACTATATACACGTAAGATGTTTAAATTTTTGTTTTGTTTTACATGAGGGTTTGTTAATTAAATTGATGCTCGATTAAAATTTAGATTTGCGTTGAAAAGTCCTATATTAAGGGATAAAGTGTTTCATAACAAAGATGATTTCATACCCAATAGGTTTGAACTTGTAACGTCAAATTAATGACGAAAAAATACTTATCATTCCACCACAATGTTGATTGGCTTAGAAGCATAATGTAACCTCTTACTATCTCTATTTCAAGATTATAGAAGTTAGATCAAAAGGTCTCTCCCTAGATATTGGATCCTGTATATGTGTGTTCATTCCAAAAATTATTCATAAAAACATAGGTGAGGGCTTGGCGTTTCGACCATTTAATCACCACATACACTATATATATAATTAATCAAGATTAATTTAGATTATGTATGAAGCGGTGAACTGATATTTGATCAGGTGAGTTTTAAGTCGAAAAAATAAGTGTATGTATGTCAAGTCGTCAACTCATGTACCAAATAATTTCTTTGTACTAATTATCACCTCCAAGATTTCAAGGAAATATGTCCATTACCATCACAATCTCATCAAAGATGGCGCTGATAAATAACTTCTCTATTTTTAATTAGATATCTTGAATTTGAATAGTACTAAGCATGTGAGTCACTTTTGACAGTATGAGCTTTACCCCGATTATGAAATTTTCCAGCAGGAATCAATAATAATCCAACTACTATGTGGATTATCAAAAACCAAGTGAAAAAGGGGGGTGGGGAATTAAAGTGTCCCTTGGAGGACTTGAAAGGGCAGCAAGAGTAGTTATTTTAATGGGGTACATTGTTAATATGCAGTTGTATTGAGTTGTATGTCCAAGTCTTCTTAGTACGTGCATGTTCCTCTTCGTGTCTTGCTTTTTGTCCAATCATTTTTGTCTCACCAATAATTTATTTTTCTTAAACTACTAACAATTAAGGGTAAGGGTGTACATAGATCGGGTTGGTTCGATTTTTATTAAAAAAAAAAAAATCATCCATGTCAGTTTATTAAAACTATAAGGGTGTACATAGATCGGGTTGGTTCGATTTTTATTAAAAAAAAAAAATCATCCATGTCAGTTTATTAAAACTATAAGTCAAATCAAATCAACATAAAATTGATTTTCTCGATTTAGATTTAGTCGGTTTTTTCGGGGGGTTTGGTTTTTTCGATTTTTTCGGGTTTTTTTTATTATCTTTAGTTTTTACAATTATATTGTGATCGGAGATTAGATCAAATATGTTTTCACTCATGTGCTAATGAAAAACCATAATTATGAAAAAATGTGGAGCGGAGAAATCTTTTTAAATTAAAAAGTGAGATGACACTACAAAAAACGCATCAAATAGCGGGGGTTAATTTTACATTTAGCGGGGGTTTTAACCCGCAAATTTTAATTCCGGGGGTTCTCAAAACCCCCATAATATGAGCCGTCACAATCAAGTTGCGGCAGTTTTTTTCTGACCGCCCCAAATAATTTGCGGCGGTTTTTATTTACAGATTGCGGCGGTTTTAAACCTCCGCTATTTGTATTTTTTTTAAAAAAAAATTAATGTTACAAGTTGCGGCGGTTTTAAACCTCCGCTATTTGTATTTTTAAAAAAATAAAACAAATTTAATGTTACAAGTTGCAGCGATTTAAAACCTCCGCTATTGTTTTTTTAAAAAAAAAAATTAATGAGACCAATCAATTTCAATTACTAATTATTGATTATAATTTTAGCTCAAATTTAATTGTACCTTTAGAGATAACCTACAATCCAATATTTATTCAATTCATATATCATTAACACAACATGAATAATTAAATACTGTAATTGAAAAACATGTCAAAAATACGTTAAACATTAAACTTCAAAATTAAATATTCAACATTAACATCTTCAAACTTCAATTTTTCAACATTAAGTAGAATCTTCAAAATCAAATTTAAACATTAAGTACATCCAAGACATAATTGAATATCCAAGACAATTTGCAATGAAATCAATGACCGTCATTAGGATGAAAATCATCACGTGGTCTCCTTGCATCCATGGGCGCAATGGGTCCACTGGCCACATCACTTGGCTACATAAAAATGCAAAGTATAAAAATCAATCAGATGAACTTTCGGTCCTTATTATAAAACATTTATATTTGCGTACAACTAAAAACAATCATGATAAATGTAGAGTGAGGTTAATAAGGGAAACTGATAAACATAACAACGTCTTCCCTTATTTCTTAAACTCATGTCCAGTCAAACGGTGCCATATAAATGGGACGGAGGTAGTGTTATGGAACATTCAATTATTTAAAGCATGCAGTTTATGGAACATTCAATCATTTAAAGCCTGCAGTTTATGTAGAGTGAGGTTGATTAGGAAAAATAATTTTGCATCAAAGACTAGTAATTATCAGTCGTTGCTATTCACAACATTCTACTTTGGTGCATTCTATTTTGGTGCCTTTCTGTAGCATTCTAATTTGGTGCATTCTGTTTTTCTCTTCACAGTGATTCACGGAAAAGGCAACTCTTCACTTATTATAATTTTATGAACATTCTGATGCCCAGTACTAAAAGAAAGAAGAAGGCTGTGAAATTAATAAGGAAAGCGGTCATAACCTAAGATTTGTAACTTGTTGGCGCTATGATCATGGAAAAACATCCCATTAGTTTCTGTTAGTTCATTAATAAGCTTAACAGTAAAAATAAGTTGATGTTGATGTTTACTGGAAGTATAAATATAATTGCAAGCTCAAACACAAAAGAATATTTCAAATTTGAAGATGAATGAGTAGACAGAGATCAAACACCGAGATAAAAAAAAGTAAAGAGAATTATTGTGGGAGAAACCATTGAAGGAGAATCAAAGAGCCCCACAAATTGTTCTGGTATCGTTCCTTCTTTCATTATCATATATGCCTTCAAAGCACTCAATATTTGATTGTGAGAATTCATCATTTGATTGTAGTTTTCTCTACATTGAAACGAACAAGAACCTCCACTACTTGATGCACTTGTACCACCAAAACAAGGTCTAACTTGTTGAAAAACTCTACTACGAACAGCTCCTAATCCCAAGCATCTCACCCTTCCAAAGTTTTTTTTCCCTAGCACCTTACCAACGACATCATTTGGCGAAACTTGAGACTCATCTGTGGTGCTTTGGCTCAAAGCTGACTCAATTTTTTCCTACATATAGAAAATTTGTTGTCAAAATAAATTAATACTAGAAATTCATTTGACATACTATAGTTGATTGCTCAATAAGAGTCTATGGAACATAAGTAAAACTCACACATATTTCTTTTGCCGCTTCATTAACATATACTCCATCTTGATTCATATGAGTAGCAATGTACAGTTTTGCTCGTCCAGGCCACTTTCCAGTCTCGGCCATCTATAAATTAAAAAATGTAATCAAAATAATTTACTATTTAGTAATATTACATTCGAGGTTAATTCACTCACCATTTCATCCCTTCTTGTAGCATTGGCTTTGAAGCCACCAGTGTGAGGAATTGTCTGTTTCTTTCGATTTTCACGGTTCCTTTGACGCATTTTCTTATAAAAATATATTTTAACATCAATTGGAAAAAAATAATTATACAACTATAAAGAAATACATTTACATAAATACCTGTGTTGATTCTTTAAAATTGTATTCAATAAAAGAAATTCATTGATCGGGTGGGATCCCGTCTGGCACCTTATTCATAATTTGAGCTTTACTTTTAAGTGGATCATTAACTTCATTCCACATGTTAAGCTTATTTGCAGCCCACTTTTTTCCAATAGATAAAGAAATATGTCGTCGAGCAACTGTTTCGGCTGCGTCAAAGAAGAATTTGGGCTTCAAAATGAAAAAATAGTTGTCAGTCTCTAAAAATAATAAACAGTGGTATAGTCGTCAAAATTTAAAGCTTATACCTTTATAATAAGATCGAAGATGCGATTGAAGAATGTCACAGGTAAATTCGACCATTTTTCAAAGTTGATTGGAAATAAAGAGCAATCACACGCTAAAATTTCACAAAATCCCGAAAGAAGGTTGCGTGCTTCACCAAATGGTTCATCATAAATATCAAACTTAACCATGATGCGTTCTTCACTTGTTAAATTCAACACTTCCTTAGCTTTTACTTGGATTTTCTTGACATTATTTTTTGAATCTGTAATAAGAAAAGAGATAAGTTGAAGCTATGAGAGACATTACATTGGATTAGAAAGGTATATTGAATATGTATTGATAGTCTGAAGTATTTACCTATTGCGTCTACAACCCAATGAGAATTTGATTCACGACTAGAATGTTTTTTGGGTGCAACCTGACCTGTGGGAGATGCTTGTGACGAGTCCTCATTTGTTGGATCCGAATGTGATATAGAATGAATTGATCGAGATGACTGTGATAAATCCTGATTTTCCAAACCCTAATGTGATGTAGAGTGAACTAATCGGGATGGTTGTGATTCAAGCCAAACTGTCGGACCCGGATGTGGCGTGTCCCGATCCATAAGAGTTGGATGGGATGCTGAGAAAACTGGTCGAGATGGTTGAGGTGCATGCTGAATTGACGGAGGCAGATTTGTTGGCAGACATGCTGATTCAGTACCTTGTGATGTAGATATCGGCAAATCTGATTTTTGGTTTTTCTGTATGCGCTTGAACCTTGACATAACTGCAAAATTTTGGCAAATATCCACATTTGAGTTACAATTACAAAACAGCTGTAGCAGCAGAAGGCATTGTTTGTTAGAGAAATAAACACATACCTTTACAATACTATAATTTTTAGTCACCTCCTGGGTTCTGGGTTTCAAGAAAAGTTAATTGGTGAATTTCAGGTGGGTTCAGAGGCCTCACTATGCAGGAAGCACCATACTTCAACAAATCATCTGTATCATTTAAGCCAAGTGGTTATGCCATCTTTCAAGCAACAAGTTATCCTAGTTGTTTATCAGGCTTGAAGTAGCAGCAAACTTAGCATTGTGAAACAACAAGTTAACTTTTTAACCTCCACCAGTTTTCCAGATTTAAGACACTCTACGAACTTTGAGTTTTAACTTCTGTACGTGGCTATGAAGTTACTGTCCCTGCAACATCCTTTCAATAGTTTCTGTCGATACCCGATTACATTACATAAAATAGAAAGTTTTCACGTAAGTTTGATGGAGAAATGAAAAAATTGTTCAAAAAGTTCAGCAAGACCACCTGTAGAGCCTGAACCATAAAGAATACTATAAGGTGGACACACCTTTACAGTTAGTGCAGGACTCACTGTCTTGACAATGCGATTTCGAATTAGTTCTACTATGTAACCATCCATATTTCAGCTTCAAACAACTAAGAACTCATGAAGAAAGATGATGATTTAGGAATAAATGTAGCAATGGAGGTAATGGAAGCACATAACTTAACGTTCTTAATCGACAACGAGCGATAATGAAGTGGCAGGAAGAACAGGCCAATCAACAATAGATGAGTTATTTTAGTGGACAAAATGATCAACTGATGAATTAGTTTCATCAATCATCTGAAGCTCAACAGTTTTATGGTCTGATCAATGTAAATGATCAGAGTCTTAATGATCTTGTGACTCAGGCAATTAAGACAGACCCTTGTTTGGAGAACAATTGGGGTGATTTTTCAAGAGGTTGCAGAACAATTGAAAAAAAGCATAGAGTAAGGAGATTCCAAACTAACAACAGAGAAAAATAGCAACAAAAGAAGCACAAATAACAGTGAGCACAAGTAATAGTTTACTCCAGTGAACAACTTAACCAGCAAGTTAATTCATATTTTTGGCAGGTAAGAAGGGAAAAGATCAGTGAGCAGATGAGATTTCTGCACGATTTTGTACCACGATGTAACAAGATCATAGGGAAAGCAGGAATGCTAGATGAAATAATCAACTATGTCCAGTTTCTCCAAAGACAAGTAGAGGTAAAAAAATAAGAAACAATTGTCTGGGCTAGCTTTCGCACATGTCGATTTAGCAGACTGCGACAGAGAAAACTAGATAATAAAGTAATAGTCCACAACTATTTTGTAGAAGACAAGACTAATCAAAATTTTTATTAGATCATCATATATAGTTACAAATTTGTTGTTTTTCCTCTCCACAGTATCTTTCATGTTGGATAAAATCAAGTATGGCTTGCACCTATAAATGTTTGTATAAAGTGACCATTAAATATTTGTATAAAGACAGATAGGAAGAAATGGTCGAAAGCCTTCAAGCACACAACTTTTCCCTCAGAAGCAGAAAATGAAGGAACAAAATAAGTAAGACAAACAAAGTACCTTAATTGAACTTCTATTCCACTATAGCAAACAGCCACTCTTATCCACTCAAAGTTCTAAACCCCACACCTCAAAACTAATAATTTACAAGAACATAGCATTAAGAACAAGAGAAGTAAAAGAAACAAAGTACCTTAATGCAACTTCTGCTCTACAGAGACAATTAACTAGCACGACGAACACAAGTCCAAATCTTCTTTGACCTATAGACAAGGATATGACTACCATTACAACACGTCTTTTATTTTTCATTGGGTGAAATTGAACCTCAGAATTAAACTCTATGATAGGACCGGAGACAATCAGGAATTACAAGATCAAACACAACCGCTTTTACAACCAGTATCTACCACAGAGAGGGATAACTTAAAGATGAGAGGTAATTTAACACATCTCCTCCTTTAAGGTTGTTTGAACATGAAAAAGAACTAAATATAGTTACAAGTCAATTCATTACAACGCTAGCTACAAGATATAACTATGAAAAACAAATAAACCAAATCATTGATGACTGGGATAGAACAAAACTCAATATAGTTATAACTTTCTAAGCTAAAAGATGGTAAGTTTTGGAAAAAAACACTAATCAAGCGAGAAGAAGACAGTGCTAGAGGAAACTAAAAAATAATGATATATCTATTCAGTCATATGCTCCTCTGTTGAAATTTGGACATTCTCGTAATCAACATCAAAAAATTGTCCGAACTCTTGTTGTTGGTATGGCTCATTCTCGTATATTTCCTCTTCATCAATCTCTCCCATGTCAAACAAATCTCTTGGTTTTAGATGTACAACAACACACCATTCTTTATCATTTTCATCATCAACATAGTATACCATATTATCTTGTGATGCTTCAATATACGGATCATCATCCACACGATCACCGGTATGAATAAATTTGGAAAAGTTGACACAATTAAACTTCCAAGCATCTATTTTGAACCCTATGTTCCGAGTAGTGTCAGCCCACTGACATTTGAAAAGAACAACCCTAAATTTGCCATAATAATTAAGCTCAACAATGTCTTCCAACTTTCCATAATATGGCAGATCTGTTTGTGTTGCATGTCTATCTGCACTAGATGCAACACAAGAAATGTTAAAGACAAGAAAAACTCCACTATTTTGAGTTTTTAATCCTTGTTCTCTAGATAAAGTACGAAATTTGAATCCATTAATGTTATAAGCGCTGAATCTTCTTGCATCTCGGGCTGGACCTTGTGCTAAGAACTTCATCTCATCAGAGATAGTATCTGCTATATCTGGATTCATAATCTAAAATATATAAAACATTTATACTAGAAATTTTAAATTGCTAAAAAAAACATACGAAAATAAATATTTTAATGTCATTCACTCACTCTCTTAGGAAACCAATCAGGGAACTCTTTACTAACTCTTCTCTCTACCTCTGTTGCTGAAAGTCTACGGCCTCTTGTACTTCTTTTGATGTAATCTCTAAATTCACTATAAAGGCACCATAATTAGAAATTTTAATCAAATTACTCAAAACATATCTTATAAATCAAATCAATGTAAATTTCTTACTCAATAAATGACTTCACGGCTGCACAATTAAGTAACACATATCTATGAGCTTGTGTTTTCTCCAAATGAGTAAGTGGTTCTGTTATGAAGCCTCCAACATGCTTACCTTTTTGAGGGAACATACTTGACTTTTCATAAGCCTCATTTTGACTTGGTTCATCATTTACACGTTTAGGTCGATTTAACCTTGACTCAATTTCCTCAAAATAACGAGAATAAAGAGTAAGAGCTTCTTCAACTATGTAACTTTCAGCTATGGAACCTTCTGGTTGCGATTTGTTCCCTACAAGGGACTTGAAATGTCCCAACAATCTATATCCAAAACATTAATATGTAAGAAGAAGTATTTACACTGAAGTATTATTATAAAATCAACTAAAATTATTTTGAATAAGGAATATTTTACCTTTCAACAAAATACATCCAGCGATAATGTACCGGGACACCTTTTTTTACCTCATCAACTAGATGAACAGTTAGATGAATCATTACAGTAAAAAATGAAGGAGGAAACAAAATCTCTAAATGGCAAAGAGTTTCCACAATTCGATTTTGTAGCTTGTCTAAGTCTGCAAGACTTAAACTTTTCAAACAAAGCTGCCTAAAAGGGGAAGAAAACTCAACCAAAGTTGCAACAACCTGTCTTGGAAGCACATTGCGAATTGCAATAGGTAACAGCTATTGCATAAGAATGTGACAATCATGGCTTTTTAATCCAAAAATTCTTTTTTGATCCAAATCAATACGACGAGATATATTACTTGAATAACCATCCGGCACTGAGATATTCTTTAAAGTCTTGAGGAAGGCCACTTTCTTGTTCTTTGGAATTGCAAATGCAGCAAGTTTACACTCATCATTCTCATTGACCCAAAGATCATGCCTTATGCCCATATCTTGTAGATCTTTTTGGGCCTTAATATAATCCTTTGACTTTTCTTTATCATTTAACAAAGTGAATATAACATTGTCAAAAACATTCTTTTCAATATGCATCGGATCTAAATTATGGGGCAACGGGTTAAACTCCCAATATGGAAGATCAAAGAATATGCTTTTCTTCTTCCATTGTTGAGTTGCATCTTTCCTAACATTCTTTTTCCTTTTTCTTTTCTGCAACTCTGATTGTCTTCAAAATATGACATTGATATCTTTCACCTGCTGGAAATTTTTTGACCCAGATAACTTCTTTGGAGGGGTTCTCTCTTCCATATTTCCATCAAAACGATGTCTCATCAATCTAAATTTATGATTTCTCGACAAGAATCGACGGTGGCCTATAAAACACCACTTTCTACTATGACGAAGTCGATAAGGTTCTGCATTAAAATTACAAGAAGAATATGCAAGACCAGTATGGGTGTTCCAATCAGATAAGATATCAAGTCCAGGAAAATCGCTAACTGTCCACATAAGAGTTGCTCGCATTTTGAACACTTCATTCTTTGATGAATCAAAAGTATCTACACCTTCACTCCATAACTCATTCAACTCCTTAATAAGTGGTTGTAGATATACATCTATGTTATTCCCTACTATACGTGGACCTGAAATGATCATTGGGAGGATAAAATTTGATTGCTTCATACACAACCAAGGAGGAAGATTGTATGGAAACAAAATCACCGGCCAAATGCTATAGTTAGTACTCATTGTTCCAAAAGGCTTGAAACCATCAGTAGCTAGTCCTAATCGAACATTTCGAGGATCAGAAGCAAATTCAGGATAATTTGTATCAAGCCTTTTCCATGTTTCACCATCTCGAGGGTGCCTTAAGATCCCATCTTTGTTATCATCCTCTTCATGCCATCTCATATGCTCTGTAATTTTAGAGCACATAAATAATCTTTGTAATCTTGATTTTAATGGAAAGTAGCGCAAAACTTTGGCAGGATTCTTTTGCTTCTTCTTTTGCTTTTATTTTTGTTTCTTACTTGTACTAGGAGCATGATCAAGATCGCTATCCTTCTCGAGCTTCCATCTAGAAGTGTTACAATGCTTACATGATTCTGCATTAATATCATTTTTCTAGTACAACATGCAATCATTTGGGCAAGCATCTATCTTGATATAATCAAGACACAACTTGTTAATGGTTTTCTTAGCCTCATAAAAAAATAAAGGGATCTTTGCAAATTTAAATGCATCCCTGAGTAGATCTAGCACCATAGTCATTCCCTTATCACTTAACCCAGACAAGCACTTTATGTGATAAAGCTTTAATAAAAATTTCAACTTTGAGTACTTGGATCCTTCATACAAATCTTCACTTCCCTCTTTAAGCAATTCAAAATAATCATTGTTATTTGAATCAGACAAATCATGCAAAGTTTCTTCTTCTCCCGCTACTTGTGATGGACCTGTATCAACACCCTCATACCTTAAACTCCCGAATGCTTCATTAATCAATAATTCAATAGGATTTACAAAAGGTGGCGCACCTTGAATGACCTCTATGTTTCCGAAATAAGGCAAAACATTTAATTCCCCATGCATAACCCAAGTGACATAATGTTCAGGGAAATCCTTGTTCATCAAATGGTGAAACACCACATTTATTGTTTGCCACTTTTTAAAACCACATAAAGGACATGGACACTTTATTTTATCTCCTATAGCTCTATTGGTAAATGCAAAATGTAGAAACTGATTCAAACCAAGCAAATACTCTGGTGTGTTTCTTGGCATTCCAATCCAAGATCTATCCATTGAAGAATTTGATGAATATGTTAAATATCACCTATAAGATTTCATGAAGAATAAAAGTGAACGTAATAGGAAATAAATAAATTATTGAACCCTAAAAAGAACATACATAACAACATATCTTATGAAAAATCACTCTATCAGATAATTGTGATGTCTGGGTCAATTTTCGTACAACTCGACTAACTTGACATACATGAAAAAAACAAATGTGCTACTACTCAATAGCATAACCAAAAACTCATGTGTTAAGTTTACAAGTAGGAAATAGGACAGTCATGCAACACCAAGTAAAAGGAACTCATTCAAGAACTTGTGCAACAATAAGTTTTGAATCTTAACGCAGACAGTGGAAAACTGATCTTCAATTATAACTAACTGGGTCTGAGTGAAGAAGAGTAAGCAAAGTGTAAAAAAGAAGGAACTCAGCATCACTAAAAAAAATAGCTAAATAATCAACTTAGCATCATTATAAAAAGAATGGAAATAAAGCTATTTCATACAGTAAGACTCCATTACTCCAGTTCATCGAGTTTTATCTCCAATTGCTCACTTGTTGAAAGAGTCTTAACATTGACCATGCCTTTTTGCCATTTAGCCTTTCCGACCAAAATCAATCTGCGTGCATTTCTCCGTGCTGCTCTCTTGAACATCCTTCAAAAGTAACAAAAAAATTAGAAATATGAACTTTAAAGTGAAACAGCAAAGACATAACGAAGATGCAAGCAGCTACATCAACAAACAACTACTGAATCTTACAACAGAAAACAGAGACCTAAATCTTACAACAGAGAAATCAGAAACAACAACTGAGTATTCCCCAACAAGATAGCAGAAACAAATACCATTTGTAATACCCTGGAAAATTTTCTTCGTAAAGATTTCGTGAGAAACGTATCGAGTTCTACACTTTAGAGCAATCCATAAATTTTTTGTGTAGTATTTCTAAGATGTTGACCTACCATTGCGTAGAGTATCAAATAAGCTTTCCAATGATATGTAGATCATCGAAAAAGAACACTCGAGCGATGATCTACGACCATTCCGATCGAACTACGACCATTCCGATCAAACTGTAAATCGTAAAACGTGCAGGAAATTAAAATTTCTGCAGCCAGGCGAATTTCAGGGTCAACTTCAAACGATCATAACTCCTTGTACATAATGATCTGAGTGATCTACTATATATCAATGGAAATCTCTAAGAGTCCTCTTTCTAATGAAATTGGTTTCATCCAATTTGGTTATCGGAGTAAAACGTTATGGTTGATCTACTTCATCCTATCAAAACAGTCCACCAAAGGACAGATTTGACATTATTTGAATTTTAAGGGTATTTTGGTCATTTCACATTTCCCTTCTTGGACGAAAAATCTTGCATATAATCCATATTTAGACCATGAAATTTATATTTTCATCAAGTTTTGAAGGAGAGAAAAACCCTAGGTCAAATTTTAGCTCCAAAAATCTTTAAATTGAACCGTAGAAATTTCAAATTGATTTGGGATTTGAGTTGATCATGTTAAGGGCTTCGAGAAGCACCCTTCATTTTCGTGAATAAAGTTTCGGAGTCGAAAGTTCATATTCATCTTCCATCTTAAGGTATGTGGAGTTTTGAACAAGAGCAATCTTCCGTTCTTATGCCCAAAGCTTTAATTTTATTATGATTTTACATGATTTTGCAAGTGAGATTATGTCTAAATAATTCGATTATGAGATTATGATGATTGAATGAATAAACTTTGATTTATATGATTATGTGAATATTTTCATGATATGATTTAATAATTATCATTGCGAATTACACACTTTTACCATGAGGTGGTATTTTGAATGATTTCGAGATATATGTTGAAATGGTATTTTGGAATGATTTTGAGATTTATGATAAGCTTAAAGCTTCTTTATGGCGAAATTGAATCATTGAGCATATTGAGATATAACATTTGAGATGTTACCATGAGTCTTGATATTTTCTCAAAAATACTGATGTTGTCATGACTTGATAAATTGTTACATTTTGACATTTAAAAAGGTTGAGTTCTATTATTGAAATTTCATGATATTCGAAAATGGGTATACACTCAAATTACTTTATGAAGGATTTATAAGACTTTGAATTTTTTTTCAATATGGATATACATGATTACTTCATTACTCTACTTCTTAAATTGAGAATTTATGCTATGAATTGCATACTACTACAATGAATTGATATTTCTAAAGGCTTTCGAGATAAAAGTCGTGATTTGAGTTGTACTACGGAATATGTATTCTTATTATGAATTGAAGGTCTCAAGTGCTTTTCAAAAACTGTTGTCATGATTTAATTGTAGAATTGAAAGAATAATCATTTGAGTACATTGACCTTGAACTCGCAGAGTCGAGATGATTTTGACTATGAAAAAGATTGATTTTGATATAGATGTTGAGATGAATTTTGGTAAAAAAAAAATCGGATGATTTTGATGAGTTGAATTGTTGAAAATATTACGTATTGAGTCTTCATATCCTTGTCCAAATGTCGAGTCGGTTATGGTTCAATGCATTGATACCTTGTTGATGTTGAAAAAGATAGAAATATTTTAAGTCGAAGTTGGGGTTAGGAATCCACAAATTGTTGATGAATTATAAATTGAGATATTTGATTTGGTCTTTATGATAGACCCTTGTGATGATGATGGTGGATTTTATAACGCGTTCTGAGCTTGTCGGCGAGTAGTACTTAGCACCGAGAGGGAAATTTGGTATTTCCCCAAACCTATGTGCCACCGTAGGGTTGTTTGATGATGATATTATTGGCCAGAGAGCCCGATTGTGATTATTGTAGTTTTAAGGTTGTACTCCCTGGCAAAGAGTATGACGCTCCCGCCAACGGGGGTTTCAAACGTTGGTATTCCACGTAGCTCACGTGGGCTTGTCGGTTATAGGAAACTCCCCTGTCCATAAAAGTCATGTTTCTTGAATTACCGAGTCACTCCGAGATTTGAGTCAAAGAGTTGAGATATTATGATGAATTATGATTACCTATGATGAATTTTGATGATATGATAAGTTATGATGATTTATCATAATTTATGATTTTTGATGATTTACATGGATTATGAGATTTTACCATTTGAAATATTTATTATGAAAGTATGAAGAGTATGATTTGATATAACTCAAGCCAAGTGAGTCATCATTGTCTGTATGCATGTTTTCATGAAATTGGCATGCACCCCCACATACTCAGTACATTCTCTTTGTGCTGACCCCCATCTACTATTTTATTCAGTTGCAACATCTGGTCAGCAGGTAAAGGAGTCCTTATAGTTCAAGGTCTTGTGTTAGTTGTTTCAGTTTAGAGACACTGTATCTTCTTCTGTCGGCCATATTGAGTGGGATGGTTGGGAGTCATAACCTGCTTATGTACAGGCAATACAAGTAGAGGCTTTATAGACAGTAGTAGTGGTTGATGTGTTCAGTCTCCTTCTTGTATATGTATATGTGTTAGTAGAATTGTCATCTTTTAATTCCAATATTGTATTGAACAGATTCTATATTGAGATATTTTCAGCTTCATTCTCTCAGAATTATGTTTTAAATCAACTGCTTTTGAGTTATACCTATGAAAGGGTTAGCTTGGGGTCACTTGTGACCCTAAGCACCGTGTGGTATCTCGGGACTCGATTTTTGGGGCATTACAAACTTGCTATCAGAGCACAGAGTTCAAGTGTCCTAGGGTGTCTATAAAGTCGTGTCTAGTAGAGTCTTGCAGAACGGTACGGAGACGTCTCTACTTTTCTTCGAGAGGCTATAAGGCATTTAGGAAAGGTTGTTGTTCTTTCAAGTCTTGAATCGTGCAATAAGTTTAAACCAGATAAGCTACCAAATTTCTTTTCAGGATCTATATGTGACAGTTTGTACTTTTCTATCTATGTGTTATTCTTGAGATAGTATGAGCATCAAGTCTCGGTTCTTTTCCTGATAATGTTTTCAGACTGATTAGCAAAATATTTCAGAAGTCTCATAAAAGTGGCTTCAGAAGAGCCTCCCAGTGTGTTATACGTTCCTGAAGTTTCATGTTATGTCCTCTTCTTTATGACTTGTTCAGCTAAGACTGAGTGGACGCGTACTCCTGGATCATCGAATATGGTATGTCAAGTTCCTATCTCCCGTAATCTTGCTATCATTATGATGTTGAAAAATGAAAGCCTAGTGAAGCCGTGTGGGGCTCTTTCGATTCACTAGCACAGCTGCTTTGTTATTCATCTCAATTTTTTTTTTCAAAAATCATATTCAAAGCCTAGTGGAGCCGCGTGCGGCCTATTTCGATCCACTAGCAACTTGTAGTTCATCTTGTTCCTTATGCTGGCTGAAAATATGGGATTTAGAGGTATAGTAGTAAGAAGGATGGTAAGTGTGATTTGTTGAGCATAAGTATAGAGGAATCCATTTTTGCATACATTTGGGGTTAATAGGGAGTGATATATCCTTGTGTGTCAATTTTGTGATTTAGTTTGTTCGAGGTATGAAATGGGTGTTGACGGTATTTGTATGCCAGAGAGTATAGATTAGAAATGGAAGTACTCGGTGAGTGAGTATTGTTAAATTATGCCGTTGCCGGGTTGCAAGAGGAAGTTAAGTTAAGACGTAGAGAGCTATGAACTAAGTTAAGTTGTGTATGAAGGATAGATAGTAGTGACGGGTGAAAGAAGGATGTGTTAATGGATTGTGAATAAGATAAGCTATATGATTATGACCAATTATTATTGTTATGAAGTTTAAATGGGCTAGCATTTGTTGAGGATTGTATTATAGTTTCTAAGTGGAAATTTCGTGCGAAAAGTTTTAAGTTATATTGTGTGCTAAAAGTTAAGTTTGAATGATTGGTGATCGTGAAGGTGACTGTGATGATTTCTTAATTAATGGTATTAGTTGTTAGGAAGTGATCTAGTAGTCTTGAATAGTGGATATAAGAGCCTAAGTTTGGTTGATGTTGTGTTTATGATGAGAAAGTTCACCCAAGATATTATGGGACTGCTTTAATTTTGAGGATTAGTGTATGACTGTAATGGTTGAGCTTCTTAGATGTGATTTTGATTCTTATGGTTTAGAAATATAAGTTTACAAGCGTGATTTTAATAAGCGATGACAGAGGTAGTGTGGTCCGTTAAGGATGAGAAAAATTTGAGTTGAGCGTTAGACTCTAAGATTGAAATTCTGAAGTTGAGCTGAAAACGTTGAAGCTCTAGATGGTGTATACTCCGACTATCGGGTTGCTTATGCGGATTTGAGATTAGAAAGTGTGCAAGTGTTAGGTGTTGATTATTGGGGTTATAGAAGGATAGGTGGTAATTCGAGAAGTTGTGTGAGGATGTGGTTATATGCTTTCTGAGGTAGTCATTTGGGTGAAGTTTTATGGTTTGTGTATGTGATTATGTATCGGACTCTCGAGTGAAGTGACTTTAGTTTAGATTAAAGTGTATAGTGTGTTACTGACCCAGAGCGATGGCTTAAGTCTAAGGGGGAGATGATAGATCAAGTAACCGAGTTAAGTGTTCGGATTCCAATAGTGGTAAGAAAGGGGTTTTGCTCGACCCATTCCTATTTCAGTTCTTTCAGTTATTCCAGGACCTACTCCTGCTTTACACTTCAGTTCCATGATCGTAATTCGAGTTCGTGCATGTCATAAAGGACCATGTTCTCTCTCAGTTCCCAATACGTGAGGTTTCGGATTAGCGGTGGAATTATATTCCATAAGTTATGAATTTCAAATCTTAAGTTATGTGGCTAGTAATCGAGGTACTCTAGCCTTACCCTATGCTCTATTCGAGAAATAAAGCATTTCTGTTAATGATCAATGAAAGTTTGGATTCATATCATGCATATTCCCAAATCAAATTTCTTTTCCGAGTTCATGATGTTAAATCTTCTATTCCTACGCCTTGGTGAACGTCAAGTTATTTAGGGTATCTAGTCATATTTTAGACCAGCATGTTCTAGCCCTTTGATAACTTCTTTCGTAGGGTGAGAGAGTGATGATGAATGGTTGGTTATATGGAAAAATATGTATTTGTTGTGGATAAGGGTGTTGGTGAATAGTTATCTAGATAGAAGAAAGAAAATGTTTCCTTATCTTGGTTAGAAAGGTGTATGCTTATTTTGAGCTAAGTGGTAATGTGAAGTAAGATTGAGATTAAGCTTTCATGTATATTGTGATTAGTTGAAGTTTTAAGTGGTTATCTTGAAGGATTGTGGTGTACATGTTTCAGATTCTGGAAGCTGGTTATGCTTCAATTCGTAAACTTCTACTAAACGATCTTTGTTTTCCAAGTATTCCAGCTCAATCAATCAGAATCGTATAGTGTACCTTCTCATTTATCATTTCATCATGTTATCCAAGGATCTTAGGAATGAAATCATTTCCATATGGAGCATCTCAGTAGTTACGAGTATACCTCTGTTCGTGCGTCATGCATATGAGCTAATTCATAGGTGCCCCGTGTACAGTCTTAGTGACCCTGTGAAAAAAGTGTTGTAGAGGAACATAGAGTCCCAAGGGGGAGATACCCCGTGACTTCTTAAAGCTTCCGTGTTTTAAACACATCTAGTTCATGCTCAAGTTCTCATTACGAGCCTTGAATTGGTTATTGTTGCATACGCATTCATACATTCCAGAGTCAGTTCAGCTAGATATTTATGCGTCAGTTATGCATGTTCAGTATGAGGACTAGGAAACTGTAATTCCAATCGTGCCGATATGTCTCAGATGTTCGCGTCCCTTAAGAAGGTCAGTTGATCAGTGTTTTTATCCTATCAAGCAACATTCGAGGATGAATGTTTCCAAGGGGGAGATAATGTAATACCCCGGAAAATTTTCTTCGTAAAGATTTCGTGAGAAACGTATCGAGTTCTACGCTTTAGAGCAATCCATAAATTTTCTGTGTAGTATTTCTAAGACGTTGACCTACCATTGCACAGAGTATCAAATAATCTTTCCAACGATATGTAGATCATCGAAAACGGACACTCGAGCGATGAGTTACGACCATTCCAATCGAACTACGACCATTCCGATCGAACTGTGAACAGTAAAACGTGCAGGAAATTAAAATTTCTGCAGCCAGGCGAATTTCAGGGTCAACTTCAAACGATCATAACTCCTTGTACATAATGATCTGGGTGATCTACTATATATCAACGGAAATCTCTAAGAGTCATCTTTATAATGAAATTGGTTTCATCCAATTTGGCTGTCGAAGTAAAACGTTATGGTCGATCTACTTCAGCCTATCAAAACAGTCCACCAAAGGATAGATTTGACATTATTTGAATTTTAAGGGTATTTTGGTCATTTCACATTTCCCTTCTTGGACGAAAATTCTTGCATATAATCCATATTTGGACCATGAAATTTATATTTTCATCAAATTTTGGAGGAGAGGAAAACCCTGGGTCAAATTTTAGCTCCAAAAAATCTTTAAATTGAACCGTAGAAATTTCAAATTGATTTGGGATTCGAGTTGATCATGTTAAGGGCTTCGAGAAGCACCCTTCATTTTTGTGAATAAAGTTCCGGAGTCAGAAGTTCATATTCATCTTCCATCTTAAGGTATGTGCGATTTTGAACAAGAGCAATCTTCCGTTCTTGTGCCCAAAGCTTTAATTTTATTATGGTTTTACATGATTTTGCAAGTGAGATTATGTCTAAATAATTCGATTATGAGATTATGATGATTGAATGAATAAACTTTGATTTATATGATTATCTCAATGTTTTCATGATATGATTTAATAATTATCATTGCGAATTACACACTTTTACCACGAGGTGGTATTTTGAATGATTTCGAGATATATGTTGAAATGGTATTTTGGAATGATTTTGAGATTTATGATAAGCTTAAAGCTTCTTTATGACGAAATTGAATCATTGAGCATATTGAGATATAACATTTGAGATGTTACCATGAGTCTTGATATTTTCTCAAAAATATTGATGTTGTCATGACTTGATAAATTGTTACATTTTGACATTTAAAAAGGTTGAGTTCTATTATTGAAATTTCATGATATTCGAAAATGGGTATACACTCAAATTACTTTATGAAGGATTTATAAGACTTTGAATTTTTTTTCCAATATGGATATACATGATTACTTCATTACTCTACTTCTTAAATTAAGAATTTATGCTATGAATTGCATACTACTACAATGAATTGATATTTCTAAAGGCTTTCGAGATTAAAATTGTGATTTGAGTTGTACTACGGGATATGTATTCTTATTATGAATTGAAGGTCTCAAGTGCTTTTCAAAAGTTGTTGTCATGATTTAATTGTCGAATTGAAAGAATAATCATTTGAGTACATTGACCTTGAACTCGCAGAGTCGAGATAATTTTGACTATGAGAAAGATTGATTTTGATATAGATGTTGAGATGAATTTTGATATTTTTTTTCTGGATGATTTTGATGAGTTGAATTGTTGAAAATATTACGTATTGAGTCTTCATATCCTTGTCCAAATGTCGAGTCGGTTATGGTTCAATGCATTGACACCTTGTTAATGTTGAAAAGGATTGAAATGTTTTAAGTCGAAGTTGGGGTTAGGAATCCACAAATTGTTGATGAATTATAAATTGAGATATTTGATTTGGTCTTTATGATAGACCCTGGTGATGATGATGGTGGATTTCCTAACGCGTTCTGAGCTTGTCGGGGAGTAGTACTTAGCACCGACAGGGAAATTTAGTATTTTCCCAAACTTATGTGCCACCTGATAACGCTCAATCTACAGCTCTCATAAGAGTGTAAAGCGGTCGTTGTCAAATATATAACCCAACTGGGTTGGGTATCGATCCCACAGGGAATAGCCGGTCAATGAGTAAGCAAAGATTACTAGACTTTTGGAGCAAGTCTCGTAAAAGGGGGGGATTTTAACGTGCAAGTAATGTAAACAAAATAGTAGAGTAAAACGGAAAATAGCAAAGTAAAAAGAAAGAATGTTTAGTAAGATGTTTAACCAATGAGAATTGAGAAGTTGGGGTTATGTCCACCTTATGAGTTATACGTCTCTATTGACTATGAGTTATGCGGAATTCAGACATGCATGTGCTTATAAAGAATTTTATTCGATGGTAAATCCAGGCGTCTTTCGACCTAACAAGGACTATTTCACTTTAACTCTTTCGAGCTTAAAGCGTATCTAACGGTACAAATTCTCCAAGAGGTTAATCCAGTTACGGCACTAACTTTTTAACAGGGGTTGGTGCCCTATTACCTTGACATTATCTCTTTTCCAGACATATAACTTTTCTTTCGAACAAGTTAATTCTATACTGGCGTATTCTATATGTTTGCAACCACAAGAATTTGCATTAAGATGAAGAGAATAATGATATAAGCAGCATACGTGTCACGAATTCACAAACTCATAGCAATAGATAGTATCTCATAAGGCTTCCATAACCCCAACAGAGAAGTTTAGCTACTCATGAGTGCGATGGAAATCACAATAGACATTATCATTATACCACAATAAAGATCTTACGTGTAGTATGGTGTGGTATGGCGTTAGGCGTGACTTTCCTTGTAGAATAGCTTTTCTCTTGTTGTGGAAATTAAGAATTGAATAGATGAATAGAAGAAGAATTAAAAGTAGAAGAATTGTTTTCAGAGTTAAAAGTAATGGAAGAATGATAAAAATCTCTAGCAGAATAGGGTATTTATAATACTTCTATTCTATTCCTACTAAGCTACTGCATTACTTAACCCAATCCTACTGGGTTACTGCATCATTATCCTAATCCTAATAAATTACTGCATTATTATCCTAATCCTAATAAGTTACTGCTAGTCCCCAAAGTCTTTAGAATTGTTGTTTTTACCCGGGACAGATTTTCCATGCGCCACTTTTGGTCCTTGGCGTCCAAGCTTTGCTTTTCTCCTTTCGTGAAGCTTTCTTTGGCGTCAAGTTATCCATAAAATGCTGAATTCTGCATCATTTATACCTGAAAACTTGCTAATCATGTTCGTTAGCTCACTTACAGGAAAAAGGACTAAAAGTGCATGAATTATATAATTTGTCCTCAAAACTTAGCTAAAATATGGGCAAAATATAGTACTATAGGCGTGTAAATTTTCCTATCATCAACACCCCACACTTAAAGCTTTGTTCGTCCTCGAACAAACTATCATGTCCATCTAAACATTTACTTAGGGTTTCACAGTAACCACACAAAATATTCGTCAAGACAAGCATAACAATTATTAACAAAGAGTAGTTTTCTGATCACTACTAGAAACCATTTAACCTCCAATTTAGACTCGTGATGATGGTTAATTCGTATCCAAAAGTTAAGGCACAGAGAATCATACACAACCACCCAAAACTCATCAACCATGTGTGTCTCACAATATATCACCCATAATCACTCACAAGTATTTTCATCTATCGAAGCATGGGTATATGATTAGCCTTGCTCTCGCTCTCACAAAGAATTCATATGTTGCTACTGATGACCATAGGCTTGCCCTTAGTGTAATGCTCCACTAAATATCAGAATGCTAAGCTTAGGATCAAATAGGTCTTCTATAGGTTGTAATGTAGGCTAAGGGACTGGTAGGACTATTTTGGCCAGAAATAGTGACTATGTTCCTAAGCGCTTTAATACATCACATTATGTCATTAACACCCTCTTTTAATCAACCCTGCTACCTTTCTTTCATCTATCACCCCTTTTCACCTATTTTACCATTCAAGCATAACTATCTTTTTATTTAATCATAAACACAATTTATCTTTTTGTTTTTTTATTTCTTTTTCTTTTCTCTTTCTCTTTTTTTTCTCTTCTTTTTTTTTATAACACACCTCCATGATAGCCACTCTTTTTCATAACAAATTCAAGTACCAATACACTCTAAGGCATCACTCTCACCCAATTTCCTCTTATTTTGTCACATGACTTTACAATTTAAAGCACTTAGGAATTTGGATCAAATTATGGTCTTGAAAAAAAATGGATTAGGCTTACATATGAGGCTGTCAAAGAAAATGGCTTAAAGGCTCAAAAGGGTTGACTAGGATAATGTCCACGGGTAGGTAAACAGAAGGTAAACAATCACAGGTTGCCAAAGAAATGCCTAAATCGTATTTAAAATCGTATTTGGAGACAAGAAGTGACCATAGGCGGCGCCTTTTGCTTTGCCTATGCTTGGCATAGGCAGCGCCTTTTACATAGCATTGTTGAGCATAAACGGCGCCTATGCCATGGCATTCTTAGGCATAGGCGACGCCTATGCCATAGCATATGAGATTCAGAGGCAAAATATTTTTGCATAGGCGGCGCCTATGCTATGGCACACTTAGGCATGGGCGGCGCCTATGCTATGGCACACTAGATTCCGAGAGCTTAGGCCATAGTATAGGCCTTGCCTTGTTCGTGGCCTAGATTTACATAGGCCTTGCCTTGTTCTTTGCCTATATTTTCATAGGCAATGCCCAACCCATTGCCTTTTGCTCCTTCAATCCTAACTTACCACCTTCAACATGCAATTCTTCCAAATCAAAATTTGAACTCAATCTCCTCTTTTACACCTCTTGCACCTACATTTACTCAAAAACAACAAAAACGATTAGAACGATGGGTTGCCTCCCATCAAGCGCCTTAGTTTTGGTCGCGGCTCGATAAAATCCTAAGAAAACAAAAACAACAAAAACAATTAAAAACGATGGGTTGCCTCCCACCAAGCCCTTGATTTATTGTCGCGGCACGACATAGCTACCTCGATTACTTAGACTTCATCGAGATAGATGGGGCATCATTTTCTGAATGGATTCAGATGACGTTGTTGCTTACTTGTGGGCATGCAATCTCCTTCGAGATGAATCTTGTGCATACATAACCCAAGAAGGATCCCAATAATATCATCAATGAACCACCCAATGGCTCTCTTGTACCTCTTCAGAGCAGATATGAGAGCCTCTACGTGTTGTTCACTTGAATCATCCGCAACACTCACCGGAAGTGTATTTCTACTTCCCAAGAACGAATACCTTAGATAATTGGGGAGCTCTTTCGATTCTAGCACTGGGGGCTCTTCAATGGAAGTCTTCGTTGTTGGTGATGGTTGATTCTTAAGATCAAGGTCCGGCTGCTTAGGAGTATGAGAATAGGACCCTATTTCTGTTAGAGCACATATAGTTTCTTCATAATCTTCATCATCCTTATACTCAACATTCAACAGCACATCAGATAGTGGCTCAACAGTAAGTTGTTTCTCTACAGCACATCCTTATACTCGCTGGGTTGCTTCATTGCTTTGCATATATCAAAGCGGACCACTTTGTCATTCAACCGAAATAAAAGCTCATTAGCTCTCATGTCAATAAGCACACTTCCTGTTGCAAGGAAAGGACGTCCCAAAATTATGGGAACTTCAAAATCTACCTCGCAATCTAAAATCACAAAGTCTGCAGGAAAAATGAAGGTATACACCTTCACCAACACATCATTCAAGATACCCACAGGTCATTTTACCGACCTATCTGCCATCACGAGCCGCATATTGGTTGGTGTAGGGTCGCCCAACCCCAACTTTCTGTAGACGGATAGTGGTATCAAATTGATGCTAGCTCCCAAATCGCACAATGCCTTAGCAAAATTCATAGATCCAACCGTGCAAGGAATAGTGAAAGCACCAGGGTCTGCCTTCTTCTGTACTAAGGACCTTGTGGCAATTGCACTGCAATGATGAATATTATCTGTCGACTCATAGCTTACTGCCCGCTTCTTTGTCAAAAGGTCCTTCATAAATTTAGCGTATTCGGGAATCTGCTCTAGCGCTTCCACCAAAGGAACATTAATAGTCAGCTGCTTCAACATAGTCATGAATTTACTGAACCTGGTATCATCAGCTTTCTTCTTCAGTCTCTGCGGAAAAAGTGGTGGTGGAAGGGGAATTTTTTTCTCCCCCACTTCCTTTTTATCTTGCTTCCGATTATCAACCTTTTCAGGCTGCAAACGTCTAGGGGTGACGTCATGAACACACTCTTCAGCTTCTTCGGCCTCTTCACATTCTGCATCAATAATATTATCCACTATATCATCAACCACCTGTTTGTCCTTGGATGGATTTTCCAACACTTTACCACTCCGGGTAGTAATAGCCATGCATGATCCGTCGTTCCTTGGGTTTTGCACCGTATCGCTGGGTAGTGTTCCAGCCTTTCTTTGGTTGAATGCCGCAGATAATTGACTCAATTATTGCTCCAGCTATTTTATTGAAGTGGAATGCGAGTCAACCAATTGCTTCATTGAGGACAGATCATTTATTACCTCAGTTACTCCTGTGCTAGTTGCCTCTACTCCTTTCAACAGTTTAGCCATCATCTCTTCCATATTTCCTGACCCAGATGCAGTGGTGTCACGTCTTCCTGGGGAAACATACAAACCACTCCTGTCGGTATTGTTTTTCCAACTACCTTGATCGCGGTCCTTGTATCCAGATTTATCATAATAGATCCGACATTGGTTTCCTTGGGCATTGCCTCGGAAACCCCCCTGATTGTTCAAGTAGTTGGCCTCTTCATCCAAATCAGATTCGTCTCTTCCTTTTGACGCAATGGCTTTGACTTTTTCGGTCTTCCCATATAATAGATGCTTTTTAAGAAGATCCACTTGTGTCTTCATGTGCGTCATATCTTGATCACGTTCTTCTTCTCTTCTCCTTTGGTCTGCAGTCATGCCTATAGATAAAGTGGGGCTTGCTACCTAAGAATCCCTGGTATGCCAAGCTCTACTTTGCTTCGTCATCCGGTCTAGCATATTGCTTGCCTGACCAAAGGTGAGATCCATGAATGATCCTCCAGCTGCATTATCCACAACTGGTTTAGTTATTGAATTCAAGGCTCTGTAAAGTATCTCCATTAGGTGAACATTAGTCATGTGATGGTTTGGGCACCTCATTAGCTTCGTCTTGAACCTCTCCCATGTTTCATGAAGGGCTTCAGTTGGAAGCTGACGAAAGTTGCTGATTTCATCTCTCATTTGTGCTCTTTTGGATGGCGGAAAGAATCTTTCTAGGAAAGCGTCTCTCAATTGCCTCCAATTTGTAATAGAATCAGGAGTCAGCCCATTCAACCATAGAGTTGCCTCCCCAGACAGAGACAATGGAAATAGACGTAATCGAATTGCATTCTGACCAACGCCAGGATTGTCAAACGACTTGCATGTAGAAATAAAGTTGATGAGATGCATATTCGGATCATCGCCTGCTAGTCCACCAAATAATCCCTTGAGTTGCAATAACTGAATTATGGTGCTTGTGATGTTGAACTTGGCTCCAGGTGCCAATGGTGGAGGAATAATGGCTCCTGTGGCTCCGGCTCCATCAAGATCATCATCATCATCGTCAAAAGCTGATTGCATAGCTTGGCGTTCAGGCCTAAACCTAGCTTGACGATCTCTTCTGTTGGCAGGTGTTGCGATCTCAGCAGCATGCCTAGGGTTTAGTAGCTCGTCATCACCTAGATCCTCATCGTCAGGATTTGTTGCTCGCCCAGGGTTATCAATATTCTGTTGATGCACTTGAGCGGCGGCTAGCGCAGCTAGTCTCGCCTGTTCCTGTTGAGCAGCCATCCTTTCAATTTCGTGTTGTGCCTCCATTCTGCCAATACGTTGTGGTTCAGGATTGATAGGTAATAACGGTTGACCAGAACTTCGGGTATGGGGCATGCACTGAATAAAAACCTGCAGTAAACAAAAACAAAAACTAAAAGTAAAAGTACGAGAATCTTTGACCAAAGGGTCTAGTAATTATTACGAACTTAATTGACAACCGTATTCCCCGGCAGCGGAGCCAATTTTTGATAACGCTCAATCTGCAGCTCTCATAAGAGTGTAAAACAGTCGTTGTCAAATATATAACCCAACTGGGTTGGGTATCGATCCCACAGGGAATAGCCGGTCAATGAGTAAGCAAAGATTACTAGACTTTTGGAGCAAGTCTCGTAAAAAGGGGGGATTTTAACGTGCAAGTAATGTAAACAAAATAGTAGAGTAAAACGGAAAATAGCAAAGTAAAAAGAAAGAATGTTTAGTAAGATGTTTAACCAATGAGAATTGAGAAGTTGGGGTTATGTCCACCTTATGAGTTATACGTCTCTATTGACTATGAGTTATGCGGAATTCAGACATGCATGTGCTTATAGAGAATTGTATTTGATGGTAAATCCAGGCGTCTTTCGACCTAACAAGGACTATTTCACTTTAACTCTTTCGAGCTTAAAGCGTATCTAACGGTACAAATTCTCCAAGAGGTTAATCCAGTTACGGCACTAACTTTTTAACAGGGGTTGGTGCCCTATTACCTTGACATTATCTCTTTTCCAGACATATAACTTTTCTTTCGAACAAGTTAATTCTATACTGGCGTATTCTATATGTTTGCAACCACAAGAATTTGCATTAAGATGAAGAGAATAATGATATAAGCAGCATACGTGTCACGAATTCACAAACTCATAGCAATAGATAGTATCTCATAAGGCTTCCATAACCCCAACAGAGAAGTTTAGCTACTCATGAGTGCGATGGAAATCACAATAGACATTATCATTATACCACAATAAAGATCTTACGTGTAGTATGGTGTGGTATGGAGTTAGGCGTGACTTTCCTTGTAGAATAGCTTTTCTCTTGTTGTGGAAATTAAGAATTGAATAGATGAATAGAAGAAGAATTAAAAGTAGAAGAATTGTTTTCAGAGTTAAAAGTAATGGAAGAATGATAAAAATCTCTAGCAGAATAGGGTATTTATAATACTTCTATCCTATTCCTACTAAGCTACTGCATTACTTAACCCAATCCTACTGGGTTACTGCATCATTATCCTAATCCTAATAAATTACTGCATTATTATCCTAATCCTAATAAGTTACTGCTAGTCCCCAAAGTCTTTAGAATTGCTGTTTTTGCCCGGGACAGATTTTCCATGCGCCACTTTTGGTCCTTGGCGTCCAAGCTTTGCTTTCCTCCTTTCGTGAAGCTTTCTTTGGCGTCAAGTTATCCATAAAATGCTGAATTCTGCATCATTTATACCTGAAAACTTGCTAATCATGTTCGTTAGCTCACTTACAGGAAAAAGGACTAAAAGTGCATGAATTATATAATTTGTCCTCAAAACTTGGCTAAAATATGGGCAAAATATAGTACTATAGGCGTGTAAATTCGCCTATCATCACCACCGTAGGGTTGTTTGATGATGATATTATTGGCCAGAGAGCCCGATTGTGATTATTGCAGTTTTAAGGTCGTACTCCCTGGCAAAGAGTATGACGTTCCCGCCAACGGGGGTTTCAAACGTTGGTATTCCACGTAGCTCACGTGGAGTTGTCGGTTATAGGAAACTCCCCTGTCCATAAAAGTCATGTTTCTTGAATTACCGAGTCACTCCAAGATTTGAGTCAAAGAGTTGAGATATTATGATGAATTATGATTACCTATGATGAATTTTGACGATATGATAAGCTATGATGATTTATCATAATTTATGATTTTTGATGATTTACATGAATTATGAGATTTTACCATTTGAACTATTTATTATGAAAGTATGAAGAGTATGATTTGATATAACTCAAGCCAAGTGAGTCATCATTGTCTGTATGCATGTTTTCATGAAATTGATGATGTTATTTAAAGTGTTGCATGCACCCCCACATACTCAGTACATTCTCTTTGTGGTGACCCTCATCTACTATTCTATTCAGTTGCAGCATCTGGTCAGCAGGTAAAAGAATTCTTATAGTTCAAGGTGTTGTGTTAGTTATTTCTGTTCAGAGACACTGTATCTTCTTCTGTCGGCCATATTGAGTGGGATGGTTGGGAGTCATGACCCGTTTATGTACAGTCAATACTAGTAGAGGCTTCATAGACAGTAGTAGTGGTTGATGTATTCAGTCTCTTTCTTGTATTTGTATATGTATATGTGTCAGTAGAATTGTCATCTTCTAATTCCAATATTGTATTGAACAGATTCTGTATTGAGATATTTTCAGCTTTATTCTCTCAGAATTATGTTTTAAATCAGTTGCTTTTGAGTTATACCTATGAAAGGGTTAGCTTGGAGTCACTTGTGACCCTAAGCACCGTGTTGCGTCTAGGGACTCGATTTTCGGGGCGTTACACCATTAGACCTAAATCTTACAACAGAAAACATATAGATGAGACAAACAAGCTAGAAAATGTTTGTTCCTGCAACATATAGATGAAATTGCTTCATCGGAAGCTAGATTTATTCAAAATTCCCCATTTTTTATGAATAACATTCAATTTCTCCTATAGATTTTCCCGAATTCTGCAACCCCAACCAAACCCCTTCAAATATGACACCGAGTTTCCCAATTTCAGCAACCAATTTCTTGCAATTCCCCAATTTTTATGAAGAACATTCAATATGATTATTCATTAACTGACATAATTATGGAAATGAACAAAGCTTTGTAGCAAAAGAATAGTAAATACCTTTCTAGTTGATTTTCCCACTCATTTACTTACCACTCCATTAATTTACCTTGATGACTACTTATGGTTTCAAGCAAATGGGTCGACTGAGAGGGAAATGGGTCGAGTTAGAGGGAAATGAAGGTCGATTGAGTGAGAGCTTGAATTTGAGAGGGAAACAACCTAGAAAATATTTGTTCTAGCGCTATTTGATAAAGTGAACATTTGGTAAAGTGATTGAGAGGGAAAATAAAAGGTCTGCCGCTATTTTTTTTTATTATAGCGGGGGTTTAAAACCCCCGCAAATTTATATATGTTTTATCCGGTATATGTGCTATTTTAGCGGGGGTTTAAAACCCCCACAATTAATAGCGGGGGTTTAAAACCTCCGCAATTTTACAAATTTTAGCGGCAGTCTTTTAACCTCCGCATTTTCTATAATTTTACGGAGGTTAAGTTACCCCCGCAAAAAAACCTCCGCAATTTGATGTGTTTTTTGTAGTGTGAAGAGTGAAAAGTTTAGATTTTAAGTTTATATGGAGTTTTCAATCATTTAATTAGCAATTAATGGATAAATATTACAACTTAAAGGCTCAAATTTAAATATATATCTACATCTACTTTCAAATTATCGAAAATTACTAAAACTAGTTGAAAAAGTATTTAAAAAGTAGATTATAATTAATATTTTATGTATAAAAAAGTTTGAATATTATATATATATATATATATATATATATTATGTCGGTTTGATTCGGGTTCGATTTGACTTTTTTTTTGTTAACACCAAATCAAATCAAGAATGGTCGATTTTTTTTTTCTAACGTCAAATCAATCAAACCAAATCATAAGTCGATTTTTGTTCTTAATTTGATTTAGTTCGTCGGTTCGATTTGACTTGACGGTTTGATCTGTACACTCCTACTAACAATGTAGGAGTACACTTTAATTATACTTTGGCCAAAGTATATACTATATTTATTTGATGAGGGACGAGTTTTTGTTTGCTGTCATATTTTCCTTTTAGATATAGAAAGATGTGGAGTATTATTTTTTTATTTATCGATGTAACAAAGTTCTCTGTTTGCTTCATTGAACCATGTTCGAGTTTCCTCTTCTCATTTTCAGTTTATTTCAATTACTCATAATTTACTACTTTCCTTCATTGTTGGTTTTCCTCTTCTCACCTTAACTTTTAAAATTTTACTATTAATAATCTAGAGTAATACATGGTTGAGTTTCCTCGTCTCAATTCTACTTTACTTTTCTGTTTCTTTCCATTTGTAAAATGGAACGTTTCCTTTTTAGTTAATGACTGGCCACTGTAGTACTCTCCCCATCTACTGGCATCTTCCTCTTGTAATAATAGAAAAAAAAAAAGAAAAAAAAAAATTGAGGAGTTCGGAAACGACTATTGATAATGAAAGAATAACTGTTACGATTTCATTAATTGTGTCGTCTTATATTTATACATATTAAATATTTCTGTCGTCGTATTTTATGTGTCGTCTTTGATCATGTACGGAATTTAAAAAATAAATGATGATTTTGTAAAATTTATAAAATTACCTCTCTTAAAGTTGTTTACTTTTTAATTGTGTTTTCTTATTAAGTGGGATTCTGTAAGGATAAAATAAAAATGATACCATTAAATAATTGTCAAATAAAAAAATATGACATTCTTTTTTAAAGGAATAAAACAAAAAAAATATGTCACATAAATTGAGACGAAAATATATAATTATTTTATTAATTAATTCTTGATCATAATATTTGAAAAAAGTTCTAAATTAGGTTGGACTCTTAGGAGACTCATCCTTTTGATGGGAAGGATTAGACTTTTGGGGTTCCTAGACTGACTGGTTATTTATGCGTGTGTCTCCACCATATATCAGACAACTTTAGTTTCACCAGATACAGTCTGAAAACCTCCACAAATATTGTTTATGGTGTTTTAGGTCTATACGTTTTATATACTTGATCATAATGACTAGATCGGTGTTACTAAATCCGCTGCATATGTTTCAGTTTTAAATCCTACAGTAATAAGTAATTAGCCATGAATCATGGGAAAGTACAAACCAAGCTTCATAAATATGATGTGTTTTACGTCTTAATTGTGCATCAATGCTCTTCGATCACACAATTGATGTTAAACTTAATTTATCAAATCTTATGTAACAAATAAGCTAATAAAATTATAGAGGAACAGTAAGATAAATTCAAAGAAAGAGTAAGAATTTTATTTTCATTGCCTAAAAAATCACTAAATTCGATACAGTAATTTTAAGCTAAATTCATATGGTGATCCCTACTAATGACAAATTTACTCATAACTAGACACATAGCTATTTTCTAGAATATCAGGGTAAATAATCAAAAATGGATTTAGGCTTTTCTAAAATTGGGCTAAATATATAAACTTGTTAATAATTGGGAAAAGGACATGGGCTGAGAAATGGCCAGCAATTTTAAAAGTTGGACAATTGGAGCCAGTCGGCTCAATTTAATTTCGATTTTTAGTCATTTGGTCCGTCGGTCGCATGCAGTCTCTATACTCAATTGATATAATTTTACACCATATTGATACACTTTTATACTACACTGATACACTTTGATACTGCATTGATACACTTTTATACTAGATTAATACACTTTTATACCACATCGATACAGTATATATACCACATAAATACACCTTTTACAGAGGAAATCCGAAGAAGGGAAATAGAGGATGACTTGTAGAAAGTGAATGTATGTATAGAAGAGGAAAATGGCTTTGGAGTTGCAGAGATCGCGCAATATACGAAGAAGAAGAAGAGAGAGAAAGTGAGAGAGAGAGAGGATTTTGGGTTTAGCCTAAAAATAAAAATAAAGAGAGAGACTTTGTTCTGGGTTGAAGATTCAAAAAGTTTCAGTATTACTAATTCAGTAAAGTGTATTTCACTAATACCATATAAATGGTTATGCTGGTGGCTATTTATTGAATTTTTAAATTTAGGTACTAGTTTTGTGAAATCATTTTAGTTTTAGGTGTTGTTTTTGTGTTTTCCCCTTGATAATTATACTCGGCTCAATTGCAAATAAAGGCCCAGAACACTTGTTCTTCTCCTTCATATTACATTCCACTCTCCTTCAGAAACTTAATTGTCGAATCAAGGTTCAAAATTTGAAAACTGAGACTTCACAAAAGCATAATCCTGCCATGTTGCTTCATTTGCTAGAAGGTTTTCCCATTGGATTATCACTTGTGTCACTACCCAGTTACCTTTCTTGAACATACGTCTTTCCAAAATTGATATGGGTTTTGTCAAAATTTGCCCCTCATTAGTGCATTAGGGAGGATCTTGAAATGCCATAACCTTGTCACCTATCTTTTTTTTCAATTGCGAGACATGAAACACAGGATAGATTCTGGAGTCACTAGGAAGACAGAGCTCATAAGCTACTTCCCCCACCTTACGAATTACTTTTTAAGGACCAAAGAATCTGGCAGATAACTTCAAATTCTTTTTCACGGCTATGGAAGTTTGGCGAAGAGGCTGCAATTTTAAGAAGACCCAATCCTCGACTTCGAATTTCCTCTCGGTCCTCTTAGTGTCACCATAGTGCTTCGTTCAATTTTGGGCTTCTTCAAATTATCTTGCAATATCTTGTTCATCAATTGTCTTTCTCTCAATACTTAGTCAACGACATCCAATTTCGATTGAGCCACTAATTCAAAAGTTGGCTGGGGTGGATCGTAACCATAAAGGGCTTTGAAAGGAGTCATTCCAATTGAAGTATAAAAGTTAGAATTATACGAAAATTCTATTAATGGTAGCCATTTGCTCTACTTAGATGGTTTGTATCTCGCCATACAATGAAGGTACGTCTTCAAGCATCTATTAAGCCTATCAGATTGACCATCAGTTTGGGAATGATACGTTGAACTTGGCTTTAATTAGATATGTAATCCCTTAAATAGTTCCCTCCAAAAGGTACTGATAAATATAGGATCCCTATCTGAGACAATCGAACTAGAAAGGCTATGTAATTTGCAAATATTGTCTAAAAAGACCTATGAAATTTGAGCAACATTGTAGGGATGAGCTAAGGCAAAAAAGTGTGCAAATTTTATATACTTGTCAATTACCACCAGAATTGAGTCCTTCCTGTTTGATTTTGGCAGAGCCTTGATAAAATCTATGGTTAAATACTCCCATGCCTTAGTGGGAATTGGCAAAGGTTGAAGTAGTCCAGGATAAAGTATATTCTCGCCTTTGTTTATTTGACATATTTTGCTTTCTTTAATAAAGTTTTTCACATCTTGCAATAGGCTCGGCCAATAAAACAAGGCTTGCACCTTCTGTTGAGTTGCATATACACCTGAATGTCCGTCCCAAGGAGTTTCATGTAGCTCAGAAATAAGCTTTTGTCTTAATTGGCCATTACTTCCCGCCCATACTTGCCCTTGGTTCCTGAGAATTCTCTAATGAAATTGACTATTAGTTTGACTACTAAAGTCAATACTTAGTTGAGTAATCATATCTTGTGCTTTTGTGTCACTATTGTAGTTTTTCATGACTTTAACCATCTATTTGGGATGAATTACCACACAAAGATTCTTTAAAATTTCTAAAAGAGGGTATCCGCTATGATATTTTCAACTCTCTTTTTATAATATATTTCGTAGCTAAGACCCATGAGTTTGGTAACTCCTTTGTGTTGTAGGGCATTAGTAATCCTTTGATCTCTCAGGGACTTAAGGCCAAAATGATCTGTTTTGATTGCAAAATGACTCTGTTGCAAGTAACGACGCCACTTATCCACAATCACATGTAAAGTGATCAATTCTTTTTCATATGTTGACAAGCCAGGATGCCTAGTACTCAATGCTTGGCTCAAATATGTTCCTACTTCTCTACCACAAACATCAACTTCTACAACAAAATAAATGGAAAATTGGGTAATGTAAGACTGGGTGTTTGCCGTTGCTAGTTTGAGCTCCTCTGTAACACCCCGTATTCAAGTACGTGTATTGGCGTATTCAAGTACGTGTATTGGTCTTATTTATATGGAATTAATTTTTTATTTTATTTATACCGGAATTTGCCCGTCGATGGTTCCATGCGAAGGTTATTGAATAAGCTTTCCAATGATATAAAGATTTCAAAAAACGGATAGGTTTCGGATATAATCGAGCACGTTTGAAACTATAAAACGGTGGTCGGGATATTTGGGAATAGTAAATGTGCAGGAAAATTTCCTGCACACAAGCTACTGAGGCCAGCTGAATTTTTGGGTCAACTTCGAACGATCATAACTCCCTTAATATAATGAACTGGGAGATCTGCGACCTATGAAAAGAAAGATCTTTGAGTCTTCTTTCCAATGCAATTGGTTTCATCCAAATCCAACGTTTGAGTAAGGAGTTATACTCGTTTTACTTCAGCCTATCAAAATAGATTTTTAGGGTCAACTTCAAACAACCATAACTCCTTGTACAGAATGAACTGGGTGGCCTACTTTATATGGAATGAAAGCCCTTTGAATTATCCTTCCAACGATACCAATTTCACCCAAATCTGATATCGGAGCAAAGAGTTATGGTCGATCTACTTCAGCTTATCAAAATAGTCCACCAAAGGACAGATTTGACATTATTTAAATTTTAAAGGCATTTTGGTCATTTCCTATTATATTATGGACGGGAATATGTGTATATATACATGTATATGAGTTCAAAAACTCATTTTCATCATCAATCATTGAGAAAGAACAAACCCTAGCCAAATTTGACCTTTAAATTATTTTTGATTCAACCGTAGAAATTCCAAAGTAATCCGATAACTGTGTTTGTCATCTCGAGAGCTTCGAACGGCACCTATTATTTGTGCAAACAGGATTGCATAATCAAAAGGTGAATTCTAAGGTATGAATATTGTTTGCCTTTGTTCTTTTTCATATGTATATGTGTGATAGAGGATTATATGTATTGGTTGTTATTGAAAGGTGATGGAAATAGGGTTATGGACTATTTTGCATGGTTTGGTTGTATTGAATTATGGAAGGTGGATATGGTAATTGAGTTATGGAAGGTGGATATGGTGATATACTATTGAATTGATGATTATTTATGTCTATGGCTCAATTTGGTTTAATGGATTGGTTGGAAGGATAAATGAATCCAAATTTGATATTGGAGGATGTTGTATGAATATGCATGGCATGTGAATGTAATTGGAGTATAAGAGGGTTAAAGTGACACCCTTTATGGTGTAATTAAGGCTTACTACTTAACCACTAGTTTGGTGAATTCAAATAATTGAATTGTGACGTTAGGTTGCTAATACTAGATTGCTATATATGTTCATTGTAGATAAGTAATCCGAAAAGAGGGGAAGTCCATTTGGGACTAGTATTGAAGGTTGACAGTCAGGTATGTAAAGCATACTTTATACCATATCTTTGGCATGAAAGTGAACAATTGTTCTATTAAGAAAGTTTCCAAAGTTATTCAATAACATGTGATCCATAATGGTTTTGTATGATGTCCTACGTTACCAATGAACATGTTTCCACCCTACAAGATGTCAAGACATTCCAATACTTACTTGTTTTCCAAATCTTACATGTTTATTGCACTAATGAATGTCAGAAGGTATCCGGTTACTCAAACAAGATCCATGTGCTATTAATGACTCCAAAACGTTTCATTGATATACCAATAAGTTTCTACTTCATTGTTATGGCATTGTGATGTTGGGCGTATTTACACGCCTAAGCACCATAATTTACCCATGTTTCAGCTAAGTTTTGAGGATAAAATATATAATTCTTGCACTTTTAGTCCATTTTCCTTTAAGTGAGCTGACCTATGTGATTAGCATGTTTTCAGGTACTAATGATGAAGATTTCAGCACTTTGTGGACCTGTGGGCAGCAAAGGAAAACTCCACATAAGAGGGAAGACAGCTTTTGGACTGAAAGTGATGCATGGGAACTTTTTCCCGAGCAAACCCAGTATTTTTAAATACTTAAGGATGCAGTAGCAACTTATTAGACAAGGATGCTATTAAAAACCTTATTGTTGAATTTTTCAGCAGCATTATCATTCGATTATTATTGGCAATTCACGTTGGGAGATTCTGTACTAGTTTTGAGAACAGAAAACGGTTCACTTGAGCAACGGAGAAAGAAAACACATTTCATCTCCATAGCTGAGATTTCTCTAAGTTTTGGTATGATGATGATGTCTACTTTGATTTCCGTTGTATTCATGAGTAGCTAAACTTATCTGTTAGGGTTATGGAAACCTTGTAGTATACTATCTATTACTATGAGTTTGTGAATTCTTGATGTGTTATGCTACTTATATCATTACTCTCTTCGTTTTGATTGAATTCTTATGGTTACAAACATAGAGAATACGCCATTATAGCATTAACTTGTTCGAGAGAAAAGTTACATGTTTGGAAAAGAGAGTGTGACAAGGAAATAGGGTTTCCAACCTCTATTTACACGTTAATGCCTTAACCGGATTAACTTATTGGAAAATTTGTACCATTTGTTATACATTTTAGGCTCGAGAGAGCTAAAGCGAAATAAATCCTTGATGGTTGAGAAACACTTGGATTTAGAATTAGAATACGATTCTCTATAAGTGCATGCATGTCTAAATTCCGCGTTACTCATAGTTAATAGAGAAGTAGAACTTATAAGGTGGACATAACCCTAACTTATCAATCTCTGTGATTAAATCTTACTACGCAAATCGTTCCATCGTTACTTTGATAATATTAGTTCACGCCTAAACCAAACCCTCCTTTTGTCCTTGGAATTTTCGACCAACAGTCTACTAATAATTGCAACACTTAGTGACCAGAGTATTCCCTGTGGGATTCGACACCCAACCCAGTTGGGTTCTATATTTGACAGCGGCCGCTTACACTTTCTATCGAGAGTTGTAATTTGGGAGTATCAAATTTTGACGTCGTTTCCAGGGAATACGGTTGTCAACTAAGTTTGTGATAGTTAATAGACCCTTTGGTCAAAGATTCTCGAATTTTACTTTTTGTTTGTTGTTTTTGTTTTGTTCAGGTTTATTGGAGTGCATGCCAAATACACGAAGTTCTGGTCAACCGTTATTACCTATAAATCCTGAACCACATCTTATTGGCAGAATGGATGCGCAACGAAACCTTGAACGGATGGTTGCTCAACAGGAGCAGGAAAGACTAGCTGCATTGGCAGTTGCTCAAGTGCATCAACAGAATATTGATAACCCAGGTCGGGCAACAAATCTTGATGAAGAGGACCTGGGTGATGATGAGTTATTAAATCCAAGGCGTGCTGGTGAGGTGGCAGCACCTGTGAACAGGAGAGATCGTCAAGCTAGAATGAGACCTGAACGCTGAGCTGTGCAGGCCCCTTTCGATGATGATGATGACGATTTGGATGGGGCTGGTGCCACAGGGGCTATTATTCCTCCTCCCTTGGCACCCGGAGCCAAGTTCAATATCACCAGCACCATGATCCAGCTATTACAACTCAAAGGGTTATTTGGTGGACTTGCAGGCGATGATCCGAATATGCATCTGATTAATTTTATCTCAACATGCAAATCATTTGATAATCCAGGGGTTGGACAGAATGTGATCCGGCTGCGCTTATTTCCATTGTCTCTATCTGGAGAGGCAACTCTATGGTTAAACGGGCTAACTCCTGACTGTATTACCAATTGGAGGCAACTAAAAGACGCTTTCCTAGAAAGATTCTTTCCGTCATCCAAGAGGGCACAATTGAGAGATGAGATAAGCAATTTCAGACAGCTTCCAACTGAAGCTCTCCACGAAACATGGGAGAGGTTCAAGAAGAAGCTTACGCGGTGCCCAAATCATCAGATGACCAATGTCCACTTGATGGAAATATTATATAGGGCTTTGAACTCGGTGACTAAGCCAGTGGTTGATAATGCTGCAGGTGGGTCATTAATGGACCTTACTTTTATTGAAGCTGGTGATATGCTGGACAGTATGACAAAGTAGAGTAGAGCTTGGCATACCAGGGATTCTGAGGTAGCAAGCTCTACTGTATCTACTGGCATGACAGCAGAACAGAGGCGAAGAAAAGAGGAGCGTGGCCAAGATATGGCTCACATGAAAACGCAGATGGACCTTCTTACCAAGCATTTATTATCAGGAAAGGCAGAAAAGGTCAAGGCTGTTGTATCACAGGGTAGAGATGAATTCGATTCTGAGGAGGAAGCGAATTATTTGAATAATCAGGGGGGTTTCCGAGGCAATGCCCAAGGAAACCAAGGTCGGAACTATTATGAAAAATCCGGATTCAAGAATAAGACTGACAGGAGTGGTTTGTATGTCCCTCCTGGAAATTGTGAAGCTGTTTCAACTAGTTCTGGAAAGATGTCCATGGAGGACATGATGGCCAAGCTTTTGAAAGGAGTGGAGGCAACCAACACGGGACTAGCTGAGGTAAAAAATAATTTGTCCTCAATAAATCAATTGGTTGACTCGCATTCCACTGCAATAAAATAGCTGGAACAACAAATGAGTCAACTATCAGCGGCATTCAATCAAAGAAAAGCTGGCACTTTACCTAGTAACACTGTGCAAAATCCACGGAATGATGGATCATGTATGGCTATTACTACCAGGAGTGGTAAGGTGTTGGACAATCCATCCAAAGGCAAGCAGGTGGTTGATAATACAGAAGAGAATGTTATTGAAGCAGATTGTGATAATTCTGTAGAAGCTGAAAATAATAATGAGAATGTTCATGACACTACACCTAGATGTCACCAGCCTGAAAAAATTGATAATCGGAAGAAAAAACAAAAGGAAGTGGTGGAAAAGACTCTTCCAAATCCACCACCACCTTTTCCTCAGAGACTGAAGAAGAAGGCTGATGACACCAGGTTTAGTAAATTCATGACCATGCTGAAGCAGCTGACTATTAATATGCCTTTGGTGGAGGCGCTGGAGCAGATGCCAGGGTACACCAAATTCATGAAGGACCTTTTGACAAACAAAAGGGCAACAAGTTATGAACTGGCAGATAATGTTCATCATTGCAGTGCAATTGCCACGAGATCTTTAGTACAGAAAAAGGCGGATCCTGGTGTTTTCACTATTCCTTGCACGGTTAAATCCTTGGATTTTGCTAAGGCATTGTGCGATTTGGGGGCTAGCATCAATTTGATGCCGTTATTTATTTATAAACAGTTGGGGTTGGGCGATCCTAAACCAACCAATATGCGGCTCATGATGCCAGATAGGTCGGTAAAACGACCTGTTGGTATCTTACATGATGTATTAGTAAAGGTTTCTACCTTCATTTTTCCTGCAGACTTTGTTATTTTGGATTGCGAGGTGGATTTTGAGGTGCCCATAATCTTGGGTCAACCTTTCCTCGCAACAGGAAGTGTGCTTATTGATTTACGAGCAAATGAGCTTTTATTTCAGATGAATGACGAAGTGGTACGTTTTGATGTAAGCAAATCAATGAAGCAGCCCAAAGATATGAATGTGTTCTCTATAGCTAATGTTCATTATGAGGATGAGAAGGAATTATCTTTAGAGAAGCAGCTTACTGTTGAGCCATTGGTTGCTGTGCTTTTGAACTTTGAGCGTGAGGATGTTGAAGAGAACGAAGAAACTATCCGTGCTTTGACAGGAATGGGGTCGTATTCATATGACCCCAAGAAGCTGGACCTTGACCTTAAGAATCGACCCTCACCACCGGCGAAGCCACCAAATATCTTGATGAAGTCTGAGTAATCGAGATAACTATGTCGTGCCGCGATAATAAATCAAGCGCTACATGGGAGGCAACCCATCATTAGGAGTTTGTTTCGTTAGGATTTTGTTTTTGATAAATAAAAGTTCAAAAAGAAGAGTCGAGCCACGACCAAAACTAAGGCGCTCGGTGGGAGGCAACCCATCCTTCTAATCATTTTTGTTGTTTTTGATTAAGTATAGGTGCAAGATATACAAAGGAACAGATTAGTCCCAAATTTTGATTTGAAAGTGAGCCATGCTAAAGGTGGTAAGTGAGGAATGATGGAGCAAAGACTATAGGTTAGGCATTGCCTATGCCAATCTAGGCAACGGACAAGGAAATGCCTATGCTCACTGCCTCACATAGGCAATGGACAAGGCAAGTCCTATACCAATGTAGGCAATGCTATAGGCGCCGCCTATGCCATTGCTTATGCTCACTGCCTCACATAGGCAATGGACAAGGCAAGGCCTATACCAATGTAGGCAATGCTATAGGCGTCGTCTATGCCATTGCCTATGCTCACTGCCTCACATAGGCAATGCCATAGGCGTCGCCTATGCCAATCTAGGCGATAGGAAAGGCGCCGCCTATGCCAATCTAGGCGATAGGCAAGGCGCCGCCTATGCCTATCTAGGCATTGCTAAAGGCGCCTCCTATGCTAAGCATAGGCAAAGCATTAGGCGCCACCTACTTATCTTTTTTTGCCTCCTAACCCGATTGTACATGGATCAAACCCGACCCATGGCTTAGCCTTTAAATAAATCCTCAACCTTAGAACATAATTTGGAGGAACCTCTCGATGATGACGTGCCGACTGACGATGATCACCGACTGCCAGACTCAGATGTGGAGGATAACTCTAATGACGATGACTCTGTTGATGATTCCAACGCAGGGGGTATGACCCCAAACATAGAAGAGGAGTCCGACTAATCAGGTTTTCCTTATTTATTTTCACTGAGGACAGTATGTCCCGTCTAAGTGTGGGGTGCGGGTACATGTCTGTTGTATTGTATTTCTTTGCCTGCATTTATTCTTGTTTATTTGAATTAGTAGTTAGTTAGTTAGTTGTAATTAGTTAGTAGATTTTAGATGTTGCATGAAATTGTTCTGATAGACGGCATGGTATATTATAACAAGAGTTTGTGCTAAATCATTACTATTGAGACGCTTAGGCTCTAAGTTGTGACTCACTGTGTGATAAATTGTTGTGGTTTAATTCATTCATCTGTTGGGTCAAGAATCTATAATTCTCCCAATGAAGTTGACCATGTGCCTTGTGTGTGTGAGGATATTGTATATTCTTTGTTGTGACTGATACTAGAACTTGCCTGGTGTGTGTGTGAAGCGAAATAAAGATTGTGAGTGTAGGAGATGATTTAGGCATTTCTTTGGCAGCCCTGAAATTGTTTACCTTCTTTTTACCTACCTTTGTACATTGTCCTAGTGAACCCCCTTTAAGCCTTTAGCTATTTTCTTTGGCAGCCTCATATGTAGCCTAATCCAAATTTTTTTCAAGACCATAATTTGATCCAAACTCTTAAGCGCTTTAAAATTGTAGAATCATGTGGAAAAATAAAAGGAGAATGGTGAAAGTGATGCCTCAGGGTGTATTGGTACTTGAAATTGTTGTGAAAAGGAGTGGCTATTATAGGGATGCTTGCTTAATATAAAAAAAATAAAAAATTTAGAAAACAAAAAGATAGTTGTGTTTATGATTGAATAACAAAATGGGTGAAAAGGGGTTGGTAGATTAAAGAGAGGTAGAGTGGTTGTTAAAAGATAGTGTAAATGGCATATTGTAGTGTATTAAAGCGCTTAGGGAACATAGTCACTATTTCTGGCCAAAATAGTCCTACTTGTCCCTTAGCCTACATTACAACCTGTAAAGACCTATTTGATCCTAAACTTAGCAGTTTGATATTAGTACAGCATTACACTAAGGGCAATCATATGGTCATCAGTTGCAATATAAGAATTCTTTGTGAGAGAGAGAGCAAGGAGAGTCTTATACCCATGTTTCGAAAAATGCAAAACTATGAGTGATTATGGGTGATATCTTGTGTGAGCACACATGGTTGATGGTTGTTGGGTAGTTTTATATGTTTCTTTGTGGCTTAACTTATGGATACGAATTAACCATCCTAATGAGTCTATGTTGGAGGTTGAGTTGTTTCTAGTAGTGATCGAGAAACCTACTCTTTGTTAATGATTGTTGTGCATGTCTTGTTGAAAATTTTGTGTTGCTATTGTGAAATTCTAGTTAGGTGTTTGCATGGATGTAATATTTTGTTCGAGGACAAACAAAGATTTAAGTGTGGGGTGGTGATGTTGGGCGTATTTACACGCCTAAGCACCATAATTTACCCATGTTTCAGCTAAGTTTTGAGGATAAAATATATAATTCTTGCACTTTTAGTCCATTTTCCTTTAAGTGAGCTGACCTATGTGATTAGCATGTTTTCAGGTACTAATGATGAAGATTTCAGCACTTTGTGGACCTGTGGGCAGCAAAGGAAAACTTCACATAAGAGGGAAGGCAGCTTTTGAACTGAAAGTGATGCATGGGAACTTTTTCCCGGGCAAACCCATTATTTTTAAATACTTAAGGATGCAGTAGCAACTTATTAGACAAGGATGCTATTAAAAATCTTATTGCTGAATTTTTCAGCAGCATTATCATTCGATTATTATTGACAATTCACGTTGGGAGATTTTGTACTAGTTTTGAGAACAGAAAATGGCTCACTTGAGCAACGAAGAAAGAAAACATGTTTCATCTCCATAGCCGAGATTTCTCTAAGTTTTGGTATGATGATGATGTTTACTTTGATTTCCGTTGTATTCATGAGTAGCTAAACTTATCTGTTAGGGTTATGGAAACCTTGTAGTATACTATCTATTACTATGAGTTTGTGAATTCTTGATGTGTTATGCTACTTATATCATTACTCTCTTCGTTTTGATTGAATTCTTATGGTTGCAAACATAGAGAATACGCCATTATAGCATTAACTTGTTTGAGAGAAAAGTTACATGTTTGGAAAAGAGAGTGTGACAAGGAAATAGGGTTTCCAACCTCTATTTACACGTTAATGCCTTAACCGGATTAACTTATTGGAGAATTTGTACCATTTGTTATACTCTTTAGGCTCGAGAGAGCTAAAGCGAAATAAATCCTTGATGGTTGAGAAACACTTGGATTTAGAATTAGAATACGATTCTCTATAAGTGCATGCATGTCTAAATTCCGCGTTACTCATAGTTAATAGAGAAGTGGAACTTATAAGGTGGACATAACCCTAACTTATCAATCTCTGCGATTAAATCTTACTACGCAAATCGTTCCATCGTTACTTTGATAATATTAGTTCACGCCTAAACCAAACCCCCCTTTTGTCCTTGGAATTTTCGACCAACAGTCTACTAATAATTGCAACACTTAGTGACCAGAGTATTCCCTGTGGGATTCGAACCCCAACCCAGTTGGGTTCTATATTTGACAGCGACCGCTTACACTTTCTAACGAGAGTTGTAATTCGGGTGTATCACATTGATGACTCCAAAACACTTCATTAATGTGCCAATGAGTTCTTACTTCATTGTTATTGCATTTATGGTCTATTTATATGTCTCTTATTGATGTATCATTGTTTCAAAGTATCAAAAATGCGGGTGGCGACCGAAATAACAATCTCAAAGATTAATTGAACTAAGTGATGGAAGTTCTCTCTTATCGGGTGGTATCCCAGGGGCATAAGCCTATCATGGATCGATCCCTATTTATGTGTTTATGGGTGGTATCCTAGGGGCATAATCCTATCATGGGTCGATCCCAGTTGATATGTACTGGAGGCAGCCTAATGGTCACAGTACAGTACCGTAATGATTACAAAGATGATAAGAACTTCATTGTTATTGCATTGATGGTCTATTTATATGTCTCTTATAGATGTATCATTTTTTCAAAGTATCAAAAATACGGTGGCGATCGAAATAACAATCTCAAAGATTAATTGAACTAAGTGATGGAAGTTCTCTCTTATCGGGTGGTATCACAGGGGCATAAGTCTATCATGGGTCGATCCCTATTTATGTGTTTATGGGTGGTATCCCAGGGGTATAAGCCTATCATGGGTCGATCCCAGTTGATATGTACTGGAGGCAGCCTAATGGTCACAGTACAATACAGTAATGATTACAAAGATGATAAGAACGAAGGTAAAGTGATTGAATAAATACAATGTACAGGTTGTCACAAGTTCTAGTAAGTGTGGTCCACTCCTATTATGATTTATTCACTTGTTTCTGATTTCTATTGAGCTCCTATATCATATGTGATTATCTACAGCTTTACATACTCAGTACATATTTCGTACTGACGTCCCCCACGGGGGACCTGCATTTCATGTTGCAGGCACAGGTACCTCAGCTCATACACCGCACAAGTAGGAGCCAGGATATCCAGCTGCTTTTGGTGAGCTCTAGTTTGCTTCAGGGTTTTCCGTGTCATATCCAGTCACTTTTGGTATTGTATAGAAGTTAGTTATATGGCGGGGTGTGTCTCGACCTTAGTTAAACTCTGTGTATTGTCTAGAGGCTTTGTAGACCTAATGTACAGTCAAGGTGGTGTTTTGTTAATAGACGTGATGGCTCCAACGGCCAAGTATTGTATATACATATATATGTGTGCTCGAGCTTATACAGGTGATTATTTCGATTTATATGTGACATGATGTTGTCCGAATTTTGGGTTGTCATAGAGGTATGTATGGGAAGTATAAGTTTATGAGCTGGTTCTTTCGGGCCTCCTCGGTTTCGGGTGCCGGTCCGCCCCAATAGGATTTGAGGCATGACATCCTCGAATGCCTTAGTTGCTTTCTCATTCCATAAGATATTTCCCTTTTTCAACAGATTGATTAAAGGTTTACTAATCACAGCAAAACTTTTAATAAACCTACGACAGTATCCTGTTATGCCCAAGAAACCTCTCAAACTTTTGAGAGATTTAAATTTGCCCAATTGCAACATGGATTTATTTTTTTCTTCATCTGTACTGACCTCATAACCATTAATTATATGGCCTACATATTCTACCATTTTCTAAGAAAAAGTGCACTTCGATCTTTTGATGAAGAATTGGTAACTCCTAATAGATTAAATACAATTTCTAAATGGGTCACATGTTCCACAATATTCGTACTGTAAATTAAAATATCATCAAAAAATACAAGTTCGAACTTTCTGAGATACGGTCCAAATATCTTGTGCATAGGTCTTGAATGTGGCTGGAGCATTAGTGAGCCCAAATGATATCACCCTGAACTCCCAAAGGTCGTGATGAGTTTTGAATGTCGTTTTGTGTTCATCCCTTTCTTTCATTCGAATTTGATGGTAACCCAACCTTAGATTCAATTTGAAAAAATATTGAGCTTCTTGTAATTCGTCCAGCAGATCCTCCACCACTTGTATTGAATATTTGTTTTTAACTATTATCTCATTAAGTTTTTGATAGTCAATGCAAAGTCTTCAGTTGGAATCTTTTCTTGACTAATCAAATTGGTGAAGCAAAGGGAGAAACACTGGTGGTTACCGTTTGAGCCTTAAGCATTTCTGCCACAATACTCTCAATTATAGTTTTTGTTCAAAATAATATTGATACGGCCTAAGATTAATGGGCTTGGGTCCTGGCAGCAACTCAATTGGGTGGTCGCATGAGCGAGCAGGTAGAAATTCCATAGGCTCTTGGAAAAGATCTGTATAGCGACCCAACAAGGGTTCTACAATTTCAATAATGGATTGTTTCTCCTGTTTTGCCTTAATTATCATTAATTATGTAACATAGATGCATTGCCCTTTATTTAATAGCTTTATCATATCTGTTGTTTGCATCATGGATAAAGACTCAAAAATCGTGTCACTTAATAAATGAATGATTTGTGATTCCTTGATCAAGGATACTCCCAGTGGTTTGGTATGGAAAGCAATAGGTGAAATCGAGTCTATCCGGCCTATTTCAAAGACAACGTCATATCCCCCGACATGTAACAATCTTAAATCAAATATGAATTCACGGTCTTGCATTTTTCACTAGAAATTTTTGCAAATCTAGCTACACATAACATGTTGACCATTTGCCACTCTAACCCTAAAGGATCTACCCATTGTTTCTGCATGAGCTTCTACAATCTTAATTACAAATGGGTCCACAAAGTTGTGGGTGGATCCACTGTCAAACAAGATTATCAATTTCTGTTTCTTAGCACACCAAAGTATTTTTATGGTGGAAGGTTCTTGGTTGTGTCCTAACGAGGCCATCAATGATAATAACCTTTATTCTGGGGCTTCCAACTCATGTTCAATTGCAAGATCCACATACTCCACTTGCGCGTCACAAACTTCCTCTCCTTTCATGGCATATAGAGTTTTGGGCTTATGTTTGTGGCATGATGTATATTTATCAATACACTTATAACAAATATTCTTTTCTCTGCATTCTTCAAAGGATAATTTCTTACTTTTTGTTGGCTTCGTACTGACCACAGTGGGAGCCCTGGTAGGTGGTACGGATATGAGAGGTTTATGTAAGGACAAAGGTATTTTTGGAGTAACTTTGGAGGATAACTGGTATATAAGTTATTAAAGAATTTTTCATGTAAGTTGGCACAATTATAAGCTTCCAACAGTGTTTGTGGGTTAGCCGATTCAACTAATGGTCGAATATCAGACTTCAAGCCACTAATAAAACACGTAACAAAGTGACATTCCTTATGTCACGACCCAAAATTGATAGGTCATGATGACACTTGTTGCGACATACCTTGACAAGTAAGTCTATCACTGGAACTGATATATGTAGAGTAAAAAAACAGAGATACCCCTAAGGAAAGGCTTCTAGAATGAAGTCGAACTGCAAAAGTATAATAAATGTGGAAAGAAGAATAACAATGCAGTCATAACTTTCAAAATCTGGTGTCAACAGTATAAGAACTATTAATACAAACCATGAGTCAAATACATCAAAAATACCCATACAGGGTCAACATCTGTCTCTGATACAAATAAAGGCATAACTACTAAAGAAATATAGAGGTGAACTCTGGACTCATAAATATAACTGTTACCTTGAGTAATCTAACGGCGCTCGAAATTAACCAATCTGAGGCTCACTCGAGCTAGGTCCTGCACCGAAAGGGCACAGTATGCGTGAGTATGATTCACTTATACTCAGTACGCATCATAGGCCAACCAAGCAAAGCAGTAAATAAAGCATACAAACTACACACTAAAGACACATCACCTGAAATCAAAAAATGTCCCACAATGGTAGCCCATACCGTTTGCATTAACAGTTCTAATATATCATAATTACAATAACAACACAGTATGTAGAACACAAGTATACATTAAATTGCATGCAAGTAAAAATAGAGATAAACATGTACTCCCTCAGTCCCATCATATGTGTCGTCATTTGACCGGGCACGGAGTTTAAGAATAAAGGAAAGACTTGGCAATGTTTAGCAAATTATTCTTTATTAAAAAATATGCTACTATTTTTTTTAATTAAGTGGGACCAATAAGAGTAAAAGTGGAATTGTGTCTTTAAATAGCTACCAAATAAAGAAAAATGGCATTCTTTTTGGGACGGACCAAAAAGAAAATAATGACACATAAAATGAGATGGAGGGAGTATTGATAACGCTCAACTTACACTTTAAATTAGTGTAAGGCGGTCGTCGTCAATATATTTACCCAACTTTGGAGTCGGGGTCGAATCCACAGGGAACAATGTGAGTGGCGATTAAGCTAATTTGAAGCTATAGCTACAAGTTCAATTCAAACAAATGGTACGAAAATATAAAATTAAGATGGGGGTTTTGAAAGTATCAAGTAATGTTGTCACTTCAATATTAATGTTTGCAATCAATATAAATGGGAAACCAGAGTTATGTTCACGATGGCTTTTGGGACTTTACAGGTACTAGGTAGTGCTTGGGATTCTTAAAGTAAGTAAAACAGCAGACTATCCTTGACTATGATACTTTCTGACTTATCTCTTGACCTCACCAGATAATTTATTATCTAATTCTCTCGAACTTAGATAACTTATCTATTTCCAATAGGATGTTATCTCAGATAGATTAATCCAGTTACGGCATCAATCATTAAACAGAAGGTTGGTAGCTTCTGAGTCCCTGTTGATAATTCACGACCTCTAGTCTATTTCTCCGTTAGAAGAAAATAAAACCTAAGGCATAATCTAACGTTTGCAACCAATAGATTTCAGTTAAAACAACATAATTTCAAGACGTTCTACTACTCTTTGAATCCGTTAAATACCTAGTAACCCATCAAACCCTACTCCATGGATCCCATAACTCCGGCTAATGGAATTAGCCGCTCCTGATTTGATGAACGAAATAACAAGTTGAATTCATGATGCTAAGGATAAACTTACGAATGGATGGAAAACAACAAGTAGTTTCTTCAATTTAATCACAAGGTAGAAACCCAAAAATAGATAATAAGAAACAAGAAGAATATTTGGTGAAAGAGAGCAATATACGTGTTTCTCTTCCCAGCGTCCCTTCTTTTTTGATAGACAATGATCCCCCTTTTAAAAATCCTAAAACAAGTCTTTAAATAGTCAACCCTAAATAAGGAAATAAAATTAAAGTTTCAGTTTTCTCTTCGGATTGGAGGACGAAGATCTTGATGGCGTGTCAGATATTTGACGGCGTGTCAAAATTCTTGACGGCGCGTGACAACTTCCGTCACAACTTCACTGGAAATCAGTATTCTCTGCTTCTGGTTGACGGCGATTTTGACGCCATGTCCCATATTTGATGGCCTTTCCGAATCACCGTCACATTTCCTCTCAACTCTTCAGGTTTTGTCTAAGCTTGACGGCAACTTTGACGGTCTGTCCCATGTATGACGGCGCTTCAGAATTGGCGTCATCTACACTTCAGCTTATTTATATCAGATTCCATCCGATTTATTCTTCTTTCTTTTGGTTTCCTCCCCAATCACTTATGTCTGCATTAACACACTAAAAGCAATCAAAAACAACAAAAGTTGCTTAAGACTTCGCAATTATTCAGAGTTAAAAGCTTCAAATGTGTTAGCATTGGCTCACACATCAACACCCTCAACTTAAACAATTGTTTTTCCTCAAGAAACCAAAACATAACTAGGAGTATACAAAGTACAATTCAGCAGCTAACTACCAATTTAGCTCAAAACTCAGTTACCATATCCAAGGTCAACTAATTTAAACTAACTGTGTAGATTATTGAAAAGCAACAATGTCACACAAAGGATTCTAGCCATGGCATCAATTAAGTACCAACAGTCATGCATGTATCAATATAACACTACCCAAACAAGTAAGTAACCTAGCAAGATACTAGTGTGCCCTCACAACAAAGAAATTCCCCTTTTTCTCTCATCTCAGAAATCAAAATTTAAACATGGGGATTTGCATAAAAACACTCACTCTCAGAACGAAGTTCCAGCCAGTATATGCCAAATACCATATGCTTGCCCTTATCTTCATTACCAAGGTATCCAGATAGGTGAGTTAGGATCACTATAGGTCTTTCTCGGCTTGTAACGTAGGCTAAGGGCTGGTATGATATTAAATCGAATTTAGAGTGACTAACCTCCTTGGAACTACCTTAACTTGTGGGGTCCACTTATTAACCTTTTTTTCTCTCTTTTTCTTTTCTTTTATGTTCTTCTTTTTCTCTTTTCCTCTTTTTTTGATCACCCATTATTCAGGATGGATGTGACTTTTCTTTTTCATTATTTTTCTTTTATCCTACCTCTCTTCATACCCAGTTTATATGATAGCCACCCTCAACTTAGGATGTTTGCTTAAGTCAAGGTGAACAATGTTCAAGAAGGACCAAGGTCAAAACAGGTTCATATGATCTAAACGGGAAAGTGATAGGTGTCATAGAAAGAAATGGTCAATTCTGGCTTAAAACAGGGATCAAGTGATAGCATACATAATTGGGAATGTTATTTAGGCTGAAAGTGGCTAAAAGTCAAAACGGCCTATGATCATTTCCTAACCCCTATCTTTCAACTAAGGTAAGACGAACTGGGCAAGTTCTAGATTCGGCAGTACAAAGGGAACTGAGTAAGATCTCATACACACACATGGAACACAAGTGTATTACCAGCTACTACTCATCCAGATCATGCAATTGTTAGCAGAGATTATCAAGAAACTAAAATTTAATGCCATAACAAGATGCACAGTGGTTACACACGAATGCAATTCACACAGCTACCACATAGATAATTGGAGAGGTAGTTACCATTCCAAGAAAAATTAACAAAAAATATGTCAACTGTCGTAGATAATTATTTTTCTCCCAGTTAACCACAACACATCACAAAGCAAAAACAATACGCCTAAACATGCCGGCTCTACTAGGAACAAGACTCCGAGGAAAAGAGGCAAGGCAACAAAAAACCCAGGAGGACATCATCACCCACAAGTAGCCCCACCCTCAACTTAAAATCATGCAATGTCTCCAATGCGTCAAACCAAAACAAGAGAGTTAGAAACATACCTGTGGCACCATGGGTGCGAAGATCTGATGTTAATCACACAATACAAATACAAACAACAAACTACCTTGGGTTGCCTCCCAAGAAGCGCTTAATTTAGTGTCGCGGTACGACCCAACTCAGTTTTTTCCTCCATCTTGAGGATTTGAACTTCACCCCCAACTTAGAGTCCATCTTCTTGCCTCGCTCATAGGGAGGTGGTACAAAGATTAAGAAGCCGAGTAATGGATGATGCATGGTAAAATACTCAGTTTTAAAGTGAGGTGTGCTTTTGTGTTGCTTATCAAGTGTAAAATAAAGAATATAGGATTCTTGTTCCTCATCTTCACAGTCTTCCACTATTTTAGATGATTTCACAGACAAGATATCATCTAAATATAATGTGGAAAAATGCTTCGAGTGTGGCCCAGCAAATCCTACTTCAAAATTTACACTATCTTCTATACACTCATTTTTATTCATTTTCTCAACATTTTTACTTTGAATTGGGCTAGAGTCTTCATAAGAGATTGGCTTGGCTTCTTCTTTTTTCCTCTAGCACCATTTCCTCAATCTTGGCATCATCCCTCATGGTTGGCTCGGTTGGTTGGGAAATCTCCAAGGGTTGATCAACACCAAGCTCATCATCAGTATAGGAATCTTGGTCTTCATCGTCACACTCTCCCATTATTTTAAATGATTCCACAGATAAGATATCATCTAAACATAATGTAGAAATGTGTTTTAGATGATTGACCTCGATATCCATCTCTTTTATTTTTTTCTCTTCCCTCATTAAATGCCCTAATGTCTTGACGTATGTCACATATGGTATCATTCGTTGTATCTATACGATCCAACATTAGTTGAAGCATGGCTTCAATGTCACTCTTTCCAGTACTGCGTTCTTTCTTTTCTTGACCATAAGACCTGTCATACTCATAAGAAGAACTAAAACTTGGATTAGCGCAATAGAGGGAGGGGGCATTTGGGCAATCACTCCAATGTCCATCTTGACCACCACATAAAGAACAATTATACTCCCGGTAGGATGGAGATGGTGCACACATCTCTCTCCGGGGAGCATATCTATAATCTTGCCAAAAGTGGGGTCCATCATAATATGGACATGGATCATCCAGATAAGATTTCCAACCATCAAACTTACATTCATTCTATGATGCCATAGTTAGAAATAAACAAAAGTAAAGAAAATCTACCTAACACAAGAAACAAAGGAAATCACAAACAAATATTTACAAGTTTGAATTCAAGCAAGTAAGCTAAAATTCCAAACTAACTCAATACGCCAAATTGTTCCCTGGCAACAGCGTTATTTTTTATAACGCTCAACTTACACCTTAAATTAGTGTAAGGCGGTCGTCGTTAATATATTTACCCAACTTTGGAGTCGGGGTCGAATCCACAGGGAATAATGTGAGTGGAGATTAAGCTAATTTGAAGATATAGCTACAAGTTCAATTCAAACAAATGGTACAAAAATATAAAATTAAGATGGGGGTTTTGAAAGTATCAAGTATTGTTGTCACTTCAATATTAATGTTTGTAATCAATATAAATGGGAAACCAGAGTTATGTTCACCATGGCTTTTGGGACTTTACAGGTACTAGGTAGTGCTTGGGATTCTTGAAGTAAGTAAAACAGCAGACTATCCTTGACTATGATACTTTCTGACTTATCTCTCGACCTCACCAGACAATTTATTATCTAATTCCCTCGAACTTAGATAACTTATCTATTTTCAATAGAATGTTATCTCGGGTAGATTAATCCAGTTATGGCATCAATCATTAAACAGAAGGTTGGCAGCTTCCGAGTCCCTGTTGATAATTCACGACCTCTAGTCTATTTCTCCGTTAGAAGAAAATAAAACCTAAGGCATAATCTAATGTTTGCAACCAATAGATTTCGGTTAAAACAACAGAATTTTAAGATGTTCTACTACTCTTTGAATCCGTTAAATACCTAGTAACCCATCAAACCCTACTCCATGGATCCCATAACTCCGGCTAATGGAATTAGCTGCTCATGATTTGATGAACGAAATAACAAGTTGAATTCATGATGCTAAGGATAAACTTACGAATGGATGGAAAACAACAAGTAGTTTCTTCAATTTAATCACAAGGTAGAAACCCAAAAATAGTTGATAAGAAACAAGAAGAATATTTGGTGAAAGAGAGCAATGTACGTGCTTCTCTACCCAGCGTCCCTTCTTTTTTGATAGACAATGATCCCTCTTTTAAAAACCCTAAAACAAGTCTTTAAATAGTCAACCCTAAATAAGAAAATAAAATTAAAGTTTCAGTTTTCTCTTCGGATTGGACGACGACGATCTTGACGGCGTGTCAGATGTCTGACGACGTGTGTGAGATGTCATCAAAGGTTCCAGTGAATTGTTATCTTCTGAATCTTCAGACGGAAAACCTGACGGTGTGTCAAAATTCTTGACGGCGCGTGACAACTGCCGTCAGAACTTCACTGGAAATCAGTATTCTCTGTTTCTGGTTGACGGCGATTTTGACGCCATGTCCCATATTTGATGGCCCTTCCGAATCACCGTCACATTTCCTCTCAACTCTTCAGGTTCTGTCTAAGCTTGACGACAACTTTGATGGCCTGTCCCATGTATGACGACGCTTCAGAATTGACGTCAGCTACACTTCAGCTTATTTATATCAGATGTCATCCGATTTATTTTTCTTTCCTTTGGTTTCCTCGCCGACACTTATGTCTGCATTAACACACTAAAAGCAATCAAAAACAATGAAAGTTGCTTAAGACTTCGCAATTATTCAGAGTTAAAAGCTTCAAATATGTTAGCATCAGCTCACACATCAAGTATATACAAGATGGTCAAGTATAAATAACAGAATAGAGCAAGTTGACATATAACAAGTCAATATGACAATACAATCACAACATAAATCACAAAAAGAAAATACAATGTATGAGATGATGATGATAATGATGACGATGCATGAGATCGTCGCACAGTCTCTGTATACACCTACAGTGCTAACGTTTTCCGATATAGGATCCAAGGAGGGTTCATCAACATGTATACTACCCCGTATACACCTACTGAGCTAAAACTTCCCAATGTAGGACAAATGAAGGATTCGATAACCCGTATACAACCAATATCCATGACTCTTCTCCACATATCCTTCAAAAAGGTCTATAAAATCCAATGTTTCCAATATTTTTAGAATTTTCAGAATTTTCAATATTTTTAGTATTTCCAATATTTTCGATATTTCTAGTGTTACCAAAACACATACACAACATGAGACACAAATCAAGTGGGACCAACAACAACAACAAGTATATACGAAACATATAACAAACAAGTGAAAGTATGCGTATGATGCCATGAGGATGTAATGTTCACAATCACTGCCAACAAGTATTTTCACAACCAACCACATGATGTATTTCCATAACCAATCATAATGATATATTTTCACAACTATGTGATTCACTATTCGTTAATTAATTCCAATCATTCATAAATTTTCATATATTTCATATGCCGACAAGTATGAATATATATCACAATACACCAATGGTACCTTAATAGGTATTTTCAACAACACAATATGATTATCTGCATGTATTCGAGGCTATCACATCATAGAGGACCCCACACGGTTACACATATCACATAAATCTCAATTTCAATAATTACATCACATATAGGCCCCCACATGGGCACAACTCATAGATAGTCATTTTTCATGATTAGTTTCAACCCTTAACATGCATTTTGTACCATCATTAATTACTCAACCCAGTCTGAAAGAGTTAAACCATAGTCTACCTCGAAGGTCAAAACTGATCTGCAACACTCCAACCACAAAGCCCCACTTCTCACGAACGGTATCGAAATCAATTAAATAAAAAAATATAGAATCAACAATACCCATATTGATTACTTTTAGTTCGGATCAAAACGGACCCTCAAAATGGGTTTTCAAAAAAGAAAAGAAAAATCATAACTTTACTTCAAGAACGTGTTCCCCATATATTTAGAAATCTACAGCTGAAAATCCAAGTCAAACCGAGTAAAAAAATGAGGTTCAAATCAAACAAAAATTATTTTTAAGCTTTACCGGATAAAATCTTTAAAATCCGTGTTAAAATCAAGATTCAAAGTTATTTTGAAGGTTAAATTGACGAAAAACTAGTAATTATAAGATTAACACATTATTCAAGTGAAAAGAAGTGAAATTGGGGTTTAAAATCAAGTCCTAAAATTTTTTAGATTTTGAGAAATTAATCAAGAATTAGAGTAGAAAGGGATGAAACCTCACCTTAAATCCGTAATAGAATCAAGAAAATATGTTAATCTAGCTTCACAAACTCCCACAAGCTTCACTTTTGAAGTTCTCACATTATTTTAGGGTTTCACTTTCAAGAGGCAAGGTGAAAGAATGGGCAAAATGTGCGGAAAAAAGAGGGGTAAAAGCTAGGGGTGGGCATTCGGTTAATTCGGTTTGATATTTAAATATCGGTTTGATTTTTTGATTTTTGGATTGACAAAAATACAATCGTAACCAAACCAAAATAAATTCGATTCGGTTTGGTTTTTACAAATTTGGTTTGGTTATTTCGAATTTTTATTTTTGTTTTGAAACTTTCTTTCCCATGAGTCATGACTAGATATTTAAAATTGATGATTTTAAAAAAATATATTTTTTTTCAAACCTAATTTTTATTTCCAAATATAAATAACTCAACACGAATGAAATTAAATGATATAACCATAAGTTTAACATAATATTAATACATAACTTCATTATGCATAAGTCTGCATAAACAGTCCACAAACAACAATAAAATCATAAAAACAATCCATAAAAGAACTATCACTCACTGTTTCTTCATAAACAGTCTAAAGTCGCCAAAACTTAAAAGTAAAACAGTCCATAAAATATTAAAACAGTCCATAAACCAGTTCATAAAACTGCAAAACAACCACTACCAACAGTCCATAAAACAACTATCACAATCCACCAAAACAGTCATCTATCCACAACCCACAAAATAGCCACAACGGTCATCTACAGTAAAAAAAACTTATTGTGAGTTCAAACTTTATAACACCAATATAGAAGAACTTTACAACCTGTCCTAGCTACAACCTACAAAATTCAAAACAGTAACAAACTAATATGTCATAATAGAGAACAGATACAATCTGGGAATGCAATTAACAAAAACATGTAAGCAACTACCACTGTCTTAAACTCTTAATCAATATTATAGAACAAAGCCTAAAAAAACCAGCTCCAATGGGCAATGGATATACAACCAAAAAAATAAAATAGAACAAACATAGTTAATTCCATTAAAAATATGGAACTTGTACGATACATATGACTTTCTAATTTAACAAGTGAAGTACAGTTGTAGAAGCTGCAAACATCAACTCGGATTGTCCTTATGCAAGTGCAAATAATGACTTGAAAGGCACAACAACATATCAGGAAGCTGATGAAAGGACATAGAGTGGTCGCCCAGGTGCTTATTGAACTTGCAGTGACCAATATTTAGTTATGTGTTATTGTTTAATGCTTTAGACAAGTTTGTACATGAATATCAAAGTGCTAGTGAACATGATTTCTCCACTGGAAACCATCTTCATGAATTTTCCAAGTTCAGTTTTTCATACATCTGACTTTGAAATTGGAACTACTATATTAATAGTGGAATTTGACTGGGCAGTAAACTAAAGAAATTAAAGAAGGCTGGACAGTTTCATCTGAATAGTTTAAAGAAACCAACTTTAACAATGTCACATTACTCTTAGTCCAGATATCTTAACAGCAGTAAGCATTTTAGCAAATTAAAGAAATCAAGTTGTAACCTATGATAGAATAACTTCAATAAAAGCAACTGTCATTTTGAGAATAACACAAATTCTTATTTCTCAGAAGTCAGAATCATGACTTGTTCTCAAGATAAGATAGAGAATGTGATACAAAGCAGCAAAGCAGAATCATTTTATTTACTACTTCCATGACCCAAATCCCTAACGCACCAAAATCTCAACAAGTATAATCACAATTTGATAAATGAAACCATAATCTTACCTAAATTTTTGAATTCAATCCTCATTTGCTTATTGACGGCTACACGTCAACAATGCTTGACTCACTTCCACTATAAGTCATCTCTGAAAAAATATAAGACACTTGTTAGTTGATATGCAAACAATAAATTGTAATATAATGAATACAAAATCATAAAATTCTTACCAATTTCAAGTTGCTCAAGATACTCTAAATCTTCCTCGACATTAATTGGAATAGGTTCACGTCTAAGCCAATCTTGAAGACAAATAAGAGATTGCACTATTTTAGGAGTCAATGAACTCCTAAAGGGATCAATAATGCGACCTTCCGTGCTAAATGCATATTCAGATGCGGCACTGGAAATGGAAATGGCTAACACATCACGAGCCATCTCAGCGAGAATGGAAAATCTCGGCTCATTAACTTTTCACCAACCTAAAATATCAAATTTCTCCAAATCTGGCTCAATCTCTTCAGCAAGATATCTTCCCAACTCAGATTTACTGCTTGAACCTCCACTAACTTTTTTATACTTCTCAAATTGTTGTTTTGTTCTCATTAATTCTCTTCTTTGAAAGTTTCTATAACCACTTATGGATGAAGAGTTCCCAGAATAAGAAGAAGCAAATGAAGATGAAGAGTTTTTTGACTTCTTAACATAATACTCAAACAAAGCATTCATATATGTCTCCACTAAATCGAACAACTTATCCCCAATTTTTTTTCCAAACATGTCCACAATTGCAAAAGAAACATATTCAAATTTGTTGTGGGGATCCAATACAGGTGAAATAAAGATCATTTTATTCATTTCCTCTGGATCACCCCAATACTTTTTGAATTTTTCCCTCATGTTTATTGCCATTTTTTTCAAACTAGAATCTTCATTATCTATCATCTCTTTCAAAATCATATTAAGCTCAGCAATTTTCACAAAGTGCACACTATTAGTAACATATTCTGAACCAGAAACTTTCAAAGTAAGATCATAAAAAGTTTTCAAAAATCTAACCATTATCCTCACATTTTCCCAGTCCTCACTTGTAAATGCGCCTACATTAGTTCCATCTTCACAAGGAGAGGTACGAAGATAATTCATAAAGTTATTATCATAGAAGCTATATCTTTCAAATACAAACTCAAAATGTTGTGCCATTTCAAGCATCAAGTATGTAGAGTTCCAACGAGTAGGAACATCTAAATATGAAGATTTCTTACAAGTTATCAATTAAGATTCACAACATTCTTTGAACTTTTTAACTCTCGCGGCAGATTTTTTAACATACTTCACAGCTTGTCTCACTTTCTTGATAGAATTATCAATTTTCTTCAGCCTATCTTGCACAATAAGATTAAGAATACGTGTCATACACCTCACATGAAGATGTTGACCCTCCATTATCTGAGTTCCTTAATTACTTAATTGTTTAGACATTTCTATCACTGTAACATCGTTGGAACTAGCATTATCAACTGTAATACTAAACACAGTATCCAAACCCCATTCAAGCAAACAATTAGTAATGGAAGCAGCCATATCAACACCTTTATGACTAGAAATTGGACAGAAATTTATCACTTTTTTATGCAATTTCTAATTTGTATCTATAAGGTGAGTTGTTAGACACATGTAGTTAATCTTTTGTATAGAAGTCCAAGTATCTGTGGTAAGACAAACTTTTAGACATACTTCTTTGAAAATCTTTTTCAAAACTTGTTTCTCTTCATTGTAGAACTGATAACAATCTCTTTTCAAGGTTCTACGAGAAGAAATATGAAAGTGTGGGGTTGTCACTTTCATGAAATTTTTAAAACCTTCCTTTTCAACAAAACTAAACGCCAACTCATCAACAACTATCATTTGAGCTAAAGCTTTCCTACTTTGTCCTTGATCAAATGTTCAAGTACCCAACGCCCCTTCCTTTTCTTCCACAGAAGATGGTAGAAAAGTTAATCTTGTTTGACTGTCTTTACCAACATTAGGACGATAAGGACATAATCTTAGCATGTGATTAGTCATCGATGAAGTACCACTCGCACTCGAAGTAACAGCATAACGTTTTCCACAATACTTATATTTTGCTTTATTAACTCCAGTTTTTTCATCAACGATCTTGTCAAACCACTGCCGACATCTTGCCCTAGGTTCCATGGTCTTTTTTTTTTATGGTTCAGCTTTAACCGCAGTTTCAACTTCAACCACAGTTTCAACTTCATTTGGAGATGAAATTGAAATATTTTCATTTGACGCTTCACCTTCACTTACCCTACTTCCAATCTGTGAAGTTAAAATAATTTATTTATTATTTCTCAGCCTCTTAAACTATTTATTTAAATGAAAATTTAAAAAAAAATACCGAATTAGATATAATTTGACGACTAACTGGTCACCAGAATAAATGGTCAAAGAAGTGATTTAATTGACGCCGCCGGAAAGTGGTTTATCAGTGGTTGTCGCCGAAAAGTGCTTTACTTGACGCCTCATACCAGAAAGACCACAATCGTATGGTTGTCGTATGATCGACTGGTCGCCGGTGGTCTATGGACTGATATAATGATGTATGTTGTAAGGCGGACAGCGATAGCTTCGTAGCTGTAGGGTTGCGGCGTGCCTGTATAGTATAAATGTTTAGGGTTGCTGCTACTTGGTTACTACTTACTAATGCCTAACTTTGGTATTATATATTTATATATATTATATTATTAATTTATTAGATATTAAATATATTATATCTATTAATATAATAATATATATTATTAATTATTTATAGAATTTCTATTAATCGGTTTATCCAAATTATTTTTTTCAAAAATCAAACACCGAATCGTATAACCAAATTTTAAAAATCAAAAATCAAAACCGATTTGAAAAACTGAAAAACCAAATCGAAATTAAAATTTCAGTTCAATTTTTTGGTTTTTTCGATTTAAACCAAAATATGTCCAGCCCTAAGAAAACTGTTTTATATTGCAGATTTTTTACCCCAAATTTTTAAGTCCAAAAATGGATTTCGACATGGCGTTCGAAATTCGTTTGAAGTCCGATATATGCAAACAAACTACTCAACCACACAAAATTCAATGCTCCAGACTCAATGGTGATACCAAAATTTCAAAAAAACATTATTTTCATAAAGTTGACCCTCAAAATTTGAAATTGTAATTTTCTAAATCGAGGGTCGAAATGAGATTTAAAAGCCGTAAAATCACACCAAACATGTTACCACCCTAAAATTGATGTTCCGAATTTGTTGGCGCAGTTTATTCAGTCATTCGTCACATAGATCAAAAGATATTCGTAGAAATCTGAAATAAGGCTCTCGAAGCCACCAAAACTATAATATCGCACAAAAGGCACCAAAATACATCGGGAATTGTGCCAATCACTCCCACACCCCAGAAATACCACAATGCAACTACGAGGAGAGATAAAAAAAAAGTCAAATCACACAAAATCACAAATTTCACATATTCATTAAATTTTCAGGTTGTTATACCTTAAGAGATGGATAAACAACAACAACCAAGCAACGAACTTCTTCAAACTTCTGTTGATAAATCTCGACATCTACAATTTGATCTAGCCTATTGAATTCCAACACAACTTGCTTAGGGTTGGTATTTTCATACCCCAGGCAAACAGCCCCACAGAAGTTAGACCAAGTAACATGTCCTTTTTTGTCCATCACATAGCTGCGAAATCAATTATCGACAAAGTCTCTAAAATGGATAACAACATATGTCATTTTCTCATCATCACTCACTTGATACAGATCAAAAAAGTTTTGGCAATGAATGACCCAACTCATTGGATTATACTCATCAAACTTCAAAAATGATAGCTTCACCTGGGGCATTTTTGTGGTGTTATTATTTTGGTAAGGTCCTGTTGGGGTTGACATTATTGGGGACAAACCCAACAATAATGAATTATTTGAGCCAAAGGCCATAGTTGAGTTGTATTGGGTGGTAAGGACATATGAGAAAAATGGGTTATTAGAATGGGTGATGTTGACACCTAATTTTTGCCCTCCGCATTTCAAATTAATTCTTGAATTTTTTAATTTTTAAATAGTTTTAAAAATATTTATTTTAAGTTATTTTGAAATAAATTTCATACCTACCTTTTGAATTTAGACCAAAATAATATATTTAATGTCCAATTATACATGATTATATAATTATCAGTTAAAAAAATGCTCTAGAATTTATTCAGACTGAAAAGTTTGATTAAATTGCAAATATTCTACTTTCTCAAGATGGCTGCAACATTTGAATTTTGTCTAGAATTTTCAACGACAACAGCTGCAGCAACAGGACCCACAACGGTAAAAAAATGGCTGCAACGTTTGAATTTTGTGCAGATTCCAGGTCATCCTGTTTAAATTTTGAAATTCAAATCTCAATCTGTCTTCCTTTTTTTTGACCCCTTCGTTTTCCCCCCAAAACAGTCCAAAATTCTTCTATAAATAATCGACTATGTAGAGGGAAAAGGGGGAAGGAAAAGGAGAGGAGGGGAGAAAAAAAAGAAAAGTATTTTTTTAGGAGAGGACTTTTGAGAAAAATTGAGATTCAGGAGACCCGTACTTCTAATCCTACGTAATCAAAATTCTCGAAGAAACTCCGATTTGAAGTCGTCCACACGTTGTTCCGGTCCGCTGCTCCTAAACTGGTAAAGACTTCATCCTCTTTGCATTTATTTTTTCTTTTTTTATTTATTTTAAAATTGTAATCTTGTTGAACACTATGTTGTTATTTTGAGGTTTGGTCGGGCTTCGGGTTTGTATTAGAATATGAGTGTTTGGCGTGTTTCGGGATTGAAAGTATAAAAGATTATTTTGAATCTGCGGTCCAAGTTAAGCCATCCATATGTACTTGTGTGAATAAAGAAAAAAAGTATAGTCTCCTTCAGAATTTGGATGTTTAAGTTAAGTCTGTGCCAAATATGTCATTTTTTTGTGTCGAAAAGAAAAGTACGCATATTATTTAGGAGTAATATATATATATATATATATATATATATATATATATATATTTCATAGTCGGAATTCCTTTGATATTGTGGTGCTCTACAAAACGTCATTTACTAAGGGCCGTTTGGCCATGGATATTTTTCTCTTTTTGCCGGAAAATTTTTTCCGAGTTGAAAATTATGATGTTTGGCCATGAAAATTTGGAAAACAATTCCGGAATTAAATTTCAAAAATGGAAAACAACTTTTTGTTGTTTTTCCTTTTTTCGACTCCAATTTCAACTTTCATTATTATTCCATATAACCTCAATCTTTAAATTTTTACACAAACCCCTCTTAGTAACTAAATTTCGTATTTTTTAAAAAAAAGACCAAATTCAATAAAATAATCAATTCAAGTGAAAATAATTAAAAGAATTTTCATCAACAAATTTAAGAATATATAAAATATATTTATATCTATAAATCATATTTATCAAAATATATTTTTTCTCTATTCAATCGATTATGGTTAGATAAACTTATTTAGCTCGTGCTTGTGATATTTTTATTCAAATTATAGAAGAATAACAATCATAATAATTAGTTTGTTGTTAATTATTTTATCAATTGAAGACATATATAAATTATTTTCTCAACATTTGGTTGTATGTTAGTAGGTAAATTAGTAGTTGGATGATTTTGATAATTTTTAAAAGTTAAGGGCATAAAATCATATTTAAAAAAGATTTTTCAAAAGTCTAAAAAAAAATTCAAAAAGACATGGTCAAACACAACTCCAACTCCAACTTCATCTTCAACTCCAACTCCAACTCCGAAAAAAAGTAATTTAATGGCCAAACGGCTACTAATTCTTATCTTCTCTTTGATGCATGTGACATGAATCTGAGTCCGCTTGGACTCCCCATATCCTTGCATTCGAACGCCGTCGGGTCGAGCCTCATTAAAATCCAAAATGGGACTGATATACACAAGATAGTACGCGTATACAAACTGGTATACGCTGATATATAATGTGTATATACTGAAAGTTGTAGCTGCATACCATCATACAGTGTACAATGAAATATGGAGAAGGAATATGCTGATTTCCACGTTGATATACAGTATATACATGGAAATACACACAAAAACGCAAGGGTGAAGGACTGTGATATACAGTCAATATACAGATGGATATACATAAGTTCTTTTTGGTACACCGTTTTAAATGGACGCTCCTAAGTGCCTTAAAAACCTTCTTAGGGCATTAATTGAACTCTTACCCATTATCTCTAGTTTTAACGATTTATTTCTGTTTTTGAACCTTCGAAATTCTTTTTAAGTTTTCTTGATTTTTTCTATAAAAATCAAGTAGCGACTCTGTGAATTTCTTAAAATTATTTCAATTTTTTTTTTTAAATATTTTGAAATAGTCTTAAGAAGGTCAAAACCATTCTCTCGCCAAGTAAAATCCGAAAAAATGGATAAAACAGGTGAAGATATTGGAATTAAAGCAGGGGCGTTATATGCCATAGCTGAAGGGTTAAGTGGAGAGGAAACAATGGGTTCAGATTGAAAAAAGGGTGGTCGTGAAGGATTACCAATAAGAGGCGGAGGGGACATTACCAGCATTGGACCTTAGCATTCCAATAACTGATGATTGACCATGCTCTACTCGAGGCCCGAACTGAATTAGAGCTATGGGTGGACGAATAGACACCGGTGGCTCTTGCCGATTTCCTAAGCATATATTCGATACCATGTCCTCTACTTTCTTAGAAAAAGCAACAAACTCAAGCATTTTTGACTCGAAAGAAGATTGTATTGCTTCCATAGTGTTTAATTTCTTGGTAGTTTCCTCAGTGAAAGCCTGAAATTTCAATTCCAATGATTTAAACCATCATCGGTGGAGGTTTTCGATAGTATATTCCGCACCATTGCGAGCAAAGATCACGATTGCTGATACCAATTTGTAACAAATAAGCTAATAAAATTGTAGAAGAACAATAAGATATATTCAAAGAAAGAATAAGGGTTTCATTTTCATTGTCTAAAAAACACACTGAATTCGATACAATAATTTTAAGCTAAATTCATTCAGTGTTCTCCACTAATGACAAACTTATTCATAATTAGAAACGTAGCTATTTTCTAGAATATTTAGGATAAATAATCAGAAACGGATTCGGGCTTTTCTAAAACTGGGCGCAATCTATAAACTTGCTAATTATTATAATCGACCCAATTACAAATAAAGGCCCAAAACACTTGCTCTTCTCTTTCATGTTACATCTTATCCTATTTTTTTCAAAAAAAAAAAATAGTTTGTGGACACACATATGTGTCATCCTATTTGAACAAAGTTTGAAAAATGATATAAATAAATGGAGAAAAATAAGCCAGAAGGGCCTGGCAAGTTTCCAATTAAAAAAAAGATAAGTGGGTCCCACAAACTTGTTCCTAAAAAAAATTAAGTAGTCGTTTGGCCATGAAAACTAAAAAATTTCAGAGTTGAAGTTGGAGTTGGAGTTGGAGTTGGAGTTGGAGTTGGCCATGTCTTTTTTGAAAGTTTTTTTTTACTTTTGAAAAAAACTTTTTTAAATATGATTTTATGCCCTAACTTTTACAAACTATCAAAATCACCTAACTAAAATTTACCTACTAATGAAAAAAGAACACAATTAGCCACTATTATAAAAATAATTACATATACATGGTCATATTTAATGAATTTCAATTATGACATATATAATATTTACATTAATAACCGTTTTCTCATATTTGAAAATTTTAAATATGAATGTTATATTAACAGATCACTATTTCCAGTTTTTTACGTAACAAATATTATCTTTCAAACAAATTTATTTTTTTAGGAATTTATTTAATTTATTTCCTTCATTTTTCGTTCCTAAAAAATAGGAAATGATGAGTTGTTATTAAATTTTAGGGTGCCGCTAATTTATTTCTTTAATTTTCTTATACATGAAAGATTTTACTGTGTGTGAATAAATTATTTCTATGTAAAACATGCTTTGCCTATTTATGGTATATTATATCATATACCATAAATATATAAATATGCTTAGTATGTTTCTTTATACTTTGTATTTTTATTATGTGTATATGGTATATACATGGTATAAACTTCATATATAACATACTTTGTATATTTATATTATAAATATGCTTAGTATGTTTCTTAATACTTTGTATATTTATATATGTGTGTATATGGTATATACATGGTATAAACTTTATGTATAACATACTTTGTATATTTCTATTATAAATATAATACTTTATATATTTATGGGTATAAATATAAATTAGCAGTAAAATAATGTCTTAAATAAGGGAGAAAATTAAATAAGGGATAAAAATAATGATGAAAGAGAAAAAGAGATATATATTAATTAGGATAGTATTAAGTTTGAAATTATAAATATCTTATTCTTTAAAACTGCTATATACGTAATATTGAAAAAGTAATGTTATAAGAAGAGTTTTATGTAAAAATTTAAAAGATTGGGGTTATATGTAATAATAATAAAAGTTGAAATTGGAGTTGGAAAATTGTGAAAACAACAAAAACCTGTTTTCCCTTTTCAGAAAAAAAATTCAAAATTATTTTCCGAATTTTCATGGTCAAACACCACAATTTCCAACTCCGGAAAAAAATTTCGAAAAAAAGGGAAAAATTTCCATGGCCAAACGGGCCCTAAGTTCCTTGAACAACTAGGATAGTTGTGGGACAACTACGTTCGTTGTTTGAACAACTTCGCGCAGTTGTTGAACAACTTCTCTCGGTTGTCGAACAACTACGCTGAACAACTAGGTGCAGTTGAAGGACAACTGTGCCTAATTGTTGAACAACTTGCGCAGTTGTTGAACAACTTTGTTAGTTGTTGAACAACTTCGCAGAGTTGTCGAACAACTACCAAAGTTGTTCTACAACTGGGACAAGGTGTTCGAACGGAAAAACTCAAAAAAAATGTGTTCCTCCCACCTAATTTAAAAAACTTGGAGGACTCCTACTTAATTGGACAACTTATTTGTCCTTTTTAATCCAAAGTCCCCCCATTTGGTATGGAAAATATTTTCCATGGAAAATGTTTTCCTGGAAAAAGTTTCCCTGGAAAATAAGTTGATTTTCTACTTATTTTCTCATGTTTGGTTGGTGAGTGAAAAATATTTTTCGAAAAATATTTTATGGTGTTTGATTGATGAGTAGAAAATATTTTTCAGAAATATATTTTCTAGTGTTTGGTTGGTGAGTGAAAAAATATTTTTTAGAAAATACTACTAACTGTTAACTAGTATATCACTGCTTGGACTAATTTAAGCATAGCAAATAATATCAACATCGAGTATTAAGATATTACAAGTCACTAAATTTTAAGTAATTACTAATTAGCAAACATACGAGACACTTTTCAACATTTTATCAGGACAATCTCAAGATACCACAATCAATAGAAATACAATTGAACGACGAGCTTATTCAACCTTGTGAAACAAACTACAACGATGACAAAATGGAATATGCAATTAGCAAAAGTAACATAGGTAAGTCTTCATCTATGCACATGGAAATAACAATACATTCAACGAACATTGGAAACAAGGAACAATTCAAACTTCAATATTTTTTATTTCAAGCAGTGAAAAATTGGAGTAAAGCACAGTGAAAAATATTTCTGAGTAATGTGAATTTTTTGAGTAATGTGAATTTAAGTGTTGTTGGGGTGATGTGAATTTTTTGAAAAATGACTTCCCTTAGCCCATGAGGAAAGTCATTTTCCCTCAAATAAAGAAAAATAAATCATTTTGAAAAACATTTTCCCAATGTTTTAGTACAACCAAACAAGGGAAAATAAGAAAACATTTTCCATCATACGAAACGCACCAATATTAAATTTATGTACATACATGAATACATGAAATTTGAAGAAAAAATATAATCTCAATATGAGGACGGTGAGTTTATTCGATTGACTTAGATGTTACACGAGACGATCGAGTTATAAAACATAGAAATGGAAACTTGCACAATAAAAAAGTGTTATACGTGTAGCACAAATTCATGAGGAGAAAAAGTAGACTAATGCTGAAATTAATTTTTTTTTGCTACTGGAAAAGGAAACAAGAAAATCACAGTATATTTATGAAAATCCTTTTTATTTTTAAATTCAATGTAGTCAAATATTATTGATATTCAGCCAAAGTGTATAATTATAGTTATTTTCACTCAATATCTTATTCATAATTGTGTGTTTTATTTTGTTATTAGGGTGTGTTGAGCTTATTAATTATACACAAAATAAAGTTGACTAATTAACAGAGCACTGTTTCTAGACAACAATACACAAACACATGAATCATGTTTTCATGTATCATTAATCATAGCAGTAAAGTAAATCAGCTTAATTTTGACAGCAACCATAAAAGTAAGATGAAATAACTTTAGCTGATCAATGAAAATTATTAAATGAACGGACAGGGTTTAGAAAAAAATATTGAAAAGAATATATAAATTTCTAACAGACGTTTTTATAGCAAGCTGATAAAAAATATGAAAGTTTTGAAGAAAATTTCTACCTGAAACATTTTTAGCGAGTCAGTATCTAACGAATACGATAGAAAATTTACAGGTATTTAAATAGTGAATGTTATTGTTATATTTTCAATTCAAACACGATTTTGAACAACTGCGTAACTATTTGTAACTCTTGTTTCCAAAAAATATTTTTGCGGGATGAATGAAATTCACACCACATTCTTAGTCAAGTTTCCCATGTCAAGCATAATGTTCTGCAACTACTGATCTTCACCAAAATTATTAAAGTCAATTCCTCATATGATCATTTAACTTAATGAAACTATCTAGTAAAATTATGTAAAACTAACAGAAATCCCAACATGTTTACTCCTAATTACTCATTATCCCCACACATAAATTTACAATAGATATGTTTGAGCAGATACATTTAGCCTAATAGTTTGTGCGCATTAGAAAAGGTAAATAACGAAAATCTTCATGATGAGGAGTAAATCACGCTTCATTAGTTCAAAAATACCCAGAAAAACGTAATTAATTTTAATGGTTTCATTCAAAAGAAAAGAGCTTCATTATTTTTGAAAAAACAATCATTGTCCCTTCTTCTTTTTGTTGTCGGTTTTTTTCCAACGATTCGTAATGAATATCTCCGTCTTATTATGACATTTCAGTATTTGGTTGTCTGATGTCAAGTACGAAGGATACAAAATTGATGGCATGTAGTCAGAGAGAATGAAACGTATGATAAGTTCATTTCTGCAATTGTTGTAGAAAAAAATTAAAGTCCGATATATTATTGAAGGAAATTCATCTCCCTTATTGATCTGTAATGATATGAGGATCAAGTTATATGTAAAGGTTAAGAAAAATTTGCTAGGTATTGGGATGTATCCTTTGTACAACAGTACCATCGATAAAGATGTGTCACACTCCGAGACTACCTCCTGGACGTCACACGGTGCTCAGGATCACAAGTGATCCGAAGTTAACCCTTGTACTAGCATAACTCATGAACAACTGAATAAAATACATAAGTCTGAAAGGATAATGTGAAAGATAAATCTTTCCTGAATATGATTAATACAAAACTATATTGAAATGATTACAACTCTGATTATATGAAACAAAATTGGAATCAGATAAATTAACTCTACTGACTGTCTATGAAGCCTCTACCGGTATTGACTATAGGTAGCTGGGACATGACCCCCAGCTATCCCGAATCAATACGACTGAATGAAGAAAATAAAATACTACACAAACTCTGACTGGCTCGAGCCCTTGAATCAAAAGGACACATCACCTGCTGACTGGAAGCTGTAACTGTCTGATTCTGATATGCACACTACAACTTGTACCTACATTACTAAACAATGTATCACATAGACGGATATATGGATCAGTACTTTTGAAATGTACTAAGCATGTGGGGGTGAATGCATAAGTAAGACAATATCTCAATATTTATATAAACTTGAAAAAAGATGCATGCTAAGTGTAAATGACTCACATTGTCTTGAATAACTGAAAGTTGAAAATCATAAATCATGAATAATAAAGCATACTGTATAAATCTTATGAGCCATAACATTTAGTTCTAAAAGCTGTAAGTAGGACTGAAGTTAAGTCTGTTTTCAAATCATGCAGGCTAAGTGTAAAAAGGACACACCTTTATATCTGTAAACTGAAAGCTGAAATCTCATAGCTAATGTCTTATGTAAAACAATTTCTGAAATAAATTGTGAGCCTTTACACTTAGTTTTTAAAAGTTGTTCTGTTATTCTTTTCTATTAGGGAGGTTTTTCTAACCGAGATAAACCATGTGAGTTGTCATGGAGTCCAACATCTAGTACCCCTAAGGGAAAAACCTCACGTTGGGGAAAGATGTCATACTCTTGCCAAGGAGTATAACTTGAGCTAAGTGATCACATCTGTAACTATCATTCATATAGAAATAGGAATACTGAATTTGTACCTACGTTGGCTCGTAGTTATAGAAAAATAGGATGCGCTAAACCCACACTTCCTGCTCAGTGTTAAATACTACTCCCTTTAATTTGTATGTTCATTCTGTAGGAAATCAACTTTTAAAAGTCATAATGTTTCATACTAAAAGCTAACTGTGCATCTGTTCATTCAAAACTGAATTTAAGTTGTAAAGTGGATTCCATATCTTAGCTAAAGATCAAAATATCAAATCTTTATTCAAAGTTGTCTATAAATATATCATGGGATGCTTAAAAGCATGATAATTCTTGAAATAGCAATATTCAACTAGGGCTTGGTAACCCATGCATCAATTTCATGTCAAATCATCATAAAGTTCATGTTTGATAATGAAAATATTCATAATTCAACTCAAAATCTGAAAAGTATAGTCACACGCATGAATTTAAGAAAGTAGATATGCAATTCAACATCCAAATCACTTGAAATCTAAAAAATTTCAATTAACAATAAATGGCTATGAACCATAAATTGAAATTCATGTAAAATCATGTGAATTTGTAATTAAAACTAGTTTTGGGCACAAGGATGAAAGATTTATCCTTGTTCAAAACCCCACATACCTTCATTGAATTAAATGGATGAAACTTGAATTTGAACTCCTATTGATGTTCTTGAAGATTGTTTCTTGAACTTCTTGAACTGGGAAACTCGAATCTTGAATTATCTTAGAAAAGGAACGGTGAATTTTGGGTTTATTGAAGTTTGAAATTGAAGTTCTAGGGTTTTCTTTGAGAGCAATTTTTGGTAAAAAATCAATATAAAAAGTTTAGAATAGGTTAAATCTTTTGTTTTCACGATTTGGGGGCGTGGAAAAAAGACTAAGTTGCCCTTGAAATTTAAAATTCGGAACTGGAGCGTCGTTTAAGGCTTCACCACGACGCGGTGAATATGTAATCAGGATTTCCACCGCAACACGGTGGAATCGCTGTGGCTCACTGGAATGGGACCATTGTTGATTTAGGCATCACCGTGTCGCGGCATGGGAGTCATCGCGATACCCACCACGACGCGGTGCAATCGCGGTGACTCTCTGGAAACTGACAACTGTCGATTAGACCTCCACCACGATGCGGTGGCTTCCTCACTGCTATACTCAATGCGATGCGGTCTAATCACAATGAGCTGCTGCTTAGCGGATTCAAGTGTGATCCAAACCTTGTCTGAAAAATCTAAAACTTACCCGAGACATGCTAATTACACCCCTGAGCATAAATCAACTCAAAATCATCATCTCGGAGCCCGAAAGATCAACCTAAAAATTTTCGGAGTTAAAGAGGGTCAAAAATGACTAAACCCCTCAACAGTTAGCTTTATTTTCTGGTTCTAAGGGCTATAGGAAATTATTAGGGGCTGAACCGAACTAGGAACGTACGGGATATTACAAGATGAAAGTGAGATGTTGTTTGAGGGTGAGACTAGAGTAGTCATGTGTCTCTTGTTAAATAAATTTAGCTAAAAATATAAAGTTGTTAAAATATTTTAGCCAAAAGTATGTATCTCAGGTTTTGATACATAATATTAAAGTTGAGATACATAATTTTAATTTACTGGGATACATTCGTTTTTGGACTATTTTGGTATAGATACAAATGCATTAGCTAAAAAAAAAAAGAGAAACATAATTAAAATTATGTACCAGACATAATTTATGAGTTACATTTTGCATTGAACTGAATAATAAAAAATAATGATGAATGTCATAAACAAAGAATTATTGTATAGAGAAATGAGTAACTAGTATTATATCACATATCGTATTACAACTTTCCGAAATTGATAATCATCATATGATTCTTAATTATAGATACATTTCTTAATACATTGTATGTTTTGAATATATTCGGAGGATTGTAGTTCGATCTTTAAGGCGTCTTGTTGAAAGGGTTCAAAACACTTTAAAGTATGGGTGTTTTATGATGTATACACACTTGCCTTTTGAAAGAAGAATGTTAACTCAATTTCAAGTTGCAGTTTCGTTCGTTAGCAATTTTATGACTCCTATACTTGCCAATTAAGAGAATACACACACCAACTGACCGACATAATTGGAGATATTAAATTTGCTTATAGTGTGGACATTAATTATCAAAAAGTATGAAGAGCAAATGAGCGTAAAATTGAGATGCTAAGGAAGAAATCAGCTGATTGTTACCGTCAAATGCCTAAATAGATATATATGCTTAACTCGGTGTATCCTAGATCTCATATTAGAATGCATAAATCTGAAGATAACAGATTTATGTATCACAATGTAACGTAATCAACTGATACTTTAAATCATTCAATTACTAGCCATTATTTTTGTACAAGACAACAATTGTTGTTTATATTAATCAATTCAATACAACAACAGATACATGATATATTAGAGATACTCATCTAACATATGCATTCAAGATAAATACATCTGTTAAGCACCATTTTTGTATGTAACTGTAGGGATACATAACCTTGTTAATAAGTAAAATACATTATTAATGTTTAATTTAAGTTTTTATATTTTTTATTTATATATCTCTGTGTAAATACATTATATTATACTTTTTACTATAAAAATATAAATATAAGAGATACAAAATATGCATTTATATCAGACACAGAGAATGAAGATATATTATGTATTTTCAGTAAATAATTATGTATCTCAGTGTAAATACATTACATTATACTTTTTTCCTATAAAAAACATAAAGATAATAGATGCAAACTATGCATTTGAATCGGACAAATATTTAATTTCATTGGTTATATTCATATATTTGATACACATTATAATCTAAAATAAGTTAAAATAATGTATTTGATACATTATTATAACTTGTTTTAGATTACACATATTGTAAAAGGGTTGATACATATGAAGGAATAAATAGAACTGTCATGGCGATGGTACATGAGGTAGAGTCAATTTTGATCTTCAAAAATGCAACTAGTGACAGAGGATCCCGTGATGTATCTTCACCTTTATCGCCTTTTGTGTCGACAGAATCAGTCCAGATAAGGGCGTAAGTTTGTATACGACACAAGTTAGTGACAAGGGTTTTGAGGGATTGAGTAGAGATCAAGTTGATTTCAAGAATTTGAGTTTCCTCTTCCATGATAAATAATTCTTTTTGTTTTTGTTTCTCCCCGATTCAGTTTCTTTGTGAGATAATAATAATTCATGATTGGGTTAACAAGAACAAAAATTGAAGATTTCTTGATTCAATTCATGGGTTTCAGAGAAAGAAGTGTGAGTTATGGAGAAAGGGGGAGAGAAGGGGGTGGGAGAATTTTCCAACGAGAATTGGAATAGTGATGGTATTGAAAATGGGTACAACAAATATAAGAGTCATTGCCTGCCTCCACTTTTGTCGAGCCTAGCTTCTGGGCTTTCAAACTCCGCTCAAATCTTCACACGCATGCATTTCAGAGTTTGTTTTCTGTAAAATACTTTGAAGGAGGATAAGGTTATACATTAATGGTATTAAATTGATGGACAAAAGATATTCAGGCAATTTTTTAGGAGGGCGGTTAATATATTCTAATTTTTAGGATGGAAGAGATGTATCTGAAAATTTAAAGAGAGCGAATGTAAATTAGGAATGTTAGTAATTAATCAAAAGGATAGAAATTTTAAGTAGTTTAGGTAAATTAAACTGTCTATTAGGTAATTTACCCTTTTCTTTAATCTCCTTTTTGTCTCTATAAAGTCATAAAATACATACATTTAATCTTACAAAATACAAAATAACAATTGCTGAAAAGTTACTTTAAAACTTTTGTTTTTAAAAAACAACATATTGTCCCTTATGTTTAGGGCTTTAAACTAAAACGATCCTTATTTCTTAACATGAAACACTAATAATCTTTCAAGAGTAGTTCAATTTTAACTATGTTGTTTGAAAATGGATAAAATTCAGAAATAACATACTTATCCCCTTAATTATGAGTTTCATAGCAACAGTGTCATAATTACATAATATAGCAAGTTGTATTTTGTATTTTTGCAAACTGTTGCTACAAAAATACAAATACATATGATTTTTACTGTCTTTATGATCGATATGTATTTTGTATTTTTGCAAACTGTTGCTACAAAAATACAAATACAAATACATACAAATACATATGCTACAAAATGTAATTTGATAAAAGTGTTGCTATTTTTTGTAATTTAATACTTAAGTATGCTAATATTTTTCCCTTTGAAAATATTAAAAAATTAAGATAAGAGCAAAAAAAGAGGATCATTAATAAAATGGGCCTTAAAGTTGAAAGCTAATATGGGCCAAGACCCAAAGAGGGCGGTGGTACCGTGATCCACCATACATAGAACTAAAAATTACATAAATACACAACTTATGTTTCTAATATTACAAAAAATTTCAACTCCATAAATATATTACAAAAATCTCAACATATACACAGAATGTTATGTATATATCGGCTATGTTATGTATATTAATAGGGAGAGAGAGTAAAGTAATTAAAAAAAATGAAAGAGAGTGTAATTATTTTTAAAAGGATTGGTATTTTATAAACTAAAAATTTCCATTTTTGCTCAAACGGGCTGGCAGAAAAAGTGCAAATGACCGAAAAAAACTCATGCACCAGCCGGGAATCGAACCCGGGTCTGTACCGTGGCAGGGTACTATTCTACCACTAGACCACTGGTGCTTCTTGCTGGATAATGTGATTAGGATCCATTTTAATATTTTCATAATACCATTACTGGTGACACATAAAAAGACCAAGAGGGTGTCACATAACATGAAACGGGAAGCTTCATTTCATCCACTCCACTCCGATACAACATGTGACATTTTTATCGATCTCTCAATTTTCTTTGATTATTGATTCAAGATATTTGAAACTTCTTTTCTCAAAGATGAATTGTGTATAAATCCTCACTTCCACATTAACCTTGTGAGTTACATCATTGAGGTTACATTCCAAATACTCTATCTTAGTCTTGCTCAACCTGAACTTTTAGAATCTAGAATTTGTCGTAAAATCTCCAACTCATAATTAACTTCACCGTCAATCAATATCATCTACAAATGCTATTGATGTGTTCCTTTCCATTGAGTATGTCACGTTAGTTCATCAAACATCAAGTCAAATAGAAACATACTAAGAGCTGGTTCTAGCAATGGAAAACCCACCACGATCGAAAATGTTTCAATTTTGCTCGCGCTTCCCTTGCCCTAGTATTGTCTGATTGGTTCCAACCTATATGTCCTTAATCACCCAATTGTCAACTACTGATACACTTCTAGTAAAAAAATAATTAATAGGACCTCCGTATAGATTTCATCATTTGTTTAGTCTAGGTCAGTATAGTGGAAGAACGAGAAATTTAGCAAAGAATGTGTAAATTTTATTCTTAGTTGTGTTAAGAGTGTACTAAATACACACTCATAATAATTAATATTTAATCTCTTACACAACACAAAATTTTTACTATTACTTGTGGGTGTCGTATTTATGTTATGCCATCTTGTTCCATGCTTTACTATGAATTTGTTTAGTATCCCGTGTCTCGAGCCGGGGGTCTATCGGAAACAGCTTTTCTACTTCTTTAGAGGTAGAGGTATGGACTACGTACATCTTACCCTCCCCAGATCTCACTATGTGGGAATACACTGAATTTATTGTTGTTGTTCTTGACCACCCTTCATCTAAGTGGCTCCGAACAGGAGTCAGTAAATATTATATATGTAAATTCCTCTTCCTTTTTCTATGTTTCTCCACAAGATTCCTTACGAAATGAACTTCTTAGTTGAACGTTTGAGCATATTATGGGATGTATAAATATAATGGACCATTCTGATCATTTTCTCGGCTAATACCTGTCAGTCTAAGCCTGTTAATTGGGCCGGGCCGGGTCAATCCAAAATTGACCCGCCAATTTTAACTGGGTTGTGGGCTGATCTGGATCCGGGCCAGGTTTAATGGGCCGGGTTGGTTTCGGGTCCAACATTAATATGTTTAGAAACAACTCGGGATCAGCCCAATAAATCTAATCCGGTCCAACCCGTGTAAATCCGGTCAAAACCGGTCAAAACTTAAAAAAAAATTAAATATTTTTTCTCTAATATACACTATATATACCCACCTATATACATTTTAAATACGTTAAATAATATACACACAATATATATACACAATATATATAGTATATACTATATTAGAATTTAAAAAATATATACACATATACACAATTACACATGTAATCATGTATACCACTATACGTTAGTTAAATGTATACACTACTTTAAATAAACATATACTACAAGATATATACTATGATACATATACTAATTTATAAAATATATACACATGTATACCTTAAATATATACTACTTTAGAATCTATAGAAAATATGTACACATATATACATACCATTCAATATATATACTACTTTAAAAAATCATATATTACAATATATATACTAATTTATAAAACATATACACATGTATACGTTAAATATATACTACTTTAAAGTGTATATTCTATATATACACATATATACATACCATTCAATATATGTACTATTTTAAATAAAATATATACTACAAGATCTATACTGATTTATATAGACTACAATATATACACACACTATATATATAGTTAGATACTAATTTATAAAACATATACACATGTATACATTAAATATATACTACTTTAGAGTTTATATTCTAAATATACACATATATAGTATCATTCAATATGTGTATTACTTTAAATAAAACATATACTATAAGATATATACTAATTTCTATATACTACAATATAGACACACATTATATATATAGTTATATACTAATTTATAAAACATATACACATGTATACGTTAAATATATACTCTTTTAGAGTCTATAGAAAATATATACACATATATATGTACCATTCAATATACGTACTATATTAAATAAAACATATACTACAAGATATATACTAATTTATATATACTACAATATATGCACACACTATATATATAGTTATATACTAATTTATAAAACATATACATATGTATACCTTAAATATATACTTCTACTTTAGAGTCTATATTCTATATATACATATATATGTACCATTCAATATATGTACTACTTTAAATAAAACATATACTACTAGATATATACTAATTTTTATATACACACACACACACACACACTATATATATATATATATATATATATATAATTATATATTAATTTATAAAACATATACACATGTATACGTTAAATATATACTCTTTTAGAGTCTATAGAAAATATATACGCATATATACGCACCATTCAATATATGTAATACTTTAAATAAAACACATACTACAAGATATATACTACAATATATGCACACACTATATATATATAGTTATATACTAGTTTATAAAACATATACACATGTATACGTTAAATATATACTACTTTAGAGTCTATATTCTATATATACATATATATACGTACTATTCAATATATGTACTACTTTAAGTAAAACAAACACTACAAGATATATACTAATTTATATATACTACAATATATACACACACTATATACATAGTTATATATTAATTTATAAAACATATACATATATATACATTAAATATATACTCTTTTAGAGTCTATAGAAAATATATATATACATATATACGTACCATTCAATATATGTACTGCTTTAAATAAAACATATACTACAAGATATATACTAATTTATATATACTACAATATATACACATACTATATATATAATTATATACTAATTTATAAAATATATACATATGTATACCTTAAATATATACTTCTACTTTAGAGTTATATTCTATATATACACATATATACGTACCATTCAATACATGTACAAATTTAAATAAAATTCCAACGGTCCAATTTCCAAAATTCATTTAAATAAAAAAAAAATTATCTGAGCCGGGCCGGTTAACCGGCGGGCCTAGATCGATTTTGGTTCGGGCCGAGTTAATCGGACCCAATTTTAAAATTGGCCTAGCCCAAATACCTTATAGCTCGTGGGCTCAACGGACCAGGTCAAACCGGATCAAATTATTTAAGTGGGCCAGGTTGGGTCGGGTCAAACCGACCCGATTGACACCCTTACCTGTCACAATATTTTTCCAAAAGGCTCCATTCTTGGCTGCATTATGAAGCCAAAAAATATTGAATGTGGGGAAGAATCAACCAAAAGATATACAAATCCACATGCAACGAACCAAACAAATCAAACATCTACAGGCGAACCCAGGATTTGAAGTCTGGAGGTGCATCAGTATTGTCAAAGGTGAGCATAAGTTCTGAATAAAGACTAAAAGTTGTGTTGATCGCTCGCCTCGTTTAATGCGCAGTTTAGGTTCTAATTTATAAGATATACTTTCAATGAGGCTTTTCTGGAGATACGAACATTAAACAATTGATATTTCACTTAATAAAAAAATAATAATTTTGTGTTCATATATTTGTCATTCATGCTTATATTATTAGTCTTGAACTAGATATATGTTTATATTTTTTCTCCTTTATTCTTATTTTTGTTAAATCTCACGCTTTATTTGTAATTTGTGGTTAAATATAATGGATCTCGAAGTTTTTTTTGCCCTTTTTTGTTTTTGCTAAGGCGATGAGACTTGTCTTTAAAACTAGAACTCAGTTGAGAGGAATAATATCTATCCATTTCAAATTTTCAATTCACAAGAATCAATAACAAATTTCTACAAAATAAAAATTTCATCGAGAATATAAATAAAATTAATTATTTATTTTTAATCAAAGTCCATAAACTTAAATAGAAGCAAGAAAAAAAATACAAATAAATTTTACACATTAACTTTCAAGCAACAAATAAATATTAAAAGCATTTATGATTTAACATTATCCAAAGTTAAATAAAAAAATAAAAAAAATAAAAGGAAGAGATGTATACCTGTTAGGGTCAATTGGAGAATTGAAATTGTAGGACCAGCTGACGATGGGCCCAAAGAATGCTAACATATGAGTTCAGAACCAGTGCACCCAGATATTTTTTGTTATTGAGGATGCACAATTATATATATTAACTCTTTAATAGGATATTTATACATATCTATATAATTTTTTTTAAAAAATTATCGGAGGTACGTACACCCTCGACTAACCACGTGGGTCTGCCTCTCTACAAACACTCACACAAAAAAAAAATATACAAAGTTACAAACACAACACTCAACCTCAACCAAAAAAAAAAGATGTTAAAATAAAATATTACTACCAAGTACCAAGTCATGATGCTTCGAAGTGTCATCATCTCTTTAAACAAACCTTATTTTCCCACACTAGCCATTAAAACTATGCCTCAATATTCCTCCAAAAACGTCGCCGTTATCGGTGCGGGCTCCGCGGGCCTCATTACGGCCCGCGAACTCCAACGAGAAGGCCACAACGTCGTAGTATTCGAACGAGAAAATCAAGTAGGAGGCACATGGGTATACACCGCGGACACAGAATCCGACCCGGTTGGAACCGACCCGACCCGAGAGATTGTTCATTCAAGTCTCTATTCATCTCTCCGCGTTAATCTCCCTCGTGAAGTAATGGGTTTTCGGGATTACCCGTTTGTGGTAAAGAAAAGACCCGGTAGTGACCCGAGAAGGTATCCGGGTCATAGGGAAGTGTTGGATTATTTGAATGATTTTGCGGTTGAGTTTGGGGTTAATGGGGTTGTGAGATTTGGGGTTGAAGTTGGATATGTGGGAAAGATGGAGAATGGGAAATGGAAGGTGAGTTCGAGAAAGAGGAAAAATGATGATGGTGTGTTTTCTAATGAGGAGGAGTATGATGCTGTTGTGATATGTAATGGACATTATACTGAACCAAGAATTGCTGATATACCTGGTAATTTAGTGAAAAAAAATTGATCTTTAATTGTTTCTGGTTGAATAGAGTACTACTCCCTCCGTTTCAATTTGTTTACCTTGTTTTGACTTGGCACCTACTTTAAGGAAGTGAACAAGACTTTTGGATCTTCTTGTTTTAAGCAATAAATACTAGAATGTAGCAAAATGTCCTATTTCTTGTCTTAAATGTGCGATGTGGAAAGTTGGTATTAAAGAGTTTGTCAAAAAGGGAAGAGATATTCTTTTTGAAATAGATTTAAAAAACAAATTGATATGGATTGAGGTATCTCCTTTAGTCACCCTTAAATTTTGGTAATTGTAGATACTTTGGTGAAATAAGTCAAATGCGGATGAAATTCTTAAACTCATAACCAAGTATGGGGTGGAGATTTCAAGTATTTGGTATTCCAATTGTATTTTGATATTTAAGTCTTCACTTTTGAATATAGATATTATCTCCTTTAGTCATGTTTCACTTTGTGGTAATTATAGATTCGTCGAGGGTATAAGTCAAGTGCTGATGAATTCTTTGTCTTTGTTTTAATGTTTGGTATGCTATTTCAAGTTTTGGTAATCCATTATACAACACAAATTGATTACTAGTGGCAGACCTAGGATTTTTACTGAGGGGTTAAAAATGTGAATAAGCTCACATGAAAAAGCCAATGGGTTTCAACATCTGCTATCTATACCTAAAAAAATAATTCTACTCATTAATAAAGTGTAATTCTGGCTCTCCCTCCGTTGATCATTGTATTACTTTAAGCTTATAGTTCCATCCTACTTACTATTTTATAAATTGTAGCCTGTGAGTGATCAAAGTTTATCTTTATTAGCACCAGCATTGCAAGTATACTATTGTCATGGTTTTTTCTGTTACAAGCAGTTAGGCAATTTTGGTTATTCATCTGAATTGAAATGCTTTCAGAATTGCAACAACTGTAGGGGTATTAAGTTGCCAAGCCGTATGTTGCTAGAGCACCGCGTATCAGATTCTCCGAAAGTAGTGTATTTTTGGAGAATCCGACACGGGTGTGGCATCAAAAGTGAAGAGTCCGTGCAACTTAGGCTAAGCCACACTATGAAGGTTTGAGGGAGGCTGGTGGAGACGCGGGCGAGGAGAAGCATGACCATTTTCGAAAATCAGTTTGGATTCATGTCGCAACGGTTTATTACAGAAGCCATTCATCTCGTAAGGAAACTTGTGGAGCATTATAGAGAGGAAGGACTTACACATGGTGTTCATTGACGTAGTGAAGACTTATGATAAAGTCTCAAGGGAGGTGCTTTGGAGTTACTTAGAGGCTAGAGGTATACATGTGGTGTACACTTGGACGATCAAGGGCATGTACGATGGAGTCAAAACTTGGGTAAGGACTGTGGGAGAAGACAAAGAGCAGTTCCCGGTTTTGATGGGGTTGCACCAGGGATCAACGTTAGTCCGTTTGTATTTGCCTTGGTGATGGTTACATTTATGAGACAAATTCAAGGTGAGGTGTCATAATCTATGTTATTTGCGGATGACATAGTTTGGGTTGACGAGACTCGTGGTGGCGTTAGCTCCAAGTTGGAGGTTTGGAGACAGATCCTAGAGTCTAAGGGTTCGGGTTGAATAGCGGTAAGATAAAGTAGTTGGAGTGCAAGTTCATTGACGTAACACATGGGACTGATGTGGAAGTAAGGCTGGATAGGCAGGTCATCCGAAAAAGAGGAATTTTTAAGTATCTTTGGTCCATTATATAAGGAAATAGGGAGATTGACGAGGATGTCATTCATTGTATTGGTGTAGGGTGGATGAATGGGGGCTCGCTTTCGGAGTCTCATGTGATAAGAAGTCGCCACCAAAACTTAAAACAAGTTTACAGAGTGGTGGTTAGACCAACTTTGTTGTATGGTGCAGAGTGATGGTCAGTCAAGAACTCTTACATTCAGAAGACGAAAGTTATGGAAATGAGGAAATGCGATGTATCTCTAGACATACTAGAAGAGACATGATTAAAAATGAGGATATGCGAGATAAGGTGGGAGTAGCGTCGGTGGAGGACAAGATGCGGGAGCGAGACTGAGATAGTTCAGGCATGTGAAGAGGAGAAACATGGATGCCCCTGTGCGGAGGTATGTGAGGTTAACTATGAATGGGTTCAAGAGAGGTAGAGGTAGATCGAAGAAGTATTGGGGATTGATGATTAGGAGCCCGTTTGGATAGGATTAAAACCTGGTCAAACCAGCTTTTAATCTCTTTTTTAGCTTTTTTAGGTGTTTGGTAAAATTAAAAAGTGCTTAAAAAAAGCTAAAAATTGATTAAAAAAAGCAAAAAGTGAGAAGCTGGGTACCCCCAACTTTTTGCTTTTTAGATTAAAATTTTTTTAGGTTTGACCAAAACATTTATTTTTTTCTTCAATTCCAGCAATATCCTGAACTTGTAGCCCTTAAATATATGATTTTTTTTCTTTTTCTCTTTGCCACTTCTCTTCATCTTTCTCCGTTGTCTTCACTAAATTTATCGTTACATCGGAGTTTTGCTCAAAATTTTTATTTTAGAATTAAAAATTACAAATAATTCACCTTATTTATGGTGTTAACAAATTTAAGGATATTTAAGTCATTTTAACAACAAAAAAGTGTGTAACATCACTTGTTTACCAAACACATCAATAGCTTTTTTTTCAGTTTTCAACACTTATATCCAAACACTTATCCACTTAATTTATAAATACTTATTTTAAGCTTTTAATCACTTAAGCTAAAAAACTTTTTATTTAATCCTATCCAAATGGGCTCTAGATAGGATATGATGCAGTTTTAACTTACTAAGGACATGACCTTAGATAGGAGGATGTGGAGGACGTTGATTAGGGTAGAAGGTTAGTAGGTAGCACTTAGCAGTTCTATTTCTTTACTTGTCTTGTTGTCCATTCATAGTAGTCATAGTATTGCACTTGTAGTTTCTTGTCCTTGGTTGCCTTTTTTTTTTTTTTGGGAAATTGAAAAACAAATGTAGTATCTGGGATTTGAACCTCAATGCAAATTTTGGACCCTTAAACCATGTTTAAGGGTCTGTTTACATTCTACCTTCCGTAGACCTCAATTTGTGGGACTACAATGGGTATGTTAATGTTGTTGAAAAGATTTCAGCTTTTATTGCGCTCAGACTGTCAGACATAATTTTGATTCTTTTATGAGGCACACATATGATAATATATTTTTTCCTGATATGGTTTATATGTTTTGGGTAACCATTTGAATGGGCACCGCTTTTCCATTTTTCTTCATGTTTGGAATGACCCTATGACATTGCAGAAGTATTGTAGAAATTCAAGAGTAGCGTTATTTCAAGTTGGAAGTGTGGCTGAAGTTTTCGTTTTCCATTTTAACATCATTTTGATGTCATTACTATATAATTAGCTTTGCGATTATATCTGAGTTCCCACAACGATTGACATACTATGTCAATATGCAGTTTTTGAAGTTTCTAACCGGAGGCCTTTAGCCTTTCAGGAATCGAAGTTTGGCCTGGAAAGCAAATTCACAGCCACAATTACCGTGTTCCTGACCCTTTTCGAGACCAAGTATGTGTTAGACTGAAATGCTTGCAGTTATTTCTAAATATGAATTTGCTCTCTTATTGTAGGTTATTTTTTAATTTTCCGAACCAAAAGAGTTCCATGATATTCCATTACATGAAGTTTCAGGCTAGACATAATAGATTATTGAACGGAATGTCCTTGGACAATTTTATTGTTCGAGTCTTTCTTTTGCATGAAGCACTGGATATATCAGAGATGACACCACCAACAGAGATAACTTTTAAATTGTAAATATACCTGTTTTTCTTGAATGAATATTAATAGTTAGGAAGGTATAGTAGTCCTTGTTTTCTTAGGAAGCTGTTTAGGACGATAGACTATACGGATAATCAACATATGCATGCTTACTCAATCCTAATTGACTTGGGACATTGCTCCCTGGTTATACCAGCTTCTAAGCTTTGACAAATATAGGCATAATACATAAATCTGACCCTAAACTTGACACCAAATTATAACTTTGACCTTAAACTTTGACAGTGCACAAATATGACCTTTAACTATTCAAAACTGCACAAATATGACCTCCGATCCTACGTGGCAAAACGCGTGTTCAACACGCAAACTGGGCGCGTCCAGCTTAAGATCAAAGCGTTTCAACAGTAAAAAAAACTGGTAAAATGACTATAATGCCCTTACTAATTCCTTTTTATATATTTAAATGACTTTTCGCTATTATTTTTTCATTATTTTCGGCTCAAAGATGAAAATGACATCTAATTTCTTTTGTCATTGCAAAAAAAGATCAATATTGAAGATTTATTAATTAGGTGGGTCAGCCTCATACGAAAAAATCGCGCGGGTATCTATATATATTATAAAGCAGATGGCGAATTTAAGTTATATAATATATCTAAATATAATTTATTTATATATTAAATTAAAGATGAAATTATACTAATAATAAAAAAAATTTATAGTTTTAATAAAACATTATTAAATTAACGTTATTAAGGATAGTAGTAGTAGTATATTAAATTAACGTTATCAAATTAATGTTATTAAAATGTTATTAAATTAACGTTATTAAATTAACGCAGGGGCGGACCTACGTGGTTGCCATGGGGTTCACCCGAGCCTCCTCGGTAAAAAATTACGTTGTATATATAAGATAGAAAATCTATATTTATGTACGTATATTAATGTTGAACAACATGAAACAAGACACTTAGATAGTCCAGTGGTGTTATTTGCTCTTCTTGGGCGCTTTCTTCAGCCTACTGCGCGGGTTCGATCCCTGCTAGTGGCTGTTCTTTTTTTTTTAATAAAAAAAAAGCTAGGTGCTGCTGCTATAGAAATAAATAAAAAAATTATAATATTATTATTATTATTATTATTATTAATAATAATAATAATAATAAAAACGATGCCCTTTTAACACAAAAAACAAAACGACAGAAATAAATAAAAAAATTATAATAATAACAATAATAATAATAATAATAATGACACCGTTTTAACACTAAAGCAAAACGACGTCGTTTCAGATGAAAGACAAATATGACCTTTAACTATCCAAAGCTGCACAAATATGACTTCCGATCAAAAGTCCCTCCAAGTCAGCCCTTTTAATGACGTGGCATCGTGTGATTAGATTACCTTTCCACGTAGGTGATAACGCTCAATCTACAGCTCTCGTAGGAGTGTAAAGCGGTCGTTAGCAAATATAGAACCCAACCTGGGTTGGGTATCGATCCCACAAGGAATAGCTTGGTCAACAAGTAAGCAACGATTACTAGACTTTTAGTGCAAGTCTCGTAAGAAGGGGGGATTCTTGTTGTGCAAGTAATGTAACCAAATAGTAGCTAAAAACGGCAATAGCAAAGTAAAAAGAGAAAGAATGTTTAGTAGGTTGTGAAACAATGAGAATTGAGGAGTTGGGGTTATGTCCACCTTCTGAGTTATACGTCTCTATTGACTATGAGTGTGTTGAATTCAGACATGCATGTGCTTATAGAGAATTGTATTCGATGGTAAATCCAGGCGTCTTTCGACCTATTCGAGGATTATTTCACTTTAACTCTTTCGAGCTTAAAGCGTGTCTAACGGTACGAATTCTCCAAGAGGTTAATCCAGTTACGACACTAACTTTTTAATAGGGGATGGGACCCTACTACCTTGACATTATCTCTTTTCCAGACAGATAACCTTTCTTTCGAACAAGTTAAATGTTATACTGGCGTATTCTTGCGTTTGCAACCACAAAGAATTTAGATTAAGATGAAGAGAATAATGATATAAGCAACATACGTGTCACGAACTCACAAACTCAAAGCAATAGATAGTATCTCATTCGGCTTCCATAACCCCAACAGAGAAGTTTAGTTACCCATGAGTGCGAAGGAAATCACAATTGACATTGTTGTTATACCACAATAAAGATTTCACGTTTGTAATGGTGTGGTAGGCGTTAGGCGTGAATCCCTTAGCAAAGTAACGTTTCTCTTGTTGTGGAATTTAAGAATAGATGAATAGAAAAAGAAAAATAGAATTAATGGAAGAATTAGAAGAAGAGTTGTAGAGTAATAGAATTGAATGTAAGAAGATGTCTAGCAAGATAGGGTATTTATAATACCCATATCCTATTCCTACTAAGCTAATGAAATGCTTAACCAAATCCTACTAAGCTAATGAAATACTTAACCCAATTGTACTAGGTTAATGTATCATTATCCTAATCCTAATAAGCTAATGAAATACTTAACCCAATTGTACTAGGTTAATGTATCATTATCCTAATCCTAATAAATTACTGCTAGTCCCCAAAGTCTTCAGAAATGTTGTTTTAGCCCGGGACAGATTTTCCATGCGCCATTTTTAGTCCTTGGCGTCCAAGATTGGCTTTTCTCCTTTCGTGAAGCTTTCTTTGGCGTCAAGTTATCCATAAAATGCTGAATTCTGCATCATTTATACCTGAAACTTTGCTAATCATGTTCATTAGCTCACTTACAGGAAAAAGGACTAAAAGTGCATGAAATATATAATTTGTTCTCAAAACTAGGCTAAAATATGGGCAAAATATAGTGCTATATGCGTGTAAACTCGCCTATCATCAACACCCCACACTTAAAGCTTTGTTCGTCCTCGAACAAAATATCATGTCCCTCTAAACATCAACTTAGGGTTTCACAGCAACAACATAAAATATTCGTCAAGACAAGCACAACAATTATCAACAAAGAGTAGTTTTCCGATCATTAGTAGAGACCATTTAGCCTCCAACATAGACTCGTGATGGTGGTCAACTCATATTCAAAAGTTAAGGCACAAAGAATCATACACAACTACCCAAAACTCATCAACCATGTGTGTCTCACAATATATTACCCATAATCACTCACAAGTATAGCATATTTTTCAAACATGGGTATCAAAATATCCTTGCTCTCACTCTCACAAAGAATTCATATGCAACAACTGATGACCATTGGCTTGCCCTTAGTGTAATGCTCCACTACATATCAGAATGCTAAGCTTAGGATCAAATAGGTCTTTTACAGGTTGTACTGTAGGCTAAGGGACGGGTAGGACTATTTTGGCCAGAAATAGTGACTATGTTCCTAAGCGCTTTAATACATCACATTATGTCATTAACACTCTCTTTTAATCAACCTTGCTACCTTTCTTTCATCTCTCACCCCTTTTCACCTATTTTTCCATTCAAACATAACTATCTTTTTTTTTTATTTAATCATAAACACAATTTATCTTTTTATTTTTCTGTTTCTTTTTCTTCTCTATAGCACACCTCTTATGATAGACACTCTTTTTCATAACAAATTCAAGCACCAATACACTTTAAGGCATCACACTCATCCAATTTCCTCTTATTTTGTCACATGACTTTACAATTTAAAGCGCTTAGGAATTTGGATCAAATTATGGTCTTGAAAAAAATGGATTAGGCTTACATATGAGGCTGTCAAAGAAAATAGGCTTAAAGGCTCAAAAGGGTTGACTAGGATAATGTCCACGGGTAGGTAAAACGAAGGTAAACAATTACAGGTTGCCAAAGAAATGCCTAAATCATCTCCTAAACTCACACTCTTTATTTCGCTTCACACACACACCAGACAAGTTCTAGCATCAGCCACAAACACAGAATATACTATATCCTCACACACACAAGGCACATGGTCGACTTTATTGGGAGTAGTATAGACTCTTGACCCAACAGATGAAGGAACTGAACCACACAATTATCACATAGTGAGTCACAATTAGAGCCTAAACATCTCAATAGTAATGATTTTAGCACAAACTCTTGTTATAATACCATGCTGCCCCTCAGAACAATTTCATGCAAAGTTAATTTTTTTTTAAAACATTTAACTACTAACAAACAAAACAAACAAACATAGATAGATGCAAATGCAGATAAAGAAGTAAAGCATACAAATACCAGCACCCCACACTTAGACGGGACACACTGCCCTCAGTGGAAAATAAATAAGAAGAACCTGGATAGTCGGACTCCTCCTCTATGTCTGGGGTCATACCCCCTGCATCGGAATCATCATCAGAGTCGTCATCCTCAGAAGTTCCTCATAAGTACCCCACTTGATTCCAAGAGTGCGTCGAGGTATTTGCAGCACGGAGGATTCACCTTGCTCTTTTCGTCCTCTTTTCTGGCCTTTTTGTGAAGTGGTTGCTTTTTCTTTTCCTTGTCGTCCTTTTTGTGCCATTCTACCTGAGATCTCAATAAAGTCATGTTAGCTTTATCTCGGAAGATTCAATCGACAAACAGACAATAGTGGCACCACCCCACACTTAATTTGTTGACACAAACTAATTAAGTGAATGATGTCGATTACTCAAACTTCATCGACATACATTTAGGTGATATGTTCCAACAATATGTTCAGCACAGTCATACTTTCATGTCCTCTTAACGTTATGAAATCTTGACAATGCTTTCGTGTTTGGACTAATGCATCTTTTGAACAAAACTACTACATAGATATCGTATCAATTTATGGCATAGAAATAATCACAACATCACATGTTTGTAGTCACCCATGATTTTCATCTCAATGAACAAGTCATTTCAACATGTAAGCTTTCAAGTTACAAGATTACGCAATTATCTTGACCATGTCGATTTCGCAAAAGTATGACAGTGTATCAAAATCAAATACAAGTTGGAAACAAGTCAAGAGCATCCATACATATTCTTTCACTCACTTAGTTGTATCAACCACATTCAAATCACCAACACTACTTCACGATTTAACAACTTATTATAGGCGTAGTATTGTAATACTTACGGAATATAAAAGAAGAACAAATAAGTACTTACTTGGTTGATGGCCTCGGAAGATGTTCTTGCAAAGTAAAAGAGCAAAAGGAAAATTTTTGAGAGATTTTGGAGAGGTAGGCGGCACTTAGGTTGAATTTGCAATGCATTTTTGTTCTAAGACTAAGGTTCTATTTATAGGACAAGCTTGGGTCGGGTTTTGACCCATTTGGAATCGGATTTGGAGGCCAAAAGTGACCATAGGCGGTGCCTAATGCTTTGCCTATGCTTGGCATAGGCGGCGCCTTTTGCAAAGCATTGTTGAGCATAGGCGGCGCCTATGCCATGGCACATGAGATTCAGAGACAAAATGCTTTTGCATAGGCGGCGGCGCCTATGCTATGGCACACTAGATTCCGAGAGCTTAGGCCATAGTATAGGCATTGCCTTGTTCGTGGCCTAGATTTACATAGGCCTTGCCTTGTTCTTTGCCTATATTTTCATAGGCAATGCCCAACCCATAGCCTTTTGCTTCTTCAATCCTAACTTACCACCTTGAACATGCAATTCTTCCAAATCAAGATTTGAACTCAATCTCCTCCTTTACACCTCTTGCACCTACACTTACTCAAAAACAACAAAAACGATTAGAACGATGGGTTGCCTCCCATCAAGCGCCTTAGTTTTGGTCGTGGCTCGACAAAATCTTAAGAAAACAAAATAATTAAAAATGATGGGTTGCCTCCCACCAAACGCTTGATTTATTGTCGCGGCACGACATAGCTATCTCGATTACTTAGACTTCATCGAGATAGATGGGGCATCGTTTTCTGAATGGATTCAGACGACGCTGATGCTTACTTGTAGGCATGCAATCTCCTTCGAGATGAATCTTGTGCGTACATATCCCAAGAGGGATACCAATTATATCATCAATAGTCCAACTCATAGCTCTCTTGTATCTCTTCAGAGCAGAGATGAGAGCCTTTACGTGTTGTTCACTTAAATCATCCGCCACACTCACCGGAAGTGTATTTCCACTTCCCAAGAACGCATACCTTAGATAATTGGGGAGCTCTTTCGATTCTGGCACTGGGGGCTCTTCAATGGAAGTCTTCGCTGTTGGTGACGGTTGATTCTTAAGATCAAGGTCCGGCTGCTTAGGAGTATGAGAATAGGACCCTATTTCTGTTAGAGCACACATAGTTTCTTTATAATCTTCATCGTCCTCATGCTCAACATTCAGCAGCGCAGCAGACAATGGCTCAACAGTAAGTTGTTTCTCTACAGATAATGCTTTCTTATCCTCATAATGAACATCAACTACGGAGAACACATTCATATCGCTGGGCTGCTTCATTGCTTTGCATATATCAAAGCGGACCACTTCGTCATTCAACCGAAATAAAAGCTCATTAGCTCTCATGTCAATAAGCACACTTCCTGTTGCAAGGAAAGGACGTCCCAAGATTATAGGAACTTCAGAATCCACCTCGCAATCCAAAATCACAAAGTATGCAGGAAAGATAAATGAAGAAACCTTTACCAAGACATCACATAGGATACCAACAGGTCGTTTTACCGACCTATCCGCCATGACGAGCCTCATATTGGTTGGAGTAGGATCACCCAACCCCAACTTTTTATAGATAGATAATGGCATCAAATTGATGCTAGCTCCCAAATCGCACAATGCCTTAGCAAAATTCATAGATCCAACCGTGCAAGGAATAGTGAAAGCACCAGGGTCTGCCTTCTTCTGTACTAAGGACCTTGTGGCAATTGCACTGCAATGATGAATATTATCTGCCGGCTCATAGCTTACTGTCCGCTTCTTTGTCAAAAGATCTTTCATAAATTTTGCATACCCAAGCATTTGTTCAAGTGCTTCCACCAATGGAACATTAATGGTCAGCTGCTTTAACATAGTCATGAATTTGCTGAACTTCGTATCATCCGCCACCTTCTTCAATCTTTGGGGAAAAGGTGGTAGTGGGTATGGAATTGTTCTCTCCACGGCTTTCTTCTCCTCTTGCTTCCGTTTTTCAGCTGTTCCAGGCTGCACGTCGTGAGGAGTGACGTTAAGGACGTTAGGATCGGCTGCTGCAGCATCTTCCCCTTTCGCCTTATCATCAATTTCAGCTTCTTCGTCAACCACTTGCTTGTCTTTTTCTGAAGTTTCCAGCACCTTACCACTTCGGGTGGTGATGGCCATGCATGACCCATCATTCCTTGGGTTTTGCACAGTATCGCTAGGTAAAGTACCAGCCTTTCTTTGATTGAGTGTTGCTGAAAGTTGGCTCAATTGCTGCTCTATTTGCTTGATTGAAGTGGAATGAGAATCAACTAATTGCTTCATAGAGGACAAATCATTTATTACCTCCGTTACTCCTGCGCTCGTTGCTTCCACTCCTTTCAGTAGTTTAGCCATCATGTCTTCCATACTTTCGGAACTAGATGTGGTGGCGTCACGTCTTCCAGGGGGAACATACAAACCACTACTGTCATTCTTGTTCTTCCAACTACCTTGGTCCATGTTTCCAGATTTACCATGATAGTTCCGACCTTGGTTTCCTTGGGCATTGCCTCGGAAACCCCCCTGATTGTTCAAGTAGTTGGCTTCCTCTTCCGAATCAGATTCGTCTCTTCCTTTTGACGCAATAGCTTTCACTTTTTCGGTCTTCCCTGATAATAAATGCTTTGTAAGAAGATCCACTTGTGTTTTCATGTGCGCCATATCTTGATCACGTTCTTCTTGTCTTCTCCTTTGGTCTGCAGTCATGCCTATAGATAAAGTGGGGCTTGCTACCACAGAATCCCTGGTATGCCAAGCTCTACTTTGTTTCGTCATACGATCTAGCATATTGCTTGCTTGACCAAAGGTGAGATCCATAAAGGATCCTCCAGCCGCATTATCCACCACTGGTTTAGTTATTGAATTCAGGGCTCTATATAATATCTCCATTAGGTGAACATTAGTCATATGATGGTTTGGGCACCTCGCTAGCTTTGTCTTGAACCTCTCCCATGTTTCATGAAGAGCTTCAGTGGGAAGCTGACGAAAATTGCTGATTTCATCTCTCAATTGTGCTCTTTTGGATGGCGGAAAGAATCTTTCTAGGAAAGCGTCTCTCAATTGCCTCCAATTTGTAATAGAATCAGGAGTCAGCCCATTCAACCATAGAGTTGCCTCCCCAGACAGAGACAATGGAAATAAGCGTAACCGAATTGCATTCTGACCAACTTCAGGATTGTCAAACGACTTGCATGTAGAAATAAAGTTGATGAGATGCATATTCGGATCATCGCCTGCTAGTCCACCAAATAATCCCTTGAGTTGCAATAACTGAATCATGGTGCTCGTGATGTTGAACTTGGCTCCGGGTGCCAATGGTGGAGGAATAATGGCTCCTGTGGCTCCGGCTCCATCAAGATCATCATCATCATCGTCGAAAGCTGGCTGCATAGCTTGGCGTTCAGGCCTAAACCTAGCTTGACGATCTCTTCTGTTGGCAGGTGTTGTGATTTCAGCATCATGCCTTGGGTTTAGTAACTCGTCATCACCTAAATCCTCATCGTCAGGGTTTGTTGCTCGCCCAGGGTTATCAATGTTTTGTTGGTGTACTTGGGCGGCGGCAAGAGCAGCTAATCTCGCCTGCTCGTATTGAGCAGCCATTCTTTCGATTTCCGTTTGTGCCTCTATTCTGCCAATTCGTTGTGGTTCAGGATTGATTGGTAATAACGGTTGACCAGAACTTCGAGTATGGGGCATGCACTGAATAAAAACCTGCAGTAAACAAAAACAAAAACTAAAAGTAAAAGTACGAGAATCTTTGACCAAAGGGTCTAGTAATTATTACGAACTTAATTGACACTTGTATTCCCCGGCAGCGGCGCCAATTTTTGATAACGCTCAATCTACAGCTCTCGTAGGAGTGTAAAGCGGTCGTTAGCAAATATAGAACCCAACCTGGGTTGGGTATCGATCCCACAAGGAATAGCTTGGTCAACAAGTAAGCAACGATTACTAGACTTTTAGTGCAAGTCTCGTAAGAAGGGGGGATTCTTGTTGTGCAAGTAATGTAACCAAATAGTAGCTAAAAACGGCAATAGCAAAGTAAAAAGAGAAAGAATGTTTAGTAGGTTGTGAAACAATGAGAATTGAGGAGTTGGGGTTATGTCCACCTTCTGAGTTATACGTCTCTATTGACTATGAGTGTGTTGAATTCAGACATGCATGTGCTTATAGAGAATTGTATTCGATGGTAAATCCAGGCGTCTTTTGACCTATTCGAGGATTATTTCACTTTAACTCTTTCGAGCTTAAAGCGTGTCTAACGGTACGAATTCTCCAAGAGGTTAATCCAGTTACGACACTAACTTTTTAATAGGGGATGGGACCCTACTACCTTGACATTATCTCTTTTCCAGACAGATAACCTTTCTTTCGAACAAGTTAAATGTTATACTGGCGTATTCTTGCGTTTGCAACCACAAAGAATTTAGATTAAGATGAAGAGAATAATGATATAAGCAACATACGTGTCACGAACTCACAAACTCAAAGCAATAGATAGTATCTCATTCGGCTTCCATAACCCCAACAGAGAAGTTTAGTTACCCATGAGTGCGAAGGAAATCACAATTGACATTGTTGTTATACCACAATAAAGATTTCACGTTTGTAATGGTGTGGTAGGCGTTAGGCGTGAATCCCTTAGCAAAGTAACGTTTCTCTTGTTGTGGAATTTAAGAATAGATGAATAGAAAAAGAAAAATAGAATTAATGAAAGAATTAGAAGAAGAGTTGTAGAGTAATAGAATTGAATGTAAGAAGATGTCTAGCAAGATAGGGTATTTATAATACCCATATCCTATTCCTACTAAGCTAATGAAATGCTTAACCAAATCCTACTAAGCTAATGAAATACTTAACCCAATTGTACTAGGTTAATGTATCATTATCCTAATCCTAATAAGCTAATGAAATACTTAACCCAATTGTACTAGGTTAATGTATCATTATCCTAATCCTAATAAATTACTGCTAGTCCCCAAAGTCTTCAGAAATGTTGTTTTAGCCCGGGACAGATTTTCCATGCGCCATTTTTAGTCCTTGGCGTCCAAGATTGGCTTTTCTCCTTTCGTGAAGCTTTCTTTGGCGTCAAGTTATCCATAAAATGCTGAATTCTGCATCATTTATACCTGAAACTTTGCTAATCATGTTCGTTAGCTCACTTACAGGAAAAAGGACTAAAAGTGCATGAAATATATAATTTGTTCTCAAAACTAGGCTAAAATATGGGCAAAATATAGTGCTATATGCGTGTAAACTCGCCTATCATCAGTAGGCGCAAGTGAAACTCACGCATGGGGGTTGCAAAATCGGAGGTCATATTTGTTCAGGTTTTGAATATTTAAAGGTCCTATTTGTGCGCTATCAAAGTTTAAGGTTAAAGTTATAATTTGGTGTCAAGTTTAGGGTCATATTTATGTATTATGCCACAAATATATCTAAATAAATAGTATCATCTTATTGCCGGATCATACGATGTTCTACCTTTTAGTACAGTATTCAGAGTAAATGATAAATAGTTTGCCAGGCTGTGCTGCTGATAGGGGGTGCTGCAAGTGCTACTGATATCTCCAGAGAAATTGCTGAAGTTGCTAAAGAGGTCCACATTTCTTCTAGATCAGCTACAAGTGGAGTTCCGATGAAGCTTCCTGGCTATGATAATGTTTGGCTCCATAATATGGTAAAATGGTTAATAACTTGACTTTAACTTGTATATTCACGTGGAGGTTTGTCAGCATTTGTGCTGAATCTGTACTTAGCATCCCCCATCCCCTGGATGCTTATTTAATGAAATTCTTTTATGTCATAAAAAAGAATAAGAAAAAAGCACTTGATGCTGAATCTTCAGTTGATAAGAAGAAAATTGATACCAGCAAAATGATGCAGATTGAAGCTGTCGACAGTGATGGTGGCGTGAGTTTTCGAGATGGGTCCAAAATCCTTGCTGACATCATCCTACACTGCACTGGGTGAGTGATTAATCCTATTGAAACTTTCCTTTTCGCTTAAGGTTAAAGAAAATAAAAGAAAGGTGACATTGTAGGCTATTCTTTTTTTTTAAAGGAAAAATGAAAGGGTATTGCACGTCTGTTTCTCTGAGGGTCTTAATGATATGAATGGCGAGGTGAACTATAACTAGAAGAAACAAGAGAATGATGAGGTCAACAGATAATCAATAAGGAACTTTCATGATAAGGGTGGATAATGGATCCAAAGGTTAGAGTAAATAAAGTAGTTGATCTGCTCTAGAGTAGGCAATATCAGAATGAACCCTATGCCATATTACATGTTTAATTTCTTAACTGTAAGCTTAAGAGAATATTCTATCCAAAGGTTAGAAGCAGTAAATTAAGTAGTTAATCTGCTCTAGAGTACGCCAATCTCAAAATAAATCCTTGTACCCGTTAATACCTTAACTATAAGCTTAAAAGAATGTTGATGACTAATATTTTCATAGGGAAGAACAAGAATTATTACCATGTTAACCATAAGGGAAGCAGCATGGTTCTAATAGTTCTTTCCCTTTTTTCTTATTTTGGAGCACTATAAAATTGAAATTATAGTCTACAGAACGTTAGAAGCCCAGTTGTTATCTATTTTAGTCTGACAGTTTAGTGAGGGCAGATTTGGTTAGATATTGTTAGTTTCGCAAAAGGAGCGCACAATTCTCTGTTTCTGTCCAGAAATGAAGGGATTATCTTCAGCTAAAGCGAATCTGAGTTATTTATGGTTTGGTAGTACATACCTCCTAATTCACAGGGAGAGATCTCTAACTTTCACTATTGTAATTGAGAATAATTGCTATTAGTCTTACAAGATAGTTAAATCTGTGGGAGGATGAAGTATCAAGAATGTTGCTAATTATGTTTCACAGGTACAAATATCATTTTCCTTTCCTTGAAACTAATGGGATAGTGACTGTGGATGACAACCGCGTTGGTCCACTTTACAAGCATGTTTTTCCACCAGCTTTTGCACCAAGTCTCTCATTTGTTGGGCTACCTTGGAAGGTAAAATTAAGAGGGTTGGTGCTGGGGTTTATCAATTTACATTTTAAATGGTGGACATGAGAAGTATTTGTATGTGGTTGGCACCAGGTTATACCTTTCTTCTTGTGTGAATTGCAAAGCAAGTGGATTGCTGCTGTTTTATCTGGTCGCATTTCTCTCCCATCAAAGGAAGATATGAATGCTGATATTGAAGCTTTCTACTCGTCCATGACAGCTTCTTGCATTCCAAAACGGTACACTCACAATATGGATGACTATCAGGTATAACATCTGCCAAACTTGGTCGAATGGTTGAAGATTTCTGTTTTTGTTCTATGGGTCGTCTCCTTATCCATTTCCTTTTTTCTTTTTTGGGGGGCTTCTCTGGGGTCGGAATGGGGATAAAATGTGGTACAGACGAAGGAACACTTCATGCCTAGTCTGTCACATACACAAGTTCTTGATAGGGGTGCGCATGGTATGGTATATACCAAATTACCATACCGAACCGAAATTTTTGGTATTATGGTATTTGGTATGGTATATGGGATACATTTTAAATTTTTTTGGTAGATGGTATGGTATACGGTATTTATAAATGACATACCGAAATACCGAATACCGAATACCATACCGAAGTATATATAGTTACATAAGTAACTTTTATATATATATATACGCGCACAAAAAAAAAAAACTTAGTATAAAAATGTTTAGACTTTGAAACTTTCGCTACTCTATCTTGATTGAAATGTCTTTTTGGTGTAATCGACTAATAAAAGGAATTGTTGGTACTTCTTTTTAATATTTCTACATGTGTAATGCATTTTTATGATACAATTAAGACATGCTTTTGAAAAGTCAGTAATAATACTCTAGTATACGAGTATATATTGTCAAAGTTAAACAAACTATGGTTACTGATTGCCATATCGCAAAATACCGAAACCAAACGTCAAAATACCGAACCATACCGAATTAATATGGTATGGTAATGGTATAATGTTTTTAAAAACCGAATACCGAAATTACCGTACCGAAGTTTCAAATACCGTACCATACCATACCATGCCCACCCCTAGTTCTTGATAATACCATCTTACTTAAGTTGGAAAAGAAAGAAACAGAGAAAGAATCGAAACTGAAGACCTAGAGTGTAGTAAGCTTCTGTCAATATGAGCAATTCAAGTGGTTGGTCATAAGACAATCCGCGCGAACTGTTCATGTGAACGCTTTTTGGCTTGTCATGGTTCTTTAGCACGGTTACATCGTAGTCATCCTTTATGAGTTATGAATCTCAGCGCGTGTCGAGCATATTTACTTCTATATATGTGGCTAAACAAGTTTTTGCACAGCAACGCCAATTGACTATGCCCCGTTTTATACAAGTAGCTCTGATGCTCATTATTTATGTATTATATAGTTCTTGCCTCGCTGATAATCGAAATCTTTACAGTTTGACTATGACGATTGGTTGGCTGCTGAGTGTGGATCTGCACCTTCTGAAGAATGGAGAAAGCAAATGTATTTTATCTCAAGACAGAATAAAAAGACTCTGTCTGAGACATATCGTGACGAGTGGGATGATAATGACTTGATCATTCAAGCACATGAAGACTTCGTAAAATATATTCCTGAACTAGCTCAGGCACAGAAGTTCCCAAGATGATTCTTTTGGGAACACTAGCATGTAATATGCCTGAATTTGATTATTTTGTTGTTTACAGGAAATATGTAGCTGAATAAATCATCAAGTATAGTAAAACTGGAAAGTCCTCAATTAATTTCAATTGCAATTGTGCCATTGAAATTTATTAATATAAGTCATCCAGCTTGTACACGAGACTATTTCTTATTGTACATTTGTCCAACCAGATTGTGGTGAATTCCCAGTTCCTTTTCAATTTCTGTACAGCAAGCAGAGACAAACCAATATAACGGAACATTAGAGAAAGAGAAAATAAAGCAGGTTAAACAGGATTTGTCGTGTGTAATATATACATTCGGTTGAATTCAATAGCTTTGACTCATACCTTGTACTATGTGTTGAGAAATCACAGAATATGAACAAATATTAGATTAGATTTTGAACTTGAGGTCGACGTATTAGAATGCCAAACACATAAAGTTCAAACTCTAAGTCAGCCTCTAAATATCTAGAATGACATTATTGACATTACAATTTTAAATAACACAGACTAAAATGGTTAAAATTAGAACAATCGGAAAACATCATTTCCCCCCCTTTTTGAATTTCAAAGTTCTTTTGGTTTGATATTTTAGAGATCTTGAAACCAGAATCTGTATGCATTTGTAAGTTGCTTTCACCTATGTTTTCAAGTTGCTTTTTCATTATAATAGTGGGAGCTACTTCAAAAAAGCTTGGAAAGTTGATAGATAAAACATACCTAAAATAAAAAGTGAGTACTCCTAACATGTCGGAAAGACGGTAAGTCATGTTCAACTTTTTTCTATGCAAACCCAAAAAATCAAAATATATATTAAAAAAATGCTCTTTTTCAAAAATAATTGTAGACTCCAGATTGGTTTGTGCATACTCAACCAATGTCACGGAGTATCTGCTATATTTCACAAGCATAGGTACTAGGTATAACTCTATCAACGAACTAATATAAAGAAATCACTTAGTGTTTTTTTGCTTCCGCGGAAGTTGTACCTAAGATCTTATAGTTCTCATTAGGACACACCTCTGAGTGAAAAAATAAATTAATTAAATAGATATTACTTATAACACATAATTTTCGTTTTCAATCTCAAGCTGGTCATCTTAAAAAAAATTGGTTACAGCAATATGTTTAGGTCAGCCATTGGTTTTGGAGTGTGGGGTGGGGGAACTTATGCAGTTGTAATAGTATCTTTGAAATTACGTTCATATATAATCTCCCTTGTTGCAACTTTCAATTTTTTGATGTATGGTTTTATTCTTCTTTTCAGTTTTTTTAAGTAGAAAATTGGGGGTTCCACTGCAAGCAATAATTCAGAACTAGAATGAGAATGGGGGGGGGTCAAGTGAGCATGTCTCTCTCTTTTAACTATTCGTTAACTTATCGGAATCAAGAATCAAGTTAGTAGAAAAATAGTGATGAGATCCATAACTTTGCTAGTAGTGTTTGCACTAAATCGAAGAAGAGTTGCGAATTAAAGGAGAAAATTTGATCGTCAAGTAACTTTGTGTCTATCATACAAGTGTCATTTTTTTTTCCTTGTATTACTGAAAAGTCATTTTCTTTTGCTCCGATCATCACAAAAGTCACTTTGACGGATTTTATAATAATCTCACCTGAAAACTAATGTAGCAGTCTTAATTAGTTCTTGATTTTGATTTTAAAAGATATAATATATTACCCACATGGCCGGCTATACCGTAAAGCCGCTAAAGCAATGGCTTGGGGCCCCAATATTTTTGGAGCCCGAACACAATGATAGTATATCATACACAAATTTTTTAACAATAATATCTATGTGATTTTAAAATATTTTTACTAACTGACAACAAAATGCACATATGACGCACGAAATGCACGTACGTCGCACGATATGCACGTATGCCGCACAAGGTGCACATAAAAGCTAATTTTATTGAATATATCTGAAACTTTTTATTAAGAATTGACTTTAGGCCACCAAATTTGTTGAGCCGCCCTTGATTATCCATGCTTTCTGGTGTTTTGATACCTAAAGTTAATGAAATTAATGGATGTTATTTTGCCTCGTCTAAGGAACTAAATGATGTTGATGTCAAGTCTGATCGAGAAAATGAGGAGGAGAGGGAAGTGGTTGCCACATCACGATTCTTTTAAGGGAAAAAAGAATCATAACATAACAGAAATTACAAAGAGCTAAAAGAAAATCCAAGACGAACCAGCATCATGCTCTTGCTTGAATAAACTCTTAGCCATTTTCCTGAATCAAGCAGTTAAAGAAGCAAAATTATTGACTTAATTAACATATCATCTAACCAAGAGATTAAGAAAAAAGATACTAGGTGGTTCTTCCTATGTGTCCCGGGCCTGGTGTATTATGTTTTCTTTAAACCAAAATCAAAAACTAAGTAAGGCTTGCCACATCATTTTTCAAGTGGAATTATTATAAATTTGGCCAAAGTGACTTTTGTGATGACCGGAAAAAAAAGTAAAATGACTTTTCAGTAATTAAAAAAGAAGTAATTTTTGTGTAATAAATACAAAGCTAACTAACTACGGATGAAATTTTCTCTCATTTAAAGTAAAACTACATATACATACTATGGTATATTTTCTTGGTAAAAGTTCATAAATAACGACAATATATTCATCCGTTTAGTGCAGACAGGTAAATTTTGCCACGTAGAAAATTCAAACACTTTTCACTTTCTCTGCGTTAATTTTCCATCACAAGTGATGCACTTGACAAGGACATAAATAGAATGTAATACGAGGTAAATTAGCACAGAATAGTCTTTGCCTTCAAATGTTGAAAATTTGAGACCAACTATTCATGTATACCTACCATGAAGCTGGTTGGCTGGCTTGAAATAAGAAATTTTAGAAAATGTACTATATGGTAAATATTCATTATCAAGTAACTTGTTCCTGGGAGCAACATGCAAAGAGCTTCGAATATGACAACGACTGAATATTGACATCAAGAAATTATAATGGAGGATGACGTTTTCATCTTATTTTCTTTGTACATTGTCAAGTCATGGCCTGTTTTTTTTTTTTTTTTTCAAGTTGGGTTATGGGCCTTTTTCCTTTTTAGGTGGATAAATAAAGTCCAATTTGGATCAATTCACTTTTGACCATAGGTCCATTATTATGGTGCATATATATAGATCTTTTTAGGTCATATTTCATTATCCACAAAAGAATTTTTCATCACACAAAAGAGATAGCTGATTTTCGCACCTAAAATTCCAGCCACAACAGTCAACTTCAAATTGCGATTTGCGCTTTGTTTCTTGTCCGATTGAGCTGATTTTTGGACAGCTTGTTCCTCTCATCTGAATCTTTGATTAGGAACTGACGGAGGTGGATTTGGTGGCCTGTAGCTCTTGTTTTTAATCCCTGAATAGCAACTACGTTTTTGGTATTTTTGCTCCTTTTTATTCTCTAGTTTTGGTGCTATCTTGTTGTGTTGTTGCTCGTTGTTTGACACTTATTTGGTGTCCATTTAGAGAATAATATTGTAACTCTTGGTGATTAAAGTGGAGGTTTTGGTCCCGTGATTTTTTACTTTTCACATCGAAGGATTTTCTACGTAAATTTTGTGTCTAGTGTGGTTAATTTTATTTTTGTCTTGTTGTGTTCGTTTGGTTGATTTATTTGCTGTCATATTACCTTTGTTTTTCTTGGGTTTTCCTGTCTCCTCTTGGTTCAAGTTGAAAGAAAAAGTTTAGACTTGAGTATTATTTCGCTGCTACCCCCGTCGGGTACTTTGATAGTGCCCCTGCCTTTCCTAACAAAGTGGTATCAGAGCGTTGGTTGTTATTGATTGTTGATTTGAATGATAGAGACAAATATGAGCAAAATGGTGTGTTTGAATGGTAGTAATTCTCATACTTGGAAATACAAGATGAAAGATCTTCTATTTGTAAAGAAAATGCATTTGCCTGTGTCTGCATCTACTAAACCTCAGTCCATGACAAATGAGCATTGAGAATTTGAGCACCTACAGGTTTGCGGCTATATCAGCCAATGGGATGAAGATAATGTTAGAAACCATATTGTGCATGAGAGACATGCAAAAAGTTTGTGGGACAAGCTCGAGACACTTTAAGCTTCGAAGATTGGCAATAATAAGTTGTTCCTGCTTAAGCAATTGATGAATATCAGGTATAAAAAGGACAGTCCTATTTCTGATCATATAAATGATTTTCAGGGTGTCCTTTAGCTGTCCGAAATGGGTGTAAAGTTCGATGAAGAAATTCAGGAACTTTGACTTCTTAATACTCTGTCAGACTCTTGGGAAACTCTTCGAGTTTCTTTGACTAATTCTGCTTTTAGTGGTGTTGTAACTATGGAATATGTTAAGAGTGGTGTCTTGAATGAAAAGATGAGCAGAAGATCTCAGGCCTCATCTTCTTCATTTTCACACTATGATGTTTTGGTTACTGAAGAGAGGAGGAAAAACAAGCCTAGAGGTTCGAATGATAGAGATAAAAGTAGAAGAAAGTCGAAGTCTAAATTCAAGAATGCTACATATGACTATTGCAACAAAAAGGGACATATCATGAAATATCGTTACAAGCATAAAAGAGATATGAGACAACAAAAGAAAGAAGACAATAATAAAAATCGTGTTGTTGTTGTTGCTAATGATGATCTTCTTATTGCTTGTGGTAAGAATGCCATTAATCTTGTTCGTGATGAGTCTAGTTGGTTTGTGGATTCTGGTGCTATTTCTCATGTTATGCCAAAGAAGAAATTATTTTCTTCTTATACTCCAGGTAATTTTGACATGTTGAAAATGGGCAATAATGATGAAGTTAAAGTACTTGGCACTGGCATTGTTTGTTTGGAAAGTAATAATGGTTACAAACTGGGTCTCAACAATGTCAAACATGCTCCAAATGTTCGCTTGAATCTGATTTCTGTAGGGAAACTTGATGATGAGGGTTATGTTAACACCCTTGGTGCTAGCTAGTGGAAGCTTACCAGAGATTTGATGATTGTGGCTCGAGGTGACAAGTTATCTAACTTATACGTATTTTAGTGCTCCACTTCTAGAGGCTCAGTAAACTTGATGGAGGATGATACCTCATCAGAGTTGTGGCATAGAAGGTTGATTTATATGAGTGAGAAGGGTATTGATAGTTTGACTAAGAAATATTTTCTTTCTAGAGTGAAACAAGCAAAGTTGAAGAAGTATGTTCATTGCTTAGCCGGTAAACAGAAAAGAGTTTATTTTCAGATTCATCTGCCTTCAAGAAAGCTTGATTTGCTGGAGTTGGTGCATTCTGATTTATGTGGTCCTTTTAAAGTAAGGTCTCATGGTGGTGCACTTTACTTTGTGACTTTTATTGATGATCATTTTTGCAAACTCTGGGTATTTTCTTTGAAGTCCAAGGATCAAGTGCTAGATGTGTTCAAGGATTTTCAGGCCTTGGTTTAAACACAAATAAGAAAGAAATTGAAATACATCCGCTCAGCTAATGGTGGTGAGTATATTGGTCCTTTTGATAGATATTACAGAGAGCAGGGTATTCGTCATCAAAAAACTTCTCCAAAGACTCCTTAGTTAAATGGTTTAGCAGAGAGAATGAACAGAACTTTAATTGAGAGGGTTAGATGTATGCTTTCAGATATGAAGCTGCCAGATTCCATTTGGGCAGAAGCACTTAATACTGCTGCTTATATTATCAATTTATCTCCTACTGTTACTTTGAATGGTGATGCCTCTGACAGAGTTTGGTCTGACAAGAATGTTTCTTATGATTATCTTAGAGTCTTTGGGTATAAAGCCTTTGTGCATGTTCCTAAGGATAAAAGATCAAAGTTGGATGTTAAAACTAAACAATGTATATTTATTGGTTATGGTCAAGATGAATTTGGATATTATTTCTATGATTCAGTTGAGAAGAAACTTGTTATAAGACATGATGTTGTGTTCTTTGAAGAACAAACAATTAAAGATTTTGACAAAGCTGAGAACTCAGAGCAGTGGAAGTCTAGCTGATGTTAATCTAGTTTCTTTTACTATTGTTCCTGAAGAAAATCTTTATGATGATGAAAATTAAGTTGATAATAAAGATGATGATCATGTCCAGAATAACCAGGAAGATGTTGTTTGTGATCTAGTGTAAGTTGATATGGTTGATCATCAACCAATTATTGATGCTCCAAAGAGTTCTCTCAGATGATCTACTAGAGAGAGAATACCTTCATCTCGTTATTTTCCCCATGAGTATGTACTCTTGACTAATGAGGGAAAACCCGAGAGTCTTGATGAGGCCATAGAAAATGAAGAAAAAGAAAAGTGTTTGATGCTATGGAAGATGAGATTAAATCTTTGCATGATAATCATACCTTTGATTTAGTTAAGCTGCCTAAAGACAGAAAAACTTTGAAAAACAGGTGGGGTTTTCAGGTGAAACATGAAGATGGTAACCCAGTTCCACTGTATAAGGCTAGATTGGTTGTGAAAAGATTTAACCAGAAAAAAGAGTAGATTTTGCTGAGATATTCTCTTCAGTTGTGAAGATGTCATTTATTCATGTGGTTCTAGGATTAGCTACAATTCTAGATTTAGAGGTTGAACAAATGAATGTTAAAACTGCTTTTATCCATGGTGACTTAGATGGAGAAATTTATATGGAGAAACCCGAAAGTTTTAAAGTCAATGGAATGGAGAATTATGTTTGCAAATTGAAGAAGAACTTGTGTGATTTGAAACAAGCTCCTAGGTAGTGGTACAAAAAGTTTGATTCCTTTATGAGTTAGCAGGGCTTCAAGAAGATTACTTCAGACCATTGAGTTTTTGTGTAAAAATTCTCTGTTGATGATTTTATTATTGTGTTTCTTTATGTTGATGACATGCTTGTTGTTGGTCATAATGCTTGCAAGATTCAAAAGTTGAAGCAAGAGTTGAGCAAGTCTTTTTCAATGAAAGACTTAAGACCAACAAAATAAATTCTTGGCATACAGATTGTCTGTGACAGAAAGGCCAAAAAGTTGTGGTAATCATAAGAGAAGTACATTCAGAAAGTACTTCGAAGGTTCAACATGGATAAGGCTAAATTTGTCAATACACCTTTAGCTATGCACTTTAAATTAAACATAAAGCAATGTCCTTCCAGTGATGATGAGAAGGAAGATATGAAGAAAGTTCCTGATGCTTCAGCCATTGGTAGTTTGATGTATGCAATGGTTTGTACAAGACCGAATATTTCTCATGCTATTGGTATTGTTAGCCATTTTTTTCTAATTCGGGAAGAGAACAGTAACATACTGTGAAGTGGATTATGAGATATCTTTGTGGCATTTCTATTCTGAGTTTGTGTTTTAGTACAGGAAAACCTATTCTTTGTGGTTATACCGATTCAAACATGGATGGTAATGCTGATACTCGCATGTCTACTTCAGGGTATTTGGTTATTTTTGTAGGGAGAGCTGTGTCTTGGCAATCTAGATTACAAAAATATGTTGCTCTATCTACTACAGAAGCTGAGCTTATTGCTGCCGTTGAAGCTTGTAAAGAATTGCTTTGGATGAAGAGATTCTTTGGAGAACTTGGTTGTGGTCAAGAGAGGTATGTGCTTTATTGCGACAGTCAAAGTGTCATACATCTTGGAAAGAATTCTACATTTCATGGTCGGTCTAAACACATTGATGTGAGATACCTTTGGATTCAGGATGTGTTGGATTCTAAGTTTCTTGAACTTGAGAAGATTCATAAGGATGATTATGGTTCCGACATGATGACTAAAGCTTTTCCAAGAGGCAAGTTTGAAGATTGTTGCATGATCGCCGGGATGGCGGTCTCCTTCACATAGTCGGGAGGAGGAGAATTATTGGGTTATGGGCCTTTTTTCTTCCTATGTGGATAAATAAAACCCAATTTGAACCAATCCGCTTTTGCCCATAGGCCCATTACTATGAGACATATATATATATAGGTCTTATTTCATTATCCATAAAAGAGTTTTTCAGTAGCCAAAAGAGAAAAAGATAGTTGATTTTTGCACCTAAAATTCCAGCCACAACAGTCAACTACAAATTGCGATTTCCGCTTCGTTTCTTTTCCGATTGAGATGATTTTTGGACACTTGTTCCTCTCATATCAATCTTTAAATAGTACTAACGGAGGTGGATTTGGTGTCCTGTAGCTCCTATTTTTCATCCCTGAACAGCAGCTACGTTTTTGGTGTTTTTACTTTTTTTATTCTGTAGTTTTGGTGCTATCTTGTTGTATTGTTGCTCGTTATTTGGCACTTGTTTGGTGTATATTTTGGAGAACAATATTGTAACTCTTGGTGATTATAGTGGAGGTTTTGGTCCCGTGTTTTTTTACTCTTCACATCGAAGGGTTTTCCACATAAATTTTGTGTTTCGTGTGGTTGATTTTATTCTTATCTTATTGTGTTCGTTTGCTTGATTTATTTGCTGCCACATTACCTTTGTTTTGCTTGTCTCCTCTTGGTTCAAGTTGAAATGGAAAATTTAGACTTGAGTGTTTTTCCGCTGCTACCCTGTCGGGCACTTTAATAGTGCCTCTGCCTTTCCCAACAAAGTTATGGCCTGTTGACTTTTCATATTGTTAGTGAAGAGATCGTTGGGCCTTTTATAATTTTCATAAATTCCACCAAGTTTCTTCTTAATTACCTTCTCTTTAGATTTTTTTAAAATAAATTTTCTCTCTCTCAGATTTTAATTGTTAATATACATAACTGAATGTTAATATACATAAGTATCTTATGTATCATAACTAACTAACTTTCTTATCGATATTTAAGGAAATAAATCAAGCCTAATAATTATCCAAAACGATATTTTAGGAAATAAATCAAGTCTAATAATTATTTAAAATGATATTTAAGGAAATAAATCAAGTCTAATAATTATCCAATATTATTTGTTAATGTGTGATTAATGAATCTCTTAATTATGTAGATTTTTCAAAAAATATAATCATAAAAGAAAATTTACCACATAAATCACCTAGAAAATTTTAGTACCAAAGAAAAAAGACCCATATAAAAATAAATGTGCATATAAAATTTTAAAACAAAAAAAAAGACTCGTATAAAGAAAATTTTACTACGTAAGTCTACGAAAATTTTTACTACCTAGTCTACACATAAAGAAAATTTTACTACATAAGTATGAAAAATTTTGAAACAAAAAAAATGGGAGAATACTCACAAAAATACCTGAAGTTTGACCGGATTATCAGTTGAGCATATTGAACTTTGCGGGGGTCCTATTACCCACCTAGACTTTTTTAAGTGGAATTAATTTCCCCGAAACGTTATACCCAGTTTTAACGGTCGGAAGTGTAGTACACGGGCTCTTTCTTCTCCATTTTATCATCTTTCAACATTTTTTCACCATTACAACCATATAAAAGATTTCACAACTCAAATTCCTCTTACAAATCAAATTCCAAATGATTTCATTGAGTCAATTTCAAATTTCAAGTCCATTCTTATCACTTTTCATCATTTTTTTCACCAAAATCTTGTTCTATCAAAGGTTCTTCGATCAATCTTGAAATGCCTTGTTTTGCCTTGCCAACAAATTCACTACGACTCCAAATTTATTTAGTTCATACTATTTTTTTAAGAATTTTTTTTCTCAAATTTCAAATTCAAATTGAAAACTTTCTTCAAGAATTATTTAAATTTGTTCATACTGGAAACAGGAAATTTGAATTTGAACTCCAAAAAATTAAACTCCCAAAAACTGGAAACTGGAAATCGAACTCCAAAAAACTGAAAATTCAAATTTGAGTTCAAGTATGAAATTGAATTTGAATAAAATTTGAATTTAAAATTATTCAAAGTTTTAAATTGAAAACTTTCTTCAAGAATTATTCAAATTTATTTTCAATTTCGACGAACAATTTCCCCCCTCTCTTGGTGGATTTTCTTTTTGATTTTTTTCCCTTAGTTGGTAGCTGAGGTGGTGGTGGTTGCCGGCGGCAATGGTGGTTGGTTGGTGGTGGCAATGGTGGGTTAAATTTTGTCATTTTGATGGAATTGAAGATGATCCATTTGGTGTGTGTGTGTTGAAATTGAATCAAATTGATATAATTAAATTGAGTGTGTTGAAGATGATCCATTTGGGTGTGTATGTGTGTGATGAAATTGTGTTCAGTTTCAATTCAACAATGGAGCAACCATTGTTGAAGACTCCATTGTTGAAGAAAAGAGAGAAGAGAGAAGAGAGAAGAGAGAAGAGAGAAGAGAGAAGAAAAAGAATGAAAAAATAAATAAAAAATATAAAACTTTTAAAAATTAGAAAATTGAGGAGCTGTTTGGTAAAAAAAAAGTTTATAACATTTTTAACACTTTCACGCACTCAATGCGCGTGACTTACACGCAATGGTCCAAGTGAGTAGATATATGCCATTAAAATACGAAAAAAAGTCTGGGGGGGGGGATAATAGGACCCCGCAAAGTTCAGTATGCTCAACTGATAATCCGGTCAAACTTCAGGTATTTTTGTGAGTATTCTTAAAAAAAAAAAAGAATTCCTATAGGATTTGAAGAACATGACAACAATGAACTCCAACCTTTGTACATATGGGTTAACAAAATACACATCTCTTGCATCACATATACATAACAATATGAGAAAAAACTTAAAAATATAAAGATAACACATCATATTTATTTCTAACGTTCTTTCATATACAAAACACTGTTATGTTTATGGGCTGAAATACACTGTAACGACCTAAAAATTTAATGAAATATGTAAAATTTATGATTTTATGTGATTTAATTATTTTACCCCTCTTCGTAGTTGCATCATGGTATTTCTGGGGTGTGGGAGTGATGGACATGATTTTCAATGCATTTTGATACCATTTATGCGATATTGTGGTTTTTGATAGCTTCGAGAGCCTTTTTTTAGACTTATAGGGATATCTTTTGATCCATGCGATGCATCGCCGAACGGACTACGCCAGTAGCTCCAAAATATTGATTTTAGGCTTAGTAGGCCTTTGGTTCAGGTCCCGATGCACCCGATCTCATTTTGATCTATTGATCGAAAAGTTGAAAAATTGAAAATATGGGCATGGGACCCACATTTGATCGAAATGACCTCAGATGGAAAATTCGACGTTGCTAGCAGATCTAAATATTGATTTTAGGGTTTTAGCATGATTGGTATAATTTTACGGCTTTTAAATCTCATTTCGACCCTCGGTTTGGAAAATTATGATTTCGGGTTTCGGGGGTCAACTTTGTGAAAATGATATTTTTTTGAAAATTTGATATCTTCATCACGTCCGGAACATCGAATTTAGTATGGTTGCATAATTTTTTTGTATTTATCGGACTCCGAACGAATCTCAGGCACCCCGTCGAAGTCCGATCGACCAAAGAAAAAGTTGTTATTGCAGATTTTCACCTCTTTTAGACTCATTTTGCTCATTTTCATCTTGCCTCTTGAAAGTTAAACCCTAAAAAAGTGTGGGAGATTAAAAATAAAGTTTGTGTAAGCTTGGGAAACTAGATTAACACCTATTTCTTGGTTTTATTACGGATTTAAGGTAAGAATTCACCCTTTTCTTAGTAATTTCTTAATTAATTTCTCAAAACCCCAAAATCTTAGGGCATGATTTTAAATCCAAATTTCACTCCTTTTCACTTGAATAATATTTTAATCTTATAATTACTAGTTTTTCATCAATTTAACCTTCAAAACAACTCTGATTCTTGATTTTAACCCAGATTTTAAAGATTTTACCCGGTAAAACTCAAAAATGGGTTTTCTTCAATTTGAACCTCATTTTTTACTCCATTTAACTTGGGTTTTCATATGTAGGTTCCTAAAAATATGGGGAACATATTTTTGAAGTAAAATTCTAATTTTGCCCTTCTTTTTTCGAAAACTCATTTCGGGGGTCCATTTTGACCCCGAACCAAAAGTAGTCAGTATGAGTGTCGTTGGTTTTTTTTTCAACGCGTAGATTTCATATTTGATTTTTTTTGTGGGGTTTGGGATTGTTCATAAAAAGTAAGGTTGCGGTTCAAGTGTAACGCATCGATTTCGACTTTCGAGGTAGGTTATGACTTAACTCTTTTAGACAGGGCTGAGTAGTAAATGATGATACAAAATGTATGTTAAGGGTGAGAATTAATCATGAAAATGGATATTTATGTGTTGTGCCCGTGTGGGGGGCTATATGTGATGTAATTATTGAAATTGAGTTATTATGTGATATGTATGACCGTGTGGGGTCCTATGTGATATTAATAGCCTTGAATATATGCGAATAATTGTATTGTGTTGTTAAGATGCTTAATATGGTACCATTTGTGTATTGTGATTATATTCATACTTTATTTGGCACACGAGACATGTGAAAATTCGTGAATGAAACTGAAATAATGAGTGGATATTGGCTCACGTGGTTGTGAAAATATATCATTATGGTTGGTTGTGAAAATACTCATTGTGATTGGTTGTGAGAATTACATATTCATATCATACTCATTCATGAAACATTGGTACCATCGTGACAACATCTGAGAAACACTGACATTACCTTTTTAAAACCCTCCCCGAGGGATATGCCGGGGAAGATATATTATAACACCTTATAAAATACTTTTCAAGGGATGTGCAGTAAAGAATATATGAGATACGTCGATTATATACGGGTTGATGTACCCTCCATGGGTCCTACATCGAGAAGATTTAGCTACGTACGTGTATACAGGGATTGTTCGACAATCCCGGAGGTTGTACGACAACCTCGTACATCATCATTATCATCATTATCATCATATACATTGCACTTACTTTATTGAGTTTATGTTGTGTTGTATTGTCATATTAACTTGTCATCTATGTATTTGTCTTACCTTCCTTTACTTGTATTTGATGATCTTGTATATACATGTTCTCCCCTGTTCTATTATATGTGACTTAATGTATACTTGTGTTCTATATCTTGGTGTGTTGTTATAATATATGTGATATACATTAGAACTGTTAGTGCAAGCGGTATGGGCTACCGTTGTGGGATATTTTTTGATTGCAGGTGACGTACCCTTATTGTGTATTTTGTATGCTTTATTTTCTACTTTGCTTGGTCGGCCTATGATACCTACTAAGTACAAGTGGACCGTACTCATGCTTACTTCGCCCTTTCGGTACAGGTCCTAGCTCGAGTGTACCTCAACTTGCTTGACTCGAGCGATTATTGGAGCTTCTAAGGTAGCGGTTGGACATTCATGCGTCTGAAGTTCACCTCTATCTTGCTATAGTCATGATGTCTTTATTAGTATTGAGAGACATATATTATTCCTTTGTGGTTATTTTTTTGATGTATTTGACTCTTGGATTGTATTAGTAGTTCTTACTCTATTGACACCTGGTTTTGGACATGATTGGTATTTTGGATAAGTTCTTTCCACATTGTTATGAATACTTATATGGTTCGACTTCGTTCTAGAAGCCTTACCTTATGACATTTCTGTCTTTTCCTCTTTTCGTATCAGTTTGGGTGATAGACTTACTTGTCAAGGTACGCCGCGACAAGTGCCATCATGACAAATTGGTATCAGAGCAGCCAAGTTTTATTGGTATCAATGGTGTAAGAATGGAATGTCTAATAGAGTCTCGCAGATCGGTACGTAGACATCCGTATCTATCTTCGAGAGGCTATATGACGTCTTTAGGAAAATTTTCTCATTTTATTCTTTATCGTGCGAAGTTCTTTCATACCTTGTGTTCTGAGTTGTGTTTCACTCTTTCTATGCGAATGGTGTGGCTTATACTACTATCAGTTGAGAGATGTTGCGAGAGATTGATGGAGATTATTTGTCAGTTGTAGGCCTATTGATGCTCCTGAGTTGTCATGGGATCAGTTTGTTGATGCCTTTCTGGAGAGATTTGTGCCTTACAGTATGAGGGATCAGATGCGGGATGAGTCAGATCATTTGGAGAAAGGCTCCACGATAGTTTCTGAGTATGAGGCATGTTTCCCTGCCCTGTCCAAATATTCCTATGATAGTATTTTCATCGAGTTTGAGAAGACTCAGAAGTTTGTGAAAGGTTTGGATGTCTTCCTTTAGTTGGTTATGTCTCAGATGGTTGTGTTTGGGGTTTTATTCCAGAGTATAGTAGATCATGCTAAGATAACAAATGATATATTTAGTGCATCTCAGGGAGACGCCAAGAAGGCGCGAAGTTTTTGTGAGTTTAGGAGTCAGACCTATCGAGGTCGAGATTTTAAAGGTTCTCGTGGATACCATGGTAGGCCAGTGCAGGTGACTTTATAGAGTTTAGCTGGTGGATCTTCTAGTTTAGCAATTTAAGGTGGATGTTCGGGCCCAATTGTACCTTCTTTTATTGAGGCTGGTCATAGAGGTTTTTATATGTGTGATGAGATTGGCCATGTGGCCAGGGACTGTCCCCGTTGGGTGATTTGGGCTACTCCTATTTCAGTTGTGAGAGGTAGGGATTCTACCAGAAGTGCGAGAGGTAAAGATGGTGGAGCCCATGGTGGTGGTCGTGGGGCCACCCAGGCAGTTGGTGGTCGTGGTCAGTGTTATGCTATACCAGCCAGACCTGAGGCAGAGGCTTCTGATGTTGTGATTACAGGTAATGTTCCCATTTTTTTTTACTTGCATTTATATTATTTGATCCTGGATTGACTTTCTCCTATGTGTCTGTGTATTTTTCGTTGGGTTTTGATTCTATTAGTGAGCCCCTTGCCATGCCTATTCGTGTATCTACCCTGGTAGGTGATTTTTTAGTGGTGAATCGGGCGCATAGATTTTGTTTTATGACCTTTGTTGGGCGTAAGACTTTTGGTAGATTTGTTTGTATTAGATATAGTCAATTTTGATGTTATTTTAGGCATGGATTGGTTGGCTCCTTATCATATTGTCTTAGATTGTTTTGCTAAGAGTGTGACATTAGCTTCGCTGGGTGTGCCAAGGATTGCTTGGAAGGGTGTACTTCATTCGGGCCCTAAGAGGGTCAAATCTTATGTTCAGGCTCGTAACATGGTTGAAATGGGGTGTTTATCTTACTTTACCCATATTCATGACACCAATGTTGTTTCGCCTCCTTCCTTAGATTCTGTCCGTGTTGTCCGTGAGTTTATGGATGTATTCCCTACAGACTTGCCTGGTATGCCTCCAGATCGAGATATTGATTTCAGTATTGATGTTGAGCCAGGAACTGATGATAGGCGAATTTACGCGCCTATATCAATATATTTTGCCCATATTTTAGCCTAGTTTTGAGAACAAATTATATATTTCATGCACTTTTAGTCCTTTTTCCTGTAAGTGAGCTAACGAACATGATTAGTAAAGTTTCAGGTATAAATGATGCATAATTCAGCATTTTATGGCTTACTTGACGCTAAAGAAAGCTCACGAAGGAAGGGAAGGGAGTTTACACGCCTAAAGACCAAAACTGCTGCATGGAAAATCTGTCCCGGGCTAAAACAACATTTCTGAAGACTTTGGGGGACCAAAACTGCTGCATGGAAAATCTGTCCCGGGCTAAAACAGCAATTCTGAAGACTTTGGGGACTTACAGACACAAAGCTGGATTTTGACAATGATACATTAACCTAGTACAATTAGGTTATGTATTTCATTATTTTATGTGGATTATGATAATGTTACCTTAACCTAGTACATTTGGGTTAAGGATTTCATTAGTCTAGTAGGATTTGGTTATTTATTTCATTAGCTTAGTAGGAGTAGGATATGGGTATTATAAATACCCTATCATGCTAGAGATTTAGAACAAGGAGGGAGGAAGGAGGGAGAACACAATACTTCCTTCCATCCCTCTCATCTTCTCTCATCTTCTATCATCTTCTTATAACTTCTAATCTTCTTAACTTCTCATCTTACAATTCAATTCTATTTTTCTTCTTCTACTCCTCCATTCTTAAATTTCACAGCAAGAGAATCGTTACTTTGCCTAGGAATTCACGCCTCACGCCTACCACCTAAGCTACACGAAATTACTCAATCTTGTGGTATAACAACAATGTCAATCGTGATCTCCTTCGCATTCATGGGTAACTAAACTTCTCTGTTGGGGTTATGGAAGCCGAATGAGTTACTATCTATTGCTGTGAGTTTGTGAGTTCGAGGCACGTATATTGCTTATATCATTATTCTCTTCATCTTAATCTACATTCTTTGCGGTTGCAAACGCAAGAATACGCCAGTCTAACATTTAACTTGTTCGAGAGAAAAGTTATTTGTCTGGAAAAGAGATAATGTCAAGGTAGTAGGACACCCTTTCCTACTAAAAAGCTAGTGCCGTAACTGGACTAACCTCTTGGAGAATTCGTACCGTTAGACACGCTTTAAGCTCGAGAGAGTTAAAGTGAAATAGTCCTTGTTTAGGTCGAGAGACGCTTGGATTTACCATCGACTACAATCCTCTATAAGCAATTGCATGTCAGAATTCTACACACTCATAGCCAATAGAGACGTATACCTCAGAAGGTGGACATAACCCCAACGCTTCAATTCTCATTGTTTACAACCAACGTAACAATCTCTCTCTTTTTACTTTATTATTTTCAGCTTTTGTTTACATTACTTGCAAAACAAGAATCCCCCCTTCTTACGAGACTTGCACCAAAAGTTTAGTAATTTTACTTACTTGTTGGCCAAGCTATTCCCTGTGGGATCGACACCCAACCCAGGTTGGGTTCTATATTTGCTAACGACCGCTTTACACTCAAACGAGAGCTGTAGATTGAGCGTTATCAAAAATTGGCGCCGTTGCCGGGGAATACAAGTGTCAATTAAGTTCGTAATAATTACTAGACCCTTTGGTCAAAGATTCTCGTACTTTTACTTTTAGTTTTTGTTTTTGTTTACTGCAGGTTTTTGTTCAGTGCATCAATGGATGCACAACGTGAAATACCGTTCGATGATGATGATCTTGATGGAGCCGGAGCCACAGGAGCCATTATTCTTCCGCCATTAGCCCCCGGAGCCAAGTTCAACATCACGAGCACCATGATTCAGTTATTGCAACTCAAGGGATTATTTGGTGGACTAGCAGGCGATGATCCGAATATGCATCTCATCAACTTTATTTCTACATGCAAGTCGTTTGACAATCCTGGAGTTGGTCAGAATGCAATTCGGTTACGCTTATTTCTATTGTCTCTATCTGGGGAGGCAACTCTATGGTTAAATGGGCTGACTCCTGATTCTATTACAAATTGGAGGCAATTGAGAGACGCTTTCCTAGAAAGATTCTTTCCGCCATCCAAAAGAGCACAATTGAGAGATGAAATCAGCAACTTTCGTCAGCTTCCAACTGAAGCTCTTCATGAAACATGGGAGAGGTTCAAGACAAAGCTAGCGAGGTGTCCAAACCATCATATGACTAATGTTCACCTAATGGAGATACTATACAGAGCCTTGAATTCAATAACTAAACCAGTGGTGGATAATGCAGCTGGAGGATCTTTTATGGACCTCACCTTTGGTCAAGCATGCAATATGCTAGATCGCATGACGAAACAAAGTAGAGCTTGGCATACCAGGGATTCCGAGGTAGCAAGCCCCACTTTATCTATTGGCATGACTGCAGACCAAAGAAGAAGACAAGAAGAACGTGATCAAGATATGGCGCACATGAAAACACAGATGGATCTTCTTACAAAGCATTTATTATCAGGGAAGACCGACAAAGTGAAAGCTGTGGCGCTAAAAGGAAGAGACGAATCTGATTCGGAAGAAGAAGCCAACTACTTGAATAATCAGGGGGGTTTTCGAGGCAATGCCCAAGGAAACCAAGGTCGGAACTATTATGGTAAATCTGGAAACATGGACCAAGGTAGTTGGAAGAACAAGAATGAAAAGAGTGGTTTGTACGTTCCCCCTGGTAGACGTGATACCACCACATCTAATTCTGGAAGTATGGAAGACATGATGGCTAAATTATTGAAAGGAGTGGAAGCAACAAGCGCGGCAGTTACTGAGGTAATTAATGATTTGTCCTCCATGAAACAACTAGTTGATTCTCATTCCACTTCAATCAAGCAAATAGAGCAGCAATTGAGCCAACTGTCAGCAACACTCAATCAAAGAAAGGTTGGCACTCTACCTAGCGATACTGTGCAAAACCCAAGGAATGATGGGTCATGCATGGCCATCACTACCAGAAATGGTAAGGTGCTGGAACCTTCAGAAAAAGGCAAGAAAGTGGTTGACGAAGAAGTGGAAATTGATGACAAGGCAAAAGAGGAGGATGCCGCAGCAGCCTCACCTAACGTTCTTAACGACGTGCAACCTGAAAAAGCTGGAAAACGGAAGCAAGAGGAGAAGAAAACTGTTGAGAGAACACTTCCATACCCACCACCACCTTTTCCTCAAAGATTGAAGAAGGTGGCAGATGATACAAAGTTCAGCAAATTCATGACCATGTTGAAGCAGCTGACCATTAATGTTCCGTTGGTAGAGGCGCAAGAAAAAATGCCTGGGTATGCGAAGTTTATGAAAGATCTTTTGACTAAGAAGAGGGCAGCAAGTTATGAGCTGAAGGATGATGTGCATCATTGTAGTGTAATTGCTACCCGATCAATAGTTCAGAAGAAGGCCGACCCCGGAGCTTTCACTATTCCTTGCACCGTCGGATCTTTGAACTTTGCCAAAGCATTATGTGACCTAGGAGCCAGCATCAACTTGATGCCATTATCGATCTACAAGAAGTTGGGGTTAGGAGATCCTACACCAACTAATATGAGGCTTGCTATGGCGGATAGGTCGGTAAAACGACCGGTTGGTATTCTATGCGATGTCTTGGTAAAGGTTTCTTCATTTATCTTTCCAGCAGACTTTGTCATCTTGGATTGTGAAGCAGATTCAGAGGTTCCCATAATCTTGGGACGCCCTTTCCTTGCTACAGGAAGTGTGCTCATTGATTTGAGAGCTAATGAGCTTTCATTCCGAATAAATGATGAAGTGGTTCGCTTTGATGTTTGCAAATCAATGAAGCAACCCAAAGATCCGAGTGTATTTTCTGTGGCTGATGTTGTCTTTGATGATGAGAAAAAACGACTTGAAGAAGAGCAAATTCTTGATGATCCTTTGAAGGTTTTGCTCATGAAAGGAGAGAATGAGGATGCTGAAATTTCTGAAGAAGCTATTTGTGCTCTATCGGGATTAGGAACATATCGCTACACTCCCAAGAAGCTGGATCTTGATCTCAAGAATCGGCCTACACCACCAGCTAAGCCATCTATTGAAGAGCCACCCACGTTAGAATCGAAAGAGCTCCCCGATTATCTAAGGTATGTGTTCTTGGAAAGTATAAATATACTTCCGGTGAGTGCGGATGATTTAAGTAAACAACACGTAGAGGCTCTCATCTCTGCTCTGAAGAGATACATGAGAACTATGGGTTGGACTATTGATGATATAATTGGTATCCCTCCTACAAGCAAGCCTCATTGTCATCTGAATCCATTCAGAAAACGATCCACCATCTATCTCGACGAAGTCTAAGTACTCGAGGTAACTATGTCGTGCCGCGACAATAAATCAAGCGCTAGATGGGAGGCAACCCATCATTTATCGTTTATCGTTTTTCATTTTTCATTTTATTCTAGTACTTGTTTTTATTATGATAAATGAAAAATCCAAAAATAAGAGTCGTGCCACGACCAAAACTAAGGCGCTTGGTGGGAGGCAACCCATCGTACTAATCGTTTTCATTTGTTTGAGCGAATATAGGTGCAAGAAGTAGTCAACGAGGAGATTGATTTCAATTGACGATTTGGACGCATTGTATGGTAAAGTTGGTAAGTTAGGAAGGGTGATGCATAAGGCTATGGATTGAGCCTTTCTCACGCCAAAATAGGCTTCGAGGAAGGCTAGGCCTTGGTAAAACTAGGCCACGAATGATGCACAACCTATCCTATAGCCTAAGGTCTCGGAATCTAGTGTGCTATACACTATGCGCCGCCTATTCCTAGGTATGCTTTTGACTATGCGCCGCCTATGCTATGGCATTTGGTCTCAGTATCTCATATGCCATAGACTATGCGGCGCATATGTCTACAAATGCCATAGACTATGCGGCGCATATGTCCCATTATGCCATAGACAATGCGCCGCATATACCATGACTATGCCAAGCATTATGCGCCGCATATGTAGCATTTTTGTCTCCAAAACCGATTGTATATGGGTCAAAACCCGACCCATTCTCTTCCTATATAAAGGAGACTTAGTCTTGAAACACAAACACATTGAAAACTTGACCTAGGCGCCGCATATACTCTCCAAATCATCTCAAAACTTTTCTTTTTGCTCTCCCACTTCACAAGAACATCTCCAAAGGCTTCAATCACGTAAGTACTCTCTTGTTCTTCATCTATTTTTCGTAAGTGCTACGTTGCTATGTCTATTACGAATTGCTACATCTTGAAGAAATATTGGTGATATTAATGTGTTTGAATTGTTGATACAAAACCAAGTGAGTGAACATGAACGTTAGGATACTCTTAACTTGTTTCCAACTAGAAATTGATTTTCATGCATTGTTATACTACTTGCGGAATTGCTATAGTCATGAACATTGCATGCTCTTGTCACTTGAATACTTACATGTTGGGATGTCTCGCTCATCGGAATAAGACTTATAGTTGCCTACCGACATAGGAGATTGTGATTATTGATAGAAACTATACCATGATGTAATCCCTATGAAGAAGTCTTGATATACCTAACATGAAAGTATTGCAAAGATTGCAAGAAGTGTTACATATCTGAATTTCTTGTTGGAATATAGCCCCTAAAACGTATGTCGATGAAGTCTGAGTAATCGACCACTTTCACTTCACTAGTCTGTACCAACAAACTAAGTGTGGGGTGGTGCCACTACTGCTTGTTTATAGATTGTATCCATCGAGATGATGCTAACATGAACATTTTTTTTAAGTCTCAGGTACAATGGCACCCAAAGCAAGACCACTTCACAAAAAGGCAAGAAAAGAGGCCGAAAAGAGCAAGGAGAACCCTCCTCGCTGCAAATACCTCGACTCACGCTTGGAATTAAGTGGGATACTTATGAGGAACTTCTGAGGATGACGACTCTGATGATGATTCCGATGCAAAGGGTATGACCCCCGACATTGAGGACGAGTCCGACTGACCAGGTTCTTCGTATTTATTCTCCACTGAGGACAGTGTCCCGACTAAGTGTGGGGTGGTGGTATTGCAGGCTATACTTCTCTACTCGCATCTATGTTTGTTTGCTTTGTTTTTGTTTCATTTTTTTAGTAGTAAATTTTTTCTAGCTTCGCATGAAATTATTTTGATAGGCAGCATGAGATTATAACAAGAGTATGTGCTACAATTGTGACTATTGAGACGTTTAGGCTCTAGTTGTGACTCATTATGTGATATTGTGTGGTTCAATTCCTTCACTTGTTGGGTCGAGAGTCTATATTACCTCCAAGCAAGTCGACCATGTGCCTTGTGTGTGTGAGATAATAGTATATTCTATGTTTGTGGCTGATGCTAGAACTTGCCTGGTATGTATGCAAAGCGAAAATAAGGAGTGTAAGTTTAGGATATGATTTAGGCATTTCTTTGGCAACCCATATTTGTTTACCTTCAGTTTTACCTACCCATGGACATCATCCTAGTTAAACCCTTTTGAGCCTTTAGCCTATTTTCTTTGACAACCTTGTATGAAAGCCTAATCCATTTCTCTCAAGACCGTAATTTGATCCCAAAATCCCTAAGTGCTTTAAAGTGAAAAAGTCATGTGACAACATAAAAGGAAATTGGGTGAGTATAATGCTATAAATTGGAATGGTTCTTGAATGTGTTATGAAAAAGAAAAAAAAATGCTATCATAAGAGGTATGTTGTGAAAAGAAAAAGGAAAAGAAAGCTGAAAAGTGAGTTGTGCTTAAAATTGAAAAAAGAGGAGAACAAGGGTGGTAGAAAAAAGAAAGAAGAAAGGTTGAAAGAAAAAACTGTCAATGATACAAAGTGATGTATTAAAGCGCTTAGGAACCTAGTCACTATTCTTGGCCAAAATAGTCCTACCCGTCCCTTAGCCTACATTACAACCATCAAAAGACCTACTTGATCCTAATCTTAACATTCCAACATTTAGTAGAGTATTACATTAAGGGCAAGCCTATGGTCATCAGTTGCTACATATGAATTCTTTGTGAGAGTGAGAGCAAGGACATTTTAATACCCATGTTTGAAAAATATGCTATATTTGTGAGTGATTATGGGTACTATATGGTGAGACACACATGGTTGATGAGTTTTGGATAGTTGTATATGATTCTATGCACTTTAACGTTTGCATGCGAGTTGATCACCATCACGAGTCTATACTTGAGGTTAAATTGTTTCTACTTATAATCGGAAAGATACTCTTGGTTGATAATCGTTGTGCTTGTCTTAATAAATGTTTTGTGCTGTTGCTGTAAAAACCTTAAGTTGATGCTTAGAAGGACATGATATGTTGTTCGAGGACGAACAAAGCTCTAAGTGTGGGGTGTTGATGATAGGCGAATTTACGCGCCTATATCAATATATTTTGCCCATATTTTAGCCTAGTTTTGAGAACAAATTATATATTTCATGCACTTTTAGTCCTTTTTCCTGTAAGTGAGCTAACGAACATGATTAGTAAAGTTTCAGGTATAAATAATGCATAATTCAGCATTTTATGGCTTACTTGACGCTAAAGAAAGCTCACGAAGGAAGGGAAGGGAGTTTACACGCCTAAAGACCAAAACTGCTGCATGAAAAATCTGTCCCGGGCTAAAACAGCATTTCTGAAGACTTTGGGGGACCAAAACTGCTGCATGGAAAATCTGTCCCGGGCTAAAACAGCAATTCTGAAGACTTTGGGGACTTACAGACACAAAGATGGATTTTGACAATGATACATTAACCTAGTACAATTAGGTTATGTATTTCATTATTTTATGTGGATTATGATAATGTTACCTTAACCTAGTACATTTGGGTTAAGGATTTCATTAGTCTAGTAGGATTTGGTTATTTATTTCATTAGCTTAGTAGGAGTAGGATATGGGTATTATAAATACCCTATCATGCTAGAGATTTAGAACAAGGAGGGAGGAAGGAGGGAGAACACAATACTTCCTTCCATCCCTCTCATCTTCTCTCATCTTCTATCATCTTCTTATAACTTCTAATCTTCTTAACTTCTCATCTTACAATTCAATTCTATTTTTCTTCTTCTACTCCTCCATTCTTAAATTTCACAGCAAGAGAATCGTTACTTTGCCTAGGAATTCACGCCTCACGCCTACCACCTAAGCTACACGAAATTACTCAATCTTGTGGTATAACAACAATGTCAATCGTGATCTCCTTCGCATTCATGGGTAACTAAACTTCTCTGTTGGGGTTATGGAAGCCGAATGAGTTACTATCTATTGCTGTGAGTTTGTGAGTTCGAGGCACGTATATTGCTTATATCATTATTCTCTTCATCTTAATCTACATTCTTTGCGGTTGCAAACGCAAGAATACGCCAGTCTAACATTTAACTTGTTCGAGAGAAAAGTTATTTGTCTGGAAAAGAGATAATGTCAAGGTAGTAGGACACCCTTTCCTACTAAAAAGCTAGTGCCGTAACTGGACTAACCTCTTGGAGAATTCGTACCGTTAGACACGCTTTAAGCTCGAGAGAGTTAAAGTGAAATAGTCCTTGTTTAGGTCGAGAGACGCTTGGATTTACCATCGACTACAATCCTCTATAAGCAATTGCATGTCAGAATTCTACACACTCATAGCCAATAGAGACGTATACCTCAGAAGGTGGACATAACCCCAACGCTTCAATTCTCATTGTTTACAACCAACGTAACAATCTCTCTCTTTTTACTTTATTATTTTCAGCTTTTGTTTACATTACTTGCAAAACAAGAATCCCCCCTTCTTACGAGACTTGCACCAAAAGTTTAGTAATTTTACTTACTTGTTGGCCAAGCTATTCCCTGTGGGATCGACACCCAACCCAGGTTGGGTTCTATATTTGCTAACGACCGCTTTACACTCAAACGAGAGCTGTAGATTGAGCGTTATCAGGAACCAAGACCATTTCTATTATTCCTTATAGGATGGCCCCAACAGAGTTGAAGGAACTGAAGGATCAGTTGTAGGAGTTGTTGGATAAGGGATTTATCTGACCTGGTGTTTCACCTTGGGGTGCGCCTATCTTGTTTGTAAAGAAAAAAGATGGGTCATGTATTAATTATCAACAGTTGAATAAGGTGATGGTTAAGGATAAGTGACCTCTTCTTCGTATTGATGATTTATTTGATCAGTTTTGGGTGTTGTAGTGTTTTCGAAGATTGATTTGAGGTTTGATTATCACCAATTGAGGATTAGAGCTTTGGATATTCCGAAGACAGCTTTTCGAACTCGATATAGTCATTATGAGTTCTTGGTCATGTTCTTTGGGTTGACCAATGCCCCTGCTACGTTCATGGAGTTGATAAACTAGGTGTTTCGACCATATCTTGACTCCTTTGTTATTGTGTTTACAGATGATTTCTTAGTGCATTCCAAGAGTGAGGTTGAGTATGAGGTGCATTTGCGGATTGTGCTTTAGATATTGAGGGATGAGAAGTTGTATGCCAAGTTTTCTAAGTCCGAGTTTTTGTTGAAGTCTGTTTCTTTCTTGGGTTATGTTGTGACTAAGGAGGGTGTTATGGTTGATCCATCCAAGATTGTTGATGTTCGTGATTGGGCTAGATCTACTTTGCCCATTGAGATTCGGAGTTTTATTGTCTTAGCAAGTTATTATCGGTGTTTTGTTGAGGGTTTCTCTTCCATTGCAGCTCCGTTGACCAAGTTGACTCAGAAGAGGATTTTCTTCTAGTGGTCTGATGCTTGTGAGATGAGCTTCCAAAAGCTCAAGGATTTGTCGACTTCAGCTTCTATCTTGACTTTGTTCAAGGAGGGTGTGGGTTTTATCGTCTTTTGTGATGCTTCAAGTGTTGGGTTAGATATTGTTTGATGTAGGAGGTTAAGGTGATTGCTTATGCATCTCGTCAGTTGAAGCCTCACGAGAGGAAATATCCTACGTATGATTTGGAGTTGTGCACAGTTGTGTTTGCCTTGAAGTTATGGAGTTTGTTGTGAGATCTTCTTAGATCATCGTAGTTTTCAGTACTTCTTCACCCAGGGAGATCTTAATATGAGGCAGCATCATTGGCTTGAGTTGCTTAAGGATTATGACTCGACTATTCTTTATCATCCGGGCAAGGCTAATGTGGTTACAGATGCCTTGAGTCAAAAGTTGACTAGCATGGGTAGCTTGGTGCATCTTTTGACCCAGGAGAGGCCGTTGGCCTTAAAGGTTTAGTCTTTGGCTAACCAGATGGTTAGGCTTGGTATTTTGACACCGAGGCGTGTTTTGGCATTTGTGGAGGCTAGTTTTTTTTTTATGAAGCAGATTCGAGCTCATCAGTTTGACGATGTTGGATTGAGATTGATTCGAGATAAGATATTAAGTGGGGAGGCTAAGGAAGCCTCACTTGATTCAGATGGAGTTTTGAGAATTGGGGGATGAGTTTGTGTTCTGAGAGTGGTGATTGGATTAGGTTGATCTTGGAGGAGGCCCATTGTTCATCCAGGTATGACTAAGATGTATCGTGATTTGAGGCAACACTACTGGTAGGGTGGTATAAGGCGAGATATGGCATATTTTGTGGCTCGTTGCCTATGTTGTCAGCAGGTGGAGGCCGAGCATATGAGACCTGGTGGATTGCTTCAGAGGTTACCCATTCCCGAGTGGAAGTGGGAATGGATCACCATGGACTTTATGACAGGTTCACCTCGTACATCTCTTGGTTCTGACAGTGTTTAGGTCATCATGGATCGGTTTACCAAGGCAGCTCATTTTATTCCGGTACGGGTATCATTCAGTGCTGAGAGGTTAGCCCCTATCTTCATTTGTGAGATTGTGCATCTGCATGGTGCGTCGATGTCCATTATTTCAGATTGAGGTTCTGTGTTCACATCTCACTTTTGAAAGACTTTTCAAGATGAGTTGGCTACTCGGGTTGATCTTAGCATAACATTTCACCCCAGACTGATGGTCAGTCAGAGCGAACTCTTCAGGTTTTGGAGTATGCTCTGCGTGTGTGTGATGGATTTGGTGGCCAGTAGGAGCAGCATTTGGCTTTAACAGAGTTTGCATATAATAACTACCATTTCAGTATTGATATAACTCTTTTTGAGGCGTCGTATGGTAGGCGTTGTCGCTCCCCAATGGATTGGTTTGATGTTTTAGAGATGAGACCTCGAGGTGCGAACTTGCTCCGTAAGTCTTTGGATTAAGGGTGTCAAGTGGACCGGGCTGGCCCGACCCGAACCGTCCTACCTAAAGAAAACGACCCGATTTGACCCGACCCGGTAAACCCAAGGGCTTTAGGGTACCGGGTCCCGGGCCATTTTTCTTTTATTTGGGCCTGGTTAACTCGACCCGAACCAAGCCCGATCCAGGACCATCGGTTAACCGGCCCGACCCGAATTAATTTTTTTTTTTAATTTTGGATTTTGGGCCAAACTAGCCGTTTGGGCCCATTAATTAAAAAAAAATATTTTTACTTTTAAAATAATTTTTTAATCCCCAAAAAAATTCTATAAATACCCTACACCTCCAAATCATTTTTCACACAATTTTTCACTCTCTCAAATCTCATTCTCTCTCAAATCTCAATTCTCAAATATTCAATATATTTAATTTCCTAAAGTGCTCACTTTAATTTTTTAATTTTGCGTTTACAAAGTACGAGTGGAAGTTTCTAAAGTCGCAACCTTCGGATACTTTCAAAATTTGGTATTGTCGTTCCATCTCTTACGTTTAATTTTTATTTATTGTATTAATTGTTGAATATTTAATTTTATTATTTTTGTGTATTTTAAATTTTTTTAGTTTAATTTAATTTATACTATGGATAAATTAAGAAACCTCTCTACTAAAGGTGTTAAATTTTTTTGTCCCGGAAGCGGTAATGGTAGTAAAAAGCAAATTACTAGCGGTAGAGGTACTTCAAGTAGTAGATATACCCGTGTGTCTTCGCCTCCGGTACCGCTTGGTACACCTTTTGAGGAAGAAATAGGTATAGGTGCTCACGATATGGATTATGTAAAAGCTCAGGAAAATTACGGTATAGAAGAAGAAAATGAATTAGATGCGGTTAATTTAGACGAAGATGATGAAAATATTGGTGAGACACCCGCTGTAGGAAATGCTAACAATAGATCTGAATCGGTTAATCTCCCTTCCCATCCTCTCCTTGCCTCAAGACCTCGTAAAACAACTAGTATTGCATGACAATTTTTTGAACGTATATCAGATACTGAGGTGCAATGCAATATTTGTCAACAAATATATAAGTATAAAAGTGAAGGCAAGCAAGGGGGTCCGAGTACGTTAATGAGACATATAGTTGATGCTCACGAAAGACAGTTAGAAATTGCACGAGGTGGTGGGGATGTTGGTGGGCCAACACAAACTAGAATGGACCCAGCAACCGATCAGGTAACGAAGAAGTATAATAAATTAAGGGACCGAGAAGAAACAACTAAAATGGTAGTTGTGGGTTGTTTGCCTTTTAGTTTTCCTTCTTCTGATGCTTTATTCATTATATTCAAGCAATTTATAATCCTATGTTTAATGGTATTCCTAGAAGTACTTGTAGGACCGATATTTTTAGACTTTATTCACAATATTATTTTTATTTATCAACATTGTTAAAAAATATTCAATGTAGATTGTCCTTAACTTCTGATCTTGATCGTGTGTAAATAAAAATAATTATTTAACCGTTACTTGTCACTGGATGGATAGTAATTTTGTGATGCAAAAATGTATTCTTGCTTTTTTATATGATGAAGATCGTAAACATACTGGAGATTTTATTGCTGATTCCATCGTTAAAGTTGTCGAATTTTATGGTATCGAAAATAAAATCTTATGTATTGCTTTTGATAATGCTTCTAACAACAAGACTGCTATAAAAAAATTAAAATCTAAGCTATCTCCGCCGTTGCCTGAAATTTTCATATTAAGTGTGCATGTCATATATATAATTTAATTGTAAAAGATGGTTTTGAATTTTTCGAGCTTTATATTGAAAAAATTCATCTTGCTGTTGGTTTTATTCAAGAAAATAATCGTAGATCGAGAATTAGAGAATTTAAAGTTAAATGTCAAGAAAATAGACTTACACCGATATTGATGCCTGAGGAATTGATATTAGATGGAATTCTACGTATGATTTTTAAAATCTTGTTATAAATATAGAGTTCCTATTACACTAGCCTTTAACCAACATTGCGGTTCATTTGCTGATTCTTCTGATTGCATGCTACATGATTCTGATTGGGTTGTAATTAATGATCTTGTTAAGTTTTTAGAAAAAATTTATGTAGCTACGGTTGAATTTTTCGGTGCTTATTATCCTACTGTTTGAAATATTTTGGGATATATAGCCGATATTTCTGTTTTGCTCAAAGAATATAAAAATAAAGAAGGTTATAAAGAAGTTGTTGGTGCCATGTTTACTAAATTTTAAAAATATTTTTTTCCGATTCCTCCTATTTACTTGGTTGGTGCTATGCTAAATCCGTGCATGAAATATAATACTATGTGCCACTTTAGTACTATTATTTATGCTAACGTAGAAATAAATACTAACAATGATTCTGAACAAGTACAACCTGATTTGTTGACGGCTATGAGTGATGCGAATGAATACATAGAAAATTTATATAATCACTATGCTGATTTATTTGATTTAGCCGTACCTACAAATATCACTCCAACTGTCGCTCCTCATCCTCTCGAGGAGCCATCATCTTCTAAAAGGTCAGCACATAGTTATTTTCCTGATTCCTTTTATGATTTACCTTGTTGGAACAGTGTTGATGAGAGAGCTTACACATCAACTTATCGGGAAGAGGTAA